>CM076572.1:931476955-932868167 GCA_034641835.2 Pinus albicaulis | reverse complement strand
GATTGTTGCCATTGTTAAACATTTTGACCGGAACTAGCTGCAGAATGCAGGCATTCTGTAGCTAACCGGCGATTCTGCAGCTACCTTTATGTTTTAGCATGTTCCAGGTGGCCTCTTGAGGAAAAACGCATATGGGCATGATCCACGTTGTGCCTACATGGTGTGTTGCTCGTCATGGAAGAGGAAATGAAGTCTGTGTGCGGTTATGCACGTGGGAACACATTTTGTGAAAGAAGACTCCTACTAGGACTGTTACAGTCCAGGTGTCTTTTCTCTTTTACGCAGCCACCTTAAAGACTCCTAAGATGATTTGGATTAGGAAGACATCATTCCTAAATTATTGTAATTATTTTTACTTGCATTTACTTTAAAAACTCTTGAGTAGGCCGAGAGCTTAGTTAGAAATTTTGTGTAGATTTGCTGCTAGATTTTGGTGTAAAACTTTGTGTTACGTCTTTTAAGACACAGAGCATTATGTTCAGACTATTGCATTGTTAATGGAGCAGACAGAATTATCTTGAAGGCGTGATTTAATTGTGAAGTCGAATGCCGTCAAGTGGTAGAGGGCCCCTGCCCCTTGAACGGATTTCCTTAGCGTAAACTAGATAAGTTTTTCTTAGCTGTCTTTACGTTCTGCATATTAAATTAGTAGTTGTTGTGTTTTATATACTGTGGTCGTACTCATTCCAGTTCTTCCATAAGAAGACATTCTTCCAACAAACCGAAATGATGAATGATTGATGACTATGGTATTGTAGGATATCAGTTAGATTTGTATTTGTTTTAACTAGCTACTGTAGCCATAATTCGTTCCAGTTCTTCCAAAAGAAGACACTTTGCCAATAAATCAAAACGATGAATGATTGATGACTATGGTATTGTAGGATATCAGTTAGATTTGTATTTGTTTTAACTAGCTACTGTAGCCATAATTCGTTCCAGTTCTTCCACAAGAAGACACTTTGCCAATAAATCAAAACAATGAATGTTTAATGACTATGGTACTGTAGGATAGGATTTGTATTTATTTTAACTAGCTACTGCAGTCATAATTCGTTCCAGTTCTTCCACAAGAAGACACTTTGCCAATAAATCAAAACAATGAATGTTTAATGACTATGGTACTGTAGGATAGGAGTTGTATCTGTTTTTAACTAGAGACTGTAGTTATATTCATCATATTTCTTTCACAAGAAGACATTCTTCCAATAAATCTTAACAATGAATGATGAATAGCTATAGTGTCATAGGAATTAGTTGTAGTTTTTAGTCTTCACTATCATAGTTGCACTTGTCCTAATCACTCTTCCATAAGAAGAACTTCTTCCAAGACATCCTTAAGAAGTTCAAGATATGACTGTGATGTGACAACTTAGTTTCATTTGCTTTCAGTTCATTGCTTTCAATTGCATACAAGTCCACAATCAAAATTGTTCTACCTCTTCCACAAGAAGGAACTCTTCCAAAATATCCCTCATGATGAACAAACTGATTGTGTAACTTCATAGGATAGTGCATGTTAATTAGAATGCTCCGAAGTTTCATTTTGCATTTAATTCATGTCCAGCTACTTCATTTCAAAGTTTGATGATGGCTTATGGTTTAACATTGTTCTAGTTTAGAAGCATCTTAAGCTCATGATTAAATCAATTCATTGCATTCATATCTCATAGTCACACTGTCACCCTTTGCACAGTAGATCATTTTAGTTGATAGGATTCCTAAGACAGCCTTCATTATTTACAAATATCTTTTTGTTCTAAAAACCATCAGTGATCCATAACTTTAGGAACAGAAGATAACATCATTACAAGGTCTGAAATATCTCTGCAAATTCCTCACCATAAACAGAGCTCTTCCTCAACAGAACTACCCTGAAAAGAAACCAATAACTCTTGGAGAATAGACTCTGACCTTCAATTGAAATTGCAGAATAGAATTAGAAATTAGTCATGAAATAGATGAGTTTAGAATAGAATGTTGCATCATGATTAGTGTCTGATTGTCTAGTTAGAAAACTTACATATTTAAGTGATCATTTCTCAAAGTCTAGTTTGTGTCATTTGTTTAAAAAGTCATCATCAAGCTCTTGTTTTTATTCAGTCATAGTTTAGATGTTGCTTCAGTGTTTTTGATTACATTTTCCATTTCATGCATTAGGCTTAACTGTGTTTTTGACTACCATTCTCTTTTCATTAGTTTTCTAGGCATTTTCATTGTAAACATAAAACTTCAAAAGACCAAAAACATCATAAATCAACATAAAAGACCAAAACATCACAAAACACTACACACAACGCACTAGGAAACAAGCACCTAGGTACATATGGTACATTTCACTTCAGCAGTTTACAAATCCTGGTTGACAATTAAATGAACTCAGTTTAGGAGACTAGGTTGAGGCACAACATTTTGGCGCCGTTGCCGGGGAAGTGAAAACTAGGTAACCTTTGTTTCTTAGCATCAAAAAACAATTTTATGCGTAGGGAGAGAGATTCAAGAGGAAGATTTATAAGCAGCAGAGGCAGAAGTTTGACATCTAGAACACCACTTGTTTCATCTAGATCCAAAACTAGTACACCTTCAACTCAAACCCATCTTCCATCCTTTACTGATCCTGGACTTCTAGAAGATCTAAGGTCACCTATTCCATTAGAGAAACCTTCCACTTCATCTACTGAACCTGCCATAGAAGAGGATCCAAAAACCTTTGTTGAGGATACAAACCTTTCTACTTCCACAGGAGAGTCAACCATGGCAGAAGAAGGAGGAGGAGGAGTTGTTAATGGAGAAAACACATTTGGAGGAGGTAGAGGAAGAGGTAGAGGAGAAGGAGGAAGAGGAGGTAGAGGTGCAGATGGACGAAGAGGTAGAATAGGAAGCTCTTTTGGGTTCCCTATACTTGATGGAGAAACCAATACAACCATGAAAAACATTTCACCTTCTGTCCTTCCGAACTTCTATGGACTTAAAACTGAGGATCCTGAAACTTTCTTATTCGAATTTGAAGTACTGTGTAGGACTTATGACTACCTTCAAGATGCCCAAAAATTAAAATTATTTCCTTCAACTCTGAAAGGAGCATCATTGAAGTGGTTTATGAGCTTAAGCAGTAGTTCCATTAGGACATGGGAAGACATGAAACAAGCATTTCTAGAGAGATACTTGGATTATTGTATGCCGGTTAATCATAAGGAAGAAGTGTTCAAGATGTTAAAAAAAGAAGATGAAAACTTAGAAGATTTTTTGGAAAGATTTAAATACAACATAAAAAGGGCACAAATGGAAAACCTAGATCAAGACACTTTAAAATCTCTTTTGTTGAAAACCATTAGGGATGAATGGTTGGATATCCTTAACATGATGGGAAAAGGGGATATATCACAACTCACATTACCTGAAATATCTGAGTTATATATCAACCTTTCCAGAGGGAAATCCAAAACTGTCAAAGGTCCAAGAGATTCTGCTCTTGCAAGAGCAAGTAAATCTGCTTCTGGGACAGTAAGTAGATCAGAAATAGGACACATGCTTGATGATTTTAAATCTGACATCTTAGGGAGTCTTAGTGAACAAATAGACACCCTCAAGATACAAAACAAGCAAAAGGTTGAATCTGATGCCTTGGCAATATTTTGTCCCAAATGTAGGAAGAAACATGCCTTGAGAGAGTGCCCTTTGGATGTAAAAGTTGTAGAAACCTGTGTTATTTGTTCTGAGAAACATGAGACCAAGAATTGTCCTTCTCTTCCTGGTCTCAAGGCTGTTTTTCAAGAACAAACTCCTACAGATTCCACAGAATCTCTTAACTTTGTATCTAGAAGACCTTGGCAGGGACCTCAAACACAGGGATTTCATGATCAAATGTATAATCAACCTCCACCTTGGAATTCTTGGCAGCAACCTTGGCCCCAATTTCAAAATCAATCACAAGCTTGGGCAGAAGGATCAAAAGGTCCCTATGGAAGATACTCTCCATATTATCGGTATCCACCATCCTATCCACCATACCCACAAAATTTTCCTCAAAATCTTCAACAAAATTTTCAACAAAATTCTCAACAACATCATCAGAACCAACCTCATCAAAATCAACCACTTCCATTACCATTCCCTCAAAAATCCAATCAATTACCAGCTCAGCCCATACCAAACCCCAATAATAAGAATCCTCGGAATACATACATGATAGAAGGACAACAATTTCCAACTTATTTAATTACTCCTCTAGACCTTATTGATGTTCAACTTAGGTCTGGAAGGATACTTGAGAAGAGGAAACCTTCTGTGATCATACAAGAACAAGATAATTCTGAGGAAGACTCCCTACGGGTTAATAAAATTCTTGAGGAAGAAACATCCTTTCAAGGCCAAAACATTGAAAAACTGAAACAAAAAGATCCAATAAGCCCAAATCCAGTATTAGAGCAACCATCCACATCTACTTCTATACCTCCCTTTCCGGAAAGATTACAAATTGAAAAAGGTGTAGAAAAACAAATAATGGTGCCTAATTATGATTTCTTGGATGAATTGAGAAATGTTTGCATTAAAATTCCATTATTGCAAGCCATCAAGAAAATCCCAATTTTAGCCAAAACAATAAAGGAGTTGAGTATGAAGACAACAAAGAAAAGAATAAGAGAAACCAAGAAAATTCAACTGGTAGGACAAATAACAGATATTATGATGGGTAAGATTACTATTCCAAAGTACCTTGACCCAGGAAATCCAGTTGTCAAAATTCACATCAATGGAATTGAAATTCAAAACACACTCATTGACTTAGGAGCAGCAATAAATATCATGAGTAGACAAATCATGGACAAGCTGAAACTTCCTAATCTTCTCTTTACACCCACACTATTACAACTAGCAGATAGATCTGTGATCAGACCAGATGGGGTAATAGAAGACATTCCAGTGTCCCTAGACTCTTGGGAGTACCCTGTGGATTTCATGATCCTTACACCCAAGAATAATCTAGGAGGCCATCTTGTTATACTAGGAAGACCTTGGTTAGCTACAGCTGATGCTTTTATTAGTTGTAGGTCCGGTGATATGTATATTTCTGATGGAAGTTCAACAAAGAAATTCACTTTATATCCTCCAGCTAGGACAATTACGGATCTAGATGACACTCAATGGATAGAGGATGAAGAATATTTGCAACCACTCTTCACAATTTCAGAAATTAGTGAAGATAATCAAATTCTGAATACTCTAGAAAATTTTGAATCTTCTCGAGAGCACAAACAAGAATCATTTCAAGAGAAATCCAATATTGAGTTCTTGTCATCTAGACAGATGTCTCTTCATTCTATGGACAAATTTGGCAGTTCTACAAGTGAAATTTTTCCAGGCAAAACCTTGAACATAAACAAAAATCTGGAAAAATCTCAACAAGAAGAACTAGTCAAAGTATTACAGAGACATTCTTCTGCATATGCATGGGAATACACTGACATGAAAGGGATAAGTCCCAAGACTTGTACTCATCACATCTATAGAGAGGCAAATTGCAAACCAATCAGACAGCCTCAAAGACGGATGAATCCAAATCTTAGGGAAATTGTCAAGGAAGAATTACAAAAATTGTTAAATGTTAACTTCATCTATCCTATTTCAGATAGTCAGTGGGTTTCCCCTTTAGTAATTGTACCTAAGAAAAATGGAAAATGGAGGGAGTGTGTTGACTACCGAGAACTGAATAAAGCTACTCTTAAAGACCATTTTCCCTTACCTTTCATAGATCAAGTATTAGATACATTAGCAGGTAAAAAGTACTTTTCATTCCTGGATGGATTTAGTGGTTACAATCAAATCCAAGTAGCACTTGAAGACCAAGATAAAACCACATTTACTTATCCTTGGGGTACTTATGCCTACCGAGTATTGCCATTTGGATTGTGCAATGCACCTGCAACATTCCAAAGGGCAGTATTAGGAATTTTTTCTGATCTGATACATGACTGTGTAGAGGTGTACATGGATGATTTTACGGTTTATGGGGATACATTTGAAGAGGCTTTAGAAAACTTGGAAAAGGTCTTAAAAAGATGTCAAGAAGCAAACCTTTCTCTTAGTCATGAAAAATGTTTTATGATGTTCACTGAAGGTATTGTTTTAGGGCACCACATTTCGGGGGATGGGATTAGAGTTGATGAAGCGAAAGTTGAAGTTATTTCTAACCTATCCATTCCAAGTTGTCAAAGAGATGTAAGAAGTTTTCTAGGATTTACGGGGTACTATCGGAGATTTATAGAAAACTTCGCCAAAATAGCATCTCCTCTTTTCAAATTACTCACCAAAGATTGTGAATTTAAGTGGACTTCTGATTGCCAGTTAGCTTTTGAAACCCTGAAAACCAAAATTTCTGAAGCACCTATATTAAGGGGACCTAACTGGAAGTTACCTTTTCATATCTCGACGGATGCTTCCGATACAGCTCTGGGAGCAGTATTGGGACAGAAAGATTTAATTCCCTATGCCATCTATTATATCAGTAAAAATTTGACTCCTGCAGAGTTAAACTATACTGTAACTGAAAAAGAGTTTTTAGCTGTTGTTCATGCCATTAGCAAATTTAGACACTATATAACCGGCTATGAAACTTTTATTCACACTGATCATTCTGCCATTAGATATTTAATGAATAAATCAATCACTAATGGTAGAGTTATAAGATGGTTGTTATTATTGCAAGAATTCAACATTACTATTCTAGATAGGCCTGGAAAACAAAACATTGTGGCTGACTTTCTGTCTAGAATTCAAAATATCAAAGATGACACTCCGGTTGAAGATCAATTTCCTGATGAATATCTTTTTGCAGTTTCTACTCAAACTCCATGGTTTGCTGATATTGCTAATTATTTAGTTTCGGGAAAATTTCCTTCAATTATGAATGCAAGGGATAAAAGAAAAATCATTAATGATAGTGCAAGATATTCATGGGTCGCTAATGAGTTGTACAAGACAGGTTCAGATTTGATCATTAGAAGGTGTGTTCGTGAAGATGAGATGCCTGAAATTCTCAAGGCATGTCATGATGAACTTTGTGGCGGACACTTTGCAGATAAGAGGACAGCCTATAAAATCCTTAATTTAGGATATTATTGGCCATCTTTGTTTAAAGATGCAAGGGAGTATGTCAAAAGGTGTGACAGTTGCCAAAGGGTAGGGAAACCTTCTCCTTCAGGTGAGATGCCATTACAACCTCGGGTACACATTGAACCTTTTGAAAAATGGGCCTTGGATTTTGTAGGACCTATTAGTCCTCCATCAAGACAAAAGAAATACATATTAGTTTGCACTGATTATGTTACTAAGTGGGTAGAAGATAAACCATTACTTGTTGCTAATGAATCATCTGTAGTTACTTTTCTTTTTGAGGATATTTTCACTCGTTTTGGTGTCCCAAGGGAAATTGTTACAGATCAAGGAGCTCAATTTACATCAAGGCTAGTGGAGCAAATGATGGAGAAGTACAAAATCAGACATAGAACATCTACTCCTTATCATGCACAAGCAAATGGTCAAGTGGAATCTACTGATAAAGTCATTGAAGGAATCCTAACAAAGACTGTTCATCTACATAGAAGAGATTGGGTAGATAGGCTTCCTGAAGCCTTGTGGGCCTATAGAACTACATGGAGAAACACAACAGGCCATACTCCTTATGAGCTTGTTTATGGAAAGCAAGTTTTGTTTCCTATAGAGTTCCAAATCCAAACATTCAAGATGACAGTTCAGCTAGGACTTGATCTAACGGAGGCACAAAAGCATAGACTGGAGCAAATTAATGAATTGGATGAGATCAGACAAGATGCAGTTCAGAAAACAAGTCTAGTCCAACAGCAAAGGGCTAGATGGCATGACAAGTACATCAAAGAAAAGAAATTTAAAGAGGGTGATTGGGCTCTCTTGTTTGATTCAAAATTCAAGGATTTTCAAGGGAAATTTCAGACACATTGGCTTGGGCCATATGAAATTGTTCGAATTTTTGATAATGGGGCAGTAAAAATCAGAACTATAGATGAAGAGGAGGTCACTTTTCTTGTGAATGGCCATAGACTGAAGCTATACCACAAGCCACTCTCAAGAGAAGAGTTTGTCAAGAAGTTCCAAGGAGACAATGATGTGAAGTTAATGAAGAAGAGTCTCTCTTCTTCATCAACTTGATTAAATTTTCTGAAGCATTTCTCTCTTGAAAAAAAATAAAAAAAATAAAAAATAAAAAATAAAATAAAGGTATAAACATGAAAACCAATCACTGATTGGCATGTTTATACAGAAAAGATAGGGTGAAAATCAGAGTCTCTCTGACACTCTAACTTTTCCCATTTTTGTTTCTAAGCAGTTGTTATAAAAATCATAAGTTCAGTGCCATAGTACTTATGATTCATTTCATCTCATTCCATTCACTATCCATCCATACTTCATCTCATCCATCATTCACATTTCACTCCATTCCATTTCATTCATTTCACTCCATTCCATTTCATTCATTTCACTCCATCTTCCATTCACTTCATTCTCATGTCAAAACATAGAATTTGATATCTTGCTGCAAGAGAATAAAAATATGCCATGAATTGCAGTACAACCCTTATGTTCCTTCATTCCATGAACTGAATCCATTCTTATTTCAATTATCCACTTCATAATCCATCATCCATTTCATCCATTTTCATAAACATTTCACCCATCTTCCAAAAACATTTCATTTTCATAATAAAAGTGTTCTACAGGGACATTCTGCAGCTCAGTGTACATTCTGTAGCTGATCGGCCTTTCTGCAGCCCGATAGTTTTTTTTCACAGCTACAAGTCCTGAAGGCATCAACCAGCAGACATCAGAGTTACAACAAAGTGATCCAGAGAATTCATGAATCAAAGACATCAAGAAAATAGTGAAAGATTCCTCCAAAGATGAGCAGAGAAGACAAAGGCTACACAAACATCAAGGGCAGAGGTAACAAATTTAAATTACGATGGAAATTCATGAAAATTTAGCATAGTTTAGTTGTGAAATTATTCAAAGAGTTGTTTTAATTATTTTATTGATCAAACACCAAACAAAACCCTCTATAGACTGTGTATTAAAACTTCCAATTCAAATTTTCTATCCAATAGCATTTGAGCGGTGGAACGGCCAAATCATTTGAAATTCCCACGACTCTTAACCAAGTTCTTTAATGATGAAGATTTTTCCTGCCGTCGTAAATCCTCCGCTGTCTCCTCAAATCATTAATGCATTCCTCCACCTCCCTTCACCACTCTATGCCGTGACCATTTGCCATAACGTCATTCCGTAGCCAGTATTACATTCCGAAGGCAGAAGCATTATTATCATCAGGGACAGAACAAAAGAGGTACATTGCAAGCATAACGGTGTGAGAACTCACTGAACAGAGAGCATATCACTGAGAACAAAGTTCGGAGCATTGCACTGTCAACACAGAATTGTGGCCATGAAGAGTTTAAAGCCTGTTGCTACCAGAAGACAGAGGTGCTAAAATTGAAGACTTTGCTACCAAAAACAGAGGTATGGTAGTAATTGAAGTTTGAAGTCTGTTATTACCAAAGACAGAGGTGTGGTAGTGACTGGTTTTGAAGTTATTGTTATCCGAGACAGAGAGGCTGTAGTGTTGAATTTGAAGCATACCATTTGCTATTAGAGACAGAGGTTGAGTTTGAAGTCTGGTGTTACTAGAAACAGAAGCGTTTTTCGGTGATTGAGTTTGAAGTCTTCTGTTACCAAATACGGAGGTATTGCACAAAAAGAAATTTGAAATCATCTACCACTGTCTATCAGAGACACATTAGCCCGAAAATTGAAATTGCTTCCATATCATTCCAAGGTTCAACAGAAGTACATCAGTCCGAGGATTCGAAGGCATTTTCCAAACAGAGGCATACAAACCAGAGATTTTGAAGACTGTAGCTATTTCAAAGGTATGTTCTTCCAAAATTGAAGCCATTTTTTTTAGAGATTGAAGCCATTTTAATCCGAAAGTAAAAGCCATTGTTTTGTGGATAGAGAAGAGTGTTAATTGATAGTGAAAAATCATGGGTTTCATCGTAAGGATTGAGCCTATATGATCAAAATATTTAGAAGGTTATCCACAATGCAAGGAGATGCTACAACAAATAGGATGGCTCCAATTCTTGGAAAAGTTTAATGGTTGCCATAAGGAAGTCACCAAAACGTTTGCTAGATCATTCCAAGGCACTGAGGTTGAAATAGGAGATGTTAAGTTTACTGTTAATGAAGTTTTTATAGCAGAGGCTACAGGATTATCCAGAGCTGGGGAAAGATGGTTTTAAAATAGGGAATTCCATAATGACTCATGGAAACAAATCTTAAAATCACCAAACATGGATGTTAGTGTGTTCAAGAAGGGAATTCCCAGTACAGCATTGAAGAGCAAATGGAGGAATATACTACTTCTTTTACAAAAAATTGTTACATGTGAGGGTAGGTATGGGACATTTTATGTCTACCATATGAGACTAATGTTGCATTTTCTAGGAGAAGATTTGAATTTACCATATTTCTTGTATCAAAGTCTGAAGAAAATGGCTTCCTGTGTTCAGAGAAGAGTTCAGTTTTTGGAAACAACCCTGTATCATCATGGGTTAATCAAAATTTTAATTGAGCATCATCTATCTAAATCAAATGATACATGGGATGATTTCTTAATAAGAAATCATTTTGAGGAAGCAAAAGAACTATCACCTGAACCACAAGCCACAAAGAGAAGTAGGAGATGGAGGACTCCAACAGGTAAAATTGACAAACCGGTTCAAGAAAGCAGTGAAGAAGTCATTCTGGAGAAGTTGAGTAGAATCAAGAGTCAACTCAAGGCAGAGAAGGTAATCAAGGAATCTGTTATAGAAAAAGGGGAGGGTTCCTCTCAACTTAGGAGAAGCCACAGATTAAAAGAAAAACTGAAGAAAACATCAATCAAACAAACAGGGGTAATCAATATTGAAGATGAAGAAACATCTATGGAAGAGTATGATGATGAAGATTTTTATGAAGGCACCCCTGAGATTGATCCTGCTCAACAGGAAATCTATGATTATGTGGAAACTCTAGAGAGAACAGCTTCAGGAAGAGAAGAGAGAACCCCCAGTCCTCCACTAACTGAAATTGATATATTGAGGAGGGATAGGTATGAGTTGGAAGTGTTGAATAGACACATCAGAAATGAGAATGAAATTCTCAAAGATCAAATCAAGCTCAAGACTGACATGAACTCAACCTTATCCATGCATATAGACAAAGTGGAGAGAACCAATGAGAAGATGAAGACAAGGAACAGAAAGTTGATCAGAGCACTCACAAACCTCAGGTTCAAACTTGTGATCAGAAAACCCAGAAGGCCTTTAGCATGCAGACAAAGGAAAAGAAGGGGATTAGATGTCCTTGCAGAAGCCTCAGAATTCATAGGATAATTTGCATGAGGACATGCAAAGAGACAGCAATGGGGGTATGTTGAGCCTCAAATTTGTGCTTTCCTTCACCTCATTTTACCTCATTTTTCCCTTTTCCATTTCCATTTTAAACCCAATTGATCAATAAAAATAGTTAAAATTACTTCTAGAATGGTTTATATGACTGACTTGTTGAATTTTGTGATTGTTGCCATTGTTAAGCATTTTGACCGGAATTAGCTGCAGAATGCAGGCATTCTGTAGCTAACCGGCGATTCTGCAACTACCTTTATGTTTGAGCATGTTCCAGGTGGCCTCTTGAGGAAAAACGCATATGGGCATGATCCACGTCGTGCCTACATGGTGTGTTGCTCGTCATGGAAGAGGAAATGAAGTCTGTGTACGGTTATGTACGTGGGAACACATTTTGTGAAAAAAGACTCCTACTCGGACTGTTACAGTCCAGGTGTCTTTTCTCTTTTACGCAGCCACCTTAAAGACTCCTAAGATGATTTGGATTAGGAATACATCATTCCTAAATTATTGTAATTATTGTTACTTGCATTTACTTTAAAAACTCTTGAATAGGCCGAGAGCTTAGTTAGAAATTTTGTGTAGATTTGCTGCTAGATTTTGGTGTAAACTCTGTGTTACGTCTTTTAAGACACAGAGCATTATGTTCAGACTATTGCATTGTTAATGGAGTAGACAAAATTATCTTGAAGGCGTGATTTAATTGTGAAGTTGAATGCCGTCAAGTGGTAGAGGGCCCCTGCCCCTTGAACGGATTTCCTTAGCGTAAACTAGATAAGTTTTTCCTAGCTGTCTTTACGTTTTGCATATTGAATTAGTAGTTGCTGTGTTTTATATACTGTGGTCGTATTCGTTCCAGTTCTTCCATAAGAAGACATTCTTTCAACAGACCAAAATGATGAATGATTGATGACTATGGTATTGTAGGATATCAGTTAGATTTGTATTTGTTTTAGCTAGCTACTGTAGCCATAATTCGTTCCAGTTCTCCCACAAGAAGACACTTTGCCAATAAATCAAAATGATGAATGTTTAATGACTATGGTACTGTAGGATAGGATTTGTATTTGTTTTAGCTAGCTACTGTAGCCATAATTCGTTCCAGTTCTTCCACAAGAAGACACTTTGCCAATAAATCAAAACGATGAATGTTTAATGACTATGGTACTGTAGGATAGGATTTGTATTTGTTTTAGCTAGCTACTGTAGCCATAATTCGTTCCGGTTCTTCCACAAGAAGACACTTTGCCAATAAATCAAAACAATGAATGTTTAATGACTATGGTACTGTAGGATAGGAGTTGTATCTGTTTTTAACTAGAGACTGTAGTTATATTCATCATAGTTCTTTCACAAGAAGACATTCTTCCAATAAATCTTAACAATGAATGATGAATAGCTATAGTGTCATAGGAATTAGTTGTAGTTTTTTAGTCTTCACTATCATAGTTGCACTTGTCCTAATCACTCTTCCACAAGAAGAAATTCTTCCAAGACATCCTTAAGAAGTTCAAGATATGACTGTGATGTGACAACTTAGTTTCATTTGCTTTCAGTTCATTGCTTTCAATTGCATACAAGTCCACAGTCAAAATTGTTCTACCTCTTCCACAAGAAGGAACTCTTCCAAAATATCCATCATGATGAACAAACTGATTGTGTAACTTCATAGGATAGTGCATGTTAATTAGAATGCTCCGGAGTTTCATTTTGCATTTAATTCATGTCCAGCTACTTCATTTCAAAGTTTGATGATGGCTTATGGTTTAACATTGTTCTAGTTTAGAAGCATCTTAAGCTCATGTTTAAATCAATTCATTGCATTCATATCTCATAGTCACCCTTTGCACAGTAGATCATTTTAGTTGATAGGATTCCTAAGACAGCCTTCATTATTTACAAATATCTTTTTGTTCTGAAAACTATCAGTGATCCATAACTTTAGGAACAGAAGATAACATCATTACAAGGTCCGAAATATCTCTGCAAATTCCTCACTATAAACAGAGCTTTTCCTCAACAGAACTACCCTGAAAAGAAACCAATAACTCTTGAAGAATAGACTCTGACCTTCAATTGAAATTGCGGAATAGAACTAGAAATTAGTCATGAATAGATGAGTTTAGAATAGAATGTTGCATCATGATTAGTGTCTGATTGTCTAGTTAGAAAATTTGCATATTTAAGTGATCATTTCTCAAAGTCTAGTTTGTGTCATTTGTTTAAAAAGTCATCATCAAGCTCTTGTTTCTATTCAGTCATAGTTTAGATGTTGTTTCAATGTTTTTGATTACATTTTCCATTCCATACATTAGGCTCAACTGTTTTTTTTTGACTACCACTCTCTTTTCATTAGTTTTCTAGGCATTTTCATTGTAAACATAAAACTTCAAAAGACCAAAAACATCATAAATCAACATAAAAGACCAAAACATCACAAAACACTACATACAACGCACTAGGAAACAAGCACCTAGGTACATATGGTACATTTCACTTCAGCGGTTTACAAATCCTGGTTGAGTAGGCATTCCCATAGTCACATCAAAACTAACTAAATGTTATGGTACATAAATGATTTTAATATTACATCAAAAGTCAACATAGTATGGGCACAACCGTTTGTCATAAGTAGGCTACTATATCATGAATAATAAAACTCCTCAAAACCTAGATGGTGGAAACTAGATCCAAGGTCTTGATTTCTGCTTCCTAAACTAGTATGATTCTATCCATGCAATTGATTTTGTCAAAGTCAAACATGGTAGAAACCACTTGATTACTAGTCAATGATGTTAACTATTAACAAGTGTGAGAGAAACCACCAATAATGAAAATGTCTCTCAAAGTACTCAGTAGAATCCAGGATGTGTGAATGAATGACTTACAATCAAACACTTCATATAATCATTCAATTGAAGGTCAATGATGCAACCTATTGTCAAAGGCAAGAAACTTGTCATTCGGGCATGCAGATCCCAAGGTATTGATAGGATTCTAGATCAAATGTCTAGATGATGAGCTCTCATTGATAGAAATTGACCCATCGTAGGAAATCCCACAACACGAAACCATTAGATCAAGTTTTGAAGAAATATTTACAAGGACTGACTCAGGGATGGTCAACGCAAATGGAGAGAAATGTTTGCAATGTATGGTTTATTTAAACTGTCTTTTGAACACATAAGGACACTGCATATGGCTTGACAACATTTTACCTAAAGGTAATACTTAGAAACCAGCTGAAGACTTTCAATGTGGTTTGATTAACTATTAGACAAAGGATTCCCTAACCCAAGTACAAGTGTGACAAAGTGTCGTGTTCAAGAGTGGTATATTGCTTATAAACAAAGGTGACAACTAGATTATTTTTCTATCTTTTTCCCCCACCATTACTGGAAAGTACCTCTTTATTTTGGACAAGCTTGAGGAGGATAAAATTTTCTTGTTATTATAAACTCATCCTTCAGATGAGTCCATATTAGTATTAAAATCGAACCCTAAGAAGGAGTGGTTCAGTCCTGTTGTAATCAATAGGTCCTTTACTGTTAAGTTTTAACGAGTCTATTATAGGAGAAACTTAGCATTTTTCAGTTTTAGGGAGTCAGAAGAAAAACATAAGTAAATTATGTGGTTGTATTTTTTCATAAATTTAGTCTCTCAAGCCCGAAAAACTATAAAATAATACAGGAGAGAACTCTATTTACCATGATTTGTCAATGTATACCTTTTTAGTAAATAGTCCATTTCAGTCTAGAAAAGGGTTAAACTTATACTGAAGGGATGGCTGTTCATTTCCTTTAACCAGTTTGAATAGTCAAGTACTCAACGATATTTTAATATTTAGAGAGTCTAAAAAGGGCTTAAAAGAAAAATCTAGGGTTTCACTTTTTTGTAATTTTCAAGAGCTCAAAAAAGTGATAAAAGTATACTCAGTGTCGAAATAATTCTTTTCACCCAAAATCCTGTATCCTGCACAAAAACTCAAAAGATTACATATACCTATTTCTAAGAAGTAAAAATATTGAAAAATAGCCTTTTAAAGTGAAAAATAAATAAAATATAGTATATTATTCATTGAAAAACTATAAAAAGGAGTTAAACAAAATCATTTTCACCTTTTGTCTTTAGAGAAGTGAATTGAGAGATTTTGGAAAAAAGGCTCCAAAGCTAATATCGAGAGAACTGACTATCCATTTTGTGAATCTTCAAAACCAGGTAATCCACATCATCTTACTCTTCATTTCTATCAGTTTCGTTTCTCCTTTTTAACTTTAATTTCATTTTTTGGGAGGAATTAATGTTAAAACATGTGCTCTTAGGGGTCCACAGGTCATGCGTGTGCTACCTGGGACCTCGATAATTTTCTATAAAAAAAATATTGGGATACCGTGGTTTTTGTGTAGAGCCCCTATGGACGTCCATGCTATCTCCTCACAAAAACTTCGGAGACACCGTGACCGTTTCAAAATTCACAAATTCTCTTAAAAATGATTAAATTTTTACACTCCAATGGTTTATAACATTAAAATGTGTTTATTTGTAGGCTATTTCACCATGTTAGAGTGGAGAAAATGTGAGCATGAGGCTAAAGACAATGAAGCTATGAATGATCCCGCAATAATACGTGTGCTAAAATTTTTTGGTTTACATAAGTTCTGGGTGATCCAAGGCATGAAAGCACAAGTAGAGTTGATGACATGGTTAGTAAATACGTTGGAAGTTCAATATCAATGCTTTATCATTGGTTACCATCGTCTCAAAATCAAGCTAGATGATATCTGTTTCCTCATTGGATTTTCCCGGAGAGGAGGAAACATATCCTTGTTTGGAGCTAGACAGGGTGGCCAACCTATTTCTAGATACACAAAATAGTATTGTATTGATGAGGTAGATCCAAAACATAATCACATAGACATGAAAACTATCTTGTGATTATATCTCAAAGTGATTGCATTTATGGTAACCAAATTGTGTGGGAGCATAGATCCACATGCAGCCACTAGATCTCAAAAGCAAAATGTGGTAGAGTGTTTCAGAGGCACCATATTTAGCTGGTGCGAAGGGGTATTGGAAGCATTAAAGGCCAATTAACCAGATAAAAGAATGAAAAGTTGAAAAAATTTGGTTATGGCGCCATTGTTATTTCTTTTGCTTTAAAGAGAATCCCACTTCTCGCCCCTCATCTTATTCCAATAGATTGTGGGAAACATCGGGAACCTCAGATGGTAAATTTGGTTGCATTAATGGCCCATCATGGTGGCAATGAAAGCTTAGTGGTTCGGTTCACTCCAGAATACTTTATTTGGCTAAGGAAGAAACTCTTTAAAATTGAAGACTTCCCTTATGCAAGTATATATTTCAAAGGTGATCCTGATATGTCTTTGCGTCCAGGGGCATAGTGGGACGAATCAGGTAAGCTAACTACTTTCACGTTTTTAATCTATTTTTTTTTTTTTTTTCCAATACTAATAACGAATTTAATTTTAGATGTCAGTCCACGATGACCAGCTACACTCTGCCGCTTTGATAGGCAGCAAGCACAACCTATAGCACCACCACAGGATTAGGAAGAAGATATCCTAGCCGATATGGTACAGAAACTTGAGAGGTTAACCTAAGACATTCCCAAGACAACAACATATAACATTCCTCTCTAGCTTTAGAGACATGTTACTGGTGTTCCAGGAGCGTTTAGGAAATTTCTGCACAAGTTGGCACGTGCCATAGTCTATTACTATGATCAGCATCATGGATAGTGGATGATCATTGTGGATTGCCATTTTTTTTTTGTATCAGTATATATTAGATCATAAGGTGTTTGAGCCTATGATCATAGACAATGTAATATTTAAAAAAAAAAACCTATATATGATATTACGAGTTTCTCTAGGTATCTTGTTCAACATGTATTGAATGTTGTTTCGGTATACTATTTTAATATTGAAAATGTCTATTTAGAACACGATTAGCTAATGCATCGGTAAATGTCTTTAAATTTCTTGAAATGTGTTAATATTCGATGTAATCAAACTGTCATTCCCAAAGATGAACCTTCAAAAATAATCTCAGTAACACTGGATTTTTAATTGCATATACCATGTTTAAATGTAATGCAATGAGTTCTAAATCAAAACTAATGATCAAACGTCTAATACCAAATGAAATTGCATCAAATAATAACTTAATTACTATGTTATATTCTGAAATATTATTCATTGTTTGACCAAGGCTTACCCCATGGGTAGAAACTAACTCATCGGTGGGTAAATAGATAACCAAGGCTGCGGAAGAAATATTTCGTGTACTACGATAAGCACCATCAAAAAAACCAATGTACATTTATAGGGATGTTGACATCTGCAATATCAAGAGTAATCAAGATAAGAAATGTTTGTAATAACAACAAACTTAATCTAGGCACACTTATCTAATCTAAGGCACACTATCTAAAAAGTAACTAATGTAAAAGTGAGATATTCACACGAAAGTCAAGCATAATATATCTTAAGATAAAGACCATTTCTCGGCTTATCTAGACAAACCCCATCATAATCAGTCAATTCATAGGCCCCTTTTGAAAGCACATGCTTGACAATGTAGGGACCATGCCACATCAGTTCGAATTTCCCAGCACCTACCATATCATTAGCTTGATTGTATACAAAGACTAGTTCACCTTCTGAAAAAACATGAGGGGTGATACTTCGATCATACTAAGCTTTCACATGTTTCTTATGAGCTTCAGTAGCTAATGCAGCAGTGCGCTGAGTCTCATTTAATTGTGCTAAGTACAAAAAGTGTTTTTCCTCTTCAAAGCTAGTTAGTAGTAACTCAATAGCTAATTGGAGTGATTGTATTTGACATTCAATGGGTAACAAAGCTTCTAAAATATAGACCAGTTGAAAATAAGTGAACCTTGTAGAATTTTTTGTTGAGGATCGGTATGCCCATAGTGCCAAAAAAAGCATGGTGTGCTAATTCGATTTGTGAGTTCTGATAATCTATTTAATCATGTTGGTTAAAACCTTGTTGACGGCTTCAACTTGACCATTAGCCTGCGGGAAATATGGAGTAAATTTATCATGTCGCAGGCCAAGTTGATTGGAAAGTTTGGTCATTATTATATTTCAAAAATGCCTCCCATGGTCTATGATAATAGCTTAAGGCACACCGAAATGAGCAATTACATGATTGAATACAAACATAGCTCCAGTTTTTCCATTTTCCACGAATGTAGGCATCACCTCGACCCATTTGGTAAAGTAATCTACATCAAGAATAATATACCCATGCCCCCCGGCTGAGTGAGGCTTACATGTAATGAAATCAATGCCTCCTTTCATAAAAGGACTGACAACAATAATTGGGTGAAGAGGATATAGAGGTATACACATTTTTCGATCAAAATTTTGGCATTTGTGGCATTTTCGGACCACAATAATACAATATTCGAACAATGATGACCAAAAATGGCCAACGCGGAATATATTTTGGGCTGTAGCAAACCCAGACATATGACCACCACATGCTCTACAGTGGCATTCATTAAAAACTCTTTCAACCTCTTCATGAGTTATGCAATGTTGAAAAATAAAATCCGCACCACAACGATAAATAGTGTCTCCAACAATATTGTATTGTTGGGATTGATATCAGATTCTCTATCGATTTGAATGTGAAAGCTTTGGGCGAAAGGTTTGGGTTTGAAGATATATGATAATATCTCCATACCATCGATCTAACGTACTGATAAGAAACAAGGATTCATATTTGATATGATTCTCTACCACGGTTTTTGTCTCAGTATTGGGAAAGTCACACATAATTTTTGCAAACACCAGTGATTTATTTTACTTAGATCTCTCGAAGTCCAAATCAAACTTTTGTAGGATCAGAAACCATTTAGAGTATTTTCCCCTCAGTAATTATTTTGTCAAAATATACATCATGAGGTTACAATTATATATCACAGTTGTCTTATGTAATAGTATCTAGTGACAGAATCATTAGACAGCTTGCACTGCTGCTAAGGCCAGTTTTTCCACATGTGAATATTTAATTTCCATCGAGTTCAAATTATGACTTAGATAATAGATCACATGCTCATTATGAGGTTCATCCTCTTCAGCCAGAATCATTCCAATGGTGGAATCAGAGGCTACTAAGTATAAAAAGTAGTCCTAGCTGTAATTGGGTGGATGTTTTAATGGTGCATGTGTTAACACATATTTTAAAGCATCAGAAGGTTGATCAGCAATATCATCCCAAATAAAAGTAATACTTTGTTTAAACAATTGGGTAAAACCTTTTGTTAACTTAGCATAGCTCGGGACAAACCTACGTGGAAAGTTTGCTTTCCCCTACAAAATTTGGAGTTGGCAAAGCGTAGAAGGATGAGGTAAATTTATGATGGCCTCAACCTTCGATGGGTCGACACGAATGCTGGCATTTGAAATGATGAATCCTAGTAATTTACCTGATTGGACATAAAAAAAAAAAATTCCGGGTTCAAATGAATCTTTTAATGCCTACATATCATGAAAATAGCTCGTAAGTAAGTAGGACGATCGTCCCTGTGTAAATATTGAGCAAGTAAATCATCCATATAAGGTTGTACAATATGTTTGATATCATGAAAAGCGTAAGACATGGCCCTTTGAAAAGTTGCACCAAAAATCTTTATTCCAAAAGGTAATTTGCAATAAGAAAATTTTCCCCGAGGACATATAAACGTTGTTTTTGGTTGATCAGAAGGGAGTATGTTTAATTGATTATAACCAGAAAATCCATCCATAAATGAAAAAATTTCTTTTCCGGCACAATCATCGATAATTTTGTCGATATAGGGGGTAAGATAATTGTATTTTGGACATGCATTATTAATATCCCTATAATAAACACGTACTCATATATTCCCTTATTTCTTTTTAATGGGAACCATATTAGATACCCAATCTGTCAATGGAATTGGATAAATAAATCTTTCTCTTAATAGATTTTCAACTTCAACTTTAATAGCAACAACTTTTTGTGGATGTGTTGGATGTCCTATTTGTCTAATACGCTTGGCATCTGAGTATGTCTTTATTTCATGAATGACAATATTTGGATCGATTCCTGGCATCTCTTCGTAAGACCAGGAAAATATGTCTCAGCATTATTGAAATAGGGATTTGTATATATTAATCTCTTTAATCATACAAGAAGCACCTATATGAATGTTTTCAATAATTTCAAATCTAACTGATATGTCGATAGGAACAATTGTAGAAATGTTTCCCAAATTAATCTTAGAATACGATTTTGTAATCAATATGGGATTTTGTGGTTCCTCGACATAATAAATCCTAAAAATAGAAGAAAAATAATTTTTAAACCTATCAAGTTTAGGTAAAAATGAAGATCTATCATGTAGATGATCCCAGGGTAATTCATCTAAAAAAAAAAATTCTCGAATACTTTCATCGGTGTGAAATACTTGGTGAAAGGGATCAGAAAGTGATATCTAGTCTGAGCTTGATTGTAAAGAAGATTATTTGGTGATCACATTCATTTGATCAGGAGTACTTGAAATTGTGTCAGAAAATAACTGTACTTCTACATATGAAAATTCAAAAGGACTCAAAGGCATCTCGCCATTGAAAGAATCTAGTTCTAACTCTAAAGGCGCTACCCAAGAGTCATTGAATGGTATAGTGCTTTATGAAATCATATTGATGTTGGAAATGGTACGCAGTATGTTGGGTGGAGGCACAGAGAAATTTCACATCGAAGAAAATTCCTTTATTAAACCTACACCAACATCTTCATATGAGATAGTTGATTTTCTGACATGTTGGATATTATCTGTAGAAGCAGGGTCGGATGAATAATATGACAACTGGTTGATTTTAAAAATATTTCTTTTATGAGGGAACATGATTAATCAAAGGGTGGATGAAGGTTGTAGTCCAAAATAAGGTTGTAATCTAGAGGGGCATCAACAACTTACACATCTAGATTAACGATTTTACCTTCTACTTCTATAGGTAGATCATGGAGAATTCTGTATGGATTAAATCCTCTTCCATTAAAGGCTTTAAGGATTTTCAGTGATTGGTTGAGTATTGGAGAACAAAGAGTTTTCAAACAATTTAACGACATTATGCACGTGGATTCCCCCTCATCAATTACAGTACGAAAGATTCATTTGTCTTTTAATAATACTGGAATCTGAAAAGCCATCTGGTGAGGGAGTCTCGGTGTAAAATTTTCTAGATCAAAGACCATGAGGTTAGAATCCTGAGGATCAATAGCTCCGATAGCTGATAATAGTAATTTCCTTTATGCTAAACATGATATTAACACTTCTAAGGCTAACATTATTGAAGGGGATATCGCCAAGTCTTCACCAATATTGTAATTCTGAGCAACTCTTGTATGTGGATTGAAAGCTAATTTGTGAGGTACACCTTAGGAGGCGATTTAATCAGTAGATCAAGATTCAGTTTCTCGATGTGAAGAGGATGGGAAACCGAAGGAGATATAGTTGGTGTTTGACTAGAATGTTCTGTCTTGTTACCATTTAAAGGATTTTTAGTTACATAGTCTTGCGACTGTGTGGCAACCATAACCTCAGACATCATTAAAATATTTTTCGATGAATTTGAAGAAGATCCTATCATTTCGCTCTCTTAAGTCGGAAAAGGATCCTTAAAGACAACAGGTGTGGGTGAACCTTTGAAAAATTTAGACACCTCAGACTGATATGGGCACTCTTTGGTAAAGTGATTTTCATCACAAATAAGACAAGGATAATGAGGTTTCCATTTATCATTAATTGCTTCATTCTTTTCAATTTTATCTTTGGGAGATGAAGTTTGTTTGTTTTTATTCTTATTACTGGTTTTAGATTTAGCTGTAGATGATTCTACATAAATGTTGGTATAAGTTTCAAGGGAAGAATCCTTTTACAATGAATTAGGTAAAGTTATGATAGGAGAAGTAGTTTTGGAGAACTTCTTCTTACTCAGATTAGCGCTAACTAAACCAATTACACCATCTACAACATGAAAACCTAAAGGAGTTGCAGTTATTGGACCAGGACATGGTAAATTAGGAATTTTTTTGTATAAAGTATAAAATTGTGCATACTGAGCTTGAGAAAAGACCTGTTCTTCTGTAACAACCCCTCCCTTAGCCACATCTTCAGTGATCTTTGGAAGTAATGATTTTATAAACCATTCTACCAAGATCTGATCCCGAATAAAAACTTTCACTAAATTTCTTCTACGTCTCCATTCAAATATGCGATCTGAAATGTATGTAGACATAAATTGTCTTAATGAAGTTAAGAGTTCCATGACATAGTCGTATCAGACTAGCAACTGAAAGTGTGTTGAGAAAGCTGTTGCTATTTCATTGAAATTGTTGAATAAGTGACGTGGTAGTTCAATATAGAATTTTGAAGCTAGGCCTATCAGTGTTCTCTAAAATAGTCTTAATCAAATGGAATCATCAATTAAAGAGTTGGATGCACACCAATGGTGGGAAGTCATGACATGGTTTGAGGGGTCTTCTCCTGATTTACATTCGAACTTAGGAATATCACTGAGAATCTTATTCGTCATTAGCAGCCAATATAGAAGATAATAAATCAGATTATTCGTTAGGCATGACAAATCAGGTAAATCAAAAGTTGCTATGAATTGTAACCGATGGTTAGGTTCCTATTGAGCAAATTGATAACCTTGTTGAACTATATTAGTACCATGAGGAGGATATCCATGATAACCTAGAGTAGCTTGTGTGTTTGGGATTGGAATGCCTCCCAGATAACCAAGGTTAACCAGACCATACTAAGGTTGAGATGGTATCTGATAATTATAACCAAGGTACGACTGATGTTGGTATACTAGATTTTCTTCTACTGGTCCATATTGACACTGCCCTTGATATGCTTGATAAAAAAACTGAGGTTGGCTTGTTACAATTTCACTCATGCTAGGTTTTCCCATAGCCATCTGAGCAATAGTCTAAACTACAGGTCCAGGTTGTTGTGAAGTGACTTGAGGGATCGGTTGTGATATTTGAGGGGCTGTAGAAATAGGGGCTGCGGAAATCCTAGGGATAGGTGTGGCAGGCTGTTGAACAGAAGTTGGTGTAGCCGTTTGAGGTGGAGTTCTAGGTGTACTCAAATGAGGTTGATGAACACTACTAGTTGTTGATAGCTGAGGTATAACTTGAAGTGTAGGTTGGACAGGTTGATGGATTTTACGGTAACCAATTGGCTGACTAGGTTGATTATAGGGTGCTTGCACATTAGGTTGAAACTTTTGTTGATTCAAATATGGATTCCACACTATTTTTACTCCGGGATATGGAGCTCCAATTGAAGGTTGTGCTTCTTAAGATGGACCATAACCAAGTTGATAATTTGGAACACATGTTTGATAGTTGGATGGGCAATTCCCACTAAAATATTGACCTCCTTGAAACAATTGTTTTTCCTGATAAAACTTCAGCCCTAAAGGAGGTTGTTGTACTTAGAAAGACTATTTCCCTAGCATAGGGTATTGTCCTCGAAGAGGTTGCAGGCCCTGAATAGAGTACTTCCCTTGAGGTTGATATTGTCCTTGAGGTGTGTACTGTCCTTGAGGTTTCCCCCTGGGCAGTAAATTACTACCTTGAGGATGCGCCCCAGGCGGTAAATTACTACTTTGAGGGTCAGGGTTAGGAATCTTTCCAGACATCATGTAAACTTGTTCTGAGTTCAAATTTTTGGTATGTGATTCATTTGGACCAGGTGATTATAGTTTCTTGGGAGAGGGAGCTACTCCTATGAAAGTACCAGAAAACGACTGGTATCCCGGAGGAACAGATGGACCACCATACAAATATGATTATGGTGATGCAGAAAACATGGAAGACTCACCAAAAATGTTGAATGAAGGTCTGTAGCTACCTCTTGGTATGGTGTAAAAAGGAATACATGGTGGTGAATAATTTAGACCAGAATTGTGTAGAAAGTCGGTTAACTATGAATACCAAGGATCCTATTTGAAAGGGATATACTATTAAATCGATTCACTTGGCCTAAGATCTAAATATTCCTGATTTGAAGAAAGAATAACTTCTTCTTCTGTGTCAGTAATTTCTTCAATTCTAATGAGGCCAGGAGGAAGTTTCTCAGTGATGCGAAACTTGACTCGTAGTGAATGAGGATGACCAGGGGTTGGAGTAATGAAATATAAAGAAGGTTTAGATGCAGCAAGTTCAGTTTATGGTTCAGAAATTTCAGGCTTAGTAGCTGATAATTCACTAGTTGTGGAAGCAAGTTCAACTACTTCAGAAATTGATATTTTCCTTTGAGAAATTTCTGTTGTTTGATATTGATATAATTCATAATCAGGATGTATAATTACTGATGTTTCCTCATGTTCAACTTATCAAGTCCTAGATGGTTTTCCTTTCTCACATTTAAGCTTTTATAACTGGCTTGGTGTGTACTCAGGCGGTTTCCCCTGCATTCTACATGATTGTCTAGGTAATTAAGCCATGATTAAAAATTTAACACACGAAATCAAATAAAATTTCAACAAAATATCCTAAAGTATCTAAGGAAACAATGAAATTGATCACACGCCTACAAAATCTAAGAGAGAAATCCACACACAAACAATATATTCTCACATCCAAAACACTAATTGGTGATGAAATCCAACGTCGTAGAATTTTAATGTGGAAAGGGAGGTTGGAACAGTTACCCCGAGAACTTGCTTAATGAAACAATCTGGTGCAAGTCTCTCCACTTATGCCATCTCGAAGCGAAGAGTACCCTCTGAAAATTCCAAGTGAGTCTAGTTGACATCTACTCCAGGTACAGTGGGACCTTCCCTCCACCGTCACCTTGTGAAAAAATCCTAAATTTTATAGTCACTAAGGTCACCAATAGGAAAAAATGTACCCAGGGGAATAGTATATGATCTGGTATACACGCAAGGGAAGAGTAAAGATCTCAATCCCCTTGAAGGCTCCTTCATATAATCCAAGGTTTACCAACAAGTGAACCTAGGCTCCTCGACAATGGTCTATCTGAGGTTTAGCATTTTTAGTACATGCACATATTCTATCTTTGCCAGTGAGATAGGTATGATTACCTCACTAGTTCCAACATGATCTCTTTCTTGATTATTTTAAGAAGAGATTCCCAGAGCACAAATGCTACAATTATATTTTCCTACCACAAGATTGATACTTGTTTGTTTTAATTGTCTTGGAATGTTAATTACAACCTCTTCCAAGACACTAGCCTAAGCTATGTTGGTGGAAAGAGCTGCTAAAAATGAAAAATATCTAGATTGATTTTATTAAAGCTTTGTTTCTAATTTGGTTGTTTCTTAAGATAGAAGGTATGGAAGTGAAACTTCAATAATGTTTGTGACCCGACTCAAAAATACACTAAATGCATCTAAAGGAGAAGTGCAACTCTTTTCTTTTCAATGAATCTTTTTTAAGGGAAATATTGAGAAATTTAACAACTTTCAAAGCACCAATTCTTTCATTCATAAACAAAATATTTGAAAATAAAATGATTTCTTAGAGAACTCAATTTTGCAAAAATGATCTATTGTTCGTTTGAAATGAAATTCCTTTATCAATTAGTTCAGAAACTATAAATCAATAAACAAACTATTTCCAAAAAGAAAACAATATCCAAAACTCTTAAGAACATAAAATTCAAAATCAAAGAAAAAATCTAAATTCTGAAGTCTATCTAAAATTTTGAGGACGTTTTCTCCTAGTTTGTGATCAAACTAAGAATAATTTCTACTTATCTCGGAAAAAATGAAAACATCAAAAAAATGGTTTGGTGTGTAAATCAGACTTTATTAAGTTAAAAAGCTCTTCCAAGTTTGAAAATGAAAATGGAATCAATTTTCATAAAAGTAAGGTTTGCAATGATCTTAATAGCTCAGAAAGAGAATATCAACATACCAGTAAGCTAAGGTATATGAAGGTATCTTGTATGGAGCAGCAAGAAAATAGGGCAAACACTCACTCATAAAATGAAAATTAGATGATAAAATCACACAAATGAAAAAATTGCTGAAAATAAATTCACACATAAGATTTCACAGCTGAGGTAGATTGGGGTAAACACAAAGAATCAAGTAATCTGGCTCCTAAAAAGAGAATTTTAAATTTTTCAAAAATTTTCCACAAGTTCGAAGTTTATAATGGAGAACAAAGTGGTAATGTACTGTTCTAAACTAAAAATTGTAGAGACTACTGCACTGTGTTCAAATGAAAAATGCAGAGGAAAGGAAAAGTATAGAAAAATTAAATATTCAATTTTTCTTTTCAGGGATTCTTAAAATTTATCTACCCAACTAAATCTTAGACAAATAAAAATCAGAAATCTCTTAAAATTGAAACTAAAAAATGAAAAATGAAAACTAAGTTCTATTCCACAGTGGTGTCACCATTTTGTCATGTGAATTAATCCCTCTTGCAGACAAGAGCGAACTTCCTAGTATTCTACGAATAGATAGAAACAAAAATCCATTTGTAAATCATTTTCTCTAGATCATTTGCAATTCAGAATTATTACAAACAAAGAAATAGGACATGCTCCTACCTTGAAATATATTGTTCGTTGCAATATTTTCTCAGGTCACTCCAAATAGGCTTCTCCATTAAGTAGAACCTGCAATCAAAGACAGACAAAAGAATCAAAGCACCTGCAACATATAATAATTAAGAAAATCTAAACCAACTTAGTGATCAAGGAGTCTAAGTATTGATGTTATCCAAAAAGCACAAGAACAACTCAATGAGAAAAAGAGATCCATATGTATTATCTTGAATGAAAAGAGTAACTTTAAAACCTTATGCCTTGATGTCGTACAAGTTTCTCCCGGGATCTTGAACAATCGTTACGCCTTTAGTTTGACAAGCCTTCCTCTCTGAATACTAGCATGGAGTTATGAACATAAGAGTGTGATCATTCTCATGCTAACAACAACTAGTGTAGAGAGTATGCACTCTTGGGAATTTCTTCAGCAATTACCATATACAAGCTACAATATTTTAGCTTAGCATCTACCCTTTAGACTGAAACATGAGCTAAATTTATAGGGAAATGGAGGTAGTTTCAGTTCCATAAAGAGGGGGATGGATTCCTCTCATGAATGGATGTGAGCTCAATAGACCAAGGGATAAAATCCAGGAGTGGAGGTATAAAGCTCCAACTGATCGCGCCTCTAGAAGCTTCCATGTGGGAGAATATTTGACCACCCGGGCTTCTAGAAATTACTTTTTCCTTTATTTTAATTTTTACGGGGGTCCGCAGGTTTTAGTAGCAGAACATGTTGCAGCTATCATACGCTATAGAACAAGTATCCGCGAACCCACAACAAAAGGCTAGAAAAAGTGAGGAGGTAGACTTTTAAGGGTGTTAATGAGCTTTTCTCCAATTCCAAGACATGGTTTAGGAACATTAGGGTTTTTTAAATCTAAGGGAGCACAATATAGTTAGTGATAGCCCTATATGGACAGTAAAATTTCATGGTGACAAAATAACGTGTAACAATACTGTTGTTAGATACATTCCAAAATAATGATCAGTTAGGGGATGATGCTCATATCGCTGGCACCTTTTTCAAAAGCCTTAAATTTTCTTCCACCACCCCTCTCTTTGGACCCGGTGCTCAGTCAAAGTCTACCCAGTTGGGGACAATAAGGTTACTGTATAAATTGAAAGGAAATTTTGGCTTGTTGAATGCATGTTTCTTGAAAATTTTGACGTAAGTTACCGTAACTTCCTCCCTTATATAAATTTGAGAAATATAATCAGTACACAATGAACATTACAAATGGTAAATTTTATGAACATTAATAATTACATGGGCATTAATGTAAATTTATTAATATATTTTTCCATGATCACCAACTACTAGTTATTCAAAGATAAGGTTCTTCTAAGCGATAATGTCTTGCCGGATAGCTCCGAAGAGGCAAAGAAATTGTTGAAAATGTTGGGTGTTGAGTAAACATGATATCATGCATGTAAAAATGATTGTATTCTATATAGAGGAGAATATGCAGACAAATATATATGTCCGAAATGGGGGCATGAAAGTTATGATAAATTGAGAAAGAAGGGTAAATTACATAATAGTCATCCTTTTAAGGTATTGAGAAACATGCCTATAATCCCAAGGATTCAAAGGCTCTTTGGTTGCAAAGAATTAACTATGTTGCACGGATGGCATTCCTCACATAGAAGTGATCTGGGAGTTATATGAATCCAAACTGATTCAATAGTCATGAAGCATATAGAGCATACATGCCCCGAAAAATTCAAGGATGAATTATGAGGTCTTCGACTCAGCATAGCCATGGATGGCGTCAACCCATATTACCTCAAGAACACCAAATATTCTATTTGGCCTGTAGTAGTGATTAATAACAATATCCCCCCATGCTTTTCCATGAAGAATGAACATCTTATGTTGGCTCTCATAGTCCCTAGTAGAAGACAAGTGAATAATATGGATGTCTAGTTACAACCACCAGTATATGAATTAAAGGAATTATGGGATGGGATAAATGTATACGATGTATTGAGACCCATCGCAGGAGAGAGAATATTTACGTTGTATGGCATATGTGCTTACAGGACACATGATTATCTAGTCTTAGGATTTTTCTCTGGTAAATTACATGTTTTGTTTATATACGTAGAAATATTCTTTCACATATTAGTTATTTAATTCATTCTAATTTTTCTGATCTTATAGATATTCTTTAATGTGCCATGAATATTAATTCTATACAATAATCGCGTAGGTATTGTAACAAAAGGGTATTTTGGATGTAAATGTTGTGTACCTTCTTTGAAATCTAGATGGTCCAATCACCTACAAAAGCCAGTGTATGAATGCTCCAAGGTATTCCTCCCAAAAGAACACCCTTATAGAACAGAAGCATCTACTTTAAATGGTAAATGAGAGAGAACCTAAAGGCCTCCAATAACAACACCGGCTGAATGGCTTAGAGCATATGAGACAGAGAAGGAGAAGGAGTTCATAGAAATGTTCGATTCAAATGGGAAGCCTATGTTTGATGATCCAGAATTCTTCGACACCTATGTTGAGATATTTCCCATTGGGATGAAATGGAAATCTATATTTTATAACCCCCCCATATTGGGAGCATCTTAATATTACCCACTTATAAGATCCCATGGAAATATTTAAAAATGTTTCATCTTATTTATGGAGGAACATATCATCGAAGTAAAGTGACACATTGGCTGTTAGGAAGGATCTTATTACTTCAAAAAATAAAAATAAACATTGGCCAACACGACTAGATAGTATAGGATCATAGGTAGGTGTTGGTCCCTCTAATTCATGGTATTTCAAAGAAGGTGATGTGCCATGGATTTTAAAAGAAGATGATCTTTCTTTGGCAAAGGAAGTTATAATGGATGTGAAGGTTCCATATTCATGCGGGTCTTCACTACAGTGTTGCTTCACCATGGATGACTATTTTTCGGGGTTGAAATCGCATGCCCATCTGAATATTATAAGAGTACGTATAATGTGAAAAGCATGATCATTTTATTATTTGTTATATTAATAAATTTTATCCCATGCAGGGATCATAAAACATAACTAAATTTGTATATTATTGGACGTGTTTATAACTTTACAGTGTCATTATCATTTGTTCATGCGTGGCTGTGTGAAAGATGAATTCCCTCAAGACCTAGGGAATGCCATATCTAAATTATTTTCATTTATACATTGGATCATGTCAAAGGAGATTCATGTGGCTATCATTCCATGGTGGCTTCAAGAGACAGTTGAGATTATTTGTATGTTTGAGAAGGAACTGCCGACGATTTTCATGGACTTGCAGGTTCATCTCTTATCAACCTAGTAGATGAGGTTGAATTGTTTGGAGTGGTTTCATGCTATTGGATGTTCTTCTTAGAGAGGTACATGAATAAATTGAAAGGTTTCGTTCAAAAAAGGGAAAAAACCGAGGGGTATATGGTAGAGGGGTACATATCGTATGATTTTTTATATTATGCTAGTGAGTACATCAACCAGATAGACAACAAACTAGGTGTGGTGATTTGGGATGATGAAAGGGATGAAGAAAAAAGATAACGAGAGTTTCTCAAAACAAGTGGAAAAAATCTCTTGATAAAGAGTAAGTGACTTATAATTTTTCAAATTTACACAAAGTAAATATTCATGTTGAACCTTGATATAATGTATATTTTTATCTCCATGTACTATATAATATTGATCTGATTTCATCAGCAAATGTAGAAATTGAAGCAATCAATAAATTCGTTCTTTACAATTCTCAAGCGACAAAACTGTGGGTCGCATTGTTCGAACAAAACAGGATGAAATGGGATAGTGAAAGGAAAGAATTCGGATGGTTGAATGGTAGAAGTGTGCCTTATCCTAATCATTTAAAAGAAAATATGCCAAAAATATGCCCCAATAGTTGAGTTGCTAACCAAGTCAGAGATAAATACGGTGCAAACATCGTTAGATGCGTGCTGAAGAAGATGCACTAAATGTAGGGATTGGGTGCAGCAAATCAGTAATAATCTATGTAATCTATATGTAAATTTGAAACTTATAAGACATCTATAATTCATATTTTAACTGTTAGGTTATTATAAGACACATGACACTATGAATTTTTTAACTTTTTTATAATAGGTGCATTTGTTCCCATCTATGTGGGCATATGGACACCATTTTCACATAGAAATGCTGATGCTGGAAACATCACACAAGACTATGGAGTGGAAGTTGACTTCAATCAATCTAGTTGATCTAGCCACCATGATCAAACTCTAGTACAAGGGACATTAGGTTACACCGGAAAGATACAAGAGATCATTGAAGTGGATTTCTCTTCTTTCCAATGTGTTATTTTTAGGTTCAAGTGGTGGGACACCTTTGATTGGAATAATGCAAAGGAATATCATGATAGTAGGTTGATATGTATCAACTCTAGAAAGATGTGGGATGAAACTAAGTAGCCCTATCTTTTCCCCAAACACTACAACCAGGTGTTTTTTTACCCAAATGTGTTAGATAGGGATTGGTGGTTCGTATTGAGACATGACCCTAGATCAAAAAATATTTTTGAGAACAAGAGTGTTATCATGCCATGCGAGCTGGACGATAATGGGGGTGATCATGAGAACCAAGAGTGATATGGTATATGTGTTATTTCATCAATATTTATACTTTTTAAGATGGGTTTTGCGAAACAATATAATATGTGTTTTGACTTAATTGGTAATTTGCATTTTGCTAATGTTAAAATCAATATTTCACTTGATAATTTGCAATTATGTTGATATCAAAAACAATGGCGTACTATATAAAGTTTTTTTTCATATGTAAGATCATAGTAAAATAATGATAATTCTAAAGGACATGAATTTATTTGCATTATTTTCTAACCTTTATTATGTTACGATAATCCATATTATTCTAGATTTATTATTTTACAATTATTTGAAATTTTACAAATTTAATAATTTAAAATTTTTAATAAAATCATTTGACATTAATACAATTAAAATTAGAATTAGAATTAGAATTAGAATTAGAATTGCAATTACAATTTTACAATTACAATCAATTCATAGTAATACAAGTACAATTTTACAAATATTTTACATAGAATTACAATTACAATTACAATTACAATTACAGTTACAATTACATTTTCAATTTTAGAATTTTACATATATACAACTACAATTTTACAAATTTAAAATTTAAATTACACTTACAATTTTACAAATTTACACATATAACATTACAATTACAATTTTATAATTTTACATACAATTATAGTTTTAGAATTTTACATACAATTATAATTACAATTACAATTTTAGAAATATACAATTACAGTTAAAATTACAATTACAATAATTTCACAATAAATTAAATATTACAATTACAATTAAAATTTTACAAATATTTTACATACAATTACAATTAATACAAATACAATTACAATTTTAGAATTTTACATAAAATCAGAATTACAAATATTACAATTTTACAATATCATGATCATTTAATATTAAATTAATTAATAAACATCACGATCATGATAACCATCATACAAACATCATATTTGACTAAAAAACACATTCAAATTCGCTAACATCATCGTGATCATGATCATCTAACAAAACACAATCAGTATTAGATAACATCATCACAACATAAACATCAAATATACATCCCATGTGAAATAACTGCTATCACATACACATCTATCCGCAATCTGCACATTAAATGAACATATCTAACCTGACCTACCGATATACACATCATGATGATCACCAACATGTAAATTAAATACAACTGTAACATGAACATAAAATACATGGACCATATATATATATATATATAACTGAATAATGTAAAAAATATACAACTGTGATATAAATGTCATGGATGAGCTAGTGGTACATCATCAATAAAAATAGTAGTCAAGGCTTTCTCATTCAATGGTGCAACCTCGACAAGCTCAAATGCATGTTCATCATCATGTGCCTGCTGATCTGGTACTGGTGCCTCATGTTGATCAGGATCAACTTTTGGTTGCTCATCATGATGAATCGACATGGTCGATGGTCCAGCCTAATCATGATCATGAGTACTACTAGATTTTGTAGGCCACTGACTAAACATGGCCGATAGGCCAGTATGCTCTCCATGATGACTATTTCTCGATGCTAGTGGAAGCTGCTCATCTGGTGTGGTGCGAGGTGAAATATCATCAGATGATGCATCACTTCTCGTAAACTTTTGATCATGTGTTGTGTCTTGAACACACCTATAATGTGCAACGGTCCTCCTCAGCCGCGTAACTAAGGTCGTAGCTCCTACGACATGACGCATCTGGCTATACATATCATATGGCATGCCTCTCCACATATGTAATAGCCTACCATCAGCTTGTATGTCTCTCAAGTAGTGGGCCTGACTCGTGCCTCAAAAATCAATGCGTAGAGCTGGTCGCAAAACTCCAATGTGAATCTGCTATCAAGCCTACCACGCCTAGCAAAAGAGGGTACTAGTGCACCAGCAGTAGTAGGTCTCTGTGCATCGATATCACGATCATTGGATCTAGAATATCCTAATCATCATCAGGATCCACACCTCAATCATTTGGTGGCATTGGCGTGTCCTCATCATCAAAAGACCCAATTTCTATAAAATATATACAAGTACACAACAATAATTAGAAAATTTCATTACACAATTTAATAAAAAAAGTTAAATAACATGTTATAATAAATTTAAATAAAACAATAATATTACCTCTATCACCTGGCAGCTCATCATCTGTGAAGAGGATGTTGTCACACCCTCATCAATCCAAACCAGCATAAGCACAGGGTACCATAACGAAGGGATGATCGTCAACGCTGGCTATAAAATCTAGTGCATCATGTGATATCCTCGCAGAAAACATAGTCTCGCCCCTCTTGGGCATCATATGTCCCCACATGTGCATTCGTCCATGCAACATCGTCCTATGAGGTTGTCCAACAAAGGTAGGCCTCATCTCCGAAAAGCTCTCAAAAAATAAACAAAATAGATCTGGATCAAAAGGGAAGTTGACCCTCCCTTCTGCCTGAGCACGACATCTATCTAAGGTTGTACATAACTCCCACAAAAAAAATGGCAGACCACCTAACAAGTCATGGCTCCTATACTAAAGAGTCAACACGATATAGAAATATGCAACTAATGTGTTTCCCATTGCTAGTGTTGTGTGAAATGGTCGAAATTAGAAGTGAGAGGCACCTCACCGCCTCACTACCAAATGCAACAATATGTAACTGCGTTCTGGAGACCTAAAAATCTGAAGGAGACAATATATCCACGCTAATGTATCTCAGGAGTGCACCAACTTAATCCCTGCTACATAGCCGACTAGAACATATAGGAACGAGGGAAAATACACCCCTCTCCTTGATAGCCCAGTAATGAAACAAATATCCTCCTTAGTGGGCACGTACCACTGGTTAAGACCAACCTAGAAAGCCTGTAGGTGGGCATTCCACCTACGGATAAGATGTCGCAAAAACACACCATGGCCCTTTAGGGAAGTATCCTCCTCATAATAATTGAGGAGGCCTACCTACCTTAGGAGCCCCTAGGTAGCTGCTGTAGGGCGAGGGAACACATCTCTCTCTCGCTCTCGTGCCTCCCACTTACGAACCATGTTATACTAGTCCACCTATTGTTGTTGTTGTTCCCTATGTTCTCTCCTTTAACGTCTCAGAATTATTGACATATTGAATACAATTTTTTTATTAAATGAGACATGTATTTAAGAATATGCATATATAATTTTTTTTGAAAAAAAACAGTCGGTGAACCAAAAAAAACAGGCATGCACCGGTAATGGTTCATCTTTTTTTGTCATGCACCAGAGGCGATGCACCAACAAATTTCTAGGAAATTTTTATTGCACCGCCCTCCTAACATTTTTCATAAGTCAATGGTCCAGTGGTATAACGGACTGCATCATTGATTATGGAGTGTTGTCGGAGGGCAGTGCGTTGACCAAACTATATGCTCTGAGGTGTATTGCTTGGTCAATGCACCGACATCCTGACATCATTACATATTCAACAGTGTGGTATTTTACTATGCCGCACCATTGATCATGTCAAAATTCTAGAATACGGTGTGCTAACAAAAATACCTGCCCTGGGGTGGAGATTTAAGTCACACACTGCATCGTCGTTATTCCACAAAGTCAATAGTGCGGTTGGGTAACTAACTGCACCGCACCAATTTTAAATTTTAAAATATCATGGTGTGCCTTTCGGTACCACCCCTGGACCGGTGCAGATGCCATAAACATTGGTTGCAGTGTGGCCTATAACTTTATTGGTAGCACTGTGAACCGGTTCGAACCGAACGATTCGAGCGCACTGCACAAGAATTTTCATTGTATTTTAAATGGTTAATTTTAAGTTAATATACAATTATAATCCATTAAAAGGATTAATTATGGAAAAATAAGAAAAATACTTGTACATTTGGCTGTTGAGGAGGAATATTGGCCGTAGAATTTGAAAAGGTAAATTTGGCCACCATTTTGCAAAATTCAAAATGCATATTGGTGGACAATGCAGAGCAGTAGTGCATGCAATGGGTGCAATGGGAGCATCGATATTATGGCAGTTCAGAAAAGGATAACTTTCACCATTGCTTGAGAATTTTGGAGCACTGAAAAATGGAAAATGTGATTTTTTGGCCGTAATTTTTATTTATTTACCCTATTCAATTGCGTGGGGTTTTATAGGCGCACTAGTGCAGTTTCTTAAGACCGCATCGAGCGATTTCAGTTTTTGCGTGGGCCTTTATGATGCATCAGTGCAGAATATTTGTAAAGCACCGGTGGGCTACAATAATAACATGCATCTGGGTGGGTTTATACAGAGCACATGGTGTCAGGCGTGCTAATGTTTTTTGTGCACTGGTTCTTTTTTGTTTGAGCACACCAGACAAAAAACATACGAAAAAACCTCCACCTGCTAACCTCCTCTAGTAACCTCCACTACAAATGGATGTCTGTGGTAATTTTATAAGGGATTACTAAACAACATCCAATAGAAGGTCATTTCCTTCTAGTGGTGCTTGTCGCCCCGTCTCCCCTCTCACCTCCCCTACATCGTCTTCTCCTCCCTCCTCTCCTTTCAGTATTCCCTCTCGACTCTCCTACGATGACATGCCTCGACGCCATAGGATGTGTTTTGGTTGGGGCGAAGGGAGAGGCCAAGCCTCCTGTCCACCCATCTCCATTTTTGTTGACTGTCACTCGCCTCCACATGAGTACCAACCTACAGAAATCATGCTTAACTTGGAAAATTTTGAGGAACGGGACTAACAACGTGTCTCTGCTTCTATCTCCCTCTGCCTCCAAGAAGTCCATTCCTATGAAATGGATTCTGGCTCTCGGAAGTGCTTACAGAAGTCTACAATTTCTCAATCCAATCACCAGCTATCTGGAAAATCGGCAGCTCTTCCAGCAAAAACAACATTGCACTCATTAGGCAGCGATTGTGGGGAGATTTTAGAAGCAAAGGGAAAGAAAAATTTTGCAGGGGCACGCGCAACCTCAACGCCAGAGTTGTCAGCACAACATGCAAAGAAGGCCGAGGATTCCTCTGAGGAATACGACTACTACATTGTCGAGGATCCTCCCCCAGATGTTTGAAACATGATCAACGGAGGTTGATTTTCCATCTCAAGGTCTCCTACCTCTATTAGCTTTTACGTTGTTGCTTCTATGTCTTCCTTGTTTATGCTCAGTTTCATCTCTTTTTTGGAAAATTATGGCTCATGATGGTTTCCCCTTGGTGGGATGCATATTCAGGACCGGTTTCCCCACCCGGGGTAGTCCATGTTTTGAGTTTTTGAACTTTTTCTTGGCAGGAATTGTCTAGCACAATAAAATAATATCGATATAATTAATATTACTTACAAAAAAAGTATATATATAACATTGTTATAATTTTATAGTTCTCTTATATGTGTAACATCAAAATACTATTATTTATAGGTTTCATTCTTCTAAACAAATGCATAGAGTAGATTGAAATGAAAATACAACACTTATATAGAACTACTAGACATTTACATTTTCTTAAGTATAGCTATTCATATAATTTGGTATTAATCATCAAAATAATTTGAATAGGAATATTACATTTCAATTATGTCTTCTTTCCCATTGAATTCATCATCTGAGCTATCATTAGACGACATTTCTGCTTAGATAGGTTCCTTTTCATGTGAAGGCTGGATGAATCTTATTGATCTAGGTTTATACTCAATGACAAATGACTTTGATCATTTTGTAGGATAGCAACATAAAAATATTTTCTCACATTGGTTAGGAAAAATATATGGTTCATCTATTTGCTCAAACTTGGTATGATTGATGATGCAAAAATAATTCTCATGCATATATGTTGTTGGATGATTTCCAACTACAATATTTCTAAACCACTTGGCTTGAAATAATACCACCTTGAAATATCTAAAGTTAAGCTATAAGATTGTTAGGTCCCTATATCACTAGTATAGTCCCTTATTATTGTTAGTGTAACCCCCTTATTGTTATTATTGAACCCTTGTAACCCACATTTTGTTATTATTGTGCCCTTAAATTATTATTGTTAGGTCGGCTAGGATTACATTGTGGCCCACTAGGATTACATTATGGCCCCATGGACTCCCATATATAGAAAGGAGGTTTTGTAAATTGTATCATCCAAGAATTGTGAATTTATGTAATGTATTGGAGGTTTCCCCCTCAAAGTGGCTTATTTCTAAGGTGTTGATATCTCTTTTCTTCTATTTTTGAAGCTGGTTACACAACATTTGGTATCAGAGCTTTGGATTCTAGGGTTTTGCTGCTCCAAACAGGTCATCGTGGCATTTGTGCTATAAAAAATTTTCTACGAAGGTTCAAAATCTGAAATTCATATGGTGCGAAGCTAAAATCTTGAGGAAATTCTTCAAAAAATTTCAGAGCTTTGTTCGCAATATTTTTGGAGATATTATCTGTGGAAGGTAGTGCTTTTTCAGGCTCCTGAATTTCATCTCAAAGAGGTTATCGTGGAAAAATTTCAATAACTCTCTCTCTGGGAAATGGATTTGAGTGCCGTAAAAATTGGTTGCAAGTAAAGAGACTTCAGTTTCTTGGCTATCAATTTCATAGACGAAGAATTAAACAGTGACACGTGGAAAGTCATACAAGTTCACTCTACTGAACCAGTCCAAAATTGGGTCATTGTGGGAGATTGGAAATAAATTTGTCTTGAAGAATCCAAATCAGATCATACCTATGGCATTTGAAAGAAATTTCAGAAGGCTACTACATCAATGAATTTTAAATATTGAATATTCTCAATTACATAGATAATTCAATTTCAATACAGAGCTCCTAAAAGGAAAGTAAAAGGTGTGTATTTTTTTTCCGAATTGCATAAGTCTTGTTTGAAGAATCAAGTTGAATTGATTCCAAGAGAATATTGTAGAATAGATATCAGTATTGGATTCTAAAATGGCCCCTAAAAATAATTCAACTCCCATTAATCCTTTAGAAGGCTCTACTGTGACTCATGAAGACGAAGAATGGCAACATGACATATCAAAATTACAAGAGAAAGTGCAACAAATTTCGCTCTTGCAAAGAACAACAAAAAATGAAATGGAAGTTTTGAAGAAAGGCATGGAAACTAAGATGGATGGTTTGAAGAAAGGCGTGGAAGCTAATATGAATGGTTTGGAAGCTAAGATGGATGGCATGGAAGTGGGCATGGAAGCTAATATTGATGACATGGAAGCTAAGATCGATGAAAACATGAAAGACAACATGGAAAACATGAAGAATGATCTAAAAGCATACATGGAAGGCTTGATGACAAACTTAAAACAAGAAACGATTCCTAATGGCAGAAATATAGTAGAAGAACCCCATGATGAGAACAAAATAAATGTTAATCGTGATTTCATAACCTCTAATGTTGGCGGGAAGAACCACCATATTCCAAAAATGGATATGAGGAAGTTTGATGGAAAGGATCCTGTAACATGGATACTACGGATGGAGCAATATTTTGATCTCCATAATGTGCAAAACACACAAAAGGTACGCATTGCAACTTTACATTTAGAACAAAATACATTTGTATGGTATCGATGGCTTTGCTCCGTAAAAAAATTGTCACTTGGTCAATTTTTACGGAGGAAATGATAGCACATTATGAGGATACAAAGAGCAACACCTTCTTTAGCCAATTGATAAATCTGAAACAAAAGGGTTTAGTGGGGCAGCACATTGAGGACTTCCAAAAATTGAATATAAGGGTAACTGATATTCCAGAGGAACACAGGATCGATCTCTTCATAGGCACTTTAAAGGATAACATCCAACATGAAGTTCATGTTTTGGAACCGGATTCATTGGAGAAGGCATTCAGGTTGGCAAGAAAAGTTGAATGTAAAATAATGGCGTCAAGGAAGCCTACCACTCAATTCTATAAAGAAGGAAGTGTTGCTACGTCTAGATTTCCACAACCTACAAGGTTGACACCACAACAATTGGAAGAAAAAAGAGCAAAAGGGCTTTGATATAGTTGTGATAGAAAATACACTAAAGGTCATAAGTGTGCTGAGAAGAAATTATTTTACATAGATTGTGAAGAGGAAGAAGAAAATGAACAAGAAGAGGATATACACCAGGAACCAACCCTAGAAGAGGAAGAAATGAATCCGACCATATCGTGTAATGCACTAGCAGGAATTACCACTCCTCAAGCTCTCAAGATAGAAGGACAAATCAAGAAGAAAAAGGTAATAGTGTTGATTGATTCAGGTAGCACCCATAATTTTATTCATTGTAAGGTAGCCAAGGAATTAAATTGTTTCCTATACCAAGCACCAGAATGTCAAGTGATGGTTGCAAATGGAGGAACTATAAATTGCTCTGGAAAATGCCATAATATCAAGCTAACCATGGGGGAATATGTGTTGACTAGTCCAATGCTTTCCATTCCTATGAGAGGTGTTGATGTTGTACTAGGAGTACAATGGTTACAATCTTTGGGGACGGTAGCTTTTAATTTTCAAGAACTTTTCTTGAAATTTTTTTCAGAAGGAAAGGAAGTCGAATTACGGGGTATTGAAGGGAAGCCGGGAAGGATAATAAGCTCTAATGTCATGACAAGCTTCTAAAGAAAGAACAACGAGGCGTAATTGCATAATTATGCTCACTAGAAGTTCCGACATCAAAATCATCTATTTCTGCAGATCTCCAACAAGTCTTGGACAATCATTCCAAGGTGTTTGAAACTCCCAAAGGACTCCCCCCTATTCGTGATCATGATCATGCTATTCATTTGATTCCAGGAAGTGTTCCTCCAAACATCAGGCCTTATAGATATCCTTACTTCCAAAGGAGCGAAATTGAACGTATGATTGCAGAAATGTTAGAGGCGGGTATAATTCAACCTAGTCAAAGTTCTTTCTCTGCTCCTGTAGTATTGGTACACAAGAAGGATGGATCATGACGAATGTGTCTGGATTATAGGGAGCTTAATAAGCTCACCATTAAAGATAAATTTCCCATTCCTGTGATTGATGAATTATTGGATGAATTACATGGAGCAATTTATTTTACCAAGTTGGATCTTCGTTCAGGATATCATCAAATTAGAATGAAGAGTGAAGATATTCCAAAAATAGCATTTTGAACTCATGAGGGTCATTATGAATTTTTGGTCATGCCTTTTGGCCTTACCAATGCACCTTCTACATTTCAAGGGTTGATGAATTGCATTTTCAAACCCTTCCTTAGAAAATTTGTGCTAGTATTTTTTGATGATATACTAATCTACGGCAGGTCTTGGAAGGATCATGTTGAACATGTTGACAGGGTGCTCAAACTATTGCAGGAGAAACAATTATATGCAAAAACATCCAAATGTTTCTTTGGAGTACAAGAGGTGGAATATCTGGGTCATATTATATCTCACGAGGGTGTTAAAGTAGACCCTAACAAAATTAAAGCCATTAAGGAATAGAAAGTCCCCAAGACAATAAAGCAGTTGCGAGGATTTCTCGGGTTAACAGGCTATTATCGCAAGTTTGTTAAGAATTATGGGAGAATAGCAGCACCTCTAACAGCATTATTGAAGAAAGATGCATTTTCATGGACTCCTGAAGCAACTAAGGCCTTTGAACGTCTTAAAGAGGCAATGTGCCTAGCACCGGTCTTAGCTACACCAGACTTCACAAAAACCTTTATTGTGGAATGTGATGCCTCAGGAAATGGAATTGGTGCAGTTTTAATGCAGAAAGGAAGACCCATTGCTTTTGAAAGTCGTCCAATCAAAGGAAAGTATTTACAAAAACCTATTTATGAGAAGGAAATGTTAGCAATACTGCATGCACTAAAGAAATGGTGAACTTACCTAATGGGAAGACACTTCAAGGTAAAAGCTGATCATGATAGTCTTAAACACTTTTTGGAACAAAGACTATCTTCAGAAGAGCAGCAAAAATGGGTCACAAAGATGTTGGGTTATGACTTTGAAATAATCTACAAAAAAGGAAAGCTTAATGTTGTTGCAGATGCACTCTCAAGAAAGAATGAAGAGTTGGAAGCATTGCTTTGTGCCATTTCTATTATCCAACCAGATTGGATAACTAGAGCAAGAGATGAATGGAAGAAGGACAAAGATGTATGGACACTCATTCAAAAGTTGCAGCAAGATCCTAGTACATCTGATACATTTAGTTGGAAAAATGATTCCTTATGGTACAAAGATCGCTTGTATCTTTGCAATAATTCCCAACTAAAACAAAAGATTCTTCTGGAATTGCACACTTCTCCTTTAGGAGGACACTCTGGATTTTTAAAAGCTTACCACAGGGTGAAGAAAGAATTTTTTTGGGATGGCCTTAAATCTTCTATTCAAAAGTTTGTGGCGGAATGTTTGGTTTGCCAGCAGAATAAAGTGGAAACAATTAAGACCCCGGGACTTCTACAACCTTTATCCATTCCAAGTCAACGTTGGGAGGAGATTTCAATGGATTTTATCACAGGTTTACCTAAGTCGAAAGGAAAGAGTGTCATCATGGTGGTAGTTGATAGACTTACCAAGTATGCACACTTTTGTGCATTATCTCATCCATTTAAAGCAAGTACGGTTGCTACTACATTTATGGACAGAATTCAAAAGCTACATGGAAGCCCAAGGGTTATTGTGAGCGACAGAGATCCCATTTTTACTAAAAATTTTTGGACGGAGTTATTTTCTTGTTTGGGTACTCAATTAGCTCATAGCTCATCTTATCATCCTCAATCTGATGGTCAAACTGAGATAGTAAATAAATGTTTGGAAGGATATCTTCGTTGTTTTGTATCTGATAAACAAACACAATGGGTCATGTGGTTACCTCTCGCTGAATGGTGGTATAACACTTCCTTCCATACTGCAGCAAAAATGACCCCATTTATGGCACTTTATGGATATCATCCACCATCCATCACATCATCTTTAAGGGAAAATTCGAAGGTTCAAGCAGTGGAAGATCACATCGAGCATCAGAAAGAAGTTCTCCAACTCTTTAAGGATAACCTGAATTTGGCACAAAATCGAATGAAACAACAGCCAGAACAACATCGCAGCGAGAGAAGTTTTGATGTAGGAGATTGGGTATTTTTACGGCTACAACCATACAAACAAATGTCCCTCAAGCAAGCAAAGAAGGATAATAAATTATCGCCAAAGTACTATGGTCCTTACAAGGTGTTGCGAAAGATTGGTTCTGTAACCGCCTAGGTAGACTTCACCAGCTGTCGCGGAAATCATCCGAGTTTTCCATGTTTCATGCTTAAAGAAGGTTATAGGTGAAAATCTTCCAGTTCAAACAATATTTATGAAACTTGTTGAAGGAAAAATAATATTGAAACCTGAAGTGGTCGTGGAAAACGAGAACTCGCTTGACTACGAATCGATCAATTTCGGAGTATCTCATCGAGTGGATAAGAACTTGCAGAAGATTCTGAGTGGGAGGATGAGAATTTTATCTGAGAAGCACCCCGAGCTACTCGAGCGTTGAGGACAACACTTTTTTGAAGGAGAGGGGCATGTTAGGTCCCTATATCACTAGTATAGTCCCTTATTATTGTTAATGTAACCCCCTTATTGTTATTATTGAACCCTTGTAACCCCCATTTTGTTATTATTGTGCCCTTAAATTATTATTTTTAGGTCAACTAGGATTACATTATGGCCCCATGGACTCCTATATATAGAAAGGAGGTTTTGTAAATTGTATAATCCAAGAATTGTGAATTTATGTAATGTATTGGAGGTTTCCCCCTCAAAGTCGCTTATTTCTAAGGCGTTGATATCTCTTTTCTTCTATTTTTGAAGCTGGTTACACAACAAAGATATCTTCAATTAATCCATAGTATCTCAAGGTATCTGTTTTTATGTTTCCATCATGAACATGTGACTGAAAATATACTATAAAATATGCAGCAATTCCATAGTCAAATGATTGTCGATTTTCATCTAGCTTCTGAACACTGTAATGCAGACCCTTCCACCACAACCCCTTATAATGGGTCACCTTATTCTCTTCTATTCCTATTATAATGTCCAATACATGTGTTGTAACTCTTTCATCATTATTTCTACATGCCCTTGCTACTCTATTCCTCAAACATTTTAAACTCATAGCTAGAGGCCAATCCTTTTCAAATTTTCTCATTATTGTTGAATATGAAGAAGAATTATGACCACCTCGAGAAACATATGACAAAAACCGCCTTTTTTTGGCATCATGATGCCTTTTATATTCCTCCCTCCATATTTTTGTGTGTTTACTATTTCTTGCAACATATAATAATACAACCTCCATTTCAACAACATCTGCAATCATAAACGTAAAACACATTATACCATCATAGTCACAAATCAAAATCGTGAACCATATCTAGATATAAGTTTAATCACCTTTAATTTCTGTATTTTTTTATTTTCTTGTGAAAACATGTCCTTCAAATTTTTCACTTTCTTTTGAGTCCCATAGTCACGACCCTTAAATATTTAATTTTTTGCACAATTCAGTGAGATAAACTGTGGATTTGAAAAACATGTACCCTTGAAGCATGGTGTATTTTGGATGAGCCTTTTGCTTTAAAAAAATTTCAAAAAATTTAATTAGCTCTCAATAGGAAACATTTTCCTTGTTTGGACTGGTCCACACAACTCTATTTCTTGTAAGAGGTGCACAATGTAGTGTTCCTATGCATTGAAGAAAATTGTTGGGAAGTATTTTTGCATGTCACACATCAAAATGGGGAGTTAATTCTTCCACTTCTTTAAGTATTTTTTGTGTATCTCTCTTGAAATGATCCACCTAGAATAGAATTAATTAAGTTAAGCCCATGATTTTTGTAAACAAAAAAAAATTCTAGATGAACAATTTTCTAGTATATCACATTGTACTTGAAGAGACCTTTTTCCTTATATAGGCCATGCGTCATACCTAAAAATCTACTTAGATTTTAGATTTCCCTCCTACTTTTGTAATCGATATTATTTGTAAGGCTCCCAGGTAATGGATACTTCAACTATAATGTTAAAATTAATTAATTAATCATGTTGTATAAATATTTTTTAAATAAAATAATTTTAAAATAACATAATAGATAATATAGTTAACGTCAATCAATGGGCACATACCCTAAGGAAATTATGCCAATCACAGGTCTTCATTCCAACAAGTTCATTTCCTTTTTAGAATGCGTTCTTAATGTTTACTCCAAAAATTGTTGGGAATCTTACTGATTTTATGGATTTAATCATCTTCTCTTTCCCCTCATTTGTGAGAGACCATGAATCAACTACAAATTTACCACGATCATTTGGCCAAAGATGAAGCATTCTTCCTACTTATTTGAGGTGTATCATCACTTGTAGCTTATTTAGTTTCCTCCCATGTATTGATCTCTTCTCAAATAGCATATCATATAAACAAATAGATACATTATCCCCTATGTGCATTGTGTCGAACAAGTGAACAATAGTTAGGTCTTCATAATATGGCAAATCTGAAAATATTGTCTTTTGAGTCATTCCTAAAGGAAGGGATCCTACCAAAAATAAAAATCATAATAAATTTACCAAATAAATGTTTTTGGAATGTAATCATATATCATTTAAAAGATAATAATGAAAATTACCAAGTGTGCTTCTATATGAATGCATCCATATCCCAGGATTCATCTTTGAAGGTTCTCTAAGAATGCACTCCTTTCCACCAAAATCATCCTTATCGTGTACACGATATAGATGCTCAGGGTTTAGAAACATTCTATATTCATCATATACAATCTTTCCCAAATGACTCGATTTTCTTGATGAGGTGCAAGGCCCACATGTTGGGCATCCATAAGATCGCTTAGTCTGAAGGTCTTTCATTTTAATATGCAAGATCAAGTAATAATTTAGGATTTTATTACGAAATAATTAAAATCAATAAATGCAATGAGTATATTAACACCAACTATAACTCACCACAACACATTGATATCCCTAGAGCATCATGAATTATGAAAAGAAGAATTGCATGAAATTGAAAGATCCTTGAAGAAATAGAATGGCACACATCCTTCAAATTCATTCCTTACAAGAGCATTAATAACTCATTTATTAAAGGCTCCAAGTATGTGTCCATACGTTTCAGTTGATTTGGACCTGTAAAGTCATCAACTTAAATTTTTCATTTTCACCATGAATTTTGTTACTATTACCATGTAGACTCAATATTAGGAATTTCCATAAAATATAACCTGATATGATAAGTGCCAACATATCATATTTCTTTTTGGTTGATAGCCATGGGGGTAGGTTGTTGTTGAAAGCAATTACTGGACATGTAGACCATTGTGTTGATTGATTTCCATAAGGATTCACACCATCTAATGGTAATGATATTCTTCAATTTTGTGGCTCATATTTGAAAATTTGCCACTTCTCCTAGATATTACGCCATGCCACTCCATCAATCGACATCCTCATAACACTATCTATGTGCCTTTCCCTCACATGATAATCCGTGAGCTGTGACATTTCCTTACATCCAAATAACCTCTCAAATTCTAGGGCTAAAGGTATGTGACGTAGTACATTTCTTCCTACCTTTTTTGATGATGTACTTATATGGAAACTTTTCTCACCACATTCTGGACATTCATCTAAGGATTCCTTACCATATCTATAATATAGGATGCAATCATTGGGACATGCATCATACGTCTTGCAAGCATCCATACCTAAATATTTTATTAATGTCATGATCTCATTTTTTGATTTGGGAAATTTGTTATTAATTAGGAGTAGACCTGATAACAACATGTGACAATACCATCAGCATTGATAAGATATAGTTTAGAGTGGAATTATATTTTTGGAAAAATCTATTAAAAAAAACTTGAAATTTCAATTTTTTTATAAAAACACTTACTATAGAATATCAGTGAAACTATTGTTTTTCCATCCATGGAAAAATTTTAATTTAACAAGGGGTACCACAAGTTGCAATATGGAGCATCATGCACCAGGGTATAGTGGTGTCCTTGCCATATGTATAAGATCATTATCATGATGTTGTCCATCAACATGTATATTAATTGAATCTAGAATCTCTCTGGCATTGGATTCAATAGTTATTTGTCCTTCTACATGTGAATGGTCATCGCTAGAACCATTCATGTAATTTTTATATATATTTTCATTATTGGGTCTATGATTAACATTATCTTCACCAATGATGTTGGGTAAACCATTACAACTTTCAATTGGTAAATCATTATTTTTAATTCTTGCAGACATTTCCATATTCATTTCTTTTTCATTCTCCAAAAATCCTTGCATGGGACCATTTAGTGATAAATGGCCCCCCTCAACATGTCATTTTTGGCATCTTCTACCATAGCAGCGATTGCATGAGGAGTAAACATCCATTTGCCGCCAATCATATGTGCCATGTTCGGGATTGTTAATCTTTTACATTGAAACCTCAAAGAAAATCAACAAAGAAGCTTACTCATATTGCTATGATAATGAAATATATAAATATCTGGTCTAAAAGGTTTTCAATTAAACAAAATAATGTAATAAATAACTAAAACTACAATTTCTTAGAGAAAATTACACTGTATAGAATAAACTATTTCGTCTCTCCTAAGATACATTTAAGAGTTAAAATCAATACATCAAGAGTTATGAGATAATCCATCAATATAAAATCAATGATTTGAATTCATGAATACACATACTTTCAATTAAAACATGATACACCCATGATTTATACTCAACATATTTAAATCCAATAGGATAAATCCATTATTGTTTCTTCTCCTCTAATGATTAAATAATAATTTTTCCTGAACCTATCTATATATGTGTAATTATATTTTAGATCATAGCTAAAGTAAGATTATGTTCATGTCCTCAGAAATTTTTTGAATGATGCCGAATTCAATCTAATGAACTTCGATGATTTTCACCATGATTGTTATATTTCATTTTTGTTGTCAATTTTTTTCCTAGGATTTTAATGTGCGAGACAATCATGGGATGTTGATCAGATCCCCTCAAGTGAAACAACATCCTCCCCCTTGTCAGAACTCACATATTTTCAAGCATACTGCAACATTTACATGTTTAAACATGATTGTACTATTTTTATGTTTCACTTGCTTAGGATTATTGCACTTAGAACAATTTTTGGTCCTTAGTTAGACTTCATAAATTTATCTGATTTAATTTACAACCCCAAGATATCATGATGACTTGGGTAGTTGGGTTGCGGTATGTTCTGGTTAGAATCATATGCATAACCGAGGTACCGAACATTGTTTCTTCACTAATTTTGGGTCAATGACCCAATCAAATAGTCTTGGGAGTTCGACACGCCTGGAAATTCTTTATAAGTTTGCAGGCGTTAGGAAGGAAATTGTAAATATATCATGACTGCATGCAAATCAGCATAAGCTGTTGGGCCTTGCTGATGGCATCCTTTTCAAATGTAGGTTTTTGAGTTTCTAGGTCCTTTGAAATCTCCAGGATGAGATTTTTCAGTAAAAATTCTAACAAAACTTGATCGTCGAGTTGGGCTTTGAACAAACTATGACATCGCCGCCATTCATGGAGATGGTTCGAGATATATTGCATGTATCTTCCAAAAGTGGGTCAGTAATTCCATCCTGGAATTTTGGTGGATGGGTAACTGAGAATAGATAAGGAATGTAGTAGCGAGGGAACTAAAAGTTCCATGTGTAGCACATGGTTGCTCCACATACCATCTTGTAGCTGGTCCAGTTAGGGTGTGCTGAAATAGTCTCAATCAAATAGTATCATGAATGATGTTGTTCAACGAACACCACAGGTGGAACATCATAATGTTATTTTGAGGGTCTTCTGCTTGCTTCCCTTCGAACATTGGAATGTGTGAAGGGAGCTTCATGGGTATGGGTGGCCATTTTTCTCAATAGGGTAGTTCGTTAACTTGGTTAGATTAGGTAAGTTTAATGAAGCTAAGAAAGGTGACTGCGAGTTGAGAGCCATTGCACATTGTGAAGACACAATGTTCTCGTTAGGTAAAAGGTTTGTCTGCGACATACTCGATTGTGAGTTTAGTTGGCTTCCCAAATGGGTAACACTCCTTTTCTCCCTAGGGGTTGTGGGAGGAGTGGAATGTGGTGACCCTGTGGGGTTGTCCACTAGTGTGGGATTGGGTGACCATATAGGGTTCCAAACTAAAGATTCCCCAATAAAGGATGAACAGATCAGGGTGGCAGTGTTTCATATTTGACGCCTAAATGGTAAAAGACCTAGAACCCCTCAGGTCTCGTTGGGTCCCTTATGGTGTCGAACAGGTATGGTTTTGGAAATATTTGAGAGGATATATATTATAATAAAATAAAATATCCAATCGCATACATAAAACAAAGCAAAAAATGAAAAGTAAAATTTTCCTTTAGATTAATCCTATGTGACCAGTCAATGAAAAAAATTGTTTTTTGTTGTTTTTTCATATGATACTCAAATCCAAGAAGACCTAATATTCCCCATGCTCTCAAATTTGATTGGGCCTTGAGAAAATATCTTGTGAATGCTGGCACAATGTACCAAATATCTCGTGACACCCACAGTCAACCAAAGAAAATCAACCAAGGTAAATGTAGACGATCTAAAGTTGCCTGCACCATCACCTATATGGAAGGATGCCCTAGATTTGGCCACTAAGTATTGTCGCCCCACGTGAGTGTTCGAGTCTTCATTTTCTTTGTAAACCAACAACCAATACCAATTATTATATGGGTCAGATAGCCCCAAATAATACCGCACTCACTATGCCTAGGCTTAACCCCCTTTGAATCGGGTCTCCGTGGTGCTCAGGTTTTCTTTTATGTGGGAAAATAGACAGATTTTAATGCTCCGTAAAAATTCAACTTCTATGTTTCAAGATGTAAAATGACCAAGGAAGCTTATTGGATTCTTACCCCCTTGGTACTAACCTGAACTATAATTTCTCTTATGGACCCTGTGGGGAGAGTTAATGAGTTTAGTTCGGTTAGTTTTAAGGTGGCTTCGATTCATTTATGGTGTGAAAGTGTGTGAGAAAGAGGTGAAAGCTCACATATTTTTAACATGTGGATATGCAGTGATCCTTTAGAAATCCCCTATTAACCTACATTTGGTTGTTCCTTGGTATAATAAAATCATGTGTGGATATGGGACGCTCACAATGTTTCCTGCTTAATCTAAGTGATAAACTAAAGGGAGATGGAAAATTATCATAAGAGAGCATTCATATGCTTCCCTAGGGTCACCAAAAGGTGCAAAGGTAGTAGAGATTACTTGCTCTCCAAGGATAATTAAATCCTAGTCCCAACTCCTAGTGCCAAAAAATTGAACTAAAATTAGTGAATTTAAACTAGGAAAAATGAAAAATTTAGCTAAGCATCTGTGGAATAGGGCCACTTACTTTAGCTAATTACCTATGTGTTTTTTGCTGTCTATGCTCGCAAAAAATAAACTATTTCATATTGCAAGTAAATTTCCCCTACTTAAACTATGTGGTTTTTTTGCAAAAATACATTTTGAAATTTAAAAACTAACACCTATAACTACTCAAATTTAGCCAACAGTGAGTTTTAACTATTCATGGGACACTTCACATAGTACTGGAAGTTTTCTTATGGGCTTCCAGTCACTTTACAAATAGGAAATGAAGGAAAATGACAGAAATTTTCTACCTCTAGTTTTTGCGTGGAAATGTCTCACATAGGCGCGAAATATATCACGCAAGTCAGTGTTGAACGCGTGCGGTCGGGTGCATATGTTTTTTTTAGAGGAACTCATATTTGTGCCCAAGAAATCTCATAAAGAAAAGGTGATATTTGAGGACAATGGTGGTCATGATCCATCACATAGCCCAACCACGACTAAAAGGACTTACAATATCCATAAGTCTAATCTTAGTGTGGATCCTACCTTGTGCTTTGACAACTTCCTCGATTCCAAGGACAAGAATAAAAACATGGTCCCGAATGCCAAAACTGTACATAGCTCAACAAATACAAATCAATGTGACTTTTTAGTTATTTCTAAAGCTCTCAATTTGTCTTCCTAGTGAAGATCACGTGTAGTGCATGTTTTTTATTTGTATTATGAGAAACACTCTACTTTGGAAGCACATAGAAGTGATGGTCCAATTAGTGATAATGATATAAAATTTATTATACCAAGTGATGATGCTTCCATTGAAGAAACTTTTATTCAACTAGTGTGTAAATGATTCTTGGAGGTGTTTCTCCTCTCAACGTAGTATGAATATGAAAAACTAAATCTCTCTGAGGGTGGAATCAGGGATGTATCTTTTTAGGGGTCAGATCATAATTACTCAAGCACTCCAGTCACCCAAAATAAGGATTTTAGTATAGTTTTACATATTTTCATGGGACCTCCAATCAAGACAAGGCGTAATTCAAGGTTGAAAGGTGAAACTTTAGGCTCTATATGTTGAAATATTGCTAGTGAATGTAAATGTGGGAAAGTCTTAGAGAATAAAGGAATATCATATTTACATAATGTTGGCCATGTCACAATTCCAACCAAAAAAAATGTAAACAATATAGGTGGGAATACAACTTTTTAATGTGGCATAATTTACCTATACCATTATCAAAGAGACAAGCATAACACTCACTAGATCAGGAACTTTGTGTAAGCATTTTTAGCTTGATATTGGGATATTTCAATTTAGAAGGATGAGTGTGTCCTTACATTGGTTACTCTTTTATTTTAAATGAAATATTAAGGAAACATAAAATCATAGAGAGGATATCAGTGTCTACTGGAAATACTATCTTATTAAATCTCCTAAAGCATTGAACTGTTTTCACATTACAAATTTTTGTAACATTGATTCCTTACTTTTCCTTTCAAGAAGAACATAAAGTGCTTCTTATGATAAAACCAATAAAGGAGTGTCTTATTTATTATCCAGTGGCACTTTCATTCCAAAATAAGAGAATTATTTTTTCTAAATGATGAAGGAAACACTTCCAGAGATATCCCGATATCTTCTTCCCAGGACAAGAGTATTTTAATCCCACAAAATTATCAAACATCCATCTAAAATATAGTGCTCTCATTCTCCATATTTTTTTAGCTTTCATGAAAAAAACTGAAATATAATCTCCTAGAGCACTGAACTAGATGAACATTTTCAAGTTTTGCTACATTAGTTACAATTTTTTTTTTCAAGTAGAATTGCTACTCATCATGAAAGAAAAAAAAAGGAAAAATAGGAAGCACATTAAGGAATTATAATGCACTCTTCCTCATAAAGAGGAATTCCAGGATTCAATCTCTGAAACTGTGTATTTTCTTGTTATGAAAGGCACAACTGTCTTCAAGAACAAATATAGATTTCGTGAAATCATGGTGGCTTTTTTGGTATAGAAATAGGATAAAATACTATCTGTGGCAACGCCCTCTTCAAGCAAGGATGAACATAACATAAATTTTAGAAGATAATTCAAAGAGAGTGCCCAAATATGATCTATAACATCAATCAAATTTGCACCCTAGATCATCATCTACACCACTGAAATAGCCCATGAAAAGAGTTTCAGAGGCATCCAGTAAAGTGCACCAGTTGTGACTAACGTATTGCACGTAAAAGCATGATGATGCTAAGGTGGGTAACCAAATAAATCTCATCTCAACCCAAAATATATATTCAGAATGGAAAGGACAAAGATTCCAAATATAAGGCACTTAACTTAGGCCTAGAATAACACATGAAAACCCATCCATGGACCAAAAATGCACCTAAATCTTCCCCTATATTGTTGTCATCCAAGCCACAAAGAACAATCATGATATTTCATTCAATCCAAACTCAAAAAAATCTAATATTTATTTTGATATTTGTTTCTTAAGCAGGTGCTTCTACCTAGGCTAAGTGTCAAGCATGCAAAGACAAAAATTGCCTCTTTTGGTGCTTGTTGAAGAGGAGGAAGTGATTATTATGATTTCTTTCCTAATTTTAACTTATGATTTTTTTTTAATTAATTCATTAATTAGTTTTGAGAGATCATGGCCAAGTTAAACTGCAGTCATGGCTAGAGAAAGAAGAACAAAAAACATGGCATGCTCAATTGGTTCAACTTTAGAAGTGAGAAAATAGTGGTCCAAATGTAAATATTTAATCTTGGTAACAAAATATCTCCAGCTTCATCATTTGTATCTTGCACCCCTTCATCATTACAAGCAGATTCTGCAGTAGATACTGAGACTGGACAGAGAATGTGTTCCGGTCTTAGGTTTGATGATGTGGCACCAATTATCGATGCCTTTGCAGAAATAATACATGTTGGAGATCTATTCAGTGCAATTTTCCATGGATAGAGGCCACCTCCAACAAAAGAGACAACGATGGCCAACAAAATGAATCTACTTAGAGAACTAGTGAAGATGTTAGCTAGGGAAGTTGATCTTCATACAAGCTCCTTGAAATGGACTTTTGAGCAGCCTACCAGCATTCCAGATTGTTTAAAACTTCAATCCAGATGTAAAATATAAAGGAATATGAGATCCAGGAAAAGAACGACAAATTTAGGTTCTTGAAATATGCATGGTTGGTTCAATTGATTCTTTTCCAAAAACAGATAATATATTGGAAATATGACTTACCATATCAAAAATTACAGCTCAATTGTAAAGCCTTTTTGAACTTGAGATCAAAAATTCTGATAACAGAGTACTTTAGAGTAGCTACAAGCTAAGATATCATAGTTGAATTCCACGCAAGAATAAATTTATTCGTTGTGGATAAAGGTCATGGTTTTATAGAGAAGAATAAAAATGATAGAGAAATCATCAACCCATTCAAAGAAAAATTAAAACGTGGTTAAAATGGTAGACCACTTAAAAACAAATCAAGAAATATGCACTATCGTAGTAAAGTCATCAACCGTCTCATCAGATAAATGAAGCAAGAATTTTATAGTACAACTGGGCTACTATTTTAAGAACAAATAATTCACAATATTCTTTTGTTGAAATGCATTACCTGGTTTTTTTTTTTGCAAGGATAAGGATAAGATATTTGCTGATGAGAAAAACATGATATAGAGATACTCTAGACTGTAAAATCTGCTCGATAAAATAGGAAACTACCCAAGTAAATGCATAAATTCAATATAGATAACAAAATTTCTTGAATTACTTAAAAATCAATACCTATCAATGTTATTTGTGTTTGTAATGGTGGCAAGGTTATGAGAACAAGGACAGAGATGGCTAAACCAGCCAAGTAAACTAGTTCTAGGGTTTTCTAGGTAGAATTGGCCACTTAAACCAATTTTGGTCTGAAACGGTCCAAACCCCATCTTGATCTTGTATGAAAATTTGTATATTTTAATGGTTTAGATGTGTGTTTCAACTGGTTTTTTGTTTTTTTTTTCACAGACTCTAGTATTTGGAAGTCAACCGATTTTTTCATATACTCAGTACTCAAATCACTGTGCATAATAAACCAATCCATAATGAAAATACAATTATGCATGGTCTAGTCCCCTTGATTCCATTATCACCTCTCTGAATTCATTATCAATTACTATTTATCATGCTCGTCATGAATAACAATGCATTATTATGATACCGACCTTCGATGAGAACATGAAACCAAAAAATACACAAACAACCAACTGAAACTCAAAATTCCATTCAAACTCTTACCAAATAACATTTAAAAATTTTCAATTGACTCAATCAAATTCCATTTTAAAGCTCCTTCCGAGTGAAAATTCCGTTTATAATCCAAACACAGTCCAAGACAATATAATATATTTCTTATTGTTCCCTAGCACCAATTGTTGCCATTATTTTTTGGGTCCCCAATCGTTCCACCATCCAACCAATAAATTGAAGCCATATGTGTATGCTTTATTGGGTTCCAGCCACCTCGATTCTTATCCCAAATCCTTTCTGAACTCCTTCGCTATCGCAATTTTAGATTTTCTTCATAATCGTTAACCTTATGAAGGCAGTGGCCTTGTATGTATAAATTTCTCTATATTAGTATCGATACTCTGGTAAGAGTTCACCTCTATTCTAAATTTTATAATTTTTGAAACATGATTTGTTGTTTCTGAGCTTGAGATATTTGAGATTCAGTACCATAAAATAGACTAGAATGTATGCATTAAGTAACATGAATGGATGTTTGTCGAAAGACCAACTGATATGCCCCCTACCTCACAGGATGATGGCCTCTGGCCCTTGTACAGTGAGACCAGTACATAAATCCTATGTCAAGAATCACAGGTAATTGCTGGTTACTCTACTTTTTGGGTTGTTTTTCATGTTGCTTCTCAGGGTATGATAGATTTTGTTCAATTTTTTGTATTAGCGGACCAACAAAATGATACCCATGGCACCAAAGGTAGATAATTTAGCATTCGGGGACTAATATACTTTGAAATAGTTCATTGAGACGTGATCCATATGGCACTGATTCCCTTGAACCCCAGAAATCCATTTGAAATTATTGGTTTATTAAGTATTATCTATAAGTAATTTTGTTTTTTTCTCTCACATCTCAGTCTTTGTGAATGTTTTTTATTGAGACACATTCAATGCAAATTTATTTCTTTTCTAGGAAAAAAATATTTTATTTATATATAGTAACATGTGTTTCTACAACTTACAAATATGGGATTCCAAAATCTCCACTCTGGTAGTGTTCCTACTATCTATTATAGTTTATAATGTTCCTAGAGGAAATTTCATCCATACAAGAAGCATTAATCGATTATAACCTAAAACATATTTATTTTTGAAACACCTAGACATAGATTATATAGTACAAAGTTAACATTCCTTTGATACGGGTAATTTCTCACCCACAACTTTTCTCTCAGCTATTGATGATTAACAATGCTATCTGCAGTTCAGTTCCATGGCATCATCTCATAGAATCATTGCATTCATGAGTGACTTTCTCCACCTTTGATTCATTTTGTGCCCCCTTGTCCACGCTCAAATTTAAAGCTTTCATGTAGTGGTCCATGACATCTAGCCTAGGTCCTACATATGACCCAGTGCATGACTCCTCTTCAAAGATGAACTTTCCACCTTTCGCCCTGTGGTAAATATCTCGTAGAGCCAAGGATTCAACATTCTTATTAACATATTTATCCAAGAATTATTCTTCTGTTAACAAAAAATATTGAAGACAAATCATCTATGTTTTCAATGCCTCCATTACTCTAAGCCGAGGAATTATTCATGTTTTATCTAAGGACATATGGATACTTCGAAAAATCACCCAACATAAACCTTGCAGATTTGACTAGAAAATCCACATGGATCGTACCTTGTGCTTTGACAACTTCCTAGATTTAGAGGACAAGAATAAAAACATGGAAGTGAATGCCAACATTTTACATAGTTCAACAAATACAAATAAATTTTCCTTTGTAGTTTTTTCTAAAGATCTCATTTTTTCTTCGAACTCTGCTCATGAATCTACTTACTCCACAAACTCATCCATGGTAAAAGGAAACTAGAAATTAAGATTATACATATATCTCGTCAAAGAAACTAATTTATCCCCACAACTGATCCAAAGGTTGATAGGGTTGTAATAAAAAAGGGAATCATCCCATAAAATTGCAATAGGAAAATTTAAAAATCTATGGAAAATAGAGCTATATCCTATCTTCTTTTCCTTTCCTTGAATTAGATAGAAAGGATAATATTTTTCTCCTCCCTTTTGTTGTGATTGGAAAGAGAAAATTTAATATGAATCTAAAACCATGTAGCTCTCTTGGGATAAAAACATCTTAATCACAAGCTTCAACAATTATCTTCTATGTTATCAACCATATTTAAATTTTAAGTCCCACAAAATTAGCAAAGACAACAAAGAAGTTTGCATGTTGAAATAAATCATCTCAAGGAAATTAGTTGATATGGATAAAGGTCATGCTTTTACAAAACAAATGAAAAATTATAGAGAAATCATAAGCCCATTCAAACAAAAATGAAAACGTGGTTAGAATGGTAGACCACTTAAAAAAAAACCGTGAAATCTGCACTATCAGAGTAAAGTCATCAACCGTCTCCTCTGATAAATGAAGCAAGAATTTTATACTATATCTGGGCTACTATTTTAAGAAAACATAATTCATAGTATTCTATTGTTGAAATCCATTACCCTGGTTTTCTTTTTCAAGGGTAAGGATAAGATATTTGTTGATGAGAAATACATGACTTTAGAGACATTCTAGACTCTAAACTCTGCTTGATAAAATAGCAAACTGCCCAAGAAAATGCAGAAATTCAAGATAGATAACAAACGTTCTTGCATTAATAAAAAATCAATACCTATGAATATGTTATTTGTGTTTCTAATGGTGGCAGGGTTATTAGAACAAGAATAGAGTTGTCTAAACCAGCCAAGTAGACCAGTTCTAGGGTTTTATAGGCATAATTGGAAAGAGAAGGAATGCAATCACAAGGAATGTATCCAAGTTTCCATCGAGCAGGGGACTGCTAGAATTCCACTTTGTGAATATGCCATAGTTTGACTTAATCTCTCATAGTGGCTTTAAATCAAATCTGCAAACCATTATTGTAGAATCCTCCTTCAACATCTAATGTAATCATCCATCAAATAGGAGAGCAAATTAAACACTGTTTAGGGCATCATCTCTCTTGCTAGATCAAACCAAATTTTAAGAGGTAAATACAAACTTTTTTTTGTACTATTTTATGAAGGGTTTGTATTTACAAGGTTGCTAGAAAGTGCTGATACAATAGTATGAGGAGGAGGATTTGAGAGGGCCGATAGGTCTAGAAGGGACCTCCTGCCCTAGCCACAATGATCTCAAAAGACAATGCAGGAAATCAGAGTGGTTACTTGTCCTAGAAGGAGATTCTGTTTTTGCACTAGGCAACATAAAAGGATTTACTTCTACAGTGACTCGGAAAAGTATACCTTGAGGCTTATTTTAGGCCCCATCCATCCTAACATACAATAAAATTAAGATCAAATATATTTTGGTGTATATGACAACCTTGTTGTAGCAATGATGTGAATAGTAGGAAGCTTGGGGAGGAGCCTTAAGCCCTTCCAACCATGCTTTGGATGTCTATTATATCATTATAAGTGGAAGCATAGTTGATCATGAAGTCACAGTGATTTGAAGCAAGGTTCAGCAAGCCTACCTTTCAATATCTTTGCTCTTGATAATGCATATCTGAAATAATTGGACATTCAATATATAGCTATGGTCTTGATATGATTTTCCTATTATATCAGATGGCATATGCTTCAATATTATTCCTTGCATTATGAAATTTTATATATGTTTCTCATAATATTCTACTTTGGTATGGCTTCTTGTATTGGTAATGATGGGTATCAAACCATTCCTATATACTCTCAAATTTTTGTATAACAGCTCCAATATGGTATTCCTATTATAGTAGTATAACTGTGACCTTGATTTCATCAGCTGTATTCATATTTATATATAACATATCTATGGATGATGGTACAATACATGAATATATAGAAGTGCATCCAAAAATTCAGATATGGATTCTCTGCTCTATTCGTATGGTATATTCCCATTGTCTATAATCGTTGAGTTTTACGTTATATTCAAAACAATAAGATTCTCCTATATATGTTGTCGAGAATAATGTTGAAGTGGAGTAGCTGCAATATCCTCCATCTAAAATATCAATACTCTTGATCACTTTGGGCCATATTGATTGTGTTCATAGTCATGTTCCTCAATAGTATCAGCATTCATATATAAATTCACAGTCTGAAGTTTATCTATCCTTATTCAGTTTCGTGGAGAATCAGTATTTCACTTTAAAGACCTTTAATAGCATCATTAAGGAAGTAATTATCTGAAGCCCATACCTCTCTTGTGTCAAAAATCACTAGAAGAAGTTAGGTTTACCATTGGACTCTCCATTAGCATAAGTCAAGGATGTTGCATGTATTCAATCCTTAATGACAAGCATCAAAACCTAGAAGGCAAAAGATAGTTCTTCTTCACTATTTTAAAGTGCATTAACTATTTTTCACATTCTCCTACAACAATCATGAACCTTGGAAGAAATTCAGTACATCAAACATAGTATTTATGGTTGATAGGTAACTTGGCATAATTTACGAAATTCCTTGGTCTCTCTATATGTTAATATCATTCTAGAAGCGAGGATCCATGGCATAATCAGACTTGGAAATCATTCCAAGGTTAAAATCATAGGAATTCCCTTGGAATATTTAATTCTTAAAATACCAGTAACAAGGTTATTCTGCTATCAATATCTGTTATTTGAATAGGCAAAGAATGTGAGAGAGGTCACCTATGTATTACTGAGGTTTGGTATTTTAATGTGTCATCTTAAAGATAAGAAGCATATTGATAAACATTTGCAACAAATATTAAGAGGGAGTTAATTTTATGAATTTGTCACATGGACCAAAGGAATGGTCACTAGAAAAGTAGCAGGTTGAAGATAGCTCTATGACTATAATTTTGGCAAGGTCACTCTCCTTATATTTAGGAGCTATGAACAAGACATTGGATTATAAGGATGTAGCTATTTATGATTGATGACAAGAGGGAGTTGAATTTTTAAGTTCAGATGATCACATCATCACCTTAAAAGGGAGTTATGAAATCCATGGACGGATATCATATGGTTAAATTCTGAAAATAATTATTGATCTATTGATGTTGTCTTTTACATTCCAGTAAAATGAAATGATCCATACTTCATCATAGTAAGTTGCAGGGTTGTTGGTATGTAAGAGCACTCCTAGGTGCCACATCTTCTGAGATCCACCATGGATGAATCATTGAATGAAGTTAGTTTCTCTGTGAAAGCATGGCTTATTATGAAGCCACTCATATTGAAGAATCTACTATGTCACAAAAAAATTATTTCACATATCTCTGTATTGTTGAAAGATCATTGACGACTTAAGAATTTTGGAGCATCCCTAGTATTGTTGCAAATCCCCTGAGTATAGTGTGCATACCTTGTGAATATTTTTTGATTTATGAAGACATAAACATGTAATGATTTCATGTATAAGTCACTCGAATCCAATCCTTTGTTAAGGTAATAAATTGGTTTTGTTTACTTATGCATAATTTTTATGTGCATTAGACTATGAACAAAACTATCAAGGATTCATCCATCAGGAAGGACACTAATCATAATGGAAAATAAATCAAAGAAGAAAATCCCACTGATAACAGTTTATCAGTTGGGTCCCTTCAGCTTTCAACCTTCTGCTCTCTCTTTCCTCATTAATTTTCTACCCGTTTTGACAATTACATAATTTTAGTTTTCTAATCATGGAAATGGGTTTGGCAGAGTGCTTTTGGCACTATTGAGAAGACATAGATCCTACAATTTCATACCCCAACCGCTTGCAATCATGTACTATTCATAGAGAAGTAGCCCTGGAGGTCTTCTCATTGTATAAGCTACTGGCATACGCTCACAAGAACAACATATTGCAACATGGAAGAGTTATTTTGGAAATTTATATTATGATGAGCAAATTGAGTGGAATGAAAAGGTTTGTAGAGAATCCCTAGAGTGATGCCAATAACCTGGAGCAAAGTAATCTTGAACCATTAGTTTTTGGTTTAGAGGAACTCATATTTTTTCTCAAGAAGTGTCCTAAAGAAATGGTGATGTTTGAGGACAATGGTGGTCATGATCCATCACATAGCCCAACTAAGACTTAAAGGAATTGCAATGTCCATAAATCTAAGCTCAGTGTGGCTTGTACCTTTCTCTTTGAAAAATTCCTAGATTCATAGGACAAGAATAACAACATGGGCCTGAATGCCAACATTGTACATAGTTCAAAAAATACAAGTCAATGTGCCTTTGTATTTTTTGCTAAAGCTCTTTCAACTCTTCTCATGAATCTACTAAATCCACGAACTCATCCATGGTCAAAGTAAGACTGATTGTGGTTTTTTCTGGCTAAGGCACACACACAAAGAATACATTCTTCACTACACTTTCAACGAGCAAGGAAGTAAAGGCTAGAAGAAACAATAAATGAACGTGTTATTATTGTGGGAATATAGTTCATGTTGCCTAGAATTGTACAATTCATGCTGCTGATTTTCTTGAAGGGAATAACCTCGATCATCTTCCCATGCAACTAATTTTATGTTTGGCTTCATGAACCTACACAAAAGGACTTTGAATCTGGGCAGTCTATCCTCTGCAATGTCGTGACTGGAAAGCTCATCATACAAGTTATGGAAGCTACTCATGAATGTGAACCATCTAGAATATACGTTGAAGTTTCTAACAAAAGGGGGGAAATATTAGATAAGCACACATGGATCAATAAGATAATTTAGTCCATGAACAAAAATTGGAGGCAGATTGCATGAATGGAAAGGCTACAGGAGCCCTGCCTAACAGGCCAGACAAACCTATAAATAGTCGTCTCGCTCTAGACCAACTTCAAATTTGACTTTTAATGATCTGCTGGTTTATTGATGTACAATGCAGGAGTATCACACTGGAGTTCTGAATATCCCAACAAACATTTTCCATGCAGTTGCCCAAGAAAACATCTGCCAACATGAGAGACCACCCAGGATACCCCGGGGAATCTATAAGTCGTTATCCTAAAAGCCTAGTTAATTTAATATATAGTTTTATGTCATTTTTGGTGACCATGGTTTTGGAGTCATATATCTCTAAGCGAAACTTCCATGTCTGGTTTAGAACACATTTTGTGTTTCTTATAATTTTTTGTGTTGTTACTAGATATCATAATATTTCAAAACCACATAACTATTTCCCCAATCAAGGTGACATATAAAATGGTAAAATATGCTCTCCACCTCCTTAACCTAATCATGGAAAATTCCATGAAGAGCCACCTCACTGCCCTCATGTTCAAAGTAATAGGAATAATGTAATGATTCTTAAGAGTTCTTAGAAAGTTTAACTATAGAACTAACAAGTGGAACTTAAAGAAAAAATATATATATCTAAAATGATAGAAAACATATTCTGGATACAAAAATTTTCACCATAAAAGAAGCCATATTAAGCTCTAAGTCACATTTTCCTATTGTGAGACAAGCTAACCATAAAACCATAGTTTGGAATCTCAAAGGGTGTTTTTGTGGTAATACAACAATGGAGGATTTATGAAACAATAAATATGTGGATCTTGTATCAAAGATAGTAGTTACACTTTGAAGAGTGTGAATAGTTAATTGGTGAGTAGCTTCAGATCTGTGATCTAACACGCTTGTTTATGGATTAGTGGAGGATAAATTTTCCTGTGCAAAGACCGATTGAAGGATCTGGTACCTACATATGCACACAATGAATTGAACATGTTATGAAAGTTTTCTAATATTTTGTGATAACATGTGCTGGAGCCATAAGGCTATAATAATAACACTTACATACAATCCAGCGCCTAGAAGAAACTATGGAGGCATCATTCAGGCATGTGCAGCCAAAGATGTAGACTTGAAATTTGAAGAATATTGGACAGACAAGCATTTAATATTTTTGGAAGAAATTGAAGCATTGAACAGTGCAAAATTTGGAAATTCATTGAAGATACCTTTAGGCATAATTAAATATAGTTTGGATTTTGCTTGACACATCACCAAGCATTGTTGAAGACTCTTTGAATTTTGGAGGGAATATTTATTGAGGACAATGTTTTTTGGAGCTTATCTTTTTTAATCTATTTGGTAGGCATCATATTTGGAGCAGTTATTGAAAACCAAATCATGGAAAATTCCATGAAGAGACACCTCACTTCCCTCATGTTCAAATTAACAGGAAAAATGTAATGATTCTGAAGAGTTCTTCGAAAGTTTAACTATAGAGTAACAAGTAGAAATTAAATAAACAACAAAAAATTATCTAAAATGATAGGAAACAGGTTCTAGATACACAAAATCTCACCATAAAAGAAGCTATATATTGATGATAATGATACTAATTATGCTCTCTAGCTTAAAATTATTTTCATCAGTAACAAGGCAATCTGCATTCTTCCATGCAGAAATGAAGAATAAATATCATAAAACTGACTCTGGTTTCTTTAAACCCTCTGTCAAGGATTGCAGTTCAGGGAAGTTTAGTCTCAGCCACTCCAGCCCTCTTCCCAAGAATATGGGCAATAGGAATATGACTAGAGCAGATAAACATGTAGTTCCCACTGGTCCATATCCCTTGCACAATAGGTGAACCAAAAGGATTGTATGATATTATTTCATCATGGAGTGTCATGATCAACCTAGTGTTGATATTTCAGTGTAGGAAAAATCCAATTATATATATCTTTCTATATATGTATATTACTATTAATATATATATATATATACCTATATCTATGCAAAAACTAAGCTGTGTTAGAGTTTTAGGTAGTTTAAGAAACTCTGTTGAAGATGCTCATGACAGCCATGAACAAGACCAACCAAAAGGAGTGTTGTAACATAGAGTTGATTATGCTATTTGATCATAGTTGCAATATTTTGGTGTAGTAAGTTGAATTTTGGTAGGTAGAGTATTGGCTCATCGGTTTTTCATGAACCAAATTTTGTCTCAATATATATTAATTTTATACATATGTTGATATATGCCACTTATAGCTTATGGAGGATTGGTTTCATGTCCCATAAGCTCAAATTTGGGTGAAATCATTCTATGTTTGCAGAAAAAAAGAACAAAATTTGTTCTGTCCAATGGTTAATTGGAATCTATTTTATACATTTTGTGTCTATATTTAAGCTCTAAGTCACCTATTCCTATTGTGAGACATGCATACAGTGTCAATTGTGAAACCTCCCCTGTACGTCTAGTAAACTATTTGCGAGTGCATAGAGTAGAGGGGAGGTTCCAATTGTTAGTCTGCACTGGCAATTTGTAAATAGAAAAGATAAGGGTAGCTTAGATTTCTTATTCCATTATCAATGGGGAGGCTAATTGAGAAATAGAAACCCTATATAGCGATGATATCCTTGCAATTTGGATATGCGGGTATGAACTTTACCACAAGTAAAAATGTGAAGACATAATTCACTTTACCAGAGAGGGTAGATTCATATTTCATAGATCCATAAATAAAGTGTCATGTCTCGACTGTGTATATCTCACATAATTATTCTACTATGATCATCATTTTAGGTACCTCAAATTCTAGTCCCCCACCTTCTTGCTTCATTGACTCTGCATTGGACTGCCACTGTGATATTTAAAACTCAAACTCAAACTCAAAACTTGAGCTGATTACTTGTAAGGTTAACACTACCTAGCCATGTATGATAGGGGATTCAACGCAGAGGAGTTAAGGCAGAGATGAATCAAAGTTAGGAATGATATTGTGTATAGATCATAGTTCAGTGGACAACAAGGTAACCTAGAGCTAATTCTGAGATAGAGCGGACTTATTGAACCAACGAATCTAGTGGCGTTATACCATCAAGACAAGAAAAGGAAACCCTCCATTCTAGATCAATGTGGAATCGTTGGATGAGAGGAAATAAAACTGCTGAAGACTGATTCCTGCACTTCCACAAGAGCTCTCCAAGAATATCTCATCGTCGAGCCCAAAGAAGACATGATAATCGGTACTCATTGAGGGCTTATGAGAAACAGTTTACCTGCAAACCCATAACTCTTTTCCACACGCTTACACAACAATATTCCATATGTGAATGAGCGGAAGCTGGCGGACAATCGCCAACACAGATGGCTAATTGAAATAGGGAATTCCAAAGTGAAATTCAAAATATAAAGCAAATCTAAATGTATTTATTGTGTGGTGATCCCAATCTATGAGTAGTAAAATGGTGCTCAACATTCTAAACAAGAAAAATACACAGAACGAGGAATGGGGATCGTTGGCTTGCCCCGACAGTAACAGTTTGGAGTATATAGGATCCTTTTGTTATTTCTATTATTATTTAGCTACATTTGATCTCACTAAGAATATAATCCACTCGGTTTCTTTTCCAGTTTTCTCTGCAAATTAGCCAGTGCGTACCCAGAAATATGCTATGCAAGGCATACGGTCTCTGCACTCCTTTTCTGGGTTTCACATAAATGTATGACAAATAGCTAATCTATGTAGTTATTATGAGAGATAACCTTCCATTATCTGAATTTTCTCCAAGTGTCTATTGCGCAAAGCAAACAATCACACAATACATTGTCTTATTTGTTTTGTATCTTTTTCGGAAAAATAGACAATCTGCAGAGCCATTTTCCATTATTTTCCTTTGGCATTAGTCTCACTATACCATGAGGAGTTGGATATTTTCAAGAGTAGAAAGTGGAAACGAAGATATCATTACCTACTTTTATTGTTGCTGAAGGTGATCATCATTGAGCGTAACATATCAGGGAAATAAAATTTCAATGGCTTAAGGATTTTCTATAATCAATTAATCCTATTTTGAGCTTAGATTAATGGCCCGAGCATCCCAAAATGGACGATATCTTCTTGGCCCTTTGTCCCCTATCTAACACGCAACCCCCACTCTCTCATACTTATAATATTATCTCCCAAATGGATAGCCTCCACAGAAGCGTAAGATGGAAAGCCTCCGTAGAAATGCAAAGAGATTTTTGTTTCTTGCATCTCAAGGAAAAAATGAATTGATGGATTGCTTTTCCTCTCCCTAACCAAGAAATAAAGGATTATGTTCCCCAATAAAATGAATTTTGTGTTTACAAGCCTCTAGAATTTTGTTAAATACTTAGCCGTGTGACCTTATTTCTCAATTGATATCGAGCCAACAGGTAAAATTCTCACCCAGGGTAAAACAGATGGCCCATTCTATAGATTCCTCCCTTTCCAGGCAATTTTGTCCCTATTAGTGCTCTATATTTTCTTGAAATTGGTTTTCATCCTAATTCGGTCACTCAAATAGATAAATTGTAAAGATAATACACAAATATGGAATGCAATTCCATAATAAAAGAAGCAAATACCTTGGAGAAGTAGGAGTTGGTACATTTAAACCCTTTTCTGGATCAAGGACATAATTGGTAGTTTGAAATAGTCTTTATTTAGGGCTCAGAGTCTAGACATGAATGAAAGGAATGAAAGTTCGTTTTTCTGTCTTAAACTGGAAAATGCTCACATAGGGTAAAACAAATGGCCAATTTTATAGATTCCTTCCTTTCCAAACGATTTTGTCCCTATTAGTGCTCCATATTTTCCTAAAATTGGTTTTCATCCTAATTCGGTCACTCAAATAGAAAAAATGTAAATATAATACACAAATATGGAATGCAGTTCCATAATAAAATAATCAAAGACCATGGAGAAGTAGGATCTGGTATGAAAATCTAATAAGAAAATCCCCCGCAGGGAAGAATATCAGGGTTTTCGGTGCCATTATGATTGTTAGTCTGTCAGCTAGAAATATTGATAAAGAAACTTGAAACTACCAACAACCTCCATTAACCATTAGACTTTATTTTTTTAATGGTGCAAGAACACATGCGATGCCAGCCTCTGGCGCTCGATCGCCGCCCAAGGCCAGGGCCCGAGTAAATTGTATTAGATGACCGAAATTTTTAGAAATTCCCAGGGAATGACAAAATCAAAAAGAAATCGACGGGTAATTTTTATAGGTTAATATTCTATGGCTCTTGGTAATCCCCATCCCTGTGTTGTTACAAATCATAATTCTACGAATCTCTCTAAATTTCCTATAAAAAAGTAGGGTTACATCCCCATGTAATTAAAAATATTTCATTGAAAAAAATACATAATCATGATTATTAATCTCACTTTAGCTTAAATCACTACTTACTATAAAAATAATCATTGGATTTCAATTAAGGTTAAAAAAACAGTATTAGAAATACTTCAAAGCCTTGTGGAGTAGATTTAGATGGAGATATCATAACATATCAATACTTAAAAGCATATAGTGACTACATCTAATGGTTTAATCTAGGTTACAAAGAGAAAAGGTAAAAGTGGTCTCTATAATGGTATGGTACTAGATAAAAGGCTTTGAGAAGAAAACATATATATGTACTTTTTATAGGCTAGGCATAAGCACATGCTATTAAATAAATGTAGAGTGAAATAACTACCTAAACAAAATTTCATAGGCTATTGAAACTATGAGGGATAGATCCAAAGAAACATGTAAAAGAATTTAAGTATCAACAATATGTGGAAAAAAAAAAGAGAATTCCTTGGTTTATGTTGGTGGAAAAAAAATAGGAGAATACAAAAATTGACAAAGAATCATTTTCATCAGGAGAATACTTGTCACCAAGCATGGAAGACGAGACTAGAAGATGAAACCACGAGTGGATACCTGTCACCAAGAACAAAACCACAAAGCCAATTAACAATGGAGATGAATATTAGAGTGTGAATATATATATATATATATATATATATATATATATATATATATATATATATATATATATATATATATATATATATATCTGTGTGTGTGTGTGTGTGTGTTTTCCAAAAAAAAATGGAGGGGAAATTTTGGAATTGGAGGGAAATGGAGGGAAGTAGTGAGAATTAATATTTGATTAATATTTTTACTTTAATTGCTAATTGTTAATTTTTTATATTAATTTATATTCATAAATTAATTTATATTGTAAATTAATTCATTTATTAATTTATAAAAAAAAATTAAATCTAATAATGATTGAAGAATGGTTTTGCCAAAATGTCTTTACAAGGGTATTGGTTGCTTCTTATTTTAACTTTCTCAAGCCTCATGTTAAATACTCATTCTTTAATAATTTTTTGTTAAACAATTTGTCAACTTATTTTTTTGTTTGTTTGTTGGAAATAAGAATGATTGGTTTTATGGTTTAAGAAACATTGAAATAGTTTCTCTCCATGCAACTTAGCTTCAAAAATTAGTTTCATTGAAGGAAAGCTATGTACATTCCTAAAAAAATAAAATTCATTTCACCTATAGCTTAAACATAAACTTAGTCCTATGACATTCCTATTCTACTAAATTTCTTTGTATTTACATTTATGTGGAGTGTTATCATATTGACATCATTACCATAAAATAAAGGTTTTTCAAATTTACATAAATATATTTGAGGAAGGTTCAACCAACCATTATTCCAAGACTATACTCTCAAGGAGGTATATCAAGTGGAAGGATTAGCTACCCTTTTCTGAAACATGGTATTTTAGATGTTATTCATGTAGATGAAAGATTAATTGACCATTCCCCCAAGGTAGTGTGATCAAGGGTGTGTATCACTTGGAAGGGATGACTCACACTTCCATTAGGATAATATTTTATTAATTAATATGAGAAAGAAGAATGGTTAGCTGACCCTTCCTCAAATATTTTATTCACCTCACACGTCATATAGAATAAGCATCGATCAACACTTCTTTCATGAAAGTCTGAATAAGGAAGTGGATAACTTAAAAAATTTCGTTGACCCTTCCTCCACAATAGTAACCTCAAATTATATAAACATAGAGAAGTATTCTAGGTAAGGGTTAGGTAACCTTTCGTCTATAACAATACCCTCAAGGAGGAAAATCAATTGGAAGCATTGATCAAGCCTTCATCAAATATGATATTTTGGCAATGATTCATGTATAGGAATGGTTGATTAGCACTTCCTCTAGGGTAATATTATTCACATAAAGGAATGGTCTATTGAAACAAGAAGGGCCAGTTGACCCTTCCACCAAGATAGTATTTTATTGAAAAATATGAGAAAGAGGAATTGTTGGCTAACCCTTCTGAAAAATATGGTATTTTCCTCTTTCATAATATAGAGGAAGAATCAACCAAATATTCCTCTATGATAGTATGACTAAGGATATGGATCACTGATAAGGGTCAAACAACCTTTCAACCATGATAATGATATGACATATTATAATCCTTCAGAAATATTCCAAGGGAGGGTTGGTTGACCCTTCCTTTAGGATAATACTCCCAAGGAGAAAAAGAAAGTGGAATGGAAAACTAATGGTCTTTAATTATAAGGGTTGGTATATACACTTCCTCCATGTTAATGACCTCAAATATTATAATATTACAGAAATATTCTAGGTTAGAATTTATCTGCCTCTCATATAGGATAGTAATCTCAAGGACTTAGGTGAAGTGGAAAGGTTATCTAAACATTCCTCAAATATTGGATTTTACTCGACTATAGAGGAAGTGTGGGAGGATTGACCATTTTGTGGAACCCGACGGAAGTCATCTTTGAGGATTGAGTAAGTAGTCCTTGAATGCTTACGGAGCACTTTAGACACATAGGATCGAGTGATTGTGTTCTCCTTACTAGGGTTTATGAGCCTCATACCCCAGGGGAGAAAGAGGCCTTCCGCCATAACCTGGAAAGTATGAGAAGATAATTTCATGAAGAATTATTGATATTAGGAGGGTAATTTAACATGATAACATCCCTTGAAGAGAAGAAAGGAGGAATTTGCCGATAGGACCCAGATATGGATATGTTCAGGGATGCAATATCGGAGCTCAAACTGGTGGACCTAAAAAGCAACAACGTAACCTTCACCTAAAACAATCAGAGAGGAGGTCAAAATCATACTGTGTCTAGATTGGATCGGTTATTGGTCTCAGAACATGTCATCTACAGATACATATACACACACACACACACACACACACACAAAGATATATATATATATATATATATATATATATATATATATATATATATATATATATATATATATATATATATATATATATCTATATATGGAAACCTCCATTCTCCCTGTAATGCGATCGGAACACAGGCTGGTAAGACTGGAAATCGACCTCAAAACATGACCAAGAAATAATCCCTTCAGATTTTAAGCATTTTGGCTCCAAGACCCTAAGTTGTTGGGTCAACGCGAAAAATGGTGGAAGAAAAATGAAGTGGTGGGAAGAAATCTTATGCATACATTCCAAGTCAATCTAAATAATCAATAAAAGGATCAGGAAGTGGAAGAAAGAGGACTTTGGAAACATCTTCAAAGACCAAGAAGAGTTAAAGAAGAAGATAAAGACTATCCAACTGCAGATTATCACGGAGGGCAGATCAAAACTTCTAGTAGAATAAGAGGGGAAACTCATAATGCAACTAGAATAACACATAAAATAGGAGGATATACTCTGGAAGCCAAAATCTAGAGTCAATTGGCTAAGGGAAGGAGAGAAGAACACACACTTCTCCATGAACAAATGGTCCAACACAAACAACATAACAAGATCTTCTCACTGAAAAATGAGGCTGAAGACTGAATAGTATATCATGAGGAATGGAAGAACTGGTTGTAGATCACTTTCATACCTTGCTCTCTGAATCGAAGCAGGATCACTCTGAGGAAATCCATAGAATCACCCACAAAATTCCACGCCTCATTACCAAATATCAGAACATCGGCCTTATCCGAGTGGTCACAATGAAGGAGGTGGTAAAATGTATGGCAAAAAATAAAGCCCCATGCCCTGATGGTTTCACCATGGAATTATTTCAAGTTGCATGGAAATTCATATGACAAGACATTCTTGAAGTGGTGGAGGAGTCAAGATGGCACCAAAAGGCATGTCCGAGTCTCAATGTTACTTTTATAATGTCGATTCCTGAATCTAATAAATCGAAGGATCCCCGAGGATTCTGCCCAATTGCTTTATGTAATGTCATATAAAAACTCATTGTAATTTTTATAGTTAAGTGCATTAAACCTTTTCTTCATTCCCTCATATCATCTGAAAAAACTGGTTTTGTAGAGGGTCGTTAAATCCTAGATGGTTCTATTACCTCCAAGGAAGCAATTCACTCCTTGAAGCGTATGAAAATCTTGAGGATGATGATAAAAATAGATTTATCTAAAGCCTATGACCACATAATTTCGACCTTCCTCACCAAAGTCCTTCAAGATTATGGGTTTGATTAGAAATAGATCTGATGGATACAGGCTATGGTTTCCTCTCCTATCTATTCCATTCTCCTAAATGGTTCCCCCACAAAATATTTTAACCATACTTGGGGGCTGAGACAAGGATATGCCCTATCCCCATTCTTATTTATTCTGGTTGATGAAGGCCTTAGCATAATCCTAAAGAAGGAAGCTCGTAATCTCAAGATTCGTTGTCTTAGGCTTTGGGGCAATGACCTCCTCTTACCCACCAAAAATTTACTGACAACAAATTATATATTAGGATATTAGGAAAGCCCAACCTTCCTTCAGCATTTCTTGAACCTTGAACCAACCTTCCTTGAACTTGAACCTTCAACCTTACCTTTTACCTTCAATAACCATGACCCTCATCATTGGATCCTTTGGCTCCTTATATTGGGCAAGCCCAAACTTCCTTGAACCTTGAACCTTCCACCTTCCTTGAACCTTAGGTGGAACCCGTTAGATTGGGGCAAGCCCAACCTTCCTTGAACCTTGAACCTTCCTCTAGCCTTCAAAATTACTTGAATGGAGGTTGCATCCTAAAGAAATAGCTTATGGTGGCACATGGAGGAACGTAGGATCCTACCTAGAGGGAGGAGCGTAGGGTTCTACCTGGAGGGAGGAGCGTAGGGTGGCACTAGGAGCATAGGGTCTTACCAGGAGGGTATGGTCCTACAACATAGGGTGGCACCGTGGTGGGGTCCTTCATGGTGCTAGGGTGGCACATGGAGGACGGACGTAGTTGAACAACCTTGGTGTAAGTGCACAAAGTGTATAAACACTTACAATGGTTTCATCACTGAGGCATCACAACCCCAACCTACACCTTGGCTGGCTATGACCAAAGCAAGTCATAATGGTATTCAAATAATCCCTTATCCTTAACATACCCATTTTTAAAGGTGCGTCGTACTTTTTTTCGAACCCATTGCCTTACGTGCTCATTATTGCTTGTAGCTCAGTTTTATGCTACATGAGTCGGTCACATACAAGTATAGACAATTTCATCCCTGAGATGACGTCCAACTCAGGGACACCATGACTGGCTAAGGCACACACTCTGTGAAGGACCTTTTAATTCCCTTAAGGGTATACCTTTACTGTGATTTTATGGGTGTACCAGAGGATCAGGGCTAATCTCCTGAGGGTTGGGAAGTTAAACCAGTTACCTAACTTGAGGGCATGCGACGATGGTGAGCTCCTGAGGGGCATCTCAGACTTGAGAGTTGACCTAACTTGAGGGGCACACAACCTTGACTGGATGGGACCAGTGTCCCCTTTGGGCCATATCTTACCTCCTAAGGGCTAGGGTCAAGTAACCAGTGACCTAACTTGAGGGAATCACCAAGCAAAGGCTAAGATGCTTGATGATGGTGACTTTCCTGAGGGGCATCTCAGACTTGAGAGATAAAATAAATTGTATGGGGGCATGGCCTTAAGGGTTCCCACCCCGGGGTTCCACCTGGGGAAAATTACCCCTAAAGGTTGCTCCCTAGATGTACTATGCTCTTTTGTCATGTCTAGCTAAAGGATGCCAAAAACATTAAAGATATCCTCCATGTGTTTATGGAAGCTTTGGCACCCTTATTAATAATTAAAATTCTTAAATATTCCTCTTCACATGGCTAGAGATATCCAAACCTTTCTGGTGAGAGTGTTTGGGTTTGGTATCAGCTCTCTTCCCACTAAATACCTGGGCATGCCCCTTGCTGTAAGCTCTCTGAAAATATCTTTCTCGAGTCATATTATCCAAAAAATTCAAAGAAAGCTCAACATTGTACTTTTAGAGCCCTCAATATGGCTGGCCACACCATCATTCTTAAATTCATCCTGCAATCCATCCCTATTTAACATCTATCTGGAGTGGTCACGCCCAAAATAATCTGCAGAAAAATGGAAGAAATATTCAAGAATTTTCTTTTGGGAGGGGCCTAACAATTGAAAAAATGGTCCTTGGTTGCATGTTTGAACCTCATCAAACCAAAGGTAGAAGGGGGACTAGGCCTCAGAGACCCATTTATTCTCAACCAGGTTTTGGGGGCGAAATTATGGTGGAGATGGGAACAGGGAGGAATAGTACTATGGAAGTAGATATTGAGGAGGAAGTATGACATGCCCAACCATATAGAGGATATTTTAAGATACTAGGACCCCCCTAAAGGATTGAGCATCTGGAATCTAGCAGCCAAAAAAAAAGATATTATTTTGCAACATTTATTTTGGGAAATAAGGAATGGAAAAAAAACCCTCTTTTGGAATTAATCCTCGCAACAAAGAGGAAAATTATGGTCTAAGGTGACCTACTTCATTTGGTTGGTTTGTAGAGGCAAAATATTGACCACAGACCAAATGACCAAAAGAGGTTTCCAAGGGCCCTTGATTTGTGCCTTATGTTGAAATTAGGGGGAAACACTAGAACAACTCCTCAACTCTTGTCAATATGTGGAGAGAAAATGGAGAAAAGTGGAAGAATTCTTTGAGAGGATAGATTTTGACCCAGGCAACATAAAGGAGGCCATCCTAATATGGATACAAGACTTATACTCCATCCCAATCCTTAACCGAGCATGGGCCCTTGTCACAGGGTTTACTCTATGGGAAACGTGGAAGGAAAGTAACCGATGGATATTCAAAAACACCAGCTTGGACCAAGAGATAGTGTCGGAAGTAATTAAGAACAACATAAGAGAAACCATCCTCTCAGATAAATTGATGTTAGATGATTGGAAAGTGGCTCCTTAGGAAGCAAGAATTCTCCCCAACCTCCACCTAGCACCTAGCATGGTCTCCCCAACTTCTTAAAAAGCGATCCCTAATAGAGGGGACACCATTAGAATCTTCAAACCTCCTCAAGAAGGGTTCATCAAAATCAACTTTGATAGAGCCTTGAAAGGCAATCTGCGGAAAGAAGGAGCTAGAGGGATTTATTTAGATCATAAAGGCACATCAAGATTCACACATGATGACTCGTGTGGCGTTTCCAATAACAATGAAGTGGAATTTATAGGAGTGCACTCGGGTCTTCTCTTCACCATCAGGCTAGGATACAGAAAGCTGGTAATCAAAGGAGACTCTCAGTTGGTTACGTAGATTCTCCAAAAACTTAAACAACGAACGAAGTGGGACAAACTCAGCCAAATCTGGCATACTGCTCGACATGTGCAAGTATTGGAGGATACAATAAAGAAATTTTATTATATCATTATCTCCCATGTAAGGAGGGAATGAAACAAAGTAGTTGAACTCCTGGAAAATTTTGGTTGTGCTCACCTGAATGAACCTATTGAATTAAGAAGGCGTCCTAATCTCAGGGAAGAACCATCGATCAAGCTGCAAAGCATCATAGAGTAGGACAAGTCAAAGGGTGGAGCTCACCCAAATTTCCTGAACTCATCTCCCTGATCGAGGTGTCATGAAGAAGATCGGCCCTCCCATTAGTATTAATGGTATTGGCCTTGGGGTTGAAGCCCACCACCTTTCATAAGAGTGGAAGGGGTGGCAGTTTGTATTGTTGCATGTAACATGAGGTGAGGTAGTGGGACAGAGGCCCGCGCATGGAGCTTAAAACAAGGTGGAGGAAGGCATAGGGTTTTGTTATGAAGAAAGACTTGGTGTAGGCAGGAATGCGAGATAAAAAACCTCCATCGCACTTCCACCATAGTGAAACTCAGGTATGTGCTTGGTTTCCCCTCCCTTGTTCATGCCATGTTTAGGTTTTATGAGTTGGGTCAGTCTCTATTGGAGCCTAAGGGGATTAAGCAGGATGGGTATAGTCTTCTACTGGGTAAGGGAGAGCGAAACAATTTCGACTTTGGTTGGGGGAAGGTTGGGGTTCTTTTCGGTCTTTAGCTCTGTGTCGGAGTAGGAATTGGGCATGGCCTCAACATGCACGTGAGTGTGAGTATTTCAGGTAAGGGATGCTAACAGGAAGGAATGGTGGGGGGTCGGGCAATCTTGCCAAGGTATAGAGTTAAGGAGTAGTCCTGGGCTATATTTAGTTTAGATACTTTGCAAGTTTATAGTACCTTGAGCTATTTGGGCTCGGTGTGCATGGGGAATGGGAGAGGGAATTCCCCTTAGGCCCAAGAAAGAGGCATTGATGCCTCCTCTTTCAATTTCGAGGGTGGGAGGTATGATGAGAGAGAGGACACCAGAAGTAAGGTCAGGAGATTGAATGAAGGTGGGAGCTCTTTGGGGTATGGGGAGAATTGTCAGGCTTCATGAGACCATCAGGGACAGGGGTGGAAAAATTTAAGTAGTGTATGACGGTGATGGTTCGACATAGGGACGAGTAGGGGAGAATTCCTGGGAAGAGGCCTCTGGATCACCTTTTTTCTAATAACTGGGATGCATGGGCCTTTGATAATTTTCATTATATGGAATTATGCATTTGTTTTATTGTGTGGATAGGTCAACTACATGGAAAAATAGTCAAATACTGTGGGACGGCATGCTCCAAGAATCTTGCAACTCGCAGCCACTCGAAGAGCACTATAGCATGAGGTTGTGGTCAGAAATATAAAGGGAAGCTGGTAGAAACCCAACCCAAATCACCCTTGAGCAAGTTGAGAGGACGAAGGCCTGTAATTGATGTGATCCAAGAGGAATCGAAAGCATACCACGAAAACATAGCAGAGGAAATTCAAAAGCTCATTGAAAAATGGGAAGATGACATAAATAGACATGCAGAGACAAAGATGTATACTGAGGAATGGAGAGGTTTAATACCAGATCCAGGACAAACAAGACGCATAATAAAGCAATTCAAGAATACAATGGATCTTTATTGGTCTTTGAAGAGAATCCTTTGCAAAGCATTGGAGCATATCTTTATGAGCCTGGTGACATTATCCAAAGACTTCCTAGACTACAAGAGTGAGTTTGATAAGATCAAGTTCCAGCTGAGGAAATAGGATGGGTGCCTTAAGCATATTGAGTACCACCTCCCGTGTATTTCCAAGCCTTTTGAGTGGACTGACACCTCAATTCAGGATCTAACACGAGTGGAGTCAGCCTCAGTTCTAGATGAGGCTGAGTAGTTCATGGATTTTTTAATCTGTATTTTTGCTTAGTATTTATATCTGGCTAGCATTTAAATTTCAAGTGTCCAGTAAATATGTTAGTCAATCTGAGAAAATTTGTATATGTGTGAATATCCATGCTTTGTTTTCTTGGTATGACACGCTCAAAAACTTATTTTTTTTGGATGGCATACCATGCTATCAAGTGGCAGACAGACTCGGTTTCCTGCTCAGGGTGGGTTGAGGCCACCAAACTGGTAAATCTGGTTGTTTGTTGTTTATAAAATGAATGAAAAAGAGGTCCCACAAAGCTTACAAAAAAAAACACTATAAAATGTATAAAATTCTAAAATTACATACATACATATATGTAACGAAATAATAAAAAATATACTAAGTATAATATAAAAATGCAAACCATAATATACCATGTGCAATACTATTGGCCTCTCAATAGTTAGAAGTAATTAATTCCTACTTGTTTATGGTTATAATTCTCCATTTAAGGAGTTTGTTCCTACATAATAGGAATTAGCTAGAATATAGTTTCTCCTAGTTTAGTGTGTGGTTGAGAGAATCTCTCAACCACACTACTGTACGTCTAAGATAGAATTTCTATCTTGAGACTATTGCTTGTATAAATATGTGTGTAATTCCTTCATTCATATATAGAATATATTGAGTGTGTTTGCTCTATTTTATCTTGGTATCGGAGCTTCAGAGCCCGTAAGGGCCTGGGCCTCGGCCCCTCGTGGGCTGAGGGAAATATCAGATAGAGAGTTTTGTTTGCAGTTTATTTTGTTTTGGGTTTGTCCATCTGAAGAGTGCTGCCTCCCTGAGGAGCACTGTGTGAGAAGCTACTGGAAGAAGATTTGAAGACCGTGGGCGCTACGTTTGGAAGGAAGCGTGGCTATTGTTTCTAAGCATCTGCTCGCAGCGGATACCGCAATGGATACTGATGGACTGAAGGCAGTCTGACGGCACATACTCGACTCCTTTCTCAAAGATTCTCAAATTTCTGAAACAGTTCTTGAAAGTTTCATTAGTTTATCGTTGTGTTGTGTTGGGGATTCGGCTGTGAATCGTCCCAAAATGGGCGATGTGGTGAAGGAGCTGGAGTGGATCATAGAATCTGCGGGAGGATCATATGAGGTAGGACAGAGCAATCACTGGCTATTTTGGAAGCACTTTCCACCATTTGGGATGGGCGTCTGCCTCAATTCTGCAGAAGAAGAGCTGCTGAGAAAAGTCGTCCAGATGGGCACATTCGATAAACTGGTTATGCTGGACTGTAAGCCAAGGAAAAAGCAGAGAGCTAGCGAGCTCCTGAAGATCCTTTCTCCCATGTACAAAATAGTTCATAGACAGAGCAAAGTCTCCAACAGCTTCTGTACGGAGAGGACAAATATGCACCAGAGACCTGATATGGTAACTCCTAGAATGGGTCTCCAAGGTCAACTGCAGGAACGCCAGAATGGACGGCACGAGAAGTTTTGTGAAACGAACCATTGAATGAAAAGTTTGATGTTTTTTATCTTTGGTCATTTTGGTGTGTGCCGGCTCCGTCTGTCAGTGGCAATGGAGCGGATCTGGGCAGATCTGGAGCGAATCTGGGATCCAAGTATTTTCCTGTAAATGTGTTCTGGGACTATTTTATTCATCGGCTACTCTCGTACAGAAGAATTGAATGGAATTGGGATATACGGGGGACAACAGCGAAATGTCTATCATTAAATTTGCTGTGATGAAACTCATGAAGAAAGATATGCCAAATACCGATTTTTTCTATGAAATTCGGCCTGATTGCGATGACATTCCCAAAACTTGTTTCAAACCCAAGGCTGGAAAAACACTCAGTGAACGTAAGTGGCGTTCTGCATTTAGTGAATAAGGTTACCTTGACAATGGAAGAGTCCTGTCTCGAATTCAGCGAGGGGGTGTTCATCCATCGATAAGAGGAGAAGTATGGGAGTTTTTTTTTTCTTGGATGCTTTAATCCTAAAAGTAGCTTTGTGGAGCGAAATTCTCTCAGAACACATCGAAGAGAACAATATGAAAATTTGAAATCAGATTGCAAGGCAATGGATTCATCTGTAGGGAGCGGTGTTATTTTAGCTTTGGTATGATCTTATGGGAGTTGGCTACTTTGCGTATGCCATGGAGTGGAATGAATCCCATGCAGGTAGTTGGTATTGTTGTTTTTCAGAATGGATTGGTACCAGTGGTAGAGGTATTTAATTGAGGTGTTGAAGCATGCTATATTTGTATGTTGGGATAGTAGCATCATCAAGCATTGATGCTCAATTTTGTTGTCGAAATTTGGCATGATGTCATGTTTTTTTTAAGAGTGGTCATGTAAATCTGGTTAAATTAAATGCTGTGACATTTAGTTTGGGCAACTATTGTCACAAGTGCGATTTTTTGTTGGAATTGCCCGTTCCAACAATTTTATTTGCAGGAATGTTCTACTACCAGATACGATGATGACATAACAATGAAAATGGCATCAAAGGGTAGTGGTTAGAGCTGCATGATGATCGTGGTTGTGTGTGCCTGGTGTGATCAGGGGAGTAGATTGTGATGGAAAGTGGTGAGCATGAGGCAGCATGCTTGAGAGCAGCAACTAGCCTTGATATTGTAGGGGAAGTGGCATTGTGTTGCCAAGGGAGTGGATACTGAAACGCAACGGAGGATTGGACCATGGAGTCCTGGATTAATGTTCTTGAAGGGAAAATTATGTTCTCTTCGTATGGCTATGAGTGCCTGTGTTCCGTTTCTTTCTCAGTGGACCCCCCACAGGTATCGTTCGAATGGTTACTGGTATGCTTGGAAAAATAATCATCTTTGGGCAGAGATAGAGAAACTAAATTTGAAGAGTTTATGTTGTATTTGCTTGGAATCATGTTTTAATATTATTGAGCCTTATTGAGCCTAGCTAACTCAATGCAGGCAAAGTTATTTTGTTATAATTTGCAACTCTAACGAATGACAGGTGAAACATGGAGTTCTAAGAAGTTATGTGAACAGACAAAGATGCCCAAGATGTGAACAATGAACAGATGAGGTAAAGCAGAAGCGACAACGTTTATGGTGGACAACAAAGTAGATGTTTGTTTGAGTTAGTGTGGTTTGTGGAATAGACTCCCTAGCATGTTATAAGAAAGTCTAGTTGTTGTAATGGTCATTGTATGTACCCAGAAACTCCAAATGTTGAAGTATGGAATGTAAGCCTGGTAAAGGCATTTGAAAGTTCGTGGTGATCTTAAAACCACTTTGTAATGGTTTATGGTCACCCTGAAACCATCTTTTGTCATTGTCAAGTGATGGTTTGTGGTGAGCCAGAAACCACATACAGAGCCTTAGTGGCTACAGGATTTGCCCGGTGGTGGCACATTTAAGTTTTGGATTTGCCCGGTGGTGGCATATTGCCTGAGTGGCTAACGTGTACACGGGAGCTTTGTGCTCGTAGGAGCAGGTGGACTGCAGTAACACCTGGCTCAGTCTCAGATGATTCATCAATCTCTGAGAAGAAGGGGGTTGGTGTGCTTTCTTAGCTGTCAGTTGTGCTGAGAAGTACAATTGGCGCGACTGTTCAGTACATACTCGTGCCAATGCGCCAAATCACGGGAATGGCGCGGAAGCGCACGATTTTTTATTCAGGAAGACGCCAACTCAACTTCATGGGGGTCCGCGGGAAACCTCATCTTCATTTGACGATTTGCGGAGAAGCAGATCGGAGAAGTTGCAGACCTATCCGGGAGAGGCAGATTGGAAGATCCGCGGGAAGCCTCAACTTCGTTTGACGATTTTCGGAGAAGCAGATCGGAGAAGTTGCGGATCTGTCCGAGAGAGGCAGTGTGTTTTGGAGGTTCTGCACATGCAATTCGCCTGATGGTGGTGGATTTGTAGGTACATATATGCAGTGATAACGGTTGATAGAATCATGTATACGAAGGACATCCTACAGGACTAGCGGTTGCAGCAGTTGGTACTCATGCATTCCGGTAGATGGTTGCTCTTTTATATGGACGTCGACATATTCTTTGTTATGTTTGACCACAACCAGACTTTGTGAATCACTATCATGACAAGTAGTCATTAAGGGGGGGAGTTAGAAATAATTAATTCCTACTTGTTTATGGTTGTAATTCTCCATTTGAGGAGTTTGTTCCTACATAATAGGAATTAGCTAGAATATAGTTTCTCCTAGTTTAGTGTGTGGTTGAGAGAATCTCTCAACCACACTACTGTACATCTAAGATAGAATTCCTATCTTGAGACTATTGCTTGTATAAATATGTGTGTAATTTCTTCATTCATATATAGAATATATTGAGTGTGTTTGCTATATTTTATCTTCAATGCCATGAGCCCATAAAACACTATCATTAAGTTGAAGCAAAATTTAATGGCATATGTACATATTATAGCTCTATCAAGCTATGTGTCTCCATCAAGCTCCATAGCATGATGGAGCTATGTATTTTAATCAATGGTTTTATTTAATCTTAGATGGACAATTTAAAAGCTTGATGGAGGTCTTAAAAATTACCCTCACAAAGCTACATTTTCAACCTTTGGAGCATAAGTTCTTCCAAAAAGGAGTAACCCAACTCCATGAATTCACCCTTATTTTATTTTTAAATGACAATAATATAAAAAATATTTATCTCAATTGGCTTCCTCATAAAGTAAATAATTATGTATTATGTTTTTGTGTATTTATTTTCTCATGAGAATAATATAAAAAGTAAATATTTGAAATAAAATATTTAGAAAACAATTACTTTGAATTTGCTCTATTATGGTGCAAAGTTACACAAATACATTTTAGTTTTACATGTTAACATGACAAAAAAATAAAGCACAAAGTTAGCTACCCTTCCATATAGAACTTGCCAATATAGCATATTACACCACTTCTTTAAATATATGGTGATGTACTCCACTTCCAATAAGATCAATAAAAATTTACTCCACTTTAACACCACATAATAAGAATAGTGCTAACTTGTCCATCAAATATGGTGATATACTTCATTTTTAATATGATACATAAACATTTACACCACATTAGCACCACATAACATAAGTGGTGCTAACTTATTGTGATATACTTCATTTTTAATATAATACATAAACATTTACACCACATTAGTACCACATAACATAAATAGTGCTAACTTATAGTACTAAAAAAAAGATTTTCTTATTGTGCAAGCTGCCTTCTTGGGATCTCGAAGTTGTGCAAGCTACCTTCTTGGGATCTCGAATCTCTACAGCCCATTTTCCCGTGGTCTTTTTCTTACTCCATTATAATGTCTCTTTTGGGGGGGATTCGGTGGATTCAGTTCCTTTCTGTTAAAGTTCATCTCAGCTTGTCCAATTCGTTGTTGGTGCTGAGGTAGGGAGACGATGGTTGGTACTTCTGCATAAAACCAACAAAACATTGAAAGATTCTTTCATATGACACACATATTACCCGAGAAGGATGTAAGTTTTGAAAATCGACTCCTTTCTGTTTTCTATTTAACTGATTTTCTTTAGACATTTTAAGCAGCATTTGAATTCCAATTACAGTTTAATTCCTCACCCTTTTTCTGAAAAAGCATCGCAGAAATTCATATGAATAGGTTAGGGTTGTTAGGTTTAGAGCGGGAGGGTCTTGTGCTTTCATGTTTGTCGTGATACTTTGAAAAGAAATTGATAGTCAGCTGCCAAGGATTCCAGATTGCGTAAAGAAACATTCGAAAGCGCCAGTTGATATGAATCCGTAGAACGTCAAGGTCGTTAAAACCCTTAATCCAGTTATAAGAATCTATGTTGTCGATATTATTCTATTAATACTCTTATCCATTTCATGTTGTTTCATAAAGAAACCTCCATGTCTCAAAACCAGGAAGTAGACTAGAATACATCCATGTTACCAGCTTGTATTGACAAAAGGGGATGACATTTAATTTTAGTAACTTAGGGTTACACAGTTGCATCTGTGCTATGCTACCCTTGCTTACAATAGTATTTTAGAAAAGACTATTTAATAAAGATTTAGCAAGCTAAGCTATAAACATTTAAATAGGGTAAGAAAAATCACACAGCTCACCTCTGGACCCCTAAAAAAGGAATTTATTTATGGAAAGCACCTAAAAAACACATCTGGGAACTAAGAGCTGCAGAATACTTTGTTTCTGCGGATAATATGGATGTTTGCAACTGTAAATTTATAAGGCTCAAACAGAATGAACTATTTCGCCTATGTCCCTCTCTTGAAAATTAATTGACAAAGGACAGCTCTGATTACAGTCTATGTTTGGTTTTCGGTACTACCATAAACCTAATTTGTTTTCTCTGTCATTAATTTTTTTCTCTCTTCATTTGACTAATTTCAATAACAGACATATTACAGAGATTTTGCATTTTATCTGAATTTCTTCCAGACTTTATAGTCATTTATAGTCCACGATCAAATGGAGATAAACATGATTTATAAATTATATTGACAATATCTAAGCACAAAACATACAAAATTTATGCAAGAAACTTCACAGTCGCTCACATAAGGTTCAGGGTATTATCTATTCACCTTGACATGATGAAGCAGTAATGTGCTGACCAATAATATCGTTCACTTTGACGAAATGCATTGTGACTGTGATCTTCTGATTGTCTACTTCTCAGTTCCCTGTCTCTTCTCCCCGGCAACTGATTATTCTGGTTTATTCTCCGTTGGATAAAGGACAAGTCCATCGACTACGGTGGAGAGGCCATAAATAATGGATAAAAGATCCCTTGAATGATCAAAGCTTGTAAGGAATCTACTGAGTCCGGATCACTCATTCCCCACATTCATTGCCATAAATTACCTCAACCGTAGGTTAGATATAGAGGGAAATGTTACAGAATTTCTATCTTCGTTTCATTTTTCTCTATTGACCCGCTATTCTGGTAAAAAGAATTGCAAGCTATCTACCTTTCGGGTAAAAAGAATTGCAGGCTATCTAGCTTATATAGACGTGACAAGCCCCTAAGAAATCCCTAACTCAGACGGCTAGTCTGTCTTGAAGCATTCACGATTAATAGGGTTTTGGGCTAAATTCATAGCTAGTGACCTCTGAGTTTTTCAAAATTCACATATTAGATCTATTTATTGTCAGGGGACCCCACCTCTATTTTAAACTCCGCCTTCTTAACGTGTTTTAGGGCACAGTCTAACCGTGGGACTTTTTGGCTTTTAGTATGTTTGAGTATCTGGTCGATTTTGCGCAAGATGATGAGGAAAGACGTTCTTATGGTGATGCTGAATTTATTTCGATATTTTGAATTGAAATTTATATTTTAAAATAGTTTAATTTTATTGCAACTGTATTACCCTATATTTCACGAATTTAAATATAAAACTTTAAATTTCAATATTGACACTAGTTCTGACATTTTTCTATGAATATAATATTTGTAATTCCTCAGAATGAAATGCACCGTTCTAGACATGCCCACACGGCCTCCTCTTGTTGTATCAATTTTCTAAACATTCTTGTTTTTGTAACTGTCCATAGACACCTTTTTAATTTTCGAAAATTTTATTGACACTTGCCCTTGGTACAAGAAACATTATAAAAAGGAATAATACTTTTTGTATGAATTTAATGCCTTGGATGGTTCATTTCGTAACTTTCAGTTTTCAATTTAACTGTTATGTTTGGTTCTCTTTAAGTTGGTTTTTCATCATTTTGCACAGCAACAAATATCATTTCGTCGAGGATTTTGCTAATGGAAATATCAGCATTTCAATTTTGATTCATATGTGGTATTATGAAGAATTTGTGCAAGCTTATGGTGCATTTGCTTTGCATTGTGATTTTTAATGGAATTTTTTAAAGAAAAATAGGGCATAGTAATATGAGAACCTTAATTTTTTTTATTTTTTATTTTTTAATTATACTGTATATATATTTTTAATTATAAAAATTTGCAATTGGCCTCTCATATTTACATACACATGGGATCAATTCTAACAGCTACCACTATATTGTGATGTAAAAGTATCTAAATTTCCAAGACATTTTCCAAAAATCAAGATTTCTTTGAGATAAAGCCTTAAAAAATGCTTCAAAATTTAAAAATAATTCTAACTATACTTCTAGTAATGTAAAAATATATGAAATTTCAATGCATCCCATTCTCACTTGTGACTACTAACAATGCATGGCAGAGAAAAGAAGAATTTAACTAAAATGAGATGGTGGGCTAGAACATGTGGCAAAGAAGAGAGTTTGGAAGAGTACATGATTAACCTATGTTGAAAGGGGGAGCATGAAATGGAACAACAAAGATGGATATAAAAATAGAAAAGTGATCTCAAGGGAAAGGTTGAGAAAATTTAAGCAACAAATAAAATAAATTGGTGATATGGAGGTGCGAGAAAGAAATGCTGACAAAGGTTCTGACCTATGTAGGAGAGGAGGAGAGAAATTGGAGTACATGTAGAAAAAAAAAAAAAAAATTGAAGAAGGGAAAGATTCTTAAAATTTCAACATAAATAATAAAGTGGAGAGGTTATATCTTGGAAAAAAACTAATTTCAGTGGCCTATAATTTGGTTAAGAATCATGATGGCACCCATCCACATTTACTTTCAACCAATAAACCTAGATAATTCTGCAATTTACCTCATGACATGGTATTCCATCATAAAATGTGCATTCACCATATGACCATTATATTTCCATGGATATATAAGAAAACGAGCCATGGATATGCCTAATCCCCAATCAAACTTACCCATTCACACAATACTACAAATGAAATTAGCTTTTGTTAAACCTCATCATGCAATCATATCTACAAATAATTCTAACTATACTTCTAGTACTGTAGAAATATGTGAAATTCCAATGCATCCCCTTCTCACTTGTGACTACTAACAATGCATGGTAGAGAAAAGGATAATTTGACTAAAATGAGATGGTGGGATAGAACATGTGGTGAAGAAGAGAGTTTGGAAGAACACATGGTTATCTTATGTTGAAACGGGGAGCATGAAATGGAAGAACGAAGATGGAAATAACAATAACAAAGTGATCTAAAGGGAAAGCTTGAGAAAATTTAAGCAACAAATAAAATAAATTAGTGGCATGGAGGTGCGAGAAAGAAAGGCTGACAAAGGCTCCGACCTATGGAGGAGAGGAGTAGAGAAATTAGAGTACATGTAGAAAACAAAAAGTTGAAGGAGGAAAAGATTCTTAAAATTTCAACATAAATAATATAGTGGAGAGGTTATACCCTAGAAAAAAAACTAATTTTAGTGGCCTCTCATTTCGGTAAGAGTCATGGTGGCACCCATCAAGTTTTATTGGTTGATAAAGAACCACTATCCATAATTAATCTGAACAAATAAAACTAGATAACTCTGCAATCTACCTCATAACATGGTATTCCATCATAAAATGTGCATTCACCACATGACCACTATATTTCCATGGATATCTAAGAAAACAAGACATGGATATTCCTAATCCCAAATCGAACTTACCCATTCACACAATACTACAAATGAAATTAGTTTTTGTTAAACCTCATCATGCAATCATATAAAAGGGTGGTGGGATGCTAATGGTCCTTGTGGGATGTATTTCCATTGCATTAATATATAGTGGGTAGGTGGAAGTATGTGCTCTCACTCTTCGTTAGTTGAGAACCCTATTTATTTAGGGTTATGAATGTATGTGCTTTCACTCTTCGATATTCAAGAACCCTATTTATTTAGCGTCATGGATAACTATTGTAAAAAATAAAAAAATTGTTTATGGAATTTAATTAATATTTGATACAGTGGACATCCATTTAATTTAATACCTTCCAATCTTACTTCTAAATTTTTTTATTTTTGTTATTACAATATTTCTATCCCATATTATTCATGGAGTTTCCATTTAAAATGTATTTATTACATCTTTTGTGTTTTTTATGATGAGTGGAGCGTCCCATCAAAACATAAGGTGTTTCATAAAATTATTCATATTTCACACTTATGTAATATTTTGTAAGCGAAAATAATGTTTTTGAATAGAAAATGGTTCCAAAAGAAGGACTACAAAATTATATAAATTTCCACCCCTGACTTTTCCTAGGGAATTTTGCTCGACAAAATTTAAATTTTTTTATAAGAGGCCTTTAAGAAGATGAAGTAATTATTGACAATGCCACCATTTTCTAAAGTAGACATCAAAGGAAGGTTTAGGATGTGTACTAATGCAATAAGGGAGAGTGATTATGTATGCATCTATGAAGCTTTTAGTATATGAGGAGAGTTATACCACGCACATTAAAAAAATGGAAAGTATTGTTTACAAGTGAAAGAGATGGAGACGTTACTTTCTTGGAAGAAAATTTGAACTAAAAAGCCACCAATGTGGATTATAACACATATTTACAAAAGAAAATTTATTAGTGAATATTGCGTTCATGTTACATACAAATAGAAAAGTATTACATGTATAAATAGAGAAGTAAACAAACTCGTGGACTCCTAAAGTTGGAGGCAATATATATTTTTTTGGTTAATCTTTTGAGGAATAATTTAAGATAATGACTACTTAGTTTGCAAATGAATGATGAATAGTACAAGGAAGTTAACTTGGAAATAGAGTAAGATGAAATGATAATTCTAAAGTACCAGAGATATAATTTGGATAGTGAAGTACCTCAACTAATTCTAAATGAGGCTTATTGAGTTATATATATATATATATATATATATATATATATATATATATATATATATATATAACACACCCGAGTGTTAAGAAAATGGGTGTGTATTTGAAGTTGTTATTATTTTGGAGAGGAATGAAGAAGGACATAATACTCTTTATGTCAAGGTGTTTGGAGTGTAAGTAGGTAAAAGTTGAGCATATACATTTTATCAGGGTTGTCGCGATCCCTTGCAATAGAAAAGAACCAATGGGAATTCATATTAATAGATTTCATTATTGGACTACTAATAGACACATATTTGTATTTAAATATACTTTTACCAAGAGTTTTCAGTTCATACCTTTCAAATCTAATGTAAATCTCTAGAGATAGCTAAAGTATTTATCAACGAAATTGTAAAAAGGCATGGAGTATTAAAAATTATTGTCTGTGATAAGGGATCTATATTTACTGGTATATTTTGGACTAGATTCCAAGAGGCCATAGGAACCCAACTATATTTTAGTATATCTTATCGTCTTGAGATGGATGGATAGAATAATCGAACTCACCCAATTCTATAATATACGTTGCATATATATTTAACGAATCAACAATTATGATGGGAAAATATTTTATTATTGGTGGAATTTGTGTATTACAACAGCTACTAGATTTTCATTACAATGAAAGCTTCCAGTTTCTTATATGGAAAGATTGACTCAAATATGATTTCTAATAGGGCTTGAGGTAATATAAGAAAGGAATTAATAGAATACAATAATTAAGGTTAGGTTCGTGGAGGCCCAGGATGGATAGAAGATCTATGTTGACGATCAAGGGATCGATATGAGTTATGAGCTCAGAGACAAGGTATTCCTAAGGGTAAATCATCTAAAGAATTCAATCAAGTTAGGAAAGGGAGCAAAGTTATCTCCATGATTTGTTGGATATTTCAAATCTATATAGAAGAAGGATCCAATAACTTATCGACTTACATTACCTCCATCATGGGCACACATGGATGATAAGTGCATATGGGTGAAATTTTGTATGCATAAATATGTCTGATATTATACTTAACATATGTAAATTTATAATTGTATCAGTAGCTTAAGGAAGACCTTAATGTTAAGATGATTTCTCACATTCAGAAATTCAGTTTCCAGTGGTATGCTAACCTTCGATAGAACCAATAAATATTCAATCAAATAGAAATACTCTTCATCTACATACATATATATATATAATGATATTGACATTTTTTTAATAAAATTAATTAAACACTATTTCTCCATACAAAATCATTACATAAGTATAATTACTATAACATATTTTTAGAAACAATAAAAATAAATTTGAATATATATAAATAGTTATAAAAAAAAACATTACAATAAATTTATACAATTATTTTTATACTTTTAAATATTAAAAATCACAACTGTAATATTCTTAATACTTACTAATACCACTCTCTAGGATAAGGACAACAATGTTCTTTTCGATTTATGGCTCCCCGTCTCACTTTTCAAAATTTTCAAGTAAACTGATGGATAGAGGACACATGTGGTTAGATTCTCCAAGGACTGGATTTGTGTTCATACCTTTGTTGCACCGCAGCCTGATCAACTCTTCCCATATTTCTTTTTCGAAGGCTGTACATCCCACTCATTTTAATTTGGTAGATAGGCACTAACAGTATACCGTAAACATGCCGGCGCATCGAGTCTCCGAACTTTTAGGTTTCCGCGCTTGATTTTGTACCGAATGTGGTGATTGGTCCAACTTTGGATATTATTCGATTTTCTTACTATAGTGAGGAGTCTTTGCATTTCTATAATATTTCGCAAGCCATGTCTTCACACTCCCACCACGATATTTTCTCACTTGTGTTTTGCTCAAATGATAAAGCGGCATATGGGTTCGTCGAGTATTCATTCAAATTAGTCATGGGTTAGTATTGATTAATTTAAATAGAGTTATTTGTTAGAAAATTATTGTTTTTTGGTTGATTGGAAGTATTTACTGTGCATTGATGATTAATATTAATTTGAAATGGGAATAGTGGTTTATCTCAATAAATATAATTATGTAGAAGTTTATTGTTTTTCTGGTTCATTGGTTATTTAGTGATCTATTTACTTGTGTTATGATGATAGATATTATTTATATTAATTTGAAATGATAATAATTATTTACCTAAATAAATTTAATTAATAATATTTACCTAAATAATTTAATTATTATCATTTAATAATAATGTTTATGTTATTGGTTAATTTTTTAAGTTTATATTTTTATTATGATATTTATTAAATGTGAACATGTTTAAAATGCTGCTCATATATTATAGACCATTTAAATTCACTAAAATATTTACTAAATACAACAGTTGAATTCATAAAACATTTTTCAAATTTTTAGAATAAAAAAATTATATAAATTATTTTTGGTGTTGGAATTGAATTTTAATATATAAATTAGCGTTGGCTTGTGGTGTCTTGCACATTCATAATAATAGCTTTTTTATTTTCAAGATTAAGGAGTTTTATTTTGAATTTATTTTTTAATTGTAGATTCTGTATTCAAATGAATGTTAGTAAAGTCAATTAGTAACTTTGTTAGTTTTGTATATTCCATGAATGCTGTTAAAGTTAATCATTAAGTTGAATATATATATATCATGAGATTACAATCCATATCAAAATAAAAATCCAAAACATCATATCATCCTATATATATTTCGTTATTCTGTGCATTTCGGATCTCCACCAACACATTAGTCATGTTAATTAATGATACCATCAATATAATTCCTTTGTTACCCAAAAAAAAAATGATTCAATTAAAAGTTTGGTCGGATCGAATAGTTTTCGGAATATATGCCTATATGTAGAATCTATGGTTAATTGTTCTGAACATCTAACTCATGTATAAAACAACTAAAGTAGAAACTATCGATGTTTTATTCTTTTCGTTCCCCATACGTGTCAGAAGAAAAAGACTTATTAGTCCTTTCCATAGGTAGTGGAATATAGTAATCGAAACGGTCTCTCTAACATTAATCCCTTTCACTGGTATCCTAAATTTTTAGGTGTTAAAATTTTATTAACCAATGAAATATGTGGAATAATTTCGAAAGCCAATCATGTTATTTTTCATTTTATTGGCCAATTCTCAAGGCAGGAATGCCAAAAGCATATGTTATATTTTAGATACGTTTGTTGTTGGAAACAACTGAGAATTAATGCTAACATTAGTTCCCCAGTATTAAATGTTAAATGTTATATACAAGTTGTATTTTCGCTTCTATGTTACTTACCTAGCAACACTGCATGTTAACCACACGTTGTGTCAGTGACTCTGCATGTTAACCATGTGGACCTGCGTGTTTTGCCAGCATATTCTACTCTTAACTTGGTAAGAGGAGTAGATACAAGGGCACCTAAGGTTCACTACTAGTAGGAGAAAAGTAAGGTGCACTAGTAGCAGGAGAAAAGCAGTAGAAAAGTAGAAGGAAAATTGGGTTAATTGATTCTCGATGTGGTTGCGAATATTATGAACGCTATGGCATCCACTTCTGGCTACCCAACACTTCTGATCAATTATGATGATAGAAGGAGACTCACTGGCTAGTTTCAGCTTCGTAAAGGCGGTGGAAGCATAGACTCTAATGGACCTGGTCCTACTACTGAGTTTATCAACCTCCCAAGAATTGGGCTTGGAAGCTAAGGAATTAGGAGTTTGTTCTAGTAGAAATGGGTACTTCTTAATCATAAATTTGATTTCTCTATCTCCGATTCCAAATCTTTCAAGGACTGAAAAATTATTAGAACTTGGTTCCTGCCGAACCTAATTCTCTTGGTTTCTCATTGAAATTTTTTGTATTTTATCTCATGCAAAATCATTCATGTTATCTATTTTTTCACTAATATGATGATAGAATATGATAGAAAAATATTGATTCCATGCTTGTACTAGTTTACAGAGGTTTGGAATAAAAATAGAATCTTGCAAATTATGTAATGTATGAAGACATACCTACTAGTTCTCCTTCGTTGATGTTTTCCTCGAGAGGGATGTCGTCGGATATTTCACACTCTATGGTCTTCTATTCTATTTTGGTAACTGCACCGCCAAGATTTTTTGTTTTTGTTTTTATTTACATGAAGTGATGGTTATTATGGCTCATAATTCCATGGTTCTTTTGGACAATGTGGGAATATGCCTCCGAACGTTCCCTCGTTCTTCATGGTCAATGTGGGAATATCTCGAGGAGTAGATTGAATCATGTCCGGCTGTGCAATGTTGTATGGAAGTAAAAAAACTCTCTGTTCTGGGAGCCCCTTCCAATGCACAGTAATATTAGGGATTCCTCCACAACATATATTCTAACATACCTCATCCTCCTATTTAGTTGATCAACCTCCCAAGCATTGGGCTTGGAAGCCAAGGAATAGGGAGTTTGGTATAGTAGAAATGGGTACTTCTTAATCATAATTTTGATTTCTCTGTTTACCATTCTGTTAGGTCCCTATATTACTAGTATAGTCCCTTATTGTTGTTAGTGTAACCCTCTTATTGTCATTATTATACCCTTGTAACCCCCATTTTGTTATTATTGTGCCCTTAAATTATTATTGTTAGGTCGGCTAGGATTACATTGTGGCCCACTAGGATTACATTATGGCCCCATGGACTCCTATATATAGAAAGGAGGTTTTGTAAATTGTATCATCCAAGATTTTTTCATTTATGTAATGTATTGGAGGTTTCCCCCTCGAAGTGGCTTATTTCTAAGGCGTTGATATCTCTTTTTTTCTATTTTTGGAGGTGGTTACACAACATTTGGTATCAGAGCTTTGGATTCTAGGGTTTCGCTGCTCCAAATAGGTCATCATGGTATTTTCACTATAAATTTTTTTCTACGAAGCTTCCGAAGCTGAAATTTTTAGGGTGCAAAGCCGAAATCTTGAGGAACATCGTCAAAAAATTTTAGATTTTGGTTTCCAATATTTTCAGAGATATGATCTGTGGAAGTTAGGTCTTTTTTCAGGATCCTAAACAGGTCATCGTGGCATTTGCGCTATAACTTTCTTTCTACGAAGGTTCAGAATCTGAATTTTTTAGGGTACGAAGCCAAAATCCTAAGGAAACTCGTAAAAAATTTTCAGATCTTGGTTCGCAATATTTTCGGAGATATGATTTGTGGAATGTAGTGCTTTTTCAAGCTCCATAATTTCATCTCAAAGAGGTGATCGTGGGAAAATATTCATAACTCTCTCTCTGAGCATCGGATTGGAGTGCCATAAAAATTAGTTGCAAGTAAACGGACTGTAGTTTCTTGGCTATCAATTTCAGATCCAAAAGACAAAACAGTAAGACGTGGCAAGTCGTACAAGTTCACTCTACTGAACCAGTCCAAAATTGGGTCATTGTGGGAGATTAGATATAACTTTGTCTTGAAGAATCCAAATTAGATCAGACCTGTGGCATTTGAAAGAAGTTTCAGAGGGCTACTACAGGGCTGAATTTCAGATATTGAATGTTTTCAATTACAGATATAATTCAATTTCAATATCGAGCTCCTCAAAGCAAGTAAAAGATGTGTATTGTTTCTTCCGAATTGCATAAGTCTTGTTTGAAGAATCAAGTTGAATTGATTCCAAGGGCATATTGTAGAATAGATATCAATATTGGATTCTAAAATTTCCCCTAAAAATAATTCAACACCCATGAAGCCTTTAGAAGGCTCTACTATGACTCATGAAGATGAAGAATGGAAACATGACATATCAAAATTACAAGAGCAAGTGCAAAAAATTTCGCTCTCGCAAAGAACAACAAAAAATGATATGGAAGTTTTGAAGAAAGGCGTGGAAACTAAGATGGATGGTTTGAAGAAAGGCGTGGAAGCTAAGATGAATGGTTTGGAAGCTAAGATGGATGGGATGGAAGTGGGCATGGAAGCTAAGATGGATGACATGGAAGCGAAGATCGATGAAAAAATGAAAGACAACATGGAAAACATGAAGAAGGATCTAAAAATAGACATCGAAGGTTTGGAAAAGTTGATACAAGAAATGTTTCCTAATGGTGAAAATATAGTAGAGGAAACTCATGATGAGAACAAAATAAATGTTAATCATGATTTCATAAACTCTACTGTTGGAGGGAAGAACCACCATATTACAAAAATGGATATGAGGAAGTTTGATGGAAAGGATCCTGTAACATGGATACTACAAATGGAGCAATATTTTGATCTCCATAATGTGCAAAACACACAAAAGGTACGCATGGCAACTTTACATTTAGAACAAAATACATTTGTATGGTATCGATGGCTTTGCTCCCGTAAAAAAATTGTCACTTGGTCAATTTTTACGGAGGAAATGATAGCACATTATGAGGATACAAAGAGCAATACCTTCTTTAGCCAATTGATAAATCTCAAACAAAAGGGTTTCGTGGGGCAACACATTGAGGACTTCCAAAAATTGAATATAAGGGTAACTGATATTCCAGAGGAACACAGGATTGATCTCTTCATAGGCACTTTAAAGGATAACATACAACATGAAGTTCACGTTCTGGAACCTGATTCATTGGAGAAGGCATTCAGGTTGGCAAGAAAAGTTGAATGTAAAATTATGGCGACAAGGAAGCCTACCACTCAATTCTATAAAGAAGGAAGTGTTGCTACGCCTAGATTTCCACAACCTACAAGGTTGGCACCACAACAATTGGAAGAAAAAAGAGCAAAAGGGCTTTGCTACAGTTGTGATAGCAAATACACTAAAGGTCATAAGTGTGCTGAGAAGAAATTATTTTACATAGATTGTGAAGAGGAAGAAGAAAATGAACAAGAAGAGGATATACACCTAGAACCAGCCCTAGAAGAGGAAGAAATGAATCTGACCATATCGTGTAATGCGCTGGCAGGAATTACCACTCCTCAAACTCTCAATATACAAGGAAAAATCAAAAAGAAAAAGGTTATAGTGTTGATTGATTCAGGTAGCACCCATAATTTTATTCATTGTAAGGTAGCCAAGGAATTAAATTGTTTCCTATACCCAGCACCAGAATGTCAAGTGATGGTTGCAAATGGAGGAACTATAAATTGTTCTGGAAAATTCCATAATATCAAGCTAACCATGGGGGAATATGTATTGACTAGTCCAATGCTTTCCATTCCTATGGGAGGTGCTGATGTTGTACTAGGAGTACAATGGTTACAATCTTTGGGGATGGTAGCTTTTAAATTTCAAGAACTTTTCTTGATTTTTTTTCAGAAGGAAAGGAAGTCGAATTACGGGGTATTGAAGGGAATCTAGGAAGGATAATAAGCTCTAATGTCATGAAAAAGCTTCTAAAGAAAGAACAATGAGGCGTAATTGCACAATTATGCTCACTAGAAGTTCCGACATCAAAATCATATATTTCTGCAGATCTCCAACAAGTCTTGGACAATCATTCCAAGGTGTCTGAAACTCCCAAAGGACTCCCACCTATTCGTGATCATGATCATGCTATTCATTTGATTCCAGGAAGTTTTCCTCCAAACATTAGGCCTTATAGATATCCTTACTTCCAAAAGAGCGAAATTGAACGTATGATTGCAGAAATGTTAGAGGCGGGTATAATTCAACCTAGTCAAAGTTCTTTCTCTGCTCCTGTATTATTGGTACACAAGAAGGATGGATCATGGAGAATGTGTCCGGATTATAGGGAGCTCAATAAGCTCACCATTAAAGACAAATTTCCCATTCCTGTGATTGATGAATTATTGGATGAATTACATGGAGCAATTTATTTTACCAAGTTGGATCTTCGTTCAGGATATCATCAAATTAGAATAAGTACTGAAGATATTCCAAAACCAACATTTCGAGCTCATGAGGGTCATTATGAATTTTTGGTCATGCCTTTTGGCCTTACCAATGCACCTTCTACATTTCAAGGGTTGATGAATTCCATTTTCAAACCCTTACTTAGAAAATTTGTGCTAGTATTTTTTGATGATATAATGATCTATAGCAGGTCTTGGAAGGATCATGTTGAACATATTGACAGGGTGCTCAAACTACTGCAGGAGAAACAATTATATGCAAAAACATCCAAATGTTTCTTTGGAGTACAAGAGGTGGAATATCTGGGTCATATTGTATCTCACGAGGGTGTTAAAGTAGACCCTAACAAAATTAAAGCTATTAAGGAATGGAAAGTCCCCACAACCATAAAGCAGTTGCGAGGATTTCTCGGGTTAACAGGGTATTATCGCAAGTTTGTTAAGAATTATGGGAGAATAGTAGCACCTATAACAACATTATTGAAGAAAGATGCATTTTCATGGACTCCTGAAGCAACTAAGGCCTTTGAACGTCTTAAGGAGGCAATGTGCCTAGCACCGGTCTTAGCTACGCCAGACTTCACAAAAACCTTTATTGTGGAATATGATGCCTCAGGAAATGGAATTGGTGCAGTTTTAATGCAGGAAGGAAGACCCATTGCTTTTGAAAGTCATCCAATCAAAGGAAAGTATTTACAGAAACCTATTTATGAGAAGGAAATGTTAGCAATACTTCATGCACTAAAGAAATGGCGAACTTACCTAATCGGAAGACACTTCAAGGTAAAAACTGATCATGATAGTCTTAAACACTTTTTGGAACAAATACTATCTTCAGAAGAGCAGCAAAAATGGGTCACAAAGATGTTGGGTTATGACTTTGAAATAATCTACAAAAAAGGAAAGCTTAATGTTGTTGCAGATGCACTCTCAATAAAGAATGAAGAGGTGGAAGCATTTCTTTGTGCCATTTCTATTATCCAAACAAATTGGATAACTGAAGCAAGAGATGAATGGAAGAAGGACAAAGATGTATGGACACTCATTCAAAAGTTGCAGCAAGATCCTAGTACATCTGATACATTTAGTTGGAAAATGATTCCTTATGGTACAAAGATCGCTTATATCTTTGTAAGAATTCCCAACTAAAACAAAAGATTCTTTTGGAATTGCACACTTCTCCTTTAGGAGGACACTCAGGATTTTTAAAAACTTACCACGGGGTGAAGAAAGATTTTTTTTGGGATGGCCTTAAATCTGATATTCAAAAGTTTGTGGCAGAATGTTTGGTTTGCCATAAGAATAAAGTGGAAACAATTAAGACCCCAAGACTTCTACAACCTTTATCCATTCCAATTCAACGTTGGGAGGAGATTTCAATGGATTTTATCACATGTTTACCTAAGTCCGAAGGAAAGAGTGTCATTATGGTGGTAGTTGATAGACTTACCAAGTATGCACACTTTTGTGCATTATCTCATCCATTTAAGTCAAGTACAGTTGCTACTACAATTATGGACAAAATTCAAAAGCTACATGGAAGCCCAAGGGTCATTGTGAGCAAGAGAGATCGCATTTTTACTGGAAATTTTTGGATGGAGTTATTTTCTTGTTTGGGTACTCAATTAGCTCATAGCTCATCTTATCATCCTCAATCTGATGGTCAAACTGAGATAGTAAATAAATTTTTGGAAGGATATCTTCGTTGTTTTGTATCTGATAAACAAACACAACGGGTCAAGTGGTTACCTCTTGCTGAATGGTGGTATAACACTTCCTTCCATACTGCAGCAAAAATGACCCCATTTATGGCACTTTATGGATATCATCCACCATCCATCACATAATCTTTAAGGGAAAATTCGAAGGTTCAAGCAGTGGAAGATCACATCGAGCATCAGCAAGAAGTTCTCCAACTCTTAAAGGATAACCTAAATTTGGCAAAAAATCGAATGAAACAACAGGCAGATCAACATCGCAGCGAGAGAAGTTTTGATGTAGGAGATTGGGTATTTTTACGGCTACAACCATACAAACAAATGTCCCTCAAGCAAGCGAAGAAGGATAATAAATTATCACCAAAGTACTATGGTCCTTACAGTGTTGCAAAAGATTGGTACTATGACATACAAATTGGAGCTTCCTGCTTCTTCACGAGTGCATCCATTTTTCCATGTTTCATGCTTAAAGAAGGTTATAGGTGAAAATCTTCTAGTTTAAACAATATTGCCAGAACTTGAAGAGGAAGGAAAAATCATATTGGAACCTGAAGCGGTCACAGAAACAAGAACTCGACACCTATGGAATTGATCAATTTCAAAGTATCTCATCGAGTGGAAGAACTTACCCACTGAAGATTCTACATGGGAGGATGAGAATTTTATACATAAGCACCCAGAGCTACTCAAGCATTGAGGACAACACTTTTTTGAAGGAGAGGGGCATGTTAGGTCCCTATATTACTAGTATAGTCCCTTATTGTTGTTATTTTAACCCTCTTATTGTTATTATTGTACCCTTGTAACCCCCATTTTGTTATTATTGCGCCATTAAATTATTATTGCTAGGTCGGCTAGGATTACATTATGGCCCCATGGACTCCTATATATAGAAAGGAGGTTTTTTAAATTGTATCATACAATAATTGTTCATTTATGTAATGTATTGGAGGTTGCCCCCTCGAAGTGGCTTATTTCTAAGGCCATGATATCTCTTTTCTTCCATTTTTGGAGCTGGTTACACAACACATTCGAAGTCTTTCAAGGACTGACAAATGATCAAAACAGGGTTTTTTCCAAACCCAATTCTTTTGTTTAGTCACTGAAAATTTTTGTATTTTATCTCATGCAAACTCATTCATGTCGTCTATTTTTTTCACTGATATGGTGATAGAAAATGATAGAAAAATACTGATTGCATTCTTGTACTAGTTTGTTGTTCCGTTTGTAGAGGTTTGAAATAAAAAGAGAATCTTGCAAATTTTGTAATGTATGAAGACATACCTACCAGTTCTCCTTTGTTGCTATTTTCCTGGACAGAGATGTCATTGTATATTTCACACTCTATGCTCTTCTGTGCTATGTTGACAATTGCACTGCCAAGCTTTAATATTCCTAAATTTGCATGTAGCTAATAGGAATATTATTTTTTCTCTTAATATCTAGTTAGATGAATAAATGGGCAAGGAAGCCCATAAGCTACTTAAGTAGGCATAAAATCCATCTTAATGTGAAAAGGGATCATTTTAATAACTATATCAAACATCCTCATGTGTGAACAAGGTCTAATACGTGGGGAAAAGGTCAATTTTGACCAAGTCAACAACATTAATATGTGAGGAGTGGATCATAAATGAAGACAACTCAGTCTAAATGAAGATCAATCTAGCTAGTCATAATAAAGACACCTTGGGTGTAAATGGAGACAATGCATTGGAACTAAGTCATGGTGAATAAATCAAACAACATTGTAAATAGAAGGGTGGTACTCATGGAGACAGTGTAATTTTGGAGGAGCAACCTTTCCATCGATAGTGAAGTACATCAACTGATTCTAAATGAGGCTTATTGAGTTATATATATATAACACACCCCAGTGTTAAGAAAATGGGTGTGTATTTTAAGTTTTTATTATTTTGGAGAGGAATGAAGAAGGACATAATACTTTTTATGTCAAGGTGTTTGGAGTGTTAGTAGGTAAAATTTCAGCATATACATTTTATCAGGGTTGTCGCGATCCCTTGCAATAGAAAAGAACTGATGGGAATTCATATTAATATATTTCATTATTGGACTACTTATAGACACATATTTGTATTTAAATATAATTTGACCAAGAGTTTTCACTTCATACCTGTCAAATCTACATGTAAATCTCTAGAGATAGCTAAATTATTTATCAATGAAATTGTAAAAAGGCATGGAGTATTAAAAATTACCATCTGTGAGAAGGGAGCTATATTTACTGCTATATTTTGGACTAGATTCCAAGAGGCCTCAGGAACCCAACTATATTTTAGTATATATTATCATCTTGATATGGATGGATAGAATAATTGAACTCACCAAATTCTATAATATATGTTGCATATATATGTAATGAATCAACAATTATGATGGGAAAATATTTTATTATTGGTGGAATTTGTGTACTACAACAACTACTAGATTTTTATTACAATTGAAGCTTCCAGTTTCTTATATGGAAATACTGACTCAAATATGAGTTCTAATAGGGCTTGAGGTAATATAATAAAGGAATTAATAGAAGACAATAATTAAGGTTAGGTTCGTGGAGGCCTGGGATGGATAGAAGATATATGTTGACGATCAAGGGATCGATACGAGTTATGAGCTCAGAGACAAGGTATTCCTAAGTGTAAATCATCTAAATAGTTCAATCAAGTTAGGAAAGGGAGAAAAGTTATCTCCACGATCTGTTGGATACTTCAAATCTATATAGAAGAAGGATCCAATAACTTACTGACTTACAATACCTGCATCATGAGCACACATGGATGATAAGTGCATATGGGTGAAATTTTGTATGCATAAATATGTTTGATATTATACTTAACATATGTAAATTTATAATTGTATAAGTAGCTTAAGGAAGACCTTAATGTTAAGATGATTTCTCATATTCAGAAATTCAGTTCCCAGTGATGTGCTAACCTTCGATAGAACCAATAGATATTCAATCAAATAGAAATGCTATTCATCCACACACACACACACACACACACACACACACACATATATACATTTTTTTAATTAAATTAATATACAACTAATTAAACATTATTTATCCATACAAAATCATTACATAAGTATAATTACTATGCCATATTTTTAAAAACAATAAAAATATATTTTAATATATATAAATAGATAAAAAAAAAACATTACAATAAATTTATAAAATTATTTTATACTTTTAAATATCAAAAATCACAACTGTAATATTCTTAATACTTACTAATACCACTCTCTAGGATAAAGACAACAATGTTCTTTTCGATTTATGGCTCCCCGTCTCACTTTTCAAAATTTTCAACTAAACTGATGGTGAGAGGACACATGTGGTTAGATTCTCCAAGTACTGGATTTATGTTCATACCTTTGTTGCACCGCAGCCTGATCAACTCTTCCCATATTTCTTTTTCGAAGGTTGTACATCCCACTCATTTTAATTTGGGAGATATGCACTAACACTATACCGTTAACATGCCGGCGCATCGAGTCTCCAAAATTTTAGGTTTCTGTGCTTGATTTTGTACCGAATGTGATGATTGGTGCAACTTTTGATATTATTCAATTTTAGATTGGAGATTTCTGTGGTGTAGTTTTTCAGATGTAGGAATCAAAATATCCACAGTAGTCATTTTTCTGTCTACGTTTCGAGTCTAGATCTAGACTCATCATTAGGACAATCTGCTAAAGAAGAGAGAAGATCAAGGATAATAAATAAGGGTGGAGTGGAAGAAAAAGTAAGGAAAAAAGGCTGACCAGCTCTTTAGTAATAGTAAATAGTTAATGCAATAATTTTAATTATATTTATATTAACTCCTATAATTTTTATAAATTGGTTAATTCAATTATTAATAATTTTTTAGTCTATCTAAAAAGGGTTATTCTATAATAAAGGGGTAGATTAAATTAATAATAAGAGGATAGTACTAAAAAATATTATAATATGGACTTATAGATACCTAACATTTTAATTTTTAATCATCCACTAAGTAGTGAAAGTTAATAATTTAAAATATCACCATGGATATTTTAAGTTCTTCATATAAAATAGTATATTATATTTATGTTAATGATTAAAAGGATCTAATTCATTGTTTTACTGAATTAAAATTATTTTACCTACTTAATATTGAAAAGGAGGAAGGAGGAAGGTTTAATTAAGGTGGTAACTAAAAAGGGGGGTAATTTTTATGAAAATGCTTAGGAGGTAATATTATATTTATGTTAATCAATTAACACAAATATTTATGAAAATGCTTAGGAGGCAATATTATATGATGATAATCAAGGGTAAATTTTATGAAAAAAGCTTAAGAGGGTTGAAAAATATGAGAGGGAAAAAGAGGGGGGCGGGGAGGGGCTTTATGTGATTAGTATTAAAAGAGGGGTTTTAATTTTTACAAGAATTAAAGGTTTTATATGAAGAGGATTTCAATAGAAGAGAATGAAATAACGGAAGAAAAGGAAAAAGAAAGAAAAAAGGGGGGGAAAGGTTTAAAGAAATAAAAAAGGGGGGCGAAGGTTTAAAGGGAGGACAAGGAGAGTTTTAAGGAAAGGAAGATGACATGATAGCGGTGGTGACAGGAGATGATGAAGGGTCTAAGAGGGAGGAAGGTGAAGGAGAGGTATAGAGGGTGAGAGACCAAGGTAAACATGGAAGGGAGAAACTAACAAGAGGGTAAAATGGGGGCAGGAGACGCTAAACCTCATCATTGAAGGGGAGCTTATTTGTGGGAAAGGCTATGGATCCAATTTCGGCTAATCTCTAGACCTCCATCTCTATTAAGATTGTGGGGGTGTTTAATGATTTCCAAGGCTTCATGAACTTTACGTTTAAAATGATGTTTCTCATTAGTAATGACCACTGCATCTTCAAGGCATATGTGGTGACGAGTTTTATTGGAGTGTTCCACTAATGCCGAGGTTTTAGATCTTCCTAACCTAATGTCAGCCCCATGTTCTCTAAACCTAATTTTAAAGGTACTACCAGTATCCCCAACATAGCATTCTCTGCAAGAACAGTTAATTTTGTAAACCCCTTTCTGTTGGAGGTGGTCAAGGTCATCTTTGACATATTTCATCCTCTGCCTTATGGTCATTAGAAGCTTGAAGGATGTTTTAATGTTATTCTTAGCTAGGATCTTGGCCATTTTGTCAGTGACCCCTTGGATGTAGGGGAGGTAAGCTTTAGATGTTGTAGGATAATCATTTGAAGTTTTATTATTATTATCACTGGATCTCGCTTTTTGCATAGCTCAATTGATGTATCTTTTACTATATCCAAGGTTTATGAATGATCTTTTTAGCTGTTCTATTTCTTCTTCAATATGTGTATCATATGATATTATAAAAGCTCTAGTAAAAAGAGTCAACATAACTCCCATATTTTGGGCTGGGAAGTGATGTGAGTCTGCATGAAGGTAATCGTCTGTGTGGGATTTCTTTCTAAACACCTTATGTCCAACGGTTCTGTCCTCATTTCTCAAGAGCAGAATTTCAAGGAAAGGGATCTGATTGTTTACTTCACCTTCCATTGTGAATTGTATATATTTGGAGATTCCATTGAGATGGTTCAAAATTTTTTCCAATTCCTCATCCCCATGTGGCCAATTGAAGTTAGTGTCATCCATGAACCTAATCCAGAATTTAGGTTTCAAAGGGTAAGAGTCAATAACCTTCTTCTCAAACCTTTCCATAAAGAGGTTTTCCACTATGGGTGACAATGGAGAACCCATATCCACTCCTAATGTTTGTTCAAATATTTCACCTTCGAAGGTGAAGAAGGTGGAGCGGAGACAAATTTCTGCTAGCCTCGCAGTCTAGGGGTCTGCGACTTCTTTTACCACCTGAACAACTTCATCTAGAGGGATTTTGGTAAAGAGTTGAACAACGTCAAAGCTCACAATTCTATCTCTGGGATCCAGTTTTTCTTTTTTAATGATATCAATGTAATGGTTGGAGTCCTTGATGAATGAACTAGTTTTTCCGACCAGCGAGGCGAGGGTGTTGGCCACGAATTTGGTTAATTCATAAGTAGGGGCTCCTATGGTATTGACAATGGGTCTCAGAGGTGTGCCAGTTTTGTGGATCTTGGGGGCACCATAAATGCATGGCATGATCTCACCCTCCGGGTATAGGTGCTTCTTTATTTTATCATCTATATTTGACTCTTTAATAGCTTTTCTGACCTTCTTTATCACCTTGGAGATGGGGTTTTCTTTGAGTTTATTATAGCTACCACTATTATAAAGGTGCTCCCTCATTTTATTCACATATTCCTCTTTGTCCATTATTACTGTAGCTCCTCCTTTGTCTGCTTTCAAGATGACAATGTTCTCATTACTTATTAGGTTTTTCAAGGCATTTAATTGTTCCTTGCTTAAATTATTTTTAGGTGGTTTAGCTTTATCTAAAATGACGAATCATTCTTGCCTCACATGGTCTTTGTCTTCATCCTTCAAAGGTTTGATGTTGTCTTCAATATCACAGATAATTTCTTTTTTAGGAATCCGGTTGGGAGCTACTGCGAAGTTGAGCCCTATGTTCAAAACATCTCTTTCTATATTGTTTAACTCATATGAAGAGATGTTCACCACTTTTTTTCTTATTTACCTTATGTTATTAGGGTTTTCATTTTGTCTTGTATTGTGAATGATGTCTATTAGTGTATTTCTTAAACCTTGGTCTTGCTTCATAGAATCACAACCTTTTAATGATGATTGATTAAATCGTTCATTGTTATTGGGCCCATCCTTTATACTCCTTACGATGTCATTCGCCATTATTCGATTTTCCTACTATGATGAGGAATCTTTGCATTTCTATAATATTTCGCAAGCCATGTCTTCAAACTCCCACCACGATATTTTCTCACTTGTGTTTGCTCAAATGATAAAGCAGCATATGGGTTCATTCAGTATTCATTCAAATTAGTCATGGGTTAGTATTGATTAATTTAAATAGAGTTATTTGTTAGAAAATTATTGTTTTTTGGTTGATTGGATGTATTTACTGTGCATTGATGATTAATATTAATTTGAAATGGGAATAGTGGTTTATCCCAATAAATATAATTATGTAGAAGTTTACTGTTTTTCAGGTTCATTGGTTATTTAATGATCTATTTACTTGTGTCATGATGATAGATATTGTTTATATTAATTTGAAATGATAATAATTATTTACCTAAATCAATTTAATTATGTATTAATGTTTATGTTATTGGTTGATTTTTTAAGTTTATATTTTTATTATGATATTTATTAAATGTGAACATGTTTAAAATGCTCCTCATATATTATAGACCATTCAAATCCACTAAAATATTTACTAAATGCAAAAGTTGAATTCATAAAACATTTTCCAAATTTTTAGAATTAAAAAATTATATAAATTATTTTTGGTGTTGGAATTGAATTTTAATATATAAATTAGCGTTGGGTTGTGGTGTCTTGCAAATTCATAATAATAGATTTTTTATTTCGAGATTAGGGAGTTTTATTTTGAATTTATTTTTTAATTGCAGATTTTGTATTCAAATGAATGTTAGTAAAGTCAATTCATAACCTTTTTCGTTTTTTATATTGCATGAATGGTGTTAAATTTAATCATTAAGTGAATATATATATATATATCATGAGATGCAGTCTAACGTACAATCCATATCAAAATAAAAATCCAAAACATCGTATCATCCTATATATATTTCATTATTCTGTGCATTTCGGATCTCCACCAACACATTAGTCATGTTAATTAATGATACCATCAATATAATTCCTTTGTTACCAAAAAAAAAAAGTGATTCAATTAAAATTTTGGTCAGATCGAATAGTTTTTGGAATATATGCCTATATGTAGAATCTATGGTTAATTGTTCTCAACATCTAACTCATGTATAAAACAGCTAAAGTAGAAACTATCAATGTTTTATTCTTTTTATTTCCCATACGTGTCAGAAGAAAAGGACTTATTAGTCCTTTTCGTAGGTAGTGGACTATAGTAATCAAAACGGTGTCTCTAACATTAATCCCTTTCACTGGTATCCTAAATTTTTAGGCGTTGAAATTTTATTAACCAATGAAATATGTGGAATAATTTCGAAAGCCAATCATGTTATTTTTCATTTTACTGGCCAATTCTCAAGGTGGTAATGCCAAAAGCATATGTTATATTTCATATACGTTTTTTTTTGGAAACAATTGAGAATTAATGCTAACATTAGTTCCCCAGTATTAAATGTTAAATGTTATATACAAGTTGTTAACCACACGTTGTGTCAGTGACTCTGCATGTTAACCATGCAGACCTACGAGTTTTGCCAGCATATTCTACTCTTAACTTGGTAAGAGGAGTAGATACAAGGGAACCTAAGATTCACTACTAGCAGGAGAAAAGTAAGGTGCACTAGTAGCAGGAGAAAAGTAGAAGGAAAAGTAGAAGGAAAACTAGGTTAATTGATTCTCGATGTGGTTGTGAATATTATGAACGCTATGGCATCCACTTCTGGCTACCCAACACTCTTGATCGATTATGATGATAGAAGGAGACTCACTGGCTAGTTTCAGCTCCGTAAAGGCGGTGGAAGCATAGATTCTAATGGACCTAGTCCTACTACTGAGTTTATCAACCACCCAAGAATTGGGCTTGGAAGACAAGGAATCAGGAGTTTGGTCTAGTAGAAATGGGTACTTCTTAATCATAAATTTGATTTCTCTGTTTCCAATTCCAAATCTTTCAAGGAATGACAAATGATTAGAACATGGTTCCTTCCGAACCCAATTCTTTTGGTTTGTCACTGAAATTTTTTGTATTTTATCTCATGCAAAATCATTCATGTTGTTTGTTTTTCTCACTGATATGATGACAAAAAATGATAGAAAAATATTGATTCCATGCTTGTACTAGTTTACAGAGGTTTGAAATAAAAATAGAATCTTGAAAATTATGTAATGTATGAAGACATACCTACCATTTCTCGTTTGTTGATGTTTTCCTCGAGAGGGATGTCGTAGGATATTTCACACTCTATGGTCTTCTGTGTTATTTTGGTAACTTCACCGCCAAGATTTTTTGTTTTTTTTTTACTTTACATGAAGTGATGGTATTTTACACTCATAATTCCATGGTTCTTCTAGACAACATGGGAATATGTCTTTGAACGTTCCCTCGTTCTTCATAGCCAATGTGGGAATATCTCGAGCAGTAGACTGAATCATATCCGGTCACACAATGCTGTATGGAAGTAAAACAACTCTCTGTTTTGGGAGCCCCTTCCAACATGCAGTAATCTTAGGGATTCCTCCACGACATATATTCTAACGGAGCTCATCCTCCTATTCAATTGATCAACCTCCCAAGAATTGGGCTTGGAAGCCAAGGAATAGGGAGTTTGGTATAGTAGAAATGGGTACTTCTTAATCATAATTTTGATTTCTTTTTTTACCATTCGAAGTATTTCAAGGACTGACAAATGAACAAAACAGGGTTTTTTCCAAACCCAATTCTTTTGGTTAGTCACTGAAAATTTTTGTATTTTATCTCATGCAAACTCATTCATGTCGTCTATTTTTTCACTGATATGGTGACAGAAAATGATAGAAAAATAATGATTGCATGCTTGTACTAGTTTGTAGTTTCGTTTGAAGAGGTTTGAAATAAAAAGAGAATCTTGCAAATTTTGCAATGTATACCTACCAGTTCTCCTTTGTTGCTATTTTCCTGGACATGGATGTCGTTGTATATTTTACAATCTATTTTATTCTGTGCTATGTTTATAATAGCACTGCCAAGCTGTATTATTCCTAAATTTACATGCAGCTAATAGGAATATTATTTTTTCTCTTAATATCTAGTTAGATGAATAAATGGGCAAGGAATAATTGCAAAATCCAATCATGTTATTTTTTATTTTATTGGTCAATTCTCGAGGTGGGAATGCCAAACGCATATGTTATATTTTAGATACGTTTGTTGCTGGAAACAACTGAGAATTGATGCTAACATTATTTCCCCGGTATTAAATGTTAAATGTTAAATAAAAGTTGTATTTTCGCTTCTATGTTACTTACCTAGCAACACTGCATGTTGACCACACGTTGTGTCAGTGACTCTGCATGTTAACCATGCGGACATGCGAGTTTTGCCAGCATATTCTACTCTTATCTTGGTAAGAGGAGTAGATACAAGGGTACCTAAGGTTCACTACTACCAGGAGAAAAGTAAGGTGCACTAGTAGCAGGAGAAAAGTAGCAGAAAAGTAGAACGAAAACTGGGTTAATTGATTCTTGATGTGGTTGTGAATATTCTGAATGCTATGGCATCCACTTTTGGCTACCCAACACTTCTGATCGATTATGATGATAGAAGGAGACTCACTGGCTAGTTTTAGCTCTGTAAAGGCAGTGGAAGCATAGATTCTAATGGACCTCGTCCTACTATTGAGTATCAACCTCCCAAGCATTGGGCTTTGAAGCCAAGGAATCAGGAGTTTGGTCTAGTAGAATTGGGTACTTATTAATCATAAATTTGATTTCTCTATTTCCGATTCCAAATCTTTCAAGGAATGACAAATGATTAGAACATGGTTCCTGCCAAACCCAATTCTCTTAGTTTGTCACGAATTTTTTTGTATTTTATCTCATGAAAAATCATTCATTTTGTTTGTTTTTCTCACTGATATGATGACAGAAAATGATAGAAAAATATTGATCCCATGCTTTTACTAGTTTATAGAGGTTTGGAATAAAAATAGAAGCTTGCAAATTATGTAATGTATGAAGACATACCTACCAGTTCTCATTTTTTGATGTTTTCCTCGAGAGGGATGTCGTAGGATATTTCACACTCTATGGTCTTTTGTGCTATTTTGGTAACTGCACCGCCAAGATTTTTTGTTTTTGTTTTTATTTACATGAGGTGATGGTATTTTACACTCATAATTCCATGGTTCTTCTAGACAACGTGGGAATATGCCTTCGAACGTTCCCTCGTTCTTCATGGACAATGTGGGAATATCTCGAGTAGTAGACTGAATCATATCTGGTCACGCAATGCTGTATGGAAGTAAAACAACTCTTTGTTTTGGGATCCCCTTCCAACGTGCAGTAATATTAGGGATTCCTCCACAACACATACTGTAACGGACCTCATCCTCCTATTCAGTTGATCAACCTGCCAAGCGTTGGGCTTGGAGGTCAAGGAATAGGGAGTTTGGTATAGTAGAAATGGGTAATTCTTAATCATAATTTTGATTTCTCTGTTTACCATTCGAAGTCTTTCAAGGCCTGACAAATGATAAAAACAGGGTTCTTACCAAACCCAATTATTTTGGTTAGTCACTGAAAATTCTTGTATTTTATCTCATGCAAACTCATTCATGTCATCTATTCTTTTCACTGATATGGCGATAGAAAATGATAGAAAAATACCGATTGCATGCTTGTACTAGTTTGTAGTTCCGTTAGCAGAGGTTTGAAATAAAAAGTGAAGCTTGCAAATTTTGTAATGTATGAAGACATACCTACCAGTTCTCCTTTTTTGTTGTTTTCCTGGACAGAGATGTCGTCGTATATTTTACACTCTATGTTCTTTTGTGCTATGTTGATAATTACACTGCCAATCTGTAATATTCCTAAATTAGCATGCAGCTAATAGGAATATTATTTTTTCTCTTAATATCTAGTTAGATGAATAAATGGGCAAGGAAGCCCATAAGATTCTTAAGTAGGCATAAAATCACTCTTAATGTGAAAAGGGATCATTTTAATAACTATATCAAACATCCTCATGTGTGAACAAGGTCTAATACGTGTGGAAAAGGTCAAGTTTGACCAAGTCAACAACATTAATATGTGAGGAGTGGATCATAAAAGAAGATAGCTCAATGTGAATGAAGATCAATCTAGCTAGTCAGAACAAAGACACCCAGGGTGTAAATGGAGACAATGCATTGGGACTGAGTCATGGTGAATAAATCAAACAACGTTGTAAATAGAAGGGTGGGACTCATGGAGACAGTGTAATTTTGGAGGAGGAACCTTTGCATGGATAGTGAAGTACCTCAACTGATTCTAAATGAGGCTTATTGAGTCATATTTATATAACACACCCTAGTGTTAAGAAAATGGATGTGTATTTGAAGTTGTTATTATTTTGGAGAGGAATGAAGAAGGACATAACACTCTTTACATCAAGGTGTCTGGAGTGTTAGTAGGTAAAAGTTGAGCATATACATTTTGTCAGGGTTTTCGCGATCCCTTGCAATAGAAAAAAAACCAATGGGAATTCATATTAATAGATTTCATTATTGGACTACTAATAGACACATAGTTGGATTTAAATATACTTTGACCAAGAGTTTTCACTTCATATCTGTCAAATATACATGTAAATCTCTAGAGAGAGCTAAAGTATTTATCAATGAAATTGTAAAAAGGCATGGAGTAGTAAAAATTATCATCTGTGAGAAGGGAGCTATATTCACTGGTATATTTTGGACTAGATTCCAGGAGGCCTTAGGAACCCAACTATATTTTAGTATATATTATCATCTTGAGATGGATGGATAGAATAATCGAACTCAACAAATTCTATAATATATGTTGCATATATATGTAACGAATCAACAATTATGATGGGAAAATATTTTATTATTGGTGGAATTTGTGTACTACAACAACGACTAGATTTTTATTACAATTGAAGCTTCCAGTTCCTTATATGGAAAGATTGACTCAAATATGAGTTCTAATACGGCTTGAGGTAATATAAGAAAGGAATTAATGGAAGACAATAAGTAATGTTAGGTTCGTGGAGGCCCAGGATGAATAGAAGATCTATGTTGATGATCAAGGGATCGATATGAGTTATGAGCTTAGAGACAAGGTATTCCTAAGGGTAAATCATCTAAAGAGGTTGATCAAGTTAGGAAAGGGAGCAAAGTTATCTCCACGATTTGTTGGATATTTCAAATCTATATAGAAGAAGGATCCAATAACTTATCAACTTACATTACCTACATCATGGGCACACATGGATGATAAGTGAATATGGGTGAAATTTTGTATGCATAAATATGTTTGATATTATACTTAACATATGTAAATTTATAATTGTATAAGTAGCTTAAGGAAGACCTTAATATTAAGATGATTTCTCATATTCAGAAATTCAGTTCCCAGTAATGTGCAAACCTTTGATAGAACTAATAGATATTCAATCAAATAGAAATGGTCTTTATATATATATATATATATATATATAATTAAACACTATTTCTCCATGCAAAATCATTACATAAGTATAATTACTAGGACATATTTTTAAGGACAATAAAAATAAATTTGAATATATATAAATAGTTATAAAAAAAAACATTACAATAAATTTGTACAATTATTTTTATACTTTTAAATATTAAAAATCACAACTGTAATATTTTTAATACTTACTAATACCACTCTCTAGGATAAGGACAACAATATTCTTTTCGATTTATGGCTCCCCGTCTCACTTTTCAAAATTTTCAACTAAAGTGATGGTGAGAGGACACATGTGGTTAGATTCTCCAAGGACTTGGATTTGTGTTCATACCTTTGTTGCACCGCAGCCTGATCAACACTTCCCATATTTCTTTTTCGAAGGCTGTACATCCCACTCATTTTAATTTGGGAGATATGCACTAACAGCATACCGTTAATATGCCGGCGCATCGAGTCTTCGAAATTTTAGGTTTCCGCGCTTGATTTTGTACCGAATGTGGTGATTGGTGCAACTTTTGATATTATTCGATTTTCTTACTATAGTGAGGAATCTTTGCATTTCTATAATATTTCGCAAGCCATGCCTTCACACTCCCACCACGATATTTTCTCACTTGTGTTTCCTCAAATGATAGAGCAGCATATGGGTTCGTCGAGTATTCATTCAAATTAGTCATGGGTTAGTATTGATTAATTTAAATAGAGTTATCTGTTAGAAAATTATTGTTTTTTGGTTGATTGGATGTATTTACTGTGCATTGATGATTAATATTAATTTGAAATGGGAATAGTGGTTTATCTCAATAAATATAATTATGTAGAAGTTTATTGTTTTTCTGGTTCATTGGTTATTTAATGATCTATTGTTTATATTTATTTGAAATGATAATAATTATTTACCAAAATAAATTTAATTATGTATTAATATTTACGTTATTATGTATTAATGTTTATGTTATTGGTTGATTTTTTAAGTTTATATTTTTATTATGATATTTATTAAATGTGAACATGTTTAAAATGCTGCTAATATATTATAGACCATTCAAATTCACTAAAATATTTACTAAATATAGCAGTCAAATTCATAAAACATTTTTCAAATTTTTAGAATAAAAAAATTATATAAATTTTTTTTGGTGTTGGAATTGAATTTTAATAAATAAATTAGTGTTGGTTTGTAGTGTCTTGCACATTCATACTAATAGCTTTTTTATTTTCGAGATTAAGGAGTTTTATTTTGAATTTATTTTTTAATTGTAGATTCTGTATTCAAATGAATGTTAGTAAAGTCAATTAGTAACTTTGTTCCTTTGTATATTCCATGAATGGTGTTAAAGTTAATCATTAAGTTGAATATATATATCATGAGATGCAGGCTAATGTACAATCCATATCAAAATAAAAATCCAAAACATCATATCATCCTATATATATTTCGTTATTCTATGCATTTCGGATCTCCACCAACACATTAGTCATGTTAATTAATCATACCATCAATATAATTCCTTTGTCCTTTGTCAGCAAAAAAAAAGGGATTCAATTAAAAATTTTGATGGGATCGAATACTTTTCGGAATATATGCCTATATGTAGAATCTATGGTTAATTGTTCTGGACATCTAACTCATGTATAAAACAGCTAAAGTCGAAACTATCAATGTTTTATTCTTTTCGTTCCCCATACGTGTCAGAGGAAAAAGACTTATTAGTCCTTTCTGTAGGTAGTGGATTATAGTATTCGAAATGGTGTCTCTAACATTAATCCCTTTCACTGGTATCCTAAATTTTTAGGCGTTGAAATTTTATTAACCAATGAAATATGTGGAATAATTTTGAAACCCAATCATGTTATTTTTCATTTTATTGGCCAATTCTCGAGGCGGGAATGCCAAAAACATATGTTATATTTCAGATATGTTTTTTGTTGGAAACAACTGAGAATTAATGCTAACATTAGTTCCCCAATATAAAATGTTAAATGTTATATACAAGTTGTATTTTCACTTCAATGTTACTTACCTAGCAACTCTGCATGTTAACCACACATTGTGTCAGTGACTCTGCATGTTAACCATGTGGACCTGCAAGTTTTGCCAGCATATTCTTCTCTTATCTTGGTAAAAGAAGTAGATACAAGGGCACCTAAGGTTCACTACTAGCAGGAGAAAAGTAAGGTGCACTAGTGGCAGGAGAAAAGTACTAGAAAGTAGAAGGAAAACTAGGTTAATTGATTCTTGATGTGGTTGTGAATATTCTGAGTGCTATGGCATCCACTTCTGGCTACCCAACACTTCTGATTGATTATGATGATAGAAGGAGACTCAGTGGCTAGTTTCAGCTCTGTAAATACTATGGAAGCATAGATTCTAATGGACCTCATCGTACTATTGAGTTCATCAACTTCCCAAGTGTTGGGCTTGGAAGCCAAGGAATCAGGAGTTTCGTCTAGTAGAAATGGGTACTTCTTAATCATAAATTTGATTTCTCTATTTTCAATTCCAAATCTTTCAATGACTCACAAATGATTAGAACATGGTTCCTGCCGAATCCAATTCTCTTGGTTTGTCACTGAAATTTTTTGTATTTTATCTCATGCAAAATCATTCATGTTGTCTGTTTTTTTCATTGATATGATGACAAAAAATGTTAGAAAAATATTGATTCCATGCTTGTACTAGTTTACAGAGGTTTGGAATAAAAAGAGAAGCTTGCAAATTATGTAATGTATGAATAAATACCTACAGGTTATCCTTTGTTGATGTTTTCCTCGAGAGGGATGTCGTTGGATATTTCACCCTCTATGGTCTTTCGTGCTATTTTGGTAACTCCATCACCAAGCTTTTTTGTTTTTGGTTTTATTTACATGATGTGATGGTATTTTACAGCTCCTAATTCCATGGTTCTTCTGGACAATGTGGGAATATGCCTCTCAATGTTCCCTCGTTCTTCATGGCCAATGTGGGAATATCTCAAGCAGTAGAATGAATCGTATCCGATTGCGCAATGTTGTATGGAAGTAAAAAAAACTGTCTATTTTGGGAGCCCCTTCCAAGGCGCAGTAATCTTAGGGATTCCTCCATGGCATATATTCTAACGGACCTCATCCTCCTATTCAGTTGATCAACCTCCCAAGCATTGGGTTTGGAAGCCAAGGAATAGGGAGTTTGGTATAGTAGAAATGGGTACTTCTTAATCATAATTTTGATTTCTCTGTTTACCATTCGAAGTCTTTCAAGGACTGAAAAATGATCAAAACAGGGTTCTTACCAAACCCAATTCTTTTGGTTAGTCACTGATTTTTTTTGTATTTTATCTCATGCAAAAGAGAAGCTTGCAAATTTTGTAATGTATGAAGACATACCTACCAATTCTCCTTTGTTGTTGTTTTCCTAGACAAAGATGTCGTTGTATATTTTGCACTCTATGTTCTTCTGTGCTATGTTGATAATTGCACTGGCAAGCTGTAATATTCCTAAATTAGCATGCAGCTAATAGGAATATTATTTTTTCTCTTAATATCTAGTTATATGAATAAGTGGGCAAGGAAGCCCATAAGTTGCTTAAGTAGGCATAAAATCTCTCTTAATGTGAAAATGGATCCTTTTAATAACTATATCAAACATCCTCATGTGTGAACAAGGTCTAATATGTGTGGAAAAGGTCGAGTTTTACCAAGTCAACAACATTAATATGTGAGGAGTGGATCATAAATAAAGACAACTTAGTGTGAATGAAGATCAATCTTGCTAGTCAGAATAAAGGCACCTTGGGTCTAAATGGAGACAATGCATTGGGACTAAGTCATGGTGAATAAATCAAACAACGTTGTAAATAGAAGGGTGGGACTCATGGAGACAGCGTAATTTTGGAGGAGGAACCTTTGCATGGATAGTGAAGTACCTCAACTGATTCTAAATTAGGCTTATTGAGTTATATATATATATATATATATATATATATATATATATAACGCACCCCAGTGTTAAGAAAATGTGTGTGTATTTGAAGTTGTTATTATTTTGGAGAGGAATGAAGAAGGACATAATACTCTGTATGTCAAGGTGTTTGGAGTGTTAGTAGGTAAAAGTTGAGCATATACATTTTATCAGGGTTGTCGCGATCCCTCGCAACAGAAAATAACCAATCGGAATTCATATAAATAGATTTCATTATTGGACTACTAATAGACACATATTTGTATTTAAATATACTTTGACCAAGATTTTTCACTTCATACATGTCAAATCTACATGTAAATCTCTAGAGATAGCTAAAGTATTTATCAGTGAAATTGTAAAAAGGCATGGAGTATTAAAAATTATCATCTGTGATAAGGGATCTATATTTACTGGTATATTTTGGACTAGATTCCAAGAGGCCTTAGGAACCCAACTATATTTTAGTATATCTTATCATCTTGAGATGGATGGATAGAATAATCGAACTCACCAAATTCTGTAATATATGTTTCATATATATGTAACAAATCAACAATTATGATTGGAAAATATTTTATTATTGGTGGAATTTGTGTACTACAACAGCTACTAGATTTTTATTACAATGGAAGCTTACAGTTTCTTATATGGAAAGATTGACTCAAATATGAGTTCTAATAGGGCTTGAGGTAATATAAGAAAGGAATTAATAGAAGAAAATAATTAAGGTTAGGTTCGCGGAGGCCCAGGATGGATAGAAGATCTATGTTGACGATCAAGGGATCGATATGAGTTATGAGCTCAGAGACAAGGTATTCCTAAGGGTAAATCATCTAAAGAGTTGAATCAAGTTAGGAAAGGGAGCAAAGTTATCTCCACGATTTGTTGGATATTTCAAATCTATATAGAAGAAGGATCCAATAACTTATCGACTTACATTACCTGCATCATGGGCACACATGGATGATAAGTGCATATGGGTGAAATTTTGTATGCATATATATGTTTGATATTATACTTAACATATGTAAATTTATAATTGTATAAGTAGCTTAAGGAAGACCTTAATGTTAAGATGATTTCTCATATTCAGAAATTCAGTTCCCAGTGATGTGCTAACCTTCGATAGAACTAATAGATATTCAATCAAATAGAAATGCTCTTCATCCACCTATGATATATATATATATATATATAATGATATTGACATTTTTTTAATTAAATTAATATACAATTAATTAAACACTATTTCTCCATACAAAATCATTACATAATTACTATGACATATTTTTAAAGACAACAAAAATAAATTTGAATATATATAAATAGTTATAAAAAAAAACTTTACACTAAATTTTTACAATTATTTTTATACTTTTAAATATTAAAAATCACAACTGTAATATTCTTAACACTTACTAATACCACTCTCTAGGATAAGGACAACAATGTTCTTTCGATTTATCGCTCCCCGTCTCGCTTTTCAAAATTTTCAACTAAAGTGATTGTGAGAGGACACGTGTTGTTAGATTCTCCAAGGACTGGATTTGTGTTCATACCTTTGTTGCACCGCAGCCTGATCAACTCTTCTCATATTTCTTTTTCGAAGGCTGTACATCCCACTCATTTTAATTTGGGAGATATGCACTAACAGTATACCGTTAACATGCCGGCGCATCGAGTCTCCGAAATTTTAGGTTTCCGCGCTTGATTTTGTACCGAATGTGGTGATTGGTGCAACTTTTGATATTATTCGATTTTCTTACTATAGTGAGGAATCTTTGCATTTCGATTTTCTTACTCTAGTGAGGAAATTTCGCAAGCCATGTATTCACACTCCCACCACGATATTTTCTCACTTGTGTTTGCTCAAATGATAAAGCAGCATATGGGTTCGTCGAGTATTCATTCAAATTAGTCATGGGTTAGTATTGATTAATTTAAATAGAGTTATTTGTTAGAAAATCATTGTTTTTTGGTTGATTGGATGTATTTACTGTGCATAGATGATTAATATTAATTTGAAATGGGAATAGCGGTTTATCTCAATAAATAGTTTATTGTTTTTGTGGTTCATTGGTTATTTAATGATCTATTTACTTGTGTCATGATGATAGATATGGTCTATATTAATTTGAAATGATAATAATTATTTATCTAAATAAATTTAATTATGTATTAATGTTTATGTTATTATGTATTAATGTTTATGTTATTGGTTTATTTTTTAAGTTTATATTTTTATTATGATATTTATTAAATGTGAACATGTTTAAAAGGCTGCTCATATATTATAGACCATTCAACTTCACTAAAATATTTAGTGAATACAGCAATCAAATTCATAAAATATTTTTCAAATTTTTAGAATAAAAAAATTATATAAATTATTTTTGGTGTTGGAATTGAATTTTAATATATAAATTAGCGTTGGTTTGTAGTGTCTTGCACATTCATAATAATAGCTTTTCTATTTTCGAAATTAAGGAGTCTTATTTTGAATTTATTTTTTAATTGTAGATTTTGTATTCAAATTAATGTTAGTAAAGTCAATTAGTAACTTTGTTCCTTTTGTATATTCCATGAATGGTGTTAAAGTTAATCATTATGTTGAATATATATATCATGAGATGGAGTCTAACGTACAATCCATATCAAAATAAAAATCCAAAACATCGTATCATCCTATATATATTTCTGTGCATTTCGGATCTCCACCAACACATTAGTCATGTTAATTAATGATGCCATTAATATAATTCCTTTGTCACCAAAAAAAAATTTGATTCAATTAAAAAGTTTGGTCGGATCGAATAATTTTTGGAATATATGCCTATATGTAGAATCTATGGTTAATTGTTCTAAACATCTAACTCATGTATAAAACAACTAAAGTAGAAAATATCGATGTTTTATTCTTTTCGTTCCCCATACGTGTCAGAAGAAAAAGACCTATTAGTCCTTTCCATAGGTAGTGGACTATAGTAATCGAAACAGTGTCTCTAACATTAATCCCTTTCACTGGTATCCTAAATTTTTAGGCGTTGAAATTTTATTAACCAATGAAATATGTGGAATAATTTCGAAATTGAATCATTTTATTTTTCATTTTATTGGCCAATTCTCGAGGTGGGAATGCCAAAAGCATATGTTATATTTCAGATACATTTTTTGTTGGAAACAACTGAGAATTAATGCTAACATTAGTTCCCCAGTATTAAATGTTAAATGTTATATAAAAGTTGTATTTTTGCTTCTATGTTACGTACCTAGCAACATTGCATGTTAACCATACGTTGTGTCAGTGAATCTGCATGTTAACCATGCGGACCTGCGAGTTTTTCCAGCATATTCTACTCTTATCTTGGTAATAGGAGTAGATACAAGGGCACCTAAGGTTTACTACTAGTAGGAGAAAATTAAGGTGCACTAGTAACAGGAGAAAAGTAGCAGAAAGTAGAAGGAAAACTGGGTTAATTGATTCTCGATGTGGTTGTGAATATTCTGAACGCTATGGCATCCACTTCTAGCTACCCAACACTTCTGATCGATTGTGGTGATAGAAGGAGACTAACTGGCTAGTTTCAGCTCCATAAAGGCAGTGGAAGCATATATTCTAATGGACCTCGTCCTACTATTGAGTTTATCAACCTCCCAAGCATTGGGCTTGGAAGCCAAGGAATCAGGAGTTTGGTCTAGTAGAAATGGGTACTTCTTAATCATAAATTTGATTTCTCTATTTTCGATTCCAAATCTTTCAAGGACTGAAAAATGATTAGAACATGGTTCCTGCTGAACCCAATTCTCTTGGTTTGGTTGTTACCCATCCGTTTCTGCATTTAATTTCATTCAAGTTTCAAGCTCCTACCATTTTGTATGAAAATAATGTAATTTTCATATGTTTAGAGAGATGAATGAAAAAACTGAGGTTTTCCTCTCTTGTGTTCTTGCTCTCTGTCTATGTGTGATTTTAATTCCATATTCTATGTAAACTGTTTTTGCTTCTCTGTTTCATGTATGTTCTTGACATAGCATCAAATCATACCAGAATCTCCAAGATGGTATCAGAGAAGGTCTAGGCTCTTAGTGAAAGAATGAGCTCTTTACTGAAGAAGCTGAAAGGTTGTTTTGAGAAGCAGGTTCTCCAGCAGTTAGAAGGTTTTTTTTACACAGTAAAGATGGCAGCAGTAGCCACGAGCCTGAATAATCCACAACTACTACAGTTCAGTGGTAAGAATTATGATTAGTGGGCCATTAAAATGAAGGCTCTGTTTTCTTCATAAGATATTTAGGAGTTGGTGGAAAATGGTTTCCAATAACCAACAGATGCAGCAGCATGTAATGCTTTGACACAAGAAAAAAGAGATTTGTTGAGGTACAATAAGAAGAATGAATCCAAAGCCCTATTTTATCTTTTCCCAAGGGTTACAGTAGCAACGAAGTCCAAAGAGGCATGGGATACCCTCCAGAGAGCTTATCAAGGCATGGAAAAGGTGAATACAACAAAAATTCAAATGCTAAGAAGGGATTTTGAAACTCTTTGTATGAAATAGTTTGATAATGTAGAATCATTCTTTACACATGTGATTGGGTTGATTACCAAAATCAGGTGTCATGGAGAGACACTTGAAGAAAGGAAAATAGTTAAGAAATTCTTAAGAATTCTACCATCAAGGTTTGGTGCCATAGTTGTGGCCATAGAAGAGATAAGATCCCTCGCATTTTTTAGTGGATGAGCTTCATGCATCACTGATGTCTCATGAGGACAGACTCAATAGAGCAACACAATCGTCTTTGGAGCATGCATTTAAGACACAAATGTATTTTGGTCAAGTTATGATAAATCTCATGTTTAATGTCATTATTGTAAAAAGTATGGTCATTATTCAAATGAATGTAGAAAGAAGAAAAATGACATGGGTAGTAAACCAAGTGTAAAATTTAGAAAAAAAAAGCAAAACCATGAAGACATATTTTAGCTTGTAATGTAGCACAAGAAAAACAAGAATATATATGTTTCTTAGATTCAAGGTGTAGTAAACATATGTCTGGAAACATAAAACTGTTTTCCAATCTTGATGAAATTGTAAAATCTGAAGTGACATTGCGGACTGATAGCAAAGTCTCTGTAATGGGAAAAGGGAGAGTAAATGTTCTAACAAATAATGGAGAGAAGAAGTTCATGCCAGATGTCTATTATGTCCTGGCTTGAAATGTAACCTTCCACACATTGGAAAACCTGTGCAAAAGGGCTCCAATGTGTTTTTTAAAGATGATGTGTGCGCATAGACCTCCAAGTAGACAGCTCATTGAAAATGTGTATATGACAAGAAATAGAATGTTTCCTCTCAAGATGAGATCATACATGAAGGAAAGAGGTGCTTTTGCAGCTGTAACACAATAAATATTTCAATAAGAAGTGAAATATGAGAACTAGTTATGGAATTTGAGATTTGGTCGTCTCAATTTCAGAGGTTTGAATTGGTTGCATAGAAAATGCATGGTGAAGGGATTACCAGTCATAGAGAAACTAGACAGCCTATGCGAAGGCCACAACTTGGGAAAACAACATAGAGAATCATTTCCAGCAGGAAAGAGTATAAGGCCAAAAACAACATTGGATATTGTCCACTCAAATGTATGTGGAACAATACAAACACCATCATTAGGTGGAAATCATTATATTTTTACATTTATAGATGATTACACAAGGAAGACATGGGTCTATTTTCTAAAACAGAAAAGTGAAGTGTTTGACCAATTTTACCACTACAAAGCTCTTATTGAGAATCAAAGTGGACACTAAATAAAAGTGTTGAGAACTGATAGAGGTGGAGAATATATCTCCAAACACTTCCTATGTTTCTACAGGGAGCATGGAATTCACAAGAAATTTACCACAAGGTATATACCTCAGCAAAATGGTGTTGCAGAAAGAAAGAATAGACCATCATGGACATGGTAAGAAGTATGTTGAAGGAAAAGCATTTGCCAAATGATTATTGGGAAGAAGCTGTCTCTTGTGCAACATATATCATAAATACTTGTCCAACCAAAATTGTTATGAATAGAGTTCCAAAAGAAGCATGGAGTGGAACAAAGAAATTTTTCACTCACATGAGAGTGTTTGGATGTGTGGCACATGCACATGTCCCAAATCAGTTAAGGAAGAAGTTGGACATCAAGGGGGAGAAATGTATATTTCTTGGGTATAGTGATGAATCCAAGGCTTACAAGCTCTATAATCCATCAACCAAGAAAGTGATCATCAACAGAGATGTTTATTTCATAGAAAAAGGAGCATGGGATGGAAGTTTAGAGAAGACAGTAAGTGCGAACACATGTATGTCTCATGAAGAGAAAGAGGAATGGACTGCAGCAAACAACTCCTGAACGATGGCTCCTCCTCCTCCTACACAAGATCAACAGAGCACACCACAAGCAAGAAATAGAACAACATTGAGAAACCAAGGAAGTGTTTCTCCAGGCACACCACAAGGATTAGGAACTCCCTCGAGTTCAAGTGCAACTCCAAGCACATCTTCAGAAAATACAGGGAGACCAATATTTAAAAATTTAAGTGAAATTTATGAGCAAGAAGAAGTTGATAATAGTTCTTGTCTGAATTATTTATTTACATTATTATTTCAATTTCACGACCCAATCCATTTTGAATATGCAGTCAAATAAGAGAAATTGATTGAAGCAATGAATGAAGAAATAAGAGAAATAGAAAGAAATGACACATGAGATTTAGTGTACCTCCCACAAGGAAAATAAGTTATTGGAGTGAAATGGGTCTATAAGACCAAAAGAAACATTGAAGGCAAGATAGAAGGGCATAAAGCAAGGCTAGTTTTCAAAGGCTAAAAGCAGCAACAAGGAAGAGACTATGAGAAAACCTTTGCACCAGTTGCAAGGATGGAGACAGTGCAGACAATGTTGTCTATAAAAACACAACAAAAATGGAAATTTTATCAAATGGATGTGAAATCAACATTCTTGAATGGAGTGTTGAAAGAGGAGTTGTATGTTGAACAATGTCGTAGGTATGAAATAGAAGGCCAATAACAAAAGCTATGTAAGTTTTAGAAATTTCTTTATGGGCTGAAGCAAGCACCACGAGCATGGTACAACAATATTGATGCTCACCTATTGGACAATGGGTTCGACAAGTGTGATGTTGAACCCACACTCTAATTCATAGAAAATGACAGTAAAATTCTTATTGTTGTTTTGTATTTAGATGATTTGATTTTTATAGGCAGTGATTTTTCTGTCATATTTTATTTCAAAGGAGTCATGAAAAGTGAGTTTGAAATGACTGACTTGGGGTTATTAAGATATTTTTTTGGCATAGAAGTAAAAAAAACAAAAAAAGGGAATTTTTATGTCCCAAGCAAAGTATGTTGCAGAAATTTTAAAAAGGTTGAATATGCAGAACACCAAGCCATCATCAACTCCAACTATCATGGGGTTGAATTTGAGCAAGGAATATTGCACAAGAATGTCAATCCAACATCGTACAAAATCATGGTTGGAAGTCTAATGTATGTGACTGCAACTAGGCCTGATATAATTTATGTAGTAAGTTTGATATCCAGATTCATGGAGATACCCAAGTAGTCACATTGGCAAGCAATGAAGAGAATATTGAGGTATGTAAATGGAACAAAGGATTATGGTGTTCTATAGTCTACAACTGATTATTTTAACCTGATTGGGTACACTCAAAATGATTGGGTTGGAAGTGTTGATGACAGAAAGAGCACATCAAGGTATTCTTTTCATTTGGGACCAAAAGCCATTTCATGGGCTTCCAAGAAGGAGCCAATAGTTTCATTATCAACAACAGAAGCTGAATATGTAGCAACAACAATAACAACATGTCAAGCAGTTTGGATGAGAAGGATGCCAAGGGATTTATGTCATGAACAAGACAAAGGAACCACAATTTTCTTTGATAACAGTTCAACAATTGTATTGTCAAATAATTTTGTTTTCCACAAGAGAACAAAGCATATTGATGCCAAATAACATTTCATAATAGAATTAGTTAACAATGGTGAAATTGTGTTGCAGAATCCTAGGTCAGGAACGGTTTGCAGATATCCTCACAAAGCCATTGGGACATAAAAATTTTGTTTATCTCATTAAAAATTTGGGAATGGTTAATGGCGACAGTTGTGATTAAGGGGGAGTGTTGGAAATACTACCAACCACTGCCATGAATAATACTGGAAGCAACCACACTTAAATTCAATTTTTTTGCAGGGAAGGAGAGTGCCCAGGTTTCGAATTTGCAGGCGTCTTCACTCAAAACCAAGAAACAGAGTACCCGAGCCACACTCTACATTTGATTCCTTACCTTCCATATACTTACCTTTTTCCCACACATCGCAACCCCTAATTTTTAAGCTTTACCTCTTAACGCTTAGCCGAAACTTATAGTTCCATCGATGCAATTCGATGGGACCCATCATACCTTACCACATTACCAAATTTGCCCACAAACATTTGTATTTCACTTTTCCTTACCTTTTTCGCCATTTAACACTTCTCACGGCTTAACGCGTGACATTTCGCACTTTGCATGATATAACATTTTACTTTTAAGCCCCACACCAAACCTTGTGATGTTGTGATGTGACATCATCATCTCACATCACAAATCTTAAATATCACATTTCACATGTTTTATCATTTATCTTTTAGCACATCCGCACTTCTCACTTTTTATGATTTACCTTTTTTCTGCCCGCATTTCGCACTTCACATGTTTTACTGCTTACCTTCTTGGCACCCACATTTCACACTTTGCATGTTTTATTATTTTCCTTTTAGCGTTCCCACAAGTTGTTTTGTTTAAGTTGTGATGCGATTGCAAATCGCACATTGCAAGCTTAGTATTTTAGTACACCAAGTACTTCACAACTTATTTAAGTTCCAATGCAATGCGATCGCATATTGCATACCGCAAGCTCATATGGATAGCGCCCAGTTAAAGTTAAATTCACCGAAATGATATTTGCGATGAGGGCGCAGACGCGATGTAGTTTCAAAGTTGAAACCCATAAAATTTCAAGTCCAGCTTTATGTGCTTTCTACATTGTTTCATGTATAAACAACAGAAAAGACCAGAAGGAATTTTTGTTTGTTACCCATCCGTTTTTGCATTGAATTTCATTCAAGTTTCAGGCTGTGACCATTTTGTATTAAAAGAATTTAATTTTCTTATGTCTAGAGAGATTAATGAAAAACCTGAAGTTTTCCTCTCTTGTGTTCTTTCTCTTTGTCTGTGTTTCATTTTAGTTCCGCATTCTGTGTAAATTGTTTGTGCTTCTCTGTTTCATGTATGTTATTGACATAGCATGAAAGCATACCAGAATTTCCAACATTATTTCCTTGATTTCATTTTTGGTGTTGAGGTAACCTAATGATGCTTGGCACTTCTGCATGACACCAACACAACATCAACAATATTTCATCTTACACACACATTAAGAAAGAAGGATGTAAGTTCTAGAAATTGACACATTTATGTTTTTAATTTAACTGATTTTCTTTAGATTTTTTAAGCCGCATTTGAATTTTAGTGGGAGGGGCTTGTACTTTCATGTTTATCCTAGAAAATTGCTAGTCTATTGAGAATGGTTCCAGATGGTTGTATAATTAGAAAAACTAATCCATGAAGATGGTTCAGACGAATTCGTAAAACTTTAGGATCATCGAAACCCTTAATCCAGTTATAATAATCTAGGTTCTCGACATTATTATATTAATACTTATATTAATTCATGTTGTTTCAAAAGGTCTCCATGTCTTAAAATAAAAAATTAGAATAGCATACATATATATTACCTGCTTGTATTGATAAGAGGTGATTCCATTTCATTTTAGTAACTTAGGATTACACAATGCATCTTTGCTACACTTGGTAAAAAAGACATTTATGAAAAGCCCATAAAGAAAAGATTGCACAAAATAATCTATAGTCATTTAAATAGGGAAAATAAAGTCACACAACTCACCTCCACCCCCATCAAAAAAGAAAAAATAAATAGTGGAACCACACCAATACCACATCTACGAACCCTGAGCTGCACAATACCCTGCTTCTGTGGTTAAAATGGATATTTGAAAAGGTAAATCTACATCACTTATGGAGCATACAGATTAAGCTTTGTTGCCTATTTCCCTCTCTAGAAAATTATTTAACATAAGAAAGATTTGATTCCAATCTATGTTTAGTTTTTGGTGCTATCACAACCCTGTTTTGTTTCATCTGCCAACTCTTTCTCTCTTCCTTTGATTCTTTATGATAACACACATATTAAAACGACCTTAGACTTTAGCTAAATTTTTGGCAGACTTTATATCGTTTCTAGTGCATGATCCAACCAAGATACACATGATTTACAAATTGTATTAACTGTATCTAAGAAGAAAACTTACAAAACATGTGCCAAAACTTCACAGTCACTCGCATAAGATTCAAGGTATCATTTATTCACCTTGGCCTGATGAAGTAGTAATTTGCTAACCAGTAATATCATCCTCTTTAATGCAGGGCGTTGTGAACATGATTGTATGCTGCTCAGTTCCCCGTCTCTTCTGCCCGGATACTCATTCATTGGGATTATTCTCCATTGGATAAAGGAAACGTCCATCGTCTACGTAGAAGAGGCCATAAATAATGGACTACATATCCTTGGAACAATCAACCTTCTTGAAAGGAATCTATTGATATCATACCGCTCATTCCCCACTCATTCCCCACATTCTTTATAGTAAATTACCTCGACCCTAGCTCGGATATATGGGAAATTCTAGAGAAGGTCAATATTTATTTCAATTTTCTCTATTGGGCTACTAATTTGGTAAAAATAATTCCAGGCTATATATGACATGCCCCTGAGAAATCCCCAACTTAGACAGGTAATCTCTTTTGAAACATTCAAGACAGATAGTGTTTTGGGCTAAAGTCATATTTACTGACCTGGGACCTTTTCAGCTTTTTGTTGGAATTTCTGAGTATTACAAAACACACAGAGGAATAAAAAGAATTCCTACTCTCAACACAGAGATTAAAAAAAAATTGGATAGATATGCATAAAGCAACACTTCTATTTCATTAAAAAAAACTATTACAAAGATGCCAGAGAACTGTTGTTCTGGCATTTACAAAAAAAACTTCCACTATTGCACACACAAGGTGTTTAAAATCTGCTCTCTGTCTTTTTGAGAATGCACACACACAATGCTCTCAGTTTTACATACAGAGTCTCACTCTCTGTTTTTCACATACTCTGTCTCCTTTTTAATACACAGCGATAAAAAAATACACTATTTTCTTCATACAACCTTCAGGCTCCTTTTCATTATATTAGATAGTCCATGCATTACACACTATACATATAAAAATAAACAAAACTATAATTATATATATTATAAACTTTGTAGGTTTATAATATATATATATATATATATATATATATATATATATATATTAAAACTTATATATATACCCTAAAATCAAAAGAATTTGTAATAAAACATGTTACGGTAAAAAAACAATGAACCAAGGTCTTTACAAAAACTTTGCCGCAATGTTTCATTAAAACAAAAACGTGTTAAAACTTTTTAACCAAGGTATGAAACCTTAATGACCCTTTAACTCTCGGCATTTTTTGAATGAGCAGTAATCAATTTTTAACCCGAGCCTTTTAACCTTATATCATTGCAGACTTTAAAAAAAAACATGAAATTAATATCCTTGAATAAATTTATCACATACCAACTACCCCTGATGACGTGGGGGTAAAAAATTGCGCGATCGCTTTCTGATTGGTCAGAGATGGGACCCGCATGATTTCAAAACAAAACTAAGCTCCAATTCATGAAATTATCGCATACCAAAAGGGTCCAGTGACGTCACCCTCATTTCTACCTGATAGCCATATGATTGGATGATGGTGGAGCCCGCAGGTGTTGACTTGGCCCATTCAAAAATTCAAAAATGACGGTAAATGAAACAGGGTTGGTGGATTTTGTTAATAGCGTGGAGTGGTAGTGTTTAAATATGGCATGGTAATGAAGTGGTCAATCCATGATTTTATCCACAGAGGTATGGCTACGTCCAATTTAAAATTCAGAATTTTAAATTAGCAATTCAATGCTGGATGGCATGCAAACAAACTAGAAAACACAAAAACGTTGTTGATGTACTTCTTTTTCCTCTGCATAGGGTAGTAGTTGAATTTAAAAATTCAACACTCCCCCTTAAATTCAACTTTTTGGTTATCCTCCATACCCAAACACTTTCTCAAATAATTAAAACTATTTTGCCCCAATGGTTTTGTTAAAATGTCTGCAAACTGCCCCTATGTTCTGCAATGCTTCAGAACAATTTCACCATCGCTCACTAGCTCCTTGATGTAGTGATACTTGGCCTCAATGTGTTTCGTTCTTTTTTGAAACACTGAATTCTTTGACAATGCTATTGCTGAGCTATTATCACAAAAAAGTCTTGTGCCCTTTACCTGTTCATGACACAAACTCCTCAACATTCTTCTCATCCAAACTGCTTGACATGTTGTTGTTGTAGCTGCCACATACTATGCCTCTGCTGTAGATAAAGCCACAATTGGTTGTTTCTTAGAAGCCCATGAAATGACTCCTGAACCCATATGTAAAACATAACTAGAGGTGCTTTTCCAGTCATCTATACTTCCAGAAAAATCACTGTCAGTATATCCAATCAATTCAGAATTTTCTGAAGTGGTATATAAAATTCCATACCTCTTTTTTTTTCTTTCACATACCTCAGAATTATTTTTGCTGGTTGCCAATGTGCCTCCTTTAGCCTCTCCATAAATATAGAAATTAAACTTACAACATGCGTAATATCCGACCTAGTTGTAGTCATATACATGAGGCTGCCAACTATGCTCTTATACAAACTTGGATTAAAATCCTTGTTGTTGTCTTCCCTGCTTAACTTCAATCCCATCACCGTAGAAGTAATTTCTGCCTTGTAATCCTGCATATTAAATCTTTCCAAAACTTCATTTACATATTTATCTTGAGAGATAAAGAAAATTATTTTCATTTTTCTCTACTTCTATTCCTAAGAAGTATTTCAACAATCCCATATCAGTCATCTCAAATTCATCCTTCATGACTGTTTTAAAATTCTCAATGAGGTAAGCACCATTACATGTAAGAATCACATCATCAACATAAAAAAAAACAATCAACGTCTTACCATATTTCTCCTTAGATGTATAATGTGGGTTCTCCTTAACATTTATCAAACCCATTTTCTAGTAGATAGGCATCTATCCTACTGTGCCATGCTCTTGGTGCTTGTTTCCATTCATAAAGAGCTTTCTTCAATCTACAAACTTTGTGCTCTTCACCTTATTTATTATATCCCAAAGGTTGTTCAACATAAACCTCTTCCATCAATACTCCATTTAGAAATGTTGATTTCACATCCATTTGGTAAAATTTCCACTAGTGTTGTGCTGCTATGGACAACACTACTCTTACTATTTCCATTCTTGCAACCAGTGCACATGTTTCTTCATAATATCTACCTTGTTGCTGCTTGCAGCCTTTGACAACAAGTCATACCTTGTGACTTTCAATCTTACCTTCAATATTTCTCTTGTTTTTATAAACCCATTTATCTCCAATAACTTCTTTTCCTTTTGGGAGATCAACCAATTCCCATGTTTTTATATTCTCTATTGCATTAATTTCTTCATCCATAACATCTATCCATTTCTTATCCTTTATAGCTTCTTCAAAATGAATAGGATCCTCTACATGACAATACAATGCAAATAAAGAGTTCATACCTTCATTTTCTGCCTCTTTCTCATAAATTTCATTCAAACTTCTGAATTTGGTTCCTCTTTCACTTGGTGTACTTGTGGTTGTAAAAGCACTCAAATCTGCTCCTTGTGGTGTGCTTGGAGAAGCATTGTCATCATTTCTCAAGGGTTTTCTCATACCTACTTGCGGTGTCCCTTGCTGTGCTTGTGTTGGTGGAGGTGATGCTACTAATGAGGGATGTATTTCAACCATCTCTTCCTTATTATCATCATGAGACAAACATCTTTTAACATTCATTGTTTTCTCAATGCTTCCATCCCAAGTTTCTTTCTCAATGAACTGCACATCTCTGCTTATAGCAAACTTCTTGGTGGATGGGTTATACAACCTGTATGCCTTGGATTCTTCACTATATCTAATAAATATGCACTTCACCCCCTTACTGTCCAACCTCTTCCTCAGCTGATTTGGAATGTATGCATAAGCCGCACAACCAAATCTTTCATGTGGGTGACACCTTGTTTTATGCCACTCCATGCTTCTTACGGAACTCTGTTAATTACAAATTCGGTTGGGCATATATTCAAGATGTATGCTACACAATGTACAGCTTCAGCCCAATACTCATTTGGAAAATATTTTTCCTTCAGCATACTTATTACCATATCCATGATAGTCCTATTCTTCCTTTCAACAACTCCATTTTGTTGCGTTGTATACCTTGCTATAAATTGTTTTTGTATGCCATTTTCTCTGCAAAAACGCGGAAATTATTTTGGGATATACTCTCCTCATCTATCAGTTCTTAAAATTTTTATATGTTGCCCACTATCGTTCACTACAAGAGCCTTAAAGTGGCCGAATTTATAAAACACTTCACTTCTATATTTCAAGAAATACACCCAAGTTTTTCTTGTGTAATCATCAATAAAAGTCAACATATATTGATTGCTTTCTAGTGATCGTATTTGCATTGGTCCACACAAATCTGAAGGGGAAATTTATAAGGGTGCATATGCCCTTATGCTCTTTCCTGATGTAAACTTTTCTCTATGTTGTTTTCCCAAGATTCATCCTTCACATAGGCTGTCTGATTTCTCAATCAATGGTAATACCCTTACCATTCCCTTTCTATGAAGAAAATTCAGTCCTCCAAATTTTAGATGTGCAAATATCAAATTTCATAACCAATTTTCATCTTTTGCTTCTCTTTGGAATGTCTCTTGTGTCACTGCTGCCATTTCAACTCCTTTCTTCAAATATGCTCTCATGTTGAGAGGGAACATTCTGTTCCTTGTCATCTTCACTTGTGTAATGCATTTTTTTCTTGGTGGCTTATCCGTGATGGTGCATACATCATCTTCAAAGAAAATATTGTCCCCTTTTGAATGAGTTGTCCAATGCTCAAAAGGTTACACTTCATACTAGGTACATAGTATACATCTGATATGGATCTTCCTTCTCCTTTCTTTGTCAAAACACCTACTCTACCTTTTTCCATGACAAAGACATTACTTTCCGTCCCCAATGTTACTTGAAACTTTACATTTTCATCTAACACGGAAAACATGGAAATGTTTCCAGTCATATGGTTGCTACATCCTGAATCTAGGAACCATATATCTTCATTATTTTCTTCAGCCATATTACATGCTAAAAAAAACTTCTCTTTACTAGAATTTTCTTTAGTAAAATAAGCATTGGGTCTATTACCCATGTCACTATGTTTCTTACTATTAGCAAAATGGCCATAATTTTTACACTAATGACATTGGACTCTGGATTTATCATACCTCTGTCCATGTGCTTGATTTTGTCCACCTTGATGGTTGCTGCCTTGGCCTTGGTTCTGATTTTGGTTGTTGCCCCTTCCATTTGTATTTTCAGGGTTGTTTCTTCCTCCTCTGTTTTGGCTTCTGCCTCTTCCTTTTCTCCTGTAGTTTCCTCTACCTGGACCTCTTCCTCTTCCAAAGGAAATTTGGGTCTTCAAGGAATGCTCCAAATATGAGTTTTTTGTTCTTCCCAATCTTTGTTCACGAGTCATCAATGATGCATGAAGCTCATCAATAGTAAAATTTGAGAGATCCTTTGTCTCTTCAATGGTTATGAATATAACATCAAACCTTGAGGGTAAGCTCCTCAACACTTTCTCCACTATCCTTCTTTCTTTAGGTGTCTCTCCATGAGACCTTATCTGGGTAACCAACCCAATCACATGTGTGAAGAATGAGTCTATGTTATCAGACTCTTTAATACAAATAGTTTCAAAGTCTCTCCTCAGCAATTGTAGCTTTATTGTCTTCACCTTATCCATACCTTGATAGGAAGTATGGAGGGTATCCCATGAATCCTTAGACCTCTTAGCTGCTACTATCCTTGGAAATACACTTTCATGCACTGCTTGATAGAGATAAAAGAGGGCTTTTGAGTCCCTCTTCCTATTTCTCTTCAAAAAATATTTCTCTACCTGTGTTAAGGCATTAAATGCATTTTCATCTACTCGTTCTTCTAGACCATCTTCAACAAGTTCCCATAAATCTTGGGAGGCAAACAAGAATCTCATTGTCATTGCCCAATAGTCATAGTTTTTCCAATTAAACTATCAAAGTTGAGTATTTCCAATACTTGTTCTTGTGCTAGCTCATGCCATGGCTAGCTCACTGAACTATGCTATAAACTTGACTGTGTTTTTAAATAGACCTTCTCACTCCTTCAGAGATAAAACTTTGTCTTCAAAAGACTTCTCTAGACTGCAATTTTTTTAAACACAAAAGAAAATGTTGATTTTGTATATACCTGGACTTTGCTGAGCCATCACACTAGTAGAGAACTGCTTCAAAAAATCCTTCCTTTAGCTTCTTTGACAAACTTCAAAGATCCTGGACTAGCTCCAATACCATGTTGGAATTTATGAGTATTCCAAAACACACAAAGAAATGAAAAAAATTCCTCCTCTCAACACTTCTATTTCATTAAAAAAAACTATTACAAAGATTCCACAGAAGTGCTATTCTCGAATTTACAAAAAAAAACTTTCAATGTTGCACACACACATGGTTTAAAATCTGCTCTCTGTATTTTTGAGAATGCACACACATAGTGCTCTCAGTTTTACATACAGAGTCTCACTCTTTTCTTTTCACATACTCTATCTCCTTTTTAATACACAACCACAAAAAAATACGCTGTTTTCTTCATACAGGATTCAGGCTCTTTTTCATTATATTACACAGTCAATGCATTACACACTATATATAAAAAAATAAAACAAAAATATCATTATATATATTATAAATTTTATAAGTTTATAATATATATATTACAACTTATATATATTCCCTAAAGTCAAAAGACTTTGTAATAAAACATGTTACGGTAAAAGAAAATAAACCAAGGTCTTTACAAAAGAACCTTTGCCACAACGTTTCAATAAAACAAAAACGTGTTAAAAAATTTTAACCAAGGTTTGAAACCTTAATGACCATTTAAGTCTCGACATTTTTTTAACAAGAAAAAATCAATTTTTAAGCCGAGCCTTTTAACCTTATATCATTGCGTACTTTTAAAAAAAAAACATGAAATTAAACTCCTTTGAATAAATTTATCATGTACCAACTACCCCTGATGACGTAGGGGTCAAAAACTGCAGGATCGCTCTCTGATTGGTCGGAGGTGGGACCTGCCAGATTTCAAAATGAAACTAATCTCCAATTCATGAAATTATCGCCTACCAAATGGGTTCAGTGACGTCACCCTCATTTCTACGCGATAGCCATTTGATTGGTTGATGGTGGAGCCTGTAGGTGTTGACTTGGCCCATTCAAAAATTCAAAAATGACGGTAAATGAAACAAGGTTGCTGGATTGTGTTAATGGCGAGGAGTGGTAGTGTTTAAATGTGACATGGTAATGATGTGGTCAATCCACGATTTTCTGCACAGAGGTATGGCTACTGCCAATTTAAAACTAAGAGTTTTAAATCTTCAATTCAATGCTAGATGGCATGCAAACAAACCAGAAAACACAAAAATGTTGGTGCTGCACTTCTTTTTCCTCTTCACATAGTAGTAGTTGAATTTAAAAATTCAACACTTTCACACGATAGAACTATTTATTGATAGGGTACCACATATACCTTAAATACCGTCGTCTTGAAGTGTTTTAGTCACAATGTAACCAAGAATTTTTTGGCTTTTTATGTGGAAGAGAAATTGAAATTTATATTATAAAATATTTTTATTTTATTAAAATGTATTAGGTCAAAATTCAATAATTTTATTATAAAACTTTAAACTTCGATACAATTTAATAAGTAAAAAAATGTATATAATTAAGTAATTTTAACTCAATAAGTTTTTCTATAAATATAAAAAATTTGGGAGAAAACATGAAATATAACGGTCATGTTAATTATTTTGTATGAAATTATAAAGAAGTAATTTTAACTTCGAATATTGAAGTAAAAAACTTAGAATACTTATTGAATTAAAATTACTTCATTATATAGATTTTTTTAATTTGATTTATATATATTTTCATAATTGTTTTTTATAAAAAAATTCTAATTTTACATTGATTTTTTTATATTTATTTTTTTTTCACTCATTGAATTGAATCTCAGTAACTCTTTTTTTTTTTATACCAATGGTATCACTGTGCCCATCAGGAACTTCTTTATGAATTTTAAAATGTACCACAACACTTTGCTTTAAAATATTTATGGCTAATAGAAAGGAAAAGAGACATGATGGAGGAGACAAAAATCCTATCACCTTTTGGAATTTTAAAAGGTGTCACAACACTTTTCTTTAAAATATTTGTGGCTAATGCAAAGTAAAAGAGATATGACGGAGGAGAAAAAGATCATATCACTTTTTGGTATGAGACTAATGGTGAGTAAGAATTAAGTTATCTACTTTAATGTGTTCCCTCAATTAAAACTTGTAAGTGGTTATATGTATATTCCAACCACCAAAACATCATTAAAATTCAAGGAAAATGTGCTTAACACTTTCCTACATAATTCATGACTTAAGTGCTAATGATTGGAATCATGGACACTATCCCTAGCTTCCAATAATCATCTTAACTACTTTGGACAACCCCATCACCCATATGTGATTCATTGGGCAAGCATGAAACCTATGCATGTAACCATTAACATGTCATCAGTAGTTTGTAATAATATATCATTCATAAATTAATATTTGAATAAAAGTTGTACTCGATAACTAATATAGAATCATTATCTAATCACCTACCCATCGGACTATCTCTTATCACGCTTGGTTCTTCTTATTTTTTCTTGTTGGTTCATGTTCCTATGTGCCTGCACACATGTACTAGCTACATCCAAGTGTCTTAATAAATATTCTTCTTCTTCTTCTTCTTTCCTGTTAGTTCACGTTCCTATGTGCCCGCACACATGTACTAGCTACATCCACAGTCTTAAGAAATATTCTTCTTCTTCTTCTTTCCTTCTTCTTCTTTTTTCTTGTTCGTTCATGCACAAATGTACTAGCTACATACACGGTCTTAATAAATCACAGTAAATCCTACCCAAAGGGATATTACTAACTAACCCCACGAGCGTCTAGGAGATTTGATCTTGTGACCTCTCAATCTGGGAGTACTTCAAGTGGGGACTCAACCAATTGAGCTAACCCTTGGGGCTAAAGTCAATAACATCTTATCGTAATGATTGGTCTTTCTAATATAGAATGATCAATAACATTGAAATCATTAATATCATACTAATAACACAACATTCAACATTGTTTGAAATGATGGTTAAAACAAACACATCATAAGTTACCATTATATGAAATAATAATATTTCTTTTAAAAAATACATATCATTTCCTCAAAAATAAGAAGGAAAACAATATATAGCAATGCATAAAACTTCTTCCTTAATTTATTCTCTTTAACTGCATGACATGATTGAGTCTGGTAGTATTTCATCAGATTCTTATTGCTTGAAATTTTCTTCAATGATTTCAAATTCATAAGAAGTGTGTTGTGTTTTATCATTACATTCTTCAATATCTCCATGAGTGGGTGGTTGTGCTTTTTCATTACCTTCATTTATGCCTTTTTTGGTGGATTTTTGGGGTATTAACCTATAATAATGCCTAATTTCTTCAAAGCTACACTGCATCAAAATCCCATGGGTTAACTATTGTTTCAACCTTCATATGAGTTTCCTCAAACATTAATTATTCATTTTATTTATTTCAAGATTCTTCATCATCCTCTTTGTTGCTCTGAGTCCCGCATCAATTTTTTGAACAAGTTTCTTAATCCATTTTTCAATAAGTTTTATCTATGCATCATAATAAGGCTTCAAATATTCAAACTTTGTCCCTCTAACTAGTACTACAATTTCCTCTTCATGTTCTTCCACTTGTTCATCGAAATCAAACAACAGTTTATCAAACAATTTCTTTTCAAAGATAACTTGCAATCCATTTTCATAACACAAATATCCATTATCAAATTTAACTGCAAATTTCTATTTCTTCAATTCAAATCTATATTCTACATTTCATATGTGGCCTCTTATCTATTATACTTTTCACTTAATTGATTAAATTCTCTTAGGAATTATTTTATTTTACTTTTCCTACCCATAATTTCCTTTCCTTTCCCTTTGAATAATGTAACAATGCATAAGATGGTAACAATCATCAAACTACACTTACATTACTCAAAATTTGGCTTCGAACAAAGCCAATTAATAAACACTCTTTATTTTTCCTTTTTTAAGGAGGAGAAAAAAAAACACCAATCAAAAACTTAATTTCAAACACTAGAAAACAAAATTTCACCACTCAAATACTTCGGTTAACGAAAAAAAACCAACTTGGTAAATTATTTTCCAAAAACATTTACTTAAATTTTTTTGCTCCTACCCATCCTCAATTTTCTAACAAAAATACAATAAAATTAAAAAATATGTGATAAAAATTCAAATTTTTAACTCCTTCTATCTCCATTAACCCATCCTAAATTTTCTGTTGTTGGAATGTAATTCGAACTCCACGTAGAGAAGAGATGGAAAAATTAAAGTCTGATGGGAAATATAAAGGACTACGGGAGCAGAAAATCCCCAGTTCTGATCTTCATGCAACCATAATCACCTCCTGCCTTAACCCTTCACCCACCAGCAATAAATTCGGCACCAAAAATTTTTTTGACTTGTATTGAGTTTGCAGCTAGCAACACATTCCGGGGGGCAGAAGGTATGAGGAGCCAAAGGGGAATATGACCCACTGAAGATGGTGATGTCATCACTTCTCCAAATCAACTAAAAGTCATTCCGGGGGAGTAAGAGAGCTGGAAGGAAAATTTACCAAGAACCCCACGGAAAGCATAAAGGAGAATTTGTTTTAATGTTTTGATTTAATTTTTATTTATTTACGGCAATGTATGTTTTAACTTTTAACTTTGGGTCAAATGTTTTTATTTACCGCAGTACATTTAGTTTTTAACTTTGGTTATATACTTTGATATATATTAGAAATATGAAATATATATATATATATATATATAGATAGATATATATATATATATATATATATATATATATATATATATATATATATATTCTGTGGTGTATAATAGAAAATAAAAAGGAAGGATCGTTATTGTAAAAAACTCGAAGGCAGAAACAAAACTAGAGATAACTATGTAGTAATAAAATAGAAAGATAGAGGTGGTGCTTGAATGAGTTTTAATAATAAGAAGAAAAGATATGCTAGAAGAAGAGTTATTTTGTAGCATGTATTGCTTTTTTTTAAAGTCCGGAACGCTATAAAGACTGGAATAATTACCTATAATGTTTTTTGTTTTAAATAGAAGTTGTGCTATCTCTTCTGTCATATTTAATAAATTCTGTTAAGTTGAGGAATTTATATCTCCGTGTATATAATTGGTTCAATTCAACATATAATAGTTAGTCCCGTACTCTTTGCGTTCATAAAGAAGTCAAGGTAATATTTTGTTAGTTTTCCACAGTCACACCAACAAAGCATATATTTATTAAACAGTTTATTTTTCTTGTTATTATTATAGTCCGCGTAGAGATGCAGAAAGTTTTTAAATGATTTATTTTCATAGAGAGTAGTTTTGTTGGAAAACACGGCCGGCTTTTATGTCACATAGTTCATAGTTAGCTATGAGATGTCTAAGACAACAACAGTATCAAATACTCTGAATTCAATGCTCAACAAGAATGAGAACTATTAAAAATCATTAAAAACCCTATTGGTTTCTCTAATATTTATATTTATCAATAAAACTTCTTTCCAACTAAATTTTCTTATTTTTTTCTTTTTAAATTAGAATCACTATTTTGTGTTTGTTTTTAGTACATTAATTCCTTAAGGCAAGAAGTTAGAACTCATATATTTATATATATGAACAACTATAATTTCAGATATTTTCATCATATCATTTATGTATTTATTTTGGTCTTAATCTTCAATTAAGACAATCATCCAATTATTCCACATGCCTATAATAATTTTATCACAATAGTACTTCCATTTATGTTAACTATACTAATTCCAAATTTTAATCTAACAATCTCTCCTTTATTACATCACTTACCTCTACTTAGCTTGTATACATTTTCTATTATGACATTTCACATACATATCTAAGTTGGTAAAGGGTCTATGCAATGGTATGCTTTACGTTGCTATTTATTTATGTTAATATTTTAATAGTTTCCATGGAATACAGATTTTGTTTTCGTCGCATTACTATGCGGATCTCAGCATATCAATCTTGTTTATGGCAATATATTTGGGTCATCTTCAATACATATAGGTAGGTCATGTCACTGACATTTCGTACTTATACGATTCTCACATTTTTATGTCATAACGCTTTGCCTTAATGTTTCACCCATTCTGGTCATCGAGCCACACAATTTAACATATTTTACTGGTTCCATGTGACGGTTCTGAAGTCGTATTAACGCTCCCCTATTCCATTGTACATTTAACATTTAATGTCACTAGGGTTTTTGTCACCTCAACAGAATGATCATCGATCTATGGGAGAACCGATAGATTCGTGACACTTGTAAGGTTGGATTTTATTAGGGTTTTGTTTTTCGACCCCTATTAATTTTAGCGTTTAACTCTATTCCATTTCTCTGGTCATTTTTTTCATTCGTGAGTGCTTTGGTTCCCTCACACTATGTGAAATGGCGTGCTACCACTCTATTCTAACGTCTTGTGCAATGACTCTATGGCGTGCTACAACGCTATTCCAATGCCTTTGCCCTTTCACACACAAGTACGTCTCATTTTACTGAACTATATCCACTTGAATACATTTCAAATTTGGAATCCATGATGACTTTGTATTCATGGTGTTAAATGGATAAAATTACCATGAACGCTTTAATTGTTTTTAATTCCACGTAACTTCATTCTCATTATGGATATAAGTATGATTAAAATGAATGTTAGCTAGTCCTCTAATGTATCTTTGTGATCAAGCTCACATACATTTATAGCGCTTTCTGTTTGGGATTCCACAGTGAGTCCAATTTCTCTTTTGGTATGCAATGTAAATAACTAGTTTATGGCTTTTCTTGCCATATAGTTCCTAAATTTTTTCTTTGGTTGTAGAGGATTACGTTGATATATAATTATATATTTCAGCTCGTCTAATTACATATATCACTTCTGAGAATTATTCTACTGATATTTTTACAATTGTTAATTCCTTTCTCCTTCGATTCTTGATGAATGTTTGTATCTGACTACCTGACATGAGGGAGAATCAATGTCTTTCTTCCTCATTCTCAGCTATGGTAATAGGTTGCTTCGGCTCGGTCGTGGAGATGAAAAGCGTCATTTATCTCAAGGTCGATTTATGAGTTCTTCCCAACTCGTCACTGGTAATTATACTTCACTATATATAAATTTTCGGAAGTCAACTTTATGCTTAGTTTATTATGGTCTTGCTTTACCTAATTTTTCTAAACTCAAATACTGTTCCACCATACTTTAATCTTTTCTTTCTTATATTGACTGGGTTGTTTTCCAAAGTCTAAATTTTGGCATCTGTGGTTTCAATTTCTGCAACGTATCGAACCTCTCTTTTACACGATTTGGTTTGAATTTTTATTTTTAACTCTGGCTAATTTTATATTATTTCTAATTTCTCTTACTGTGTATGAATACAAGTAACTACTGCCACTCAGCCTCTGGTTTATTCTCTTCTATTTACCTGGGTAGGTTTATCCATTGACCCGTGTATTTTTGTTTTGGAATATATAGAGAGTTTCATTGCCCAACTTGCATGTCCCTTTACATGCTTCTCTATGCTGGGGACTAAACCATACAGTGGCTTCTAAGCATTGTTTTGATTTTTATGTACAGAACATGAGTTTGGAATACTCTGTGGATAATTATTTATTTTTAATAGTCAAATGTCAATTTGGTACATTTAGGAGGAAAATTCTGGGACAACTTCCTTCAGTACTTGACTATCAAATTATATAATGTAGGAATTTCTTGTATAAACTAGGTCTGGTACCACTTTTTTATTATTATTTAAAGTCGACTCTTATGGGAGTGATTCACGTATATACAATTAGTGTATTTCCTCTATTATATTTCTGTCTATTGATTAAATTTCCTCATTTTATTTTCCATACTTTTTCATTTAGAAATCTCTGTTATATTTATATGGATCCACAGTTTATATAACATCTAAGATTTTAATACTAGAGTTATATATATTCTAAATTATGTTATCTTTAAAATAAAATTTTGGACATAATATACTGTTTATAAACAGAGTCACTTTGTTGAATGATATTCTGGTTCAACTTCAAGTTGAAGATAATTTTTAGTTTTTCTCTAATATCTCTATTTTAATTTTAGATTAGCAACATTTCAGTGTTATAAAATTCTTAAAAACTTCCGGTAATTATTTACTCAGTTTCCTTTTTGTTTTTGTTTTTTTTTCCATACTAATAATTATTATATCTAATGGATTAGAAGCAAATCCAACTGTTATCAAAATTCATTTTGGTGAATATGATTCTGCAGTAAATTCATAATATTTTAACTTTATGTTCAATTCTATATGCTTTCTTGTATGCATAAGTACAATAGCATTCTCCTTTCAGTAACTTTTGAGAAATCTTCAGGTTAAGTTGTAAATTTTGATTACGCAGCTAATAGAATTTTTATTTCCAATTGATATATTTTATTTTCTATCTGTTATCAATTGTTATCAGCTATTGGTTATAAGTAGTAGCACTTGGATTATTAATTAATTACATATTCAATAAATTTTAACCATAGTTCTCTATCGATATTTTGAAGTTCATTCATGTATATCTATTCTCTTATTTTATTCTGATTTTAAACAGAATATATAAATTGATAACAATTATAAATAGAATATCAGTTTTTCTTATCTCCGGATCCAAACCTAAATACAGGTTTTGACATTCTGAACTTATTCTATCATGCTACTATAATTACTGGATTTAATCTAGTAAATCTTGTCAATAAAAGGCATGATTTAACATAATACTAATTATTCTAAATAACTACATCTTTTTCACTTCATGCAAATAATTGTACATACTTCATAAACTAACTTTTTAATATTAGGAGTGCATACCAATGTGTAATGACCAGTCCTCCCAACCATATAATTCCTCTATCTCCAGAATTAACCCTCGAGCTGAGATCCTCTCCCTAGAATAGACCAACCTCAATCTGTTCTAGATCAGCTTACTTAAGTTGTACTTTCCCCAAAGCTTGTTTCTAATTCTGCATCCAGAATTTCAGGATGCTTTTATTCTTGTTTGCCTAGGCTTCCCTTAATGAGGGAATTTAAAGTTTCTTTCTGCTTTTCCAGCTTTTTACCTCTTCCCAACTAATTTCCTCACCATTGGGGAAATTTAGATTTTTTCCTCTTAAATCTAAATTAGAAATAATTCCTTTCAAGGCTTTTTGAAAGGTTTTGGGAAAGTCTTAGCCTTATCCATATCCTCATGGATTAGACTTATGATCTCCAACCTCATCTGGTCATAGTGCAGACATTAATATTCCATTTATTTTCATTAATAAATATTTAAATAAAATCTATACAATAATTATCCATTGGGGTCCACTCCCCTTTGGATTTTTGTTCAAATGTCTAACTTAAAAAGCATAGGAACTAGGGTTGTTACATATTCCCCCTCTGAAAAAAAACACTGTCCTCAGTGCTACAGACTATCTACTATAGTTCATTTCGAAAATAAATATGGATATTTTTCCATCATCTCAGCTTCTCTTTCCCATGTAGCCTCTTCAATAGTAAAGTGTTTCCACTGCACTTTTACTCTGGCTACTGTTCTATTTCTCAATTTAGTTTCTTCCTGCTCCAATATTTGAAGCGGCTCTGTAAGGAAATCCCCTTCTGGTTCCACCTGTATCACATTCCAACCAAAAATATGAGAAGCATCATGTACATATCTTTTTAGTAACGAAAGATGAAACACATCATGAACTTTAACATGGGGGGGTAAGGCCAGTTTATAAGCCACCGGTCCCACCCTTTCCAACATTTCAAAAGGCCCACAATATCTAGGAGCCAATTTTGGACAACTCCCAACATTAAAGAGTGCTCTTTTTGGGTTTAATCCGTAGATACACATGGTCACCCACTTTGTACTCTCGGTGCACTCTCTTCTTGTTGGCATAACTTTTATGTCGATCTTGGGCTATCTTGATGTTTCTCTGTATTTTTTTGACAATCCTTTCCATTTCTTGCAGAGCATCTGGCCTAAGTACTAGCTTATCTTCAAGCTGGCTCCAGCTTAAAGGAGTACGACACTTTCTTCCATAGATTGCCTAAGATGGACTCATTTTAATGGAAGATTGGTAGCTATTATTATAAGCAAATTCGACTAAATGTAAGTAGTCTTCCCATATATTTGACCTATTCATCAGATACATTCTGAGCATATCCTCCAGAATTTGATTTGTTCTCTCCGTTTGACCATCTGTCTCAGAGTGATAAGCAGTGCTAAAATTTAATTTAGTGCCCATGCCCCCAAACATACCCTTCCAGAAGGCTGTTGTGAACTTCGTGTCTCTATATCAAATAATCATCTTTGGAACCCCGTGTAGCCTTACAATTTATTTTAGGAACATATTTGCTACTTGGGTTGTCCCAAAAGTAGATTTTACAGGTATGAAATGTGCAACCTTTGTTAAGGTATCTACCACTACTATCACTGAGTCATGATGGTACTTGTTTCTGGGTAATATGGTTATAAAATCCATGGAAACAGTGTCCCATTTCCATTCAGCAATTGGCAACGGATTTAGAAGACCAGCTAGATGCTGATGTTCAACTTTGACTAGTTGACATTCCATGCATCTGGCTAAGTAGTTGGCAACGTCTTTTTTCATTCCTGTGAAAAATAATTTCTTTTTCAAGGCTGTAAGCATTTTATGATATCCAAGATGTCCTGAATATGGTTGTTTTTTATATTCATCCAGGATTTTTTTTTCAAGGAGTCTACATTGGGGATATACAATCTGTTTCTATAACAGATCAGCCCTTTCTGATTTTGGGTGTATCCAACCATTTCCTTTTTCAGAATTTTCACTTGTAGGTTCTCATAGTTGGGATCTTGATCTGCTACCCTTTTTACTAATCCTTCTAAGTCAAAACTGGCACTACTCCCAATGCTACTTAAGTTTTGGCAAGCATTTCTGCTTAGAGCATCAGCAATTTTGTTTCCTTTCCCTTTCATATGTTTTATTTCCATATCAAATTCACTCAGAAAAGATAGGCATCTGGCTTGTCGAGCATTCAAAAATGTTTGAGAAAAGAAATACTTGAGATTGATATGATCTGTCATCAATGTAATTTTTTTCCCAAGAAGATAGTGTCGCCACATCTTCAAGGCATGAATTACAGCAGCCAATTCAAGATCATATACACTGTAGTTCTGTTCATGTTTCTTAAGTTTTCTAGATTCATATGCAATGACATAGTTCTCTTGTGATAGAACCCCTCTCTACACGCATCTATACACACGACAAACTCTTTGTTAGGATCTGCAATCTTCAGTATAGGTGTTGTAGTAAGTTTTTCTTTAATTTGTTCAAAGCTACTTTGGCATTTTTCAGTCCACTCAAATTTGGTGCCTTTCCTCTGTAGTGAAGTTATGGGATATGCTATTGCAGAAAATATTTCTACAAATCGTCGATAATATTCCGCAATCCCCATAAATGATCTTACCGCTGAGACATCGGTCAGCATCGGCCACTCTCTAATGGCCTTTATTTTCTTAGGGTCAATAACAAATCCTTGTTTAGAAATTATATGCCCCAAATATTGAATTTTATCCTTATAAAATTGAAATTTGCTAAACTTGGCATATAACTAATTCTCCTTAAGATTCTGCAACACAATTCTAAGGTGTTATTTATGTTCTGCCTCACATTTTGAATAGATTATAATTTTGTCTATAAATACTAAGACAAAATTTTCTAAGTATTTATTCAGGATGTTATTCATTAAGCACATAAAAGTGGCAGGGGCATTGGTCAAACCAAAATGTAGGACTACAAATTCTTAGTGACCATACCTGGTTCGAAAGGCTGTTTTACTGATATCCTCCTCCTTAATTCTGAGTTGGTGATAACGAGTCCTTAAGTCAATATTAGAGAATACTAAAGCTCCTCTCACCTGATCAAAGAGGTCATCTATTATGGGAAACAAATACTTGTTTTTTATTGTCAACTTATTCAGTTGACGATAGTCAATGCACATTCTGAAGGTTCCATCCTTCTTTTTCACGAACATCACCGGTGCTCCCCAAGGAGATACACTCGGTCTGATGTAGCCTTTATCCAGAAATTGTCGTAACTGTATTTTTAACTTCATGAGTTCAGGTGGACTCATCCAGTAAGGGGCTCTAGAAACTGGTGTTGCTCCAGGCACAAAATCGATATAAAAATCGATCTCTCTCTTGTGGGGAAGATGAGGAATCTCAGTTGGAAAAACTATCTTAAATTATCTTATTACTGGTAAAGTGTCTAACGGGTTTTCTTCATGTTGCTATCCTAATTATTCAACATGTACAGCATATACTTGATATCACTACCTAGCTATTATTTTTAGCTGAAGGGCTCAGATATGCCTCATAGAAATAGGTTTCGGTTCACCCTTTAGTATGAATAGTTTTCCTTCATCATTTATGCAGTGCAAAGTTTTGTCCCAACAATTCAGCATGGTATTTTTCTTTTCTAACCAATCCATTCCTATCAATAAATCATAGGAACCTAATGGAAGAATGTTTAAATCTACCTCTATCTTATATTCATTCAATTTAATAGCTGTTTTAGGTAGCTTATGAGTTACTTTGCGTTTAGTTCTGGTAGCTAACTATACCAACCAAGGTTGTTGAAACTTTTTCGTTATGAGTTTACATTTTTCTACAACTTGTGGACTAATATAACTCAAAGAAGTGCCCGTAACAATTAAGATAGTAACAAATTGATCAGAAATTTTACCTTCCATCTCTACCATCGCAGATTGATGTTCTGCTTATCGGTTCTCCAAGTCTGCACTGATAGTGGGGATATTCCTCGCTATTTAATTCACTATGGTAGCTTCTCTATCTCTTAGAACCATCTAAATATCCCTCAATAGATGAGGTTATCCACAACCCCAGCACTTCAAAGGCTCCCAGATTTTAATAGTTTCCTCTTTCTTATTATTCCCATCTATTTGCTTTGACCCAACTTGGGATTAAGCAGTTTGACTTTCCTTTGGTTTGTTAAAATTCTTTCGTTGATGATTCCTACCAAAATTCTTCAAATATGCTGGTTTCTGTTTCCTTCCTTTAAATTCACCCTTGTGTGTCTAGCTCTTCCCTTGTTCACTCTTTCCTTTAAATTGCTGGTAGCATAGTCTAGCTTTCCTCACCACCTCATCCATGGTTTTTGGATTATCGAACTCTATTTTCTCCTTATACACAGTAGGCAAACAGATAAAAAACCTTTGCACCTTTGCTTTCTCTTAATGAATATAAGGAACATATCTTAACAGATTTGTGAACTTGGTGATGAACTCATCTATGGTGAGCTGTCCCAATATGAGTTCGTGAAACTCTTTTTCTTTGTCATCATAATAGCGTTCGTTCAAATACCGATTCTTTAATTTGACTTGGAAGTCTTCCCAAGTCACGGTTTTTTCATCAATGGCATGAACCATTTTTGTCTCCTCCCACCACAAGGTAGACTTGCCTTGCAACTGGTAGATAGCTAATTTGGCCCTCAAATTTCTTTCATATTCGTAGACCTGAAAATACTTAATCATATTTAACAGCCATGCCTCAGCGTCTTCCTCCTTCTCTCCATCATAGGAGGGAGGTTTGATTTTTCAAAATTCCCCTTCTAATTCCTTCTTCTCTTTAGACTGGTGTCTAGTAGTTTCATCTTCCTCAGAATCATCTGAGAGCCTATCTTTCCTCCACCTTCCCGAACTTTCACCTTCTTGAATGTTCCGCGAAGTCAGTTCTCTTATCAGTTTTTCCTTCTCTTCACTGGCTAAAGATAGCATGTCATTCTGACTTCTTAGCTCGGCCATATCTCGTTGTAGCCTGTGCAACATATCCATCAAACGAGCATTTGGATCTGGTGTATTATCTCTACCACCCAGATCGACATAGAGTTCAACTTCTTCAGCCATTGATTTTTTTCCAGTTTCAGTACCTTTCTATACTAAAACAAAATAACATCAGTAACATTTAAAAATAATAATAATAATAATTTCATAACAATGAGCACAGAAAAACAACCCAGTTTTCCAAATTGGGCTCTGATACCATTTGTAATGTACCTCTCTCCTCCAACTAATTTTTTTTTTTTTTTCTTTTTATAACTAGAATCACTTTTCTTAAATTTTTTTAGTGATATTTTCAATTCCCTTAAGGCATAGTTTAGAACTCATGGTGTTTATATATAAGGAACAACTTAATAATTTCCAAGAGATTTCTACTTATATCATTTATGTATTTATTTTGGTCTTAATCTTCAATTAAGACAATCATCCAATTATTCCACATGCCTATAATAATTTTATCACAATAGTACTTCCATTTATGTTAAATATACTAATTCCAAATTTTAATCTAACAATCTCTCCTTTATTACATCACTTACCTCTACTTAGCTTGTATACGTTTTCTATTATGACATTTCACATACATATCTAAGTTGGTAAAGGGTCTATGAAATGGTATTCTTTACGTTGCTATTTATTTATGTTAATATTTTAATAGTTTCCATGGAATACTGATTTTGTTTTCATCACATTACTATGCGGATCTCGGCATATAATTCTTGTTTATGGCAATATCTTTGGGTCATTTTCAATACATCCGGATAGGTCATTTCACTGACATTTAGTACTTATACCATTCTCGCATTTTTATGCCATAATGCTTTGCCTTAATGTTTCACCCATTAGGTTCATCGAGCCACACAATTTAACATATTTTATTGGTTCCATTTGATGATTCTGAAGTCGTATTCATGCTCCCCTCTTCCATTGTACATTTAATGTTTAATGCCACTAGGGTGTTTTTCACCTCAACAAAATGATCATCGATATATGGGAGAACCGATAGATTCGTGACACTTGTAAGGTTGGATTTGATTAGGGTTTTGTTTTTCGATCCCTATTAATTTTAGCATTTAACTCTATTCGATTTCTCTAGTCATTTTTTTCATTCGTGAGTGCACTGGTTCCCTCACACTATCTACAATGGCATGCTACCACGTTGTTCTAACATATTGCGCAATGACTCTATGGCTTGCTACAAAGATAGTCCAATGCCTTCGCCCTTTCACACATAGGTATGTCTCATTTTGTTGAACTATATCCAATTAAATAAATTTCAAATTTGGAATCCATGATGACTGTGTATTCATGGTGTTAAATGGATAAACTTACCATGAACACTTTAATTGTTTTTAGTTCCACGGAACTTCATTATCATTATGGATATAAGTATGATTAAAATGAATGTTATCTAGGCCTGTAATGTATCTTTGTGGTCTAGCTCACATACATTTATAGCGCTTTCTGTTTGGGATTCCACAGTCAGTCCAATTTTTCTTTTGGTATGCAATGTAAATAACTAGTTTATGGTTTTTCTTGCCATATAGTTCCTAAATTTTTTCTTTGGTTGTAGAGGATTAGGTTGATATATAATTATATATTTCATCTCGTCTAATTACATATATCACTTCTGAGAATTATTTTACTAATATTAACAATTGTTAATTCCTTTCTCCTTCAATTCTTGATGAATGTTTGTATCTGACTACGCTAACATGCGGGAGAATCAATGTCTTTCTTCCTCGTTCTCAGCTATGGCAATAGGTTGCTTCGGCTTGGTCGTGGAGATGAAAAGTGTCATTTATCTCAGGTTCGATTTATGAGTTCTTCCCAACTCATCACTAGTAATTATACTTCACTGTATATAAATTTTGGGAAGTCAACTTTATGCTTAGTTTATTATGGTCTTGCTTTACCTAATTGCTCTAAATTCAAATACTGTTCGCCCATGATTTCAAATTTTTTTTCTTATATTGACTGGGTTATTTTCCACAGTATAAATTTCGTCATCTGTGGCTTCAATTTCTGCAAGGTATCGACCCTCTCTTTTACACGATTTGGTTTGAATTTTTATTTTCAACTCTAGTTAATTTTATATTATTTTTAATTTCTCTTACTGTGTATGAATACAGGTAACTATTGCCACTTTGCCTCTGGTTGATTCTCTTCAATTTATCTGGGTAGGTTTATCCATTGACCCATGTATTTTTGTTTTCGAATATATAAAGGGTTTCATTGCCCAACTTGCCCGTCCCTTTACATGCTTCTCTATGCTAGGGACTAAACCATACAGTGGCTTCTAAGCATTGTTTTGATTTTTATGTACAGAACATGAGTTTGGAATACTCTGTGGATAATTATTTATTTTTAATATTCAAATGTCAATTTGGTACATTCAAGAGGAAATGTTTGGGACAACTTGCTTCAATACTTGACTATCAAGTTATATAATGTAGGACTTTCTTGTATAAACTAGGTCTGGTACCACTTTTTTTTTAACTTAAAATCGACTCTTATGGGAGTGATTCACATATATACAATTAGTGTATTTCCTCTATTATATTTCTTTCTATTGATTAAATCTCCTCATTTTATTTTCCAGACTTGCTCATTTATATGGATCCACAGTTTATATAACATCTAAGATTTTAATGCTAGAGTTATATATATTCTGAATTATGCTATCTTTAAAATAAAATTTTGGACATAATATATTGTTTATAAACAGAGTCACTTTGTTGAATGATATTCTGGTTTAACTTCAAGTTGAAGATAATTTTCAGTTTTTCTGCAATACCTCTATTTTAATTTTAGATTAGCAACATTTCAGTGTTATAAAATTCTTAAAAACTTCTTGTAATTATATACTCAGTTTCCTGTTTTTTTTTTTTTCTATAATAATAATTATTATATATAATGGATTAGAACCAAATCCAACTATTATCAAATTTAATTTTGGTGAATAGGATTCTACTGTAAATACATAATATTTTAACTTTATGTTCCATTCTATATGCTTACTTGTATGCATGAGTACAATAGCATTTTCCTTTCAGTAAATCACCATGTTTAGATATATGGTGTCAAAAGAGCGGTGCAATGACTAAAATCTACACCCCGACGCATATAGTCGTGTCAGCGCACCGACTTACTAAAAAATGATATAGTCAATGGTGCAGTCTTTTACTTGGTATCACTGTTGACCATGTTGGAATGCCAAATACATTGTGCTGACCGACACTAGGGTGGATATATCTGTCAACACACCGCATTGTTGTTCCAAAGGTCAATGGTACACCCAGCTAAATGAAGGCACCACCATTTTCTTTTTATTTTAAAATAATGCGGGGCGCCTTTCAGTACTGCCACAGAAAAGGTGTGGATACCACTAGCACCGATTACGATGCGACTTGTCAATTTTATAGGTAGCACCACTTACCAATGCAACACGAACGGCTCATGCGCTCCATGTGACAATTTTTTTTTCTTTTTTAATGGTTAATTTTAAGGTTATTTCAAATTATAATTGCTAGAAAGTTTAACTATGGGAAAAATATAAAAATACCTATACATTTTGCTGTCAAGGAGGCATATTGGCTGTAGAATTTGCAAAAGAAAATTTGTCCACCATTTTGCAAAATGAAAGCTAGATATTGGTGGCCAATGCACAGCACCAGTGCATGCAATGGTTGCAATGGGGCACCGATGTTAGGGCAGATCAGAGAAGGAGAAATTGCACCAGTGCCTGAGAGCTCTGGAGTACTGAGAAAAGTGAAAATGCGGTTTTTTGGCCGTAATTTTTTTTTATTTAACCCTATTCTAGTGCGCGGGGTTTTATAGACACACCAGTGTGGTTTCATAAGTATGCACTGGGCGTTTTTAGATTTGGCGCATTGTTTTATGATGCACTGGGGCGACTACTTAACACCGCACTAGGTTGTTTTAGTTTTGGCACGGTGTTTTATGACGTACCGGGGCAGTATATTCTTGAAGCACCAGTTCTTTACAGTAATAGGATGCACCAGGAATTTCTATAAAAAGCGCACAGTGTCTGGTGTGCCAATGTTTTGTGCGACCGGTGCTTTCTCTTCTAGAGCGCACCAGTGATTGAGAGCAGAAAAGTGAAAAATGCAGTTTTTTGGCTGTAATTTTTTCTATTTAACCCTTTTTTGGTGTGTGTTGTTTATAGATGCACTGGCGCTATTTTATACGAATGTACTGCACTTTTGTTTTGGTGCGGTCTTTTATGAGGCATCAGCGCATAAGAGTTTATGTGCACTGGTGCATTCTCTTGTAGAGCGCGTCGGTAATTGAGAGCTCTTGAGCACTGCAAAAAGTGAAAAATCTGGCTTTTTTGCCGCAAATTTGTTTTTTAAACCCTTTTCTAGTCCGTGTACTTTATTGGTGGACCAGTGCATTTTATTATGAATGAAATTGTCACATTGTGTTTTGGCACATTGTTTTATGATACACCAATGCAGGTTCTTCATTCCGCACCGAGCATTTTCACTTTTGGTATGATGTTTTATGATGTACCAGTGCAGAAGAGTTATGATGCACTAGTGCTCTACAGTAATATGACACATCGAGCGGGTGTGTACGGAGCACACAGTGTCCTGAGTGCCAATGTTTTTTGCACACGAGTGCTTTCTCTTATAATCAGCACTGATGTGATGTTGAATGATAAGTGCACCGAGCGAAAAACATCTACAGAACCCTTTTCCCGCCATCCTCCTCTAGTAACCTCTGCTAGAAATGGATGTATGGGGTATTTTTATAAGGGGTTCCTCAAAAACATCCACTAGAGGGTATTTTCCTTGTAGTTATGAATTCAATTTCTATTTCACTTTAATTATTTAACTTTGTTGTTGAATGGGTTATGTACTATGCTAAGAACTTGTCCTTCTCTGCAAACTCAATCTGCAACTTGAAAAACATTTAATGAGGTATGGTTGATGCAAGAATAACTTAACATGGTGTTTGGGATTAATTTTCCAACACTTCCCCTTTGAGATAAACAAAATTTTCACATGCCAATGGCTTTGTGAAGATGTTTGCAAATTGTTCTTCTGACATGCAATGCTGCAACCAAATTTCACCATTGTTAACTAATTCTCTTATGAAATGATATTTATCATCAATGTGCTTTTTCATCTTATGGAAAACATAATTATTTTATAATGCAATTACTGAAATGTTATCACAGAAAATTGTTGTTTCTTCAACTTGTTCATGACATAATTTTCGCAACATCCTTCTCATCCAAACTACTTGGTACACTACTACTATTGGGATGACATACTCAAATTTTTATGTTGATAATGATACTATTGACTGCTTCTTGGAAGCCCACGAGATGGCTCTCGAACCCAAATGAAAAACATATCCATATGTGCTCTCTCTGTCATCAACACTTCCTACCTAATCAGTGTTAGTGTAACTAACCACCCTAAAATCATCAGTTGCGGAGTACAACATGCCATACTCCTTTGTGCCATTAACATACTTTAAAATGATTTTCATTGATTTCCAATGTGTCTCATTGGATTTATCCAACACCAAATTCACTGCATACATTATATCAGGCCTAGTTGTGGTCAAATACATTAGGCTTCCCCCATGATAGTTGGAGTTGGTGATGGCTTTTTTTTTTCTGTATATGAAACCTCTCTAAAATGAGAGGATGACCTTGGACATTAAAAATCTCGTTTAGGGGAGTAGCGGGCTGCTCAAAGCGTAATCTAATCATCCTGTTGCATTCCTCCTAGGCCTTAAAGCTTCCTTTATGTGTATTCTACCAACGCACTGGAGTTGCGTGCATGGGTAGATCAAGCGCCTAGAACCTTTGTTCTTCCGGGAAAACCTTTTCAAACTTTTCAAAAAATAATACAAAACTATCATAACCATCAAAATAGGGTATTTATCTTACCTATGAGGAGATTAATCATAATTTTTTAGTGATATTGAGGCAGTGCAGCGTAGAAACATCATGCAACTGATTCTTCCAGTTCTTCATTTCCCCATCCGAATCTAAGAAACACAAGCTATCATTTTCCCAATTCAACATTCCATCAGTCGTAGGGTTGATCCAATCCTAATCCCATGCAGTTAGCTTATAGATATGGTCAATCACATCTCCTTCGTGCACCGCTTCTTTATATCTTTCTCCTTTTGCTAGATCTGGAGGTACTATCACCAAGGTACCATTTTTTCCAAATATCATGCTTCTGCGCTTCAACTTGATGATACCTCCCATATCAATGGCCCAATCCAGCCCCAATCCATGCACAGCTGAATGGTGGACCATTCCAGCTTTGGTTCACCCATATTTTGCTAGGTCTGCTTAGGTATAACATTCGCATTAGAGCCTAAGTCCAAGATGACCTAATCCATGTCAGACTCTCAAATTTGCACAGTCATGCACATCTCCCGACCATTTCTCTTCTTGTTCTTATAGATATTGTTCACAACTTTACTCTCTATTCGAGGCAAATCCTTATCTACGCAACTATCTATCAGGGCCTGAACATTTTCTACTACTTTTTTATCATGCAATAACTTAATGGAGGCTTGTAGGAATGGTTGGACTTCATCATCAATATTTGCTTCCATGATTGAATTATATGTGGACGCACTTGCAGACAAAAATATTTCTTGGCTTTGATAAAAGTCTCATTTTCCTTCTGCAGGTTGAGTCCTCCCTTCTTTTTAGAGGCCTTCCTGATCAATGGCTCTGCATCAACCTTCTTTCTCTCATCTCCTCCGGTGGCAGCACCACTCTTTGTAATTATGTTTACACTTGGATCATCATTGTGTGGCTGAGCTTTAACCATTTGTATGTTCTGCGTAGGTGTCTACTATTGCTTTTCCTACATTTTAGTAATTAAAATAGGAAAATATTCAATAACATGATCAAATTGTCTGCAATACCTACGATACTGTCGTGCAGGGTTCAAAAAATCACATGCGTAGTCTCCAGTGTCTCCACAGTTATATAAAATTAATTTTCCTCTTCCACGAACTGTGCCTACACCTCTTCCTCATACCCTTACTCTTGCTGGAGATCCTCCATGCCTAGAGGAATATTCTAGTGAAAATGGGTTGACCTGCATCCTATAGAGGTTGACAATGTCCATCTTTAGCTTCTGTGGTAGTGGTGCTCATTGTGACCAACTGAAGAGCAAAACCTGCACCATTGTTGCGTTAGTTTTCACACATAACTTCCTAATCGAGGGAAATGATTCATTTCATGCCTTCCTGCTACCTTACAGTCAATGCACCATAGTGTAGGGGTACCACTTCACCTTGTAGCATCCCTAGGGTGCAATGGATTTGGCCCTCCCAGTTGCATGTAATCTTGAAACAATGTACGCTAATATTTTGTGTGGTCGGAACCCTTACACAGTATATGCCATACATTTACGCCAAATTTATTTCCTCTATCTCTGTGTAGGTTCTGGATCTCCAAGTGGATTTATTCCAATTGATTTTGGATTTTTAGTGTTCCAAATTGGTCATTAGCTCTAGGTGCAACTTCCAATTTCATAGCAACTTCAAGGGCTTCAGCTTGAGAGTCAATCTTCTGCTTTTTCATAGGCCCACGTAGATGTTGTAAGAGCATTGAAATAAACCATTCCTTATGCTTCTTATCATCATAGATAAATCCTCCCTCGTTGATAATGTGCTTCAATCATTGATTGACCTCCCAAACAGATTCATTTGGATCTTGTTTGATATCATTCAATTTTTTTACACATTGTGAGTAGGACTTTGGCTTTCTGAACTCTTGCTTCAAAGCATCCTTTATCTCATCAATAGTAGGATTAGCATGATAAGCCAAATATCTCGTAAACCAGTCCAATGCACGATTTTCAAACACCATAGCTAGTTGGCCTCTCTTGACAGCATCATTGTTAACATTTTTCACAATCCATACTGCATTGCAAACAAACCAAATACTATCCATGTCCTCATATTCCACACCCTTAAATGTGGGTAGCTTCATATGTAGAGCCATATCTCCTTCTAGTAGCGTTGGTGGTGGGGTACGAGATGTCTTACCCTTGCATGATTTCGACTGTGGAGTAGCAGGAGAACTACCTTCGGCGGGCGTAGCCTCGCTACTAGATATATCACTGTTAGGAAAGTTCCTTAGAGGTATGTATATATATCTGTCTCCTCTTTGATTAACCTGATAATACTTTCCGCTGCCCGTAGTTATTTCTAGCTTGTTTGGGGTCATTCACTCAATGTCACAACAAAAGACACCCTTTTCACACAATAAAATCTTAATCAAAAAAGGCAGCGAGCATATTAATTTACCTCTTAGTCCCTTGAAGAACCTCCTTTCAGCTTCATAATATGACACAAACTGATCTAGTAAAAAATCTATTACAAACCCACCCAAAATGATTTCAACCCAATGACCTACAATGTGGGTGATGGAGTTATCAGTTTTCTCTAACTTTTGGATCAACGCAGGTGTCCACTGAGTGATACTATCATCCTTCTAGTAAGTTTGGAACTCATCTAATCTTGATGACCACTCCTATAGTTCTTGTGCAAAGGTCACAAATGAAATCTCGTGAACCTCTATGAAAATATAATTTTGTTTCCAATCTTCAGTAGACAACTTCTTACTTATGTTTTACTTAAGGGAAAATTCTTGAATTTTCTTCTCAAACCAGTCTTCTAACTCAGGCTTTGATGGCCTCCACAACACCCAATATCTCTCAAAATTATCCCAGACCTTGGAACTGAACCATTTGCCGGCTTGAGGGATCCTAACCCAGGTTTGGATTTAAGCTTAACCAACAAAACCCTCTTACTACTGGCCCTTTTGGTAGTGAACTACCTGCACAGGTCAAAGTCTCACCCGAAGTAGTATGGGGGGTGATGGAACCAAGTTTCCACACCCTGAGAGAGAATTAAATGATGTGGGTGTGTTTAGATCTATAATGATAGCGGATTGGCCTTCACAACAAAGACCCTAACCGGGTAGATCTAGGTCAATTTACATGGGCTATCCTGCGCGCACATAGATAAAGGCTTCATACCCGCTTCAATAGTCTTCATAGTTTGACTTTCAGGTCTTATAGTAATATATCTATGCATTCAACAATCATATAAGACAGAAAAGAAAGTACGCAACCAATCCAAACACAAACAATATACTTGATGCAGTAAACGGAAATAATACATAGAAAAATATAAAAAATTTAAACACTGATGCATTTGATACTCAAAATTATCCCAAAACACTTCTTTATTCATTCATAGTTCGTAATCCCTTTAGAATACTTTAGTTCCAACCGCACACATAGCCAACGGGGTCTACACATAGCAGGACTAAGGTCTCCATGCGCACAACCAACAGGAGGTTTCTATAGCCAAAAAATTTTGCTTCACAGCTCAAAATATCATAATCTAATCAAAAAAAAATTAGAACTACCCTATCCAACTCGATCTAGACTTCTATTTATATCTTTGTCCTGCACTCATCTAAGGCCCACAAGCTATGGTTTGTGACCCCTAGTTCTACCCTTTTCCCCATTACAACTCATGAAGGAGATTTGACCCACCCCAATTCCCCTTTACTTATGCATTCCTTAGCATGCACGACTCAAAAATACAAAAAAATATTTTTGTATCAAAATGTTCATCGCAAGAGACCCCACTCCAACATGCACTAAGTGTTCCAGTGTTGGTGGTCATCCTTAGGACCATGACATGGCTCACGAACCCAAATGAAAAAAATATCTTGGTGTGCTCTTTCTGTCATCAACACTTCCTTCCCAATCGCTGTCAGTGTAACCAACCACCCTAAAATCATCAATTCCAGAGTATAAAATGCCATACTCCTTTGTCCCATAGACATAGTTTAAAATTATTTTCGTTTCTTGCCAATGTGTCTCCTTTCATTTCTCCGTGAACATCGACACCAAACTCACTGCATACATTATATTAGCCCTGGTTGTGGTCAAATACATTAGGCTTCCCACCATACTTTTGTATAATGTTGGATTGATGTTGTTGCTGCAATCTTCCTTCCCCAAATTCAACCCTGTGACAGTTAGAGTTGGTGATGGCTTGTTTTTTTTCACATTAAACCTCTCTAAAATGTTCACAACATACTTTTATTGAGAGATAAAAATGCCATTTTCTGTTTTCCTCACTTCTATGCCCAAAAAATATTTTAACAACCCCAATTCATTCTTTTCAAACTCACTTTTCATGACTAATTTTAAAGAAATGATGAGGAAATCATCACTCACTGTAAAAATAAAATAATCTACATACAAAACGACAGTAATAAGCTTACCGTCATTTTATTTGATATAGATATTAGGTTCAACATCACATTTTTCAAACCCATTTCCCATCAAGTAAGCATCTATCCTTTTATATCATGCTCTTGGTGCTTGCTTCAGCCCATAAAGAGCTTTCCGTAACCTACATACCTTCTCTTCTTTGCCTTCTACCTCATAGCCAGGAGGTTGTGCAACACTTCTTCTTTTAGCAACCCATTCAAGAACATTGATTTTACGTCCATTTGGTGCACATTCCATTTCTATTGCACGACAATCGACAACATTGTACCCATTGTCTCCATCCTTGCGACACGCGCAAATGTTTTCGCATAGTCTCTTCCATGATGCTTCTTGTATCCTTTGAAAACTAGCCTTTCTTTATTCCTTTCTATCTTGCCTTCAATGTTCCTCTTGGTCTTATAGACCCACTTCACTCCAATGACTTCTTTACCTTGTGGAAGGTCCACTAACTTCCATGCATCATTATTTTCTATTTCTCGTTGTTATTCATCTTTTGACTGCATCTTCAAAGTGTATTGGGTCATCTACATGAAAAAATAATGAAAATAATGAATTTATACCAATGTTGTTATCAAATTAATATTGCTCATATATTTCATTTAAATTTCTAAATTTTGGTCTTCTCATGCTTGCGAAAGATGGGCTTGGTGTTGTTCTTCAAGTAGATGGAGTTGCAGATCTTTGTGGTGTGCTTCAAGAAGCACTTGCTTGGTTGCGCAACACTGTCCTATTATTTTTTTATGGTCTCACATGTTGACTTCTTTGTTGAGCTTGTGTAGGTGGAGGAGGAGTCACCGTTGAGGAATTAGTGTTGAGGTGAATTCCTCTTTGTCTTCATGTGACATACATGTCTTCACATTGATTTTCTTCTCTAAAATTCCATCCTATGCTTCCTCTTCTATTAAATTAACATCTCTACTGATTATTACCTTCTTGTTTGATGTATTATAGAGTCTCTATGCATTGGATTCATCATTGTTTCCAAAAAATGTACATTTATCCCCCTTCTTTTCCAACTTCTTCCTCAACTCATCCAGGACATGTGCATACGCCACACACCCAAACACTCTCATGTGAAAGAAACCTTTCTTTATTCCACTCCATGCCTCTTCAGGAACTCTATTTGTGACACTTTTGGTTGAACACCTATTAATAATATACGTTGAACAAGTGACAACTTCAACCCAATAATAATTGGAAAAATGCTTTTCCTTCAACATACTCCTTGCCATTTTCATGATGGTCATATTCTTTCTTTCCGAGACACCATATTGTTGTGGTGTATACCTTGTTGTAAGCTTCTTGCGTATTCCATGCTCCCTGCAAAAACATAGGAAGTAACTTAAGATATATTTTCCACCTCTATCAGTACTCAACACTTTTATGTAGTGTTCACTTTTCTTCTCAACAAGAACTTTGTAGTGGCAGAAGCGATCAAACACTTCACTTTTATGTTTTAGGAAGTAGACCCATGTCTTCTTTGTATAGTCATATATGAATGTCAAAATGTAATGGTTGTCACCAATTGATGGTGTTTGCATTGGTACACATAAATATGAGTGGACAATTTCGAAAGGTTCTTTTGCCCTTATAGACTTTTGCTGCTAGAAATGATTCTCTATGTTGTTTTCCCGAGATGCATCCTTCACATAGGCTGTCCAGTTTTTCTTTTAGTGGCAATCCATTCACCATGCATTTTCTATGCAACAAATTCAAACCTCTGAAGTTGATATGACCAAATTTCAAAAGCCATAGCCAGTTCTCATCTTTTATTTCTTCTTGAAAATTTTCTTATCTAACAGCTACTGCATTTCTTTCATCCATTTGTGGATTCATGGATATCTATGCTTGAGCACCTTCTCCTTCCAAATATGATCTTAGCTTGAGAGGTAACATCCTATTGTTTTTCATATGAACTTTTTCAATCAATTTTCTTCTTGGAGGCTTATCCAATATTGTGCACACATGATTCTTGAAAAATACAATGTAGCCCTTTTGCATGACTTGTCCAATACTTATGAGGTTGTGCTTCAAACCCAGAACAAAATAAACATATGAAATATAATTCCTCTATCCCTTCTCGGTAATAATGTCAACTTTTCATTTTCCCATTACAAAGGATTTTCTATCAATGCCTAATGTCACTATAGATTTTACACTCTCATCTAAATTGGAAAACATTTCTATGTTTCCAGTCATGTCATTGCTACACCCTGAATATAAGAACCATACATCTCATTGTTTTTCTTGTTCTACATTACAAGCTAAGAAAATGCTATTATGGTTCTGATTTTCCTTTATGAATTTTTCACTTGGTTTGCTACTTATGTAGTATTTCTTCTTTCTAAATTCATTTTCATAATGACCATACTTCTTACAATAATGACATCGAACTTGAGATTTATCATACCTCTGCCCTTGTGACTGATTTTGGCTTGAGCCTTGACTTGGATTTTCATTGCTGCCCCTTCCACTTGAGCTTGAAGGGCTGCTTCTTCCACCTCTACGTGGGATTCTTCCTCTTCCTCTATAATTTTAACTTCCTCGACCTCTACCTTGACCAAATGAGACTTTTTTCTTGAATGCATGATCCAATGATGAGTTTGTTCCTCTATTCAACCTATCCTCATGAGACATTAGTGATGCATGAATCTCATCCACTGAAAATTGTGAGAGATTATTTATCTCTTTTATGGCCACAACTATGGCATCAAACCTTGCTGGTATATTTCTGAGAATTTTCTCAACAATTCTCCTTTCCTCTAGTGTCTCACCATGAGACCTGATTTGGGTAACCAATCCAATTACATGTGTAAAAATTGAGTCTATATTCTCAGACTCTTTCATATAGATTCTCTCAAAATATCTTCTCAGCATTTGTAGTTTTGTTGTCTTCACCTTTGCCATGCCTTGGTAGGCTGTCTGGAGGGTATCTAATGAATCCTTGGAAAGATACTTTCATGAACTTCTTGAAATATGTAGAAGAGGGCTTTTGAGTCCTTCTTCCTGTTATCTCTCAACACATCACTTTCTTCTTGTGTTAATGCATTGTATGCTAGTACATCTGTTGGTTCTTGCAAACCATTCTCCACCAATTCCCAAATATCTTAAGAAGAAAACATAGTGTTCATTGTTATAGCTCAATATTCATAATTTTCACCATTAAACTGCAGTATTTGTGGACTAGTCAAGCTTGTTCTTGTCACTAGAATTTTCACTGTGTAAACGAACTTTCTTACTGTGTAAAATTATACTCACTGTGTAAAAAAATTCTCACTGTTGGAGAAAACAGTACACAAAAATTTAAAGAACTCATTTTAACTTCTCAGGAAAAACACTTGCAGTAATGAGGGTTTAAACCCTCTCTGATATTATGTTAGAAATTTAAAAGGCAGGGTAAATTATTTTCCCTCAATATAAGGAGATCACACAAAGTTCCAGAATGAATTTAACCAAGACAACATAGTTACAAAAATCTACACAGATTTGCATAGCTCACTTATCCATACCATAAATTTATGGAAATAAAATAATATGAATCCTATTTTTAATACAGAGTGGCAGAGATTAAAATCGAAACTATAGAGGAGAAAATATAATCAAATAATTTTACTCATGGTGAAATAGAGTAAAACAGAGTGGTGTGGTATGAATGATACGTGGAAAATTTCAAGAAAAATATCATGACTAACCAAACTTTATATTATAATTTAAAACATGAAATACATTCGCATATGGAGCTTGTGGCTCCTTCACCAATAAAACAAGACTTCTTACTAAGATTTACATCCAATAGGGTTGCGAAGTAACACAAAGTAAAACCTATTTTCACACACCCACCAATATTCGCTCCATGATTTTCTCCCTCTTGTCTTTCCAGACTTACGTCCGCCATATTACAAAACACTCTAAACTTACATGTAAAATCTAAAAATATATATCTAAGACATTCAATTCGTGACAGACAAAATTTAATACAATGGATGGGAAAAAATGACTTTATGAATTTTAAAGATTTTGCATGTAGTAAACAACATTTATGAATTAATTATTTTCCCATACTCATTTGCTAACCATGCATTCAATCTATATTTGACTTTAATTATTTAAATATGTTGCGGAATGGGTTATGTACTATGCTCAGAACTTGTCCTTCTCTGCAAACTCAATTCGCAACTTGGAAAACATTTACTAAGGTATCGTTGTTGTCATAAGAATTTAACACGGTAGTCGGGATTAATTTTCCAATAATTATTTATGGAACACACCCAAAAAACACATCTGGGAATCCTGAGCTGCACAATGCTTCACTTCTGCTGATAATATGGATGTTTTCGATGGTAAATTAACATCTCTTGTGGTGCAAATAGATTTATCTTTTTCTCCTATGTCCCTCTCTTGAAAACTAATTGACAGAAGACAAGTCTAAATAAAGACTGTGTTGGAGTTTTTCTACCATAAACCTATTTTGTTTTCTCTGTCATTAATTTTTTCTCTCTTCATTTGATTCCTTCCAATAACAGGGATATTACAAAGTTTTTTTATTTATTTGAATTCCTTCCTGAATTTATATAATTTCTTGTTCACGATCCAATGGAGATACGCATGAATTACAAATTATATTGATTGTATCTAAGCACAAGACGTACAAAAGATATGCTAGAAACTTCATAGGGTATTATCTATTCACCTTGGCAAGATGTAGTAATATGTTGATGAGTAATATCATCCTCTTTGATTAAATGCATTGTGACTCTGAACGTCTACTACTTAGTTCCCAGTCTCTTTTTTCCGACTACTGATTGATCTGGCTTATTCTATTTTGGATAAAGGACAAGTACACCGACTACGCTGGAGAGGCCATAAATAATGGACAAAATATCCTTGGAATGATCAAATATTGAAAGGAATGTATTGAGTTTGGATCACTCATCCCCCATATTCGTTACTATAAATTACCTCAAACCTAGGTTGGATATAGAGGGAAATGGTACAGAAGGTCAATCTTCATTTCAATTTTCTTTATTGGGTTGCTAGTATGGTAAAAGGAATTGCGGGCTACCTACCTTTCTAGTAAAAATAATTGCAACCTATCTAGCTTACAGAGACATGACAAGCCCCTTAGAAATCCCCAGCTCAGACAGCTAGTCTGTCTTGAAGCATCCATGACTAATAGGATTTTGGACTAAAGTCATAGCTATTGACCTAGGATATTTCCAATTTTCACATAATAGAACTATTCATTGTCACGGTTCCCCACATCTACCTTAAAACGTGCCTCCTAACTTGTTTTAGGACACAATCTAACCCAGAGACGTTTTGGCTTTTAGTATGTTTGAGTATCTGGTTTATTTTGCACCACATGTTGAGGAAAGGTGTTGTCATGATGATGTTGAATATATTTCCATATTCTGAATTAAAATTTATATTTTAAAATAGTGTAATTTTATTGAAAACTGCTTTACCCTAAATTTCAAGAAATTAAATATAAAACTTTAAATTTCAATATTGACACTAGTATTGAGGTTTTTCTATGACCAACACAATCACATTTACCAATGTGATTGATATACGCCGATAGGCTTATACGAAATATATTTACAACCACATTCACCAATGTGGTTGATATATGCCAATAGGCCTATATCCACTACCCACCACATATATTTCACCAAAATAAATATTATATATTTATGATTAAAATCACCAAAATAATTTATATATAATATTTACTTATAATATATTAATAATATTAACTATATACATACTATATATTAACTTGAAATATATATATATATATATATATATATATATATATATATATATATATATATATATATATTATAGAATATATAATATTATATTATTCAATAGTAAAATATATAATAAAAATATATTATTAAATTATTTCGATACATTAATATTTTTAACTTAAACTATAATATAATTTTATTATAACATAATAATAATATTTTATTAATATTATAATAAGTTTATATCTCTTACCAATATCTCAAGGGATTATTAATATTTTAAACTAAAAGAACTAATAAATTCAAGGGTTTAATATTATAAATCAAAGTAATTGGTGAAACAAAGGATAAATATTAATATTATAAACCAAGAAATAAAAAAAAACCTAAGAATAAATAATTTAATCTCAAGAGATTAAAAAACCCTCGGAACTAATAATACTTTAAACCCAAAAACATAAGAAAGTAATAAACTCTAAGAATTAATATATTAAACTAAATAGATTAATAAAGCATATAAAATAATATTTAAAAACAAAAAACCTAAGAACAAATAAACCCAAGGGTTTAATATTATAAACTGAAGTAATTGGTGAAGCAAAGGATAAATATTAATATTATAAACCAAGAAATAAAAAAACCCTAAGAATAAATAATTTAATCTCAAGAGATTAAAAAACCCTTAGAAATAATACTTTAAACCCAAAAACATAAGAAAGTAATAAACTCTAAGAATTAATATATTAAACTCAAGAGATTAATACAGCATATGAAATAATATTTAAAAACAAAAAAACTAAGAAATTAATGAACCCTAACAATTAATATTTTAAAGTCAAGATATTAATAAACACAAGAGATTATTAATAATACAAACCAAAAGAACTCATAAACCGAAGGTTTAAATATTATAAACCAAAGGAATTGGTGAACCCAAGGGATAAATATTATAAACATTAGGGATCAATATTAAAAACACAAGAGATTAATAAACCCTAAGAATTGATATTTTAGACTAAAAAACCTACTAAATTAATAAACCATAAAAATCAGTATTTTAAACATAAGATATTAATAAACCAATGGGATTATTAACATTATAAACCAAAAGAACTAATAAACCAAAGAGTTTAATATTTTAAACCAAAGGAATCAAGTGATCCCAATGGATAAATATTATAAAACCTACATGGATCAACGACCTTTGCCCTTTAAGCATATAATTTAAAAAAATTAAAAGTAATTTTTATATATTATTAATATACACCCCGTGTGTGATGAAGTCCTAACCCATGTTATATACATGGAGAGACACACACATGACTACAGTATTAAAAGACAATGAGAGAGATATATTAAATGTAATAATATTAAAAAAAAAAAAAAAAAAACTCCTGTGAATACCTTAAATAAATGTATGGGGGACTAGATAGAAACATGAATACACACAATTTTTTTTTTTTTTTTTCTGTTTGAACAAAACAAATTAATAAACCCTAAGAAATAATATTTTAAACTCAAGAGATTAATAAACTCAACATATTATTAATGTTGTAAACCAAAATAAGTAATATTATAAACCAAAGGAATTATTGAAATTATAAAGGTAAGAAACAAATAAACACAAGCATTTAATATTATAAGCCCATGAAATTAGTAAACCCAACGGAAAAATGTTATAAACCTAAGGGATAAATATTAGTATTATAAACGAAGAAATTCATAAACCCTAAGAAGTAATATTTTAAAATAAAGAGAGTAATATACCCTAATAATAAATAGTTTAAAACCAAAAGCCATAGTATCTAATATTTTAAACTCAAGAGATCAGTAAACCCGAGGGATTATTAATAATATAAACCAAAAGAAATAGCAAACCAAGGGTTTAATCTTATAAACCAAAGAAATTGATGAACCCAGGGGAGATTTATTATTAACATAAGGGATCAATAAGGCCAACGGATCAATATTAAAAACACAAGAGAGTAACAAACCCTAAGAATAAATATTTTAAATTCAAAAATCTAAGAAATTAGTAAACCATAAGAATCAATATTTTAAAATCAACTAATTAATAAACACAAGGGATTATTAATATTATAAACCAAAAGAACTAATAAACCCAAGGGTTTAATATTATAAACCAAAGGAATTAGGGAATCCAAGGGGAAAATATTAGAAATATAAGAGATCAATAAAGCCAAGGGATACGTATAAAAAACAAAAAAGGTTAGTAAAGGCTAGGAATAAATATTTTAAATGCAAATTAATGAGAAACTCACATGATTAAAAAAGAGATTAATAAATGTTAGGAATCAATTTTATAAATAAAAATATTTGATAAAGTCAGATGACTATTAATATTATACACCGAGGGGAATAAACATTGTTTACCGTGCTTGATTTAAACATTGAGACAATTGTTGTCACAATGTGACGTTGGACCAACTATGAACATGGTTAGCCATGGGCGATTTTCATATTGAGACAATTTTTGTCAGAATGTGACATTTGATCATGGATGAAATTGATCAACTATGGGTAATGCTAATTAACAATGGTTTCCCATGGTTGATTTTCTTATTGATTCAGTGTTTTTCATAATGTGAAATTAGACCATGCATTAGTATTAAACTCCAGGACTAATATTTAAACTCCAATATTTGGATTTAATAAACTGAAGGGAATAATATTACGAACTGAAAGAATCCGAAAAATTAAGGGATCAATAAGGCCAAGGGATCAATATTAAAAACATAAGAGAGTAACAGACCCTAAGAATAAATATTTAAAATTCAAAAACCTAATAAATTAATAAACCATAAGAATCAATATTTTAAAATCAACTAATTAATAAACACAAGGGATTATTAATAATATAAACCAAAAGAACTAATCAACCCAAGGGTTTAATATTATAAACCAAATGAATTGGGGAACCCAAGGGAAAAATATTAAAAACATAAGAGATCAACAAGGAAAGGGATACATATAAAAAACAAAAAAGACTAAAGTAAAGGCTAGGAATAAATATTTTAAATGCAAATGAATGAGAAACTCACATGATTGATAAAAAGATTAATAAATCTTCGGAATCATTTTTTAAATAAAAATCATTGATAAAGTCACATGATTATTAATATTATAAACCGAGGTGAATAAACATGGTTCTCAAAGCTTGATTTCAACATTGAGAAAATTGTTGTCACAATGCGATGTTGGACCAACTATGACCATGGTTGGCCATGGGTGGTTTTCATATTGAGACAATATTTGTCTGAATGTGACATTTGATCATGGATCACATTGATTGACTATGGGTAAAGAAATTAATAAACACAAATAATTAACCCAACGTATTATTCATATTATAAACCAAAAGAACTAATAACCCAAGGGTTTAATATTGGAAACCAAAGGAATTGGTGAACCCAAGGGAAAAATATTAATAACCTAAGGGACTAATAAGGCGAAGGATCAATAAAATTAATAAAAAAATACTCAAGTTGAAGATCTTAATAAACACTAATAATTAACCCAAGGGATTATTTATATTATAAATCAAAGGAACTGATAAACCCAAGGGTTTAATATTAGAAACCAAAGGAATTGGTGAACCCAAAGGAAAAATATTACCCAACAAATTAGTATTAGAAACAAAAATTATTAATAAACTCAAGTGATTAATAAAGTCGAAGGATCAATAAAATTAATAAAAAAAAATATAAAAACCACATAAATTAATTAACACTAATAATTAACCCAATGTATTATTCATATTATAAACCAAAAGAACTAATAACCCAAGGGTTTAATGTTAGAGACCAAAGGAATGGGTGAACACAAGGTAAAAATATTAATAACGTAAGGGACCAATAAGGCGAAGGGGACAATACTAAAGACACAATAGATTAATAAAGAATACGACCCAATATTTTAAATAGAGAGGAATTTTAAAGTCACATGATTATTATTATGATAAACCGCAAGTGATCAATCAACTTTACTGATTGTTAATATTATAAACAGATTGAATTAATAAACTAAAATGATATTAAATTCTGCCATCAGTGAAAACAAAAAAATAATATTGAAATTAACATAGTTTAAACAAAAAACCTAAGAATTTAATAAACGATAGTATTTAATATTTTAAACTCAGGATATTAATAAACCCGAGGAATTATTGATAATATAAACCAAAAGAAATAATAAACCCAATGGTTTAATATTATAAACCAAAGGAATTGGTGAACCCAAGGGAAAATTATTAAAAACATAAGTTATCAATAAGGACAAGGGATCAATATTAAAAACACAAGAGAGTAACAAACCCTAAGAATAAATATTTAAATTCAAAAACCTAAGAAGTTAATAAACCATAAGAATCAATATTTTAAAATCAACTAATTAATAAACACAAAGGATTATTAATATTATAAACCAAAAGAACTAATAAACCCAAGGGTTTAATATTATAAACTAAAGGAATTGTAGAACCCAAGGGAAAAATATTAAAAACATAAGAGATCAACTAGGCCAGGGGACACATATAAAAAACAAGAAACGTCAAAGTAAAGGCTAGGAATAAATATTTTAAATGAAAATGAATGAGAAACTCACATTATTAATAAAGAGATTAATAAATCTTAGGAATCATTTTTTTAAATAAAAATCATTGATAAGTTCACATGATTATTAATATTATAAACCGAGGGGAATAAACATGGTTCTCAATGCTTGATTTAAACATTAAGACAGTTGTTGTCACAATGCGACGTTGGACCAACTATGACCATGGTTGGCCATGGGTGATTTTCATATTGAGACAATATTTGTCAGAATGTGACATTTGATGATGGATGACATTGATTCACTATGGCTAAAGAAATTAATAAACACTAATAATTAACCCAAAATATTATTCATATTATAAACCAAAAGAACTAATAACCCAAGGGTTTAATATTATAAACCAAAGGAATTGGTGAACCCAAGGGAAAAATATTAATAACCTAAGGGACCAATAAGGCGAAGGATCAATAAAATTAATAAAAAATACTCAAGTTGAAGAAATTAAAAAACACTAATAATTAACCCAAGGGATTATTCATATTATAAACCAAAAGAACTAATAAACCCAAGGGTTTAATTTTATAAACCAAAGAAATTGGTGAACCCAAGGGGCAAATATTACCCGACAAATTAGTATTAGAAATAAAAATTATTAATAAACTCAAGTGATTAATAAAGTCGAAGGATCAACAAAATCAATAAAAATATATATAAAAACCAAAGAAATTAATAAACACTAATAATCACTAATAGTCAACGCAACGTATTATTCATATTATAAACCAAAAGAACTAATAACCCTAGGGTTTAATATTAGAAACCAAAGGAATTGGTGAACCCAAGGTAAAAATATTAATAACGTAAGGGACCAATAAGGTGAAGGGAACAATATTAAAAACACAATAGATTAATAAAGAATACGACCCAATATTTTAAATAGAGAGGAATTTTAAAGTCACATGATTATTATTATGATAAACTGCAAGTGATCAATCAACCTTACTGATTGTTAATATTATAAACCATTTGAATTAATAATCTAAAGTGATATTAAATTCTCCCATCAGTGAAACCAAAAAAATAAAATTGAAATTAACATACTTTAAACCTAAAACCTAAGAATTTAATAAATGATCGTATTTAATATTTTAAACTCAAGAGATGAATAAACCCGATGGATTATTAATAATATAAAACAAAATAAATAATAAACCCAAGGGTTTAATATTATAAAGCAAAGGAATTGGTGAACCCAAGGGAAAATAATTAAAAACATAAGTTATCAATAAGGCCAAGGGATCAATATTAAAAACATAAGAGAGTAACAAACCCTAAGAATAAATATTTTAAATTCAAAAACCTAAGAAATTAATAAACCATAAGAATCAATATTTTAAAATCAACTAATTAATAAACACAATGGATTATTAATATGATAAACCAAAAGAACTAATAAACCCAAGGGTTTAATATTATAAACCAAAGGAATTGGGCAACCCAAGGGAAAAATATTAAAAACATAAGAGATCAACAAGGCCAATGGTTTATGTTCATATTGAGTCAGTTTTTTCATAATGTGAAATTGGATGATACATTAGTATTAAACTCTAGGACTAATATTTAAACCCCAATATTTGGGGAAACTAAGGGAAAAATATTAAGAACATAAGAGATCAACAAGGCCAAGGGATACCTATAAAAAAAAAAAAAAATAGTGAAGGCTAGGAATAAATATTTTAAATACAAATGAATGAGAAACTCACATGATTAATAAATAGATTAATAAATTTTAGGATTCAATATTTTAAATAAAAATCACTAGTAAAGTCACATGATTATTAATATTATAAACCGAGGGGAATAAACATGGTTTACCATGATTGATTTAAACATTGAGACAATTGTTGTCATATTGCGACGTTGGACCAACTATGACTATGGTTGGCCATGTGTGATTTTCATATTGAGACAATATTTGTGAGAATGTGACATTTGATCATGGATGACATTGGTCGACTATGGTTAAGATTCATATCATGAGACTTATAATTAATATTATAAATCCAAGGTATTATTATGGAAAACCCAAGGGATTACAAACCGAAATGAATAACTTTAAACCCTAGGATGATTATAAACCCTAAAATTAATAAACCTAAGAGATTAATATTGTAAATAATAGGCTTAATATTAAACCCTGGGAATATAAACTCAAGGGTTAATATTATAAACTGAACGAATTTACATTATAAACCTAATTTATTATAAAACCAAAGGATATATATTAAACCCTAATACTAATATTACAAACCCTATAAATAATATTATACCATAGGAATATGATCACTTATATTAATAAACTCAAGAGATTAATATTGTAAACCCGAGGTAGTAATAAAAAGGAGGTATTAATACTAAAACCCTTAAAAACCCAAAGTATTAATATTGTAAACCAAACATATATAAAACCTAATATAAATATTATATACCCTAAAAAAATTGGTTGACCATGGTTTATTTTCATATTGAGACTATACTTATCACAATGCGGCATTGGACCATGCTTGACCATGATTGATTTTCATATTGATATAATATTTGTCACACTATGACGTTTGACCATAATTTTCCATGATTGAACATTACTAACCACGGTTGATTTTAATATTCACAATATTTTTCACAATATGACATTGGATTGTGGTTGATAATGGTTGATCGTGGTTGAAAATGGTTGGTTTTGATATTAAGAAAATCTTTGTCATATTCTGACATTGGACAATCGTTGACCAGGAATTACCACGATTTATTTTCATATGGACCGTGATTGACCATTATTGACCATGAGTGATTTTGATTTTGAGACAATATTTATCACAATGAGACATTTGACCATGGTTGACTATGATTTAATATGGTTGACCATGGTTTATTTCTATATTGAGACAATATTTGTTATAATGTGACGTTGGACCATGGTATAATTGACCATGATTGACCATTACTGACCATGGTTGATTTTAATATTCACAATATTTGTCACAATACGACGTGGGATAGTGGTTGATAATGGTTAATCGTGGTTGACGATGGTTGATTTTGAAATTAAGACAATATTTTTCATATTCTAATGTTGGACAATGGTTGACCATGAATTACCATGATTTATTTTCATACTGACCATGATTGACCACGATTGACCATGAGTGATTTTCATTTTGAGACAATATTTATCACAATGAGACATTTGACCATGGTTGACTATGATTGAATATGGTTGACCATGGTTTATTTCTATATTGAGACAATCCATGTAATAATGTGACATTGGGCCATGGTTGACTATGAATGACGATGGTTGACGATGGTTGGTGATGCTTGAACATGGTCGAATTTCATATGGAGAAAATATTTTTCACAATGTGACATTGGACCATGGTTTACCATGATTATAAACCTAATGGATTCATATTATAAACCCAAGGGACTAATAAATTCAAGGAATTAACAATAAAAACCCAAGGGATTGTAAGCCCTAGGTGATAATATTAAACATAAGGGTTTAATATTATAAGCCCAAGATATATAACCACAAGAAAAATATTATAAACCCTAAAATAAACATGGTTGTCCATCATTTTCATGGTTGATTTTCATATTGACACAATCTTCATCACTAACATGATGTTGGACCATGGTTGACCATGATTGATTTTGATATTTAGACAATCTTTGTTACAATGCAATGTTATACCATGGTTTATTTTTATAGTTAGAAAATCTTTGTCACAATGTGATGTTGGACCATGTTTGATCATGATTGAGATGGTTGACCATGGTCAGCGACGGTTGACCATGGTCAGCGACGGTTGATCATGGTCGACGATGGTTGACCATGGTTTATTTTCATATTGAGACAATATTTGTCACAATGTAAGGTTGGACCATGGTTCACCATGATTGGCAATGGTTGATTTTCATATTGACCATGGTTGACCATGATTGGTTTTCATATGGGGACAATGTTTGTCACAATGTGACATTTAAATAGATATTATAGACCCTAAAATAAACAAGGTTGACCATCGTTCACCATGGTTGATTCTCATATTGACACAATATTCGTCACAATGTGATGTTGGACCACATTTTACCATGATAAATTTTCATATTGAGACAACATTTGTTATAATGTGACATTGGACCATTGTTGATTTTCATATTGAGGCATTATTTATCACAATGCAACGTTAGACCATGATTAATCATGGATTTCCATTGTTAAATTAATATAATGTTGGACCGAGAGTCAATTTTCATCACAATGTGACCATGATTATTTACCATAATAATATTATTTAATGTTATTAAAATTAATAATTGAAATTGAAATTAATATTTATAAATATTAATAATATTAATATTATTATTCATATTAACAATATTAACATAAATAATTAATATTAGTATTAAAATTAAAATTAATATTAATATTTAATGTTAAAGATATTAATATTTAAATTTATTAATTCATATAAATAATAATAATATTAAAAAATCATGCAATTCCAATAGGGGTGTTACGCCTATCGGCCTAGTTATTTATATTAATTAATTAAATAAGTATATTATTTTTTAGATAATTCAATAAAAGATGGAGTTTGAAGTTGTGTATATGAAGTTTGTTTCTATTTATAATAATTAAGTTTTAAATAAAATGATTATAATTAGAAAAGTTTGAGAACCAATAATATTAAGAACCAATTCAGTTAAAGAGTTTGTTATTTTATATTTTATTTTTTCTAATTTGTTATTTTATGTTTTATTATATTTTATTTCTCTTAATTTGTTAACACAGTTAAATTTTGTACATTTAATTGAATTAATAATTAAGAGATCATTTTTTTTTTCACTCTTAAAAAATAGATTTAAGTTAACTTTAAAATTCTAAATATAAATCATGTCGTAAGGAAAACATAAATCATATTGAACTAACAGAAATGAATCCAAATTTATTAAAAATAAATAAAAACCCTAACACCAAGAAATCTTGTAGAATGTGGACATTAGTCGAGAGGATATATATATATATATATATATATATATATATATATATATATCCAAAACCGGAAGGTTAATACACCTAAAACGTGCCAAACTGGAGGGACAGACTTCTTTAATTAGGAATTGTTAATTACATTCATGCAATCTTAGAAGAAATCAACAAAAACCCCACTGGGGAAATGAGTCAAAGGGGTCGAACAAACATTTCAAAATAAAACATAGAGTGAGGAAAATCCATGCTGGAGTAAATTTGTGAGTGCTGAATCACATCCCTGTACTAATCAAACAATATTTCGTTATGAGAGGAACCTGGAGTGGAACAATTTCCAGTCGATTAAATATGTGAACGCAAGAATGAAAAAAAAGAAATATGGAAGAATTACAAACCTCCTATGGGCTCAAGCCTGTCCAAAATAATAAAGTGGTTAGGGTTAGAAGTGTAACCAAAATATATGCAACAACTCAATTAACAAAAGGGAGATAAGTCCTTCGGATAATACTTACATGGATAATGAATTCCTAATGCCAACTTGCAAAAATAATAACCCCTTTGGTTAGCAGTTTTAGGTGGTGGCAATAAAAAGAAAACAAAAAAACAGGAAAATATACTTGCTGAGCTGTTCAATTTGGAAAGCCTCACTAAAATTTCTGTGTCTCGAAATAGTTTTCTTTCAATACCATTGTTTTCAAAGAATTCAAGCAGGGTTAAATATCTAGATCTTTCAAACAACAATCTCACCGGAACCATTTCTTCTCTAGCTCGCATTACTTCTCTTATCTATCTTGATATCTATCATAATAATCTATCCGGGTCATTCCTAATTGACGCTCAAAAATTTCAATTCCTCGACATTTCCTTCAATAACTTCACGGGAAGAGCCAACGAAGAAGATGTCAAGAAATTTGGTCTCGTGGCCTTTATTAATTATGGACTCTATAACAATCCATCCAAAACCCCCTATTCGAACAATGCCCATTTCAAGCCTCCCTCGCCTTCTCCTCTTCTGCATTATACGGTATTCCATTCTCTGAGGAAAGGAGAAATGGTAACAATTGTATTAGTCATTGCAGTAACAGTGACTACCATGGCATTCTTCTTATTTTGATTCCATAAAATACGAAGAGCCCGAGCTCAGAAGAAATCGGTCGTCCCAAAACCTCCATTTACATGGAAAACTGACAGATCCATAACTGAATCGGGGCCATTCTCATTCGAGACAGATTCTGGTACATGGGTAGCTAACATCAAGGACTCATCCTCAGCTCCTGTAATCATTTTGAAAAACCCCTGTTAAACCTCACCTTCTCTGATCTCCTAGCCTTAACTTCTCAGTTCAGCAAAGAATCCCAGGTGGTTGAAGGATGTAACTGCCCCATTTATAGATCCATATTACCGGGAGAAATCCATGTAGAAATCAAGGTATTAAAAAAAGCAAAGGATCTAAATGCAGAATAATTTGTCTCAAAGCTAGATGCATTGGGTCACCTTAACCATCCCAAAATTTTGCCTCTTTTAGGGTACTGCATTGCAGGGAAAGAGAAATTTCTAATCTGTGAATTTATGAAAAATGGGGACCTCCATCAATGGCTTCATGAGCTTCGTGGCATGCAGCCCAATATAGAGGACTGGAGCATGGACACATGGGAGGAGCAGCACACCAAAGGTGATGCAGCTTCTGTTGAAAATAATAAAGTCACCTGCAACCCTATGTAGGAGAAAGAGAGTACAACAAGTGCAGAGGTTGAGTGCACACCTTGGTGTATTCAACAAAGTTTAAATGACACTGTAAGGCATTTTTTTGTTTAAAGGACCGCAGCCACTATTGCAGAGGAAAATTGATTTTTTTGTGTTTAACCCATGTAACAACATAATTTATTAAAAACCATTTTATCTGGCATAAAGACCTCACCAACCACAGTATCATTTTAATTTACGTGCCAGTGTTTTAAACTTTTGAACTGGGCCACGATAGCAGCCGGTCCCACATGCCAACTCACCACAGTCGATCAATCTTATTGTTTCTCATTCATTTTTTACTTCACGTCACTTCAACCATTTTTTACGTGGATTTTTTTTTAAATTCGGCTCATAAAACCTGTGGAGTTTGATGGGGCCCAGCGCTAGCCAATCAAATGGCATTCGTGTGGACTGAAGCGTTAGTGACGTCATGCAGTTTTGTGACGTGAATTTTCATTGCAATACAGTTTGTTTGTGTTTGAAATCCAGGGTTCATCGATAGTTTATAACTTTGGGTTAAAGTTTATTCTGCCGAAGTATTAAGGTTTTATTAAACCTTGTTATGTTGTTTTGTTTTATGTTATAAATGTCGCGCGATAAAAGTCTAAGACTCTGGCTACACTATGTAAAAGGAATGTAATATATATATATATATATATATATATATATATATATATATATAAGCTGTAAGTTTATAATATATATATACATATACCATAGTTTGTTTTCTTTGTATTTTTTTTTATCGCGCCATATAAAATAAAGCCAGTAGGATTAATGAAATGTTAAAAAAAAGTAGTGATATTGTGTGTAAAAGAACAAAGTGTATGACTCTGTATAAAAGAAGAGAGAATTTTATATATATAAAAAAAACAGTGACTGTGTGAAATATTTTGTAAGAGAGCCCGAAGGCTGAAAACAAAATATTGGACTATGTGTCCATTTTGTAAGCGATGGAGAAGAATTTTTTTTCACTGTTTGAGATGCAATTGGAATTTTCTAAATGCCAGAACAACAGTTCTGTGACATCGCTGTAATAGATTTTTTTTAACGAAATAGAAACTGTTTGTGTGCCATCTCTATCCAGAAAATTGTAATTGAATCTCTGTGTTGAAGTTGGGGAATTTTCTATTCCTCTCTGTGTTCTGGAATACTCAGAAATTCCAACAGCTTCCAGTGAACACATGAGATGGATTACCAAGCACAAAATAGCTCTAGGAATTGCTAGGTTGCCTGCATTTCTCCACCATGGGTTATCCTCGTCGGCCATTCATGGAGGACTGACACCATTTAATGTGCTGTTAGATGACAATTTTGAACCCCGCCTTGCTGAATCCGGGATCAGAGACCTTTTAAAGGTATCAGCGTGGCCTGAAATATTGAATTCTGTATATGCTGCTCCTGAATCTACTGACACTCTTGAAGAAGGTGGAAAGGCTGATGTCTATATTTTTGGGGTTGTTCTATTAGAACTGGTCATGAGAAGAAGGGCTTTTGATGGTGATTTTCCTGATGGTTTAATGGTAATTTTCTTCATTGGGTTTGTTCTCTAATGAAGAAATAAAAAAATGGCATTACTGCACTGAACCTAGAAGTGTCCATTGCTGCTCCTACAACCCAAATGTTTGATGCTTTGAGAATCGGTATCTCTGCACTACAGAGTCACCATCCAAGTGTCCTTCTATGCAGCAGGTGGCTGGTATTTTTTAAATACATATAACAAGTCAATAACTGTCGAGGAAGTCTCTAGCTTACCATAAAAGTCCCCAGCGAATATGTAATGCATGGAAGAAACCTACAGGTGATTCCATAAAAGGGTAAAATGACATGAAACCCACATATTCACACCTACAATAGTAGTAGAGAATATAACACTGAAACCCCACTACTATCAAGGGAAATAAAATACAACACTCTGCAATGTATTACCTCTAAGTTATAGAAAACAGTGACCAATGTTTGAGTCGCTAGAGCTAGACTCAGAGACCAGAATGGAGCACGATTGCAGTTAGCAAATGATGGTAGTTACACCCATAATGGGCTCCAAGCAATGTACACTATCTGATTCCATACCCTAGTAATCTAGGGACAATGTGGAGCCACTTACATTTAAGCATCGAAGGAAACATATACAACAGATGCTGGCTCTTGCATATCCAACCACGTCAGTCACCTCTCATCCTCCTCCGAAATATTGCTAGTGGAATCTCATTGCAACGGCAGGAATCCATTTGCAGAGAGGGTCTTTACAACATCACTCCCTTCCAGCTCCTCAAACATGTTTAGTTTGGTTCATCTTCCCGTATATTTCTAGAGTTCACCCTAATTTGATAGGTGGCAGTCAACAAATGGAATAGTAAATTTTTAATCATGTTTTGTAAAAATTTAATTTAAGTATGGTTTAAAAATTTGATTTAGATATGCAAGAAAGTTAGTTGTTTGAATTTCATCCATTGATGTAGTGGCGATGACCAGAATATACTGGCATCTCTAAATCTACACCATCCAATCAAAATGATTAATTAAAAAATGATTAAATCGTGCAATTCCAATAGGGGGGTTACGCCTATCAGAGTAAATAATAATAATCAATGGAGTTTTATCTATGACCCAGTAATATCTTTTTTACACGTGCTTAATGTAATGTTAAAAAAAAAGTAGTGATATTGTGCATAAAAGAACAAAGTGTATGACCCTGTATAAAAGAGAGAAACAGAGCATTTATAAAAAAAAAATCAGTGACTGTGTGAAATATTTTGTAAGGGAGCCCGAAGGCTGAAAACAAAATATTGGACTGTGTGTGCATTTTGTAAGTGACAAAGAATAATTTTTTTTCACTGTGTGAGCAACAGTTGGAATTTAGTAAATGGCAGAACAACATTTATGTGGCATCATTGTAATAGATTTTTTTTAATGAAATAAAAATTGTTTGTGTGCCATCTCTATCCAGCAAATTTTAATTAAATCTTTGTGCTGAAGTTGGGAAATTTTCTATTCCTCTGTGTGTTCTAGAATACTTAGAAATTCCAATAGATTTCAGTGAACACATGAGATGGATTACCAGGCACAAAGTAGCTCTAGGAATCGCTAGGGCGCTCGCATTTCTCCACGATGGGTTATCCTTGCCGATCGTTCATGGAGGCCTGACACTGTTTAATTTGCCGTTAGATGACAATTTTGAACCCCACTTGGCTCAATCCGGGATCAGAGACCTTTCAAAGGTATCAATGCACCCTGAAATCCTAAATTTTGTATATGCTTCTCCTGAATCTATTGACACTACTGAAGAAGGTGAAAAGGTTGATGTCTATAGTTTTGGGGTTGTTTTATTAGAACTGTTAATGGGAAAAAGGGCTTCTGATGGTGATTTTACTGATGGGTTCAATGGGAATTTGGTTGGTTGGGTTAGTTCTCTGATGAAGATAGAAAAACACGGTGTTACTGCACTAAACCCAGGAGTGTCAATTGTTGCTCCTACAACCCAAATGTTTGATGCTTTGAGAATCGAGTATCTCTGCCCTGTAGAGTCACCGTCCAAGCATACTTCTATGCAGTAGGTGGTTGGTATTTTGAAAGACATATAACAAATGAATAATTGTATAGGAAGTCTCTAGCTTAACATAAAAGTCCCCAGCGAATAAGTAATGCATGGAAGAAACCTACAGGTGATTCCATAAAAGGGTAAAATGGCATGAAACCCACATATTCACACCTAAAATAGTAGTAGAGAATATAACACTGGAACCCCACTGATATCAAGGGAAATAAAACACAACACTCTGCAATGTATTACCCCTCAGCTGTAGAAAACAGTGACCAATGTTCGAGTCGCTAGAGCCAGACTCAAAGACCAGAATGGAGCGTGATTGCAGCGAGGAAATGATGGTAGTTACACCCATAATGGGCTCCAATCAATCTACATTGTCTGATTCCATACCCTAGTGATCTAAGGACAAAATGGAGCCACTTACATTCAAGCATCGAAAGAAATGTATACAACAGATGCTGGCTCTTGCATATCCAGCCACGTCAGGCACCTCTCGTCCTCCTCCGAAAGATTGCTAGTGGAATCCCATTGCAATAGTATGAGTCCATTTGTAGAGAGGTCCGTTACAACATTGCTCCCTTCCGTCTCCTCGAATGTGTTTATTTTGGTTCATCTTCCCGTATCTTTCCAGAGTTCACCCTATTTTGATAGGTGGCAGTCAACAAATGGCACAGTAAATTTTTAATCATGTTTTCTAAAAAGTTAATTTAATTATGGTTTAAAAATGTGATTTAGATATGCAAAGAAGTTATTTGTTTGAATTTCATCCATTGATGTAGCGGCAACGACCAAAGTATACTGGCATCTCTAAATCTACACCATCCGATCAAAATTATTAATTAAAAAAATGATTAAATCATGAAATTCCAATAGGGGGGTTACACCTATCAACATAAATATAATATTTGTAATCGATGAAATTTGAATGGTAATATCAATCGGTATGAATGAAATGCGCTATTCTAAACATGCCCACATGGCCTCCTCTAGGTTGTATCAATTTTCTAAACATCTGTGATTTTCTAACTGTCCATAGACACCGTTTTAATTTTCAAAAATTTTATTGACACTTGACCCTTGGTACAAGAAACATTATAAAATGGAATGATATTTTTTGTTAGAATTTAAGGCCTTATATGCTTCATTCACAACTTTCAATTTTCAGTTTAACCGTTCTCTTCGGTTCTCTTTATGTTCGGGGTTTTCATCATTTTACACAACAACAAATATCATTTCTTCGAGGATTTTGCAAATGGAAATAATAAATTTTCCATTTTCACTCATATGTGGTAAGAAGTGGTTCAAACTTATGGTGCATTAGATTATTTTAGAAAATTTGTGTCTAAAAAATGTAATGTAGTTAGGGTAATAATGACAATCTCAAATTTTTTTTCTTTTGTAATTTTGGGGTATCATTTTTTTTTTAATCATGGGAATTGTCAATTGGGTCATTCTTATACTTACATGAAATTTTTAAATTCCAACATATACTAGTATGCTTATGGTGATGTTGAAGCTTTTGGACTTCCAAGTCATTTTCAAAAAATCCAGGTTTTTTGGAGACAAAGCTCTAAAAGGGGCTTCAACATTTAAAATTAACTCTAACTATGTGTTTTTAAATATTCTTAGTTTTTATTATTATTATATAATATTTTTAGAAAATATATAGAGAGGAGAGTTTTTTTCCATATTAAGGTGAAAGTTAATTTACCTTGAAAAGCATGAGAGATACAGGGAATAAATCATGAGACATTTTAGCTATAAATAATGAGATCTTTAGGTAATAAATTAGAAAGTGATTTATGGATGTAGGAAAATCTACTTCTTTTGCAACTTTGTATTTAATCATTATAAACCTACAGAAAAATCTAATGGCAAAATGAATGAATGTGAAATAAGTTCATAGAGAGTGAATAGAGAGAAACAATGTTTATGAGTATTTGTATTTACATAATTTGTTGAATGAAAGTGATTGAAAGAATCCTTATGTCCATGTTTGTATTTGTGTATTTGTGAATCAATAATTTCAGCTTTAGTTTCTAATCTAGAAATAAGAAAAGTTTTAGTTCTTTTTTAATATTGAAATTTATAATAGATTTATTTTAAACTATGTCATCAATTAATGGTACCATTCAATGAGAGATTAGAGACAATTTTAGTGGTGGAATAATTTTGTTCATGTTAGATGATTCGATGTGTATTACAATTGAAGGTTTTGTAATAGAGTATGTGATTTGATACCATGAGTTATAAATTAATTCTCATTGTGTTAAAATGGTACAGTAAGAAGAAGACGTCGACACTGGAATTGGTGAAATGGATGCATTTGTGAAGACATAGCAAAGAAAATTGGGAGAGTGAATTCAACATTGGATGTGTGCTGTAATTATGGATGATGTTTCCATGTCAGGGTTTTGTTAGAAGATTTGGAATAGCATGTAGCTAGGATTTTAGATATGATAGTTGTGTTGAGAAATATTTATTTATGACCAAAGAAATACCAAGATCAATGTTGAATGATGAGTTTAAAGTTGTCCATGGAAATTTGCATGTGTCTAACATATGGTAAATTCATCTGGAATTAAAGAACATGATCTGAATCATATTGATATTTAGTTAAAGGATAATTATAGGACGATATTTGGGAACCTCTTGTTCATAGAATAGCGACTCTAAAAAGTAGAGAAATTTAAAGTTACAGGAAAAGTAAATTTTCCTCCTATCAAGTGGTATCAAAGCTAGAAATCCTTTGGTGGGAGGATTACATAATGACAGAGCTTGAAAAACTTGTAGAGGATTAGATTTGGTGAAATATAATAGGAGAATATCTAATGTTTTAATGAAGAGCAGAGGATGATATTTTTATCGATTGAGATCTTGGATAATGATCTGAGTATGAATGTTAGTTTTGTTGTGCTAATTTCATATTCATATTTTAAAATTTATTTGTTGATATTATGCTTGATGTACATAGGTTTCCTTGGATTTTTTTTGTTTCAAACAGGTAAATGACTTGATTATTAATTTAAATTAAATATCATAAAGCATGAAAAACAAACTCTTAACAATAGAAAAAACAAGTACATCAAAACATCACAATTGATCCATCAACACTAAGTTTTGATGAAGGATTTCAGCCCTCCTAGGCTACATCTCCTTGGTCCAACTTCCATGGCTTGGGCCTCTATATTAGCTCAAAAGTGAAAAAATTTATGTTTACATTCACCTATAGCTCCTGAAACATGCTTCTAAGACTCCAGAATGTCCAAATCTATCAGAAATGATTCTTATTTCTCTCAATTTGATGTAAAATTTCTCCAAATATGGTCAAAACAATTTTCCTAGGAAATCTCCTCCAAATTTGGAGAAAACTCCAGTTAAGAGCGCCAAATTTGGGGGCAGCTCCTAAATTAGCAGTTCTGTCGAAAAGTCTGCCAATTTAATTTTTGTTTAATTAATGATAAGATGGAGTTTTAAATTAGATAAGTGTGGTTTAATGCACATAAGTTTAGATTTACATTAATCTTGATTTACAAATGTATTAGCATTTAATCAATCTTTAAGTGTCTAATAACCTTCACTTAATACATTAATCTTTACTTTATTACTCCACCCATGTTGTTGGTTTTGATGGAAGGATCACATGGGGAGGGGTATGCCCCCCTCCAAACCCTTGTCGAAGATTTCATATGATAAAAAATAAAATTTTGGCACTATACATGCTAAGAACTTCCGTCATGGCTCGTTGGTAAAGGTGGAGAGTATTGTGGGGGGAGTTCACGGGGTGGAGCCTCGACCTTCGCCCAACCGGTACATAAACTTTTTCCACAAAATTTAACCAAAGTTTAAAAATTAATATGCGCCAACATCACCATATACTTTCAGAATTTGGAATTGTGTAATGTGGTCGAATATATGTATGCTTGGACCATAGCATAGAATTGGATTAAAATTTGATATGCAACAATAATATACCGGTCCCCAAAACCTTTTAACTATATTAATATTTGACCATTGCATTTGAATTATGGATTTTGGCATATAATAATGCAGTTCGACCTTGGATAGGGTCAACCAAAGGGGGAACATGGCAGCCACTTGTTCCACCATGTGTTAGTGTCTGGTTGGGATCCCCCAAACCATAATATATAAGAAAATTGAATTTAGTCTTAGGAGAAAAATCATAAAAAAAATTCACCTTCAAACCAAATTGGTGATTCCTGCAATGACACTTGTCACAGTATCATTGGGGTAAACTCAATAATATTCCAAAAACATACCATTTATGTTGATTGGCCTACCATGTCACCAACCTATCACTGTTTTGCAAATTTTTTAGATGCTTAGGAAAACGAAAAGTGGGCTCTATCTTCTTCATACTGGCTTCGTTTTAGACGAAACGAATTGCACTAGATTCCTGGAAATGAGCTCTTTGATGTAGTTTAGTTTTCCTTCAATTCTGAGAACTTTCATTTTTGAGATTTTACACTGAGAACTTGATCATTCCTTCAAACTAGAAGCCTTTTGGACCCCAAAATATCTTTGATTATTGATCATGTGGATGAGGGTACCGTTCCCTCACCCTTCAGGTCTCTATCTATTGAAATTTTCCCATTTTAATCGAATTTAGCTTTCCAAAAAAAAAAAAAATTTCCTTGACTCTTGTGACCTTCTCTTACTTTCTTTGACATCTCCATGTAGAAATTTCATCGAATTTGTAGAGCAACAATCTATTCTTGCAAATACCATCGTGTTCCTACCTTGGTCATTAATCAAAGGAAACTTTAAAACCATATTACCTTCGACATTGTCCTCATGGTGATTCTTAACTGATCTTGCTTTGTACTTGCGTAAATTCTTGACCAAGTAGCTTCACCATTTCCATGTAACCTTTGGAAACAAAAAACAAGCATTTGTGGAACCTATGCCTTATTTACCAAGCTGCTTTTTTGCTTTCTCTTTGACCTTTTCACTCTCTTGCACCGAAATTTTGTTTCCAACACTTCTCAACACAGATTTTGACTGCTAAAAATGTTTTACATCTTGTTTACCACATTTCAAAGGAAACCTATTAGAGTCTTGAAACATCTCAGTACAAGCATAAGAAACCTTAATGAAATCAACTTGTTCATTCGATGCATCTTTTTGAAAGGTTTTATTCAAAACATCTCTACGTTTCATCATCAACAATATTAAATTCTGACTTGCATTCACTATCCTCTTCATTTCTCCTACATGTATAAGGTACAAACATGCCTTCTTCTTATGCGCTCTAACTATGTACTCAATACCATATTTAAATAAGTTATGCTTCTTCTTATGGCAATGAAATACTGCTTTCATATCATAAAGATAAGGACTTCCCAAAACAATACCTCATATGTCAAGCAACACCACATCAAGTTCAACTTCATCGGGAAATTTTGAATTGATTGCAAATCTTAGTATGCACTTCCTTGTAACATTCAGGTTTACATTCATGGATATCCACCCTAAAGGATAATGTCTTGGATGTCTAATAGTTTCAAAGTCTAGCTGCTTCACCAAGTCTTCAGAAATTAGATTATCTTGTGACCAACTATTAAAAATTTTGTCTATCTTTCTATGTTTAGAGATAACTCTAATATGGAAAATTCCTATTCTTGTATCTCCATCTTGAGTGAAACTAGAAAAATTTGAAGAAGTAGTGCTTTCTATGCTCTCACCTTTGAAACCCATGGCTGTAATATTTGTCTCATATCCTAAATATGAACGTAAGTCATGTTCAACTATATCAACAATATTCCCCTTTTCATTGGCTTCCATTTTGTTTGGCTTCAACTCTAGATGAAGTTTCCAACAGTGGTCTTCATCATGGACATTCCTCAAATAGTGTTTACATGTGAGTTTCTCCTTCTCTATTTTGATATAGCTATTCCTCTTTCCTCTTCCATAAAACTTTCCCTTTCCTTTACCCTCACTATCACGTTTCTCATCTATCTTTTGTTTCCCTCTTGCTTCCAAATGTCTGGCTTGAACACAAAGCTCATCTATATTTGTGGGATTAAATATGAGAATAGTGTGCCTAAGGTAACTGTGCAAACCCCAAATTTACTTTAACAAAGTTTCTTGATAATATAAATTAATACCCAAAATAAGAGCTCTTCTCCTAAATTCATGATTATAATCTTGCACACTTTTCCCTTTCAACTATCTAAAATTTTTCCAGTCCATAATGGCCTTTTGCATTTAAGCTAAGGCATATAATTTCCTTTTAATGGCAGAAATAAAACTTGACCAAGACATAGAGATATTACATGTAGTTTTTAATCTCTTCTTGAGTCCTTACTTCCCCCCATACAAGTGGATATCCTTCCATCCTCAAAGAAGACAATTGAATATTTATGTCATCTTCATAAAGGTTTTGAAATCTGAAATACACCTCAAATTTACATATCCAATTATCTAATATTTCTCTATTTACCTCTCCATTATACATTAGAAGATCAAATTTGACATCAAGTTTGATTAAGGGTGTCTTTCCTCTTAGATATTTTGAGTTAGTATGGGTAGTTTTTGTGGTGGAAGTGGAATATGATGAGGATGATAAAGATGGTGGAGATGGAGGTGGCTTTCCTCCACTACCCTTTGAATCTTTTTCTTCATCCTTCATGTCATCTAGAGTTCCTTCTCGATGTTGAGGCTTAGAACCTTCTCCTGCCATCCCAACAGTAAATGCATCAAACATATTTTTATCCATTCTCTTTATGTCATTGAAGTATTTCTTGACATCATCCTCCTTTGAATCACCTTCTATTTCTCCAATACCTGACATGATGGATATGGATTCAAGCTCAGCTTCTAGTTCTTGTACATCTTCAATCTCAGCTTCTAGTGCAACTTGTACCTCCTCAATCTCAGCTTCTTGAGATAAAACTTCAGGTGCTTCAAGTGCACCTATGAGTGGAAATTTTGGTGGATATGGTGCCCTTGTGGCTCTCCCTCTTTTGGTCCTAATCTCAGGACTTGCAACCAAAAATTTCCCTTCACCTCTCTACAACTTGAACCTTGTAAGCGTCACAAATTTGCAAGCATTAAACTTGCACAAAACTCAAAAAACTATTAAGAAAATAACCTTAAAACTATCAAGAAAATAACCTTAGCAACCTTTAAACCAGGCTCTGCTACCAACTTCATCAAAGTACAAATGTTAGTCTTTTTGTGCTAATTTCATCTTCAAATTTTAAAATTTATTTGTTGATCTTATGCTTGATGTACATAGGTTTCCTTGGTATTTTTTGGGTCAAAGAGGTAAATGAGCTGAGTTTTAATTTAAATTCAACAACATAAAGGATGAAAAACAAATTTTGAACAACAAAAAAAAAATTACAACAAACCATCATAATTGATCCATCAACACAAATGTTTGATGAAAGAGTTCACCCCTTTTGGGCTACATCTCCTTCAACCAACTTCCATTTCTTGGCCCTATATATTATCTCGAAACTGAAAAAATTGTAGTTTACGTTCACCTGTAGCTCCTGAAACATGGTTCAATGAGTCAAGAATGTCCGAATATATTATAAATGACTCTTCTTTCCCTCAATTTGTTCGAAAATTTCTCTAGATATGGTCAAAACAAAATTTCCTAGGATATCTCCTACAAATATGGAGAATACTCCATTTAAGAGTGCCAAATTTGGGAGTAGCTCCTAAAATGGAGATTCCGCTGAAAATTTTGTCAATTTAACTGCTATTTAATTATTTTTATTATGGATTTTTAAATGGAATAAGTTTGGTTTAATATGTCCCAGATTTACAAATGTACTAGCGCTTAAACAAATTTTAAGGGTCTAATACCCTACACTTAAAACACTAATCTCTTCTTTATTACTCATCCCACGCTGTTGGTTTTGGTGGAAGGGTCACATGGGGAGGTGGCTGCCCCCCTCCAAACCCTCGTCGAATATCTCATATGATAAAAAAATACATGTTGGGCACTATACATATTAAGAACTTCCTTGATGGCTCATTGGTAAAGGTGGAGAGTATTGTGGGGGAGGTCGTAGGGTCAAACCCTAGCCTCCTCCCAACCGGTACATAAAATTTTGCCACGAAATTTAACTAAATTTTAAAAATTATTGTGCGCCAACATCACCATATAGTTTCGGAATTTGTATTTGTGTAATGTGCCTGAATATATGTATGATCAGATGAGAGCATATAATTTGGAATAAAATTTGATATGCACCAACAAAATATCAGTTCCCAAAACCTTTGAAATATAGTAATATTCGACCATGGCATATGAATTTAGGAGTTTGGAATTTAATAATGCAGTTCAACCTTTGCTGGGGTCTAGGAGAGGGGGCACATGGCGGCCCCTAGTTGCACCACATGTTTGCCTCTAGTTGGGCTCCCCCAAACCATAACATAAAAGAAAATTTGAATTCAGCCTTAAGAGCAAAATCATAAAAAAATTTCACCTTTAAACCAAACTTACGAATCCTGCAATGACACTTGTCACAATTTCATTGGGTGAAACTGAATAATATTCCCAGAAGATACCTTATATATTGACTGCATTGCCATTCCACCAACCTGCCACTATTCTACAAATGTTTTAGTTGTTTAGGAAAATCAATAGCAGGCTCTATGTTCTTCATCCAAACTATATTTTCGACGAAACGAAATGCGTCAGATTCCTGACAACAAGCTATTTTCTATCGTTCAGTTTCCATTCAATTATGAGCACTTCCATTTTTTGAGATTTTACTCTAAGCACTTGATCAGATAAAGATAAAGAACATTGATTTTATTTAAGGATACAAAGGATTTTCTACTTTGTGAGGAAGTGGTAGAATTTTATTTGGATGAGGAAGAACAATAGAAGATATTCAAAAATAGATCCAAAAGAAGGATTCAAGGCTGCAACAACAGTAGGCACGTTTGAATGTGCTCGAATAGAGAGGTAAAGTGGATGTATGTTTTTAGCTATTTTGTGAGTTTAATTATTGATTATAGGTAGCACGGCTGATGATGATTACAATAGAAGGACCATAATCAAGTATAAAGGTATTCTTTGAAGAATTGTGTAAAATAACCTTTGCAATTTTCAGGTGAGGTTGGAAGGAGGAAGACATGTGGATGTTCTCATAGGAAGTGAAGATCTACATAATCCTAAAAGCAGTGGAGAATCTCAGGAGGTTTTAGAGGAGAGAACCATGAATACAAAAGGCTAGGTTCAGAGATAACTTCACGAGGTATTATAATAGGTTAAGGAGTAACTTGTTATATGAGCAGCTTGGATCCAATCTACAAGTAGACAAGGTAAAGTTCACAAAGGAAGAAGGAATATCATTACAATGGTCATGTCATGGGTTCAAGTAGAAGTGACGAGAGAAGAAAAGAAGATTCCAAATAAAATGGCATAAAGAGAAGGACGAGTCAAGAAAAAATTTATGGAGAAGTTGTTGAGAGAAAAGTATAGTTGAATGTACTAATAGAACTTCTACAAGAAGGTGACTAAGACAAAATGTGCAGATCAATTTTGAAGAAAAAAGTGAAGTGGCATAGGTTGCATGTGAAGCTGAAGCACATGATGTTTGTTTTGATGAGAGGAGAACTTATGGAAATGAAGATGAAATTTCACTAGTGTGAACATGAAAAAGGACCTATCCTTCGCAAAGATGTGGATTAAGAATTTGATGAGATTCAAGGATCTCGTCATTTAAAAACTAATGAAATGTTTATTAATGTATTTCATGTAGGTGTAGATATTGGAGAGTTTCCTCATGAAGGAAAACTAAATAAATTCTAATTAATGGAATTGTTCATGAAATTCTTACACTAGAGCAAGGATATATCCTTGGAGAGGTGAATAAAGAGAATGAGAGACTTACTGCAAGTCTCGTGAACTATTTGGGAAGTTCAAATAAGCCTAAGACGTTGATGTCTAAGGAATCAAATAAGGACAGAAATCCTTATTATATTAAAGGTAATGATTTTTGTATGTTTCCATGTTGCATAGATAAGGAAGAAAGATAGTAATCTAAGGTAGTCATGAATATTTATGAAGATGATAGAAATATGTTTTGCAAAAGCATAACTATAGAAAAAAAAACACAATTTTTCCACCAGAGGATATTAAGTAGAATTTTATATTTTAGACAACCAGAGTGAAGATCATGTACAATTCATAAATAAAATTATTGCTAACTAGTTGTAAGGACGTGTTGGTGCAGATAACAGGGAAAATTTGACCAGTGGAGACTGTTAGATGAGAGAGAAGAAAAATAATTCATATGCAATTCTTGAGAAACATGAAGATGAATTAGAGTTGTTGGAAATTTTTTTGAGAGGACCTAATCCAGGAGAAGGGATTATATGCACAGATGAAACATGTTCACAAGTCCCTTACAAAATCTAAATAACCATAGGTAAATTTTAATTTTTGAATGGATTATGAGGTTATGAGAAGTGGTGATGAACATGAAAATGTGATTAAAGAAATATAATCTGACATTAACTATTTCTTGAAGATTAGTTTAGCCTCATGTACAACATTTAAAGAAAATGTTTAGGTATTTTGGGGAAGAGATGTGATTTTTAATGAAATGGATGGCTAAGAAATGCACGTAATGAGGGTTTGCAACACAAAGTTTGCAAATTTAACTTATTTTGAGGACCGACTTATAGTGACATACAATAATTACACACGTTAAAATAAAATGCAATAGTTTGTGAGAAATAACCAAGAAATATTTTAGTGAAAAGAAAAATGTATTTTTGTTGTAAGACAAAGAGGAATAAGGAGTCATGAGAGCTTTGAGGAATAAATCAAGAAGTGATTTATGGATGTAGAAAATTATAATTTTCATGTAACGTTGAATTTAATGATTGTAATCCTTACTGCAAAGATAATGGGAAAATTATTATGAAATCAAACCATAGAGAGTAAATAGATAGAAACAATGTTTTTGATTATTTGAATGTACATGATATTTTAAATGAACGTGATTGAAAGCATTCGTATTCTCTTGGTTTTCTTTGTGTATTTATGAATGAAGAATTCCAACATATGTGTGTAATTTGGAATCAAGTGGAGTTTCACTTTCATGTGGATATTGAAACTCATAATATATTAAGTTTAAATTGTGTCATGAACAAATTATAGTACCAATCCCGTCAGATATTAGAGACAATTTAGATTATTCTCCATGTATTACAATTGAAAGTTCTGTAATATTGTATGTGAGTTGAGAGCATGAGTGTTAAATTATTTCTCGGTTTGTTAAAATGGTATTCGAAGAAGCAGGTGTTGGAATTGGAATTGGTTGATTCGATGCATGCTTGAAGGTATGGAAAGAAAATTTTCAGAGGAATCAAATCAACATTGAATGTTTGTTGGAAATATGCATGATGTTTTCATGTTGAGGTTTTGATAGAAGATGTGAAATACCTTGTAGCCTTGTTTAAATCTAATGGTGGGCATTATATTCTAGTATATGCTTCATCGCATTAAATGGCGGATAGCCCAAAAATTAAATTTCGCCATGGAAAAAAATTTAGCTCTCATCAAAGAAACGCTTGGATCAATGTTAAACAAAGAGTTGAAAATTATTCATGTAAATTTGTGTGTTATAAACCTTTTAGTAAATTATATGGAATTGAATAATGTGATATAAATCATATTGATATTCAGATGAATTTAATGAAGGCATATGGGAAGCTAATGTTGGTTGAGTATTACTGTTAAAAACTAGAGAAATTTAAAGTTTTAGGAAAAGTAAATTTTCATGTTATCATTTAGGGTTTAGAACTAAACGGTCTTAGAGTAAGAGTAGAAAATTTTGAATTATAATTTTGAAAATAAAGGATTTATAACTAAATGGTCTTAGAGTAAGAATAGAAAATTTTGAATACGTTATAATTTTGAAAATAATTTTGAGTTTAAGCTTATTTAAAATGGTTTAGAGTAATTATTGTTATATTATTTTACTTTTATTTTAGATGATTGGGAAGAATTATTATTATTCTGTTGAACTAAACTCAATTTTTACAAATTATATGATGAAAAATCTTCAATAAATTTGAAACTTAATTTTTATTCTTAGTGATCCTAGAAAATGAAACCATATATATTCTTTCATTATTATATAATTAATTAAAATAAATTTAAATTAGAAATTTAAAATAAAATTTCATGCTACAAACAAGTCATTTTAATTCTATTATTCATATAATAGAATAGAGGAATCCAAAAATCTAGTGACATATAAATTCCATTTACATAAAAAATGACATTTTGAAAAGTGGACGGTTTAAAAACTATTTAACAAATATTTGGGAAATTGAATGAAACAATAAATAAAACTATTAGAACGTAGATAAGCATATTCTTTAAAAAAATTTGAAGTGAATTATTTTGAAGTGTTTGAAATATAAAATATTTTAAATGCACAAACGACTCATTATTAAAAATAATAAAACTATAAATTCATATTTAAAAGAATAAAAAAAAATTAAAATTTTTAAAGTTAATGTTTTTTTATTTATGGATGAAAAAAAAGTTGAAAAAGAAAGAGAATATTAATATTGGTTTGTCATTTGAAAACCAAGTTCGATACAAAAGTAAAATTTAGAAACTATTTGCATAAATTAATTACTAATATTGATCAAACTAGTTAAAAAGTCTAATAATTTATACTCCTTTATTTGATGGTTATTTTATAATTTTTTTTTACTTTATTATATATATATATATATAATTTCCTTTTATGTCATGCATACTATTTTATTATCAATTATCTTAAAATATTCTTTCTATGGATAATTAGAATATTTAATTAACTTAAAATTACATGTTTGATTTATATAATTTTTTATAGTGGGTTATGGTAAAGTTTTTTATTTCATTATATATATTTTTTTAACTTTATTTATATGTATTTTTATTTTTATTTTAATTTCGTAGAATTTATCTATTTTCTATTTTGTAAAGAGCAAGTTGCTATACAAATTTCAATGCCTAATCAAAAACCTATATAGTGTTAATTATTTATAATAACTTACTATAATAATTTTTCTTTTATGCATAATAACAACATTGAAATAATTAAAAACTTACTAATATCATAATATTTAATATTATTTGAAATAATAATAAAAACATATGCATCATCATAAATCACTCTGACATGAAATAATAATTGATTCATCAATACGTAATATCCTCAAAGCATAAAATATCGATCACAGTGATATCTAATTTTGTCAAAATAAAATTGAAAATTTCCACGCTTAAGATCATAAAACGAATTACAAATATAAAATATGAGTTCATTTTTTTTGGGGGATTCAACTGTGTTGTAACTAACTAGTTTCTCATGATTTTTGAATAGTCCACTTAGCACTCATTGCATTTGGTGATGCTCACAGGGGTGAAGAAGTGGGTCTGAAGATAGTGAAATGAATCACATAGCGTGAATCATCACTTCCGATGCTTACACCCAGTCACCAGGACTTCCCGGGAGGTCACCCATCGTAGAACTCCTCTGGCTCAAGCGTGCTTAACTGTGGAGTTTTCCCAACAATCAAGCCCACTTAGCTTGCTACCCCATTTGCAAAACCTTAGCAACTATTGTCGCTCATGAACCATTCAAGAAGAGATCCCTTTACTCTTGGTATTTTAAGTATAAGGGTTTTCCGCAGTGCATTATATTAGATATCATTTTTTTGGGATTCATCTGCGTTAATTTATCCATTCATCTATTACCATTTCCATGAGAAGTAGTCATAACTTACTAATTTCTCATGATTTTTGAATAGTCCACTTAGCACTCATTGCATCAGGTGATGCTCACAATGGTGAAGAAGTGGGTTTGAAACTATTGAAATGAATCACATAGCATCAATCATCACTTCCTCATCACTTTTGGGGCTTGCACCCAGTAACCAGGACTTCCCGGGAGATCACCTATCCCAGAATTCCTCTAGCTCAAGTGCGCTTACTGTGGAGTTTTCCCGACAATCAAGCCCACTTAGCTTGCTACCCCATTTGCAAAACCTTAGGAACTATTGTGCCTCATGAACCATTCAATAGGATATCCCTTTACTCTTAGTGTTTTAAGTATGAGTAATATTCCCATGGCTTAAATAGATGTGGTATTTTGTTATAGAATTTTATTTGGAAATTTCGTTTAACTATGTTTAGTACTAGTGTGGCTTAGACTAGATGTATTTCCAATTGATTTAGACAATTTCAATGCTCCTAAATCATGATTTCTGAAACCAAAGATTAAACATGCAATCATGTCAAAACTCATACCACTTAACAAAAAAAAATCAATAAAATAAATGTGAAAATGTAAAAATATACCTTTATTACCAATTGATATAAGGAACATTACTTCTATACATTTTAAATTTATTTTTAATTTCAATGATGATAAAATTATAATAAAGTTTGAAGTTTCAAAATTGTGTTTTAAAAAAACAAAAATTAATAATTTAAACTAAATAATATGAACCCTTATCTACTTGAAAACTTTATTTTAACAAAATTTTAAATCTCCATTTATACCTCTACATATATATCAGTTTGATACCAGTAATTGGAAAAGATCTTCCAATTCTTTAAGGAAAATAATACTCGTAAGGTGAAATGTATGCAATAATTGCAAACAATTGAATTGAAATGGCTGCTATTTACTAATATCAGTCTTTATGATAACGACAACATTGATCTTTTCAAAATGATAGCTCGCCCTCTCGTTTTCCAAATTTTGGAATTAAAGCGATCGTGAGAGGACACATGCGGCTAGATTCTCGACGGGCTAAATTCTTGTTCAGACGAATGCGTTCTTTTACATATTGGAAGGCTGAACGGCTCACTCATTTTGAATGGAAATGGCCGCCAATGGGTGCTATTTTCTAATACCACTCTCTAGCATAGGACACCATTGTTCTTTTCGATTTATGGCTCACCCGTCTCACTTACCAATTTTTTCAACTGAACTGATTGTGAGGGGACACATGAGGTTAGATTCTCGAAGGACTGAATTTGTGTTCACACCTTTGTTGCACCGCAGGCTGATCAACTGTTCCCATGCTTCTTTTTCGAAGGCTGAACGTCCCACTCATTTTAATTTGGTAGATGATGCCTTAACAGTAGCCCGTTATTATCGAAGGGGATCGACTCTGCGAACTTTTAGGGTCGTTAGGGTTCCGCTTCCTGAACGTCTCGCTCATTTTAATTTCGTAGATGATGCCCTAACAGTCGACCATTACTCTCCCAGCCCATCCACTCTCCCAATTTTTAGGGTTGTTAGGGTTCAGCCGCTTGAATTTGTACGGAATATGGTGATCGGAACAGCTATTAATATTAATAAGTATTTCTCACTACCACCTCAATATTCTCCCACTTCTTCCAGGAAATGCATATCTATAATGTTTCTACTTGTAAAATTAATCAACAGTTCTATAATATTTCGACTTCCACAACTGTATTTTATGTTGTTGAAGAGTTATTCATTCTGAATAACAAAATTTGAACTCATTATATTAAAATTTATGTCACGCGCTGGAAATTGAAATTGAAACTACGTGGTGACATCATGTTGTTATTAAAACCACTCAAAGTAAACACAAATAACATGAATATGGTATTGAATATTCATTAGGCGTTTATGTTTTTTAGAATTAGTTTTCCATTTAAATTATCAATATAATTATTTAGTGTTGTTTAATATTTTTTTTTCATAATTATTGATATTATTAATTTTAATTTGAAAGGGCATTTATTGTTCTTAAAATTCTATATAAATAAATGTAATATGAGTGATTTTCAAAAAAATTATGCATAAGTTTTTATGTTCATATTTTATTGAACTATTTTTTTTCATTATTATTACTGTTTAAGTATGAGGAGCTTTTGCACTGCATTATATTAGATATCATTTTTGGGATTCAACTGTGTTAAGTAAGTCATTCATCTATGACCATTTCCATGAGAAGTAGTACTAATTGACTAATTTCTCATGATTTTTGAATAGTCCACTTAGCACTCATTGCATCGGGTGATGCTCACAGGGGTGAAGAAGTGGGATTGAAACTAGTGAAATGAATCATATAGCGTCAATTATCACTTCCGAAAGTGAAAAACACTTCCGGGGCTTGCACTCAGTAACCAAGACTTCCTGGGAGATCACCCATCCAATAACTCCAGTGGCTCAACCGTGTTTAACTATAAAGTTTTTCTACAATCAATCCTACTTAGCTTGCTACCCCATTTGCAAAACATTAGTAAGTATTGTGCGTTATGAAGCATTCAAGTAGATCTCCCTTTACTCTTTGTACTTAGTGCATTATATTAGACATCATTTTTGTGCATTATATTAGACATCATTTTTGGGATTCAATTGCGTTAAGTAATTCATTCATTTATGACTATTTCCATGATAGGTAGAGTGATGCTCACCGGGGTAAAGAAGTGGGATTGAAACTAGTGAAATAAATCATATCGCATCAATCTAAACATATTTACAATGTTCATACATCATACTTTATCGAAAGTAAAGACAAGTCAAATTCATAAAAATATCTTTAAAAAATTTTATATTTACCTAATTTTAATTTAGTTGTTCATTTTATAAACACAAAACTAAATTTATTATTAAATTAAAAATTAAATAATAATAATAATAATATTAAGGCTATGCAACAGATTATAGTTGATGTACCAGGGGCTACAACCAAAGATCCAACACCCGTTGAATCTGAGGAAGATTAAGCCTCTATTGATCCAATGCCTTTCTTTATTTTTAGTGGTTAGTACTTCTTGCATATATTGTTGTCTCTCGACTTAGATATTCAGTATCGACAGATATGGTATAGACTGTTAAGATTTTTTATGTTTTGGTTGACATATTCTGAACATCGATCGCCAAAATATCTGGTTTCCTGCTGGCAGGTTGAGGTCTAGTTTTGTATCTTTTGCCCAACTTTATTAATAGAAAATAGAAAGAATCACCTAAGCTTACAAAGAAAAGTAATAATAATAATTTACTAAAATATAATTAATAATATTAACTATAATTGATTATTGTCTACTTAATTAATTAAAGATGTACAATTGAATTTAATACTATTATTATTTTGCTATTTTTTAATAGTATTTATAGTATTGTTTTCAAAATATTAAACTATTTTATTTATAATACGAAATTTGGAAATGAAAAATCAAAACTATAATAATTTAAATTAATTTTTTTAACATTTTTAAAATAAATTAAATAACTTTTAAACAAATCAAATTTAAATTCAACTTTAAAAAAATCAATTTTAAACTTAATCTTTCAATAAATTAATTTTAAATTTAACAAAAATTAAATATCACAATTCCCCCTCATTAATTATTTACTTCATAATAAAAAAAATTAAACAACCTCATTATCATGTGAATTATACATGACCCAGAGATTTTAGCATACCATAAATTACCTCATTTATAATAACCATTATGAGGCCTTGTGAGGGATACTACTGTAGCATACCTTAAATTACCTCATTTATAATATCTCACATACATATTGAGGGATATTGATGTAGCATTCAAAATTATTAAATATTCAAAAGCTATATACATATAAATATCAATTGAGCCATATATGTCACCTTCAAATCTTTTAAAACATCAAAACCAGAACATCAAAACCATCGAAGTTTTTCACTCTCTATTAGAGAATGAATTAGACCCATGGTCACCATGAGATAATGTGTTTCACACCTAAATACTTTGTTACAGGTATGTCCTTATATTTCTATTAATCTGTAATGTCCTTAAAAAAACCTTAATTTTTTAAGGATATGTAACACGAACATAAAGAGAGTCTCTTGTACCTATTTCTATTATTAGTTTCAAAAGATATGTACATATAGTTATAAATAAAGAGATATCTCTTACTTTTGAAACTTTTAAAATCTCAAAACCACCAAAGTCCGTCACTTTGGATTAGAGAATGAATTAGACCCATGTTTACTATTACATATACATGCTTTGTTAGAGGTAAGTTTATGTTCTTAATTTTTACTGATAGGTAAAGGGAAAATAAAGAGATTCTCTTGTACCTATTATAAATACATTTATATTTGTGACCTTAAAAACATAAGACCACTTAAGCTTGTCACTTTCAATTAGAGAATGAATTAGACCCATGCTTGCTATCACATATTGTGTTTCACAACTACGTAGTATTTCAAAGATAGGTTTATATATTTTATTTTTAATTGATCTATAAGATAAATAGATTCTCTGGTACCGGTTTTTATTATTAGTTTCAAAACCTATATACATATAATTTGAAACAGAGCAATATCTCTAACTTTTAAATCCTCAAAACTAGCAAGGTGTGTTACTTTGGATTAGGGAATAAATTAGTATTAGAGATGAACAAACCACCAAAAGTTCAAGTATTTCATTTCAACAATTAAATTTATACACAAAATGATTAATACATTCAACAATGACTCCACGGACTATAAATTACTCCTAACGACTATTAATTATGAATTTTCTATCAAATCGGTGTGGGGCCGGAATCGTGATCCAATTTTCTCAAAATAGAAGATTGGAAGCTTACAGGGAACAAGCAATTATGTTGAAATTAAAGACCTTTATCTACTCTTATGCTGGCTCACTCATTTACATATCACAAAGGCTTAGATTTTTGGGGACTCCCTCAATGTCATAAAATGGTTTAACAAAGATTTTTTTTGCTCAAATTATATTTTATGTCCAATCTTTGATGCTTGCTGGTTATTGAAACATTCATTTTCTTACATTGATCTATGTCACATATACACGGAAAGGAATGTTGCTGCAAACTTCCTTTCTAAGGAGGGTGTACAGCAAGCTTCGGGTAGCAGGAGGAAACGAGAAATAGGAACAGAAGGCTCAGTGGAGTCAGACCAACTGCCTTTTACATGAACACATATTTTTAGGAGTTCCTCCTTACTTTAGCTTATTTTATGTTCATATTTGGATCTTCTAGGAAACCCATGATTCGCGGTTTTTTGTTTAAACATTGTTTCAAGTATCTGTTGCCATTGTTGCTATATTATACACTTGCAGACTAAATTTCCTGTTTGGGTTGTTTTCCTGCTAAGAGGAGGCCCAGGAAATTTATTATGAAATACATATTTTTTTTTACGTTGGGTTGTTTACCTCATATGTAGGTGACTCAGGATGCGATATGGCATTCATTAATTTTACTTTTTGTGTATACAGGCTGACATATTTAGTTGTTTCTCCCTACAAATAGGGAGGTCCAAGACCTCATCATGATGGGGTTGATGAAAAATTGAAGGTCTGAATTATTGGCTGGAAAATGAGAAGAGGAAAAATATTTCTCAAGAAATTCTTAAATGCATGTACACAATTAACTTTTTTATTCAATATAAAAAGTTTGATTTTTTTCTTCGAAAAAAAAAACAAATGACTATTAGTAGACATGGACCATTTTAGGGCTGCTTCGTGGTATAAGAATAACCACGTGTTAGGCCTAGTTGGTTTTAAAAATGCTAATGTGGCTTGAAAAGAGGTAAACACTTTAAACGAGAATAACTTTGCGCTCAGAGCTCAATGTCAAGAAAAAAATATAGTTTTGGAATGCCCTCGATGAGTAGAAAATGATAGAAATGGTAGAATGTAAATTTAGATTAATGGAAGGAAATGAAACTTCGACTATGCATATGTTAAATTACCTAAAAATAGACCTAAATACAACCCACACCCTTAATCAATGTTAATGGTTAGGAATGCTCAATTAAGTAAAAGATAATTTGTTAGAAAATATTAGATTGGGATTATGAAATCTTTTTTTTTTTTTTGTCACAATTTATACTTTTACTTCAATATTACAAAATATATTTGAGGTTAAGATCAATATTAAACCAAATATATAACCACATTTGCACCAATAATATAAAAACCAAATAATTAACCTTAGTGGCACCCTCACCCTAAATGGATACCCAAAAATAGCTCTTCTACCTATTGATTTGCAACCTAGGATGATACGATGTTTAATGTTACTATAGAAGGAAATTTCCATCCTTAAGAATGGCCCGTACAACATTTAGATCAAGTGTATATGGGTGAAATTTTGTATGCATACTTATTCTTGATATTATACCTAACATATATAAATTTATAATTTTATAAGTAGGATAAGAAAAACCTTAATGTTGAGATAATCTCTCATATTCAAAACCTATTTTGAGTTCTTAATCGTGTGTTAGTCCACGATAGAACTAATATAAATTCAATCAAACATAAATGCTTCTCATCTGCAAATTTTATATATATATATATTATTAATTAATTAATTAATTAATGGTATTGACATGTTTTTATTTAAATGAACATAAAATTAATTAAACACTACGTCTCTTTAATCAACAGTCCATAACTGTAATTACCATTGTATATTTTTAAAAACAATGAAAATAAATTAGTTTTAAACTTTTAAATAGTAAAAATCACAACTATTGTATTTTTGGTAATATTCCTAATTACTCCGTCAGAATTTCACTTTGAGAACAAATCTCTCAGCTGCCACTTTGTACTAGTCTACACCATTGGATGAAATGTTCATTGCAGAAATTTTGAGGTATAAAATGGGTCTCCTAAGAAAAATGTACAACCAAAATAAAATTTATAAGAACCAATAGGATTCAAGATGATGATGTCAACCATTGGAGATGATTCCCTATTTTTGGAGTACAAAAATAAAAATATTAAAAATAATAAAATAATAAAACTACTTTTTCAACTCGTATTTTCAGCTTATCTCCTTAAGTTTTTACTTAAATTTCAAGTGGGAGTACTCGTTGGATGCAAATTTTAATTCTTCATCCAAGGAATACTCATGTTTCATACTTTCGATGGACCCTGCTACATGAAAAAATGAGAAAAACATGAAAAAATGTGATATCATGTTTTTCCATGTATTTCTCATTTTTCGTGTAGTACGGTCCATCGAAGGTATGCAACATGAGTACTCATTAGAGGAGGAATCAAAATTTTCATCCAACAAGTGTTCCTTCTTGAAATTTGAGTAAACCCATAGGGAAACAATTTGAAAATCTGAGTTGAGAAAGTAGTTAATTTTTTCCCTCTAAAATTTGATGATCTAATCTAATATTATTTTATTATTTCCACTATTATTTTATAATCTCCTTAAGAGGCACATTTTAGACTTAAAAATTTCTCTAATGAGATGATTGAATATTTTTAGGTAATAATATTAATAGTTAATAGTTAAGAGAAAACGAATAATTAGAGGACAGAATGGGCATTCAAAAAGTAATCAAACAACTCCTTCTTGTTGAATGGTTTTTTTCTTAGTTCTCTAGAAAAGGGTTTCTCTTGCAGGATTGGTTTATTTGTTCATCAGTCCTAGACTTGAGATTAAGGGTTTGGTAACTGTATTACTTTTTCAATTTTAATTACTATGATATACTAAGGTTGGTTAATTCTAATTTTTCTTCCAAGTGACTAGGGTTTGGAAGTCATGACTATTTCTAGAGGTCTTTTTTCTTTTCTATATTTCACTTTAGAATGAATATTATTAATTAATTTATAGATATTAAATTTTAATATCGTTATTGATTTTATATTGTTACCCATTCCCATCAGAAACTTATTCAAAGTGTATTGTGAAGAAATGGAACACTTGGATTTGGGATTGATGGAGTTTTTGAGAATGAGCCTTGGAGTAGGGAGTCTGCATCTTTATAAATATTTTGGAGGTGGAAACTTAATCATGAGTTTGAATGATTATCCTCATTGTGTGCAGTGAAATATGACACTTGTGACTGGCTCCCATTGTGATCTAAAATCTTTAACTCTCCTTCAGCAGGATGAAGGGAGAGGTATTTATATTTTCATAAATAATAAGTGGCATTCTATGCTGGAATACTTCTCAGGAATATTTGTACGACTAAGATAAGAAAAGGATTTTCGGTTTCTCTGAAACTGAAAAGGTAGATACTGATGTAGAGGTATCCATTGCCAAGTTATATGAGGACATGAAGCTGCAAAAGTAGAAATATATAGTTGAATACTGTGGTATGTTGGAATGAGGTACTAGTTAGAATTTTCAACGTTGAATTTGGATTTATTTTAAGTAAATTTAGTAAGTAATATTTTTGCATGTACCAACCTGTATCATCTTCCATGTATGCATGAGTTAAAGGTATAGGAGAAAAATTGATAGTTTGTTTACAGTTTGGGCATTGGGGTATTTTTAGTTCTCGACTCAAAGATAAATTTATAGTCTATTTACAGTTTGGAAACTGAAGTCTTGTTGGTTCTAGAGTCCCAAGTGAGGTGGATGTAGTCATGGTATTTTTGAATGAATAAATGCCAACATGGATCTGTCCCAATAATTATTAATAGCATCCTTGTGATTAATTTTAATTTTACCTATGTTCACGTTTGTAAGTCGATTGTTCGATCTGGTTTAAAAAATACTTCTGTATTTGCCATGTTTTAAAAGGAAAAAATTGTGAATAAAATAATATACTAATTTTAAATTATTATTATTATTAAAATGGAGAGAAAACACAAAATTGAGAAAAAACACATTACGATAGAGCAACAATCTTATAACAGTTTTCTTTTTATAAAACAAAAGAATATTTTTAAAAACTAATTTGAATACTTTATTATCAATACAAAAATTGAGAGAGAGTAAAATGGAATAGTATTTTTCCTTTTATGAAATGGAAAATTTGTTTTAAAAACTATTTGAATGCTTTAATATCACTACAAAATTGGGATAGACCACAATCTAATAGCATTTTTACTTTTAAGACAAGAAGGAATTGGCATTTTGTCATTCTGTGCAATTGTTATCAACATCAAAGACACCTTTATGGTATGTTGCCTCTTGAAACGATCTATTGATTACCCTCACTGAAATTCGAAATTCTAATTTTGAAGATGAAAACAATATTCTTAGCATCAACTAAACCAATTCTATTGTCGTTACTTTGTCTTTATTGTTGAGATGCATGACAAGCGGTTTGTGGATGTCCAATGGTAAATACAAGAGATGGCTCCACAGGCCAATGGTGAACAAGACCATACCTCACAAATCATTGGAATTTTCCCTAAAAACACCATACGAAAACATTATACGAACTCCAGATGATATTTTGATTGTGATAATCCTCTAAAATATCCAGATTTCCTGTGGACTCTGTTATTGGAATTCAGTCGAAAACAGTACACATCATACATGAATAGTGTTGTAGATTTTCAGAGATGGATCATCTCAAGAAACCAACCATAATTCCTTCCTGGACCCGGATTTGCCCATAGATTTACCAAATGTAGTATATTTTAATCTACCTTATTAGCAAAGCCTATGTAGTTATACGTTGTAACTTATTTTAAGTCATTTGATTAGCGAAGCTTAAGTATTGTAGGAAATAGATAAAATAGTCCCGAGGTTGAAGTTGGCATGGCCACTTGTGGTAGAGGTGTTGGACATTACACCCATACAAGAGTGTTATTTATGGAATCTATTTATAGCATACATTACTTCTTATTTTATTTTTTTTATTTAAAATATTAAATAATTATGTAAAAAGGTAACTCTATTATTTTAATAGAAATTTTGATATTTAATTTGTTTTTTAATATATTTTATTATGATGAAAAGAGAGAAAAAAACTATGACCAATACAAAAAAACAAAAAAGACTGAAGATAAATAGAATAATTATTTCAGGGTAATCTCCTTGAAAAAAGATATTAAATAGAAATCAAACCCCAAAGATACGATATTTTTCTGCAAACAATGTCATCTCACTTATTTCTAAGAAGCAATAATCATAAATCAAGACAAATTGGTTGACATAAATTGGGAAAATACACATAAAGAAGTGAAAACTAAAAAGGAAAATAAAGAAGTAAGGGCACTTATTTTTTGGTATAGAAATTTTCTACATATCCAATATTCTGTTGTTTCTTTTTCTCCATTGTGACAAGTAAGAAAGGTTGGATATGGTTTTTAATACAAGGTTTTGCTAAAATGTTGGTTTTCATAGTATACAATTTAGTTGGCTTAGAAAATCATGGAATAAAGTGTAAACATCTGCAACGAATATCAATCTATCAAAAATAACCCATTCATCATGTTTTATATAATCATTCTTTTTTGGAGTTTACTGAAAAAGGTATAATTCCAAGGTATTGTTGAGAAAATAAAATGTTCTTTCTACTTCATATTTTAGGATCATACTGCACTTTTCAGGCTTAGGGAAAAATTCATGAATAGAGGAACATGATAGATGTGAACATATTTGTTATCTTAAGGTTCATAGGAAAAATTTGTCTTTAAATTATCAAGAGCTTACGTAGTACACACGTGTAGGTTTACAAGACAAGGGCAACATACCCATTTTGTAATCTTCTAAATTGATGAAATTGAGAAGAATTTCAGCCACGTTCTAGGTTTTTCCTATCTTTGATGCATTCATCAATTTAAGGTGCATAATAAATAGTCAAAAAAAATGTTTAAGAATGCTTTTACTTGAGATGAAACTGGAAACCACTTTTGATTATTTTCCACTCAAAGTTTTTTCTTCTTATGGTATTTCAATTGATGTTGGTTATGTTATTCATATTGGTAATATATTTTTTTTTATATTAAAATAAATGAGAGAAGTTGATAGCATTTTCATGTAGATTAAATATTCTTTTGATCTAATTAAAATGGTTCTCACAAATATTTTAGATGGACACTCCATAAATTATCAATATTATATGTTAATAGTATTCTAGTCTCAAATCAACCATGTATTACAAAATCACATCAAGTTTTTCAAACGAAAAAAATGAACCCAACTTATTATAAAAAAAATTGAGGGGGTATGGTATATCCATAGTTTCCTTAATCTAAATGATCAAACTCATTTGAGAATTTTATTGTGTAAGAAACTTTTCCTAAAATACAACTATTTTGAATTGATAAATCATGGAATAACATATAAATATCTGCAACCAATCTCAATACATAAAAAATCATGGTTTGTATATCATACAACTGACTTGGATTGAGAAATTATGGAATAAAGTATAAACATATACAACCAATCTCAATCCATAAAAAGTAACCCATTAATTATGTTGTATATAATCACTCTTCTAGGGAGTTTGTTGGACAATTTTAATTCCAAGGTAGTGTTGAGAAAATAAACTATTTTTTCTAGTCCATATTTCAAGACCATACTACACATTTTAAGCTTAGGGACAAATTCATGAATGGAGGAACATGATGGATGTGAAAACATTTTATATATTAAGGTTCAAGGGGAAAAAAAAAATTCTTTAACTTCTCAAGAGCTTCAACCGTACGAAGGTGTAGGTTTAGAAGACAAAGGCAACATACCCATTTTGCAATGTTCCGAATTGATGAAATTGAGAAGAATTTTAGCCAGGTTCATGGTTTTTCCTATCTTCAATGCCGCCATCAATTTGAGGTGCAAGATAAATAGTCACAAACAATTTTTAACAATTTTTTTTACTTGAGATGAACCTCAAAACTATTTATGATGGTTTTCTACTCAAAATTTTAGCTTTTTATTGTATTGCAATTGATTTTGGTTATTCATATTCATATTTTTAATCTAGGTTTTTTATATTAAAATACATGAGAGCAGTTGATAGCCTTTTTCATTTAGATTAAATATTATTTTTCTCTCGTTAAAATTTTCCTCACAAATATTTTAAATAGACACCTCCAATTATCAATATTGTATGCCAATAGTATCCTAGGCTCAAATCAACAATGTATTAATAAATTACATCAAGTTTTTCAAACAAAAAAAATGAACCTAACTTATCATGAAAACATTTAGGGGGTATGGTAGAGCCATAGTTTCCTTAATCTAAATGATGAAACTAAATTGAGGATTTTATTGTGTAAGAAATTGTGTATAAAATACAACTAAGTTGGCTTGATAAATCATGGAATAACTTATAAACATCTGCAACCAATCTCAATTCATAAAAAATAACCCATTCATCATATTGCAATAATCATTGTTCTCGGGAGTTTTCTACACAATTTTTCTTCTAAGATATTGTTGAGAAAATAAATTATTTTTTCTGCTTCATATTTCAATAGGATATTTAACATTATTGCACTTTTCAGTCTTAGGGACAAAATCATCAATGGAGGAACATGATGGACGTGAGTACATTTTCTATATTGAGGTTCAAGGGAAAAAATTATCTTTAACTTCTCCATAGTTTCGGCAGTACAAAGGTGTGGGTTTAGAAGACAAGGGTAATAAAACTATTTTGTAATGTTCCAATATTGATGGAATCAAGAAGAATTTGAGCCAAGTTCATGGTTTCTCCTATCTTCAATGAAATCAACATTTTGAGGTTCATAATCAATTGATAGAAATATTTTTTTTTACTTGAGATGAACTAAGAAACCCCTTTTAATTATTTGTCACTCAAACTTCTAGATTTTTATTTTATTTCAATTGATGTTCGTTGTGTTATTCATATTGGTAATATAGCTTTTGTTTATTAACATAAATGAGAGAAATAGATAGCATTTTTTGTGTAGATTAAAAACTCTTTCTCTCTGATTCAAATTGTTTTCACAAATGTTTTAAATGGACACCGTCAATTATCAATATTATATGTTAATAGTCTGCTAGGCTCAAATCAACCACGTATTACAAAATTACATCAAGATTTTCTAGAGGCAAAATTGAACCCAACTTATTATGAAAACATTTTGGGGTATGGTAGAGCCATAATTTCCTTTATGTAAGAGTAACATTTCTCATGATTCATCCATCCCTAAGATTGTACTATTACTTATTTGTTGTGAAAGAATTGTACCTAGGAATTCATGGGGTTGACTCCCTTGTCTTAGCTAAGATAAACCCCCATGCAACATGGTGAAAGCTCATAACTTTTCCAAAGAATGTGGATTGAACAATGTGAAGAAAAAATTGAAAATAATTTACTTCAAGTACAAAAGGTACAAAAATGCACATGTAGAGTTATGTTTTTTTTTTATGTTCTTTGATAAATGATACATTATATAGGACATGAATGTGTTAAAAATCATATCCACCCTCTCTTACTTATCACAACCAAGGAGAAGTGATACTAGAATATTAAACTTGGAGAAAATTTCTATACCTAGAAATTAGTGTCTTTACTTTATTTTAGTTTTCACTCATTTATGTAATTTTTCTCCATTTAGGTCAACCAAAGGCCTTGAATTGATACCATCTAGAATGAGCTCCTTATTCATGAATTTGTCTTGATTTATGATCATTGCTTCCTAGAAATATGTGGTATGATGTTAAATGGACACCATGTGGCATTGGATGTTGGCATAAGTTTCTTATTAATGACTTCATCTTATGATGATCATTTATTTCTAGGATGAAGTGGTATTTTTACTTTCTTTATTAGTTGATGGAAGCATCTCTTGAAAAATGGTTAAGAAATCAATCCTCGGTAAATCATCTCATCCCAATATAACATGTGTGTACTCTAATAATGGATGATACATAAAAACAAAAATAAAACACATAACTCTCATATGAATATTTGTACCTTCAATGCTTGAAAAAAATAATTTTCATTTTTTTCTTCACATTGATCAACACATATTATTTGGAAAATTTATGATCTTTCACCATGCTGCATGGGGATCCATGTTAGCTTAGACAAGGGAGTTGACTCCAAGATCTCCTAGATACAATCCTTTTACAACATAGAAATATAAGTACAATATTAGGAATGGATGAATCATGGGAAAGGTTATTACATAAAGGAAAATATGGCTCCACTGTATCCCCTAAATGTTTTCACAATAATTTGGGTTAAGTTTTGTTGCTTAAAAAAATTAATGTAATTTTTCAATACATGGTTGATTTGAGCCTAATGAACTATTCACATACAATATTGATAATTGGTGGAGTGTCCATTTAAAATATTTTTGGAAACAATTGTATTCATATCGAAAGAGCACTTAATCTACATGAAAAAGGTTATTAGTTGCTCTCATTTATTTTAATATACAAAACATACATTACCAATATGAATGAAACAACTAAAACCAATTGTAATACAATAAAAATATAGAGGTTTGAGTGAAAAATCATCAAAAGTTGTTTCCACGTTCATCTCAAGTAGAAGGAATTATTTCCAACTATTGATCCTACACCTCAGATTGATTATTGCTTCGAATATAGGAGAAACCACGAACCTATCTCAAAATATTCTCCCTTCCATCAGTATTGGAACATTAAACACATGTCTGTTTCCCTTGTCTTATAGACCTACACCTTTGTACTGCTGAAGGTATGGAGAATTTAAAGATAATTTTTTCCCTTGAACCTTAAAAAGAAAATGTGTTCATGTTCATCATGTTCCTCCATTGATGAACTTGTCACAAATCTTGAAAAGTGCATTAATGTTAAATATGGACTTGAAATATGAAGCAATAAAAATAGTTTATTTTCTCAGCATTACCTCAGAATGATAATTGCTCAGAAAACTCCCGAGGAGAGTGAAAATATGTAAAATGATGAGTGGGTTATTTTTTATGGATTGAGATTGATTGTAGATGCTCCTTTATTCATGATTTATCAAAATAACTCAACTTTATTTTAGACACACATGTTTTCACAATAGTATCATCAATTCAGTTTCATCATTTAGATTAATATTATTGTAAAGAGCTTGTAGATTGGACATGTACAAACATAAATATGCTACTACCTTTGCCTGGATTAAATAATGGAGAAATATGTCACCAACGTAATGAACCCACACATTTGTACTGCTAAAGCTAATCCAATGATTTAGAATTTATGAAAATTCAATGTCATTGTTTTAAATTTATATAAACAATTATTTAGAAAATATAATTCAACAATTTCATGAAAAAAAGCTGAATAGAAATAAAATAGTTCAAAATAGTTTAGAATCTCCATGTATTTTATTCTACTTTTCTTATAGTAAAAATCACTAATTTTCCCATATAATCCTTCCTTTCATTTAAATCATCTATAAATATAACTTACAACTATACTATATGAAAACCAACCTTTTAATAAAACATTGTATTAAACATCATATACACCCTCCCATACTTGTCACAACCAAGAAAAAGTGATAATTGAATATTAAATATGTACCAAACTTCTATACCAAAAAAATAGTTCCATTGCTTCATTATTTTCCTCTTTAGTTGTCACTTCTTTATGCGTTTTTTTCCCATATAGGTCAACCAAATTCCTTGAATGGATACCATGTGTCATGGGATACTTATTCATGAAGATGTCTTGATTTATGATCATTGCTTCCTAGAAAGAAATGGAATGACGTTTAATGAATACCGTGTGGCATGGGCTATTGGCAGTGGTTTCTAGGAAGAAGTGAGATTATTACATTCTTTATTATTTGGCAGAAAAAGTTCTTGAAAAATGGGTAGGAAACTAGTTATCGGTAAATCACCATGCCCTAATATACACTGTGTCATGAAAAAGGATGGTTTGCATAGTTTATAATTGTAAGTTCCATTTTTAAATGATTTTAAATGAAAATATACAATGTGGAAAAATTAGTGATTGTTATTGTAAGAAAAGTTGTTATTATAAGAAAAGTAGAATAAAATACATGGAGATTCTAAACTATTTTTCTTTTATTACATTTTTGTTATTTATATTTTTCTATCATTTAACATTGAACTATTTTATTTATACGCTCGATTTTTTTTCATGACATTGTTGAATTATACTTCTAAATAACATTGGTGACAATTTTTAGTAGTACGAAGGTTTGGTTTCATTACATTGCTAACAAAATTCTCAGTTATTTTATTGAAGAAAAGGTATATACATATTTCTAGTCATACATGTCCAATCTACATGCTCTTTACAAAAATATTAATCTAAATGATGAAGTTGAATTGAGGATATTATTGTGTAAGAATTTGTGTCTAAAATCCAACTGAGTTGGCTTGAGAAACCATGGAATAATGTATAAACATATGCATCCAATCTCAATCCATCGAAAATAACCCATTCATCATGTTGCATATAATCCCTCTTATTGGGATTTTGTTGAAGAATTCGAATTCCAAGGTATTGTTGAGAAAATAAAGTATTTCTTCTACTTCATGTTTCAAGACCATATTTAACATTACTGCACTTTTAGGCTTAGGGACAAATTCATGAATGGAGGAACATGATGGATATGAACATATTTTCTATCTTAAGGTATAAGGGAAAAAATTATCTTTAACTTCTCTAGATCTTTAGCAGTACAAAGGTGTAGGTTTAGAAGAAAAGGAAAACATGCAGTTTGTGTGATGTTCCAATATTGATGGAATTGAGAAGCCTTTGAGTGAGGTTCATGGTTTCTCATATCTTTGATGCAATGATCAATATATTGTGTAGAATCAATAACAGAAAATAATGCTTTTACTTGAGATGAACCTTGAAACCACTTTTGATGATTTTTCACCCAAACTTCTAACTTCTTATTGTATTGCAATTGATGATTGTTGTGTTATTCCTATTAGTATTCTAAGTTTTGTATATTAAAATAAACAAGGGTCGTTGATAGACTTTTTTGTGCAGATTAAGTACTCTTTTTCTATGATTAAATTCTTCTCACAAATATTTTAAATTTACAGTTCAAATTAACCATGTATTACAAAATTACATCAAGTTTTTTAAGAAAAAAAACTAAACCCAAATTATTTTGAAAACATTTAGGCGGTATGGTACAATCGTAGTTTCATTTATGTAAGAGTAACCTTTCTCATGATTCATCCATTCATAAGATTGTACTCCCTTGTCTTAGCTAAGATGGATCCCCATGCAACATGATGCAATTTTATAAATTTTCCAAAGAATCTAGATTGGACAATGTGAAGAAAAAAATGAAGATTATTTACTTCAAGTAGAGAAGGTACAAAAATGCAGATGTAGAGTTCTATTTTTGTTTTTATTTGTTTTATGTATCATACACTTTGTTCGAGTAACTTAATATTAATTATGAAATTTGCATATCACACCAATCCTTCCCCTCCATTGTAATTTTACATAAGCTTTTAATCAAGTGAGCCAGTTCAATATTGAAAAATAACATATTTTTGATCAAATATTTTCTATTGGAACTTGAAAGAGCACCTTTGAAGATTGAGAGGCAATCTATGTTAGAAAAGTTATAGAATCCGTAAATTTGGCATACTCTAAGTAATTTATGTTTATCTTCTAACTTTCAATTACACTTTATTTACTAATTTTTATATTAAGTGATATTCTATGTGTTAGGATTCTTCTCAAATTATACCTTATCACCTATCACCTTCCTTTGCAACATGTGATGTAATTGCTAATAATATAATATTTTTAATACGAAATTATCTTCATTTTTTCCATGAATGTATTTAATGAAAAAACAAACATTTATATTTATATCTTAGCCTAACTATATATAATATTTAAATCTAAGGGATAAAAATCATAAACATTTTAAAAAATGTTATGAATCCATTTATGTTTTTAAGTTTTAATATTACAATGAAAAAATGTTATTTAAAAAAAAATTAAAATACATATATATATATATATATATATATATATATATATATATATATATTAAAAAATTATTAATTTATAAAATATTGACTTCAGTAATTTACATTAAATAATATAATGCTTTATCTACTACTAAACCTTACGTTTATATAAAATTATAAGTCTATATACGCATCTCTAAATATAAATCGTTTCCACACTTCGAATTGAAAATGATTTTCCAAATCCTTTAAAAAAATAACGGGCCTAGGCTAAAATGTATGAAATAAACCTAATCGTTGAATGGAATGGCTGCCAATGGGTGCTATTTACTGATACCACTCTCTAGGATAAAGACAACATTGTTCTTTTGGATTTATGGCTCCCCAGTCTCACTTTCCAAATTTTTCAACTATTTTTCAACTAAAAGTGACGCTGAGAGGACACAGATGTGGTTAGATTTTCCAAGGATTGAATTTGTGCTCATACCCTTGATGCACCCCACCCTGATCAACTGTTCCCATATTTTGTTTTAGAAGGCTGTGTATCTCACAAATTAATTTTGTATCTCATTTTTATTTTGAGGTTTTCTATTAATATAAAAATCGGGCAACAGAGATACAAAAATAAAATTTCAATTTGCTTGAAGGAAACCAGGTCTATTGGTCATCTAAGTGCAATTTTATTTGTTTTTTCTTTTGTAAGTTTTGTAGTTATTTTCCATTTTCTATTAATATAAAAACTGGGCAACATAGATACAAAAATTAGATCTCAACATGCTCGAAGTAAACCAGGTCTGTTGGCCATCCTAAAAAACATCTTAATATAACTAATATCAGAGTTTGCTAATATTATCATTTATAGAAAAGAAAGCTATCCACTAAAAAAAGTAGAACTGTTATCTCTATTTATCGTCTAACTCCACCCGGGAAAAAAAGTAGAACTATTATCTTTATTCACTCCACCTGGACGGGATCTTTAACACTGGATCTTGGGATTTCAACTTGCTGCATGGATTTTATATCTTTCTCCATTCTGCCAAGTCTAGCATACTGATGCAGTTGACAGAGGTTAATTTCCTAGATGTTTCTATTGATACCTACCAAACTGGAACCTACCTTTGGTTCTCCTATTCCTGAATTGATATTATAGCTTTTTCCAGCAAGAATTTTATCAATCAATATGTTATAATTGAGTGTTGAAATAGTGATATTCTCCCACGAGTATGCCCTGGATCTTCAATCATATTCTGCAATTCTTCCGAAGCCAAGTCATTCTCTTCATTCATATTATTGATAACTTCTGTTTCCCGTCAATAAATATGTGATTTTACATAACAAGGAATGTCTTCTGCAAAGGTTTGAATTAGGGGCTCCATGAGCTCTTTGGTTGACTTCTGATCTCTCTTTGAGAAAACAAACACTCCTGAAACAACTAAACGATAGACAATTCCATGAAAATTACATATCAAGCATATGGAAATACAGTAGTTGGGTAAATCATGAGAGGGAGAGTATAAGCATATGCACCACCAACAATCCCAACCCAAAGCAGAAGCATAAAATCAAAATATAGAAACCCAAGTTATTTGGACACTTAACGATGTATTTACTTGTGATGGTAGATATTGTCAACATTAATTTGAAAGGTAATAATTGTTTATGTATTAATACTTATGTATATTGGTTGATTTTTTAATTTTATATTTCTCCTATGATATTTAGTAAATGTGTGTATGTTTAAAATGATTATATATTATAGATTATCTAAATTCACAGAATTTAGTAAATGTATCAATCAAATTCACAAAATGTTTCTAAAACATTTAAAACTAGCATAAATCTATCTTAAGCATAGATTTATCATGAGTCTTGATTTATCAAATTTCCTTATGGGAAAACTTATTTTTAAAATGAAAAAAAACAATGTCTAACCTTTTAATTTTGAAATTGTATTCATTTGATTTTGAAATTGTATTTTTGAATTTTATAGAGATTACATAACAAGTGTATTGATCACAATATATTAAATTAGTTTTCTTATATACATCAATATTAATTTATATTAAAATATTTTGTTTATTTTTTCTATATATATATCTATGAAGTTAGTGTTAAAATACTTTTGAAAAGTATAATTTCTAAACTTGTCATTCACAATTTTATTTACTTGTAATTACTTTACATGAAATTATATTAATTTGTATGGACAACTAATTAAATATGCATATACATAGTATGTTTTTCCTTTTTATATTTAATGATTATTTTTTATTTTATATTAAGAAGAGACGTCTAGTCTCAATAAAAACATCATATTTACTTAAATTATATTTATGTGATTTAATATATAATTAATTTAAAAATAAAATTTGATAAAAAAAAAATTAAAATCAATTTACTTAAATCTGACTAAAATTATTAAACAATAATTCATTGTTATTTATCTAATTAGTGATGTACAATTTAATTTAAATATATTTTTAATGATATTTATAATATTTAGAAGAAAAATTAGCTATTTTGTTTATAATAAAAAAAATCAAAATAAAAAAACTTTTAAAATCATAATTATTTTTTTCTTTTAAAATATTTTTTAATCAAGAATAATCATTTTTTAATCAAGAATAATCTCTTAACATTGAAGCAAACAAGAAAAAACCAAAAAACTAAACAACAATTCTTTACTTGCTCTTCAAGAAAATTAAACAACATAGCGATATCTCAATTAAGTATGACCGATTGATTTTAGCATACCATAAAATAACCTTTTTTTTTATGTTAACCCACATACCTTCAGAGGTACTTCTATAGCATTCAAAATAAGTTTACTTAAATCTGACTAAAATTATTAACAATAATCCGTTGTTATTTATCAAATTAATGATGTACAATTTAATTTAAATACATTTTTAATAATATTTATAGTATTTGAAAAAAATAGCTATTTTGTTTATAATAAAAAAAATTGAAAATAAAAATACTTTTAAAATCACAATTATTATTTTTCTGTCGAAATATTTTTTAATCAAGAATAAGAGTCTTAACATTGAAGCAAACCAAAGAAAAACCAAAAAACTAAGCAATAATTCTTTACTTGCTCTTAAAGAAAATTAAACAACATAGCGATATCTCAATTAAGTATGACCCATTGAGTTTAGCATACCATAAAATACTTTTTTTTTATATTAACCCACATACCTTCAGAGATATTGCTGTAGCATTCAAAATTTTTAAATCTTCAGAAGTTTTATAGATATAAATATAAATAGAGGGATATCTCACTTTCAAAAGCTCAAAACCATCGGATCTATCAGTTTGGATTAGAGAATGCATTGCATCTATGGTCCGTATTGCGTACTGTGTTTAACCCCTACATGCTTCGTTAGAAGTAGTTTCTGTCTTTAATTTTTTACTGATCTGTTAACAGAAGATAAAAATATTCTCTTGGAACTATTTAGGTCCTTTGGTGTTGGAATTGAATTTTAATATATAAGTTAGCGCTGGTTTTCAGTGTCCTGCACATTCATAACAGAATCTGTTTAATTTTTGGGATTAAGGTGTTTTATTTTTGAGATTTTTGGAAATGACAACTATAGTTGAATTTATTTTTTTATTGTAGATTTTGTATTCTATGAATATTAGTAGAGTTAATCATTAAATTTTCATTGTAATTTTTGTATATTCATTGAATACAATTAAAGTTAATCATTAATTTGAATCTACATATCATTTGATTTCATGCAGTCTAGTACTAATAATGGGACTTCCTGCAGTGGATGATCCGAAAACCATATGGCTAAGAAAAACTTGTCTTTGAAAATATATTTCTTCTAAAAAGAATGCAATAGGCTGTTTTATCTGATATACCTTTCATAACTACAAAGAATGAAAATCAATGGGATTGTCATTCTGTCTTTGATTCAGCTTTCACACTGTAATACGTTAGATATTCTGTACATATCATACCGACGAAAAGCATTTCGAGGATAATAATTAACTTTTCTGTATCCATTTTTATTCCTGCACGTTGAAATAAATCTAACAACCAATTTGTAAAAACATAAAACACGCAAACATTATTTTATTCGTTTCTTTTGTAAAAACATAAATCACGCCAACATTATTTTTATTGGCTTGATTAAGTCCAGTCCAAGCAGCCCAACCAATGGGATTTGGAAGACTATGAAAACCCATCAATTATGAACGTGGGATTTGGAAGAGTATGAAAGATCCGATGGAAGAGACTATGAATCTGTTCTTAGAATTTTATAAAAAATAAAGGGAAAGTCATTTCAGTGTAATTTTTTTTTGAATTCAAAGTTTTTTAAAAAGTTAATGAAAATGTATAATGTTGATATAACTCAGTTTTCCTCAATAATCCATATTCTGGAATCGAAAGATGACAAGAAACTTCCTGTTTCTCTCCACCAACACATTAGTCATGTTAATTAATGATACCATCAATGAAATTCCTTAGCCGCAAAAAAAAAAAAAATGTGATTCAATTAAAAAATTTGGTCGGATGGAATAGTTTCCGGATTATATGCCCATGTGTAGAATCTATGCTTAATTGTTCTGAACATCTAACTCAACAGCTAAAGTAGAAACTATAGATGCTTTATTCTTTTCGTTTCCCATACGTGTCGTCTGAAAAAGACTTATTTTTTATAATAATGGTCGATAAGTGTGCTGTATTTCACTTAAACAACATAACTCACAGGCCGGGCAAAAATATAATGCTCAAAATCATTATGTTTCAAAAATAATCTTTCATTTAACCTTCATTACGCCGCTCCTTTGGATCATTTCGCGAGTAGACTGATAGTTGTGGCCAAATTTATAAAACTTTTGAGTCTTTTACAAAAGTTGTAAAACAAAAGAGTTTAACATTTTTCCTGTTCCTCGAATAAGAGTTTCTATCATATTGGGTTAAAGCATGGCTTTGCTAAGTATAGCTTCTTCTTGCGATTGTGCTATGAAAAACAGAATGCAACGCAGTAGATCACAATAATAATGTCTGCTAGCATCCTGGGCAACGATGACTAATGATGTATATTGTAATTTGAATGTCCTTGGGACTTTAGTTTGGCTTCCCCTCTGGCGAGGAAAGCTTTGATGACTGAGGTCAAGAAGATACTATTTGAAAATTTTGATGAAACAAGTTATTTTGTTATAATTTGATAAGATAATGTGTAATACCTATAACTGCGTAAGCACTTTTATGCAAGAGATCGGGAAGCTGCTGTTTTGCTGAGACAGGAAACTTTCTGAATTATTTTGTTATATTCTGATAACAATAAATACGTGCGATGCATATAACTGTATAAGTGCTTGAATGTGAATGAATAAAACAAAAGGCTATGAAATAGGGATTAGTGAAAGAAATAACAGCACAACACAAAATATATTTATGAGAAATCTAATTCGGTCAAGAATTTGAAAAAAAATTCCACGAAGAATTATAAAAAGGGCTTACATCCATGAAGAACAAAAAATAGATTTCATAATAATACACCATCTCCCTTCATGTGGAATATGAAAGTACATCTCCATGTTACACTATTATATAATTTATTTTTTTTAATAAATGAACAACCTATATTGTGAGGAAGATCTCAATAACAATAACCTGTGCGAAATATCTCAATAACACTAGCCTATATAGTATTTTGTTCCATCTTAAAAAGTCCTATTGTAAAACCAAGCATTTGTTTTTAGTATCAATGAAAAACCTCTATATTGTGTCGGAGAGATTAATGACAATTTTTTAGTATCGATGAAAAATCTCTATATTGTGTGAGAGAGATCAATGACAATACGTTGTGACTTACTCTTGTTAAAAGAATCATTGTCAAAATGTGATAAAAATATATTTTAAGTCTATTTTTTCTAACATATTAGAACGAGCACTACATTCAATGCAATGGTCATTTATTTCCAAACTATAGAAATAATCTAAATAAATAAAAAATTCACAGGATGTATTGCGACAAAATATAACATTCAATAGTAATTTGAAAAGCTAGTGGAAATGTATAGAAATGATTTAGAGCAGAAATAGCAATAGCAATAGCGTTCAGCTGGTAGCTGATGCCTGAATGAAAAAGCGTTTAAATGATATCATCAGAGATGTAGCAATGGAGAACCAGATCTGTGGATAACCCATCTTATCATATCAGCGTTTTCTTCAGTCAACGTTCTGGGCACTTCAAATTACGTGCAGGAAGTCCTGAATTGTAATCCAAATTATCGTAGGATTCAGAGTGAGACGGAGTACAGTCTAGGAAGCTGTCAGATGTCTGATCAACGATTCTTCCCCGAAAATTATACAGCTCCTCATACCCTGTGGTGCTAAATGATGGGATCTGCTGTTGTTGAACAAGCATATGTTGCTGCAGCTTCGGTGGCTGCACATAGTTATTCAACATGGATACACTCGCACCGGTGTAATTGGATGAAACAAAACTGGGCTCCCTTGTAAATTGCAGTGGTCGATTATAATCCAGGGCTGCTTCGTTTTGGATGTAGGTGATAGAAGCCAAATGTTGCTTAAAAGGTTCTGGTTCCTGCTGAAATCTTATATGAGCCGAATACTGCTGCACTAAACTAGGGTTAGAATTAGCCTGCTCGGCTTCGAACCCTAGATTTTGCAGTGGTTGGCGACGGTGATCTACATCTGAAAAGTTTGATAAACACGTTGAATCAGCTGGGATGAAATACCCGCGAGGTGGAATCAGATGGTGGAGTTGATCAGAGTACGTTTCTGCACTTATGCTTTCCACGTGTAAACAGCCTTCTGGCGCCGCCGACAAATTATCGCCATTAGTCGGCAGAGATAGTGTGGATGTTGCGCGTGCAACTTGAATACCGAAGTCGGCAATTTCTGCGGCTTCTTGCTTTGGGATGTTCATACCGGGAGGATCCTCGTTCAGGAGGTTGATTCTTTCAGGAAAGTTCAATTTAGCCCTTGACCCACGAAATTTTAAAGCAGCGTCGTCGTATGCTCTCCCAGCATCTTCTGCGGTCTCAAATGTGCCCAGCCATACTCGAGCTGCCTTCTTTGGATCTCGAATCTCTGCAGCCCATTTTCCCCACGGCCTCTGCCTTACTCCTCTGTAATGTCTCTTTTGAGGGGGATTCTGCGGATTCAGTTCCTTTCTCTTAAAGTTCGTCTTACTTTCTCGATTTCGTTGTTGGTGTTGAGGTACTTCTGCATGACAGCAACACAACATCGACAATCTTTCATCTTACACACACACTAGCCCAGAAGGATGTAAGTTCTGGAAATTCACACCTTTCTCTTTTCAATTTAACTCATTTTCTTTAGAGATTTTAAGCAGCATTTGAATTTCAATTACGGCTTATTACGTTTGTCAAAAAATGCTAGCAGAAAGCTATATAAATAAGCTTATGGCTATTAGGTTTACAATGACATTTATGTAAAGGCCATATAGTAAAGATTGCGCAAACTAATCTATAGTCATTTAAATAGGGTAAATAAAGTCACACACCTCACCTCCCCTAAAAGCATAAAGTAAAATAGAATATATCTATCTTACCTGCTTATATTGATAAGAGAGGATGCTATTTTATTTTAATAACTTTGGATTACTCAGTTGCATCGCCATATAGTAAAGATTGCGCAAGCTAATCTACAGTCATTTAAATAGGGTAAATAAAGTCACACACCTCACATCCACCCCCGTCATCAAAAAAGAAAAAAAGTATTAGTGAAACGCACACAAATACCATATCTGCGAACCCCGAGCTGCACAATACCCTGCTTCTGCAGTTAAAATGGATATTTGCAAGGTAAATTTACAGATTAAATTTTTTCGCCTATTTCCCTCTTTGGAAAATTAGTTAACAGAAGAAAGATCTGATTCCTGTCTATGTTTGGATTTTCGAGCTATCACAACCCTATTTTGTTTCATCTGTTGTTAATATTTTATCTCTTCCTTTGATTCTTTCTGATAACAGATATATTACAAAGATTTTAGATTTTATCTGAATTTCTGGCACACTTTATATCATTTCCAGTGCCAGATCCAATCCAGATACACATGATTTACAAATTGTATTAACCGTATCTAAGCAGAAAACTGACAGAAGCTATGCAAAAACTTCAGTCACTGGCATAAGATTCAGGGTATCATCTATTCACCTTGGCCGGATGAAGCAGTATTTCGCTGACGAGTAATATCGTCCTCTTTGACGCAATGGGTTGTGAATGTGATCGTCTGCGGCTCAGTCCCCCTTCTCTTCTGCCCGGCTATTGATTGATCTGGCTTCTTCTCCATTCGATAAAGGACACGACCGCCGACTACGCCGGGGAGGCCATAAAAAATGGACAACTGATCCTTGGAACAATGAACGCTGCTGAAAAGGAATCTACTGAGATCAGACCGCTCATTTCCCACATTCGTTGTAGTAAATTAACTAGACCCTAGCTAGGATATATGAGGAAATTCTACAGCAGCTCAATCTTCATTTCAATTTTCTCTATTGGACCGCTAATCTGGTAAGAAGAATTGCACGTTATACGTGACAAACCCCTGAGAAATCCCCAGCTCAGACGACTATTCTGTCTTGAAGCATTCAAGACAGATAGGGTTTTGGGCTGAAGTCGCAGTTAGTGACCTGGGACCTTTTCAACATTCACAGGATAGAACTATTTATTGTCAGGGTTCCCACATATACCTTAAACACCTCCGTCTTTAAGTTTTTTTAGAGCATAGTCAAACCCGAGACTTTTTGGCTTTTTGTGTGGTCGAGTTTGTGGTCAATTTTGCACTAGTTGAGTAAAGGGTTTTCACGCTAATGCTGAATTTATTTCTATATTTTAAATGGAAATTTCTATTATAAAATATTGTTATTTTATGGAAAACTGTGTTAGGCCAAATTTCAGTAATTTTATTATTAAACTTTAGACCTCAATATAGGCACTAGTTTTGAGGTTTTCTAAAAATATAAAAATTTTCGAGAAAACGCGAAATAGAAAGGTAATGTTAATTGTTGTGTATGACATTTGAACGAACGTCTATCACTCTAAATGAAATGCACCGTTCTAGACATGGGGACACGTATTCCTTTAGTTTTATCAATTTTCTAAGCCTTCATGTTTTTTTAACCGTCCATCGACACTTTTTTAATATTCGTTTTTATTGTTTTCTTTCTAACCATTCATAGACACTTTTTTAAAAAGGAATATTACTTATTGTTTGAATTCAAGGCCTTGGATGCTTCATTCAGCGACTTTCACTTTTCAATTTAAATCTTTTGTTTTGTTCTCTTAATGTTGGGTTTTTCATCATTTTTCACACCAGAAAATCTTATTTGGTCGAGGGTTTTATCAATGGTAATAGCGGATGTGACTCAAAATAGATAAATAGATATGTGGGTAGGTATGGTATTTACAGAGAAATCCCCAGCTCAGACGACTATTCTGTCTTGAAGCATTCAAGACAGATAGGGTTTTGGGCTGAAGTCGCAGTTAGTGACCTGGGACCTTTTCAACATTCACAGGACAGAACTATTTATTGTCAGAGTTCCCACATATACCTTAAACACCTCCGTCTTTAGGTTTTTTTAGAGCATAGTCTAACCCGAGACTTTTTGGCTTTTTGTGTGGTTGAGTTTGTGGTCAATTTTGCACTAGTTGAGTAAAGGGTTTTCACGCTAATGCTGAATTTATTTCTATATTTTAAATGCAAATTTCTATTATAAAATATTGTTATTTTATGGAAAACTGTGTTAGGCCAAATTTCAGTAATTTTATTATTAAACTTTAGACCTCAATATAGGCACTAGTTTTGAGGTTTTCCAAAAATATAAAAATTTTCGAAAAAAAAGCGAAATAGAAAGGTAATGTTAATTGTTGTGTATGACATTTGAACGAACGTCTATCACTCTAAATGAAATGCACCGTTCGAGACATGGGGACACGTATTCCTTTAGTTTTATCAATTTTCTAAGCCTTCATGTTTTTTTAACCGTCCATCGACACTTTTTTAATATTCGTCTTTATTGTTTTCTTTCTAACCATTCATAGACACTTTTTTAAAAAGGAATATTACTTATTGTTTGAATTCAAGGCCTTGGATGCTTCATTCAGCGACTTTCACTTTTCAATTTAATTCTTTTGTTTTGTTCTCTTAATGTTGGGTTTTTCATCATTTTTCACACCAGAAAATCTTATTTGGTCGAGGATTTTATCAATGGTAATAGCGGATGTGACTCAAAATAGATAAATAGATAAGTGGGTAGGTATGGTATTTACAGATTTTGTGGTTTAATCTTATCTAGTTTTATGTATGTTTGAGAGTTTCTTTACTATTTTTTAAGTTGGAAAAAAATAGCTGCATTTTTATAGTTCCATTTATAAGAGGTATTATGTAGAAGTGATGCAAACTTATGCTGCATTGTTTTTTTGTTTGGTAACATTTGTCCATTTTTATAGTTCCATTTATAAGAGGTATTATGTAGAAGTGATGCAAACTTATGCTGCATTGTTTTTTTGTTTGGTAACATTTGTCTTAAAATGTCATGCAAGCTTATGTTGCATTGTTTTATTGTTTTGTAAAATTTTTGTTAAAAAAATAGTGAAGATGGTAATGATTTTCAACTTTCTTGTTTACTAGTAATGTACCCTAGGAAATAAAAATAATTATATTTTTCAAAACATATATAATTGATTAAAAAAAATTGAAATTAGTAATTTAAAATAAAATGTTAGGGTAGAATCTATCCATTTCAAACTAAATAATGAAATAGAAAAATCTACAAAGCTAGTGAAAAATTAGATTTCATATAAGTAATCATATTTCAAAAGATTTGTAAAAAAATAACAAAAAAAATATTTAAAAGATCCAATGAAAAGGAAAAGATGAATACATAAAAATATTAAAAAGTAGAGAAGAATATTCCTAAAACTCAATAAAAAATATTAAAAGATCAAATGAAAAGAAAAAGATGAATAAATAAAAATATTGAAAGGTAAAGAAGAATATTCCTAAAAATTTTTGGTTCTATTGAATAGAAGTATGAAAAAAAAGTATGAGATATAAAATATTTTAAATAGACAGACTACTCATTATTAAGGATAAAGTCTTATGAATTAATATTTAAATGAAAAAAAATTAATTGGTAATTTTTCAAGTTAATTTTTTAACTATGAATGAAAAAATTGATTTTCCAAACTAAAGAAATCATCAAGTGAGTTGCTAATGTTTAGCGAACTTGTTTATCTTCTCTTATTTTTTTACAACTTTCTTTATTTTATTATTTTCTTCTAACCTAATGTATTTTTTTATTCTCTTCATTTCTTTTAATTTGCTTGTTTTTTTCATGCACATTGCCTCCCTTTATAATTAGAGAGAAGTCAATATATTATATTTTTAAAGATAATTAGAATAATAATTAGAATACTTAATTGATTTAAAATTATTTTTTTGTTTCCTAATATCAAGGGTATCAAATTGTGCCCATCAAAAATTTCATCATGAATTTTCAAGGGTGCTACACCACTTTCCCTTAAAATATTTATGACTAATAGAATGGAAAAGATGCATCATGGTGGAGGAGGAAAATCTCCAAGGTCACCAATTGCTATGAGACTAATGGTTATTAGGAATTAAGGTATCTACCTTAATGTGTTCCCTCAATTAAACCTTATGAGTGGTCAAATTTGTAGTCCAACCACCACAACATCATTAAAATTCAAGGAAAATGTGCTTAACACCTTCCAACCTAAAAAATGTGTTTAACACTTGTCAACCTAAATCATGATTTAAGTGCTACTGATTGCCATCACTATCCCACACATCCAACAAAGATCTGAACTAATTGTCATCAGTAGTTTATAATAATATATCATCACCTCAAACAAAATTCAGAACTACTTGTTATCAGTAGTTTGTAATAATATATCATCAATAAATTCAAATTTGAATAGCAGTTGTACTCAATAACCAAGCTAGAATCATTGTCTAATCATGTGCCTATGCATACCCTTTCTTAGAACACTCAATCAACTATCAATAACATCTTACCATGATAATTGATCTATATGCATGATAAATAACATTGAAATCATTAATATTATACTAATATCACAATACTCAACATTATTGGAAATAATAGTTTAAAAAAACATATCATAAATCACCATTACATGAAATGATAATATGATTATCCATATTTAATATAAGTAGAGCACAAATTGTAAGCGGCAGTTCTTATCTCAAAAGCCTAAGTAAAATTGAATCTCAAAAGCCTAAGTAAAATTGAAAGTATATCGAGTCTCAAAAGAAAAATTATAATAAATTACAAATATAACATTGGCTTATATTTCATTAATTTTAAAATACAATTAAATTAAATTAATCTAAAAATTTTCAATTATTATATATTTCTTATAATATTTTTAATGTTTTTATTATATATTTTAAATATTAAAAATCATAATCATTGTTATTAGTATTTTTAATAATATAACTCTTTTAATAATGAAATTACTAGTAAAAGAAATCACTGGAAAAGGTAATTATACTTTATTGAATGCATAAACCACTACATATTTAAAATTTAAATATTAAAAATTCTTAATTTTTAAAACTAGGTTAAAAATATTCAATAATAATTTTTTCAAATTTAATGAAGATAAAATCATTATAGAATTTAAATTTGTATTTTTTTAATTATTATATATAATATTAATTTATAAAAAAAAAATTAAGATCATTATCAGAAAATTAAGCACAACCTGTTCACATTAACATACCATAAATTACCTCTTTTATAATAATCCACATACGTTCAGAAGGATATCGTAGCATTCAAAATTCTTAAATCTTCAAAAGCTAAATACGTATGGGTATAAATAGAGCGATATAACTTTTAAAACCTCAAAACCATCGAAATCTGTCACTTTATATTAGAGAATGAATTATATCGATGCTCGCTATCACATACTGTGTTTCACAGTTACATGATTGGTTCGAGACATGTTTATGCCTTTAATTTTTTTAAAGATATGTAAACGGAAGATAAAGAGATTCTCTTGTACATGTTTATATTATTAGTTGTTTTGTTGTTGGAATTGAATTTTAATTTATAAATTGGTGTTGGTTTAGAGTATTCTGTAAGATTTTTTTTTAAATTGTGTTTTATTTTTTTAATTATTTGTAAGTTTGGTATGATTATATTTTGACATGTTAGATATATCATATTGATAGAGAAAATGAATTGAACTTATGATGAGTGCTATAACAGCCGATCTCACCAACACAGTGCAACCAGAATCCAATAAACTTTTTATTTTTAATTTTTTTAGAAATAAATCCATATAATTTTATTTTATTTTATTATAGATTTATTATATTCAATAAATATCAATAAATTAACCATTGATTTTGCTTCATATTATTTGAATACAAATAATTATTTATTGAATAAAAGAATTAGATGCGAATAATCTACAATCCAAATGAGAAAAAAAGAAATCCCAAGGGTAATCATCAATAAAATTAGCCATTGATTTTGTTTCATATTGTTTGAATATAAGTAATTATTTATTGAATATAGATAATATACATACTACTAGATGCCGATAATATACAATCCAAATGAGAAAAAAGAAATCCCAACGGTCATATCATCTTATTTTATTTCCATAAATTTGAATCTCAAAAGAACGAATAATGGGACTGCTGGCAGTGTATGGTTTATGTTTCACACCGTGCCCGAAGAGATTTTATACCTGTCGCACCGGAAAAGCATATGGCGAATAACAAATAAGTTATTATCTTTGAAAATCTACTCTTTAAGAAAAGATGTAAAACATGGCATCGATGTCGGTTGTATTATATCATATATCTCTATGAATGACAATTAATGGGATTATCATGCTGTCGTTGATTCCGCTTTCACACCCACCCAAAGCATGAGATGGTACATGTGAACTGTATTTTCTGTACATATCATACCCACCAAAAACATTTAGAGGATAATAAATCTGTTTTTCTGTATCCATTGCGCGTTGAAATAAATCTAGCAATCAATTTCTGAAAGCATAAAGAACGTAAACATTATTTTTATCCTTTTAAGGTGGATTTAAGTCCTGTTCAAGCAACCCAACCACAAACTAAAACCCATCAATTAAGAACTTGGTTTTCCAAAGACAATGAAAGAGCCCAATGAATCTGTTCATAGGTTTTACAAAAGTAAAGGGAAAGGAATTTCAGTGTAATTTTATTGTATATTCAGAAATATTTTGTAAAATTGATGAAAACGAATAAAATTCTTTTATCCCAGATTTCCTAAATATTCCATAATCTGAAATCTAAAGATGACAGGGAACTTTGTGCTTCTCTCCACCAACTTTCTAGTCATGTTGATTAATAATACCATCCACCTAATTCCTTAGCCGCAAAATAATGTGATTTAATAAAAACTTAGTAGGATGGAATAGTTTCCGGATTATATGCCCATGTGTATAATGTATGGTTAATTGTTTTTAACATCTAACTCATGCATAAAAATTCAATAAACAGCTAAATTAGAAACTTGTGATTCTTTAAAAGACAGACTTGTCTATAATAATTGTGGATAGGTATGTTGCATTTCGCTTGAAAAACCAACTCGGGCGCCGGACAAGAACATAAAGCTCAAAATCATTCTGTTTCATAAATGTTATCTTTCATTTAACCTTCATTACGCCTCTCCTTTGGATCATTTCAGGACTGGACATATATATGTGATCATATTTATAAAACTTTTGAACTCCTTTATAAAAGTTGTAAAAGAAGAGTTAACAGTTTTATTGTTCCTCGAATAAGAGAGGTTTTAAAAACGCAGCTGTCATATTGGTTTCAGGCAGGGCTTTGCAGGTATAGCTGCTTCTTGCAATTATGATATGAAAAACAGAATGAAACACAGTAAATCACGCTAATAATGTCTGAATTAGCATCCTGCTCAAGGATGACTAATAAGATCAACTGTAATTTGAATGTCAGGTTGGCTTCTCCCTGGCTAGAAAGCTTTGATGCATGAGATCAAGCATATGTTGTTTTTATTTTTAAATTTTTGCATAGATGTGATATGTTTTACTCTGTTTGTTATACTCTGATAAGAATAATGTGCAATACCTATCACTGCACTTTAATGCCTGAGATCAGGCAGATACTGTTTTACTTTCTAAAGTATAATAATGTGCAATACCTATCACTGGATAAGCACTTTAATGCCTGAGATCAGGAAGAGATACTGTTTTACTCTCAACAATATTGTTTTACTCTCAAAAGTATAATAATGTGCAATACCTATCACTGAATTAGCACTTTAATACCTGAGATCAGGCAGATACTGTTTTACTCTCAACAATATTGTTTTACTCTGAAAAGTTTGTTGAGAACAGTTACGTTTTGAAATATTTTGTTATATAATAATAATAATAAGTATTATTAAATAAGCACTTTTACAAAGATAAATGTGAATGAACAAAATATTATAAAATAGGGAACACAGCACAATAAAATAAAATATTTAATTTTTGAAATGAAAATTCATGAAAAAATAAAAATGGTTGGCTTAGCACAGCACAACATATCCCTGAATGTTGAAGATGAAGTACATCGATATGTTACAATATTGTATATATAATAACAAAAAAAAATTATATATAGTAACAAAATAAATACATAAATATGTCAAAGCTATTATAAAATATAATATAATAATAAATGACAATAAAATTATTTTAAAATTGAAATATATTTTTATATATATCTTAATATTTCTATCTGCTGCTATTCAATTTGTTTAATTTTTTACTATATTATATATTCTACACATGATCTCTAAAATATTCTAGTCTGTTATGAAATTTAAAAAAAAAAAATATTACTATATTATTTAATTTTTTTATCATATTATAGATTCTACAAATGAGATCTAAAGTATTCTAGTCTATTTCTAAACAAAGTTTTTGTTTTCATATCTATAAACAACCAATATTCTGTGTTTCTGTAAATTATTCTATTCTATTTAAAACAAACTTTTTGTTTTTTATATTAATGAACAGCGAATAGTGTGAGAGATCTTAATAACAAAAATGAGATCTAAAGTATTCTAGTCTATTTCTAAACAAAGTTTTTGTTTTCATATCTATAAACAACCAATATTCTGTGTTTCTGTAAATTATTCTATTCTATTTAAAACAAACTTTTTGTTTTTTATATTAATGAACAGCGAATAGTGTGAGAGATCTTAATAACAATAACACATATAGGATTCTATTCTATCTTAAAAGAAACTTTTGAGGTTTTTTTAGTATAAATGCACAACCAACATAGTGTATGAGTGATATGAATGACAAGACGATTTGAATTACTGTGGTTAAAAAAACACTGTAAGACAAATTGTGATACTGTTTATTTAAATCTAATTCTTATCTCATTAATTCAAAACAAATTTTGATTATATAAACCGTTCAAAATCCATGATTAACTGCAAGATAAACAGAATTTATTACAACAGACACTACATTCTATACAACTGTGAATTTTTTCCCGAAGTAAAGAAAAATACTAAATCAAATATTCACAGTATGCATTGGGAAAAACATAACATTCAATAGTATTGTCAGTTATTTGAAAAGCTACTAGAAATGATTTAGAGCAAATATATCAATACTTTCCACGTGATTGTCGTTACGTGAATGAAAAAGCGTCTACGTACTAATGGAAAACCAGATCTGCGGATAACCCATCTTATCATTTCAGCTTTTTCTTTGGTCAAAGATCCGGGTCATTTAAATTACGTGATGGAAGAACTCCTGAATTGTTATCCAAATTATTTTATGTTTCAGACTGTGGCTGATCAGAGGCGAGCAAGTTGTGGGATGTTTGATCGACGATTTTTCCGCCGAAGTTATATTACTCCTCATACCGGGTCGTGCTAAATGATTGGAGTTGCTGTTGATGAATAAACTGTTGAAATATTAAAGTCACCTAAGAAAAAGAGTACAAGGCAGCAGCATCAGAATTCTGAGTGCATAGCACTCTGTATTGAAAATGATGGAGAAATGCGTAAGGATGAATTTATTTTTGATGGGCCGTAGCCACAGATTGTAGATGAGAAGTTAATATGGATATGGGCAAAGTCAATTTTTGCAGAGGAATGAAGATCCCCGTAGATCTATTCTACGGAGGAGCAGAGTAAATTAAAGACAGTCACTTCGAGCTTTAAAACCCTCAACAACCGCAGTGTCTTGTTGATGAAGAGTTTGCTATGCGATGCGATCAAATCACAATCGCAAATCGCAAATCGCAATGCATATATTATAATACACAAGTGTCTTGTTGATATGGAAGAGTTTCGCAAAGGAACAGTCGTACACAATACAACCGAAACATATATTATAATCGCCCCCCACAGCAGCGGAGGCCTGTGGGTCCACTTGACCATGTGGCGGAAACTCAATGGAATCGCAAGGTTCATTCGGCGGTCCTTTGTTTTGTGTTCCGATCAAAAGCTGGACCCGATCATATAATATACCACAGTTGAATGGGGAATCACATCCGGTTGTTCAATCGCAATCGGAGCTTTGTGTTGATCGCAAGTTTTGTTTAAAGTCCGGGCCCAATCCGGTTATATGTTTCAGTCCATAGTTCAATCGCATCCGGCTCTTGATCGCAATCGCAAGCTCTTAAGTGTTGGGCCCAATCGCACCTTTGAAATTGGCGAACCCGATGGCGTTATAAAATGGAGTTGATAAAGTCCATCGCGTCTAGGTTCTTAATCGCAAACGGAACTTTCCGATTGATTGCACCTTTTTGTAATATGTTGCGATTGGAGTGGCGGACCCGATCCATATTATAGGCTGGATTTTATATGCGCCATCGCATCCGGGTCCTCAATCGCAATCGCAAGTTTTTGTGTGACACCTCCGATCCGCCGACTGCTATGTGGTCCCCACTCGCACGTCGTGCATTTGATTTTTTTTTTTAAAAAGGTTTTAAGTAATTTTTTTTTTGCGGCATATAAAAAGCCAAAAGGCCAGCGTGCCTATGTAATGTATTGTATTGTTGCAGTTTTGGTTGGTTCGCACAGCAGCGCGGAAGAAAGAAAGAAAACACACAGTAGTGTGGATTTCATGAGACAAAGAGCATTGTTTTGAGAGAATAGAGTTGTTCTGTGCATTGCGTTTGAAGAAGTCACCATTGTTGTTTATCCCTCTGTTAAGAGGAAGACTTGTATCAGTTCTTTTTAATAGAAGTTGTTTTAAAAGTCTGAAAACTCTGTCTCCTGTCAAATTTCTTTTAAATTTCTCTGTGTTGTAGAGGGAAGATTATTCTCTCCATTTCTATTGATTGGGATTCTCAAAATTCCAACATGGTATCAGAGCTAGTTCAGGCTCTTTGAATGTTTCAAAGACGTTGAAGAAGAAGGAGACTTGTTGCAGTGTTTTCTCCAGCAGTGTGAAAGCCCAACAAAGGTCAAAGTTCAGGTATTTCTCAAAGATAATAGAGTTGTTATTTCTATTTTTTTTTTAAAAGGAGTTTTTTCTTTCAGAGAAGGAAAGACAGCTTGTATAAGTTCAGTGGTCAGTTTAAGAGCAATGGCTGGACCAACAACTGGAATGAACATTGAAAATGTTCAGCTTCCACAGTTTAATGGAAAGAACTATGATTATTGGGCCATTACCATGAAAGCCCTGTTTGTTTCAAAAGACCTATGGCAACTTGAGAAGATGGTTTTATTGAACCAGCTGATGAGTAGGCTTTTAATGCCTTGACTCAAGCAGAGAAGGACATATTGAAGAGCAATAGGAAGAAAGATGCTAAAGCTCTCTTCTTATTGTATCAAGCTGTGAATGAGAGTGTGTTTCCAAGGATAGCAGCAGCTAAGAAATCCAAGGAGGCATGGGAAACTCTGAAAATAGCCTATCAAGGTATGGAGAAAGTTAAGACAGCAAAACTTCAGTTGCTGAGAAGATATTTTGAAACTCTTTGCATGAAAGAGTCAGATAATGTGAACACATTCTTTACACACGTGATTGGGATTGTAAATCAGATAAGATCCCATGGAGAAACTCTTGAAGAAATAAGGATTGTGGAGAAACTTTTGAGAAGCTTACCCTCAAAGTTTGATGTTATTGTAACCACTATAGAAGAGACCAAATATCTCTCACAGTTCACAGTGGATGAAATTCATGCCTCGCTGATAACTCATGAACAGAGATTGAGCAGAGATGAACACTCATCTCTTGAGCACGCCTTCAAGACCCAAATGCCTTCAGGAAGAGGAAGAGGTGGAAGCCAGAATAGAGGTGGAAGGAACATCCCTTCACATTCACATGGAAGGGGCAACAGTCAAAGTCAGAGCCACGGCCAAAGTAACAGCCAACAAGGTGGACATCAGCAAGGTGGACATGAACATCAACATGCTCATGGACAAAGGTATGACAAATCCAATGTCCAATGTCATTATTGCAAAAAATATGGGCACTATGCCAATGAATGTAGAAAGAAGCAAAATGACATGAAAAATAGGCAGAATGCTAATATAGCAAAAGAAGAAAAGAACCCAAGTAATGTGTTGTTAGCTTGTAATGTAGCACAGGATAGAGAAGATGATGTTTGGTTCTTAGATTCAGGATGTATTAATCGTATGACTGGAAACAGAACAATGTTTTCCAATCTAGATGAAGAGATTAAATTTGAAGTGACCACAGGGACTGATACTAAGATCTCTGTCAAAGGGAAAAGCAGAGTAAGTATTCGAGCAAGAAATGGGGTGCAGAAATTTGATCCTGATGTGTATTATGTTCCAGGTTTGAATTGTAATCTTTTGAGCGTTTGGCAGCTCATAAACAAAGGTTACAATAAAAGATGATGTGTGCACAATAAAAGATATGCCTCCAAGCAAGAAAATTATTGCTGAAATTCAAATGACCAGTAATAGAATGTTTCCGCTCAAGCTCAACACTGACTTGAAGGGAAAAGGAAAGAGTATAGTAGCTATAACACAAGAAGCCTTTCAGAAGGAAGCAAAAGATGAAAATTGGTTATCGCATCTGAGATTTGGACATCTCAATTTCGGAGCATTAAATTTGCTGCACAGAAAAGGAATGGTAAGAGGTTTGCCATTGATTGAGAAGCCTGAAAGCCTATGTGAAGGCTGCATCTTGAGAAAGCAACACAGAGAAAATTTTCCTTCAGGGAAAATCATAAGGGCGAAAGCACCCTTAGAAATCATACACTCAGATTTGTGTGGGCCGATGCAAACAACATCTGTTTCAGGCAGCAGTTACATGCTGACCTTATAGATGATTTCACAAGAAAAGTGTGGGTTTATTTCTTAAAATATAAGAGTGAAGTTTTCAGAAATTTCGCCATTTTAAAGCTCTTGTAGAAAAACAGAGCGGACTGCACATTAAAGTCCTCAGAACAGACAGAGGAGGAGAATACATATCAAAGGAGTTTCTGTGTTTTCGCAGAGAGAACGGCATACACAAGCAATTTACCACCAGGTACATGCCACAACAGAATGGAGTCGCTGAACGGAAGAATCGAACCATAATGGAGATGGTGAGAAGTATGCTCAAAGAAAAGCACTTGCCGAATGAGTATTGGGCAGAAGCAACAAATTGTGTTGTATATATTTTGAATAGATGCCCCACAAAAGCAGTGATGAACAAAGTTCCAGAAGAAGCGTGCAGTGGCAGAAAACAGCGAGTCACCCACATGAGAGTTTTTGGGTGTGTTGCATATGCACACATTCCAGACAAATTGAGAAAGAAGTTGGATAGTAAGGGGGGGAAGTGTATTTTCCTTGGATATTGTGAAGATTCCAAATGATACAGATTGTATAACCCATCCACAAAGAAGTTTTTAATTAGCAGAGATGTGCAATTTATCGAAGAAGAAGCATGGGATGGAAGCATTGAGAAAACAGTCAATGTTAAAAACTGTTTATCTCATGATGAGGATGAGGGAGATGTGGTTGAAGTCAACAACCCATTCGTTGCACAACCTCCAACAGCACAAGGCCAGCAAGGGATGCCTCAAGCGGCAGCAAGAACACCCTTGAGAAGAAGCGGCAGTGGTTCACCGAGCACACCACATGGAGCAGAATTAAGTGCTTCATCAAGCACTGCTACACCAAGTGAAAGAGGAACAAAGTTCAGAAGTCTTAGAGAAATCTATGAGCAAGGAGCAGTAGATGAAGGTATGAATTCCCTATTTGTTTTGTATTGTCAAGTTGATGATCCTATTCATTTTGAAGATGCTGTTAAAGATAGAAAATGGATAGAAACTATGGATGATGAAAATAATGCCATAGAGAAGAACAAAACATTGGAGTTAGTTGACCTCCCAGAAGGTAAAGAAGTCATTGGTGTAAAATGGGTATATAAGACCAAAAGCAATGCTGAAGGAAAGATAGAGAGACACAAGGCTAGACTTGTTGTCAAAGGATATAAGCAGAAGCATGGGATTGATTATGAAGAAACCTCTGCACCAGTTGCAAGAATGGAGACAGTAAGAGCAGTGTTGTCAATAGCAGCTCAAAACAAATGGAAAGTATACCAAATGAATGTAAAAACTGCATTCTTAAATGGAGTTTTAATGGAAGAGGTATATGTGGAACAACCTCTAGGATATGAGAAGAAAGGCCAAGAGCATAAGGTCTGCAAATTGAAGAAATCTCTTTATGGGCTGAAGTAAGCACCAAGAGCATGGTACAATAAGATAGACTCCTATCTACTGGAAAATGGATTTGAAAAATGTGAGGGAGAACCCACCCTCTACATCAAAAAAAAGGATGGTAAGCTGTTGATTGTTGTTTTATATGTTGATGATTTATTTTTTACTGGTAATGATGATTATCTTGTTGAGAATTTTAAAACAGTCATGAAAGATGAATTTGAAATGACTGATATGGGTTTATTAAGATACTTCTTGGGAATAGAAGTGGAGCAAGTTGAGAAAGGGATTTTTATATCTCAAGCAAAGTATGTGAATCAAGTTCTAGAAAGATTTAATATGCAGGAGTGAAAAGCTGCAATTACTCCCACAGTAATGGGATTGAAGTTAAGTAAAGATGATAGCAGCAAGGATTTTGATCCAAATTTGTATAAAAGCATAGTTGGCAGCGTCATGTATTTGACTGCAACTAGGACAGATATTATGCATGCTGTTAGTTTAATTTCTAGATTTATGGAGAAGCCAAAAGAAGCACATTGGCAAGCAGCAAAGAGAATTCTGAGGTATGTGAAAGGAACAAAAGGATTTGGTATTTTATATACTACTTCAGAAAATTCAGAATTAGTTGGATACACTGACAGTGATTGGGGTGGAAGTGTAAAGGATTGGAAGAGCACTTTTGGTTATGTTTTTCATATGGGTTCAGGAGCCATTTCATGGGCTTCTAAGAAACAGCCGATTGTAGCATTATTTACAGCAGAGGCAGAGTATGTGGAAGCTACAGCAGTAGCGTGTCAAGCAGTTTGGATGAGAAGGATGTTGAGAAATTTTTGCCAAGAACAGGTAAAGGGCATTGTGATTTATTGTGACATTAGCTCAGCTAATGCATTGTCAAAGAATTTTGTGTTTCATAAAAGAACAAAGCACATAGACACAAAATTTCATTATATCAGAGAATTAGTGAACAATGGAGAAATTGTTTTACAACATTGTAAAACAGAGGAGCAATATGCAGATATTTTAACTAAACCATTGGGACAGAAGACATTTGAATTTTTAAGAAAATGTTTGGGTATGTTTGATAACCCAGCAGCAGAATTTAAAGGGGAGTGTTGAAATATTAAAGTCACCTGCCATGCCTTTGGGCAGGAAGAAAAATAGTACAAGGCAGCAGCAGCAGAATTCTGAGTGCGTAGCACTCTATATTGAAAATGATGGAGAAATCCGTAAGGATGAATTTATTTTTGATGGGCCGCAGCCACAGATTGTAGATGAGAAGTTAATATGGATATGGGCAAAGTCGATTTTTACAGAGGAATGAAGATCCTCGTAGATCTGTTCTACGGAGGAGCAGAGTAAATCAAAGACAGTCACTTCGGGCTTTAAAGACCTCAATAACCGCAATGTCTTGTTGATGAAGAGTTTGCTATGTGATGCGATCAAATCGCAAATCGCAATGCATATATTATAATACACAAGTGTCTTGTTGATATGGCAGAGTTCCGCAGAGGAACGGTTGTACACAATACAACCGAAACATATATTATAATCGCCCTCCACAGCAGCAGAGGTTCGTGGGTCCACTTGACCACGTGGCGGAAACTCAATGGAATCGCAAGTTTTTAATCGCAAGGTTCATTCAACGGTCCTTTGTTTTGTGTTCCGATCAAAGGCCAGACCTGATCATATAATATACCACAGTTGAATGGGGAATCGCATCCGGTTGTTCAATCGCAATCAGAGCTTTGTGTTGATCGCAAGTTTTGTTTAAAGTCCGGACCCGATCCGGTTATATGTTTCAGTCCATAGTTCAATCGCATCCGGCTCTTGATCGCAATCGCAAGCTCTTAAGTGTTGGGTCCGATCGCACATTCGAAATTGGCGGACCCGATGGCATTATACAATGGAGTTGATAAAGTCCATCGCGTTCGGGTTCTTAATCGCAATCGGAACTTTCCGATTGATCGCACCTTTTTGTAATATGTTGTGATTGGAGTGGCGGACCCGATCCATATTATAGGCTGGAGTTTATATGCGCCATCGCATTCGGGTCCTCAATCGCAATCGCAAGTTTTTGTGTGACACCTCCGATCCGCCGACTACGATGTGGTCCCCACTCGCACGTCGTGCATTTGAATTTTTTTAAAAAAAAGGTTTTAAGTAATTTTTTTTATGCGGCTTATAAAAAGCCAAAAGGCCAGCGTGCCTATGTAATGTATTGTTGCAGTTTTGGTTGGTTCACACTGTAGCATGGAAGAAAGAAAGAAAACACAGAGCAGTTTGGATTTCATGAGATAGAGAGCATTGTTTTGAGAGAACAGAGTTGTTCTGTGCACTGCGTTTGAAGCAGTCACCATTGTTGTTTATTGTAGAAGGGAGATTATTCTCTCCATTTCTATGGATTGGAATTCTCAAAATTCCAACATAAACATACGTTGTTGCTGCTGTAGCTCATAGTTATTGAACATGGATACTCTCGCCCCTGTGTAACTCGATGAAGCTAACTTAGGTCCACTTGTAATTTGTACTTGTCGATTAAAATCGAGGGCCGGCTCGTTTTGGATGGATGCCGTAGAAGCCAACTGCTGGTTAAAAAGTTCTGGTTGCTACTGAGATCTTATATAAACTGAATACTGGTTGAGGAAACTACGATTAGAATTAGCCTCCTCGGCATCAAACAATAGATTTTGCAGTAGTTGGCCATAGCGATATACATGTGAAAATTGGGATGAAGTGGTTGAAGCAGCTGGGAGTCTGTCAGAATACGCCTCTCCGTTTCCGCTTTCCACGTGTAGACTACGAAGGCCATGCGGCGCTGCCGACAAATTATCTCCATTGGTTGGCGGAGGAAGAGTGGATGTTGCGCGTGCAGCTTGTATACCGAAGTGGGCGATTGCTGCTGTTTCTTGATTTGGGATGTTCATACAGGGATAATCCTCGTCCCTTAGGTTAATTCTTTGAGGGAAGTTCAATTTCGCCTTTGACCCTCGAAACTTTAAACCAGCATCGTCGTATGCTCTACCAGCGTCTTCCTCGGTCTCAAATGTACCCAGCCATACTCGAGCTGCCTTCTTTGGATCTCAAATCTCTGCAGCCCATTTGCCCCACGGTCTTTTCCTTACTCCTCTATAATGTTTCTTTTGAGGGGAATTCAGTTCATTTCTCATAAAGTTCATCTCAGCTTGTCCAATTCGTTGTTGGTGCTGAGGTAGCGTCAGGATGTTTGGTACTTCAGCATAAAACCAACAAAACAACAACAATCTTTGATCTTACACACACATTACCCAAGGATGTAAGTTCTCCAAATCTGTTTTCTATTTAACTGATTTTCGTTAGAGGTTTTAAGCAGCATTAATTGAATTACAATTACCGCTTATTTCCTCTTAAACCTTTTTCAGGAAAACGCTCGCAGAAAGTGATATGAAAGGTTAGGGTTGTTAGGTTTAGAGCCAGAGGGTCTTGTGTTCGCATCTTTGTCCTGATACCTCGTAAACAAATTGATAGTCTGCTGTGAAGGGTTCCAGATGGTGTAAAGAAATATGCGAAAGGATCAGTTCATATGAATCCGTAGAACGTCAAGATCATCGAGACCCATAATCCAGATATAAGTGTCAATGTTCTCGATATTATTATATTAATACTCTTATCCATTTCATGTTGTTTCAGAAAGAAGTCTCCATGTCTCAAAACCAGAAAGAATAATAGAATACATCTATGCTACCTACTTGCAGTGACGAGAGGGGATGACATTTCATTTTGGTAACTTAGGGTTACACAGTTGCATCTCTTCTACCCTTGGTTACGATAATATTTAAGGAAAGGCCATTTAGTAAAGATTGAGCAAGCTATGCTATAATCATTTAAATAGGGTAAATAAAATTACACAACTCAAAAAATGAAATTATTTATGGAACGCACCCAAAAAAACACACCTCGGAACACCCAGCTCCACAATACTTTGCTTCTGCTGATAATATGGATGTTTGCAACAAGAAATTTACATTGCTTACGACTCAAACAGAATTAGTTTTTTCGGGTATTAACGAAGGACAGGTCTGATTACAGTCTATTTTTGGTTTTTGGTACTACCATAAACCTATTTTGTTTCATCTGGCATTAATGTTTTCTCTCTTGCTTTGATTCCTTCCAATAACAGCGGTATTACAAAGATTTTAGATTTTATCTGAATTTCTTCCAGACATTATATCATTTCATGTCCACGATCAAATGGAGATACACATGATTTATAAATTATATTGACTGTATCGAAGCACAAAACATACAGAAGTTATGCAAGAAACTTCACAGTCGCTGACATAAGATTCAGGGCATTATCTATTCACCTTGGCATGATGAAGCAGTAATGTATTGACCAGTGATATCGTTCTCTTTGACCGTCTGCTTCTCAGTGCCCCGTATCTTCTCCCCGGTAAGTGATTGTTCTGACTTATTCTCCATTGGATAAAGGCCAAGACCACCGGCTACGCTGGAGAGGCCATAGCTAATGGGCAACAGATCTACTGAGTTCGGATCACTCATCCCACTCATCCCCCACATTCGTTACCGTAAATTTCCTCGACCCTAGGTTGGATATAGAGAGAAATGCTACAGAAGGTCAATCTTCGTTTCAATTTTCTCTATTGGCTCGCTATTCTGGTAAAAAGAATTGCAGGCTATCTAGCTTATAGCGACGTGACAAGCCCCTGAGAAATCCCTAGCTAAGACGGCTAGTCTGTGGAATCATTCACGAGTAAAAGGGTTTTGGGCTAAAGTCGTAGCTAGTGACCTCGGAGCTTTTCAACTTTCACATATTAGAACTATTTGTTGTCAGGGGTCCCGCATCTACCTTAAACTCCGCCTTCTTAACGTGTTTTAGGGCACACTGTAACACGGTGACTTTTGGCTTTTAGTGTGTTTGAGTATCTGGTCGATTTTGCACCAGATGCTGAGGAAAGGCGTTGTCATGATGATGCTCAATTTATTTCTATTTTTTGAATTGAAATTTATATTTTGAAATATTGTAATTTTATTAAAAACTGTATTCCCCTAAATTTCAAGAATTTAAATATAAACCTTTAAATTTCAATATTGACACTAGTTCTGAGGTTTTCTTTGAATATAATATTTGCAGTTGATGACATTTGAACGGTAATGTCAATCGCTGTGAATGGAATACACCGTTGTAGACATGCCCACACTGCCTCCTCTGGTTGGATCAATTTTCTCTGACTGTCCATAGACACCTTTCTTAAGTTTCGAAAATTTTATTGACACTCGGCCCTTGGTACAAGAAACCATATAAAATGGAATAATACTATTTGTTTGAATTTAAGGCCTTGGATGCTGTTTGGTTCTGTTTATGAAAAAGTGGTGCAAAATTATTGGACTCTTTTAGAAAATTTGTGTCAAAAAAATGTAGCTAGGGTAGTAATGAGTGTTATAATTTTTTTTAGTATTAATTTTTTCTAAACAATTATCATTGTACTTTTCGTTATGCAAAAGTATCTAAACATTCAAGTCATTTTCAAAAAAATCAAAAAAATTTGGAGATAGAATTCCAAAAATATCTTTAAGATTTAAAAATAATTATAATCTATTTTTTTAAATATTTTTAGTTTTTTTTTTATTATTATAGAATAATTTTAGAAAAGTTACAAAGATTAGAGATTTTTTCTAGAAGAAAAAAGTTAATTACCTTGGAAAGCAAGAGAGATTTAAAGAATAAATGATGAGAAATTTTGACAATAAATCATGAGAACTTATTGGAATATATTATGAGATCTTAAAAAATTAAAAGAATAAATCAGGAAACTATTTATGAATGTAGAAAAATAGATCTTAAAAAAATAAATCAGGAAACTATTTATGAATGTAGAAAAATTTAGTTTTCTTGTAGCTATTTATTTAATCATTATGAGTCTATTTGCAACCTAATGACCAAATGAATGTGAAAGTAGAAAATAGCGAGTAGAGAGAAACAATGGTTATGAATATTTATATTTAGTGATTGAAATAATCCTTATGCTCATGATTGTCTCTGTGTATTTGTGAGTGAAGAATTTGAGCATCTCATATAAATTAAGAAAAGTTTCAGTTCTATGCGAATATTGAAACTGATAATAAGTTGATAATAGGCTGAGTTTAAAATATGTCCTGAATTAATGGTACCAATTCAGTGAGAGATCTGAGACAATTTTAGTGGCAAGAGAATTTTTTTCATATTAGATTATGTGTATTACAATTGAATTTTATATAAGAGAGTATGTGAGTTGATACCATGAGTGATAGATTGATTCTCAATGTGTTAAAATGGTATTGTAAGAAGCGGGTGTCGACATTGGAATTGGTTGGAATGGATGCATGCTTGAAGGTGTGGCAAAGAAAAGTAGCAGAGTGAATTCAACATTGGACGTGTGTTGCAATTATGGACGAGGTTGTCATGTCAGGGTTTTCTGAGAAGATGTAGAATAACTTGTCGCTAGGATTTAAATCAGATAGTTGTGTTGAAAAATATTCATTTGTGACCAAAGAAACACTAAGATCAACTTTGAACGATGAGTTAGAATTTATCCATGGAAATTTGCATGTGACCAGCACAATGTAAATTCTGTGTGGAATTAAAGAACGTGATGTCAATAGTATTGATATTTAGTTGAACGTTAATTATCATAACGTATATGGCAAAAAAATTTAAGGTTTCTGTGTGGAATTAAATAACGGGATCTCAATAGTATTGATATTTAGTTGAAGGTTAATTATTGTAACGTATATGGCAAACAATTTTATTGATATTTAGTTGAAGGTTAATTATTGTAAGGTATATGGCAAACAAATTTAAGGTTAAGGTTGATTTTTTTATAATCTAGTTGTTTCTCAGGTTAAAGTGAAATAGAATCACTTTACACTTTTGGAGGCTATTTGGAAGCTAGATAATAAAATGCTAGAAGCATATCCAACACTATATTAGGAGGGAAGCAATTGGACAGGAAGGTGTCAAATAAAAGAGAAAATATAATATATATATATATATATATATATATATATGTTAATGTCTTGCTATTTTTAGACTTAAGCTATTTTTATATTTGATGGCTGGAAAGATATGTTTAATTTAAAATGAATGTGAATAATAAATTTATTATTATGTATTAAATAGTTTCTATTAAAAAACAAAAAGTTAGAAATATTTTAGGAGAGAAGCAATAAAGTTAATTTATTTTTTTCAATATTGGAAATCACTATTAGTGGATAAGCTCAAGGTAAATCTTTTCTTAAATCACTCGTAAAAATCCCTAGGGAAAAATACATGGTTTAATATGTTTGGAGAGAAATATATATTAAATACCTTAGTTGGAGAAAGAGACTAAATATGAGTGAAATAAAGAAATGCTTTAAAGAAAAAAAAACACTAAGAATGTGGGTTGGCAGACCAGAAAGAAAGGCACCTTAAGTAATAGAATACATTACTTAAGAATGAAAGAAGTTGTTTATCCAGGCAGTGTAGTGTTTTTATAGAATCTGGTCAACTAAAATTCAAACAATCAGGCAGGTGGAGTGTTTTGAATCCATTTTTTATAGTGGAAATCGATTCAACCCTATCAAAAACCCTTACGGCACTCAAAATACTAAAATTTAACAACTGTAAACAAAATTCTGATAAAATCTTTGCAGAATTTTTTCAAAATATTTACAAGATTCTGAGCCAAAACGTTGCTTTCTTAGACTAAACCAGAATGAAGAAAGCATATCTCAACTCGAGTGAACCCATGGATTTAGTTTATGGTGGGGAGGAAAGTTTGTTTTACCAAGTGAATTTCGGCTAGTAGATACAGTTAGTTAGGAAATAGAATAATTGTATGCAGACAACATATGAAATGCTTTTTTTATCGGGTCTAGTTGAAGGATTAGTTACATACATAATATGTGTAAGAGTATCTGTTAGATAATTCTATAAATGTGTTTTCTTAGGGACTGATATACTGATCTTTTATATTTTTCTTAAGATACATATAAAATTGAAAGGTAGAGGTATTGAAGAGAATAATATATATTTTATATTTTTCTTAAGATACATATGAAATCAAAAGGTAGAGTTACTAAAGAGCATAATATATCTTTACCTCTATCATTATCTGAGTTAATATTAAGGGAGTTAATAATTAGTGCTTTTAACTATGTGTTAGTTAAGAAAACATAAAGAAAAAAGAAGGCACTGCAAAAATAACATAAGAAAGAAGAAAAGAACTCATCCAAAAGAAGAAAAGATTCGAAAGGATTATCACAATTTCCACATTAGTGATCTGAATATAGAGGGGCAGTTTCTTTTACGTGTAGGAAACCTACAACAATTGTGAGTTGCAGCTCATTCAAGTTCTGGAATGATTAATTTCTGTTGGAATTTTATGAGCAAATTCTTTAACAAAAACAGAGGAATAAAAACAATTCCTCTTTCACAACACAGAGAGTGAAAAATAAATTTGGAGATACAAAGATGAAATATGAAACTCTATTTCAATTTTAAAAAAACTCTGTTACAATATTAAAATTCTTCAGAACAAGGTTCTGGATACACATCAGAAAATATTTCTTGGTTGTTACTCACACAATGCTTACAATATTTCTCTCTGTTTTCAACCTTCAGACATAAAATCAATTACACAGTACGTGCTATTACAATGAAATTTTTAACCTCTATATATTCACTAACCGACTATAGAAATTCATTAAAAACCTAATGCTATTGAATGCCATTAATTGACATAACAACAAAATTCACCGCTTGAACATTGTATTGATAGCCTCATAACTATGGCGGCACCGCTTTGGAAATGCATTAATGTCGAACTGCTTGGTTGCGACAATGGTGGTGCTACGGTGGTTAGCAGGCGGCAACACCACTTAATCAGGCAGTAACATCCCCTTCTGGTGGTTGCAGAGGCACCCCTCCACGGGTTCCAAACGATCGGGCTATGCTACCGCAGTAAGCTACAGTCGTCGATCTCTGGTAAACATGAGATGGGGCGGTCAACTGCGGAGGCACCCCTTTTGTATAAACAACAGGCTAGTTGTGCTCCTGCAAACCATTGATCTTAGATTGAATGGTGATTGCACTTCCAACATGCGCGATCAGTAACACATCGCAGATTTAAAAAAAAAAAACTCTTTTAAATTCTTTTGATCCATATCGTGTCCGGCTTCACATCGGCACATTGGATTGATAGGTGACTTTTCCTTTGACGCTTGCGATTGCTGATATTGCGATGGAGTGACATGCGATGATGACGTGGTAGTATATCGCATCAGCGATATTGCATCGCATCGCAAGCGAGACAACAAAACATGTTTACGCGGAGAATTGCCGATGTGCGATGTTGCGATATCGGCACATCGCATCGGCGATCGGTCGACGAACCGTGTTTTTGGTGCCGATGGACATGCGTAGTGCGATGTATGATGTGGGCTCCACACAGTTGATGTGGCTGATTATAACTTAAAACAAAAAAACCAACAAAAATTGGACTTCTGTTGTCCTTCCTCTGCATAGTTGGATTTAATATTTCCAACACTCCCCCTTAAATATAACTACTAGGTTTTTCTTGCATACCTAGGAATTTTCTAAAATAATAAATACTTTTCTGTGTTAACTGTTTTGTAAAAATATCAAAAAACTGTTCTTCAGTTCTGCAATGTTTCAAAATTATTTTTCCATTGTTCACTAGATCTCTGATGTAGTTAAACTTGGTATCAATGTGTTTTGTTCTTTTATGAAACACATAATTTTTTGATAAAGCTATCACCGAGCTGTTATCACAGTAAATGGTTGTGCCTTTTTCCTGTTCATGACACAAATCTCTGAGTACTCTTCTCAACCATACTTCTTGGCATGTTGTTGTTGTTGCTGCCACATATTTTGCCTCTGCTGTTGATAAAGAAACTACTGGTTGCTTCTTGGAAGCCCATGAAATGACTCCTGATCCAAAATAAAACACATATCCTGATGTGCTCTTCCTGTCATCTATACCTCCAGCCCAATCACTGTTAGTGTAACCTGTCAATTCGAAATTTTCAGATGAGGAGTAGAAAATACCATACCCCTTCGTTCCATTCACATACCTTAGAATCCTCTTAGTTGCCTACCAATGAGTTTCTTTTATCCTTTCCATAAACCTGGAGATTAAAAAAACAACGTGCATTATATCTGGCCTAGTTGCAGTCAAATACATGAGGCTGCCAACTATGCTCTTATACAATTTTGGATCAAAGTCCTTGATGTTGTCTTCTTTGCTCAATTTCAACCCCTTTACTGATGGAGTTGCAACTGCCTTGCTGTTCTGCATGTTGAACTTTTTCAACACTTCATCAACGTATTTTGCTTGGGAAATGAAAATACCATTTTCATTTTTCTTTACTTCAATTCCCAGAAAATATCTCAAGAAACCCAAATCAATCATTTCAAATTCACTTTTCATGACTGCTTTAAAATCAGAAATGAGAGAATCTTCATTGCCAGTAAAAATTAAATCATCTACATATAAAACAATAATAAGAATCTTACAATCATTTTTATTTATGTAGAGTGTGGGTTCTCCATAACATTTCTCAAATCATTCTCAATCAGGTAAGCATCTATCCTATTGTACCAAGCTCTTAGTGCTTGCTTCAACCCATAAAGAGCTTTCCTCAATTTGCATACTTTGTGCTCTTGGCCTTCAATTTCATATTCTGCAGGTTGTTCAACATATACCTCTTCTTTTAACACTCCATTCAGGAATGTAGATTTAACATCCATCTAATAAAACTTCCATTTATGTTTTGCTACTATGGACAACATTGTTCTAACTGTTTCCATCCTTGCAACTGGTGCAAAGGTTTCATCATAGTCTCTTCCTTGTTGCTGCTTGTAGCCTTTGACAACAAGTCTAGCCTTATGCCTTTTAATCCTGCCTTCAGTGTTGCTCTTGGTCTTGTAGACCCATTTAACTCCAATGACTTATTTTCCTTTAGGGAGGTCCACTAACTCCCATATTTTACTCTTTTCAATACCACTAATTTCTTCATCCATTGCTTCAATGCATTTTTCTTCATTTACAACATCTTCAAAATTAATTGGGTCATCAGCATGATAATATAAATAAAATAAAGAATTCAGACCAACATTATCATTTACCTCTCCTTTTTCATAAATATCACTCAGATTTTTGAATCTTGGTCTTCTTGGTGTACTTGGAGTTCCACTTGAACTCAAGGGTGTTTCTGTTCTCTGTGGTGTGCTTGAAGAAGCACTTCCTTGATTTCTCAAGGTTGTTCTATTTATAGCTTATGGTGTGGTTTTTTGTGTTTGTGGTGGTGGAGGAGGAGCCACCATGGAGGGATTATTTGTTGTTGTCTCTTCCTCTTCTTCTTCATGAGACACTCTAGTCTTCACGTTCACTTTTTTCTCTAAACTTCCATCCCAAGCTTCTTCTTCTATAAACTGCACATATCTACTTATTACTGCTTTCTTGGTGGATGGATTATAGAGTTTTTATCCTTTGGACTCATCACTGTATCCAAAAAAGACACATTTCTCCCCCGTACTGTCAAGCTTCTTTCTTAGCTGATCCGGACATGTGCATATGCCACACAGCCTAATACTTTCATGTGGGTAATGAACTGGTTTCTGCCGCTCCACACTTCTTCAGGAATTCTATTCATGACGGATTTGATTGGGCATCTATTCAAGATGTACGCTACAAAATTGATAGCTTCAGCCCAATACTCATTTGGAAAACGTTTTTCCTTTATCATACTTCTGATCATGTCCATGATGGTCCTATTCTTCCTTTCTACAACACCATTTTGCTGAGGTGTGTACCTCGTGGTAAATTTCTTCTGTATGTCTTTCTCTCTGCAAAAATGCAGAAATTATTTGGAGATGTACTCTCCACCTCTGTCAGTTCTTAGCACTTTGATATAGTGCCCACTTTGTTTCTCAACAAGAGTTTTTAAGTGACAAAATTTCTCAAACACTTCACTCTTTTGATTCAAGAAATACACCCATGTCTTTCTGGTGTAATCACCTATGAATGTCAAAACATATTTATTGCTAGCTAAATATGGCGTTTGCATTGGTCCACACAAATCAGAGTGGATAATCTCTAAGGGTGCATTTTCCCTTATACTCTTCCCTACTGGAAAGCTTTCTCTGTGTTGTTTTCCCAAGATGGAGCCTTCACAAAGGTTGTCCAGTTTCTCAATCAATGGCAATCCCTTTACCATTCCCTTCTTGTGCAACAAGTTCAAGCCTCCGAAATTGAGATGTCCAAATCTCAAGTGCCATAACCAGTTTTCATCTTTCACTTCCTTTTTGAAGACCTTTTGTGTTACAGCTACTACATTTCTTCCTTCCTTCAAGTCTGCTCTGAGCTTGAGAGGAAACATCCTATTGCTTTTCATTTGTAACTCTGCAATGACTTTCTTTCTTGGAGGTGTGTCCATGATTGTGCACACATCATATTTGAAAAATACATTGTAGCCCTTGTCAATGAGCTGTCCAATTCTTAACAAGTTACATTTCAAGCCAAGTACATAATATACGTCTGGCACAAACTTTTGTTCTCCATTTCTTGCCAAGATACTGACTCTGCCTTTTCCCTTGACAAATATCTTACTATTAGTTCCTGTTGTTACCTCAGATTTAACATTTTCATCAAGATTGGAAAACATTGCTATGTTTCCAGTCATGTGGTTACTACAACCCGAGTCTAAGAACCATACATCATCTTGTTTATCTTGTGCTATATTACATGTTAACAACACATTCTTCTGATTCTTATTTTCTTCTTTTGCAGAATTAGCATTCTGCCTATTATTCATGTCATTTTTCTTTTTCCTACATTCATTGGCATAATGCCGATATTTCTTGCAATAATGACACTGGACTTGGGATTTATCTAACCTTTGTCCATTATCTTGCTATTGGCTTGAGCCTTCATTCTATTTTTTATTGTTGCTCCTTCCACTCGAACTTGTAGGGCTGATTCTCCCTCTGTTTTGGCTTATGCCTCTCCCTTTACCTCTGCCTTGACCACTGCCTCAGCCAAAATACATTTGGGTCTTGAAATCTTGTTCCAGTGAGGAATCTGATCCTCTGTTCATTCTGTGTTCATGAGACATGAGGGATGCACTCAGCTCATCCACTGTAAATTGTGAGAGATCCTTTTTCTCTTCTATTTCCACTACTATGGCATCAAATCTTGAGGGTAAACTTCTCAATATTTTCTACGCTATTCTCCTCTCTTAAAGTGTCTCTCCATGAGACCTTATCTGGGTAACCAACCCAATAACATGAGTGAAAAATGAGTCTATAGTGTCAAACTCTTTCATACAGAGAGTTTCAAAATATCTCCTCAACATCTGCAACTTTCTTGTCTTTACCTTCTCCATGCCTTGATAGGAAGTCTTGAGAATATCCCATGCCTCCTTAGACTTTTTTTCTGTTACAATCCATGGGAAAATACTCTCATGTACTGATTGAAAGAGATAAAAGAGGGCTTTGGAGTCCTTCTTCCTGTTATCTCTTAACAGGTCTCTTTCTGATGCTGTCAAAGCAGCCAACGCTGCTGCATCTGCTGGTTCTGGGTAGCCATTTTCAACTAGCTCTCATATATCCTATGAAGCAAACATGGCTCTCATAGTGATTTCCCAATATTCATGATTCTTCCTATTAAACTGTGTAAGTTGGGGATTTGTCAGGCTGGTTCCTACTGCAACCATTGTGACTGTGCAAGAAAAATAAACAATAGCCTTCTCTGATGGAGAGAAACCGCTTCAAATAGCCTCTTACAACTTTTGCAGTGAAGGGAAAACTCTGCTGCGTTCACTGAGTGCCTAGACATGCTCCGATACCATGTTGGAATTTTCTGAGAAAATTATTTAACAAAAATAGAGGAATAAAAACAATCCTCTTCCACAACACAGAGAGGGAAAATTAAATTTGGAGATACTAAGATGAAATATGAAACTCTATTTCAATTTAAAACAAACTTTGTTACAATATTAAAATTCTTCAGAACAAGGTTCTGGATACACAGCGGAAAATCTTTCTTGGCTATTACTCACACAGCGCTTACAATATTTCTCTTTGTCTCTCTGTTTTCAGCCTTCGGGCATAGAATAAATTTCACAGTACATGCTATTACAATGCAATTTTTAACCTCTATATATTCACTAACCGGCTATAGAAATTAATTACAAACCTAATGCTATTGAATGCCATTAATTGACATAACAACAAAATTCACCACTTGAACATTGTATTAATGGCATCATAACTATGGTGGCACTGCTTTGGAGATGCATTAATTTCAAACTACTTGGTGGCGACAGTGGTGGTGTTGCGGTGGTTAGTAGGTGGTGACATCCCCTTCTGGTGGTTGTGGAGGCACCCCTCTACAGGTTCCAAATGATCAGGCTGTGCTACCGCAGTAAGGCACAGTCGTTGATCTCTGGTCAACATGAGATGGGGCAGTCAACTGCGGAGGCACCCCCTTGGCATAAACAACGGGCTAGTTGTGCTCCCACAAACCATTGATCTTAGATCGAACGGTGATCGCACTGCCAACATGTGCGATCAGTAACACATCGCCAATTTAAAAAAAAAGCTCTTTTAACTTCTGTTGAGTCCATATCGCATCTGGCTTCACATCGACGCTTTGGATTGGTACGTGACTTTTCCTTTGGCACTTTCGATCACCAATATTGCAGTGGAGAGACATTCGATGATGACGTGGTAGTATATCAAATCAGCAATATCACATCGCATCGCAAGCAGGACAGCAGAACATGTTTGCGCAAAGAATTGTTGATGTGCGATGTTGCGACAGTGGGTCGATGAACCATGTTTTTGGTGCCGACGGACATGCGAAGTGTGATGGACGACGTGGGCTCCAAATGCCTGATGTGTCCGATTATAACTTAAAACAAAAAACCAACAAAAATTGGACTTCTGTTGTCCTTCCTCTGCGCAATTGGATTTAATATTTCCAAAAATTTCGTGGGGAGTTATTTTTCTTCACCTATCTATAATCAAACTGTGAACAAGAATATAAAAAATAGAGGGTTTTTTTTTAAATACGTTAGTAATTTAAACGCGTCAAATCTATACAAATATACCTATAGATGTTGCCGAGAAGGATAAACGCCCAAGCCTAGAAATGTACAAAAATATTTTTTTACTAAGATGAATCATTGGAGAGAAAACTAATAAAATAAATTTTCTATAACAAAGAATTTTATTATTATACTTTTCATTTTCTCCACATTGGAGTTTGTTTCCTTTAAAAAAAATGCATAGTTTTAGGAATGATTAAGATTCACTGCGATGATATATGTGGACATATGTGGAACTAAGGTACACATTTGTGTAGAGTAAAACAAAGGAAAACATATGAGATGATCAACACAGATTTTAGTGAGTTTAGAGAAATCCATAAACTCGTGGATTTTTAGAGTGATTGAAAGCAAGTCTAGAACTAAAGAGCATTAGGAAATTTTAAATAAAACACCCAAGTTGTTGGGAATTTTATGACGTTAGAATACTACCTCTTTTGGCCAGAAGAGAGGTGCATTAGGGTAAATATGGTGATAGTCATAGGTGAAATGGAATTTGGTATGGGGTTACTCCTTGTATTTACAGAACTAAACAATAAGAAAATTGTAGTGATAATGAGTCTCAGAAGCATAAAGCTATTTGCTAAGCTATTCATGGTAGTCGCACGCAGATAGCCAAAATAATGAAAAAGTATTTATTTCCTTTAGCTATGACATCATAATCAAAATGATAGGTAATGTACAAATTTTTCACATAGAATATGCATTACCAAATAAATCTTTCACATTTAACAAAGAACCACACTAGAGTATGGATAAATTATCTAGTCCTTCCATATATTATAGAACCTTTCTATATATATATAAAGCTCCAATTCAATATATACATGAAAATTTGATAACAAATCAAGCTTTCTGGGATCAACTATATTCTTAACTCATATTGTTCCAATACATAATCAAGCTATCTCGAAATGGTCAGTGTCAAAATGGTGATAATACGTTAAAATTTTACCTCTCTAGACTCACTGCTAAAACAACGATGCTCTATTGAACAATTAAATAAAATAAATGGAGACTAAAAAACCCTGATGTCAGAGCCTCATAACAATGTATCCATGGGTGGAAATATTGTAGACATATAAGGAAGGAATTAGTAGTGGGAATTGCCTTCACTTCATGAACTAGTGGGTCATAGGAATAAATACCTTGAGCCATAGATTCGAATAGGGGGATATTAATAGAGCATGAACCTTTGGAAAAGAAAATGTGTATATAAACTTTACAACGATAAAATCCATATATGTAAATTGGAACCCTAATGTCTTACTCCTATAGATATTCAAGAATTACCGCGATCTTTGAGGCGATAAATTCCCTATCAATTCCATAAAAGAAAACGAAAATATATATAAAAATAAATGCAACTAAAATAATAGAAAACAAGAATAATGAATACAATTTACAAAGACCAAAACCCTGAGACAAAATTAGAACTCCAAAGTTCACACCATTAGAGTCTCATACAGCATCATTGGGAAAAAGGTCTAGCTCCAAGGATTGTTACACAAGTCCTATACTCCACACACACACAAAAATTGCTTGGGGTATTGAAGAAAGACTAAGAGCATCTCAAGGAGCCAAAAATCATGTGTTGAAGGGGGAAAATATTGAACAATGTATTTACGCTTACCAATAATAAAATAAAACCTCTATGCCAAAATAATTACATCGGGATCACAAAATTGCATACAATTTTCGCGAGTCCCAAGAGAAGCATAAATCATTCCAATGCCCTGTAATAGTAGAAGAAACCAATGTGAAATGGTAAACCGACAATAGGAGGTATAAGAACTTACATACAAAAGTGAGGAAGGGAAAAAAAATTAAACTACAACCCTTAGTGGCACATTGATGAGTATTAATTATGAACCAAGGAAGAATCTTGCTCACCACAGTGACTTCGGGGAGAAATATAATTGCCAGTCTATAAGGGGAGTCATAGAGGAACTCCTTAGGTGTGACACCTAATCACAATGACGAATGGCCTCAACTTAAACAAAATGAGCAAGGTGTAAGGGTTAGGGTTTGATGGATGAAATCCTCACTCTTGGATGTCTAACAATGCATCTCCACCATTCATGGTAGACATGTATTGATAGTCACATGGAACACACATGGACCTGGTGGACGTGGTAGTAGTTTGTTGAATCACAAGCTCCAACGATTATGCCATCCAATTCTAATGTTCCAAATACAAAATTAATGACAGACTATACCAGACAATGAGACTCATGAGACTCACATAAGGTAGTGATACCAAATTAGTGATTCTATGCTTAGCCACCAATGGCATTATAACCAAAAATGTGCTTATACCCCCAAGACAAGAACAATATAAAAATACAACCTCATTTATGCACTTCAACAAATAATGTAAGTTGTGAAGTATACAATGTTGTTTTGTATTAAGGTGTAGTATAGTGATGGCATATATAAGAGATTTGATAATGAAACCACTACCCTTAACCTTATAGTCATAAAAATTATGAGCAAGTAAACACAAAGGAGGGTAAATTTAGCTATAAAACAAATGTAACTAGGTTCGTGACACTAAGTCTCTGTGTGTGATTATTATTTTTCCTTAAATTATGAATATATTTTCCCTTACCAATATTCTTAAAAGAACTAGATTTCCTTCCCTTTCCTCCATGTGAAAAGATTTATTTCTTTTTATTGGGCCACACTCTCATATTTACATTTATGTGTTTAGCTTGCTGGTAGAAAATTCCTTCCTTTCAAATGGTCTTATCCAATCATTTTTGGGTTATTCTATTAAATTCTTTATTTAAAAAAAATAGGAAGGCTGATAATGAAACATTATACCTTAGTTTTTTCTTCGTCATAGTAACTTTAAGTTAAGTATTTTTCTTTGAAAATTCTGTGAAACTCCTCCCAATTAATGTTCTTATCTTCCAAACCGTGCATGGTTCTAGATTCTTCCCACCACAATGAATATTTTCCATATAATTGAGATGTAGCTAATTTAGATTTTAAATTACTAGGGTAGTTATAGACTTGAAAATACTGGTTAGTATTAAGGAACCATGCCTCTGCTACTTCCTCATATCTTCCAATATATGTTCCCGACTAATTTTCTTGAATTACCCTTGCAATTCTATTTATAGCTTCTTTCCTTGATTTAGAGGTAATTTAGTTGAACTTCACTCTTCTTCATTACCATATTTAGCTTCCTTACTCTCAACCGCATCATTAGGATTCTTCCACTTGGAAGTATCTCCTTGGTCCTACTCCTTCATTATTTTCCATAGTCTTAGGATTTTATCTATATATTAGATACTTAGTGAGTATTTGTTGTTTGGTTTTGGTCTTTAAAAAAATATTATTACCTACATAGAGGCTTACTGACTATTTTATCAATTAGCTAACTACGTTCATAAATTCCCTTATATATAGTGGCACTTGTTCCCCTAAATGTACCCAAATCTAGTCTTGGCTTATGTGTTTTTCTCTAAAGAATTGATCATTACTTATTCTATTCATTACTTTCCATTTTTTCAATGTAAAATAGGGCATTGATTTTTTAAAATAGAATCATGATCGATCTAATAGGTCATAATGTTACATTCCTTTGATATGACAAGATAATGTAATAGGTCATAATGTTACATTCCTTTGATATGACAAGATAATGTAATGTACCTCTTAGTTACATATGTATATTATCAATGAACATAAAATATTTTTTCTTAAATAAATATATACATCATGTATTACTCTTATAGAATTTTTTATGTAGATTCTCCTCATAAACCATTGTGTTTATGACCACTCGACTAAATTTCCTATATCTATATATATACAATATTTATCAATATTGAAATGTATCCAAACCTTTAACAATGCATATGAGTAAAAATCGACTATGACAACTTGGTTATTAAATCATGATAAATAGTTTTCTTTACCTTGGCCTGTTATACTATTCTGGTGCTAATTTTATCTCAATCACATGGGCTTAGTTTATCTGTGGGTTCAGTGCATGATGTGAATGGATTACAAGGCTCTATCCCACCTCCTCCCACATGAACATTTCACGTCAACGGCTATGATCTACTGGGAAAATATAACAATGGATGGTTTTCGTCTACATGGTTACAATTACCACCTTAACCCCCTCCCACTGCTCAAACGTTATTTGAATTTGTGTTCTTTCTCTCGTCAATATTCTACACATCTAAGGTCAATAAGGTTTAGAAGCATCAGAACCTAGGTTTATATTCCATAAACCGATGTTTCATTCATGGCTTATCCAACTATGTTTAAAATTTTATGTGAACCCCTCAATTTACTTGAAAATTTTCCATTGAAAAAGAACTCTTGATAGGTTTTTCTTAAGGTCATTTTCTCTTCTCTTCCTTATAAGTAATCATTGTTTAGGGCTAATCCAGAGCACCTCGCCAACAAGTGTTATTTCTACATTATTCGTCATATAGGTGACATTTGGACACTTAAAATTGGGTGCTATAGTAGAGAATCCCCAAAACCTAGTACTATAACAAAGTGTTATCCATATCAGCATGTCAGCAACCCAGGGAAAGCTAGTGCATATCCATTGTACATTTGGTTGATATGATCAATGACAATCGATGGCCTATTTTTTTTTCGTTCGACAACAATAAAAACTGATGGTTGACCAATCAGGATATTTACATTGATATGATATTGGGTCTTCGACATATCCCTCAACCGTAGACTCCAATATGGGTTTAATGTAATGTAAACTAATGGTAAGGTACTTTGTTCCATCTTCCTATTTTTTTATGACGGAAGGATAAGGATATGAGAAACTTGAAAAAGTAAATACAAAAGAAAACTCAAACAAAGTCGTAGGCCTAATGTGGAACCTTATGGTGGAACTAAGCTAAGAATGAAATCGTCATTAGGTTGAGTGATGACATGGCAATGACACAAGTAGGACACCTGTCACCCAAATTCAATCATTTGGCTTCCCAATTAGGCATACGTGAGTGATGGGTTAGTAGTGACATATTAGCACTGACATATCATCGATGAAACCTTAATGATGACACATTAGTAGTGGCACATCAACAATGTCACATCGACATTGGCACATGGCAAGCCATATCAGAACCATATTTGTGTCACATGATGACTGAAGGCAGGGGATGAGGCGGAAATATGCGCCAGTAGGCTGAGTTGGCATTACTCATTGGCCTATTAGGAAATTAAAGTTTCCCCGTTATACAATTTTCCCAAAATCCTGATACTGTGGTATTCTATATCAACATATCATGGATTTCTGCCCAGGGCATGTTGGTATATCACATATATCTTCATATCATCCTATCACCATATTAGAAAATTTGTAGTGTGATATTTTGGAAACTATTGACATTGAGGTATATCTAATGTGCCAACATGGTAGTAGAAACAGACCATTTTAGGGTCAGTCCGTGGTATAAGAATAGCCACGTGTTAGTCCTAGTGGGTTTTAAAAATCCTGATGTTTCTCGAAAAGGTGTAAAAACTTTAAACGAGAATAAATTTGTTTTTAGGGCTCATAAAATAGCAAAATTTATATTTTTGGAATGCCCTTAATCAGCGGAAGATGATGGAAATGGTAGATTCTAAATTTAGAATAAAGAAATAAAGTGAAACTTCGACTATACGTTTGGTAAATTAACGTAAGGATATACCTAGCTACACCCCATACCCTTAACCAATGTTAGTGGTTGGTCTTGATAAAACAGGGAAAAGTTGATTTGCTAGAAAATGTCATGTTGGGATTATGAAATCCTGTTTCCACCACAAATTATATCTTTACTTCAATATTACATGATATATTTGAGGTTTAGATCATTTATAAAATAACAATATAACCAAATTTTCATCAATAATGTAGCAAACAAATAATTAACCTGAGTGGAACCCTCACCCCAAATTGATACCCTCAAATAGCTATTTTATCTATCTATTTGTAACCTAGGATGATACCTTGTTTAAAATTACTATAAAAGGGAATTTCCATCCTTAGAAGTGACCTCTACAACAATTAGATCAAGTACATATGGGCTGAATTTTGTTTGCACACCTATACTTGATATTATACTTAACATATGTAAATTTATCACTTTATAAGTAAGATAAGGAAAATATTAATGTTGAGATAATATCTCATATTCAGAACTTATTCTAAATTCCTTCCTAATAGTGTGTTGATACTCTCTAAAATTAATACAATTCCATCATATAAAAATACTCTTTATCAAAAATTTATTTATAGTTAATAATATTGATATGTTTTTCATTAAATAAATATAAAATTAATTAAACACTACTTTTCCATACTCTTCACTAGATAATTATTATTACCATGGTATATTTATAAAAAAATGAAAATAAATTTGAATATATAAATAGTTGGATAAAAGAACATTACACTAAATTTATAAAATTAATATGAAAGTTTTAAATATTAAAAATCACAACTATTATATTCTTGGCAATATTCATAATAATATAATATTTGTATTCTTGGTAATAAGAAGAAATTATCTTTATTTTTTATCAATATATTTTAATTACAAAACAAACCTTTATATCTTCGCATACTTATATATAATATTAAAGCTTAAACTTATAATTTTAACATTTGAGATTTAAGTGATAAAAATCACAAACTTATCAATGGGTTCTTAATCCTTTTATGTTATATGTTTTAATATTAGAATAGCAATTTGTTATTTAAAAATTAAATTTTAAGAAATATTGATTTACAGAAATTGAAAATGAAAATTATAATTATAATTTTAAAAAATATTGATTTATAAAATTGATTTCAGTAATTTATAAAATAAAAATTATAATGTTAAGGAATATTAATTTATAGAAAGTTGATTTCAGTAATTTACATTAAATAATATAAAGCTTTTATCTACTCTCAAACCTTACCCTTATATAAAATTATAAGTCTATATAAGTATGTCTCTACTTCCAATTGAAAATGATTTTCCAAGTCCTTTACAAAAATAAACCTAATCGTCGAAAGGAAATGGCCGCCAATGGGTGCTACTCACTAATACCACTATGAAGGATAAGGTCCACAATACTGTTTTCGATTTATGGCTCCCCCGTCTCACTTTCCAAATTTTTCAACTAAAATGATGTGAGAGAACACATGTTGTTAGTTAGATTCTCCAAGCACTGAATTTGTGTTCATACCCTTTGTTGCACCGCAGCCTGATCAACGGTTCCCATATTTTGTTTTTCGAAGGCTGTACATCTCACTCATTTTAATTTGGGAGATATGCACTAACAGTACACCGTTAACATGCCGGCCTATCGAGACTCCGAAATTTTAGGGTTCCGCCGTTTGATTTCGTACGGAATGTGGTGATTGGTGCAACTTTGGAGATTATTCGATTTTCTTTACTATACTGAGGAACCTTTGCATTTCTATAATATCTCCCAATCCAAGTCTCGACACTCCCACCACGTTATATTGGTTGATTTTTTAATTTTATATTTTTATTATAATATTTAGTAAATGTGAACATCTTCAAAATGTAGAACATTCAAATTAAAAAAATATATATTATTAAATACACCCATCAAATTCACAAAACATTTCTGAAATTTTTAGAAAAAATAATTATATTTATTTCAATTATATTTGTTTAATAATAGATAATTAATTTTAAGATATAATTGGATTAAAAATTAAAATTAATGTATGTAAATCTGACCAGGATTATCTACAATGTATAGTTTTTTATCTAATTTATAATGTACAATTAAATTTAAATTAAATATTATTTTGGTAATAACATTTATAACATTTTTCAAAATATTTAGCTATTTTGTTTACAATATGAAAATTCAAAATAAAAATACTTTTAAATTCTTAATTTTTAAAATATTTTTAACTTAAGAACTAATATTTTAATACTCAAAAGTTAAAAAGAAATATAATAGTTTTAAACAAATTCTGTAATTTCTCTTAAAGAAAAGTAAACAACATAAAAGTTATTTAAATTAAGTATAACCTATTCATTTTAACATGCCATAAAATAGTTTTTTTGACATTAACCCACATACCTCACATACCCCTCTAGAGATACTGCTCTAGCATTCAAAATTCTTAAATAATCACAAGCTTTATAGATATAAATATAAACAGAGCGATATCTCACTCTCGAAAGCTCAAAACCATCGAAGCTGTCACTTTGGATCAGAGAATGCATTAGATCCCTGCTTTGTTAGATGTAATTTCTATCTTTAATTTTTTACTGATCTGTTAACAGAAGACAATCTCTTGTACCTTTTTAGGTGTTTTGGTGTTGGAATTGAATTTTAATATATAAATTAGCGTTGATTTGCAGTGCCTTAAACATTCATAATAAAAAATGATTTATTTTTGCGATTAAGTTGTTTTATTTTGTTGAATTTATTTTTTATTTCAGATTCTGTATTCAATGAAGTAAAGTTAGTCATTAATTTTGTTCCTGTTGAATATTCAATCAATACTATTAAAAAGTAAATCATTAATCTGAATCTACATATCATTTGATGCAATCTAATCTACAAATCCATATCAAAATAAAAATCCCAAAAGCATATAAAAAATAACAAAAAAAATTATTTTCTCTGAAAATATATTTCTTAAGAGATGGAATCGGTTTTATTATCTGATATATCTTTCATAACTATAAAGAATGGAAATCAATGGGATTGTCATGCTGTCGTTGATTCCGCTTTTACACTGTAATGCGTTAGATATTCTGTATCCATACCAACGAAAAGCATTTGGAGGATAATAAATAACTTTTCTAATAATCAATCATGTGAAAACATAGAGATACATCTGACAATCCATTTGTAAAAACATAAAACACGCAAACATTATTTTTATTCGTTTCTTTTGTAGGTGGATTAAGTCTAGTCCAAGCAGCCCAACCATGATCTAAAACCCATCAATTAAGAACGTGGGATTTGGAAGACTATGAAAGATCCGATGGAAGAGCCTATGAATCTGTTCTTCAAGTTTTATAAAAATAAAGGGAAAGTCATTTCAGTGTAATTCTTTTGGTAGAATTTAAAATATTTAAAAAGGATTAATGAAAAGGTATAATGTTGATATAACTCAATTCCCTAAATATTCCATATTCTGGAATTGAAAGATGACAAGAAACTTCTGGTTTCTCTCCACCAACACATTAGTCATGCTAATTAATTATACCATCCATGTAATTGCTTAGCCGCAAACACAATGTGATTTAATTGTGAAGTTTGGTCGGATGCAATAGTTTCCGGATTATATGCGGATACGTACAATCTATGGTCAATTGTTTTGAACATCTTACTCATGTATAGAACAGCTAAAATAGAAACTATTGATGCTTTATTGCTTTCGTTCCCATACGTGTTGGCAGAAAAAGACTTCTTTATTTACAATAATGGTCGATAGGTGTGTTGTATCTTTTGACTCTTTTAAAGTTGTAAAACAAAAGAGTTTAACAGGGCTATCATATTGGCTTGAAGCATGACTTTGCTAAGTGTAGCTTCTTATTACGATTATGCTATGAAAACCACATTGCAACACAGTAAATTGTTGGAATTTCTGATAATTCCAGAACAATGACTAAGAGAATAATACTCTCCTTGTAACATAGAGAATAATAAAAAATTTGCTTACTGTTGGACAGAGATGTCATAAAATGCTTTCTATTTCATTAACAGAACAAAAAAAGCTATTACAACTTTCTTCCACCGAAGTGGGATTAAAAAAATGCTTGACTGCTATAGACGTAGTGCTCACACATCTTCTCTCTATCTCTCAAAACGCACAAAACAGTGCTCTCTGGTCTTACTGTGTTTTTCTCTGCCTGCGGGCTTTTCACAACAATACAACAGCACAACTACCCAAGCCTACGGGATTTTTCATTTTATATGGCGCGAGACTCTTTAAACATAAAACAAAATATAAAATTGTCATACATTAAATTCCTAAACCTAAGTTAAAACTTTAGTCGCGGCGAATAAATAAAGACTTAAACCAAAAATTCATATGCGCGATTTGTGAGTGGAGCCCACATCGCAATCGGAGATCGGCGATCGGCGGAACAATGACTTTGGCGGAATGAACTTTGCTTTGGCGATGAGTGATGAGCGATGGACCCCTCGGTGGAGATCGCATCGATGCATTGACGATGGATTGGCAGAACGGTTGAACAACAAATTTGCGATGTTGCGATGAGTGATTGTGGTGGGACCACATCGCATCGCACCATCGGCAGTTTAAAACTTCGGATGGGTGGAGAACTTCTGTGACGAGCGATGGCGATGAGCGATGGTGGTAGGGACCACATCGCATCGCATCGTAGCTATCCTTCGGAACATAATATATGCAGTGGCCTTTGGGAATGACGATTGTGATATGCCGATATCACATTGCATGAATTATATCGGCAGAACTTCATATCAAGAAGATAGTTAAATAAAATTTGGCGATGGGCGATGAAATGGTGGGGACCACAGATGACATGGCTCAATTCAAAATGTTTAAAATACTTGGCGTGTTGAACAAAATTGGTTCTGATCGGTTGGTGAGGGCTTAAAAGCCCGAAACAACTGTTTTTTAATAAAAATCTATTGTTCCGTGGTTGAACCACGAAATTGTTCATTTCGTCTACAAAAGCGGCTACGGCCCATAGAACATAAATTCATCTCTGCAATGGTGGCTACTGCCCATAAACATTTAATTCATCCTTATGGTTCTATTAAACTCTGTTAAATGCACGAAGATGTGCATTCAACCTCTGTTGCCATTGTTGTACTCTATTTTCTACCTGCACAGGGTACGCAGGTGACTTTAATATTTTCAACACTCCCCCTTAAAGTCAGTTGCTGGGTTATTAGTCATACCTAAGAATTTTCTTAAATATTCAAAACTCTTCTGCCCCAATGGATTTGTCAGAATATCTACAAATTGCTCTTCTGTTTACAATGCTGTAAAAAAATTTCTCTATTGTTCACTAATTCTCTGATGTAGTGAAACTTAGCATCGATGTGTTTCATTTTCTTGTGAAATGCAGAATTCTTTGATAATGCAATAGCTGAGCTATTGTCACAATAAATCATTGTTCCCTTTATTTGTTCTTGGCATAAATTTCTCAACATTCTTCTCATCCAAACTGCTTGACACGTTGCTACTATAGTTGTCACATACTCTGCCTCTGCTATAGATAGTTCTACAATAGGATGTTTCTTAGAAGCCCATGAAATGGCTCCTAAACCCATATGAAAAACATAACCGGATGTTCTTCTCCGATCATCAATACTTCCAGCCCAATCACTTTCAGTATAACCAATCAATTATGAATTTTTTGAACTAGTATATAAAATACCATACCTTTGAGTTCCTTTCACATACCTTAGAATTTTGTTTGTTGCTTGCCAATGTCCTTCTTTTGGCCTTTTCATAAATCTGGAAATCAAACTAACAACATCCATAATATCTGGCCTAGTTGCAGTCAAATACATCAGGCTGCCAACTATGCTCTTATACAAACTTGGATCAAAATCGTTGTTGTTGTCATATTTATTGAGTTTAAATCTCATTACTGTGGGAGTAATTTCTACCTTGCACTCCTGCATATTAAATCTTTCTAAAACTTCATTAATGTACTTTGCTTCAGAGATAAAAATCCAATTTTCATTTTCCTCTACTTCTATTCCTCAGAAGTATCTCAGCAATCCCATAACAATCATTTCAAATTCATCTTTCATAACTGTTCTAAAATTCTCAATAAGGTAATTATCATTACCTGTGAATATCACATCATCAACATATCAAACAACAATGAGCATCTTATTATATTTTTCTTTGATGTATAATGTGGGTTCACCTTCACATTTTTCAAACCCATTTTCCAATCGATAGGAATCTATCCTACTGTACCATGCTCTTGGTGTTTACTTTAGCCCGTAAAGAGCTTTCTTCAATCTACAACCTTTGTGCTCTTGGCCCTTTTTCTCATAGCCTAGAGGTTGTTTAACATAAACCTCTTCCATTAACACTCCATTTAAAAATTTCGATTTTACATCCATTTGGTAAACCTTCCATTTGTTTTGTGCTGCTATGGACAACACTGCTCTCATTGTTTCCATTCTTGCAACTGGTGAAAATTTTTCTTCATAATCTCTTCCATGTTGTTGCTTATATCCTTTAACAACAAGTCTGACCTTGTGTCTTTCAATATTACCTTCAACATTGCTTTTGGTCTTGTAGACCAACTTTACTCCAATGACTTCTTTACCTTCTGGGAGATCAACCAACTCCCACGTTTTATTCTTCTCTATGGAATTAATTTCATCATCCATAGCTTCTATCCATTTTATATCTTTTATAGCTTCCTCAAAATGAATAGGATCATCAACATGACAATACAATGAAAATAAGGAATTCATACCTTCATTTGTTGTCTCTTGCTCATAAATTTCATTAATATTTCTAAATCTTGTTCCTCTTTCATTTGGTGTACATGTGCTTGAAGAAGCACTCAAATCTGCTCCATGTGGTGTGCTTGGAGAAGCACTCTCATTTCTTCTCAAGGGTGTTCTTACTCCTACTTGAGGTGTCTCTTGATGTCCTTGTGTTGGTGGAGGTGGTGCTACCGATGAGGTGTTATTTTCAGCCACATCTTCCCCATCTTCATCATGAGACAAACAACTTTTAACATTGACTGTTTTCTCAATGCTTCCAACCCATGCTTCTTCTTCAATGAATTGTACATCTCTACTTATAACAAAATTCTTGGTGGATGGGTTATACAATCTATATCCCTTGGATTCTTCACAATATCCAAGGAAGATGCACTTCTCCCCCTTATTATCCAACTTCTTCCTCGGCTGATCTGGGATGTGTACATAAGCCAGACATCCAAAAATTCTCATGTGGGTGACTCCCTGTTTTCTGCCACTCCCCGCTTCTTCTATAACTCTGTTCATTACGGCTTTTATTGGGCATCTATTTAAAATATACACAACACAATTTGTAGCTTCTACCCAACACTCATTTGGAAAATGTTTTGCCTTTAGCATACTTCTCACCATTTCCATTATGGTTCGGTTCTTTCTTTCAACAACTCCATTTTGCTGCAGTGTGTACCTTGTTGTAAATTGTTTGTGTATTTCATTCTCCCTACAAAAATGTAGAAACTCTTTTGAGATGTACTCACCTCCTCTGTCAGTTCTAAGAACTTCGATATGTTGCTCACTCTGTTTCTCTACTAGAGCTTTAAAGTGGAAATTTTTTTCAAAGACTTCACTTTTATATTTCAGGAAATAAACCCATAATTTCCTTCTGAAATCATCAATGAAGGTTAACATGTAGTTTCTTCCTGATACAAATGTTGTTTGCATTGGCCCACATAGATCTGAATGGACAATTTCTAAGGGTGCTTTCGCCCTTATGCTCTTTCCTGATGGAAAGTTTTCTCTGTGTTGTTTGCCCAAGATGCAGCCTTCACATATGCTGTCTGTTTTCTCTATTAATGGTAGACCTCTTACCATTCATTTTCTGTGCATCAAATTCATACCTCCGAAATTGATATGTCCAAATCTCAAGTGCCATAACCAATTCTCATCTTTCACTTCCCTCTGAAAGACTTCTTGAGTTACAGCTGCTTTGGCGGAATGAACTTTTCTTTGGCGATGAGCAATGAGCGATGGACCCCACGACGGAGATCGCATCGGCGCATCGATGATGGATTGGCGGAATGGTTGAACAACAAATTTGCGATGTTGAGATGAGCGATTGTGGTGGGACCACATTGCATCGCACCATCGGTAGTTTAAAACTTCGGATGGGCGGAGAACTTCTGTGACGAGCGATTGTGATGAGCGATGGTGGTAGGGACCACGTCGCATCGCATCGCAGCTATCCTTCGGAACATAATATATGCGGTGGCCTTTGGGAATGGCGATTGTGATATGTCGATATCGCATCACATGAATTATATCTAAGGGACTTCATATCAACAAGACACTTAAATAAAATTTGGTGATGGGCGATGAAATGGTGGGGACCACAGATGACATGGCCCAATTCAAAATGTTTAAAATACTTGGCATGTTGAACAAAATTGGTTTTGATTGGTTGGTGAGGCCTTAAAAGCCCGGAACGATTATTCTTTAATAAAACTTTGTTATTCTGTGGTTGAACCACGAAAGTCTTCATTTCCTCTGCAAAAGCGGCTACGGCCCATAGAACATAAATTCATCTCTGCAATGGTGGCTATTGCCCATAAACATTAAGTTCATCCTTACAGTTCGATTAAACTCTGTTAAATGCATGAAGATGTGCACTCAACCTATGCTGCCCTTGTTGTACTATGTTTTCTACCTACACGGAGTACGTAGGTGACTTTAATATTTTCAACATAAATCACAATAATAATGTCTACTAGCATCCTGTGGACTAATGATGTATATCATAATTTGAATGTCCTGGGGAATTTACTAGATCGTTGGCCTCCCCTTTGGTAAGTAAAGCTTTGATGCCTGAGGTCAAGAAGATACTATTTGAAAATTTTGCGGAAACACGTTATTTTATTATAATTTGATAAAATAATGTGCAATACCTATAACTCGATAATCACTTTCATGCAAGAGATCAGGAAGGTACTATTTTGGTGAGACACGAAACATTTTGAATTATTTTGTTATATTATGATAACAATAAATACATGCAACGCCTATATAACTGGATAAGCGCTTCAATGTGAATGAATAAAACAAAAGGCTATGAAATAGGGATTTGTGAAATAAATAAAAGCACAAAGAAAAATATATTTATGAGAAATACTAAAAATTTAAGTCTGGCAAGAATTTGAAAAAAATATCATGACGAATTAAAAAAGGGCTTACAGAAAACACAAAATAGATTTCATAATAATACATAATATCGCTTCATGTGGAAAATGAAAGTACATCTCCACATTACATTATTATATAATTATTTTTTTAAATAAATGAACAACCACCAACAGTGCGAGGAATATGTCAATAACAACAATGTGTGCGAAATGCATCAATAACAATAGCCTATATAGTATTTTGTTCTATCTTAAAAATTTCTATTGTAAAACAAAGCTTTTGTTTTTAGTATCAATGAAAAACGTCTATATTGTGTCGGGGAGATCAATGACAATATGTTGTGAGTTAATCTGGTTAAAAGAAACATTGTTAAAATGTGATAACAATATATTTAAATCTAATTTTTCTAACATATTAGAACTAGCACTACATTCAATCCAATGGAATTTATTTCCAAACTATAGAAATAATCTAAATAAAAATATCAAAATAGCAAATGGAAATGTATAGAAATGATTTAGAGCAAAAACATCAATAACAATAGCTGATACCTGAATGAAAAAACGTTTAAATGATATCATCAAAGATGCACCAATGGAAACTAGATCTATGGATAACCCATTTTATCATATCAACATTTTCTTCAGTCAATGTTCTGGGCCCTTCAAATTACGTGCAGGAAGAAGTCTTGAATTGTAATCCAAATTATCATAGGATTTAGATTGAGATGGACTACAATCTAGGAAGTTGTCAGATGTCTGATCAATGATTTTTCCACGAAATTTATACAACTTCTCATACCCTGTGGTGCTAAATGACGGCACCTGTTGTTGATGAACAAGAATATGTTGTTGCTGCTGCAGCAACACATAGTCACTGAATATGGATACCCTGGCACCTATGTAATTAGATGAAACAAAATTGGCCTCCCTTGTAATTTCCAGTGGTCGATTATAATCCAAGGCTGGTTCGTTTTGAATGGACGTGATAGAAATCAACTGTTGGTTAAAAGGTTATGGATCCTGCTGAGATCTGGCCATTACTGTTGCACTAAACTAGGGTTACAATTAGCCTGCTCGGCATCGAACCCTAGATATTGCAGTGGTTTCCCATGGAGATATAAATCTGAATATTTTGATAAACACATTTGATTCATGTGAGATGAAATATTGCGGTGGAATCCCATGGTGTAGTGGATCGGAATACGTTTCTCCACTTATGCTTTCCATGTGTAGACTATTATAGCCTTCCGGGGCAGCCGACAAATTATCACCATTAGTCGGCACAAATAGGCTAGCTGTTGCGCGTGCAACTTGGATACAAAAGTTTGAAATTGCTGTTGTTTCTTGCTTAATGCCTTTTCCTCAATGCACCAAGTTCATAAAAAATTGTGAAAATTACTTTAATCAAAACAATATATTTACTAAAGTTTATACAAAATTTCGGAACTTACTTAATTTATATTATATATTTGCGGAAATAAAAATATATGAATCCTCTTTTTAATATAGAAGGGTGAAGATTAAAATCTCAACTATAGAGAGGAGCAAATATAATCAAATAATTTTACTCATGGTGAAACAGATTAAAATAGAGTCTTGCGGATAGGTGAAAATTCTAGAACCAAATCACAACTAACCAAACTTTATATTATAAGTTCAAAATATGAAATACATTTACATATGAGACTGAGGCTCCTTCATAAGTAAAACAAGACTTCTTACTCAGATTTACATTCACGAGGGTTGTGGAGTAATACATAGTAAAACATGTAACTTGTGTTTTAACTAGCACACCAAAATTTGGTCCACGATTTTCTCCTTTCTCAACATTACGAAGTTGTGTGAAGTAAATAAACTTACGGATGAAATGTTTTCCCATACACATTTAATTAACATGTATTAAATTTTATTTGACTTTGATTATTTAACTCTATTGCGGAATGGGTTATGTAATCTTCTCTGAACTTTTCCTTCTTTGCAAATGTAATCTGCAACTTGCAAAATATTATTTCAGGTATGGTTGCTGCAAGATCATTTAACACGGTGGTTGTGATTAATTTTCTATCACTCCCCCTTAATAGCAACTGCCACCATTGACAATTCCCAAACAATCTTTGAAAAAAGAAAAATTTTCACATGCCAATGGCTTTGTGAAGATGTCTGCGAATTGTTCTTCTGACATGAAATGTTGCAACACAATCTCACCATTGTTAACCAATTATCTTATGAAATGATATTTAGCATCAATGTGCTTTGTCCTCTTGTGAAAAATAGATTTCTTTGATAGTGAAATTGCTGAAGTGTTATCACAGAAAATTGTGGTTGCTCCATCTTGTTCATGACATAAATCCCGCAACATGCTTCTCATCCAAACTGCTTCACATGTTGTTGTTATTGCAGTAACATACTCAACTTATGTTGTTGACAATTATACTATTGGCTGCTTATTGGAAGCCCATGAAATTGGTCCTAAATCGAAATGAAAAAACATATCCTGATGTGTTTTTTCTTTCATCAACACTTCCTCCCAAATCACTGTTAGTCTAACCAATGAGCCTAAAATAATCATTTGCGGAGTAAAAAATTCCATAATCCTCTGTCCCATTGAAATAATTTAAAATACTTGTGGTTTCTTGCCAATGTGTCTCTTTGGGTGCGTCCATGAACCTTGACACCAAACTAACTGCATACATTATATATGGCCTAGTTGCGGTCAAACAGAATAGGTTGTCCACCATACTTTTGTATAATTTCAGATTGACATCGCTGCTACAATACTCCTTTCTCAACTTCAACTCCATGATAGTTGGATTTGGTGATGGTTTGTTGTTCTCCATATTAAACCTCTCTAAAATTTATGCTATATACTTTGCTTGAGAGATAAACACTCCATTTTATGCTTGCTTCACTTCTATGCCCAAAAAATATCTTAACAACCCCAAGTCAATCATTTCAAATTTAATTTTCATGATTTCTTTGAAATCAGCGATAAGGAAATCATCACTCCTTGTAAAAATCAAATCATCTACATACAAAACAACAATAATAAGCTTATCGTAACTTTCTTTTATGTAGAGAGTAGGTTCTCCGTCACACTTTTCGAACCCATTGTCTATCAACTACGTATCTATCTTACTATAGCATGCACACGATGCTTGCTTCAACCCATAAAGAGTTTTCCACATCCTAAATACCTTGTGTTCTTTGCCTTCTACCTCATAACTAGGAGGTTGCGCAACATACACTTCCTCTTTCAGCACTCCATTCAATAATGTTGACTTTACATCCATCTGATACACTTTCCATTTCTGATGCGCTGCAATTAACAACACTGTATGCATTGTCTCCATCCTCATGAGTAGCGCAAATGTTTCTACATAGTCTCTTCCATGCTGCTGCTTGTATCCTTGGACAACTAGCCTTGCTTTATGTCTTTCTATATTGCCTTCAATGTTTCTCTTGGTCTTATAGACCCACTTCACTCCAATGACTTCTTTTCCTTGCAGAAGGTCCACTAACTCCCATGTATAATTATTTTCTATTACTCCTATTTCTTCATCCATTGTTGTAACCCATTTCTCTTCTTTGATTGCATACTCAAAGTGGACTGGGTCATCTACATGAAAAATAATGCAAATAAATAATTGATACCAGCATTGTTGTCAACATCATCTTGCTGATATATTTCACTTAAATTTATGAATTTATGTCCTCTTATGCTTGTCGAAGATGAGGTTTTTGTTGTGCTTGAAGTAGATGGACTTGTAGATCCTTGTGGTGTGCTTGGAGAAGCACTTACTTGGTTGTACAATAATGCCCAGTCACCATTGAAGAATTACTTATTGTGGTCAATTCCTCTTTGTCATCATGTGAAATACATGTCTTCACATTTACTGTCTTCTCTAAACTTCCATCCCATGCTTCCTCTTCTATGAACAGAACATATATAATGATTAATACCTTATTGGTTGATGGATTTTAGAGCTTGTATGCCTTGGATTCATCATTGTATCAAAAAAAAAAAAATTCTCCCCCTTGCTATCCAACTTCTTTCTCAACCCATCTGGGACATGTGCATACGCCACACACCCAATCACTCTCATGTGAGTGACATATTGCTTTCTTCCACTCCATGCCTCTTAAGGAACTATGTTCATAACACTTTTGATTAGACACCTATTAATGATATACGTTGCACAAGCGATAGCTTCAGCCCAATAATCATTTGGAATTTTTTTTTCCTTCAACATACTCCTTGTCATTTCCAAGATGGTCCTATTCTTTCTTTCCGCGACACCATTTTGCTGAGGTGTATACCTTTTTGTAAACTTCTTGTGAATTCCAAGCTCCCTAAAAAAGCGTAGGAAGTCTCTTTAGATATATTCGCCACCTCTGTCAGTCCTCAACACTTTGATGTAGTGTCCACTTTGCTTCTCAACAAGAACTTTGTAGTGGTGGAAGCAGTCAAACACTTCACTTTTATGTTTTAGGAAATAGACCCATGTCTTCCTTGTGTAGTCATCTATGAAAGTCAAAATATAATTCCTACCACTAAATGATGGTGTTTGCATTGGTCCACATAAATCTGAGTAGACAATTTCCAAAGGTGCTTTTGCCCTTATTGGCCTCCGTGCTGAAAATGATTCTCTATTTTGTTTTCCCAAGATACATCCGGACCTTCACATAGACTGTTCGGTTTTTCTATGAGTGGAAATCCCTTCAGCATGCATTTTCTATGCAACTAATTCAAACCTCCAAAGTTCAGATGACCAAATCTCAAATGCCATAAATAATTTTCATATTTAACTGCTTCTTGAAATTTTTCTTCTGTGGCAAGTGCTACAACACCTTCTTCCTTCAAATCTGATCTTAGCTTGAGGGAAAAAATTCTATTGTTTTTCATATAAACTTTTGCAATCAACTGTCTACTTGGAGGCTTATCTAAGATTGTGCATACATCATTTTTGAAAAATACATTGTAGCCCTTTTGCATGAGTTTTCCAATGCTTATGAGGGTAAGTTTCAAACTAGGAAAAAGGTAAACATCTCACATGAACTTCTTCTCTCCCTTCTTTGTTAAAATGTATACTCTTTCTTTTCCCATGACAGAGACTTTGCTATCAATCTCCAATGTCACTTCTGATTTCACACTTTCATCTAGATTGGAAAACATTTCTATGTTTCCAGTCATGTGGTTGCTACACCCTAAATATAAGAACCATATATCTCCTTTTTTTTCTTGTGCTACATTACAAGCTAAAAACATGCTATCATGGTTCTGATTTTCCTTTATGAAATTTGCACTTGGTTTGTTGCTTATGCCATATTGCTTCTTTCTACATTAATTTGCATAATGACCATACTTCTTACAATAATGACATTGAACTTGGAATTTATCATACCTATGACCTTGTGCTTGATTTTGGCTTGGGCCTTAACTTGGATTTTGATTGCTGGCCATTCCACTTGAGCTTGAAGGGCTGCTTCTTCCACCTATGTGTGGGCTTCTTCCTCTTTCTCTATAATTTGATCTTCCTCGACCTCTACCTTGACCAAATGAAACTTGTGTCTTGAATGCATTCTCCAATGATGATTTTGTTTCTCTATTCAACCTATGCTCATGAGACATTAGTGATACATGAAGCTCATCCACTGAAAACTGTGAGAGATATTTTGTCTCTTCTATTGCCACAACTATGTCATCAAATATTGCTCACAAACTTCTGAGAATTTTCTCAACTATTCTTCTTTCCTCAAGCATCTCACCATGAGACCTGATTTTGGTAACCAACCAAATCACATGTGTAAAGAATGAGTCTATATTCTCAGACTCTTTCATACAAATCATTTCAAAATCTCTTCTCAACATTTATAATTTTGTTTTCTTCACCTTTGCCATGCCTTGGTAGGCTGCCTGGAGGGTATCCAAGGCCTGTTTGGACTTTGTTGCTACTGTAATCCTTGGGAAGATACTTTTATGAACTGCTTGAAAGATGTAGAAAAGGGCTTTGGAATCCTTGTTCTTGTTATCTCTCAACACATCCATTTCAGCTTGTGTCAAAGCATTGTATGTTTTTGCATCTACTGGTTCTTGGAATCCATTCTCCACCAATTCCCAAATGTATTGTCAAGAAAACAAAGCCTTCATTGTTATAGCCCAATAGTCATAATTTTTTCCATTAAACTGAGATATTTTTGGATTAATCAAGCTTGTGCTTGTTGCTACCATTTTCGCTTTGTAAACAAACTTTCTTACTATGTAGATTTTTCTCGCTGTGTGAAAACTTTATCACTGAGGTATTTTTGGATTAGTTAAGCTTATGCTTGTTGCTACCATTTTCACTATGTAAACAAAATTGCTTATTGTGTAGATTTTTCTCACTGTTGCAGAATACGTTCCACAAAAATGTTCAGAAGTCATTTTAACTCTTGAGTTAAAATAATTGTATTAATGAAGGTTTAAACCCGCTTGGATACCATGTTAGAATTTTTAAAAGACAAAGGATAAGTTCTTTTCTCATTCTGGAGGTTGATTCTGTCAGGAAAGTTCAATTTCACCCTTGACGCTCGAAATTTTAAAGCATCGTTGTCATATGCTCTCCCAACATATTTTGCAGTCTCAAATGTGCCCAGCCATCCTCGAGCTACCTTCTTTGGATCTTGAATCTCTACATCCCATTTGCCCCATGACCTCTGCCTTACTCCTCTGTAATGTCTCTTTTGAGGGGGATTCCACCGATTTAGTTTCGTGTTCCTTTCTCTTAAAGTTCATCTCATTTTCTCGATTTCGTTGTTGATGTTGAGGTAGCGTGATGATGATTGTTAATTCTGCATGACACCGGCACAACATCAACAATATTTCTTCTTACACACATTACCCCAGAAGAATGTAAGTTTTAGAAATTGACTCCTTTTTGTTTTAAATTTAACTGATTTTATTTAGAGGTTTTAAGCAGCAATTGAATTTCAATTATCGCTTATTTCCTCTCAAACCGCCTTATGGCTATAAAGTTTACAATGGGGACTCCTTGTGCTTTCATGTTTGTCCTAGAAAATGCTAGTCTGTTGAGAAGGGTTCTAGATGGTCATATAATTAGAAAAAATAGTCCATGAAGATATATTCGGAAGGATTACTTCGTATGAATCCGTAAAAATTCAATATTACCGAAACCCTTAATCCATTTATAAGCATCTAAGTTCACTATATTATTCTATTAATACTTTTATCCATTCATGTTGTAGGTCTAGATGTCTTAAAATCATAAATTAAATAGAATACATCTATCTTACCTGCTTGTATTGATAAGAGAAGATGCTAGTTAATTTTAGTAAATTAGGATTACACAATTGCATCTTTGGTATCCTTGGTAACAATGAAATTTAAGAAAAGGCCATATAGTAAATATTATGCAAGCTAATCTATAATCACTTAAATAGGGTAAATAAAGTCACACAACACACCTCTTTGTTGTAAATTCTGATGATTCCTTAATAATCAGTGAGGAAAATTTTTTCCTCTGTCAACACAGAGATATCACAAATACAACCTGCAGGTGAAGCATAAAATATACACAGTGAAAACCAAACAATGTCTTTCCATTAACAAAAACTCAAATCCAATCTCCATAATATTATGTTATGGTTTTTACAAAAGAAAATGCTTCATAGGGCTGCTAAACACACCTCTCTTCACTCTGTCTTACACAGTCTTCAAACTTCTACTCTCGGTATCAACTACAACATTACACTCTGCTGTCTATATATATTGTAAACATATATATATATAAAATAAATGTAAGTCTTAACTTTTGAAATAAAAACTATTGTAGGCATTTTATAAAAATCATAAGAAAACATAAAAAAAAACATTACTAAACATTGCGAAATATGTTTTTGCATCGATTGACGTGCCCGATGATGTAAGAAACTTTCCATGCGATAAAGGAATGTGAAAGACTTGGGATGGTTTATTACATTCATTAAACTTCCTGTTGACTAGGCATCAGAACTTTGCAATAAAGTGTCACTGGTCGGAGAGCGAATGAGTTGACGATGGTGGGACAACACTATTGCGCATTTGCAGAGAGGTGATGACATATGCACCCGATGGCATGATATGAATTTTATTAGTTGATGGTTTGTTGACACGGTCATGGTGGGGAATATTTATCGCAAGAGTTTGAACGTGGATGATGCAACCGTCGGAGGTTGCGATAATTTTTGGTTGGTCATGGGACTTGGTTATGTGGACTGGCATGGTCCACAGAAACTTGAGTGGAGATTTAAATTCAAAACGAAGGCGGGGGATTTTAAATGTGGGTAGGTGAGAGGGTTAATGGTGCGAAGGTAATGTGGTTCAACCATGATTCTGTTAATTGGGAAGGCTATGGCATGTGCAAAGAAATTTGACTAATTGGAGGGAATTAAACATAAAATTGAATGCACTGTGGAGTGTAAAACAAAACACGAAATTGCTGCTACTTCTCTCCTTCATCCTTCAAATAAAAATTTGAAGTTTTGTCCTCCTGTTTATATTTTTAGTTGGGAGTAAATTCCAACACTCCCCCTTAATTACAATTGCTTCTATCTTGCATTCCCAGACATTTCCTGAGATAATTAAAACTTTTCTGCCCCAATGGTTTTGTTTAAATATCAGCAAATTATTCTTCTGTTCTACAATGTTGCATTTACCAATTTCTCCATTGTTCACTTATTCTTTGATGTAGTGATACTTTGCATCAATGTGTTTTTTTCTTTTATGAAACACTAAATTCTTGGATAAAGCTATTGTTAAACTATTATCACAATAAACTGTTGTGCCTTTTACCTATTCATGACACAAATCTCTTAACATTCTCTTCATCCATACTGCTTGACATGCTGTTGTTGTAGCTTCCACATACTTTTCCTCTACTATTGATAAAGCCACAATTAATTGTTTCTTAGAAGCCCATGCAATGGCTCCTAAACCCGCATGAAAAACATATCCATAGTTGTTTTTACTATCATCTATACTTCCAACCCAGTCACTGTCAGTATATCCAACTAATTCAAAATTTTCTGAAAAGGTGTATAAAATACCATACCTCTTTGTTACTTTCGCATACCTTAGAATTCTTTTTGCTTATTGCTAATGTGCTTCCTTTGGTCTTTTCATAGATCTGGAAATTAAACTTACAACATGCATAATATCTAGCATAGTTGCAGTCAAATACATAAGGCTTCCAACTATGCTCTTATATAAACTTGGATCAAAACCCTTGTTTTTGTTTTCTTTGCTTAACTTCAATCCCATCATTGTAGGAGTAATTGCTGCTTTGCAATCCTGCATATTAAATCTTTCCAAAACTTCTTTTACGTATTTTTCTTGAGAAATAAAAATTTTATTTTCATTTTTCTCTACTTCTATTCCTAAGAAGTATCTCAGCAATCCCATATCAATCATCTCAAATTCGTCTTTCATGATTGTCTTAAAATTTTCAATAAGGTAAGCATAATTACTTGTGAATATCACATTATCAACATATAAAACAACAATGAGCATCTTACCATATTTTTCTTTGATATATAATGTGGGTTCTCCTTCACATTTTTCAAACCCATTTTCCAGTAGATAGACATCTATCCTATTGTACCATGCTTTTGGTGCTTGTTTCAGCCCATATAGAGCTTTCTTCAATTTGCATACCTTATGCGCTTGACCTTATTTCTCATAGCCCAGAGGTTGTTCAACATAAATGTCTTCCATCAATACTCCATTTAGGAATGTTGATTTCACATCCATTTGGTAAACTTTCAACTTATGTTGTGCTGCTATGGAAAGCACTGCTCTTGCTGTTTCCATTCTTTCAACTGGTGAAAAAGTTTCCTCATAATCTCTTCCTTGTTGCTACTTATAGCCTTTGACAACAAGTCTGGCATTTTTCCTTTCAATCTTACCTTAAGCATTACTTTTGGTTTTATAAACCCATTTTACTCCAATTACTTTCTTACCTTTTGGGAGATCAACTAATTCCCATTTCTTGTTCTTATTTATTGCATTTATTTCTTGATCCATAGCATCTATCCATTTCTTATCTTTTACAGCTTTTTCAAAATTAATAAGATCTTATACATGAAAATACAATGCAAATAAAGAGTTCATACCTTCATTATTTTCTCCTCACTCATAAATTTCATTCAGACTTCTGAATCTAGTTCCTCTTTCACTTGCTAAACTTGTGCTTATAGAAGCACTCAAATCTGCTCCTTGTGATGTGCTTGGAGAAGCATTGTCATCACTTCTCAAGGGTGTTCTTATACTAGCTTGTGGTGTCCCTTGTTTTCCTTGTGTTGGTGGAGGTGATGCTGCTAATGAGGGATTTCTTTCAGCCATTTCTTCCTCATCATCATCATGAGACAAATAGGTTTTTACATTCACTTTTTTCTCAATTCTTCCATCCCAAGCTTCTTCCTCAATAAACTGCACATCTCTTCTTATCATAAACTTCTTAGTGGATGGGTTATACAGTCTGTATGCCTTTTACTTATCACTGTATCCTACAAATATGTACTTCTCCCCTTTACTGTCCAACTTATTTCTCAACTAATCTGGAATGTGTGCATAAGACATACAACCAAATACTCTCATGTGGGTGAAAAAATGTTTTATGCCACTCCATTCTTCTTCTGGAACTCCATTCATAACACTTTTTGTTGGGCATCTATTCAAGACATATGTTGCACAATGTACAGCTTTAGCCCAATATTCATTTGGAAAATGTTTTGCCTTCAAAATTCTTCTTATTATGTCCATGGTGGTTCTATTTTTCCTTTCAGTAACTCCATTTTGTTGTGGTGTATATCTTGCTATAAATTTATTGTGAATCCCATTTTCTCTGCAAAAATGACAAATATCTTTGGAGATATATTCTTCTCCTTTATCAGTCCTTAAAAATTAAATATGTTTCCCACTTTCATTCTGAACAAGAGATTTAAAGTTGCAAAACTTCTCAAACACTTAACTCTTCAACTTCAAGAAGTATACACATTTTTTTCTTGTGTAATCATCAATAAAGGTCAACATATAGTTGCTTCCTGCTAATGATGGTGTTTGCATTGGTCCACACAAATCTGAATGGACTATTTCTAAGGGTGCTTTTTCCCTTATGCTCTTTTCCGATGGAAAACTTTCTCTATGTTGTTTGCCCAAGATGTAGCCTTCACATAGGCTATCTGGTTTTTCAATCAATGGTAGACCTCCAAAGTTGAGATGTCCAAAACTCAAATTCATAACCAATTTTCATCTTTTGCTTCTCTTTGGTAAGACTCATCTGTCACTGCTGCCATTGCAGCTCGTTTCTTCAAATATGCTTTCATCTTAAGAGGAAAAATTTTGTTTCTTGTCATCTTCACTTGTGCAATTATTTGTTTACTTGGTGGTATGTTCATGACGGTACATACATCATCATTAAAGAAGATATTGTATCATTTCTGATTGAGTTGTCCAATGCTCAAAAGGTTACGCTTCATACGAGGCACATAGTATACATCTAATATGGATTTCATTTCTCTTTTTCTTGTCAAAACACTTACTCTGCCTTTTCCCATGACAAAGACTTTAAAATTTGTCCCCAATGTTACTTGAGACTTCACATTTTCATCTAACATGGAAAACATAGAAATGTTTCTAGCCATATGGTTACTACATTCTGAATCTAGAAACCATATATCTTCATTCTTCTCTTCGGCCATATTACCTGCTAAAAAAAAAATTCTTGGCTCAAAGTTTCTTTAGTAAAATTATCACTGAGTCTATTACCCATTTCGCTTTGTTTATTCATACATTCATTGGCATAGTTCCCATACTTCTTACAGTAATGACATTGCACTTGGGATTTATCATACCTTTTTCCATGTGCTTGATTTTTTCCACCTTGTTGGCTGCTGCCCTGGGTTTGATTCTGAGTTTGGTTGCTGTCCCTTCCACTTGTATTTGCAGGGTTGTTCCTTCCTCCTCTGTTCTGCCTTCTGCATATACCTTTTCCTCCATAGTTTGATCTGCCTTGACCTCTTTCTCTTTCAAAGAACATTTGGGTCTTGAAGGCATGTTCCAAAGATGAGTTAGCTATTCTGCTCAATATTTGTTCATGTGTCATCAATGATACATGAAGCTCATCAATAGTAAACATTGAGAGATATTTTGTATCTTCAATGGTTGTTAATACCCCATCAAATATTGAAGGTAAGCTCCTCAATAATTTCTCCACTATTCTTCTTTCTTCTATTGTCTCTCCATGAGATTTCATTTGGGTAACCAACCCAATGAATAGTGTGAAGAATGAGTCTATTGTATCAGACTTTTTCATGCAAATAACTTCAAAATCTCTTCTCATTAATTGAAACTTTGTTGTCTTTACTTTTTCCATTCCTTGATAGGTTGTCTGGAGGATATCCCATGTATCCCTGGACTTCTTTGCTACTGCAATTCTTAGAAATATGCTTTAATTCACTGCTTGATAGAGATAGAAGAGGGATTTTGAATACTTCTTTCTATTACTCGTCAGAAAATCATTTTCTGCCTATGTTAAGGCATTAAATACTTGTTCATCTGTTGGTTCTTCTAAACCATATTCAACTAGCTCCCATAAATCTTGAGAGGCAAACAAGGCTGTCATTGTGATTGCCCAATAGTCATAGTTGTTCCCATTGAACTGTGGGAGTTGGGTATTTCCTATACTCGTGCTTGTGCTGCCTCCTACTATTGCTAGCCTTGCATAACTATGCTAAAAACTTGACTGTGTATTTAGAAAAACTTTCTTACTACTGGAGAGATAACCTCTGTCTCTAAAAAATCTTAAGGCTTCTCTTTTACAGTTTTCTGGAATCTATTCTAAAAACAAACAATAATTATGTTTTTGATAAATACCTGACTTGCTGAACTTTCACTCTGCTGGAGAAAAGCTTCAAAAATCTTCTTCTTCTTTTCCTACGGCTTCTTCAGCAACTGCTAAGAGCCTGGACTAGCTCTGATACCATGTTGGAATTTCTGATGATTCTTTGACAATCAGTGAGGAACATATTTTCCTCTGTCAACACAGAGATATCACAAACACAACTTGGAGGTGAAGTATAAAATATACACAATGAAAACAAAACATTGTCTTTCCATTAACAAAAACTCAAATACAATCTTCAAAATATCCTGTTTTGGTTTTTACAAAAGAAAATGCTTCACAGGGCTGCTACACACACATCCCTCTTCATTCTGTCTTACACAGTCTTCAGACTTCTTCTCTCGGCATAAACTACAACATTACACTCTGTTGTCTCTATATATTGTAAACATATATGTTTACAATATATATAAAATAAACCTAAGTCTTAACTTTTGAAATAAAAACTATTGCAGGCATTTTATAAAAACCATAAAAAAAAAACTTTTAAACAAAACATTACTAAACCTTGCGAAATATGTTTTCACATCGATTGACGCGCCCGGTGATGTAAGAATCTTTCCATGCGATAAAGGAATGCGAAAGACCTGCAATGGTTTATCGCATCGATTAAACTACATGTTCACTGGGCATAAGAACTTTGGATGAAGCATCATTGGTCTGAGAGAGAATAAGTTGCCGGTGGTGGGACAACACTATCGGGCATTTGCAGAGAGGTGATGACGTATGCACCGGATGGTGCAATATGAATTTTATTGGTTGATGTTTTGTTAACATGGATGCGGTGGGGCATATTTATCGCACGGTTTTGAACGGGGATGATGCAACCGCAGGAGGTTGCGATAAGTTTTGATTGGTCGTGGGACTTGGTTACATGGACTGGCATGGTCCATAGAAACTTGCGTGGAGATTTCAATTTGAAACGAAGGTGCGAGATTTTAAATGCGGGTAGGTGAGAGGGTTAATGGCATGGAAGTAACGTGGTTCAACCACGATTTTGTGAATCGAGAAGGCTAGGGCGTGTGTAAAGAAATTTGACTAATTACAAGGAATTAAACATAAAATTGAATACATTGTGGAGTGCAAAACAAAACAAGAAATTGCTTTTGCTTCTTTCCTTCATCCTTCAAATCAAAATTTGAAGTTTTGTCCTCCTGTTCAGATTTGCAGTTGGGAGTAAATTCGAAAAGTCTTTCCGATGAGGAAAAATAAATAAATTACTAGTGGAACGCACAAAAATACCACATCTCCCAACCTGGAGCTGCACAATATCTGGCTTCTTCTGTGGCTAAAATGGTTATTTGAAAAGATAAATTTACATCGTTTCCGGAGCATACAAATTGAGCCTTTTCGACTATTTCCCTCTCTAGAAAATTAGTTAACAGAAGGCAGAGTTGATTCCCGACTATGTTTGGTTTTTGGAGCTATCACAACTGTATTTTGTTTCATGTGTTGTTAATTTTTCCTCTCTTCCTTTGATTATTGCTGATAACATATATATTACAAAGATTTTAGATTTTACGTGAATTTTTACCCCCCGATCAGGGTGAACAGTTGGCACATAGGACAGACCGTGGCAACCTTACGGCAGGCCACCCTCCAAACAATTAATAACCATTATGAAGAACCGCCATACTTGATCAATGGCATGGGTGATCACTTGCATTGGAATGATTATCCAATGATCCTGCCAGGTTGGTCTGTCAGTGCGCGAAACGAAAGTTCTGCTTAAGGTAAGTCACCGCCCTCCCTCACCCCAAACGCTCATGCAAAGATCGCTGCATGCAAGTGCTTGGGAGACGAAGAGGAGCTGTGCAACTCATTCTGTCAACTTCGCTACTCTTGAAGGGTATGTATCAGTCTTCCTTCTCATTTTCATGAAGTATATAGTTTATATTAGGACCTGGTTTGAGCAATATCAGTCTGTTGGGGATTCACTCTTGTTCCTCTAGTCGTTTATCCCACCGCAAAACCCTGTTCACCCCGGTTTTCGAGACCCATGTTTATCATTCATTCTCTACTTCTTCAATGCTATAAACACTGATAATCAAAGTTTATGGGAAGATTGGTATGAGATGCGCCTTGCTGCTCTAATGATTTTGCAAATTTGGGATACTAGTTGGATTAGAATCCTTGCGCCTCCCAGATGCAGTAAGAAGCCAAATTGTTGGCCATTCTTTAGCCAGGAGTTAACTGGCTTTCTTACTTCCACAATTAGCTGCTGCCGCACTCAAAACCGGAATCAAGCTCCGAATTCGAAGGCCCCCCGTCACTCTTGTAACCTTGTTTTTTCTCCTCAGATTTTCCGCATCCGTCTTCAAAGGGTCCTAAGCCTGCAACCATTGTTTAGCTTGCTCTCTGTTTGGGGTTTTGAAATGCATGTAACCAGGTTTTTATGGTGGATGATGACCCAATTCACTATGACCCAGTTCAGCTGTGGCTCTTGGGATAGCAGCAATAAGTCAAAGTCTAACCCTCTGTATAGGTTACTGCTTGTGAATCCTAGGAGTTGCTCCGAGTCGATTTCTATAAATAGAATTTATGAAGTCAATCAAATCAATGGGTCCATCTGCATTACTGTTACGACTTGTCTGTATGTTCTCCTGAATAGGAACAATCTCATCATGGGGAAACGTTGCTTACGCTCTGAAACAGCCAAGGGCAAGCAGAAGATTCTGCAGGAACATGTGCCAAAGAAACGCAGAAGAAAAACTAACCAGGAGCACTTGGAGAACCTTGTAGTTAACTACATTCTGGGCAATTCCTCTCTAGCCCGTAATCAAATTTGTGGATGGGAAAGAGATCTTTAGACGGACCCTGAAGGCAATGAAACTGAAGCTGAAATTCTAGATTTCATTCAGGACCCTGGCAACACCCGAGGTCGTCTTACCTTACTTAACCAAACCATTCATACATATAGGTTAATGAAATGTCTTCTGGCAAAAGCAATACAAAGTGTTCAGCCTACCCAGCTCAAAGCAAGACATCCAAAGATAGAACTGCATCTCAAAGATCTATTGGAGAATATTGAAAGCCAGCTGCAGCATATTAAAATTACACAATATCAAGCAACCGACCACATTCAGAGAATGGATGACAGGATGGGCCGCATGGAGAAGCTGCTCCAGCAGATGCAACAAGTCGACATGCCTGGGTCTCATGCGAAGGACCCAGCTCCAGTTTCCTCTTCAGATGGCTAGATTTTATAGTATTTAGCTTTATGGTTTTTTTGAAAGTATGTGAACTTATTCTACGTTATATGCTTGAACATAATGCAATAGTAGGATAAATAGCTAATGCGGCATATAAAAAGAAGAGACAAATTCAATTTTGCCATGCTTTCAATGCACTCAGATGGCCAACAGACCTGATTTCCTACGGGCAGACTTTATATCATTTCCAGTGCACGATCCAATCGAGATAGACATGATTTACAAATTTTATTAACCGTATCTAAACATAAAACTTACAAAAGTTATGCCAAAACTTCACGAGTAATATTGTACTCTTTGACGCAATGGGTTGTGATTGTGATAGTTTGCTGCTCACTCCCCCGTCTCTTCTCCTCGGAAACTGATTGTTCTGGATTATTCTCTATTGCATAAAGGACAAGTCCAACGACTACACTGGAGAGGCCATAAATAATGGACAACAGATCTCTGGAACGATCAACGCTGCTGGAAAGGAATCAACTGAGATCAGACTGCTTATTTCCCACATTCGTCGTAGTAAATTACCTAGACCCTAGCTCGAATATATGGGGAAATTCTACTGAAGGTCTCATTTCAATTTTCTCTATTGGGCCGCTAATCTGGTAAAAAGAATTGTAGGCTATACATGACAAGCCCCTAAGAAATCCCTAGCTCAAACGACTAATCTGTCTTGAAGCATTCAAGACAGATATGGTTTTGGGCTGAAGTCTGACATCGCGGTCCTGAGGAACACCGCCGTCCTGAGGTGTTTATAGCACAGTCTAACCAGAGACTCTTTTGCTTTTTGGGGTGTTGAGTTTCTGGTCCATTTTAAACGAGTTACTGAGTAAAGTTTTTCCACGCTGCTGCTGAATTTATTTCTATATTTTAAATTGAAATTTATATTATAAAATATTTTTATTTTATTGAAAACAATGTTAGGCCAAATTTGAGAAATTTTATTATTAAACATTAGACTTCAATATAGGCACTAGTTTTGACGTTTTTCTATAAATATAAACAATTTTGGAGAAAATGTTTCAGTAATTTTATTATTAAACTTTGGACTTCAATATAGGCACCAGTTTTGAGGTTTTTCTATAAATATAAACAATTTTGGAGAAAACGTGATGTCGATCGCTCTGAATGAAATGCACCGTTCTAGACATGCGAACACGTACTCCTTTAGTTTTATCAATTTTCTAAGCCTTCATGTTTTTCTAAACGTCCATTGACACTCTTTTTAACATTCGTTTTTTTTTGGTTTTTTTTAAAACCATTCATAAACTCTTTTTTAATCTTCGATTTTTTTATTTTTTTCGACACTCGGCCCTTGGCACAATAAACGTTATATAACCGAATATTACTTTTTGTTTGAATTCAAGGCCTTGGATGCTTCATTCCGCGACTTTCACTTTTCAATTTAACTCTTTTGTTCTCTTAGTGTTGGGGTTTTTCATCATTTTTCACACCACAAAATCTTATTTGGTCGACTATTTTGCCAATGGTAATGGTGGATGTGATTCAAAATAGGTAGCTGGGAGGTATGGTCTTCACAGATTTTGTGGTTTAATCTTACCAAGTTTTATGTGTGCTTGAGAGCTATTCTAGCATGGTTTCTTAATGTGGAAAAAATTGCTGCATTTTCATAGTTCCATTTATATGTGGTATTATGTAGAAGTGATGCAAACTTATGCGGTATTGTGATGCAAGTTTATGTTGCATTGTTTTGTTGTTTTGCACCAGAAAATGTAGACAATTATATTTTTCTAAACATATTTATTTGATTAAAAAGATGTTAAAATTAGCAGTTTCGAATAAAATGTTAGGCTAGAATCTATCCATTTCAAATTAAATAATGGAATAGAAGAATTTAAAAGGCTAGTGATAAATTAGATTTCATATATATAAGAAATCACATTTCAAAAGATTCATGGTAAAAAAAAATATTTAAAAAAATTAAATGAAAAGAAAAAAGTGAATAAATAAAAATATAAAAAAATATAGAAGAATATTCTTGAAACTTTTTATTGTAAATTATGGATAAATGTATAGAATATTTTAAATAGGCACACGAGTCATTTTTAAGGATAAAACCCTCTGAATTAATATGTAAATGAATAAAATCTAATTGATAGTTTTTTAGTTAAATTTTTAATTATGAATGAAAAAATTGGTTTTCCAAATTAAAGAAACTATTTATATAAGTGAGTTGCTAATGTTTAGCAAACATGTTTATCCTTCCTTATTTTTTTATATCTTTCTTTATTTTATTATTTTCTCTTAACCTTGTGTATTTTTTTTTATTTTTTTTATTTTATTTCATAAGCATTGCCTCCCTAGTATTAGAGAGAAATGAATATATTATATGTTTTAAAATAATTAGAATACTTAATTGAGTTAAAATTACTTTATATATATATATATATATATATATATATATATATATATATATATATATATATATATTCATAATTTTTTTTATAAACAAATTCTGTTTTTAAATTTAGATTTTACTTAGAATTTATTTATATTTATGTCTTTTTACACAATTTTTTTCATTCATTGAATTGAATTTATTTTTGGTTTCATAACATTAAGGGTATCAAATTGTGCCCATCAAGGAATTTCTCATGATTTTTCAAGGGTGCCACACCACTTTCCCTTAAAATATATATGGCTAATCGAAGGGAAAAGATGCATCATGATGGAGGAGACAAACTTGGTCTCCAAAGTCACCCTTTGGTATGAGACTAATAGTGATTAGGAATTAAGGTATCGACCTTAATGTGTTCCCTCAATTAAAAATTATGAGTGGTCAAATATTTATTCCAACGACCACAACATCATTAAACGTCAAGGAAAATGTTTTTAGCAACTTCCAACCTAAATCATGACTAAGTGCTAGGAAAATGCACTTCACACATGTCAACCTAAATTGTGACTTAAGCTCTAATGAGTGCAATCAGCGAAATTATCCCACACCTCCAATAAGGATCCAAACTAATTCAGACAAACCCATCACCAATGTGTGATTCATTCGAAAAGCACACATCCTATGCATGTAACTGTTAATATGTCGTCACTAGTTTGTAATAATATATCATTGATAAATTCGAATTTGAATAATAGTTGTACTCAATAACCAAGCTAGAATCTTTGTCTAATCATGTGCCTATAAAAAACCTTTATTACCACACTCAATCAACTCTCAATAGCATGCATCTTACCATAATGATTGATCTATATACATGATAAATAACATTGAAATTATTAATATCATACTAATAATAGAATATTCAATATTATTGAAAATAATAGTTTTAAAAAACATATCATAAATCACCATTACATGAAATAATAATATGATCATCAATGTTTAATATAAGTAGAGCACAAAGTGTAAGTGGTAGTGCCTACCTCAAAAGCCTAAGTAAAATTGAAAGTTTCTACTCTCGAGAGAAAGATTAAAATGAATTACAAATATAATATTTGTTTATATTTCATCAATTTTAAAATAAAACTAAATTAAATTAATCTCAAACTTTTTCAATTATTATAATGTTCTTAATGTTTTTATTGTTAATGAAAAGACAACTATACCTTATTAATGCATAAACCACTATACATTTAAAATTTAAATATTAAAAATTGTCAAAATTTTAAATTAGATTAAGAATACTCGATAATGTATTTTTAAAATTTAATGAAGATAAAATCATTATAAAATTCAAATTTGCATTATTTTAACATTTTTTTTTTGTAATTTTAGCGGCACCTTTCTATTTTCTATTAATAAAAAAAGCAGCAAGTTGCTACATATCAAAACTTGAAGGCCTCAACCTCCCCGAAGGAAACGAGGTCTTTTGGCCACCTTAAAGAGTTAAAATTCATCTAGTATTGGAAAATTTTAAACCTGCTACTAACTGTTATGTCCATTTTACTATCTCTAACATATTCTAACTCCAAATAGTCAATTCTATCGAAAAAATACATAAGAAAGGAAAGGAAGTACTATGTCAATCATTTGAAGATTCAATTGGTGCTAGATCCTTTACACTGGAGCTAGGCATATCCACGTGATGCATTGTTTGCAGCTGAAGCTCTATTCATGCAAGACGATTTGTACCATGTTGTTGAGACATGCAGATCTCTTGTATCTCTCTTTTGATATCTTGCAAAATATAAGCTAATTTTAGGTATCCTCCCATTTCCTCTGAGCTCATGACTGCATTGGCAAAAATGCATTTGAGCGTCTAGTATGTGTGAATATACTGGTGAAATAGGGACATTGTCCCTGTTGTGTTTCTAGGGTCTTTAATGAAGTCCATTGATTCCTCCTGTATGTCTCCTTCCTCTTTGGTGGTATAGTCTCTCTCACATCTGGCAATAAGATTTTGAACCTGTGGAGAATATGCATCAAAGAGGTTTTCCATAACCTCATTGTTTGATTTTCTTCCTCTCTTATAGCTAGACCCCACAATGGAATTAATTAGTTTTTGTTTTCCCTTATCCTTGGCCTGATTCTTGGCCATCATTATTTAACCATATTTCTATGCAAAAGTAAAAACCATTGACTGTCCTATAGTAATTCCTTGGAAAGTCATTGGGAAACACCTATTGTAAATTTAAAGAGGCCTTTATATCACAATAAAAAGTCAATAACCATTTTCATGCAATAGTAAATAGGTCCCACAGTAGCATTCATTACTTCTCAGCAATCAATAAAGTAATAACCAGCCCTGTTCCTCATTTTGAAGGGGGTGAATTTACAAGTGTTCTTCTGATAAGGATGTGAATGCGGGATGAAATTACAACACTTGAGCTTATGTAGAGAAGGGGAATATTTCATACTCTTCGACTCCCAGACCCATAAAAAGTGATGACAAGAGTGCGACCCAGTTAGATAGATGCTCCTATAACTCTCCCTATAGATTCTATAACCAGAGAAAGATCCATTAGAAGTATACTGAGACCTTAAGACACATAAATTCACCCACAAACCTAGTAGAGAACCGGTCACACGACATAATAATTAAGGGAGAGAGGGAATAGAGACAGAATTATGACGAGCACGATTAATAGGGTGGTCATGTTTATCCATACATTATAACTCATAGGTATGAGATGTTGAAGCCTGCATCCCATCATTACATACCACATTTGGGGCATAGAAGGATTGGGAACCACAATGACTGAGAATTTGAAGGAAAGGTTTAACAACAGAGGCTGACAAGCCAAGAATCGCAGAAACATTATAAAATGGACTTAACCAGATAGAAAAAAAATAAATCAACCGTAAATCCCCTTGATTGAGGGCCATTAAAACACAAAAACCAGACTTTGAGCTATAACAGAAATCAAAATTTGAAAAATGCCTGTAGTACTGAGCATCGTGCAAGGCCACCAAGTTTTTATAGCCCCCATCAAGAACTTGACATTGAACAGTAGAATACCAATTAAACAGGAATGGAGAGATCTCACCGCTGATAATTGTAGTGTAACCAACTAGATAAATGATTAAGCAGACCTCTGGATGCATTTTAAGGAGATATACAACGTACCAGATAACTAGGTGAAGCCACAAAACAACAACCTTCTTCTTCATTGTGATGAGATTCAACAAGAAAATTTAGAACCGACTCTTATTGCATTAAGCACCTGGTTGCATTAATCACCCAAACTAGGGTGGGGCCCACAATGCTATTTTTGGGTGCATGTCTAATTTAGTTATCCCTTAATTAAGATGGACATTAAACTGTAATCTATTCTCAATGTGGACTTGAATCGGTTAACTGAAAGTGATAAATTCAGTTAGCTAGTGGATTTCTAGTTAGAGTTAGTTGGTGAGGCATGGAGAGTAATCCTAGCTGTAATAGAGTTCAAAGTGTGGTGGTACATTAGTTAATGCAATTTGTAAACAGTTTAACTCGGTTAAGTGAGTTAGACTTAGTTTTGCTAGTTGTAACTAAAGATACACTAGTGAGAGATCTAGCGAATTAAATATTAATTAATTCACAATCAGTTATCTCACATGCAACTGAGGATTTAATATCGTTAGTTGCATGCATGTCAGATCTAGTGGAGACCTAGTTGAGTTCTAGGTGAAAGGGAAGTTGATTATCAGTTGTAGGATTATTGGGTTGCACACATGAAACCAAGCACTAATTGGAGTGCCCATGATACTTGTGCAGTCAAGGGAGGAAATAATTCCTATATTTTAGGGAACTTTACCATCATGGATCGTGCAAGCAAGGCAAGTTGTCTGGAGGCTGAGAAATGGCTATGTGTTGGTATTTTTGTATGTAGCTGTTTCATGATCGACGTTTAATATACAGTAGAAGATAGTGGGGTTTTTTAGCTATAAGCTTTCCTCGGGAAATTATTTGTGTTGTGTGTGTTTGACCTTTCTTCATTTTCATGTGATTAGTGATTGTGTTTTTAATTTCGCAAAATATTTGTAGAAGTGATTCAATATTTAACTTTAGTAAATTTTTAGATCAGGTTAATCCAAGCTATATATGCATGTTGTCTAATTTCTACATGGTGTCAGAGCACAGGAAATTGCAGAAGTGAGGTAGGAGCTGAGTTTGTGACTGGATAGAATTCGAATTTGCAAAAAATAAATCTTGGTGCTACAACTGATGCAAGATCGAAATGGATTTCCATGGATTGAGGTTAGAGTATGCACATGATAACAACTTGAAATATATTGTTTTGAAGGATAGGATATGCGAAGTTCTCGAAGACAATGGCTTAAAGGAATTCATCGACATTGATGTTCCTAAACCAGTTTTGACATATGTTGCAGATCTTGATGCATGGCAAAAGAAAGTGGCAGAGGCGAGTAGGATCCTGTTGGAGGGAGTACGTGACAACATTGTCTGAAGCCTCCATGCAAGAGCCACACCATATGAAATGTGAAAGGCTTTGATGGATCTATTCCAAAGAAGCAACAACCATAGGAAATTAGCGCTCAAAGGTAAAATTAGGAAGATCAAGATGGAAAAGGACGACACCATTCCAAAATAACTTACAAAGTTTGTTCAATGTCGGGATGAAATAGGGAGCGCTAGAATAACAATTGCTGATGATGATTTGGTGAGCTTGGCTCTCCTAAGACTTCCCAAGAGTTGGCACAATTATCAAGACTCTCTCAATGGAAGGGAAAAATTTCCAGATTGGGAACGATTGTGGTCAGATTTGGTGCAGGAGGAGTTCAGACGGAACACCAAAGACGGATCTTCATCTAAGAATGAGGATGAAGAGGATTGTGCTTTGGTTGCCAAGGTGAGGAAGGGGAAGGGCAAGAAATTCCATTCTAAATCTGATTCCAAGAATGGCAAGGATCAAAACATGTCCAAGGTGAAGTGTTTTCATTGTCGCGAGCATGGACATTTTGCTACTAACATTCCACAAAATAAGACGAACAAGAAGACTGGAGGATTTGCAGCTGGTGAGGCCCTTTCCTCGCAATTTGAACTTGACTTCTCATTGATCGCATGCATGGTGTCCAGCGCATTAGGATATGTGTGGTATTTGGATAGTGGTGCTTCCTTTAACATGACGAGAGATAAGGAAATTTTTAGTGACTTGGAAGAGATATATGTCCAGATGCATATTTAAATGGTCAACAATGACTGATACAATGCTACCAATTTTCGTACCATTACCTTTCAGTGGGCATCATGTAAACCCTTTAAATTAAAATATGTGATGCATGTACCATGTCTAAACAAAAATTTGATCTCAGTTGCAATGTTGGAGGATAGAGGCTATGATGTTCCTTTTGGTGATGGAAAATCTTTCCTGTGACATAAAAAAAATGGGTCAAACCAAGAGGATATGGATTTGAGTTAAGAATATCTACAAGCTGGAGGTAGATGGTTATGCAGCAATGATGAGCAAGGTAGATCAAGTGGTGAGCTGGGATGAGGGAAAATTATGGCACAAACGATTGGACCATCTTCACCATGGAGCCTTGAAGGTCATGCAACATATTTCTATTGGTCTTCCTAGGGGCACACTTGAACAGTTAGACACATGAAAGGGATTTACTATGGGAAAATATGTAAATTCCACCTTTCATGAGAAGGAAAAATGAGCTTCGGGGATCCTTGAGAGAGTTCACACAAATGTGTGGTCCTTTCTCTATTACTTCAACAATAAAACATAAGTACTATGTAATCATTGTTGATGAATTTTATCGTAAGTGCTCGATCGTATTCATGCAAAATAAAGATCAAACATTCTCTAATTTGTGTGACTTTAAAGCATTGGTGGAGAAAGAGTCGGGGAAGCAAGTGAAGCTTCTTAGGAGCAATAATGGTGGAGAATACATCTCTAACGAATTCAAGAACTTATGAAGCAAAGAAGTAATTCGAAGATAACTCATAGCGCCTCATAACCCATAGCATAATGGGGTCGCGGAGAGGAAGAACAAAAATATTGTGGGTGCAGCATGAGCGATATTGCATGATCAAGGCCTACTGATGCATCTCTGGGTGGAAGCATGTAATACAACGGTACATGTGAAAAACCGTTGTCCTCATAAAGTACTTGGCACGAGTACACCGGAAGAGGCTTTCACTGGTAAGAAACCTAATGTTTCACTCTTTAATATTTTTGTCTCATCTGTTTATGTGCATGTGACCAAAGACGCCAGGAAGAAGTTGGAACCAACAACTGAGGCTAGGATTTTTATGGGGTACACTGAAACAACCCATAATTATCGTGTGTATTTTCTAAACAACAGAATGACTGTTGTGTGAGGGGATATCAAATTTGATGAGTATAACGCCATGCGGTTGTCCCTTGAGAAGGAGTTGGACTTGCATGTAGAGGAGGAGCTATTGGTTCCCAAGGATGAGTCTCAAGATGTGGATCAGCCATAGGAAGAGGCTCATGGAGTGGAGGAAAAAACTCATGCAAATCCATCCATAAGAAATAGCAGAAAGTGCACCACGAAAGATGATAGATTGAGACTTGATGTTGCAGAGAATGTAGGAGCCCCTACTTCACAGCGGAGACATAGACAGTATCCGGACCCATTTACTGGATACATGGCTTTTATGATCAAATGTATTGTGACTGAACCATCTTTTTTTCAAGAAGTAGTGCAGTAGCCAACTTGGGTTGATGCAATGGTCGAGGAGTATGACTCCATTATCAATAATAGTGCATGGGATATAGTCCCAAGACCAGTTGACAAATCAGTGGTTGGATCGAGGTGGATCTTCAAGGTAAAGCAAGTTGTTGATGGGAGTGTGGAGAAATACAAGGCCAGATTTGTGGCCCGATGATTCTCATAGATCGAGGGGATAGAATATGATGAGAATTTTTCTCCAATTGCAAGGAAATCTTCCATAAGATCCATCCTTGCACTCTCAATGAAGATGGGCTAGCACATTCATGAGATGGATGTGAAAACTGTCTTTCTTAATGGGATCATTCAGGAAGAAGTGTACATATAAAAACTTGAAGGTTTCAAAATCTTCAACAGTGAGCTACATGTGTGTAGACTCAAAATATCACTGTATGGGCTAAGGGAAGCACCTCATGCTTGGTACACTCAGATAGACAACTATTTCACCGGACTGGGCTTCACAAAAAGTGAAGCAGAAGCAAACCTGTACCAGATTGTGGTTGAGGGTAAGGTATTGATCATTTTTCTTTATTTTAATGATCAAATTTTGATTGGTGATGAGAAGTTGATACACTCATGATAGGAGGATATTGCAAGGGAGTTTGAAATGAAGGACATGGGACTCCTTCATTATTTCCTTAGATAGGAAATATGGAAGTAATATGGTGAAATTTTTGTGTCTCAAGGAAAGTATGCAAAGAAGATATTCGGTAAGTTTAACATGGAGAGCTGAAAAACCATGGATACTCCTCTTCCGGGAAATTGGAGGAAAGAGGATGCTACTTTTGGAGAGGTAGTGGATGCTACTGTCTATAGGAAGTTAGTGGGTTCGCTAATGTATCTAGTGAACACAAGACCAGACATTTGCTATGCACTTAACCAACTGAGTCAAGCTATGGTTAAGCTTACGAAGCTATTTTGGAGCGTAGGTAAGAATTTCCTGAGATACCTGAGGGGCACATTAGAGTATGGTCTATGGTACATATGGGCAGAGGGAGTGAAGTTGCATGGCTTCACAGATGGAGATTGGTTTGGTAGTCCATCGAATGGAAAGAGCACATTAGGAGGGATATTTAGCATTGGATCGACAGTAGTTTCATGGAACAATAGGAAGCAATGATCCATGGCATTCAGTTCAGCAAAACCATAATACATGGCAGCAAGTCAAGCTGCATGTGAGAATATCTAGATGAGAAAGATCTTGGTTGGTTTGTTTGGTTCTCATATGGATCTGATAGTGATTCATGTGAAAATTAGAGTTGCATTAAACTCTCAATTAATCATGTGTTTCATGATAGGTCCAATCATATAGATTTCATGTACCATCATCTCATAGATTTTGTGCAGAGAAGGATAATGTTGCTTCAGTACATTCCCATGGAAGATCAAGATGCATATATTCTGACGAAGGTGCTCACGAGGAGAAAATTTGAATACCATAGAGATAAGATCAGGGTGAAGGATAATCCCTTTCTTGTTGAGATGGAATGTTGAGATTCAACAAGAAAATTCAACACCCATGCCTAGTGCATTAAGCACCTGGTTGCATTAAACACCCAGACTAGGGTGGGGCCCACAGTGCTATTTTTGGGTGCATGTCTATTTTGGTTATCCCTTAATTAAGATGGGTATTAAATTGTAATATATTCTCAATGTGGAGTTGAATCAGTTAACTTAAAGGGATAAATTCAGTTAGCTAGTGGATTTAGAGTTAGAGGTAGTTAGTGAGGCATGCATAGTAGTTCTAGTTGTAACAGAGTTCGAAGTGCAGTGGTGCATTAGTTAATGCAAGTTGTAAACATATTAACTTAGTTAACTGACTTAGACTCAGTTGTGCTAGTTGTAACTTAAGATACACTAGTGAGAGATATAGTGAATTAAACATTAATTAATTGACAAGCAGTGATCTCACATGCAATGTAGGATTTACTATTATTAGTTGCATGCATGTCAGACCCAATGGAGACCCAGTTGAGTTCTAGGTGAAAGGAAGGTTGACTATCAGTTGTAGGATTATTGGGTTTCACACATGTAACCAAACACCCACTCGAATTCCCATGGTACTTGCGCAGTCAAGGCAGGCAAGAATTCCTATATTTTAGGAATCTTTACCATCAGGGATTGTACAATCAAGGAAGGATGTTTGGAGGTTGAGAATTGGCTATTTCTTGGTCAGTTTTGTATATGACAGTGTGAGACGATTAACTAAGTATTGGAGGGATCTTATGAGAAGATTTTTGGGTGTAATTGTTTCATGATCCATGTTTAATATACAATATAAAATAGTGGGGTTTTTTAGATGTAATATTTCCCCGATAAATTATCTGTGGTGTGTGTGATTGATATTTCTTCATGTTCATGTGATTAGCGACTGTGTTTTTAATTCCGCAAAATATTTGTAGAAGAAATCCAATATTTAACTTTAGTACGTATTTAGATTGGGTTAATCCAAGGTATACATCCATGTTGCATAATTTCTTTTCACTTCTCCTCCTTATTTCGAATATAGCCTAAGAACAACGCCTCCCTTCGTTTTCGCTTCTTTCATAAACCCCTTCAATCGTTGATGCTATTTCCCAAACTTCTCTGACACTGTGAATTGGCCTCCATCGATATCATCAGAATCCATTATTAATCGATGTGTAAACGTACTACCCTACCGGCCGTCTATTGTCCTCATTCTCGAATGACTGTGTGGTATACACCATCACGTGACACCTCACATCTCCCATCTCCCGTGTCGCACCCAAATTAAATTAACATTTATTTTTTAATTATTATATATAATATTAATTTATTAAAAAAATATTTTTATTAATTTAAACTAAATAATATACCTTTATAGACCTGAAAAGTTTATTTTTAACAAAGTTATATAAGGAGAACAATTATATTTTTCAAAATTATGTCTCCCCACTCTCACTTTCCAATTTTTTGAGCTAAAGTGGTGGTGAGATGACACATGAGGCTCAATTTGAATTTTTGTTCAAACGAATGTATTTCTTGCACCAGATGATGATCAATTGTTTCCATATGAATTATTCAAGAATCGAACGCTGAACATGTCACACATTTTAATTTTTTATATGACGCCCTAACATTTTTTACGTTTGTTAGGGTTCCGCTAATTGAATTTTTCTTGTTTATAAGGATGAATTCGCTGCACCGCAGGCTAACTCTCCCAACTTTTTGGGTTGTTAAGGTTCCACCACTTGCATTTGTACAAAATAGATTAATTAATATTTATATAATATTTCCACTAGCACCACTATATTCTCACAAGTTCCAGGTCATCTGAATATGAAATCCGTAGATTTTAAGATTAATCAATATTTTGATAATATCTCTACACTGACAGCTGTATTTTCTCATTTGTGTCAAGGTATCTCAAAATAGATGTAGAAGTAATTTTTCAAAATAGGAATGGAATTGAGTTTCTTTTATCAAGAAAATTGTATAATTTAAATAACCAAAAAAGATAGCATGAATATGGTATTTATTTATTTAACCCAAGATATTAAGTAGGTATCTATTGTTTTTATGGTTATTTTGTTATTTAAATTGTCATTATGATTATTTAAATCCCAACGGTCATATCATCTTATTTTATTTCCATAAATTTACATCTAAAAATAACGAATAATGGGATTTCTGGGCAGTGTATGATTTTTCTTTCACATCGTGTGTGAAGACATTTTGTACCTATCACACCGGAAAAGCATATGAAGTGAAGTGGCCTATGTTGAATGTGAAGTTGAAGCACATGTTGTGTGCTTGGATGAGGAGATAAATCGCGACAATGGAGGTGAAAGTCTGTTGTTGTGAACCTGAGAAAGGACTTATCCTTGGAAAAGATGCAGATTAAGAAATTGATGAGATTCAAAGATCTCATGATTTTAAAACTAATAAAATGTTTATGAATGCATGTTATGCAGGTATAGATGATGGAGAGTTTCTTCATGAAGGAAATGTATGATTTTACAGGGTAAGTTCCTTATATCAAATACCAAAGGTCACCGCTCACAAATAGATCACAGATCAGTACACCAATATTTGACATGATTAAAACCCTCGAAGAAGGAAATAGTCCATGGCCTGAGCCAACGTTCCCACTTCAGACAATTTATTATTATAAGTTTCTCTCATAAATGGTCACCGTAGAAATGACCCTCCATGCACTTTAAATAGAGATCATGGACCAATCAGGTTTTAAGCCACAGATCAAATGTCAGTAATATCGAGGAGAGTACGAACCGTCAGATCACTACGTATCGTCGTAGTCAGATTACAAGTTACAAAAGTACATAATAAATAAACAGAATTTACCTAACTTTATGCTAGACCAAGTTATACTTAACTATTTCCTATGTGTCGGAATATCCTAATAGGAAATACTAAATAGATTTTAATTAATGGAATTGTGGATGAAATTCTTACATGATTGCAAGGAGACATCCTTGGACATGAGAATGAAGAGAATGGGAGACTTACTGCAAGCCAGAAGAACTACTTGGAAAGTTCAAATAAGCCTAAGAAGTTGATGTCTAAGGCGTCAAAGAAGCCGAAAAAACCTTATTATTTTAAAGTTAATGATTTGCATATGGTTTGAGGTTACATAGATAAGGAATAAAGTCACACATCTGAAGAAGTCATGAATATTGATGAAGATGATAAAAATATGCTTTGCAAATCATAATTGAAAGAACAAAATCATAATTTTTCTACTAAAGGATATGGACTAAAATTTTATATTAAAGAAACCCTGAATGAAGATCATATAATATTCATAATTGAAATTGTTGGTAAGTAGTTGGAAGGACCTGTTGGTGCAGATAACCGAGAAATTTTGACTAGTAGATATTGTCAAAGGATAGAGAAAAAAAAACATTCAGATGCAATGCCTAAGAAACATAAAGAAGAATTAGAGATTTTGGAAAATTTGTTGAGAGTTCCTCAGAGAAGAGAAGGGATTACCTCGAGATATGAAACATGTTCACAAGTTTCTATCAATGAAGGGATGCTGATAAAATCTAAAAAAATAAAGGTGAATTTTAATTTTAAAATTGATTATGATGTTGCAAGAAGTGTTGATGAACATGAAAATGTGATTAAAGAAATAGAATCTGAACTGTTTATAGAAGATGAAATTGAGCCTACTGTACAACATTCAATGAAAATGTTTAGATATTCTGAGGAAGATATGGAATTTTTAGAGAAATGGTTGGCAGAGATATTGGTAATGAGGGTTGGAAACACAAAGTTTGGAAATTCATTTGATTTTTAGGAACAACTTAGAGTTCCATACAATAGTGGCATGCATGAAAATAAAATGCAATTGTTGGTGATAAACAACAACAACACATTTTTGTGAGAATAAAAAGGTATTTATATTGTAAGACAAAGAGGAATAAGACATTAAATTGTCTTAAACATATGTAGAAAGTTGTATTCTATGGAGGAGGAGAAATATAAGAACCTTGAAATTCTTATGCAAGATTTGAGAGAGGACAAGAACGAATTTAAACTAAAATCTAGATTAGATGTTGGAATAGGGAGGCTGCAGAAACATATGACGAAAGTTCCAGAGATATTGCAAATTGATGTAAGAAAGGGAGTTAGCAACAAGAGTAAAATGAGTGTACACAAGTGCATCAATAATTTTAATTGAAATATGAAATACAGAGTTTGGAAGATAGAGAATTGGAAGGTAACAAAAAAAAAAAACACTTAAACATGAGCATTTAAAGAAACATATGATCATCTACAATATAGAGTTTGTGATCCAAGAGAATTTGTTCATCAAAGGCTTATGCCTAGGAGGTCTTAAATTTTCTACCTTGGGAGTCTCATGCAAGGAGTGTATGAACTTCCAAGTCATTTTCAAAAAGTAAATGTTTTTTTTGGAGATAAAGCTTCAACAGGGGATTTAACATTTAATAATAATTCTAGTTTTTTTCTTTGTAAATAATATTTGCTTCTTTAATTATTATTATAGAATATTTTTAGAAAATCTATGAATATGAGATATTTTTTCCATAATGAAAAAACTAATTTACCTTGAAAAGCATGAGATATTTAGGGAATACATCATGAAAGCTTTAAGGAATAAATGAGGGAGTGATTTATGGATGTATAAGATTATATTTTTCTTGTAACATTGTATTTAATCATTGTAAGCCTACCTACAAAGCTAATGGCCAATCGAATGTGAAATGATACTATAGAGAGTGAATAGAGAGAAACAATGTTTCTAGGTACTTTAATGTACATGATTTTTTCAATGAAAGTTATTTAAAGAATCTTTGTGATCATGATTTTATCTGTGTATTATTGAATGAATAATTTCAACATATGTGTCTAATTTGGAATTAAGTAGAGTTTTAGTTTCATGTGAATATTGAAACTCATAATAGATTGAGTTTAAACTTTTTCATGAATGAATGTATCGATCCAATGAGATATTAGAGATAGTTTGTGTAGTAGAATGATTTTTGCATGTTAGATGATTCTCCATGTATTAAAATTGAAGGTTTTGTAATATAGTATGGGATTTGAGACCATGGGTGCTAAATTATATCTGAGTGTGTTAGAACGGTATTGTAAGAAATAGGTGTTGGCATTGGAATTGGTTGATTGGATGCATGCATGGAGGGGTGAAAAAGAAAATTGTCAGAGGAATGAAATCAATATTGAATGTGTGTTGGAATTAGCGATGAGGTTTCCATGTTGGGATTTTCCGAGAAGATATGGAATACCTTGTAGTTGGGATGCTAGACCTGATAGCTGGTTTGAAAAAAAATGAGTTCTAACCAAAGAAACACCTAGATCAATCTTGTAGAATGAGTTGGAAGTTGTTCATGGAAATTTGTGTGTTTCCAACATATGGTAAATTATGTGGAATGAAAGAATGCGATATGAATTATATTGATATTCAAATCAATTTAATGATAATAAGGCATATGGGAACCTACTTTTGGTAGAGTACCGATACTAAAAACTAGAGAAATTTAAAGTTGCTGGAAAAGTAAATTTTCCCGCTAGCATCTAGGATCTACAGCTATGCGGGCTTACGATGAGAGTAACACATTTTGAATAACCTAGAATTTTGAAAACAATTGTGAATTTAAGTTTAATTAAGGTGGTTTAGAGGAACTATTTTTATTTTTCTTTTTGAATTTATGTTGGCTGATTGGGAAGAATTATTGTTATCTTATCCTCCTAAACTCAATTTCACGTGATGATTTTTTTTTTCAATGACTTTGGAACTTATTTTTTACTCTTAGTGGTCCTAGAATATGGAAACATACATATTCCTCCAATGTTATATAATTGCTTGAAAAAAGTTGAAATTAGCCACTTAAAACAACATGTTATGTTTGAAAAGGGTCATAAATTAAATAATGGAATAGAGGAATCCAAAAGCCTAGTGATTAATGAGATTTCATATACATAAAAAAAAATACATTTGAAAAAATATATGGTTAAAAAAAACAACCATGGAATGAAAATAAATAGATAAAAATCTTAGAAAGTAGATAAGAATATTCCTGAAAGTTTTTTTTTTTTTTAATGTGAATTATAACTTAATTAATATTTTTTAAAGTTAAATTTGTATTTACTAATGAGGTTGAATAATCATATTGGTTTGTCATTAAGAAACCAAACTATTACAAAAATAAAATTTGCAAATAATTTTTATAAATTAATTACTAATATTTATCAAACTAAGTGCAAGTTTAGTAGTTTATTCTCTGTTTATTTAATGATTATTTTATAACCTCATTTATTTTGTTATATATTCTAATATTTTCTATTTTATTTTAAATTTTTTAACTTTATATTTTTTTCTAACCTCCTTTATTGTATTATTTTCTTCTAACCTCATGTATTTAATTATTTTTTATTATATTTCTTCAACTATTTTTTATTGTATTTCTTCCACATGAAGGGATCTCATAAATATACCTTTTATTTATTTATTTTTGTTTATTACCATCCCTTATAATTTTAATATATTTTCTCATGGATTTTAAGATTGTTAAAATAATTAATTAACTTAAAATATATTCATTATATCATTTTTAAAATTTGATTTATATATATATATATATATATATATATATATATATATATATATATAATTATAATTCTCTAATTTAGATTTGCATTTTAGTTAGGAATTTTTATTTATTTATATTATTTTACTTAACTTTATTAACCCATTAAATTGAATTTTAATTATTTTTTTTCTAATACCAAAGGTCGTAACTCTCGTATGCACTTCAAGAACTTCCTCTTGAATTTTCAAGATTGCATACCAGTTTCTCTTCAAATATTTTTGGTCAATTGAGGGTTAATAAACATGGAGAAGGAGAAAAATAGTGTCTCCAAGCTTACTATTTGTTGTGAAATTAATGGTGACTAATATTTAAAGTATCTACTTTAATTATACCCTTAATTAAATCTTTTGAGTAGCCAAATATATAGTCTAACTCTAACAACATCATTTAAATTTAGAAAAATAGTGTCTAAAATCTAACAACCTAAACTCACAACATAAGTTCTAATGAGTTGAATTACAAACACGATCCCACTGCTCTAATGAATGTCCAATCTCTTTTGAACAACCTCATCACAAATGTGTGACAATTAATTAGGAAGCACACAACTTATGTTTGCAATCATCATTTATATGTCATCAATATTATGTAACAAAATATCATTAACAAATTCATATTTCAATATCAATGGTATTCAATAACCAACCACAACCAATGTTCAATCAAAACTTTATGTAAAACAAAAAATTTTGTAAAACTTATATTGAATAGGCTGCCATACTCGTTCAATTGTCAATAACAACTTACTATAATATAAAAAATATATATATATTTTTTTATACTATATAAATGATAGAAACATTGAAATCATTAATAACATACTAATATCATAATTTTCATTTTATTTAAGATAACAATAAAAAAATACACCTCATGAGTCACCATCAATATAAAATAATAACCAAATCATCAATCTCTAATGTCATCACAACAACAAATGTAAATCGCATGAGTATCTGAAAATAAAATTGAAAATGTGCACGGTCAAGACCCAAATTAAAGTAGATTACAAATATAACATTCATTTATATTTTATTATTTTTAAATTATAATTAAATTAAATTATTTTCAATTTTTAAGTTAATTATTATAATTATTTTTTTAATATTCTTAATAAATATATCGAGTTAGGGTAAATATAAGATAGGTGTATCTATTTTTTCTATTAACATATTTTAATATAATAGATACCAATTACATATTATATATAAATTTATAATATTATTTATTAAAAGTAATTTTGTAGTATTATTTTTAAAGTTTATAATTTCGATGTTTGAAAGCATAATAGTTATACTTTTGTTTAGTATTTTGAATAATATAATAATATAATTTTATTTTAATATAATAAATATTATCTAATATTATGGTTATATAATTTAAATATTAAAAAGTATATTAATTATATTTTTAATAATATAACAATATAATGTTTTTTAATAATGATAGGTGATCCTTTACTCACATAATGATAGAATAGACATTGATGCAATTTTTTGTTAAGGAATTTTATGATGTGATTATCATCATTTCAAAATTTTCTAAAAAAAATCCAACCATGTTAAGAGCTAGTGTGGGTTAGGTTAGATGTATTTTGTGGAAAATTTTGAGAGCTTGAATGTCTCTAGGTCATGATTTCTCAAGCCAAAAGAAGTTGAATACCCTTAGGTCTTGATTTCTTAATCCAAAAATTAAACGTGCAGTCATGTCAAGACTCATACCACTTAACAAACAAACAAAAATTAAAATATTTTTTCCAAAAATAAAAATGAGTGAAATTAGTTTAATTTTTATTTTAATGTGAAAATAAAAAAATTATACCGTGAACACTTTACTTTTTACATTTTAAATTTATTTTTAATTTAATGATGATAAAATTATTCAAAATTGTGATTTTCCAAAAAAATAATTTTAATAATTTAAACTAAATAATAGAAACCCTGATTATAAATCTACATGCATCTCTATCTAATTTAAACTAAATAATAGAAACCCTGATTATAAATCTACATGCATCTCTCTCTAATTTAAACTAAATAATACATGCATCTCTCTCTCTCATTTTGGTAATTCCTTAACGAAAATTATAGTCGTTTCGTATGCAATAATTCCAAAACGTTGAATGGGAATGGCTGCTATTTACAAATATCAGTCTTCGTCATAAGGACAACAATGATATTTTCAAAATCATAGCTTCCCCCTCTCACTTTCCAATTTTCGCAACTAAAGCGATTGTGAGAGGACACATGTGGCTACATTCTCCAGGGCTTAATTCTTCTTCAGACGGATGCCTTCCTGCACGACACGCTCATCAACTACTCCCATTTTACCTGTTTGAAGTCTGAACGTCTCACTCATTTTAATTTGGTAGATGATGCCTTAACAGTCGTCCCTTTTTATCCAACTGCATCAACTCTCCGAACTTTTAGGGCCGTTAGGGTTCCGCCGCTTTAGCATCTCACTCATTGTAATTTCGTAGATGATTCCGTAACAGTCGGCCATTATTAGCCCAGCGCATCCACTCTCCGAACTTTTAGGGTAGTTAGGGTTCAGCCTCTTCAATTTATACGGAATATGGTCATTGGAACCCTATTACGATTAATAAATATTTCTCACTCCCAGCTCAATAATCTCCCGCTTCTGTCGGGAGATGCATAGCTTTCAAGATTAATCAACATTTCTATAATGTTTTTACCTTTAAGATTAATCAACATTCCTATAATATATCTACTCAGCCGTATTCCATGTTCTTGAAGAATTATTCATTCTGCATAACAAAATTAACTCATTATATTAATAACAAGATTTCAACTCATTATATTAAAATTTTATGTCACTGGTTGGAAATTGAAACTAGGTGATGAGATTATGTTATTTTTTAAAACCACCAAAAGTAAACATAATTTAAACAAAAATATAGATTATGTTTGTATTGTTTTTATAGTTGAATTATCAATATAATTACTTAGTATTACCTCATATTTATTTGTTTCATAATTATTGATATTATTAATTTTAATTTTAAATGGTATTATTTAGATCTGCCGCTGTATTTGTAATGATTATTGTAATCGAAATTTTTTTAGACATTAGTTCCTGTCCGCAAATCCAAAGTTCATTTCATGTTTTAGCCAAAGTTTTAAAGAAAGTCTGAAGCGAATATTCCTCTTTGTCCAATTAAAGAGTTTCTCGTCTTATTTGGCCTCATATCGAGGCGATAGGAATATATTAAGTAAATTCAACATTGTTATATGCTATGTTATATCATAAATTCAATATCACTATTTTCAAACCTGGGTAATGCTAGCATTAATCCTGGAGCAGTTAATGTTTGAGATAATACCGTGTATAACAAACATACGAGTATCTTTGAGTTAACAATACGAGTATCTTTGAGTTAACATTAATTGTTTGTTTGCTTTTAAAAACATTATTGGTACTATTACCAATGCTTCCCAGGAGATACTGTGATCAAGGCTTCTGAGATCTGCTTTACCTTTTACGCGTTAAGAAGTAGACACACGTCCCATATGTGTCAATATGGGGACTATTTCATGTGGCGAGGCTTGATGTGTTGTTGTCACCTTAGCTTACACCTTACAGATAAGCCTGCTTAGTTTGGAACTCTACAAGAGCCAGAACAACTAAAAGACTTCTGGATTTATGCCTCAAGAATATGATCATCGGCACTCCCCCGGTATCGTCCACGAAAATAGCTGTCCATTGAAAATCCTCTTCTCCCCAACTACGCCGTTCGTTGTTACCTATTATTCGTTGTTACCTATTATAAATCCAAAGGTAAACCTCAAACCTACTGTGCATTAGAATTTAGAAACGAATAACCTACCTAACTTTTGTGGTTAGCAGGTCATTCCTATTGCATAAGAGCTAAGCAGTCATCGGCACTCCCCCGGTATCGTCCACGAAAATAACTGCTTGGAGCTGCAGCCCAATGACAAACCCATCAGTTCTTGCAACAAAAAGGCTTTTCATAATGCCAGGAACAGCACAGACGAAAGACATTGAACGTCCTCTTCTCCCAACTACGCCGTTCGTTGTTACCTATTATAAATCCAAAGGTAAACCTCAAACCTACTGTGCATTAGAATTTAGAAATGAATAACCTACCTAACTTTTGTGGTTAGCAGGTCATTCCTGTTGCATAAGAGCTAAGCAGGGCATAGATGGAATGATGTGGTTTACTGGTTATCTCTAACACCAAACAGAAAGGAAAAAATATAATTATTATCCTATTCATCATGGTGTGCAATCACAAAAATGCTTTATGTAAAAGTAAAGCTGCTATATTCAGGATAAGTACATATGCAACAGAGTACACAGCTGTCCACGAAAATAACTGCTTGGAGCTGCAGCCCAATGACCAACCCATCAGTTCTTGCAACAAAAAGGCTTTTCATAATGCCAGGAACAGCACAGACGAAAGACATTGAACGTCCTCTTCTCCCAACTACGCCGTTCGTTGTTACCTATTATAAATCCAAAGGTAAACCTCAAACCTACTGTGCATTAGATTTTAGAAATGAATAACCTACCTAACTTTTGTGGTTAGCAGGTCATTCCTGTTGCGTAAGAGCTAAGCAGGGCATAGATGGAATGATGTGGTTTTATGTAAAGTAAAGCTGCTATATTCAGGATAACATATGCAACAGAGTGCACATCAGTCACGCAATTCTTTTCCATGTGTCTCAAACATGCTATATCTATATACCTGTCAAAGAATAAGCTACCTAAACTTTTGTGGTTAGCAGGTCATTCCTTTGCCTAAGAGCCAAGCATGGCATAGATAGAATGATGTATTTTAGTGGTTATCTATCTCGAATTCCAAACAGAAAGGAAAAACTATAGTTACTATCCTATACATGGTGTGCAATCACAAAAATGGTTTGAAAAAATAGTTGTTCAGTAGCTAATATATTGAATAGGAGGTTTCTGTTGCAGAATCGTATGTGAATGTGTATATCACGAAAAATCAAGTTCTCTAAAACTTCATTATAACCAACAATTTTATATAACATACAATAGCTTTTCAAATAAAATGTTGAGGTTGACACCTTGTGACATGGAGATCAATTCAAATGTATTTATTAACACAGGCTCTGTCTCTTTCTTCTCCGTGACAAGATGATCTTGAAGTAGCGAAAACAGATACCGTGATCTTACTTCTGAGTCATTAAAAACCGCATCTACGTCATCTGAATTATCTCCTTCTCTTCGTGTCATCTGAATTATCTCCTTCTCTTCGTGGAACTTGGGTGGCTTGTAACTCTTCATCAGCAATTCATTCTCAAAAATCAGTTTGTTGCAAAGCTCATTCCAAAAAAGGAAGTGCAATCTCATCACACAAAAATCCATGACCTTTTAATCTTTTCAAATTCTATTGCTGTCAAGTATAAGATGGGGCTTTTGATCATCCCCGATTTTTCTTGTAGTATCTGCCACAACCTTGCGCTTCTGATCAACCCGAGTCTTGACAACCATTGTCATTCAAATGATAATTCCCAGATGTCCACCTGCCCACCTTCCAGCGGATCTTTCCCTCCATTCTCAGAATCAAGCTCAGCAATCCGTTCTGCCTCTTGTAATTCAGATGCTCACAGAAAACGAAATCCAAGGGCACCGCATTCCTGTATAAAATGGGATTCAAGAAGTTGAAATCGTTGTGGTCCTGGTAGAAAGGGGGCAACGGGCACTGCCTCGTGATCTGCTGACCCAAATACGAGGCGCAGCTGCTCACGCTGTCGTAGAGGACACCGACCCTGTTATTCGGGTTGTGCGATTCCACGGTGAACTGCAGCGAGGAATCCGTCCGTTTATAGCCGATATTGGAATTGCATGGGTAGAAGCAATTGCAGGCATGTTAAACAGAGAGCAAGCCATTTTTTAGCGAGCCGGACCTGCGAAGAGAGGCTGCAGCAAATGCAATATACAGAGAGTAGGTCCACGACCATAAGGTTTGACGCGCTAAGTGGAATAAAGTAGCATAATTCATTTCTAGCAGCGTAGAGGCAGATTGGCAGTGGAAGGAAAAGATGACTGCTCGCCAGAACTGGTTTTATAACTCCGTTGTGAGAACATGCAATATGGAAACGCTGGGTAATGCACGTGTCTTTCGTTTTACCATTAGAGGCATGAAATGATATGTCGTGTTGAGGAAAGGGCCTCTGTAATATACCTATACATATGTATATTGCAGGAAAGGCAGACCCGAGCCAAGCAATGAGAGACTCTTGTCGATAAAGTGTTGCAGGATATATGTGTAAACAAATATATACATGCTATAAGCTAGGAGAGGCAACTAAGTTGATTAATAATAAAGGGCTCTGTAGGATTATATTGTATAAACATATACAAGTCACTCATAAGGGATAACGTAAATGATCAAATATCGAGGGAGGCCTCCTAGGTAACCATATGTGAATATTTATGTGAATAGGTGTGTGTAACTGCATCGAGCTCGATATACCGAGACAAAAAGGTCACTCCATCATGAACGCACCCCTCATTTTGTTGATTTTGTTTGAACGATTGTTTGTCATTGATTTGGGGGCGTAGAACCAAGGGATGGAACCATGGTTGAGGATCCCCCTTTGTGATATCACCGGGTGGGGGTCTTCATTTAAATTATATTGATCATTTCTTCCATTGAACTAAGATTGTTTATCGACTCAAGGGGTAAGAGTGTTATACACACACATTTAATTCAAGTGAGCCTGAAATTTTTTATGTTATAGCTTTAGCATTGGCGTTGGCAGAAAGGTTCCATATGACCAGGGGTTGTGACCACCACCCAATTTTTTTTATAGAGGCTTTTCTCAATATTGTGATAAATTTTTGGCGTCAATGCTACCTGAAACTTCATTGACAAGTATCACTCCGTTTATAAACTTGGAAGGGAAATGCTTCAATAAAATAAAATTAGTAACTCTCCTTTTATTTCATTTTGTTCTTTATTTACAACTTCAAGCTCTTGCTCACAGTAATTCTTGTATTATGAAACTCTACTTATTTGTTTTTAAATTCTAAAATAAATAAAAGTAATGGAGTGATTTTCAAAAATATTATGTATTAATGTTTATATCTATATTATCACTATAATTACTTACTATTACTTTATATTTATTTATTTGTTTGATAATTTTGTTTCATAATTGTCGATATTATTAATTTTAAATAGCATTAGTTTTTCTTAAAATTCTAAATATATAGTTGAAAATAATTAATATTATTTGTGTATTAATGGAGAAATGGTTACATTGTTGTAGCGTACCTCCTTAGTTTAGGATTAGTTCCTAGAATATAGGAGTCTGGTTACAACCTCGTACTTATTAGCTATGTACTTAAACATGTATTTTTATGATTAATGAATATAGAGTGATCTCTCCGTTTGAGTGCAGTGTCCAGGTGCAGTACTCACCTATGAGCTACAAATCCTTCTTTTTCAACTCAGTGTGATTTTTATCTTGGTATCATAGCGCAAAGTAGGGGGAGCCTTATTTTTTTAGCATCATTGACTATAGAGCCTTAGTGGCGGAGGTGTACACAGAAGCTTTCATAGGAACAGGTGGACTGCAACAACACCTGAAGCACAGGTCTGAGATGACTGATCATCTCTGAGCAGAAGAAAGGGTTGGCACGCTTTTATCGCCATCAGTCGCGCCATTGGCCCTACTGTGAGGGCAATATCCGCGCCAACATGTCGAAATACGCCATTGGCACGGAGGTGCAAGCCATAATCACGGCAATTTTGGGAGATACATGCATTTTGATTTGGGCATGGACTTTCAACCTCGGTAAAGCGCCAATCTCTTTCTCTTTGGGAAGATCTACAAATTTTTGCAAATTGGACCTGCCCAGTGGTGGCATATTGAAGTTTTGGATTTGTTCGGTGGTAGCAGATCGGACTTGCCCAGTGGTGGCATATTGAAGTTCCAAATTCACTTGGTGGTAGCAGATCGAACTTTCCCAGTGGTGGCACATTGAAGTTCCAGAATCGCCCGGTGGTGGCACATCAAACTTGCCCGGTGGTGGCGCATTGAAGTTCCAGATTTGCCCGGTGGTGGTAGATTGGACTTGCCCAGTGGTGGCGCATTGAAGTTCCGGATTTACTCGGTGGTAGCAGATCAGACTTTCCCGGTGGTGGCACATTGAAGGTATGGAGTTTCCAACAGATCAGTGGTCAGGATCTGGTATGTATTGATTTTTTTTTTTAGTGTATCCTGCAATTATTCAGTTGGATAGAATTATTCATCCAAAGATCAGAAAGTTTATCAGAGTCTAGTATGAATAATAGCATAGAATCATATCTCCATGATTCTCGTAAACTCGATGGATCTAATTTCACCAACTAGAAATTCAAGATACAGACATTACTTGAAAGCGCCAATGCGTGGTCGATTGTCATAGGAAATGAGCCAAGAAAAAATTTGGTAACAGGAACAGCTACACAAGAACAAGACTAGGATAAAAGGGAGAACAAAGCTAAGTTCATATTGAAGATGTCCGTCAAGGACAATATTATCCCACATATTAGAGACAGTAAATTGTCCACTGACATTTGGACGACGATCAAGAATCTATTCCAGACATAGAATACAAATCGTGTCTTGTCACTCAAAGGCAAGCCGTTTGCAATGAATATGGAGGAAAATGATTCCACTGCTGGATTCATTGCTAGAGTTGAAGATCTGAAGGACAGATTGGGAGATATCGTAGAAAAAGTGTCTGATTATGATCTGGTCATGATCACGTTGAACGGAATGAAAGATGAATATCAGATGTTCATCACAGGATTGGCAGCAAGGGAGAAAGCCCCTGCATTTGAAGAATTGATAGGGATTCTACTACAAGTAGAAGAGCAGTGGCAGAATTTGAAATCACAGAGCAATGATCTTGCTCTGACGACGAAAAGAAGACAGTATAGAGGGAAGCATCCACAGCAGCAACAGCAACCGCAGCAGCAGCAGCAGCAGTAGAGAGAAGCCAACATGTTTCAAAAGAGACCATTTAAAGGTATGTCTACTAATAATTTTCCCAGCAAGAGATTTTTTTACTATGGAAAAAATGGTCATCAGATTAAAGAGTGTTATAAGAGTCAGGTAGACGAAGCAAGGAATAAACAGTGAAAGCACAAAGGGTAGTGTGCTCTTTCAGCCTCTAAGGGAGATGAGGACGACATATGGTATGTCAATTCTGGCGCATCCCGACATATGACAGGTAAGAAGGAATGGTTTGAATTTCTTGAAGAAACTTCATGTGGGTCGAAAATTCATTTAGGAGATGATAACGGATATGAGATCAAAGGGTATGGTGACATTCCGGTAAAGTTACCTAGAGGTGACATTAGACATCTTAAGAATGTATTGTATGTGCCCAGAATTAAGAAAACCTTGATCTTTGTATCTATGATAACTGATCAGGGCATGGAAGTTCAATTCTTCAAGACTCACTATGTCATAAAGGATAGCAATATGGAAACTATAGCAATAGGAGTGCATGTGGGGAGCATGTACAGACTAGATGTGAAAAATATGCCACAGCAAGCCATGGTTGCATCAGGATCGATAGCTGAAAATCTCTGCCACCAGAGATTCAACCATCTTAATCTACAAGACCTCATTCTACTTCAGAGAAAAGGTATGGTCGATGGACTCCCTATTTTCCATAACGTTCAGTTGGATTGTGATGGGTGTGCATTAGGGAAAATGCATAGAGAAGAATTTCCTTTGCATGTTAATAGAAAGGAAAGAGATATTCTAGAGCTGGTGCATACAGACATATGCGGACCTATGCAGACTAGGTCACTAGGTGGTGCATATTACTTCCTTTTGCTTACTGATGATTGCACTAGATTCTCTTAGATATATTTTCTGAGTAAAAAGAGTGAGACCTTTCAGTATTTTAAAGAGTTTAAATCTATGGAAGAAAAGCAGACATGAAAAAGCATAAAAATTCTCTGCTCAGATCAAGGGGTAGAATACAGGTTAGGATAGTTCATGATTTTCTACAAATATCATGGTATTTTTCAACAGTTTATAGTGCCTCACACACCACAACAAAATGAAGTGGCTGAACGAAAGAACAGAACTCTTGTGGAGTGCGCAAGGAGCATGCTTCAAGGTAAGGGTATATCAAATGGTTTTTGGGTGGAAGCCATTAACACTGCTGTCTATTTAAAGAATAGGAGTCCTACTAAATTTCTGGGTTTAAAAACCCCTTTTGAAGAATTATTTGGATTCAAACCAATAGTAAATCATTTAAGAATATCTGGGTCAAAAGCTTATGCCCATATACCCAAGGCAGATAGGAAGAAGTTAGATCCTAAAGCCATGAAATGTATCTTTGTTGGATATGGCACTGAGTTTAAAGCATATAAGTTATTTAATCCCATGACTCATAAGGTTTTTGCAAGCCGAGATGTCATATTTCATGAACAAGTTGAAGAAGGAAAGGATAACAATAACAATGATTGGCACATTCCATTACTAATGGAAGAAAAAAACGATGATGATTAAGAGCAAGAGCAGAAAGAAGAAGAAGAAATAGGTAATGTAATCAATGATGCGAGCCCGTATAAGTATGAAGAAAACAGATTTGAGGTAAGTCCCCTACCAAGGAGATCAGGTAGGAAGACTAGATTACAATCCAGATTGAAAGACTATGCTTTAATGAAAAATATTTTAAACGTTGTATAACCTACAAATTATAAAGAAGCAAGTCAATTTGATGCATGGAGGGCTGTAATGCATGAGGAAATTGAATCAATTATTAGAAACCATGCTTGGGATTTAGTTGAACTTCCTGAAGGTAAAACACCCATAGGATGCAAATGGTTGTATAAACCAAACATAAATGCAGATGGGAGTATAGAAAAGCTTAAAGCTAGATTGGTAGCAAAGGGTTACTCACAGCAAGAGGGAATAGATTTCAATAACACCTTTGCTCCTATAGCAAAATTAAACACAATTAGAATGATAATTTCTTTACCAACAAAACATAAGTGGGAGCTAAACTAGCTTGATGTTAAGTCTGCATTTCTGAATGGTGAGTTGGAAGAAGAAATTTATTTAGTTCAGCCAGAAGGGTTTGTTAAGAAGGGGCAGGAACATCTTGTTTGTAGATTGAAAAAGGCACTTTATGGTTTAAAACAAGCACCCAGGTCGTGGTATGAGAAGACTGATTCATTCTTTGTTCAGCATGGCTTTCATAGGAGCATGAATGATCCAAATATGTATACCAAGTTTAATAAACAGAGGAAAATTATTTTGATTTCTTTGTATGTGGATAATATGATTATAATATGGAATGCTAATAATATGATCAAAGAAATCAAACGTTAGATGTCACAAGTGTTTGAAATGAAAGATCTCAGAAATCTCCATTATTGTTTGGGATTGGAAGTATGGAGAGATTCTGGACATACTTTTCTTACTCAAGGGAAGTATGCCAGAAGTTTGCTGGAAAATTTCAGAATGGAGCAGTGTAGATCAACAGCAACACCATTGCAGCAGAATTTAAATTTGAGCAGTGACGATGGTACTAAAGAGGTGGATTCCACTATCTATAGATAGCTAGTTGGGAGTTTGATATATATTACTACAACTAGACCAAACTTGGCATACTCTGTTAGTTTGTTGAGCCAGTTTATGTAAAAACCACTCAAAAGTCACTGGGTCACAGCAAAAAGCGTGTTGAGGTATCTTAGTGGTACTAGTAATTATGGTATTTTATACATTGACACATCTGATGTTACTCTAGCAGGATTTTCAGATTCAGATTGGGCAGGTAACTTGGATGATCGAAGGTCTATCACAGGTAACACATTCGGCATTGGATCCAGGGTCATAGCATGGAGTAGCAAAAATAAAAGCACTGTAGCTTTATCTTCATGTGAAGCTGAGTACCAAGCATTGTGTGCAACCACATGTGAAGCTATCTGGTTGAGAAGACTTCTCAGTGATGCACGAGAAGAATAGAAAGAATCAAATACCATTAAAACTGACAACCAGAGTACCATCAAGCTTGCATACAACCTAGTATTTCATAAAAATACCAAACACATTGATACTCAGTTCCATTTTGTTCGAGAGAAACTTCAGTCAAAGAAAATATTTTTTGAATATTGTAAAACTTGTGACAATATGGCTGATATTTTTACTAAGTCTCTTGGGCATATAAAGTTTGAATTGTTTAGAGGGATTCTAAGAGTTCAGGAAAATCCTTTCTCCATTAAGGGGGGGAATTGAAAATAATTAATATTATTTGTATATTAACGGAGAAATGGTTACATTGTTGTAACGTACCTCCTTAGTTTAGGATTAGTTCCTAGAATATAGGAGTATGGTTACAACCTCCTACTTATTAGCTATGTACTTAAAGATGTATCTTTCTGATTAATGAATGTAGAGTGATCTCTCCGTTTGAGTGTAGTTTCCAAGTGCAGTGCTCACCTGTGAGCTGCAACTCCTTCTTTTTCAACTTAGTGTGATTTTTATCTTAAAGAAAGGTATTGTGAGTGATTTTCAAAAATATTATGTCTTAATGTTTATATCTGTATTTTATTCATTGATTTTTTAATTTTAATTTTCAATTTTATTAATATTATTATTATTAAAACTAAACATTTTTACAATATTCATATATCATACTTTATCAAAAGTAAAGACAAATCAAATCAAGTTCATAAAACATCTTTAAAAAAACTTTATATTTACAAACTTAGATTTATTTGTTTATTTAATAAATATATAGTAAACATGATATAACTAAATTTAATAGGAAATAAAAATAATAATAATTTATTAAAATTTAATTAATAATATTAATTTTAATTGATTATTATCTATCTAATTAAAAATGTACAATTGTTATTTTTTAATAGCATTTATAATATTATTTTCAAAAAATTTAGCTATTCTATTCATAATAAAAAAACCAAAGATGAAAAGTACTTTTAAAATCTTAATTTAAAAATATTTATTACATTGCTAAAGTTTATAAAAGTTTAATTTATCAAAATTATGATTATTATAAAATATTTTTTTTACCATTTTTAAAATAAAAAATAAAATTCTAAACTAAATAAAATAATTTTTAGAAATATTTATTACATTTCTAAAGTTTATAAAAGTTTAATTTATCAAAATTATGATTATTATAAATTTTTCTTTTACCATTTTTAAAATAAAAAATAAAATTCTAAAACAAATAAAATAATTTTTAAACAAAACTAATTTTAAATTTAGCTGGTAAATGGTTAATTTTTCATTTAAGTTACTCTCATAATCATAAAATTGAAAATATTTGGTCATATTTAATAGCCACGTTTCTAATTCCTCTTTCTCTCCATCTTTCTAAATTCTCCTTGCAGTTTAATTTATTTCTTTTTTTTACTCTCGTTAGGAAAATTTCTCTCACACTCTCCCCCACTGTCAGATTTCTCTTATTCACTACCTTGTTTAGTTCCCTTACTATCTTAGCATCTACTATTTTATTATTGGACTTTTTCAGTGAGCCCTCTAATCATTCTTTCCTGATCCTCCGCTAGCCTTTAGCAACCGCTCGTTGTTGCTTCTCAATTCTCATGTATGCAATTTCCGCTACAAATTTCTAATCACTTCCATAAACTAGGAAATTGTGGTGTTAGCACCCTCACCCAATTCCACATATACATAAAGGCCAGCTCGTTGCTGCTTCTCAATTCACAAGTATGCAATTTCTGCTGCAAATTTCTAATCACATCCATGAACTAGGAAATTGTGGTGTTAGCACCCTCACCCAATTCCACATAAAAATCTGCTCCTCCACCGGTGATTGGAATATCCTTCGCCATAACTCTATTGTACCTCTGTTACCAAAATTTAGTTTATGAGATACAAGCCTATTTTTTCTACATTTACAGTGTTATTGTTTTCTGTAGTGGTGCATTGATCTAATGGTGTAACTAAGCTCTGATACCATTTGCCAGGAATCCAACCACCATATAGAATTATCTTTCTTTTATGTATACTCTTATATTCATAACAAAATCCATACTTGCTTAGTAGCTTAGTGAAGGTGTTATGTTAGTTATATGCTTATTTACTTGCCTTGGTGTATTAGTACGAACATGGTTTATTGTGATATTGCCTAGAAGAATAAAAATTTATTATAACTATCTCTTTCACGTCATTATAAAAAAATTAGAATGAAAAACTTAGCTCTATTTTTGTATATCATGGTTATATATATATATGAAAAGATACACATTCTAGACTAAGTTATGCTAAGTGGACATAAACATATCTCTTAAGATGTGTGAAAATTTGCAAGGAAAAACATTTCATTTAATGGAAAAGTGAAAGATTGTAACACTAAATATTTTTCAAAATTTTCAAAAATATTATTAGGACAACAACATAATCTTCCACGACTACACTGAATTGAATTTCACAGTGATTATATGAATTTTTAAAGTTCATTAGATAAAAAAATAAAAACTTAAAATTTCATCACCACATTAAACCAAAAAAAACACAAATTACAATTTTAATTTTGCAATCCACAAAAATTCCATGTCCATGAGGAAGGAGAGTGAATCCAGAACCCCATAGAAAGAGTGAAGCCGGAATACCATAGAAAGTTTGGTTATTGTGAATAACCTCAAGAAATAAACTACAATTACAAACATCAAGAAATTAGATGTTTACATTTGCACCAAATACTTTCCGAGAATTGTACCTCAAGTAATAAAAAAAGCAGAAACAGGTAACGAGGAAAATATAGGGTTGATTTTGGACATGGTTTTAAACCTTTACTTTACTGGTGGACAAATTTGTCGTCATCAAATACCACCAAGAAAAATCATTCCACGGTAGTAATCTTACAAATGCATGACAACAGCATTAAACTTCCAAATTTCCGTCGTTTTTGTAGATTTGTACTCTTGACCAAGTCACAATGCAAATAGCACAATCCGGCCAAGAGGAAGACGGTAGATGGTTACCCTAACTACACGAAATTTCATCCCTACAATTGATTTGTCCACATATGATCACCACCCTTCGAAAGCGAAGTCACGTGGTTTGGGTGTGATATATTACACAGACACTTTCAGACTTCACGTGGACCGATTTTCACACAATCTCCACGTAAGAGAAAGATGCCATGAGGGCCCTTCTGAAGTTTAAACATTTGATACATATCGCATATGTATATAAACCCGCGAGTTGGAATAAAAATAGTTGTAGTAACAATGATACATATAAATCAAAAGAATATATATATATATATTTTGTGTGTGGGCGCCCCGTGTATAGTTAATATAAGGTCATCATAATAGTATATTGTGTGTTGTGATTCAAGAATGGAGAGACGTTGAAATGTTACTTTATACAAGAAAAATAAAATAAATGTCGATATTTAATGAGATTTTTTCTAATCGTTAACCTTTTTATTGTGACAATTCGTAATTCATACTTATAATTGGGTTATAATTGGGTTATTTTGGGTTATGTTACAATTTCATAATAGAATATATAAATAAAACTACCACTTATATTTATATTTATATGAGATTGTATCTTCAATTTCCATTCATTCTTTTCTATTTCCAACCTAAAGAGAGTTATGGGAATCTCTATATGAGCTTACACATAGTTGGGCTTTATATGTAGGGCTTGCAAGGTAAGTTGCATGTCATTTAGTAGCAACAGAACCTTTTTTTATATTCATCTTTGTCTAGTAACACTATGTGGAGCAAGAGCTTAAGATGACAATAATTTTAGACAATGCACATATACTAGTTGGTGGTATAGGCCATTAGTATTACACATGTTGTGTACGAGTTACAAATGTTTTTCAATATATTTGTGTGTGAGATGATATCATTCCCTCACAAATTCCCAATATGGATATTCAATATCGTCTTGAATAGGCCACAAATATGTTATCTATAAATTTGAGTAGAATTACTAGCCCTTAGTTGAGCATGTGATCTTTCCTATGAACATTAGTAAGAAACCCCTTCTCACTTATGACAACTAACCATGCATAGCAGATAGAAAAGGATAATTTAACTAAAATGAGATGGTGGATTACAACATGTGGTAAAGAAGAGAGTTACGAAGAATGCTGATGTTGAAAGAGGGAGCATGAAATGGAGCGAAGAAGATGGATATAACAAGAACAAAGTGATCTAAAGGAAAAGGTTGAAAAAATTTAAGCAACATAGAAAAGAAATTGGTGGTTTTGAGGTGCAAGAAAGAAAGGTCGAAAAAGGGTCTGACCTATGGAGGAGAGGAGAGAAATTGGAGTACATGTAGAGAAATAAAAGAGAAAAAGGGAGTTGAAGGAGGAGAAGACTCTTAAAATTTCAACATAAAAAATAAAGTGGATAGGTTATATACTGGAAAAAAAAATTCCCGGACCTATCATTTCATCAAGATTCATGATGGCACTCATCAAGTTTCAGTGGTTGATAGAGAACCACTATCCACATTTACATTGAACCAATAAAACTAGATAATTCTGCAATCTCCCTCATGACATGGTATTCCATCATAAAAAGTGAATTCACTACATGACCATTATGTTTCCATACTTACACCTACCCACTATATATTAATGAATCCAGAACCCAGGAGTTCTAAAGAATTTCATTTTGTAACAATTAGTTTATTTTAATGAAATATAATTTACATTTTATCTTTATGTGTCCGCAATTTTATTTTTATCTCTGAGTTATACCAGAAGAATTTGTGTATTCGGAATTGTTCAAAAATTCCAACACAAACATAATGCTGTAGCATTCAAAATTCTTAAATCTTCACAAGCTTTATAGATATACATATGTAAATATAAATTGAGCGATATCTCACTTTCAAAAGCTCAAAACAATCGAATCTGTCACTTTGGATTAGAGAATGTCTGTCACTTTAGATTAATATGCATACTGTGTTTAACCGCTACATGCTTTGTTAGATGTAATTTATATCTTCAATTTTTTACTGATCGATTAACAGAAGAGAATCTCTTGCACCTTTTTAGGTGTTTTGGCGTTGGTATTGAATTTTAATAATTTGCGTTGGGATTGAATATGAAGAATTGGCGTTGGAATTGAATTTTAATATATAAGTTACCGTTGGTTTGCAGTGTCCTGCACATTCATAATAACAGCGAAGAGAATCTCTTGCACCTTTTTAGATGTTTTGGCATTGGGATTGAATTTTAATAATTTACGTTTGGATTGAATTTTAAGAATTGGCGTTGGAATTTAATTTTAATATATAAGTTACCGTTGGTTTGCAGTGTCCTGCACATTCATAATAACAGCTGTTTTATTTTTGGGATTGACGTTTGTTTAATTTTTAATTTTTTTGGAAATCACAATTATTGTTGAATTTATGTTTTATGTTACATTCTGTATTCAATGAATATTAGTAAAGTTAATCATTAATTTTGTTCCTAAAATCACGAATATTAGTTATGTTAGATATATCTTTCATAACTACAAAGAATGGAAATCAATGGGATTGTCATGCTGTCGTTGATTCCGCTTTCACACTGTAATGTGTTAGATGTTCTGTACATATCATACAGACAACGAAAAGCATTTCGAGGATAGTAAATAACTTTTCTGTATCCATTTTTATTCTGCACGTTTTAACAATCAATTTGTAAAAACATAAAGCACGCAAACATTATTTTTATTCGTTTCTTTTGTAGGTGGATTAAGTCCTCTCCAAACAGCCCAACCATGATCTAAAACCCATCAATTAAGAACGTGGGATTTGGAGGACCATGGAAGAGCCTATGAATTTGTTATTAAAGTTTTATAAAATTAAAGCGAAATTGATTTCAGTGTGATTCTTTTTTTTTACAATTTTTTTTTTTTTTAATTTAATAAAAATTGTATAATGTTGATATAACTCAGATTTCCTAAATAATCCATATTCTGGAATCGAAAAAAGACGAGAAACTTCCGGTTTCTCTCCAGCAACACATTACTCATCTTAATTAATCATACCATCAATGTAATTCCTTAGTCGTAAAAAAAGATGTCGCTCAATTAAAAAGTTTGGTCGGATGGAATAGTTTCCGGATTATATGCCCATATATAAAATCTATGGTTAATTGTTCTGAACATCTAACTCATGTATAGAACCGCTAAAATAGAAACTATTCATGCTTTATTCTTTTCGTTTCCCATACGTGTCGGCAAGAAAAGACTTATTTATAATAATGGTCGATAGGTGTGTTGTATTTTACTTATACAACCTAATTCACAGGCCGGGCAAAAATATAATGCTCAAAATCATTATGTTTCAAAAATAATCTTTCATTTAACCTTCAATACGCAGCTCCTTTGGATCATTTCAGGAATACTCTGATATTTGTGGCCAAATTTATAAAACTTTTGACACTTTTAAAAAAGTTGTAAAACAAAAGAGTTTAACAATTTTCCTGTTGCTCGAATAAGAGTTTCTATCATATTGGGTTCAAGCATGGCTCTGCTAAGAATAGCTTCTTCTTGCGATTATGGTATGAAAAACAGATGCAACGCAGAAAATCACAGTAATAATGTCTTTAAGCATCCGGCCCAAGGATGACTAATGATGTACATTGTAATTAGAATGTCCCGAAGACTTTACAAGAGGTTGGCTTCCCCTCTGGCGAGGAAAGCTTTGATGACTGAGGTCAGGAAAATATTATTTGAAAATTTTTCTGAGACGCGTTAATTTGTTATAATTTGATAATATAATGTGCAATACCTATAACTGGATAAGCACTTTTATGCCTGAGATCAGGCAGATAGTGTTTTACCCTTTAAATTTCTGCTGAAAAACGTAACTTTCTGAATTATTTTGTTATATTCTAATAATCATAATAAATACATGCGATGCCTATAACGGGATAAGCGCTTGAATGTGAATGAATAAAACAAAAGGCTATGAAATAGAGATTAGTGAGAGAAATAAAAGCATGCCACAAAATATATTTATCAAAGGTACCAAAAATTTAATTCCGGCAAGAATTTGAAAAAATATCCATGAAAAATTAAAAGTAAGGGCTTACACGAGAACACACAATATATGAAAAAATATATGAAATAGGGATTAGTGAAAGAAATAAAATCACGACACAAAATATAGTTATGAAAGGTACCAAAAATTGAATTCCGGCAAGAATTTGAAAAAATATCCATGAAAAATTAAAAAATGGGTTTCATGTGAATATGAAAGTAAATCTCCATGTTACATTATTGTATAATTATTTATTTTTTTAATAAATTCAATAACAAAATATATAGATTAAATATCAATAAATGTAACTGATATCCATATCAATTTTTTATTAAATGTAACAGAGATCAATATCAATTTGAAAATAAATGTAACAGAAATCAATATCAATAACATATACAATATTTTACTTTATTTTAAAACTTAGTTTTTTTTTATCTCAATAAACAACCAAATTATTGCTTTTCTGCAAATTATCTGTATAGTGTTCTAATTTTTTTTTTATATCAATAAACAACAAACCTTTTGTTTTTCTGCAAATTATCTGTACAGTATTCTATTCTATTTTAAAGAATTGTTTCTGTGTTTTATATCAATGAACAACCAATAGTGTGAGGAGATCTCAATAACAATAACCTCTCCGAAAGATCTAAATAACAATAACCTATATTGTATTTTTTTCTATCTTAATAAGTTCTATTGTAAAAGAAAGATTTTGTTTTGTTTTTAGAATCAATGAAAAACCTTCATATGTCTCAGATAGATCAAATCTCTGAGCCGTTGTCCATAGACTCCGTACACACACTCGTAGTACTCTTAGTGTATAAAGATACCATCAATTAAAAAAAAAAAAGTGTAAATCCCAGCATCAAAAAAGTAAATCGATTTGCAAGATTCCCACCAGTTTCGCTAAAATAAACATTGAATAGCGTCCAGCCGGTAGCTGATACCTGAATGAAAAAGCGTTTAAATGATATAATCAGAGAAGTACCCATGCAAAACCAGATCTGTGGACAACCCATCTTGTCATATCAGTGTTTTCTTCGGTCAACGTTTCCGGCCCTTCAAATGACGTGCAGGAAGAAGTCCAGAATTGTAATCCAAATTATCGTAGGATTCAGATTGAGACGGAGTACAGTCTAAGAAGCTGTCAGATGTGTGATCAACGATTCTTCCACGAAAGTTGTGCAGCTCCTCATACCCTGTGGTGCTAAATGCTGGCACCTGCTGTTGATGAACAACCATATGTTGCTGCAGCTGCTGCTGCTGCAAGACGTAGTCATTGAACATGGATACCCTCGTACCCGTGTAATTCGATGAAACCAAATTGGGCTCCATTGTAATTTCCAGTGGTCGATTATAATTCAGGGCTGGTTCGTTTTGGTTGGACGTGATAGAAGCCAACTGTTGGTTAAAAGGCCCTGGTTCCTGCTGAGATCTTATATAAGCCGAATACTGCTGCACTAAACTGGGGTTAGAATTAGCCCGCTCGGCATCGAACCCTAGATTTCGCAGTGATTGGCCACTGTGATATACATCTGGAAAGTTTGATAAACACGTTGAATCAGCTGGGATGAAATCCCCGCGAGGTGGAATCCAATGGTGGAGTTGATCAGAATACGTTTCTCCACTTATGCTTTCCACGTGTAAACTACGACAGCCTTCCGGCCCCGCTGACAAATTATCACCATTAGTCGGCAGAGATAGGCTGCATGTTGCGCGTGCAACTTGGATACCAAAGTCGGCAATTGCTGCGGTTTCTTGCTTTGGGATGTTCATACGGGGAGGATCCTCGTTCTGGAGGTTGATTCTTTCAGGAAAGTTCAATTTAGCCCTTGACCCTCGAAATTTAAAAGCAGCGTCATCGTATGCTCTCCCAGCATCTTCTGCAGTCTCAAATGTGCCCAGCCATACTCGAGCTGCCTTCTTTGGATCTCGAATCTCTGCTGCCCATTTTCCCCACGGCCTCTGCCTTACTCCTCTGTAATGTCTCTTTTGAGGGGGATTCCGCGGATTCAGTTCCTTTCGCTTAAAGTTCGTCTCATTTTCTCGGTTTCGTTGTTGGTGTTGAGGTAGCTTGACGATGCTTGGTATTTCTGCATGACACCAACATAATATCAACTATCTTTCATCTTACACACGCATTACCCCAAAAGGATGTAAGTTCTCGAAATTGACTCCTTTCTGTTTTAAATTTAACTGATTTTTTTAGAGGTTTAAGCAGCAATTGAATTTCAATTACCGCTTATTTCCTCTCAAACTGTCTTATGGCTATTAGGTTTACAGTGGGCGGTCCTTGTGCTTTCATGTTTGTCCTGGAAAATTGTTAATCTGCTGAGACGGGTTCAAGATTGTCGTATAATTATAAAAACTAATCCATAAAGAAATTTTGGGACGGATTAGTTCATATGAATCCATAAAACTTCAGGATCACGGAAACCCTTAATCCATTTATTAGCATCTAAGTTCTCGATATTATTCTATTAATACTTTTATCCATTCATGTTGTTTCAGAAGGTCAGCATGTCTTAAAATCAGAAAGTAGAATAGAATACATCTATCTTACCTGCTTGTATTGATAAGAGGGGATGTCAGTTCATTTTAGTAACCTAGGATTACACAGTTGCATCTCTGGTACCCTTTGTAACAATGAAATTTAAGAAAAGGCCATATAGTAAAGATTGCCCAAGCTAATCTATAATCACCTAAATAGGGTAAATAAAGTCACACACCTCACTTCTGCCCCATGAGAAAAAATAAATAAATTATTACTGGAACGTACACAAATACCAGATCAGCCAAGCCGGAGCTGCACAATATCTGGCTTCTGTGGCTAAAATGGTTATTTGCAAAGATAAATTTATATCGTTTCCGGAGCATACAGATTGAGCTTTTCCGCCTATTTCCCTCTCTGGAAAATTAGTTAACAGAAGACAGATTTGATTCCCGTCTATGTTTGGTTTTTGGAGCTATCACAACCCCATTTTTTTTCATCTGTTGTTAATTTTCTCTCTTCCTCTGATTCTTTCTGATAACAAATATATTACAAAGATTTTAGATTTATGTGAATTTTTGTCGAACTTCATATCATTTCCAGTGCATGATCCAATCGAGATACACATGATTTACAGATTGTATTAACCGTATCTAAGCAGAAAACTTACAGAAGTTATGCCAAAATTTCACAGTAACTGGCATAAGATTCAGGGTATCATCTATTCACCTTGGCCGGATGAAGCAGTATTTCGCTGACGAGTAATACCATCCTCTTTGACGCAATGGGTTGCGATTGTGATCGTCTGCTGCTCAGTCCCTCGTCTCTTCTCCCCGGCAACTGATTGTTCTGGCTTATTCTCCATTGGATAAAGGACAAGTCCACCGACTACGCTGGAGAGGCCATAAATATTGGACAACAGATCCCTGGAACGATCAACGCTGCCGGAAAGGAATCTACTTAGATCAGACTGCTCATTTCCCACATTCGTTGTAGTAAATTACCTAGACCCTAGCTCGAATATATGGGGAAATTCTACTAAAGTTCAATCCTCATTTCAATTTTCTCTATTGGACCGCTAATCTTGTAAAAAGAATTGCAGGCTATACGTGGTGACAAGGCCCTGAGAAATCCCTAGGTCAGACGACTAATCTGTCATGAAACATTCAAGACAGACATGGTTTTGGGCTGAAGTCGTATTTACTGACCTGGGACATTTTCAACTTTCACAGGATAGAACTATTTATTGTCAGGCTTCCCACAATATACCTTCAAGACCGCCGTCTGAGGTGTTTTAGAGCACAATCTAACCGGGGACTTTTTCGCTTTTTGTGTGGTTGAGTTTCTGGTCGATTTTAAATGAGTTGCTGAGTAAAGGTTTTTCACGCTGATGCTGAATTTATTTCTATATTTTAAAGTGACTTTTCTATTATAAAATATTGTTATTTTATTGAAAACTGTATCAGGCAAAATTTCAGTAATTTTATTATTGAACTTTTGACTTCAATATAGGCACTAGTTTTGAGGTTTTTCTATAAATATAAACAATTTTGGAGAAAACGTGAAATAGAACGGTAATGTTAATTGGTATGTATGACATTTGAACGGTGATGTCGATAGCTCTGAACGAAATGCACCGTTCTAAACATGCTGACACGTACTCCTTTAGTTTTATCAATTTTCTAAGCCTTCATGTTTTTCTAACATTCCATACACTTTTTTAATATTCGTTATTTTTTGTTTTTTTAAACCTAGACACATTTTTAATCTTCGATTTCTTTCTTTTTTTTACACTTGGCCCTTGGCACAAGAAACGTTATAAAACAGAACATTACCTTTTGTTTGAATTCAAGGCCGTGGATGCTTCATTCGGTGTGTTTCACTTTTCAATTTAACTCTTCTGTTTTGTTCTCTATGTTGGGGTTTTTCTATCATTTTTCACAACATAAAATCTTATTTCGTCGAAGACTTTTCCAATGGTAAATAGCGGATGTGATTTAAAATAGATAAGTTGGGGAGGTTTGTTTTTCACAGATTTTGTGGTTTAATTTTATGTATATTTGAGCACTGTTCCAAGCACGATTTTTTAAGTTGAAAAAAAATATTTGCATTTCTATCGTTCCATTCATATGTGGTATTTTGTAGAAGTGATGCAAATTTATGTTGCATTGTTTTGTTTTGTTTTTTTTTTTTTTTGGGTCAATTCAGTAGTGTCTTGTTATTTTCTATTTATCTTCTGAAAGTAGGTTACAAAAAAAAGGAATTTTCGGACCTTAACTTGCTCAAAGGAAACCAGGTCTGTTGGCCACCTTAAAGCATTAAAAATCCATCCAAAACTGAAAAAGTTTCGTTCTACTATTTGCTGCATGAGTGAGCTGACTACTTAATCTATTACCAAGGTAACTGTTAGAAACTAAAGTCCTTTCCAAAGAAACAAAATGCATATACTGAAATAAACTAAACTCCTATCCATCTGAAGATTCAATTGGGGTGGGGTCCTTTGTTGTGGATTCTGGCATATGTGCTTGTTGCAGTTGTTGGATCTGCTTCTCAATTCTTCCAACATGATCATCAACTCTACCGATACGATCAGTGGCTTGGTACTGAGTGACCTTGATGTGTTGCAGCTGAATGTCAATTTCCTGCAATAATTCCAACATTTTTGGTTCTTGCTTCTCTCTGCTAGGATGAATACTCTGAATAGTCTTAGCTAAAAGGCATTTCATAATCCAATAAGTATGAACTATTTGATTGAACAGTGATAGGCGACCTCGAGTGTTCCCAAGATCTGTAACAAAGTCCATGATTTCTGTTTCTGCTTCATTGTCTTCCTCATTGCTCTGAATTTCTCTTTCCTAGCCATGAATTTCCTGTCTGACCTGAGATGAATTTCCAAGGGAGTATGTTGACGAGAGGTCCATTAATACCTCTTTCTTTGTCTTCCTGCCTCTTTTACTGTTCTCAGCTTCAGGTTTTAGCATCTTCTGTTTCCCTTTTTCTGTAGTATGGGCCAATGATTTTCTTGTTTTCCTCTTAACCATGGTGATGAGCTGACTTATAGTAAGACTGAGATCTAGAATAAGAATAAGAAAATAAGAGAAAAATATAACAATTAAACTTTCAATCTTATCACCATGAACGTCATTTGGACAATTTTGATTCTCCTCGGTAGTAGCATGGATATTATGCTAAACCCAGAATTGACAGAGGTACCAGGTATTAAAATAAGGCCTACAAACAACTGGGTTGAGATGGAGGAAAGTTTGAAAACTATGCTTCTGGTTAGCAAATGGACCTTGACAGGAAAGCAGGGTATAGTCCATGCAAACCAGCAACCTCCTATTCTAACTCCTATCATTTTTTACTTTGAAAGGAAGAAGCAACCAGAGTTCATAATCGAAACTAAGAAGAACCTTCATTTCCTACCCTCTGCGAAGGATATCAAGAAGGAAAGGACGATACAACCAGAGCTCGTTGACCTCTATAAAATTAAATTTAGATTGTTGTCTGCTGCTAAGGGAATTGCTAAGCATAACATAACAACAATGAAAGGAATTTTGACCTGAGACCTACATGTGGTTACAAAATCTCATTCCACCACTTCTTGACCTTAAATTCCCAACAAACCAAACACTGTTTCTTATAACCAGACAGAGATGACACTTACACTTCATAGACAGGTGACAATTAGACTTACTATGGCAGGGATCTCTAAAGCATGACTCGACTGGCTTTAACTAAATGATCTCAGACCAAGCAACTAGACGTCTGAAAAAACTCTCAGAAAATTTACTAACCTGATACATTTCCAAGCTATCAGTAATGAACATGGGCTTAAGATGGAAAAGAACATACCCCAACAATGCAATGAGTTTGTTGCTGATTGTGGCCACTCCCGTCCTCACCCGCTTTTGATCACCTACTGTGACAGAGGATTTTCTTGTTTTTTGAAACAGCTTACAACACATAAAATCTGCATCCAAATAGCTTTTTCCTCCTGGCTCTGACAACACAGGTTGTTTTACCAACTTTTCTATCATTCCCTTATCCTCCGGATGCCTCCATGATCTAGAGCTGGACGACGTATACATGTATCATTAATGTGCATGAACGATGGTTGCCACTTGGCTTATTCAATTTCCAGCAGCCTCGTTCTTTGAGCACCCCGATCCGGGGTTATGTTGCATTGTTTTGTTGTTTTGCAACATTTGTGTCAAAAAGTGACTCGAGCTTATATTGCATTGTTTTGTTGTTTTGCAAAATTTGTTGAAACAAAGTAGTGATGGTGGTAATGGATTTCAACTTTATTGTTTATTCTTGTACCCTAGAAAATGGAAATAGTTATATTCTTCTAAACCTATCTAATGTTAGGTTAGAATCTAGTCTTTTCAAATTAAATAATGGAATAGAAAAATCTAAAAAGGGAGTGATAAGTTAGATTTCATATATATAAGAAATCACACATTTCAAAAGATTCATGGTAAAAAAAAATAATAAAAAATAATTTAAAAATTAAATGAAAAGAAAAAAATGAATAAATAAAAATATTAAAAAGTAGCGAAGAATATTTCTAAAAATTTATGGTTGTAAATTATGCATAAATGTATAAAATATAGAATATTTTAAATAGACACACCACTCATTATTAAGCATAAAGTCTTATAAATTAATATTTGAATGAATAAAATCTAATTGATAAATTTTTTAAGTTAAATTTTTATTTATGAATGAAAAAATTACTTTTCCAAACTAAAGAAACCATCTATATAAGTGAGTTGCCAATGTTTAGAAAATGTTTTTATTTTCTTCTCAGCTCATTTATTTAATTATTTGTTTTATGTTTAAGGGTTCTAATAAATATAGGTTTTTCTAATTTTTAGTTTCTTAGTTTTTATTTCATACATATTGGGTGGTCTTTAATAAATATAAGCTTTTCTATTTTTTAATTTGTTTCTTTTTATTTCATACACATTTCCTCTCCTCTCTTTAGTATTAGAAAGTAAATATAGCCTTTTCTAATCTCTTTAGTATTAGAGAGTAAATATAGCTTATTCTAATTTTTAATCTGTTTGTTTTTATTTCATGCACATTAGCTCCCTTTAGTATTAGAGAGAAGTCAATATATTATATGTTTTAAGATGATTAGAATATTTAATTGAGTTAAAATCACTTCTTTATATATATATTTTTAATTTGATTTATATATATATTTATAATTTTTTTTTTTTGTAAAAATTTCTAATTTGAAATTTAGATTTTACTTAGAATTTATTTATATTTATATTTTCTTACTTATGTTTTTTCATTCATTAAATTGACTTTCATCTATCTCTTTGTTTCCTAATATCAAGGGTATCAAATTTTTCCCATTAAGAACTTTCTCATGAATTTTCAAGTGTGCCACACCACTTTCCCTTAAAATATTTATGGCTAATCTAGGGGAAAAGATGCATCATGATGGAGCAGAAAAACCTAGTCCACAAGGTCACCCTTTGGTATGAGACTAATGGTGATTAGGAATTAAGGTATCTACCTTAATGTGTTCCCTCAATTTAAAATTTTGAGTGGTCAAATTTTTAGTCAAACCACCACAACATCATTAAACTTCAAGGAAAATTTGCTTAACACCTTATAAACCTAAATCATGACTTAAATGTTAGGAAAATGTGCTTAACATATCTCAACATAAATCATGACTTAAGTGCTAATGAGTGCAATCACTGACACTATCCCACACCTACAAGAAAGATCCAAACTACTTTGGACAACCCCATCTCCAATGTGTGATTCATTCGGCTAGCACACAACTTATGCATGTAACCATTTATAAATTCAAATTTGAATAGGAGTTGTACTCAATAACCAAGCCAGAATCATTGTCTAATCATGTGCCTATGCAGACCGTCTCTTACCACACTCAATCAATTCCCAATAGCATCTTACAGTAATGATTGATGATTGATCTATATACATGGTAAATACCATTGAAATTATTAGTATTATGCTAATACAACAAGATTCAACATTATTGGAAACAATAGTTAAAAAAAAAAAAACAGATCATAAATCACCATTACATGAAATAATAATATGATTATCAATGTTTAATATAAGTAGAGCACAAAGTGTAGTTGAGACTCTCTAACTCAAAAGCCTAAATAAAATTGAAAATGTCTAATCTCAAAAGAAAAATTAAAATGATTTACAAATATAACATTTGTTTATATTTAATTAATTTAAAAATACAACTAAGTTATGAATTATTATAATTTTCTTAATATTTTTATTATATATTTTAAATGTTAAAAATCATAAATTATTATGATTATATTTTTAATAATATAATTCTTTTAAAATTAAAATTAATAAAAAGACAGTTAAACCTTATTATACCTTATTGAATGCATAAACCATTACACATTTAAAATGTAAATATTAAAAATTGTCAATTTTTTGAATTAGGTTAGCAATATTCAATTATATTTTTTAAATTTAATGAAAATAAAATCATTATAAAATTTAAATTTCTATTCTTTTGATATATATATATATATATATATTCTTAATTATTTGTATATGTACGAAATATGGCCATTGGAGCCGTTTTTAAAATTAATTAATATCTATATAATATTTCCACTCCCACCACTATATTCGAACTTGTGCCAGGTTATCTGAATGTGAAATCCGTAGATTTTACGAATATGAAATGCCTACATTTTAAGATTAATCGATATTTTGATAATATCTCCACACCGACAGCTGTATTTTCTCATTTGTGTCAAGGTGTCATTGTTATTTTTTCAAAATAGCAATGCACTGAATTTTTTTATTTTTATTTTTGAAAATAATATATTTTATATAATCAAACAAAAATAACATGATATTGATTTATTTAAACCAAAATAATAATTAGGTACTTATTGCTTTTATGGTTGGTTTGTTATTTAAATTCTCATTTTAATTATTTAGTATTTTTTAGTTTTATAATTGGTGATTTTGTTAATATTGATTTTAAATAATAATAGTTGTTTATAAAATTTTTGATAAATAAAAATAATGTTACTCATTTTCTAATTATATAAATATTTTCTTGATTATTATGTTATATATCAAAATTGAACATCCTTACAACTTTCATATATCATAATTTATTAAAAATGAAATATATATATATATATATATATATATATATATATATATATATATATATATTTAAACCAAAATAATAATTAGGTTGGTTTGTTATTTAAATTGTCATTTTAATTATTTAGTATTTTTTAGTTTTATAATTGGTGAATTTATTAACATTGATTTTAAATGATAATAGTTGTTTATAAAATTTTTGATAAATAAAAATAATGTTATTCATTTTCTAAAAAATTGTGTGTTAACTATATATATATTTTATTGATTATTATGTTACATATCTAATTTGAACATCCTTACAATGTTCATATATCACAATTCATTAAAAATTAAGGAAATCAATTCTATATATATATATATATATATATATATATATATAATTTTTGTTTTATTAAAATGCAATTAATAATATTAACTATAAATGATTATTATCTATTTAATTAACTATATACAATTGGCTTTGATGCAATTTTTTTTTAATAAGATTTACAATAGTATGTTACAGTATTAAAATATATAAAATTTAAATTTATCAAAATTAAAATAATTAAAAAAAAAAACATTTTACAATCTTTAAAATACAAAATAAAATTTTAAATCAAATTAAATAATCATCTTTCTTGAAATAGACCAAATTTAAACCTCATTTTCAAACCAATCAATTTTAAATTCAACCTTTAAATAAATTAATTTTAAATATAATTAAAATTAAATATCATAATTATTATGATAAAAAATACAATTTATTACACTTTCACTAACTATAAATTACTATTATTTTGGATAACTTCAAAATATTTCCTACATTACATTATTTTAAAATTTTAAAGTTTTAAATATTAAAAAAATTAATTTTCCTACTGATATTTCTTTACTTAAAAATTTTTATCATTATCACCGAAATTAAGCACTACCTATTCACTTTAACCTACCATAAACTACCTCTTTTATAATAATCCACATACGTTCGGAAGCATACCGAAGGATTCAAAATTCTTAAATGTTCAAAAGCTAAATACACAGTAGTATAATTAGAGCGATATAACTTTTAAAAGCTAAAACCATTGAAGTCTGTCACTTTGGGTTAGAGAATGAATTATACCGATGGTGGGTATCAGATACTTTGTTTCACAGTTACATGATTTCTTCGAGATACGCTCATGTATTTAATTTTTTAAAGATATGTAAACGGAAGATAAAGAGATTCTCTTGTATTAGCTGTTTTACCATTGGAATTGAATTTTAATCCATAAATGGGCGTTGGAATAGAGTGTTCTGCACGTTCATACTAATTGGTGTTTTATTTTTGATTTTTTTTTTAATTAAATACTTTAATAAAATGATAAATATAATTTTATTTTATTTTATTGCAGATTTAGTGTATTTAATGAATTATAATTTTTTTTTTTAATAATTATATAGTCGAATCAACCAGTGTGGTTTATCATCAGGATTAGGTGAGAGATCTGATTAGAACATTAAGTTTAAATAGATGTAGAGATGGCTAAACTAGCCATTAGGAAAATGACTAATTTAACTTTTTTTTTAATTAATTAATTTATTTATCTATTTTTAAATATATATTATATTTTTTTAACTAATAACGTCTAGTTTTATTTTTATTATTAAATTATTTGATTAATTTATTCAATTAATTAATGGATTAATTAACTTATTAATTAATTATTTAATAACTATATATATAAATTACATATTTTATTTAGTTAATTTAATTATTTAATTATAAATTTTATTTATTTATTCAAGTGAGAGGTCCAAAAAAATTAATAAAGGAATAATAAGTAGGGTAGGAGAAAAAAAAAAAAAAAAATCATGAATATAAGGCAGATATACAACATCTGCTGATGATCCAGCCATCATCTCTATTGAGATCAATGGGTCTTTTTTCAATTTCTAAGTTCTCTCTTAACTTTTGATGATGGAAATGGTCGATCCTAGCAATGACCTTAGCCTCTTCGATGTAGATATGATGGTTAGTATTTTTTGCATGTTCAACTAGGGCAGACAAGTGGGATCTTCCATGTTTAATGTCAGCAACATGCTCACAAATCCTTTGATTCTTTTGATTTATATACCGACGCGTTTCACCAATGTAGGGAGTCCCATAAGAACAGGGAATGATGTAGACACCTTTCCCATCCCTAGAGTCAATCAGATCCTTAACCGATTTGAGAGAGCTATAAATCGTGTTAAGAGGCTTGAACTGCGAAGACACCTTATGCTTCCTAAGGACCCTAGCAATTTTATCAGTGGCTTCCTGAATGAACGGAAGACACACACTGTTGCTAGGATCGACCATTTCCATCATCCGAAGTTAAGAGAGGCCTTAGAAATTGAAAAAAGACCGGTTAATCTCAATAGATATGATGGCTGGATCATTAGTAGGTGTTGGATACCTGCCTTATATTCATGATTTTTTTTTTCTCCTACCCTGCTTATTATTCCTTTATTTTTCTATTTATCTTTAATTTTTATTTTATTCATATATATATATATGTGTGTGTGTGTGTGTATGTGTGTGTGTATGTGTATGTATATGTATATATAATATTTTTTTTTCTTTTTTATGTTTTATAATTTTTAATTTATTTTTATTTGTTATTATCTTCATTTATTTATTTATTTATTTTTTTGACTTCGGGCTTCAATAAATAAATAAAATTTATAATTAAATAATTAAATCAACTAAATGAAATATGTAATTTTTATATATAGTTATTAAATAATTAATTAATAAGTTAATTAATCCATTAATTAATTGAATAAATTAATCAAATAATTTAATAATAAAAATAAAACTAGCCTTTATTAATTAAAAAAATATAATATATATTTAAAAATAGATAAATAAATTAATTAATTAAAAAAAGAAGTCAAACTAGTCATTTTCCTAACGGTTAGTTTAGCCATCTTTACATCTATTTAAATTTAATGTCCTGATTTTATCTCTCACTCGATGAACCACACTAGTTGGTTCTAAAAGTGTAGATAATATTCCATTGCATGTGATTATCACCAATTTTTTTTTTACAATTTATATGATGGATCACAGAAACATAAATTTCTAAAATATTCAATAAATATCAATAAAATTTGGTTGTAGATTTAGTATATTCAATAAACATCAATAAAATTAGTCATTGTTTTTGCTTCATATTGTTTGAATATAAGTAATTATTTAATGAATACATCGAATATACACATAAATATTTATTTATTGAATACAGAGAATACACATACCATTAAATCTAGATAATCTACCATCCAAATGAGAAGAAAGAAATCCCAAATGTCATATCATCTTATTTTATTTCCATAAATTTAAATCTAAAAAGAACGAATAATGAGACTGCTGGTAGTATATGATTTCTGCTTCACACCATGTGTGAAAACATTTTGTAGCTATCACCCAGACAGGCGTATGACGAATAACAAATAAGTAATTATCTTTGAAACTCTACTCTTTCAGAAAAGATGTAAAACATGGCATGGATGTCGGTTGTATTATTTCATATATCTCTATGAATGGCAATTAATGGGATTGTCATGCTTTCGTTGATTCCGCTTTCACACTGCCATGTGAACTAGACGTTCTGTAACAACAAAAGCATTTAGAGGATAATAAATCTGTTTTTCTGTATCCATTGAGCGTTGAAACACGTCTAACAATCAATTTGTGAAAGCATAAAGCACGCAAACATTAATTTTATTTTTAACGTGGATTAAGTCCAGTAAAAGCAAGCCAACCACGAAATAAAACCCATCAATTAAGAACGTGGCTTTCCGAAGACTATGAAAGAGCCGATGAATGTGTTCATAAGTTTTATAATTAAAAAAAGGGAAAGTAATTTGAGTGTAATTTTATTGTATATTCTAAATATTTTTGTAAAATCGATCAAAATGAATAGAATCCTTTTATGCCTCCATAATCTGAAATCTAAAGATGAGAGGGACCTTTGAGCTTCTCTCCACCAACGTTTTAGTCATTTTGATTAATGATACCATCCACGTAATTTGTTAGCCCAAAATAATGTGACTTAAAAGTTTTGTCGGATGGAATAGTTCCCTCATTATATGCCCAACATGCATAAAAATTAAATAAGAAGCTAAGGTAGAAACACTTGTTATTTTATTCTTTTCGTTCTCATATTTGTTTTCAAAAAACGACAGGCTCATGTGGATATGTATGTTGTATTTCGCTTGAACTCTATGCAACAATTTGACTGTTATGTTTACAATAGCATATATATATATACTCTATCTTTTTACTTTTAAATCTATAATATCTTATAAACATGATATAATAATAATAATAATAATAATTATATAAGATATAATAATAATAATAATAATAATAATAATAATAATATAATCGTAAACATTTTAGTGGAAATAATAGCTATACCTATAACTGGATACAGTTATAAGCACCTTTGTGGAGATAAACGTGAATGAATAAAACAAAAGACTCTAAAATAGCGAACACCGCATGTATTTGGAAGAAATATAAAAATTGGAAGAAACATTAAAAAAAAAAATTAATTTGGGCAAGAATTAGAAATAAAAAATCATAAAGAATTATAAAAGGGCTTCCTTCTTGGGCACACGGTATCCCTGAATGTTGAATATAAAGATAAATCGATATGTTACATTATTATATATTATATATATAATAACAAAATAGGTAGATAAATATTTTGAAGATATTTTAATATATTGTAAAATATATATTGTAGAATAATAAAAGATAATAAAATTATTGTAAATTTAAAATATTAGTTTATATACTTTAACATTTCTATAGCTTTCGATAATTTCGATTCTTTTATTATATTTCAAATTTTACAAATAATATCTAAAGTATTCTAGCAGTTCAATCTAAAAAAGTTATTTAATATTATTTTTAAACAAAATTTTATTCTGATAGCAATAAACAACCAATATACAACCAATATAGTGTGTATCAATATAGTGTGTTTCTGTAAATTATTCTATTTTAAAACAAAGAGTTTGTTTTTGGCATCACTGAACAACGAATAGTGTCAGAAGGACCTCAATAACCATATCATATACGAACCTATTGAGTTTTCTAAGTATCAAAGAACAACCAACATAGTGTATCAGTGATAAAGAATGACAATACGATCTGAGTTACTGTTGTTGAAGAGAAACAATGTAAGATAAATTGTGATATTGTTTATTTAAATCTAATTTGTCTCTCATTAATTTAAGAGAAATTTTGATTATATATATATGAACAAATTTTGATTTTATATATATATATGTTTGTGCACAGTTAAAAGTTAAAAATCGATGATTAACTACAAACAAATTTTGATTATATATATGTTTGTGCACAGTTAAAAATCGATGATTAACTAAAAATAAATTTTGATTATATATCTGTTTGTGCACAGTTAAAAATCGATGATTAACTACAAGATAAACAAAATCTATTACAACAAACAAAATCTATTACAACAGACACTACATTCAATACAACAGTAAATTTTTTGGGAAGTAATGAAATAATCTAAATCAAATATCGAGAGGATGTATTGGGACAAACATAACATTCAACAGCATTCAGTTATTTGAAAAGCTACTGGAAATGTATAGAAATGACCTAGAGCAAATATATCAATGCTGTCAACCTGGTAGCTATGAAAAAGCGTCTACGTAACTAATGGAAAACAACATTTGTGGATAACCCATCTTATCATGTCAGCCTTTTCTTTAGTCAAAGATCCGGGCCATTCAAATTAAGTGCTGGAAGAACTCCTGAATTGTAATCCAAATGATTGTATGATTCAGACTGAGACGGAGCAGAGGTTAGCAAGTTGTGAGATGTCTGATCGATGATTTTTCCACGAAAGTTATGTAACTCCTCATACCCGGTGGTGCTAAATGATTGGATTTTCTGTTGATGAATAAGCATATTATGTTGTTGATGCTGCAGCACATAGTTATTGAACATGGATACCCTCGCACCTGTGTAATTCGATGAAGCTAAAGTAGGTCCACTTGTAATTCGCACTTGTCGATTGTAATCCAGGGCCGGTTCGTTTCGTTTGGACGCCGTAGAAGCCAACAGCTGGTTAAAAGGCTCTGGTTTCTGCTGAGATCTTATATAAGCTGAATACTGCCTGACGAAACTAGGGTTAGAATTAGCCTGCTCCACATCAAACAATAGATTTTGCAGTGGTTGGCCATACTGATATACATCTGAAAATTGTGGTGAAGTTGTTGAATCCCATGGTGGAGTCCCATGGTAGAGTCTGTCAGAATACGTTTCTCCATTTACGCTTTCCCTTTCCACGTGTAGATGACGAAGGCCTTGTGCCGCTGCCGACAAATTATCGCCATTGGTTGGCAGAGATAAGGTGGATGTTGCGCGTGCAACTTGAATACCGAAGTCTACAATCGCTGCGATTTCTTGCTTTGGGGTGTTCATACCGGGAGGATCCTCGTCCCGGAGGTTGATTCTTTCAGGGAAGTTCAATTTCGCCTTTGACCCTCGAAACTTTAAAGCAGCATCGTCGTATGCTCTACCAGCATCTTCAGCAGTCTCAAATGTACCCAGCCATACTCGAGCTGCCTTCCTTGGATCTCGAATCTCTGCAGCCCATTTGCCCCACGGTCTTTTCCTTACTCCTCTATAATGTCTCTTTTGAGGAGGATTCCGTGGATTCAGTTCCTTTCTCTTAAAGTTCATCTCAGCTTGTCCAATTCGTTGTTGGTGCTGAGGTAGCGTGATGATGCTTGGTACTTCTGCGTAAAACCAACAAAACATCAAGAATCTTTCATCTTAGACACATTACCTTAGAAGAATGTAAGTTTTGCAAATCAACTCTTTTCTGTTTTTTATTCAAGGAAGTTTTGATAATATTTTTCTGATTAATCACATCATAAATTGTTGCTAGCTTTTTGAACCATCTAATATGATTTCTATCTTCACAACAACAAAAAAAAATTCGAGATTTTAAGCAGCAGTTGAATTTCAATTACAGCATATTTCCTCTTAAACTTTTTTCCAAAAAACGTTCGCAGAAAGTGATATAAGTAGCTTAGGGTTGTTATGTTTAGAGCGGGAGGGTCTTGTGCTTTCATGTTTGTCCTCATACTTTGTAAACAAATTGATACTCCGCTGATGGTGTAAAGAAATATTCGAAAGGATCAGTTTATATGAATCCGTAGAACGTCAAGATCATCGAGACCCTTAATTCAGTTATAAGCATCTATGATCTCGATATTATTCTATTACTACTCTTATCCATTTCATGTTGTTTCAGCAAGAAGGCTCAATGTGTCAAAACCAGAAAGTATAATAGAATACATCTATGCTACCTGCTTGTATTGAGAAAAGGGGATGCCATTTAATTTTGGTAACTTAGGGTTACACCGTTGCATCTCTTCTACCCTTGGTTGCAATAACATTTAAGAAAAGGCCATTTAATAAAGATTGAGCAACCTAAGCTATAATCATTTAAATATGGTAAATAAAATCACACAGCTCACCTCCGGCAACCATCAAAAAAGGAAGTTATTTATGGAATACACCCAAAAAAACACATGTGGGAACTCCGAGCTGCACAATACATTACTTCTGCTGATAATATGGGTGTTTCGATGTCCGTAACTGTAAATTTACATTGCTTACGGCGCAAACACATTGAGCTTTTTCGCCTAAGTCCCTAGTTAAGAAAGGACAGATGTGATAATTAATTAACAAAGGACAGATCTCATAACAGTCTATGTTTAGTTTTTGGTACTACCATAAAACTATTTTGTTTTATCTGTCATTAATTGTTTCTGTCTTCCTTTGATTCCTTCGGATAACAAACATATCACAAAGATTTTAGATTTTATCTGAATTTCTTGCAGACTTTATATCATTTCCAATTCACAATCCAATGGAGATACACATGATTTACTAATTATATTGACGGTATCTAAGCACAAAACATACAGAAGTTATGTCAGAAACTTCAGTCCCTGACATAAGATTCAGGGTATTATCTATTCAGCTTGGCAGGATGAAGCAGTAATGTGCTTACCAGTAATATCGTTCTCTTTGACGAAACGCGTTGTGACTGTGATCACCTGCTGCTCAGTTCCCGGTCTCTTCTGCTTTGCTACTGATTGATCTGTCTTATTCTCCATTGAATAAAGGACAAGTCCACCGACTACACTGGAGAGGCCATAAATAATGGACAACAGATCCCTGGAACGATCAAAGCTGGAAAGGAATCTACTGAGTTCGGATCACTCATCGCCCACATTCGTTACAGTAAATTACCTCGACCATAGGTTGGATGTAGAGGGAAATGCTACAGAAGGTCAATCTTCGTTTCAATTTTTTCTATTGGCCCGCTATTCTGGTAAAAAGAATTGCAGGCTATCTAGCTTATAGAGACGTGACGAGCCCGTGATAAAACCCGAGCTCAGACGGCTAGTCTGTCTTGAAGCATTCAGGACTAATAGGGTTTTGGGCTAGAGTCGTAGCTAGTGACCTCGGAGCTTTTCAACTTTCACATATTAGAACTATTTATTGTCAGGGACCCCACCTCTACCTTAAACTCCGCCTTCTTAACGTGTCTTACGGCACAGTTTAACCCTGGGACTTTTTGGCTTTTAGTATGTTTGAGTATCTAGACGATTTTGCACCAGATGCTGACGAAAGGCATTGTCATGATGATGCTGAATTTATTTCAATATTTTGAATTGAAATTTATATTTTAAAATATTTTAATTTTATTGTAAACTGTATTAACCTAAATATCAAGGATTTAAATATAAAATTTAAATTTCAATATTGATACTAGTTCTGACGTTTTTCTATGAATATAATATTTGTAATTGATGACATTTGAACTGTAAGGTCAATCACTCTGAATGAAATGCACCGTTTTAGACATGCCCACACGGCCTCCTCTGATTGTATCAATTTTCTAAACATTCGTGTTTTTCTAACTGTCAATCGACACCATTTTTAAGTTTAGAAAATTTTATTGACACCCGGCCCTTCGTACAAGAAACATTATAAAATGGAATAATACTTTTTGTTTGAATTTAAGGCCTCGGATGCTTCATTCAGTAACTTTCAGTTTTCAATTGAACTGTTCTGTTTGGTTCTCTATAAGTTGGGATTTTTCATCATTTTACACAGCAACAAATATCATTTAGTCGAGGATTTTTCGAACGTCAATAGTAACGTTTCCATTTTGACTCATATGTGGTATTATGAAGAAGTGGTGCAAGCTTATAGTGCATTATAGTGCATTGGGTTCTTTTATAAAATTTGTGTTTGAAAAATGTAATGTAGATAGGGTAGTAATGACATTCTATATATATATATTTTAATTTGGAGTAACTTTTATTTTTAACCATAGGAATTGTTGATTGAGTGATTCTTATATTTGTATCACATGGGTTAATTTTAAAAAATATCAATATAGTTTTAGTAATGTAGAAGTATTTTTCAAGTCATTTTCAAAAAAACAATATTTTTTGGAGATAAAGTTTCAAAAGGGATTTCACACTACTACACCAAGGGTATTTTAACACATTTGTTTAAGACAAAAAGGACAGGCTACAAAATATAAAATTCAGGCTGTGACCTCAACCTGCCCGTAGGAAACCAGGTCTGTTGGCCACCTGAAAGCGTGAAAAGCATACCAAAACTGAAATAGTTTCAACTGTCTATAAGCCTCATGCGCTATCTGTCATACTACTGCAGTTTGTACATTCATAAAACATAATAAAAGTTCATATATAACTAAAAAGTGCATCGAAATTCACAATACTAAAAACATCTATCCATCTGATGAGGAAACTTGAGCTGGGTCTTTCACATTAGACCCAGGCATTTCAGCTTGCTGTAGCTGTTGAAGTAGCTTCTCCATACGGCCGACTCGATCATCCAGTCTACTTATACGATCAGTTGCCTAATATTGTGTTATCTTGATATGGTGCAGCTGGTTCTGTATATCCTGCAGCAGATTCTGAAGGCTACGTTCTATCTTTGCCTGGTCTGCCTTGGCATGAACAGGCTGAAGACTTTGAATTGCTTTCGCTATGAAACACTTGACTATCCAATATGTGTGAATAGTTTGATTGAATAAAGTAAGGCGGCCATGGGTATTTCCTGGGTCTGTTATGAAATTTAAAATATCAGCTTTTGTTTCATTTTCTTCAGGGTCTGTGTAACACCCCTAGTTTATGTGTTTGATTTTCAAAAAACCTAGAGATTTGAACTTTAATCCTAAGGGGAGTGGACCCCAAAGGACAAGTATTTTGTGGATGTAATTAAATATTTAATTTGAGGAAAATGAATAAAATAATTTGTGCAGATTGACCAAAATTGAGAATTATGAGATCACTTGCTAAATCCATGAGGATGGATAAAGGCAAATAATTTCCCCAAAAATCTTTCAAAAATCCTTGAAATAATTTATTTCCAAATTAGATTTTGAGGAAAATCTAGTTTCCCCAATGATGTGGAGAGTATTTGGGAAGAGGTAAAAAGCTGGGAAAATTAGAAAGCAGCTTTAAAAGTCCCTAAATAGGGAAGCCTAGGCAAACAGGAAGAAAAGCATCCTGATATTCTAGACGCAAAATTAGAAACAGGCTTTGGGGAGCAAAAGCTTAAATAAGTTATTCCTGAACATATCAGAGGTTGGTCTATTATGGAGGTGGTCTCAGCTCGGGGGTGAGTTCTGGAGACAGAGGGACTCTACAGTTGGGAGGACTGGTCAATTACCCAAGTGGTATGCTCACAGTAATTATGAACAATTCAAAATTTAATTGTGATGTGACAGACGGCAGTTACCTATGTATATTGTGTTTTTTTTCTGAATTATTATAGTGTTCCATACATTTCTAGAGTTAAGAAGGGATTTAACCCTCTCAGTTTTGCATGGTTGTAGGAACTAGAAAAATGAGGAAAAATCATCCAAAAGCTCTAACCTAGCCTTTGGTTTAAATCTGAAGATTTATAGTACCTCATAATTCAAAATTTTGTAACTTTAATCTGCTTCTGTTAACAATAGGATTAAAATAGTGGACACTAGAAATAATTGAACTATGTGGGTAGTAAGAAATTTATGAAATTACTGAGTAAAGTGCAGGCCTGTAGACTACCAAAATAACAATACACTGCTATATATAAGTTTTCTGCTACCATAAGGACATAATTAAAAGAGCATATATTTTAGTACTTATACAATTTCAGCTAATGAAGAAATCTAGCTAAATATGATTACCAAATCTACCAACAATTGTAGTATGAGAAATATATATGTAGAATATGTTACTAACATCCCTTGTCAAGGAATAGTCCAAACAGAATAATTATTATAAAATAAGATGAGCATGTGAAATCCTCCATAATGCATGCAACTGTAAAGGCTGTGAAAGTTAACTCATGTTTCACCCATCAGATTTATATAAATTACTAGCCAAGAGGGTTGAATTAATCAATATAGGCATTGAATCTATTGTGCTAGGAAATAAAGGTACAAGGGTATAGTTGCAGAAACCTTATTAACAACATAAGTGACTATTATTATGGAACCTCAAACTTAGGATTATACATAGAATCCATGACTATGTATATAAAGTAAGTGAATTCATCGACTCTGTAGATATGGAAATACCTCATGCACTGAAAGATTTAGGCTTGAAAATAAATAAATAAAATAAAGCGAAAAAGCTTATAAATTTTTCCGGCCCAACGTAGGCGTATAGACGAGTAATTATACGAAGATGGAAAACGAAGGCTCACAGATAATATCATTGATGGACAAGCTTAATCGAGGGAAACTTGTAAATAAACCAATAGATACATAGCAGCTATGAATCCCGCATGGGATTCTATCTTCAATAGTTAATAATAGGAACACAAAAATTAAGAATTCCGATAATATTAGCATTAATGCAAAAATTTCAACAGTCCTATTGTCTGGGTTAAAGAAATTATGCAATAACAACTTCTGATACAACAGAAGAACATTTGAATTTGTCTGAGCAATATTTGGGTTAACAATAATGCAAGAGGTCCGGTCATACGCCGAGTTAGGAGGCGTCATTATCGACCTAAAATCCCCAAATTTAACAACCCATGTCAAGTTGCGAAAGTTCAACTTCAACCATTCGGGATCGAACAAAAAAAATTCTTTCGACGCTATTCGAACTTACCCGTAACCAAACCAAGCAAGATGAAGTATCGTTAAAAATAAAACGATAGGAGAACACTCTACATTTAAACTATGCGAAGGAACACTAGAAAATTCTATTTACCTTGGGAATGGAAGACGTTCTCATCTATGTGACCTACGTGAAGAACGCAGGGTATTGTCAAAGATTTTCAACAAAACGAAAAAAAAATTCCGGAATAGTATGATTCCAATACCACGATGGCTTATCGAAGAGAAATTGGCCGCCACGGAACCGGATAATTCGTCGGACGGAATAGATGACCTCGCCAAGGCAATAATGATGAAAATGAGTAATTCCTAGCAAGAACGTGGAGATAATATCGTTAAACGTAATCATCCGGGAATGAAAATTTTATAATAGCACGATAAAAATGTTGTGAGAAAATTATGAAACCATATAGGAGCATAAAATCGAACGCCACGAGTCCTCGTTAGTAAATGGGACTAGAGAAAGAAATGGCGTAAAAAAAACCTCGATCTAATACTATAACTTGAATGTATTACTATACACGAGTAATCATAAAAAGCGTCACAAGTTAACACAACAGTAAGGCTCATACGATTTTACTCCGCCTTGTGAGGAGATGCCCAGGAGGAATACGAAGTCTTGAATGTATAATGCCTCGCTTCTCTAGCACGCGAGAGGTTCGAGCCCCATGAGTAGCGCAACACAAATGAGGGATGGAAGAACAATCTCAAAAAATTTAGTGCAAGATTTATACAAAAAACCTCAATCACGAAACCTTAATGGGATAGGGGGAATCGCAAACCGTCCAAGTGGCAATATTTCCAAGAGTGAGTCCACGGATCGAAGGGACGGAATTGGCATTTAAAACCTGGTTTTTCATCATTCAATTGACAATCTATACAATAAATTTCACGGTACCTCTACTCATGTGGCGTGGATTGCATGGTTTCGAGTAGGCTAGCGTGGCAATTGCAAAATGCCAACATGGATCCATACCATTGAACATGGACAAAATGAAATCCAACATGACTCAAAACAAATCAACAGAGAGTCTTACGAAAGTCGACATGGAGAGTTGATACAACGTTTCAAATTTCGAAACACATTAAATCGTCTTCGCAAGGACACAATAAGTGTACTACGAAGCTAAAGGCGTCCCATATTTACATAAATTTCGACATAAACAACATGTAAAAATAAACATATTCGATGAAGTTGACACATACATTGTGAAAACCTTGGCTACAAATTCATGAAATAGCCATAAGATCGACGTATGTATAGATAAAAAACCATGTGACATAAATCGAGCCAACGTTCATATGTATTGGGTCTAGGATGATGGATTCATAGCATGGTAATATAGTTGTTCATTAAAGAATTTAAGGAATACCATGATCGACGTGGAAAAAAATTAAAACCCCATTATATACGTAATATTACATTTAATGCCAAATGATTCAATGGTATCAAAACGAACATGATGTATAGGTCTATAGAATCAACATTTCATAGGAAGTAGGTTAGTGGTGAAAATCCACTATGGTTATAATAAAAAGACCCTTTATACTAAATTGTTGGAGATAAAATAAAATAGGTATTGATTTTAGACATATGGGTATATGTATACACAATGACCATATTGGGGAAAGAAGTATGATTTAACAAGATAGTAAAAAAAAAAAAAAAATTTAATACGATATTCTTTGGTGGAATTATTCTTGAAATTGAGAATGCATTTAAAAAGGGTGACGTTACAAATGGTATCGAGCTCATGTTATACAAAATCAGGTACATTGTTGTGTGTGCTCACTATATAAATGATTTACATTTATTGAAAAAAAATTTATTTCGTGATCTGTGTTGTTTAGTGTACATTGGTGCTTGAATGGCAGAAGGTGAGGAAATTTATGTTGATCTACGTGATGATGACAATACACCGGATCCCAACGCTCCGAGTGATGGCTATGTTGCACAGATTTGTAATGAGAAATGAGCGGAGCTGTAGAAAGCCGAATGATGAGTTGTCATTAGCTAGTGAGGAGCGAGGAAAAGCTCATCGAGAAGCTAACTTCGTGGAACAGACAAGAAGGTGAGGGTTTCGGAAAGAGGAATACTGATGAGTTCGAGGATGATGATGTCGTAGACATCGGTATAGCGAGAAAAAAAGGAATTGCAGGGGAATTGAAAGATCAAACCTCCCTCCTATGATGGGGAGAAGGAGGAAGATGCACGAAGCCTGAAGTTCTTTGAACATGATTAAGTATTTCCGAGTTTATGAATATGAAAGCAATCCCGAAGGCGATTAGCTATTTACCATCTACAAGGTAAGGCTACCTTGTGGTGGGAGTAGACGAAAATGGTTCATGCCATTGATGAAGAGGCGATGACTTGGGAAGATTTCCAGGTTAAGTTTAAAAACCGCTATTTAAATTAACGTTATTATGATGATAAAGAAAAAATAATTTTATGAGCTTAGACTGGGACAAATTACTATTGATGAATTTGTTACTAAGTTTACAAATCTGTTGAGATATGTCCCTTACATTAGGGAAGAGAAGGCAAAGGTGCAAAGGTTTTTGAACTGTTTGCCTACGTGTACAAAGAGAAGATCGAGTTTGATAACCCAAAAACTATTGACGAGGTAGTGAGGAAGGCTAGATTATGCTATCGAAGTTTAAGGGAAAAGGTGAGCATGGAAAAAAGCTAGGCTAAACAGAGGTGAAATTAAAGGAAAGAAACAGAAACCGACTTTACTTAAGGAATTTTGGTAGGGACCATTAGAGGAAAAAAGTTTAATAAACCAAAAGAAAGCCAAACAACTCGGTCTCAAATTGGTTCCAAACAACCAGATGAAGGAAATAAAAAGGAAGGCACAATCAAAATGAGGGAACCTTTGAAATGTTGGGGATATGGAGAACCCCACCTTTTTGAGGGACTGTCCCCACCGAAACATTCGGATGATTATGAGAGATCGAGAAGCTACCACGATGAAATGACATAGAAAGAAATATACCCACTATCGGTGCAGCCTTGGAGAATCGACAAGTAGAACATCAAGCTACCATGGTTGAAATGGAGGGTAAGATTTTTTGACCAATACTTACGATTTTTGATTGATTCATGTGATTCTTTGAGTTACATTAGTCCAAAAAATTGTAGAAAAATTCAATCTCAAAACCGAAAAATTTTCGAGCAGATTCTGGTTGGTCCGGTTAGCCACCGGCACCAAGAGGAAAAGTAACTCATAAGTTACCTAAAAAAAGCAATCAAATTAAATGATTTTCAAATGAAGTGAATTTAAACATTCGCCATTAGGTTCATATGACTTTATGATAGGAATGGACTGCTGGAAAAGAAGAAGGCCATGATGAATCTGGGATAAGACCTGCATTGTGTAGATGAAGAGGGGAAACCTTTTATTCTTAAGGGAAAACCCAAAACCTATCTCTCGTAAGACAAATATAAGCACTACAATTAAAATGAACAACTAGGAAAGGATACCAAGTCTATGCGGTACATGTAGAAGAGACAGAACAGAAAACTCGAAGAAAATCTGCTGGATTCTTTACGATGGTAAGAGAGTTTAAGGAAGTTTTCCCTGGATGAGATTCCTCATCTTCCCCCCCCAAAAGAGAGATTGAATTTTCAATCGATGCGGTGCCGTGAGCAACACTGTTTCCCGAGGCCCCTTATCGAATGAGTCCCCCCCGAACTCATGGAACCGAAAATGAAATTGCACAGAATTACTTTGGATAAGGGCTATATCCAATCGAGGGTGTGTCTCCTTGGGGAGCATCGCGTTCTATTTGTGAAAAAGAAGGATGGAACCTTTAGGATGTGCATTGATTATCATCAATTGAATACGTTGACCATTAAAAAAAGATACCCATTGCCCAGAATTGATGATATTTTTGACCAAGTGAGAGGAGCTTCAGTATTTTTTGAAAGATTGACTTAAGGACTGGTTATCACCAAATTTCCGGAAATTAAAGAAGAAGACATCAAAGCAAAACAGACCTTTCGAACCGTGTATGGTCACTACTGAATTTGTAGTCCTACCTTTTGGTTTGACAAAATGCCCCCTGCCACCTTTATGTGCTTAATGAATAGTGTGTTAAATAAGTACTTGGATAAATTCGTACTTGTGTTCATAGATGATATTTTAGTTTACTCAAAAAGTGAGGAAGAACACAAAGAGCACTTGAGGATAGTATTGCAAACTTTGAAAGAAAACCAGTTATATGAAAAATTCGGTAAATGTGTATTCTATAAGGGTAAAATCCAATACTTGGGTCATATTATTTCCGAACAAGGGTTGGTACATTGATCCCTGAAAAGATAAAGGCTATTAAAGAATGGCTCGTGCCAACTAATGTTTCAGTGGTGAGATCATTCATGGGGATTGCAGGTTATTATCGCGATTTGTGGAAGATTTTCTGCCATAAGATACCCCATAACCTCACTACAAAGAAAGGGGGTCAAATTTGAGTGGACTGAAAAAATGCTAAAACGAGTTTTGAAAAATTAAAAACTAAAACTCACCACAGACTCCTATATTGAAAATTGCGGATCCTAATAAAGAATTTGTTGTATGTACGGATGCATGTACGAGAGGGGTTGGGAGGAGTCCTTTTGCAAGAAAAATTCAATGATTGCATATGAGTCTAGGAAAGCTGAAGACACATGAACAAAACTATAGTGCCTATGATTTGGAGTTAGTTGTCGTTATTCATGCCTTGAAGATGTGGCGACACTATCTCCTTGGAAAATTTATATTGATGATCGATCATATTAGTCTTAAGTATCTCTTTTCCCTGATTGATTTGAATGCTCGTCAAAGCCGAGATGGATGTCTTTTTCGAGTGACTTTGATATGGACATAAAACATATTAGAGGAAAGAAAATAAAATTGTCGATGCTTTGAGCGTAAAATGCTTGCCAACACATAAACAATCTGTTAGTATGAATCCTTTGTTGATGTGTACGTAAAAAAGACCACTTTAGCTATGCATAACTAATAGCCCTAACATCAAAAGTGGCTTCCAATATCTTCATATTTACGATTAGTTGATCAAGACAAGAGCGCAAAAATCCAGATCTATGCATAGAAAGACATTAAGCGGTAAAAAGAAGGGTTTGCTCCATATATCCAATAGACAAGACAAGAACAATTTTTGAAATAATTTTTGTATTAAGGGAACACAGGAGGAAAAAAAAGAAGATTTTCCCAATTCTCCTCAATGGGATGGGTTCTTGGAAGTCCTCAGACACTTCAGATCTAGCATTTCTCTCTCTGTCTGGTGTAGAAAACCTAGACAAAGATAGAACTCAAAGGGAGCTCACACAACAAATAATGGAAAAATATGACAATGACAATGGCTCAAAGACAGAACAAGAGTTTAGATCCGTGAGTGATCTAATAGGCAAACAAAAGGTGAAGAATGGTAGGAAAAAACCCTCCTATTTATAAAAAAATATTGGGTCATTCTAGATCTTGGTGCATGATTAAAATAATATTAACCAAATCTAGATCCACCTTTTATGGAATATTTTATTATATTTGTTGGAGGGAAAAAAGTATTTGACTTAGGTCAAATCCCTTTATTTATTAATAATAAATAAATAAATTATTTATTTATCTTTTTAAGGAAGTGGTTGAAGGATAATCAAATAAATAATGATTTATTTAATTATTTGTGGGTGATTGGTGATATTTAACAAGGAATATTATCTAAATAAGATTTAAATAATTATTCCTAGAAGATAATAAGATAAATAAAGGTTTATCTAATTAATTTCTTTGTTTTGGGTTAAACATGACTAGGAATAATAATTAAATTATGGTTTAATTAATTATTCCATGAGGAAAAATCAAACAAAATAGGTTTGTTTAATATTTCCTTTTGGGGTTTCGCTTTTAGACCATAAACAACCTAATAAATGTGGTTTATTAAGTTATTTTACATAGTGAAAGAAATTTTACTTAGGGTAAAATTGGTCTTACATGGTGTACTTGGGTCCATCTAATGATAGTAGGTTAGATGACCAAAAAATGGTGTAACAGATTTCCCAATGTGAGTGTTAGGAGCAAATCGTATGGTCGGAGTACGTTGTAAGAACTCAATCACCGACATCAAAAAGGGCAAGTCGTGAGAGAGAAATGTAAGGTAGACTAATGTGCTAAAGAACTAGACCACTGAAGAGATGAGACTTGCAGGTGCAACAAGTCTCCTTTTATGAGAGGGTACTGTGCTAAAGGCGGCGGGGAGGCATACCTATGCTCGCGAGACAAAGTACAAAAGAATAGTGTCTCCGATGAAACAAGAGACCAAACCATAAAGTACAACAGCATAAACATGAGCCGAGATAGAAATACAATGAGGGATCCCACATACATGTCGTGCATCAGGGATAACGACAGACTTATACAATAATATCCCGAGTACATGAGATAAAAAATACAACCCAAATTCCCCCTCTATAAGTGGGGAAGGACTCGCTGAAAATTTCGACTGATACATGCAAATCAAAGAGGCGCCGTGCAGCCAAGCCGACATCATGAAATATATGGAGCTGCATCGAAGGTACAATGAAGAGGTCATTTGGGCGTGTGGGGGGCTACTGCAGAGGCCACCGCCTCATGAGGGTTGAGACATCTCACACACACCCGGAATCACCAAAAGCTGTCTGCTACATCATCGAACCATCAAGCATATGAATCTCGATCATGCCTGAAAAGGAGCCGGGTGGAGAAACAATCAAGTCAAAGGGAAATGAGAGGTCCCTAGCCTGATCCGAGGCACCAAACAAGAGTGGAAGTCTGGAACCAAGGTTCACCGCCCTCTAGACCTATCTTTTGGAATGGAGAAACCGAGTGTCGACGGAAAGGAGGTCCACCATAGGTGAGGCAATGAGAGATCCTCAACTAAGGCACGAGAGAAAAATAGTAGAGCGACAGATAGACTAATACCAATGATGATGATGGAATGGAGGGACCTGAGTAGCGAATGGATGATTTCCCTTGTTAGAGCATAAAGGGCATGAATGACATGGCAGGCAGCGACACAATATCATAACGTGATAGGGGACAATGGGACTGAAGGCCATAATGTGCGACCCAGAGAGAGACCAAGCAATGAAGGATGGAGGACTATAGCGGGGGTACAAAGGGACTCGGAATGAGACTCCATGAATGCGATGATGACTCAACTTGGATGCTCTAAACAAGAGGGCGACTCGATGGTGCCACTACACGGTAAAGGTCCAATGGGGGACCATGAAAACATGAGTACAAGATGGGAACTCACGACGAACATCAACATGAGCATGGATAAGTATGGAGGCCAAATGGTGCCCCTAGTATGAGTGTTTCAAGTGAAGAAATTCAATTTTGAGGAGGGTTATGGTTGAGGGGCATAGGTGCCCCCAAGCATGGTGTGGTCATGCCAAAATGTATTTAGAAAAGGGGGAATCTAAACAAATTTTAATGATGTGGTGCGCCATTTGTTTTCGTTATGGTTATGCGACTTTGAGAAAGGGAATGGAGGATTACCAATCTCTTTTGGTACTGCATATAGGAAGCAAATGGACTTTAAGTTTCCGGGTGGCATACCTTTGGGTGTCACTATCCCAAAGAGAGGAGTTGGAGATAATGAACTGATGCTCTCGTAGAAAAGCTATAGGTTGGTCAACAACAATGTCTAAGAGACGGATGTTGTCGATATAAGATGAAGGAATGATAAGGGGTATCATCCTTAGAGCGATCCGAAGTTATATGGGACTCTAGAGGTTCTTCTAAATGTGGAAGAATAATGGTCCTAAAGTCGGCACGACCGGATACACTAGGAGAGTTGTGGAGAATTGTTTCTCTTGGTCTCTCAAATGTGGGTGCCGCCTTACCCAAACATTGGGTTTTAATGTAATGGCCACAAGGTGTATGTGGTGTGAACGCATGGGTTCGATGTAAGGGGGAATAGAGAAAGTCAGGGGGTGGGGATTTTTTCCATAATGTCATCATCGTGATAGAAGATGGGGTGATTGGGTGGAAGAAACACCACTCGGACGTGGCGAAAGCTACCCGAATCATCATCATGAGAAGAGAGGTTCACATGCGCGTTGTCACAAGGGGTGACGGAAGAGTAAGAAGATAAAGGATCTACCGATGTTGAGCCCAAGGTGATCGGCGAAGGAAGGTCAAGCGAAACAACAGGGGAAGATTTATATGGAATGTTCCCCGAGGGTCTCATGGATGATGATAGGGTAGAAAATGTTGACGAAGGCTCCGTCATCTCGACATCGGGAGGGGAATGTCAATGGGAGCAGTCATGTCCGGTAGTTTTGCCAAAGACAAATGCACAAATAGGGGGAGAGGTGGACTCATTGCACTTGGCCTCGAATTGGTGGACCGCGACTAGAGAGGTGCGGGAGGTCCTCGAGCGTAGGGACAAAGGTGGGTGTAATGGCTATGGAGATCACACAAATCACGGGGGTGGTTGGTGTGAATAGTCTTGGGGTTCTCGGCCGCGGTCGCGAAAGGAATAGAGCCTTCCGGGATTGTGGACTCGGGGAATGCGACATTAACCATGGGCTTGAGATGAAGCAATTCGAGACAGTATGGGTGGCGTGATCGACAATATCACACAAAGCACAATGGATGGTATGTTTTGGAGGCCGGGGAGGGGCAGGGTTTGTCGGGGACAGAGCTTGTCCTTTGATGCCCTCCCTGCGAGCTTTTCCCTCTTACACGGAGCGGTCGCGATAGGAGGTGGTTCTGTTGAGGTGACCGAGGCATCTGTTGCGGTGAGGGAGAAGTCATGGGGACCGGTTGAACCGGGGTCAAAGCAATATAAGGTTTGGGATTGACCGAGCAAGGTTGAGGGTTGGAGGATCAAGGTACCCGGACGAGAATCCCAAGGGTCAGAGTTAGGAAGAGAGAGGGTGGCCATGACGAATGCATCGTGTACACTCTGGTGGTGGAGCTAGGAACGATATCTGACCGCGCAGGGGTAATGGCCGGGTGGGATGGCTCCTAAAGGGCTAAGGCTTGGAGGAACCATTCCGAGGGAGGATAAAGAGGCTCATGAATACCAACTGTGGGTGAAGGGCTAGGGAGCGAAGTTGCGGAGAGCGTGGTTCTTGACTCAGTCGAGAGCGAGTTGCTTGAGAGTAGCCCGAGACGATTGCACCATGCAAACACTTGATGAGGCAGTTGAGAGATAGGAGGAGGAGGAAGACCAAGGAAGGTTCCAAGCAAAGAGGAGTCTTTCTAGATGCCGGGAGAGACACTAGTCAAGGAATCGACGGTTTGCTTGTTGGCTACAGAAGAGATGGTTGTCTCGAGTGAGGTCTCGAGATTTTGGCTCATGATATGTCGATCGGTCAATGGTGACTATCTTTCCATTATGAGGGAAAGACATCTTGCGGAAAAATCATGGATGGGACATGAAAACATAGCATAGGTGTAGCTCTACCCCAAAGAGAATGTTGTAATCTAGAGGGGCGTCGATGACTTCGACGTCAACGCAAACGAGTCTTTCCCCGCAAGAGTGATAGGACAATTACGGAAGAGAAAAATTGGGCGGGGAGGCATGGCCATCCCACGCTCGAAGGGTGATCATGGAAGGGGCCAACTCAGCAGATCCGAGTTGCTTCCAAGCCGAGTGGACATCACGCGGTAGATGCCCCTCATCAATTATGCACCGGGAAATGTTAGCGTTCCGGATTTTGAATGGGATTTGGAAAGCGACGAAAGCGAGAAGAGGAGGATGTTTGATTGATGGGCATCGAAAACAATCATTTGGTCATCGACGGGATCTACAGACGCATGGTAGATAGCAGAGCCTTCTTTTGGGAAGGGCATGACCGGAGGAGTTCCAATGTGGAAATGGCGGCAGGAGATCACACAAATCATCTACTATGCTATACGAATGAGTAGCTCGACCGAAGCGACATTTCGGCGTAATGGTCCCTTAGGAATCTTGGTATGAACCTCAACTTGTTGGAAACATGTTGTCATTGATGGCAAAGGAGATGGCAAAGGAAGAACACCGAGGCGACAACAAGGCAAAGGAGATGGCAAAGGAAGAACACTCGAGGCAACAAGGCAAAGGAGATGGCAAAGGAAGAACACTGAGGCAAAGGAGAATAGAGTAGCATCGGGCCAAGGAGCGAGATGAAACAAAGAGAGCATAAGACAAGTAGTCGAGGAATGAGACAGAGTGATGAGGAACAATTATTCTAGTGGGAAGATCGTGAAGCACTGCTGGGGAGAATACATCAATTCATTCGTCGAGAATTAAAGTCAAGATGAGGAACAGAACTACGGTAACGTAGTGGAGTTCGAAGTTGAGAAAAGAATCTGTTGAATTGAAGGCGTAGAAGATCGGAGCCTCATGGGATGTGCTACAAGTATAACGGGTGGAGTGGATTCTATATACGCAATAGAGAAAGGAGCACAAAGAAACTAAGACAACAGGGATATAGCGAAAGGAAGAGACAAAGAAGTAACAAAGGCAACGAAAAGGAGGCGATGTGAAGACGAGGCGTGAGAGGCACAGGCGAAGAACAGAGCGAGGCAGCAAAAAAGAAGCAAAGGCAGAGGCAGAGCGACGGGGAGCGAGCAGAGGCGAGAGCGAGCCGTTATAAAATTCTGAGAATCGCCCAGCCGGGCAGACACATTCATATGCATAATTTCAGGAATCGCACACTCCATCGGCGTTATACATATAATATAACACAAACTTATTCCGGGAGATCGCTTAACTCCCGGCTGACAATACAATGCATATAATATAGAACCATATTCCGAGAATCGCACACTCCAACCGGCGTTATACATATAATATAACACAAACTTATTCCGGAATCGCCTCACTCCAAAGCTAGCAAAAATATATATAAACATATATGTGCAAATAGGGTGCATCACATAAACAAAGGTCCAAGGCATTTATATTATGGAGCGCATAAAAACAAAAGTTTGATAAGGTGGGACCCCTCCCCAATTGCAATCGGAGATCGCAAGAGCGATGGAACATGCAACCAACTCGAGAGTTGCGATTACGGTTGAAGCCCGGACTCGATGGGTGGATAAACGAGGGGATAATACATATTTTAGTTACGGTCAAATCGCATCGGCGATTGGTCAATCGCATCGGAGAACATATGAGTTGCGATTACGATTGGAAGTCCGGACCCGATGGAGGTATGAATTGTAATTCAAACTTGTTTGAAGTCCTTTCCCAATCGCATCGACAAAATACAATGAAAAGTGCCCAATCGCAACACATATTAAAAGACTTGCGATTGCGATTGAAGTGGCGGACCCGATGGCATTATACAATGGATTTAATAGGTTTAATCGCATCCGGGGTCTTAATCGCAATCTGAACTTTCCGATTGATCGCACGACTTGTGTAATATGTTGCGATTGAAGTGGCGGACCCGATGGCATTATACGATGGATTTAATAGGTTCAATCGCATCCCGAGATCTTAATCGCAATCGGAACTTTCCGATTGATCGCATGACTTGTGTAATACGTTGCGATTAAAGTGGCGGACCCGATCCTCGTTATATGCGGGAGTTAATATGTGCAAATCACATGCAGTGTTCGATCACAATCGGAACTTTTATACTTGTGTGACCTCGATTGCATTTGTTCAAAGTTCGAACCCGATTGCGCTATGAGCCATGTTTTATGTGGTCATCGCGTCCATTTGATCAATCGCAATCGCAAGTTTTATTTGACACCACCGATCCGCCGACGGAGATGTGGGGCCGGACCCCTTCATATATTAGAGGTCGTGATTTGATTTATTGGATTGTTTATATAAAATAATTGCTGTGAGATATATAAAACATGGTTGCGGTTGTATTAAAACATGCGTGTGGTGCCGCTAGACCCACGGGCCTCGGCTAACGGAGGGCAATTATTAATGTAATACAATTGTAATATATGTATGTTCGGCTCGCGGAACTCGCCACATCAATAAGACACTTATGCGTGTAAAGGATTGAATTACGGTCGATGATTCATTTATATATAAAGCGCCGGTATAAAAATAAAATAAAAATGCAGTTCATAAATTCAGTGCGTGAAATGACTGCGATAAACATAAAGGCATACAGAGAAGAGAAAGGGACAAAGAGATAGTTAGAGAAAAGACAAATGCGCATACAAGCCAAGAGACAAAATGAGTGAGTTTTGAGTTCACATTGTAATTCGAATGTAAATGTTTTAATTGTTTTTATTGTTTGTGATGCATTGGCAAGTCTCCGAAGAGAGAAAATATCCCACCGTAATATTAAAATAAGCACCTACGGTTACATTTTTTTTGAGTAAGGTCGAAAAGAGATGAGAAGGCGAGAAGGAAAAAGAGAGCATGATCTGTCCATTTCGAATTCCCGGTAGAATACAAATAGTCATGAAGCTATCTTGTATAAAAAGGGGGTAATATCCAAGAGGAGAGATTGATGAAAACAAAATGAGAAGAGGAGAGAGTGTAGCGAGGAATTGAAAGATAGTTGAAGAAAATAAGAAAAGTCGCAAGAGGATGAGAGTGTGAATATAGAGAATGCTGAGTATGAAGAATTGAGGAGAAAAGAAGAGAAGAATGAAGGGGTGAGCGGATATGATGCGGGTGCGATATAAGATTTGATGAACAGAGAAGAAAGTACGGAAGCAGGGAGCCGATATCCAAGGTAAATTAGCAAGTGTTTTTTCTTTTGAAAGAATAAAGAAGTTGGAGCTTCCTATCAAGTTAGTAGCTTGATAGATGTCGGTTGTAGCTGACCGAGGTAGGAAGCCTCACGTGGGTTGGTGCCTGCGGGAAAAATAGATGGGAGTTGGTGCTTCACATCAAGTTGTAGCTTGATAAAATGTCGGCTATAGCCGACCGAGGGTTGGAGCCTCACCGTAGGTTTGGTGCATCGTAGAAAATTGATGGGAGTTGGAGCTTCCTTGCAAGTTGTAGCTTGCGAGACTGAGGATAGAGCCTCCGTAGCAGGTTGGTGCTTGCGTAAAACAGTGGTGAGAGGGAGTTGGAGCTTGCCTTTGCATCACAACAATAATAAGATGTGGTTTTTCTCCCTTTGATGGGTTTCCACTTATATCTCGGTGTCTCTGTGCATGATGTTTATGTGTTGATGTGATTTATCTCATCTCGTCTAATACTTGTTACTCTCATATTCAATCTGTTATTACATTAACAAATCTGTTTGATAGTAATACTTGTTGCTCACATATTAAGTTGACCATGAAATGAAGGTGTAAATAAGATTTAAAAGAAAAGTTTTTAAAAGTCCATGTATGTGTTAAACCCTGATTCACTCGGTTTAACTAAGGGTTCAACAATTGGTATCGAGCCAGTTCCTTTGGTGTAAGCAATATCTTGAAGGATATCCGTTGAGTCATGGACTATCAAAATGTACTCCATGCTAAATACAACTAACTTTCACCCCGAATGGAGAGATAAGGTTAAGATAGGATTTATGAGTCGATGATCCGAGGTATGGAAGCTTGTTTGTGATGGTTACTTTGCCTGAGTACTCACCCACAGATGAAAGAACAACAGAGGAATGCTAAAGCAAAATGTGTGATATATGACAATCTTCATAACAAGGACCTTGAGTTGATAATGGATTTAACCTCTCGCAAAAAGAAATCTGGGGATAGACTCGCACTTCATACATGGAGTAGACACTAAGAATTCATGACCGACAAGAAGGATAAGAGAATTAAGAAAAAAAGAAATTCATGTCAAAAAGAATATTCTCAATCAAATGACGTACCTGCTAGTGTGAATGGTAGTAAGAACCATGAAGAAATTCATGTTGAAGAAAGGGCCAAACTTGACATCGCTTTGACTGAAATATAAAGATTGAAGAATGAAAACAAAGACCTTAAGACAGAGTGATGCAAATATGTGATGAGAGAGAATTTGAAGATAAGAAAGAAATTGTTGGCTCTGAAGACACACCTTGAAGAAGCAAGGAAGATAGAAGACACTTTCTTTGCAACAAATGAGAAAGAAAAGTCGAGAATGTGAAAGATTGGAAGAAGAAGTGATGAGCCTAAGAAAGAACTTAGAAAAAGCCCAAAGAGAACTACTAATGAATACACCTCTAATGAAAAGCTCTAGACAGCTTGGACCAAATTCTCAATGCTCAAAGACCACCTCACATAAAGGTCGGGATAGGATATGAAGGGGAAACCAGTAAGTCCAAGATTGAAGATAAAAGGAATGTCATTTTTGTAAAGGCAACAAAGGAAGATGAAGCGACTCGGAAGATTCCCATCGAAGAAGAAGCCAAGCAAGAACAAGATTTGTAAAGAAACAAACATAACCAAGCAACAACATGAGAAGACAAAGAATGAAGGGATGAAACAATCGACTACTAAAGGCTCACATGCTCCTAAGGATGAAGTGAATAAATTTGGAAGTTGTCAAAGGAGGTTCTTTCCTCCTATGAAAAAATAGCACATGTTTCTCTTTTCATAAACCAGGACATAACTAGCACAATGTAAGAGAAGGTCTATCAACTCCAACCAGCAAAAGATGCAGCAAAAGAGAAGAACCCCTCAAGCAAGCAAAGGGAAAAGACAATCTTCCACAAAGTATACAAATCATTTCCATGGCTACTCATGTATGCATGCAATGAATTTGGACATAAATATGTTGATTGTAAATTATGTTCAAAAAAGGGGAATGAAATATTATACATCGGCCCAAATGCACCTTGGTCAAATAAGATGTTATGTATGCCTCAAGCGTGGTCACAAAGCTAAAGACGTAAAGCTGCCATATATATTAAAGAACTCCAGACAGCATGATGAAATCCAATCCAATCAAACAAAACTATGAATCGGAAAGGAGTGTAGACATTATGATGAACCCCAATAGAGTATGGAAAGAAAAGAGAAAAGTAGGAGCCTATCATCTCAATAACATAATAAATCCGCCATAGTCTCGAGGGAGCTGCTCTAGGAAGCAAAGCAAAAATCCATCCGAGTGACAAATATGAAGCAACATCCCGTGGGAGGCAGGTTCATATATTTACCCCATGAAAGTAGTCTAAGAAGATCTCCTTGGAATGATAACGACTATGAGATCAGAAGAGAATGGAAGTTTCTCTAACAAAGATCTATGGAAGAAGAAGACCATCTCAAAACTCACAATAGCCGAAAGAAATTGTTAGAAGGGAGATTAAAGGCAAGCAAAGGCATTTGACTAGTTAAACTCGTGACGAGAATTCCATATGAATGAGACCCTGAAGCGAATATTTATAAGAAATGCATAAGAAACTCTGCATAAGAATAATCGAAACCGTGTTATGTATGGTGGAAATTGGCAAAGGTTATGTATGGTGCAAGGGTTGTGAATGGTGAAGCGGAACCATAGTCAAATGCGCAATGTGAATGGTGGAGTGAAAACCTTCGTGAGTGGGTTCGAATCATTATAATATCTTTGAAAAACGACTATTTAATAAAGAAGACCGAACCTTGGTGAAACACTATAGCAAAACCACTTATGGTTTTCCGGATTATTTCGTACCACTTTTGGTACGGAGGTAGTATTATCTAGAGGGCTAGCGATTCCATAAGATTGTTGACACGTGGCATAGGTGGTATTGGAAGCCACCGTTTAACTTTCGTGATTTCGCAAGTTAACGTCAAGTACCGGGACATTGAGCGGAATTTCTCGGGACCGTTGATTTGAAAAAGGGGACATCCGGCGGTGACTATTCGATGAAGATACGCAAAGTTTAATAAAAGTGCGCGTGAAGATAGAGGAGGTACGGTGCATAGGTGGGTCGGTCCAAAAGTCTTATTATAAAGTTTGTTTTTTCAAAGCATGGAGTATTAATACAAGGTCGGGCGGCGAACTATAAAGTGAGTGGTATATTCAAATATTCAAAGGTTTGTTATGAAGTCCGGTTGCGATTATTAAAAAGGCATCAAGCCATGGTAACGATTGAATTGGTATATAAAGCGCAGTATAAAGCGAAGAAATGATTTTGGAACTTGTCATAGAAAATAAAAATGCAGTGACATTCTTTCAAATTAGGATGACAAAATAAGTAGCGAGTTAATGATGCCAATATCAGATTTAGTATATTGATGATTGTTGGTGTGAACGGTGGGAAGATCAATAGTGGAAACTATGGGTTCATGTGCAAGCTAAAATGAAATCTTTGCATGGTTTATCAAGGTAATATCAATTGGTACTAGGTATGGAGTCGCATATCTATCAATAGAATATCAAGAGTTATCATGGAACGAGCAATATGATACAGGGTCCTCAAGATCAAAGAACTATGGAAAAAAGAACCTCAAGCACAAAGGATTTGCGAGGAGTTGTTTTGGAAGAGTGTGTAACGATGAAAGTCATTAGTCTCTTATATTGAAAGATATTGCCTATCCTCACAATAAGCGTAAGCTGCCAGTGTGATTCATTTATTTACAATAACAACAAGGACCTTTCGGTCTTTAAGTGTATTATCCCTTTGTCGACGCTTTAGCACGGATTACCAACAATAGGCGGTCGAGGTGAAACCACAACAATAGAAGATATATTGGCATCATCACAACGGAATAGATTTTGACTACGAGATGTCTATTGCGGAAAGAAGACATATTCCATCCGCAATCTTCGTCAACAGAAATATATTAGCACACTGACATCGTATATAGACCAGAAGTATAGTTGAAGCAAGTCTTGATCCAATGATGCATCTCTTATTATACAAGTCTAATTATAGCTTCATTACTTTGGAATGATATCAACTTAATGTGTATATACAAGTTAAAATATTCTCAAAAGTGTTCTCTCAACCAATATTGTACACCGAGTATAGAGCGAAAGCATGGTACAAAGTCGGAAGAAGAATGCCTAAACACATCTCAAAGAGAGAAAATGAAAAAGATAGAATCTACACTAAGAAATGTGCAACCCCTTGCCATTGATGTCTAAAGGGAGGGAAAAAGCGAGTAATAGAAGAAAGGGTCTTCTAAAAGAAGCTGGACAAAGGTAGACTTGGAGGGAGCATTGGATTATTGGTGGATGTGTTGCCATCAATGCCAAAGGGGAGACCGTTGGAAATGTTGTCATTGATGGCAAAGGAGATGGAAAAGGAAGAACACGAGGGTAGAAACAAGGCAAAGGAGATAGCAAAGGAAGAATACGAAAGGGCAGCAACAAGGCAAAGGAGATGGCAAAGGAAGAACACCGAGGCGACAAAAGGAGAATTAAGGAGTAGCATCGTCCCAAGGAGCAGATGAAACAAAGAGAGCATAAGACAAGTAGCCGAGGAATGAGACAGAGTGATGAGGAACAATTATTCTAGTGGGAAGACCTGTGAAGCACCGTTGGGGAGAATACATCAATTCATTCTGCGAGAATTAAATCAAGATGAGGAACAGAACTCCGGTAACGTAGCGGAGTTTGAAGTTGAGGAAAAATAACTCGTTGAATTGAAGGCGTAGAATATCGGAGCCTCATAGGATGTGCTACAAGTATAACGGGTGGAGTGGATTCTGTATACGCAATAGAGAAAGGAGCACAAAGAAACTAAGACAACGGATATAGCGAGAAAGGAGAGAGACAAAAGAAGTAACAAAGGCAGCAAAGGAGGCGGTGTTGAAGTCGAGAAACGAGCGAGGCACGATCGAAGAATAGAGCGAGGGCAGCAAAAAAGAAGCGAGAGCGGAGGCATAGCGACAGAGCAGAGACGAGAGCGGAGAGCGAGCCGTTATAAAATTCGAGAATCGCCCAAGCCTGAGATACATTCATAGGCATAATTCAGGGAATCACACACTCCAATCGCGTTATACATATAATATAACACAAACTTATTCCAGGGAATCGCTTAACTCCGGCGGAAATACAATGCATATAATACGAACCATATTCAGGGAATCGCACACTCCAACGCAGCGTTATACATATAATATAACACAAACTTATTCCGGGGAATCGCTTCACTCCGCAGAAAAGAAAAGTATATATAAACATATATGTGCAAGATGCATCACATAAACAAAGGTCCAAGGCATTTATATTATGGAGCACATAAAACAAAGTTTGATAAGGTGGGACCCCTCCCCAATCGCAATCGGAGATCGCAAGGGAGCGAAACATGCAACCACGCGAGAGTTGCGATTGCGATTGAAGCCCGGACCCAATGGGTGGATAAACGGGGGATAATACATATTTGAGTTACGGTCAAATCGCATCGGCATTGGTCAATCGCATCGGAGAACATATGAGTTGCGATTGCAATTGAAAGTCCGGACCCGAAATGAGGTATGAATTGTAATTCAAACTTGTTTGAAGTCCTTTCCCAATCGCATCAACAAAATACAATGAAACAGTGCTCAATCGCAACACATATTAAAAGACTTGCGATTGCGATTGAAGTGGCGGACCGGATGGCATTATACAATGGATTTAATAGGTTCAATCGCATCCGCGTCTTAATCGCAACTGGAACTTTCCGACCGATCGCACGACTTGTGTAATATGTTGCGATTGAAGTGGGACGGACCCGATGGCATTATACGATGGATTTAATAGGTTCAATCGCATCCGGGATCTTAATCGCAATCGAACTTTCCGATTGATCGCACGACTTGTGTAATATGTTGCGATTGAAGTAGGCGGACCCGATCACGTTATATGCGGGAGTTAATATGTGCAAATCGCATCCGTGTTATGATCGCAATCGAAACTTTTTATCTCGATATGTCCCCGATTGCATTTGTTCAAAGTTCGGACCCGATTGCGTCTATGAGCCATGTTTTATGTGGTCATCGCGTCCATTTGATCAATCGCAATCGCAAGTTTTGTTTGACACCACCGATCCGCCGACGGAGATGTGGGGCCGGACCCTTCATATATTAGAGGTTGTGATTTGATTTATTGGATTGTTTATATAAAATAATTATCCATGAGATATATAAAACATGGTTGCGGTTGTATTAAAACATGCCACATGGTGCCGTAGACCCATGGGCCTCAACTTAAATCAGGGAGGGCGATTATTAATGTAATACAATTGTAATATATGTATGTTCCAGCGCTGCTTGGAACTCGCCACATCAAACAAAGACACTTGCTGCGTGTAAAGGATTGAATTACGATCAATGGATTCATTTATATATAAAGCGCCGTATAAAAAATAAAATAAAAATGCGGTTCATAAATTCAGAGTTACGCGCGCCCATAAAGCAGAAAGGCATACAGAGAAGAGAAATGGACAAAGAGACGCGATAGAGAAAAGACAAATGCTTGAGCAAGCCAAGAGACAAAATGAGTGAGTCGGGAGTTCACATTGTAATTCGAATGTAAATGTTTTAATTGTTTTTATTGTTTTGTGATGCATTGGCAAGTCTCGAAGAGAGCAAATATCCCAACGTAATATTAAAATAAGCACCTACGGTTTACATTTTTCAGAGTAAGTTTGAAAAAGAGATGAGAAGAGCGAAAGGCAAAAGATACATGATCCGTCTATTTTGAATTCCCGATAGAATACAAATAGTCATGAAGTTATCTTGTGTAAAAGGGGTAATATCCAAGAGGAGAGATTGATGAAAACGGAATGAGAAAAGGAGAGAGTGTCAAAGCAGAATTGAAGATAGTTGAAGAAAATAAGAAAATCTGCAAGAGGTCGAGAGAGTGTGAATATAGAGAATGTTGAGTATGAAGAATTGAGGAGAAAAGAAGAGAAGAAGGAAGAGCTGAGCAGATATGATGCAGGTGTACGATATAAGAGTTGATGAACAAACGAGAAGAGAAAGTACGAACGGTCGATATCCAAGTTAAATCGACAAGTGTTTTTTCTTTTGAAAGAATAAGGAAGTTGGAGCTTCCTATCAAGTTGTAGCTTGATAGATGTCAGCTTGTAGTAGACCGAGGTAGGAGCCTCTGTAGGGTTGGTGCAGCAGAAAATAGATGGGAGTTGGTGCTTCCACATCAAGTTGTAGCTTGATAAAATGTCAGTTATGGTCGGTCGAGGTTGGAGCCTCCTGTAGGTTGGTGCACAGTAGAAATTGATGGGAGTTGGAGCTTCCTTGCAAGTTGTAGCTTGCAGAATTGAGGATAGAGCCTTCAGTAGGTTGGTTCTGCAGAAAAGGGTGGTGAGAGAGAGTTGGAGCTTGCCTTTGCATCACAAAAATAATAAGATGTGGTTTTCTCCCTTATGGGTTTCACTTATATCTCGGTGTCTCCGTGCAAGATGTTTATGTGTTGATGTGATTTATCTCATCACGCTTAATACTTGCTTCTCTCATATTCAATCAGCTATTACATTAACAAAATTTGTTTGATGGTAATACTTGTTGCTCACATATTAAGTTGACCATGAAATGAAGGTGTAAATAAAATTTAAAAGAAAAGTTTTAAAAGTCCATGTATGTGTTAAATCGATTCACTCTCTCTCGGTTTAACTAAGGGTTCAACACAACTTTGGGGCTGAGGGATATGCGAGGGACCATTGGATGTCGAAAGAGGCTCGTAGAACCTAAAGAAGGGGACTCGGGGGCAGATTGAGTGGAAGGTGTGGGGTCATCGAAGTAGACCGACTTTGAAGGTTGAGGTCGATGGTTAGAGGTGGATCGAGTTCATCATGAGGATCCGGTAATTGGAGGAACCAGTAAGGGGAAGGTTGAGTGGCCACCTATCCGTCGGTGGTTGGGTAGCCATGAATCCTTGTTGTGCATCCACCGAGCGCTGAGGGGGTGGTGACGGTTGTTGTGAGGGTTGAGAAGGCAATGGAGGCGAGGTGCTGATGTGTGGAGGAGTCTGAGCACCAAACCGTGGATACGAATAATAAGGGGGTTGGGTAACGATGATGGTGAGCAGGGAGGTTGGGCCAAAAGAGGAGGTATGTTGTATCCCGGATACGTGCTGCCGGGAGGGGGGACAAGTGCGGGAGGTGCTGCCCCCTCCCCCCGAAGAAAACCATAACCCATGGGAGGTTGGGCATATGGATGAGAGAGAGCTCCAACGATACCATCGGCGGCATGAGGTGCCCCCCTGTGCGTTGACACCACCGGGTCCGGGGAGATCGAGTAGAACGGTATAAACATAACTCCGTACGAGCGCATATCAAGTCATATTTTAATGCCGGTTGGAGGGTGGCTTCTTTCGGTTTGGGGGAAAAATGTGATGCGACATCTTTCCCGATAGGAAGCAAGAGAGAGATCTAAAGGAACCAGTCCATGTATACACGGTCTTCGAAAGTAGGGGATTGACATATGCTCTTTATTCTCCACCATTCCCCGGACATGATCGGATAGGCGGGTCGCGGATGATTGACGAAAGAAGTCAAAAAGTTCGATACCGAGTGTCATAATGAAGGGGAAGACTGGAAGTAAGAGAAAAAAAGCCCGGGCAAGAGTCGCAAAGGTGGTATGAGAGGAAATGGGCTGATCAACATACCACTTAGAAGTCGCGCTCAGCAGTGTTCGTTGGAACAACCGAGAGACGGAAATAGTCATCGGTAATGGAGGTAGATGAACACCACATGTGGAAAAGATCGAACATGATTTGAAGGATCTTCTCCGACGAAGGCCTTCAAACTTGGGGATGTCGAGAAGGGATCTTTGTTGGCATAGCAGTGCCAACTAGCGTCATGGTGTATAGGTTCATTTGTCAACCAGTCCAAATCGAGGGAGGGCGAGGCCTACCATGAAGGGGAGCAAGGGTGTAGCCAAGGTAGTTCCCTGTGGCGGTTCTACTAGTAGTAGTCCCCGGTATTAGGGCCGGGATTATCGCTAGCGTTGGGCTCTGGACCGTGACATAGTGAAGGTGGCAGGGGGAGAAAGGCACGAAGTAAGAGGAGAACCCAATGAATCGGAGAGGAGTCGGGAGTGTGGACTCGAAGGTGAACTAACTCGACGACGACGGGAAGAGTAGGTCGACCGAGCCCGGAAAGCGAGGGTGGAGACCAAGAAGTCTGCGGGACGTGCGCCTTGGGGGTGCAATGATTAAAACACAAACATGGCACAAGGGGAAGAAGAACGACCAACAAGGGCGGGGGAGGTGCAAAATCAAGAGATTACAATGTCGAAACAAGGGCGGATAGGGTGCGGTGTCAATGATTTTAAAGTCTTTGCTTGGCGGTGTTAACCGAGCTCTTCTTCGCTTAGGGGTGAGTGTGTGGCATGCATTAATTTTAATTTTTTAAACCCTTTCGTTTTGAGAGCAAAAAGAAAAAGTGTGTCGCGTAAATGCGAAAATAATGCGCATAAAACAGTGATATAATGTTGAAATAACAGAAAATTAATGTGCTACTATCGCATCGATTCAACCCAAAAAGGCGGGTCTCTCAAAACTAATCTAAGAGAGGGAAAAAAACTAGTCAAAACACACTAAAAAGAGGCCAATAGATCTAGGGGTCGAAAGGGACGAGGGATCTAAAGGGAAAAGTCATGGAAGGAGGTGCGGATCACAACCAAGAGCGAGAGGAAAGGTGGTCGGAAAAAAGGAGGAAATCGGAAAAAAGCGAAAGGGGGCAAGGAGGAGGCCCTAAAATTAGATCCAAACAAATCTTTAGGAGGTGATTTCGAAGGGAGAAGAGCTGATTAGAAGAGGTCCGAAAAGGTGGTATCGGATCCGGAAAAAGGGAAAGGGCTGAAACTTTGAAAAAATAGCCCTGAAAATGATAAAAACTCTTCCACCAAAAGTGGAGGGTACCAAGCCCTAATGGGATATGTTCCCACTTAGATGAGCAAAACAGATCGGAAACGCAGTCGACACGGGCCGAGACTGAGGCTGGGAAAACATCGACGAAAGCTTGAGAAAAACCCGGAAAAATTGTAGAAAAAAGAACAGAAAAAAATGGCAGGGTCGCGAGGTTCGGCCCGTTTTCCATGCGGTGTCACGAGAAATGGGCTGAAAAGTGCGACTTGGAGGTCCGCAGTCACGCGTTTATGGGCTGAAAAGTGCGACACGAAGCTCGGGTGTCCCGTGGAAGATTTCGGAAAAGTTGTGGATCTCGATTACGGGCGATGTCACGTCACCTACGTAATAGGGGCCGAAACACGCGAAGTTAGAAATTTTAATGTTTTTAGGGTTTTTATAGGGAAAAAACAACATAAAAAATAGGAAAAAACAAAAAAGTCAGAAAAGAAACCCTAGGGTGCCGAAGTAGCTGGATATCCGAGGGAATATGAAAAATGACAATGATCGTAATTGAAAACCCGTGTGGAGTCACCAATTGTTAGTATGAATCCTTTGTCGATGTGTACGAAAAAAGACCACTTTAGCTACACATAACTAATAGCCCTAACATCAAAAGTGGTCGCCAATATCTCGGATCTACGATTAGTTGACCAAGACAAGAGCTGCAAAAAAACGGATCTATGCATAGAAAGACATTAAAAAGTAAAAAGAAGGGTTTGCTCCATATATCCAATAGACAAGACAAGAACAATTTTTTGAAAGAATTTTGTATTAAGGGCACTGGAAGGAAAACAAGAAAGATGTTTCCAATTCTCCTCAATGGGATTTGTTCTTGGAAGTCCTCAACATTTCAGATCTAGCATTTCTCTCTCCTGTTGGTGTAGAAAACCCAGACAAAGATAGAACTCAAAGGGAGCTCACACACAAGAAATAATGGAAAATATGACAATGAAAATGGCTCAAGAGTCGACCAAGAGTTTAGATCCAGAGTGATCTAATAGAAACAAAAGGTGAAGAATGGTAGGAAAAAACCCTCCTATTTATAACAAAATATTGGGTCATTCTAGATCTTGGTGCATGATTAAAATAATGTTAACCAAATCTAGATCCACCTTTATGGAATATTTTATTATATTTGTTGGAGGGAAAAAGTATTTGACTTGGGTCAAATCCCTTTATTTGTCAATAATAAATAAATAAATGATTTATTTGTCTTTTTAAGGAAGTGGTTGAAGGATAATCAAATAAATAATGATTTATTTAATTATTTGTGGGTGATTTGGTCATATTTAACAAGGAATATTATCTAAATAAGATTTAAATAATTATTCCTAGAAATAATAAGATAAATAAAGGTTTATCTAATTAATTTCTTTGTTTTGGGTTAAACATGACTAGGAATAATAGTTAAATTATGGTTTAAATTAATTTATTCCATGAGGAAAAATCAAACAAAATAGGTTTGTTTAATATTTCCTTTTGGGGTTTCTGTTTATACCATAAAAAACCTAATAAATGTGGTTTATTAAGTTATTTTTACATAGTGAAAGCAATTTTACTTAGGGTAAAAATTGGTCTTACATGGTGTACTTAGGGTCCATCTAATGATAGTAGGTTAGATGACCAAAAAAATGGTGTAACGATTGCCCCCAGCATGCGAGTGTTAGGAGCAAATCGTATGATCGTAAGTACGTTGTAAGAACTCAATCACCATACATCAAAAGGGAAGTCGAGAGAGAAATGTAAGGTAGACTAATGTCTCGAAGAACTAGACTACGAGGAGATGAGACTTGCAGTGCAACAAGTCTCCTTTTATGAGAGGGTACTGTGCTAAAGGCGACGGGGGAGGCATACCTATGCCCACCGAGACAATGTACAAAACAATAGTGTGTCCAGTAAACAAGGGACCAAACCATAAAGTACAACCGGCATAAACATGAGCCGGATAAAAAATACAATGAGGGATCCCACATACATGCCGTGGCCCGGGATAACGACGGGGACTTATACAATAATATACGAGTACATGAGATAAAAATACAACCCAAATGCCCCCTATAAGTGGGGAAGGGGCTCACAAAATCTAACGTGATACATGCAAATCAAAGAGGCAGCAAGCGCTAAGGTGACATCATCAAATATATGGAGCCGCATCGAAGTTCGCAATGAAGAGGTCATCCCAGGGCGTGTGGGGGAGCTACCTACGGGGCCACCACCTCATGAGGGTTGAGACATCTCACACACACCGGAATCACCAAAAAGCGTCTGTGCATCATCTGAACCATCAAGCATATGAATCTCGATCATGCTCGAAAGGAGCTAGAGTGGAGAAACAATCAAGTCAAAGGGAAATGAGAGATCCCTTAGCTCTGATCCAAGGCAACGAACAAGAGTGGAAGTCGGAACCAAGGTACACCGCCCTCAGACCTGTCTTCCGGAATGGAGAAACCGATGTCGACGAAGGAGGGTCCACCATAAGTGAGGCAATGAGAGATCCTCAACTAAGGCACGAGAGAAAATAGTAGAGTCACTGGATAGACTAATACCAATGATGATGATGGAATGGAGGGACCGAGTAGCGAATGGACGACTTCCCTGCATAGAGCATAAAGGGCAAGAATGACATGGCAAGCGACGAATGACACAATATCATAAGGGATAGGGGACAGGTGGGACTGAAGGCCATAATGTGCGACACAAGAGAGAGACCAAGCAATGAAGGATGGAGGACTATAAGCGGGGTACAAAGGGACTCAGGGATAGACTCCATGAATGCGATGATGACTCAACTTGGATTCTCTAAACAAGGAGCGACTCGATGGTCATGCCACAAAGTAAAGGTCCAATGGGGGACCATGAAAACATGAGTACGAAGATGGGAACTCATGACGAACATCAACACGAGCATGGATAAGTATGGAGGCCAAATGATGCCCCTAGTATGAGTGTTTCAAGTGAATAAATTCAATTTTGAGGAGGGTTATGGTTGAGGGGCATAGATGCCCCCCAAGCATCTTGTGGTCATGCCAAAATGTATTTAGAAAAGAGGGGAATCTAAACAAATTTTAATGATGTGGTGCGCCATTTGTTTTCGTTATGGTTATGCAGTTTGAGAAAGGGAATGGAGGATTACCAATCTCTTTTGGTACTAGCATATAGGAAGAAAATGGACTTTAAGTTTCCGGTGGCATACTCGGTGTGACTATCCCAAAGAGAGGAGTTGGAGATAATGAGTCGATGCTCTTGTAGAAAAGCTATAGGTTGGTCAACAACAATGTCTAAGAGACGGATTTGTTGATATAAGATGAAGGAATGATAAGGGGGTATCATCCTTAGAGCGATCCGAAGTTATATGGGACTCTAGAGGTTCTTCTAAATGTGGAAGAATAATGGTCCCTAAAGTCGGCATGACCGGATACACTAGGAGAGTTGTGGAGAATTGTTTCTCTTGGTCTCTCAAATGTGGGTGCCCCCTTACCCAAACATTTGGGTTTTTAATGTAATGGCCACAAGGTGTATGTGGTGTGAATGCATGGGTTCGATGTAAGGGGGAATAGAGAAAGTCGGGGGTGGGGATTTTTTCCATAATGTCATCATCGTGATAGAAGATGGGGTGGCTGGTGGAAGAAACACCACCCGACGTGGCGAAGTTACTCGAATCATCATCATGAGAAGAGAGGTTCACATGCGCGTTGTCACAGAGGGTGACAGAAGAGTAAGAAGATAAAGGATCTCACCGATGTTGAGCCCGAAGGTGATCGCGGGAAGGAAGGTCAAGCGAAACAACGAGGGGAAGATTTAGATGGAATGTTCCCCGAGGGTCTCATAGATGATGATAGGTAGAAAATGTTGGATGAAGGGCTCGTCATCTCGACATCGGGAGGGGGAATGTCAATGGGAGCAATCATGTCCGGTATTTTTGCCAAAGAAAAAATGCGCAAATAGGGGAGAGGTGGACTCATTGCGCTTAGCCTCGGATTGGCGGACTACGGCTAGAGAGGTGCGAAGGTCCTCGAGGCGGGGACAAAGGTGGGTGTAATGGCCATGGAGACTCACACAAAGCACGGGGGGTGGTTGGTGTGAATAGTCTTGGGGGTTCTCGCCGCGGTCACGAAAAGGAATAGAGGCTTCCGAGACCGTGGACTCACGGAATGCGACATTAACCATGGGCTTGAGATGAAGCAATTCGAGACGTGTATGGGTGGCGTGATCGACAATATCACACAAAGCACGATGGATGGTATGCTTTTGGAGGCCCAGAGGAGGGTAGGGTTTGTTAGGACAAAGCTTGTCCTCTGATGCCCCCTTGCGAGCTCTTCCCTTCTTACTCGAAGCGGTCGCAACGGAGGAGGTGGTTCTCGTTGAGGGTGGTCGAGGCATCATCGGCAGGGGAGAAGTCATGGGGACCGGTTGAACCGGGGGTCAAAGCAATATAAGGTTTGGGTTGACGGCAAGGTTGAGGGCCGGAGGATCAAGGTACCGTACGGGAATCCCAAGGGGTCGTAGTTAGGGAAGAGAGAGGGTGGCCATGACGAGTATCGTGTACACTCCTGGTGGTGGAGCTAGAAACGATATCCGACCCGGAGGGGGTAATGGCCCGGTGGGATGGCTCCTAAAGGGCTAAGTCTTGGAGGAACCGTTCCAGGGAGGATAAATAGTCTCATGACTACCAATTGTAGGTGAAGGGCTAGGAGCGAGTTGCGGAGAGCGCGGTTTCGCTGACTAGCCAAAGTGAGGTTGCTTCGAGAGCGGCCCGAGACGATTGCACCATGCAAACACTCGATCGGTACAGGGTCGAGAAGATAGGAGGAGGAGGAAGACCCGGGAAGGTTCCGAGCAAAGAGGAGTCTTTGTAGACGCCGTGAGAGACATTAGTCAAGGAATCGACGATTTTTCTTGTTGGATACAGAAGAGATGGTCGTCTCTGGGTGAGGTCCGAGATTTTCGCTCATGATATGTCAACTTGTCAATGGTGACTATCTTTCCATTATGAGGGAAAGACATCTTCCGAAAACCGCGGATGGGACAGACAAACATAGCATAGGGTGTAGCTCCGCCTCAAGAGAATTTTGTAATCTAGAGGGGCGTCAATGACTTCGACGTCAACGCAAACAGCCTTGCCCTCGCAAGAGTGATAGGACAATTACGGAAGAGGCAAATGGGGTCGGGAGGCGTGGCCATCCCATGCTCTAAGGGTGATTGTGGAAGGGGCCAACTCGAGAGATCCGAGTTGCTTCCAAACCGAAGTGGACATCATGCGGTGGATGCCCCCCTCATCAATTATACAACGGGAAATGTTAGCGTTCAGATTTTGGCTCGGGATTTGGAAGGCGAAGGAAGCGAGGAAGAGGAGGATGTTCGATTGATGGGCGTCGAAAACAATCATTTGGTCATCGAGCGGGATCTACGAGCGCCCATGGCGGAGCAATGTAGCCTTCTTTTGGGAAGGGCACGGCTGGGAGGAGTTCCAATGTGGAAATGGCGACAGGAGATTGCGCCAAATCATCTACTATGCTATACGAATGAGTAGCTCGACCGAAAGCAGTATTTCGGCATAATGGTCCCTTAGGAATCTTGTTATGAACCTCAACTTTGGGCCGAGGGATATACGAGGGATCATTGGATGTCGAAAGAGGCTCTGTGAGAACTGAAGAAAGGGGACTCGGGGTAGAGCGAGCGGAAGGTGTGGGGAATGCGGCGAGACAGAGTTTGAAGGTTAAGGTCGATGGTTAGAGGTGGATCGAGTTCATCATGAGGATCCGGTCATTGGAGGAACCGGAAAGGGAAGGTTGAGTGGCCACCGTCCGTCAGGGTGGTTGGGTAGCCACGAATCCACTGTCGTGCATCCACCGACGCTTGAGGGGGCGAGTGACGGTTGTTGCGGCGGGGTTGAGAAGGAAAGGGAGGCGGAGGTGCTTGGCCTTTGGAGGAGTCGGAGCACCAAACTCACGGATACGAATAATAAGGGGGTTGAGTACTGATATGGTGAGCGAGGAGGCTGGGCCAAAGAGAGTTATGTTGTATCCTGGATACGTGCTACGAGAGAGGGACAAGTGCGGGAGAGGTCGCGCCCCCTCCCCCGGAAAAACCATAACCCATGGGAGGGTTGGGCATATGGATGAGAGAGAGCTCCAACGATACCTTCGACGGCATGAGGTGCCCCCTCGTGCGTTGACACCCTACCGAGTCCGGGAAGATCGGGTAGAACGCGTATAAGCATAACTCCGTCCGAGCGTAGATCAAGTCATATTTTAACGCCGCTGAGGGCGGCTTCTTCGGCTTGGGGAAAATGCGATGCAACATCTTTCCCGATAGGAGGCAAGAGAGATCTAAGGAACCGGATCCATGTAGACATGGTCTTCGAAAGTAGGAGATTGGCATAGGCTCTTTCTTCTCCGCCATTCCCGGACATGATCGGATAGAGCGGGTCGCAGATGATTGACGAGAAAGAAGTCAAAAAGTTTGATACAGTGTCATAACGAAGGGGAAAGTCACGAAGTAAGATAAAAAAATCACGGGCAAGAGTCGCAAAGGTGGTATGAGAGGAAGTGGTCTGATCAACATACCACTTAGAAGCCGTGCTATAAGCGTTCGTTGGAACAACCGAAAACGAGATAGAGTCACTCGGTAATGGAGGTAGATGAACACCACATGTGGAAAGATCGAACATGATTTGAAAGGATCTTCTCCAGCAAGGCCTTCAAACTTGGAGATGTTGTAGAAGGGAGCTTTGTCGGCAGTAGCGGGCCAACTAGCGTCATGGTGTATAGGGTCATTTGTCAACCGGTCCAAATCAGGGGAGGGCCGAGGCCTACCATGAAGGGGAGCAAGGGCGCAGTGAGAGGTAGTTCCTATGGCGGTTCCGCTAGTAGTAGTCCCGGTATAGGGACGGGATTACTGCTAGCGTTAGGCCCCGGACCCAGGACATAGTGAAGGTGACAGGGAGAACCTAAGTAAGAGAGAACCCAATGAATCAGGAGAGGAGTTGGAGTGTGGACTCTAAGGTGAACTAACTCGACGACGGTGGGAAGGAGTAGGTCGACCGACCGAAAGCGAGGGTGGAGGCCAAGAAGTCTCGGGACGTGCGCCTTGGGGGCGCGATGATGAAAACAAACAAAGATGGCACAAGGGGAAGAAGAAACGACCAACAAGGGCAGGGGAGGTGCAGAATCAAGAGATTACAATGTCGAAACAAGGGCGGATAGGTGCGGTGTCAATTGATTTTAAAGTCTTTGCACGGCGGTGTTAACAGAGCTCTTCTTCGCTTAGGGTGAGTGTGGCATGCGTTAATTTTAATTTTTTAAAACCCTTTCGTTTTGAGAGAAAAAGAAAAAGTGTGTCTACGTATCAAAAATAATCGCATAAAACGATGATATAATGCTAAAATAACGAGAAAATTAACAGCTACTATTGCATCGATTCAACCCAAAAATGCGGGTCTCTCAAAACTAATCTAAGAGAGGGAAAAAACTAGTCAAAACACACTAAAAAGAGGCCAATAGATCTAGGGTCGAAAGCGACGAGGATCTAAACGGAAAAAGCTGCTTTGGAAAGAGGTGCGGATCACGGCCCAAGAGCGGAGGCAAGGTGTCGGAAAAAAGGAGGAAATAAGAAAAAGCAGAAGGGGCAAGGAGGAGGGCCCTAAAAGTAGATCCAAACAAATCTTCGGGAGGTGATTTGAAAGGAGAAAGAGCTGATTAGAAGAGGTCCGAAAAGGAGGTATCAGGATGCGGAAAAAGGGGGCAAACTCGAAAAAACGGACACGAAACAGAGATAAAAACTCTTCCACCAAAAGTGGAGGGGAGTGCGAAGCCCTAGGGGGATATGTTCCCACTTAGATGAGCAAAACGAGATCGAGAAACAGGTCGAAACGGGCGAGACAGAGAGCTGGAAAAATCTGACGAAGCTCGGAAAAAACCCAGAAAAGTTGTAGAAAAAAGCAACGAGAAAAAATGGCGAGGTCGCAAGTTCTAACTTCGTTTTACGTGAGGGGTCTGCAAAAATGGGGATGAAAAGTGCGACCTAGAGGTCTAGGTCGCTGATTTATGGGCTGAAAGAGTGCGATCTCGAAGCTCGGGTGGTGTCCCGCGTGCAGATTTCCGGAAAAAGTTGTCGTCTCGGTTGCTTGGCGATGTCGTCACTCGCACGTAATAGGGCCGAAACATGCGGAAGTTAGAAATTTTAATGTTTTGGGGTTTTATAGGGGGAAAAACAACATAAAAAATAGGAAAAAAAATAAGTCGAAAAGAAACCTAGGGTCCGAGTAGTGGATATGAAGGAATATGAAAAACGACAGACGGTCGTAATTGAAAACCCGTGTGGAGTCACCAATTCTTAGTATGAATCCTTTGTTGATGTGTACGAAAAAAGACCACTTTAGCTACCCATAACTAATAGCCCTAACATCAAAAGTGGTCGCCAATATCTTTAGATCTACAGTTAGTTGATCAAGACAAGAGCCGCAAAAACCGGGATCTATGCATAGAAAGACATTAAGCGAGTAAAAAGAAGGGTTTGCTCCATATATCCAATAGACAAAGACAAGAACAATTTTTGAAAGAAGTTTTTTATTAAGGGAACACGGGAGGAAAAACAAGAAGATGTTTCCAATTCTCCTCAATGGGATGGGTTCTTGAAGTCCTCGCGCTTCGAATCTAGCATTTCTCTCTCCCCTGCTGGTGTATGAAAACCTGAACAAAGATAGAACTCAAAGGGAGCTCACAAACAAAATAATGGAAAATATGACAATGACAATGTGCTCAAAGTCGACTCAAGAGTTTAGATCCAGAGTGATCTAATAAGCAACAAAAGGTGAAGAATGGTAGGAAAAAACTCCCTATTTATAACAAAATATTGGGTCATTCTAGATCTTGGTGCATGATTAAAATAATGTTAACCAAATCTAGATCCACCTTTTATGGAATATTTTATTATATTTGTTGGAGGGAAAAAGTATTTGACTTGGGTCAAATCCCTTTATTTAGTCAATAATAAATAAATAAATGATTTATTTATGTTTTTAAGGAAGTGGTTGAAGGATAATCAAATAAATAATGATTTATTTAATTATTTGTGAGTGATTTGGTCATATTTAACAAGGAATATTATCTAAATAAGATTTAAATAATTATTCCTATAAATAATAAGATAAATAAAGGTTTATCTAATTAATTTCTTTGTTTTGGGTTAAACATGACTAGGAATAATAATTAAATTATGGTTTAATTAATTATTCCATGAGGAAAATCAAACAAAATAGGTTTGTTTAACATGTTCCTTAAAATTGGTCTTACATGGTGTACTTGGGTTCCATCTAATGATAGTAGGTTAGATGGCCAAAAAATGGTGTAACAACAACATTGGAAGTAGTGATAATTTTGATTTAGAAGATTAATAAGAAAGACGACAGACTAGGATCCAAATTATGAGAACCTACAGGTGAAAATACTAAAGAAGGAGATGGTTGAATACACTCGAAACCAGAAAGGACTAATCTGTTACAAAAACAGATTATATATTCCCAATGTAGAATCCTTGAAAAGAGAGATTCTAGATGAATATCACAAACAGTCGTATGCAGGACATCCTGGATATCAGAAAATGTTAACAGCTTTGAAAAAGAATTTGTTTTGTCCAGGAATGAAAAGAGATGTAGCAGAATATTTAGCTAGATGCATGTAGTATCAACTAATTATAGTTGAACATCAACATCCTGTTGGTCTTCTAAATCCCTTGTCGATTGCAAAATGGAAAGGGGACACAGTTTCTATAGATTTTATAACGGGGCTACCCAAAACTAAATACCAACATGATTAAGTGATGGTAGTAGTAGACACTCTAACAAAAGCTACACACTTCATACCTGTAAAGTCTACTTTTGGGATAGCCCAAGTAGCAGATGTGTTTCTAAAAGAGATAGTAAGATTACATGGGGTCCCAAAAGTGATTGTTTCAAACAAAGATGCTAATTTCACAACGGCCTTTTGGAAAGGTCTATTTGGAGGTATGGGCACTAAGTTGAATTTTAGTACTGCCTATCACCCTCAGACCGACGGTCAGACAGAGAGAACTAATCAGATTTTGGAGGATATGCTGAGAATGTATGTGATGGATAGGCCATCGAAATAGGAAGACTACTTGCATTTAGCTGAATTTGCCTATAATAACAGCTACCAATCCTCTATCAAGATGAGCCCGTTTGAGGCACTCTATGGAAGGAAATGTCGTATTCCTTTGAGCTGGAGTCAACCTGAAAATAAGCTAATTTTGGGACCAGATGCTTTACAAGAGATGGAAAGAATTGTTAAACAAATAAAAAGAAACATCAAGACAGCACAAGATCACCAGAAAAACTATGCTGATAAGAAAAGGACACATCGAGAATTCAAAGTGGGGGAGCATGTGTACTTGCGTATTAAACCCAAAAAGAGCACACTTTATGCCAAAAGTTGTGCAAAACTAGCTCCTAGATAGTGTGGTCCTTTTGAAGTGTTAGAAAGGGTGGGACCAGTGGCTTACAAACTGGCCTTACCGCCTCATGTTAAAGTTCATGATGTGTTTCATGTTTCGTTATTAAAAAGATATATACATGATGCTTCTCACATTGTTGATTGGAATGTGGTACAGGTGGAACCAGAAGGGGAGTTCCTTCCAGAACCGCTTCAAATATGGAGCGGGAAGAAATTGAATTGAGGAATCGGACAGTAGCAAGAGTAAAGGTGCAATGGAAGCACTTTACTGCTGAGGAAGCTACCTGGGAAAGAGAAGTTTAAATGATGGAAAAATATCAATTTTTGTTTGGAAAAAAAAATGAACTCTAGTAGCTAGATACCAACACCCAGGACGGTGTTTACTTTCAGACGGGGAATATGTAACACCCCTAGTTTATGTGTTTTATTTTCAAAAAAACTAGACATTCGAACTTTAATCCTAAGGGGAGTGGACCCCAAAGGACAAGTATTTTGTGGATGTAATTAAATATTTAATTTGAGAAAATGAATAAAATAATTCTGTTCAGATTGAAAAAAATTGAGAATTATGAGATCACTTGCTAAATCCATGAGGATGGATAAAGGCAAATAATTTCCCCAAAAATCTTTCAAAAATCCTTGAAAGAATTTATTTCCAAATTAGATTTTGAGGAAAATCTAGTTTCCCCAATGATGTGGAGAGTAGTTCGGAAGAGGTAAAAAGTTGGGAAAAGCAGAAAGCAACTTTAAAAGTCCCTAAATAGGGAAGCCTAGGCAAATAGGAAGAAAAGCATCCTGATATTCTGGACGCAGAATTAGAAACGGGCTTTGGGGAGCAAAAGCTTAAATAAGCTATTCCTGAACAGATCAAGGGTTGTTCTGTTCTGGAGGTGGTCTCAGCTCGGGGGTGAGTTCTGGAGATAGAGGGACTTTACGGTTGGGAGGACTGGTCAATTACCCAAGTGGTATGCTCACAGTAGTTATGAAAAATTGAAAATTTAATTGTGATGTGACAGACTGCAGCTACCTATGTATATTGTGTTTTTTTTTCTGAATTATTATAGTGTTCCATACATTTACATAGTTAAGAAGGGATTTAACCCTCTCAGTTCTGCATGGTTGTAGGAACTAGAAAAATGAGGAAAAATCATCCAGAAGCTCTAAACCAGCCTTTGGTTTAAATATGGAGATTTATAGTACCTCATAATTCACAATTTTGTAACTTTAATCTGCTTCTGTTAACAATAGGATTAAAACAGTGGACACTAGAAATAATTGAATTATGTGGGTAGTAAGAAATTTATGAAATTACTGAGTAAAGTACAGACCTGTAGACTACCAAAATAAAAATACATTGCTATATATAAGTTGTCTGCTACCATAAGGACAGAATTAAAAGAGCATATATTTTAGTACTTATACAATTTCAACTAATGAAGAAACCTAGCTAAATATGATTACCAAATCTACCAACAATTGTAGTATGAGAAATATATATGTAGAATATGTTACTAACATCCCTTGTCAAGGAATAGTCCAAATAGAATAATTATTATAAAATAAGATGAGCATGTGAAATCCTCCATAATGCATGCAACTGTAAAGGCTGTGAAAGTTAACTCATGTTTCACCCATCAGATTTATATAAATTACTAGCCAAGAGGGCTGGCTTAAACAATATAGGCATTGAATCTATTGTGCTAGGAAATAAAGGTACAAGGGTATAGTTGCAGAAACCTTATTAACAATATAAGTGATTATTATTATGGAACCTCAAACTCAGGATTATACATAGAATCCATGAATATGTATATAAAGTAAGTGAATTCATCGACTCTGTAGATATGGAAATACCTCATGCACTGAAATATTTAGGCTTGAAAATAAATAAATAAAATAAGACGAACAAGCTTATTAATTTTTTCAGCCCAACGTAGCTGTATAGACGAGTAATTATACGAAGATGGAAAACGAAGGGTCACAGATAATATCATTTATGGACAAGCTTAATCGAGGGAAATTTGTAAATAAACCATTAGATACATAGAAGTTCCAAATCTTGCATGGGATTATATCTTCAATAGTTAATAATAGGAACATAGAAATTAAGAATTCTGATAATATTAGCATTAATGCAAAAATTTCAACAGTCCTATTGTCTGGCTTAAAGAAATTATGCAATAAAAACTTCTACGACAACATAAGAACATTTGAATTTGTCTGAGCAAGATTAGGGTTAACAATAATGCATGATTTTGGTCATACGCCAAGTTAGGAGGCATCATTACCGACCTGAAATCCCAAAATTTAACAACCCAATTCAAGTCGCAGAAAGTTCAACTTCAACCATTCAGACTGAACAAAAAAATTCTTGACGCTATTCGAACTTACCTGTAACCAAACCAAGCAATATGAAGTATCGTTAAAATAAAACGATAGGAGAACACTCTGCATTTAAACTATGCGAAGGGAACACTAGAAAATTCTATTTACCTTGGGAACGGAAGACGTTCTCATCTATGTGACCTGCGTGAATAACGCAGAGTATTGTCAAATATTTTCAACAAGATGGAAATAAAAATTCCAGAATAGTATGATTCCAATACCACGATGGCTTACCGAAGAGAAATTGGCCACCATGGAACCAGATAATTCGTCAGACGGAATAGATGACCCTCACCAAGGCAATAATGACGAAAAGGAGTAATTCCTAGCAAGAACGCGGAGATAATATCGTGAAACGTAATCATCTGGGAATGAAAATTTTATAATAGCACAGAAAAACATTGTGAGAAAATTATGAAACCATATAAGAGTCAGAAAATCCAACGCCACGAGTCCTCGTTAGTAAACGGGATTAGAGAAAGAAATGGTGTAAACAAAAACCTCAGATCTAATACTGTAACTTGAATGTATTACCATACGCAATAATCATAAAAGCGTCACAATTTAACACAGCGTAAGGCTCATGCGATTTTACCTTCCTTGTGAGGCGATGACAGAGGAATACGAAGTCTTGAATGTATAATGCCTCACTTCTCCAGCACGCAGAGGTTCGGCCCATGAGTAGTGCAACACAAATGAGGGACGAAATAACAGTCTCAAAACTTTAGTGCAAGATTTATACAAAAAACCTCAATCACGAAACCCTAATGGGATAGGGGAATCGCATCCGTCCAAGTGGCAAAATTTCCAAGGTGAGTCCATGGATCGAAGGGATGGAATTGGCATTTAAAACCTAGTTGTTCATCATTCAATTGACAATCTATACAATAAATTTCACGATAACTCTACTCGTGTGGCGTGGATTGCATAGTTTCCAGAGTAGGCTAGCGTGGCAATTGCAAATGCCAACGTGAATCCATACCATTGAACATGGACGAGATGAAATCCAACATGACTCAAAACAAATCAACAGAGAGTCTTACGAAAGCTGACGTGGAGAGTTGATACAACGTTTCAAATTTCGAAGCACATTAAATCGTCTTCGCAAGGACGCAGTAAGTGTACTCTGAAGCTAAAGGCGTCCATATTTACATAAATTCCAACATAAAAAACATATACAATAAACATATTCGATGACGTTGACACATACATTGTGAAAACCTTGGCTGCAAATTCATGAAATAACCATAAGATCGACATATGTATAGATATAAAACAATGTGAAATAAATCGAGCCAACGTTCATATGTATTGGGTCTAGGAAAATGGATTCATAGCATGGGAATATAGTTGTTCACTAAAGAATTTAAGGAATACCATGATCGACGTGGAAAAAAATTAAAACCCCATTATATACGTAATAGTACATTTAATGCCAAATGATTCAATGGTATCAAAACGAACATGATGTATAGGTCTATAGAATCAACATTTCATAGGAAGTAGGTTAGTGGTGAAAATCCACTATGGTTATAATACAAAGACCCTTTATACTAAATTTTTGGCGATAAAATCAAATAGGTATTGATTTTAGAGATATGGGTATATGTAAACACAATAATCATATTGGGGAAGGAAATATGATTTAACAAGATAATAACAAAAAAATTTAATACGATATTCTTTGGCGGAATTATTCTTGAAATTGAGAATGCATTTATAAAAAAAAAAAAATGGGAGACGTTACAGTCTGTCTGTATTTCCATTTCCCACCCACGAATTTCTTGACAGACTATTGAGGAATTTCCCATCGCATAATTTTCTGCTAAAGTCTCCAGATGCTCCTGGTTGGTTTTACAACCTCGTTTCTTAGGGACAGGCTCAAACTGAACTTTCTGTTTTCCTTTGGCAACATCAGACCTTGAACGTCTTTTTCCCATGGCTGGAAAGATCCTATGTAATAACACAAACATGTAAAAAGGAACAGCAAAGAAGTGAGGAACCATATCTATACAACCCGTGCGCCACCTTTGAGCAGAGATAGCAGGTGTAGCATACAAACATGGAAAATTAAACTGCAAGAGCCAATGTTGCAGCCAATGCAGAGAGCCAGAGTCGCTGCCAGGAGCACTGTGGACGACAACCCCCTTGACTGTATACAAAACACAAGCCCAGAAAATGAGGGTTGAACTAACCTTAAGCTTAATAGATGTCATACATGGACAGGTGACCGCACGACCTAGAGTTGTGAGTCCAATGCACAAAACAGACAGAACATGTTGAGTGTGAGGGCTTATGGTCGAATTGAGAGAGCTAAGAGGAGGGACTATTTGAATGGCGGAGGAACAGTGAACCCCCATCGCCGCCATCCTCTTGCAAGAACCATCCCGAGACACTCTGGGATTGAGTACTTGAGCCAAGTGTGGCTGCGGGCTGAGGATGCTAGTCCTGCTCTCTGAGATAGAACGGAGAAGAAAAGGAACCTAACACAGATTGCAACTTTGAAACTTAACCCATTTAACAGCCCGACAAAGCAAAATCATAAGTAAACAAGTTCGAAACTTTCTCCCAAGATTAAAATGTTTTCCGAAAACAACTAATAGAGTACTGGGTCTTATATTACCCTGGATAATAGCAGGAGATATAAAATAGTCATGCAAAAGGCAGGGGTCGCGGAAGCATGGTTGGACAGGTTTTAATATGGGGGTAACACAACTAAAATTCAATAACCAGCCCAAACCAGCTTTTATGTACAACAATCTAATCAAAACCATAGCCATTGGCAACATGAGAACAAGGAGAATGGCAGATACATACCCTGAGAGGATTGAAAGATTGACAGTTTGCGAATTTCTCTGTCTCCTCCTCTGCCTCCTCCAGACGCTTGCATGCAGACAATGGTGCATGAACGAATGAAGGGAGGGAGGGAGCGCAAATACCTTATCTGAAACTTGCCTTAGGCGTTCGGGCGAAACAACCTGGCCACCCTTTGACATCATTTGGATCCGAGTGTTCCCACACTTCGCTGAACTGGGCTGACAATACCTCATTATTGTCATTAATTGCATGGAGAGCGAGCGCGTGCCAGGTTACCACGACAAGGAGTGCCTTTATGATAGTTGTACACCTCGATCGGGGGACTTATAAATAGAAAATAGTCTGGTCCTACCAAATTTACAAAAAAAGAAAAAGAAAAAAAAAACTTTTGTCTTAAAAAGTCACTTTTTATTTTAGTTTTTTTATATTAAAATTTAATATCAATTGAATTGTCTTAAATATAAAATTTAAGACAAAAGTAGTATGAGACAAAAATAGTTTGAGACAAAACTTTATATTTAAGACAAAAGCACTTTGAGACGAAAATATTTTAAGACAAAAAAAATTTAAGACAAAAATATTTTAAGACAAAACTTGATATTTTAGACAAAAACAATTTGAGGCAAAAATAGTTTAAGACAAAACTTTATATTTAAGACCAAAGGAGTTTGAGACAAAAATATTTTAATACAAAAATTTATATTTAAGAAAAAATCACTTTGAGACAAAAATATTTTAATATAAAACTTTATATTTAAAACAATGGCAATTAAGACAAAACCATTAGTATTGTGGAAGTTTGCACTTAAATTCTATGAGGAGATAGTGGATAATTATATTTTTTCTTTTTGAATATATATATATATATATACATATACATATACATATATATATATATATATATATATATTCATTCAAACCACATGAAATGTAATCATGTCAATTTTATTTCTTTTATATTAGATTTTTCCTTTTCCATTTAACCACATTTGAAAAATATAATAAATAAATAGATTAAAAAAATATTTTTTTTTGGTTGGCCACTCAAAGGGATTTAAGTTTGAATCTCATGCTTTTACATAATACTTCATAACAAATTGATTTTCAAATGAGTTATATTCCATGAACTGATTTTTTTTATTTTTTTAAATATGTTAACATTTTTAAATTACTTCAATTAAAACTTTGATATAAATTTGAAAGAAATTAAATACAATATAACGATTAAAAAAAAAAAAATCAAATATTTTCTCAATTGTTTTCCATATATGCATTTTAAACCTTCATTTTTTTTCTTTCAAATTGAAAAATCAAAATTTTCATTCCTGCATATGTCTTATAGTCACATCTTGGTTTTATTTTCACTGTTGAACAAATAGACAAAAGAGATAAATAACAATAATTTAATTATTTTTTAGATAAAATTTTAGTATTTAATTTTTTTTATTGTAAAAAAACTTTCTACTAATTCGGAGTTGTTGGCACAGAACTACCTGGAAATGTCCCTAGTCGCACACATTCCTTGCTGTGGGAGCGACTGGAGGTTCTAAGTCGCATGCATGCCCATGTCAAGGGAGAGATTAAGTCTTTGATGCAGAAAATTTTCATTTTGTCTCAAGGGTTAGTCACTTGGATGGGTTGGATGGCTCCGATCACCTAGATGGGTTGGATGGCTCCTGGGGATTTTGTTGCAAGTGGAGAAGGTTAGGTTGGTTGTGTTACATTGGTTCCACTTCTTTAACTGATATATAGCGAGTTGAATCATATCATAGTAACTTTCCTTCACATGTTTGCCCCGGTTGGCTGGTAACTTGGGTAGATGTGGGAGGAGGGTGTTATAGAGTAGTATCATAGCATGGTCTGTTCTCCTTGGGTGATGTCTAGTTTCCGGTCCACTTGGATGAATGTGTTTTCATATCTACATATTGGTTGCATATAGGTCCTTGTACTTGTGATCTATGTGCTTTTTGTTTATGCATGGTATTGGTCATGATTGTCATGGTGTCGTCATGTGAAAGTTGATGGTGTTGTTGCTGAATGTATTTGTTGTGTTTATGTCGGTTGTGCATCGATTATGTGTATCAATGTTTATATGTTGTTATGCATACTTTGACTAGATGATGGTCATTGTGCATGAAGTCATGGTATGTGGTCAGCATAGTCATGCATTGATAAATGGATAATGGTTGAAAAAATGTTTATATGCTGATACGATTATGTTTATATATATGTGTGTGTGTGTGCACGTGTGTTGCACTAATATGGTCGGTCTTGCAGATGAGATATCCTCTTCGAGCTATACTAAGTTACACTTGTTTGCTTATGATTTTGTTTAACTGAAATAATATACCTAGCAGGAAGAAGAGATCAAAGATGACTAACAAGATGGTAGACTACAAATATTCTCCGTATGAATTAGATGAGTAGTGTGGTGTTGGTAACACTTATGACTTAGCAAACACATTGAGGAGTTTGAAGGAGGAAATAAGGATTTTCAAATAAGATAATAACAAAATCATGCAGACATAGGAGAAATAAACAGAAGTCAATGCAATAATTCTTCATAGTTTGTCAAAATTGCAGAGAGCGGGACCACTTCGGATCAACTATGGATAGGAGGATATGACGAATGGGGCATGTAGAAGTAGAGCCCATAGTGGGCATAGGTCAGATAGAGATGACACAATCAAGGATGTCAGGTTCTTGGATACTCCGGAAAGGAGGGGTGATGGACACAGGTACTATTCTCATTCTGGTTCTGAAAGTTATCATGGTCATCATCATTATAATCCTTAAAGGAGGAGTGATAGGGGATATTTTCCGGATGAGTTCAAGAAAGAAAAGCCACCTACATTCAACGGGGAAATGAATAAATCACATGATGCAAAAGCATGGTTGATTGGAATGAATAAATTCTTCAGATTGCATGATTACTTAGAGAACATGAAGGCCAGGATATCTACATTCAATCTTAAAGGTAAAGAAAATATTTGGTGTGAAGCTGTAAAGAACATTAGAGATATTTATGAGGAGTTGACTTGGAGTGAATTCGAGAGACTATTCAGGAAGTAGTATCTATCGAAGATGTACTATGATGACAAGGAAAAATAGTTTTATGAGCTAAATATGGACTCTATTATCGATGAGGAGTAAACTAGAAGATTTCAGGAGTTGTTGAGATATGTGCCTTACCTGAAGGAGGAGAAGGCCAAGATTCAACAATTCATCAATGGGTTGTTGATAACATTCAAAGACATGATTGAGTTTGATGAGCCTAGATCATTGGAGGAGGCCATCCGGAAGCTAAATAATTTTTATGAGCAATCAAAGCGTAGATCTGAGACTAACCAGACTGGAAAGGTAATGCAACGAATAAAGGGAAATGGGATAAGAAACGAGCAGGCCTTGAGACAAAAGTAAAAAAGAGAATTCTCTAAGTTACATTTCCATTTCCACATCTTTTCCATTTCACTAAGTTACAAATAAAATGAGTCCAATTATATATGCAATAGAATAATAGCCTATTGATACACCTTTATTTATTTATGCATATCTCTCACCTATCATTATAGATCAATGAAATGACATATAATAGATATAGCCTAAAAGAGTTTGATTTTCTGGCCAAGACACCAGTATAATGGAGTAGTTGTGAAGGCAATGTTATCCATTGGGGATTTCCATTTTTTCAGCAACATACAAGAAACATCTTGGTGTTGGAGGAAGAGATAAAAGATCTTTACCAAAAACACAATCTCATCACTCTCCTAGTGCCATTTTTGTTAACTCATTAGAATGTAGGTAATGCATAACGATTCATCAGTATCTATGAAATTTTCTCTCTTTCCAATAACAAAATAGGTTCATCCTAATATTAATATATAAAATATGGTTCATTAATATGCATGGTTCATTTTTTTTTATGATTCTATTTCTCTAAAGGATATCTATTTTTTTTAATTCTGTTTGGTATAGGATATGGTGATACCTTTAAATATGAGGTAATTTTGGGTAAAATTAGAAGTGGAACAAAAAGTTGTGGTTTGAATTTCCTTTGTAGTAGTAAGCTGCTTGTAATTTCTATCGAAAGGTTTTGTCGTGTCCCAACATGGAATAATATTTGGATGAAAATTTTCATTATGGGTGGTATGTTTTTTAGCTCCTTAACTCATTTGATTCCTTGTCTATTCACGGTATTTGTTGTTCTCAACTTAGAATCCCTTAATCACCTTGAAAGGTCATGACAATGTAACTTTTGGAGGAATTGATGGACAACCCTCGGCCCCCCCGCCAAAAAAAGTCATTAGAATAAAACTTTTAGAAGCTTTTGTTAAATGATTGCCTCCAAATGTTCAATTCTCATGAATTTTGGGGGAAGGGGATCTTTTGGTGTATTGAATGGGGAAAGGGGACATAAGGGTATCATGGATGGGTAGAGGTCAGAGGTTAGTGCATGGTATATTGAGATCTATAATATGAACATTAGAGAATGAGAAGGAGCCTTAGGGCCTTATGCCACAAGGACTAGGGGACCTATAAGTAAGGCAATCAGAGCAATTGATAGGGGAACCTCCAATAGTTGTGATAAGGGGATTAGGGGACACATTATCACAACCCATAATAACTTAACCCATAAACACTAAATTCTGTATCCCTTTAACCCCAAAGCCACAATCCCTTAACCCCTATACTCGTAACTCATAAAACATTAACCCCTTGATCCCTTAAACCCCAAGCCACTAACCCCTTAACCCCTAACCCCTAACATGGAATCCTTGAAACCCATAAACCCTAATCCCATATCCTATTGAAACTTGACCCTTAACCCTAAAATATTCTATCCTCTACCTATTCTGTTTGAAACATTTATATTGGTTGTTAAAATCCCCATCAATCCGTAGTTAAAGTCTCATTCTTCGAAGCATTGATCTTAAAAGAATGTTTTATATTAGGGTATTATACATCCTCGGGGTCTCTAATATTTCGTTTTCTTTCAACAACCCAACCCTCCTTGAAGAATCGATGCTGAATACTTTGATCCACAACAAGAATGATGTCGTAATACATTTGTAGAGACATATAGATGAAATTACCCCCTAGCCACCACTATATTATACACATTGACTCAATGGATAGGGGTTTGCAGTTATCATTCAATGGAATCACTTCTAACCAGTATCGATCTCTATTTCTATTCTGGCTTGTTCTTGAATTAATGGCCACCTTGTTCAATGTTGTTCCTTTGGAAGTTCGAAAAGAGATTCTATTGTTGGAAAGTAAAGAGGTTAAGGGTATCCCTTATCACTCAGATTTGTAGGTGATGGGTGAGGATTTGAAATGGATACAAGACCCTGGAAAACCTCGAAAGAAACAACTTTTCTATCACAATTCGCTGGCGTTACACCAACAACTGGCTACTTTGTTTCACTAGTACTTCAAGCTAAACAAGTTTAGACCTATAATCTTTTTTTTCCCTTGAAGATGTCAAAATAATGCTTCGCAACCTATGGTACTTTTTCGATAGGGTGGACTCCTAATTGGCTCACATTGAAGGTTTTTTGGTTAGTGACTCTGCCTCCAGGGACCTTACTGATCCTCCAGTTGATCATGTACAAACTCTTATTATTATTTCCTTAAGCGTGGAAATTATGTTTTATTGTCACCTGTGCAAGATTGTATGAATATTTATGGACTTGTTGATGGTGGAGAGAGTATCTAGAGTGGATCTTCATTTGGTCTTGCTGTACATGCTCTGGAAGTGGAGGATTCCCATTGTTGTTGTTAATATTATGCTTACTTGGTCTTTTGTTGGCGGTTTATGTTTATGTTTTCATGATCCTTGGGATTTGGTGCTAACATCAAAATATAATCTATTTACTCTCATTTTATAGGCACCTGCAACTTGAATTTTGGTAATTGAAGATTGTTTTAACATATCCTTTCAACTTGGCTTGTTTTGGGATGGATGAGTATGGTCGCATCTAAGAAAGTGGTTACTCTCTTCATGCTAGATGGAAGATGTGGTTTTGTGTAGAGGACCTTTAGGAAGACTATGATTTACTAATGTTTCCCTTTGTCAAAGAACACTCTTTTCTAGGTTTAGAGCTCTATTTTCTTCTCGTTTTCAAGGCAAATATCACTGAAGCACATTCATTTTCAGTTTATGTGGACTATTTGTCTAGAATTGTCTCATTTTATTAGGGGCCTAAACTCTTGATGCAAATATTTAGTTGTTGTTGAAATGAGACTCTGTTATTATTGTAATAGTGTTTTTGTGGTTCTGTGATCTTGTGATCATTGGAGAAGCTAGTGCTTTTAGAAGTATATAAATTTGATGTTTAATCTATCAATGTAAATCTCCTATTGTAAATCTCTTATTTTTATATGAATATGAAGTATTTTAATTTAAAAAAAATTATGGAGTAGAGAACAATAACTTCATCTTAGCCAGGGATAAAACTTCTAACTAATCACACTATTTAGCATGTTTATAAATTTTAAAAAAATAAGCAATTTATTTTGGAAGAAAATAGTTCAAAGTTTAATTGTCTTTATTTGTGCACGAGCCAAACCATGCAATGATACTTTTGTTATTTTTGATATGAAGAGCTTAGATAACCTAGGGAAAAATATAGTTAAAGTTAAGGCCATCTTATAATGTTTGTTGAAATAAACTAAGAGAACTTTCATTTTTGAAAAATACCATATCAACATATATTATAATTTATTTTGTAATATTGAATACAAAATTTATTATTGATTTTAATTTTCAAATATAAAATTAAAAAACAAAATAAATAAATAATTATTTTAATATTTTTATTTTTATTTTTATAATAAAATTAAAATAATTTATAATTTAAATAACTTGATAAATTATAAAAACTAAAATTAACAACACTAAAAACATTTTAAAATAATTTGATATCCCTTTTATTATTGTAAAAATGACAAATTAATTAATTGTAATGTTTTAATATTTGTCAAAATCCTACTCATATACTTTCAACAATCCTTTCTACACATTTCCAAAATATCATATACTTTCCAACCATCTTTCTACACATTTCCAAAATACTCAAATACAAAATAAATATTAATTAAAATATACAATACATGATACCATTCAATAATTTCATTCGTCAATTTCCAAAATACACTTGTAATGAAATGTCCGATTCTGTGTTTTCTATCATATACTTTCCAACCATCTTTATACACATTTCCAAAATAATCAAATACAAAATAAATATTAATTAAAATATACAATACATGATACCATTCACTAATTTCATTCATCAATTTCCAAAATACACTCGTAACGAATTGTCCGAGCGCAGGTTTGCTAATGGAATCATGAGCTAATCCATTTAAATTGGGTACCCTTTTTAGCTTCTTATCAAATTATGTTCGTGTTCTACGAGCTTGCAAGTCACTTAAAACTCTGTTGTGTGCTTATTTTGTTTGTGTTCTAAAATCTCCGGTTGTGAGTCGTGATAAGCGCTCGAGATCAAATGCCATACAACCGTCATGCTGCAATCGACTCCCGTGTAGCGTCTTGATAGAATTCTCGTGCTCTGTATTTCAATGAAAGAAGAGGAAAAATACCCAAAAAAAATTGCGTGAAGACATATTTCAAAAATCAGGAAGATCAATAATTAAGAAGCCCTCGAACTGATGGTCCTCGAACTTGCAAGAGCAAGGGAATAACGAACTTTCAAGAGCAGGGGAATAGATTGCAAGGATGTTATGCAGGTGAGAAAGATGACCCAAGCTGACGCAACCCACCCATCATCGGTGAAGGTGTGGTTATATCTTAACTCAGAATCCCTATTCCTGGCCTTGATGCCTTTGGATTCATCACCTTTTTTATTCTTTGAAGTCTTTGTCTTCTAAAACAACCCAAATCCTGGCTCCCACATCAGAGGTGTGTTTTCTACACCTCATAGAGCCCCGGCCGGCCAACAGGCCAAAAAAAGTTGTGGCAGTCGTCGTTTTTATATCTGCAATGCCCAATCGCATTGGATCTCGCACGGTTCTGAGGGCCTGACTCGTGCGACAGAGCTTCACTTCAAATTGAAGTTCAAGTTTGGGTTTTAGCTATGCGATTATCGAGGTGAGGGCTTCCAAAGGCTCCGAGGGTTCGAAAAAACTTTGGATTGTGGAATTGGTACACAGATTTTCGGTGAAGATCGTGGCGTCTCAGCTTTTGAAGGGAAAATATGGGTCATGGCTTGCAAGCTCAAGGACGAGCAAGGGAATTCAAAATTTAAGGGCGAGGGTTTTGAACCTAGGAATCTAGTATGTATTATTTTGATTAAGTGTTGTGTCGTTGATTGCAATGTTTTCGTTTAGTCAATTAAGCTTTCGCTTCAACATATGTTGTTGGGGCAGGACAACGGGGTCAGGTTTTAACTGCTTCAACATATGTTGTTGGGGCAGGACAATGGGGTAAGGGTTTGTCCAGCTTCTATTGCTTGTCTGGCATCTCCAAAAACCTACGTTGGGGCTGGACAATGGGGTCAGGGTTTGGCCATATTCTATTGCTTGCCTAGCATCTCCAAAAATCCTTGAAGATTTCGTGGTAGTATTTATATGCTCGGTCATCTTCTATTGCTTTTCTGGCATCTCCAAAAGCCTTGGGATCCATGCCAATTCCAAAATTGGCTGGGGTTTAACCACCATGAGCTATAGTAATGTAAGAGAATTGTGGCTAGGGTTTCACTACCGCCTCTGTGGATTCCTTAATTGGCCCATATCCTTGTCGAATAACAATACCCCTAACCCCCTAACCCATTTAACCCCATAAACCCTCACCCCATTAACCTCTAACCCCTAAAATCCTTAACTGCTAAATCCCCTAACCCCATATACCTCTAAACCCTAACCCATTTAACACCCTAAACCCTACACCTCTAAAACCTTAACCCCTGACCCCTTAAACCCTAATTCCCAACCCTTAACCAATTTAACCCCCTAAACCGCTAAAACCCTAACCCATTTAACCCCCTAAACCCTAACCCCATTAACCCCTAACCCTAATCCTTAAATGCTAAACCCCTAACCCCCTAAACCTCTAAACCGACCCTAACCCATTTAACCCCCTAATCCTTAACCCTTAACCCATAACCCCTTAAACCCTAATTCCCAACCTCTAACTCATTTAACCCCAGATACCCCTAAACCCTAACCCATTTAACCCCTTAAACCCTAATTCCAAACCCCTAACCCATTTAACCCCCTAAACCCCTAAAACCTTAACCCATTTAACCCCCTAAACCCTAAACCTCTAAACCCTTAAACCCCTAAACCACTAACACCTAAACCCCTAACCCCTTAACCCCTAAACCCCGAAATTGTTAACGCTTAATTCATAACCCATTAACCCCTAAAATCCTTAATTGCTAAATCCCCTAACCCCTAAGCCCCTAATCCTTAATCGCTTAACCACTAACTCATTATTCACCTAACCCCTAACATCGCCTAAATCCCCTAACCCCTAATCCCCCAATCCCTAATCCCTTAACCATTATCTCATTATTCCTCTAACCCCTAAATGCGGCTAAATTCCCTAACCCCTAACACCCCAATCCCTAACCCCTTAACCACTAACTCATTATTCCCCTAACCCCAATCCTTAATCCCTTAACCACTAACTCATTATTCCCCTAACCCCTAAATGTGCTTAAATCCCCTAAACCCTAAACCCCCAATCCCTATCCCCTTAACCACTAACTCATTATTCCCCTAACCCCTAAACCTAAACCTATAACCCCTAAGCCCCTAATCCCTAATCCCTTAACCACTAGCTCATTATTCTCTAACCCTTATAACAATCCTTAAAACTTGTTGTGATTAGCCATTCCAAATGAAAGATGGTCTAGTTAGGACCTACGATCGAGTTAATTCCCCCTTGTTGGTAAGGTGGAATTTTTTCGCTAATTTAGTGAGGGGGTTTTCTAAACAACGTTTCCTTTGTCCTTTGAATTATTTTCGCCAAAGTGCTTTCTTCTCCCAACCTGGCTTGGGAGGCATGATCCTCCAAACTATTTTGGCTCCCATCGCAATATTTTGAGAGCGAAGCATTTTAAAATTCAGACCACCTTCCATATGAGGTTTTCTAAATTTATCCAAGCTGACAAGAGGGATTCTATTTTCGTTTTGTTTGCCTCCTTTCCAGAAAAATCTTCAAATGAGCTCCTCCATCGTTTTGATGATGCATATAGGAGCCAATAGAATTGAAAATTGGAATATAGGTAGACTGCTGAGGACTTCTTTGGTCAACACTATCTTACCAGCAATGTTTAGCCAAGATAAATCCCATGCCTAGATCCTAAGTTTGAATTTGTCGATCAGAGGGAGCCAATCTTTGCTGAAGGCGGATTTTTGAAAAATAGGAAGGCCCAGGTACTTGAAAGAATTCCAGTTAGCAAAGCCTACAAAACCCAGGCATCTGGAAATAACACTGAGATTGCGAATTGAGATGTTCCAACAATAGATATAGCACTTCCCTTTGCTTAATTTACTCCCTGTGGCATCAAAACAATCGTCAAAAACTTATTTAAATTTGGAGGTAGAAAGCAGAGTGGTTGTGCCCAGAAACAGAGGGTCATCAGCAAACTTCAAATAAAAACTTAAAATAGATGTTTGGAGAACAAAAATAAGGGGTGAAAGAGGGAATCCTCCATTTTTGTCTCCTGGATTAGTAGAATGTCTGGGGTTTCTATCCGAAGCATGCTTCTCATGGCTTCTTCTTTCACTTTACTTCCCAAAAATCTGCAGTTCCAAGAGACAACCTTCATCACTTAATTTTTTGAGTGTGGTGAGCTCCCTTGGAGCCCTGTGTCTGGTTTCTTATCATCTTGGGCATTTTTGCCAATAATTTCTCAAGGGTTGGTTGATTGCCTCGAAGTTTATCTTTGTATTTTTCTTTTTCTCTATTTTCCTGGACAGGCATTCGACCCCTTGTCGACCTTCTAGCTGAGATTTTTGGTTCCCTTATTTCTCCTTCCTCCTCAGATTCCTCTCAGTCTTGTTCCTCATCTTCATCTTCTACATGTTCTTCTTTAGATCTTTATAAAGCACTTTCACCTTGCTTCAAGCCTGAGGGTGTCCCTTTGTCTGGGGTCAGTTTATTTTTCATCTCGACCTCCAAGATCTCTACTGAAGCTGAGATGAGAGGTGAATTTTTTATTTTTTTCCCTTTAGGGAAAGAATTTTGCTGATCGAAAGCAAGCTGAGAACCTTTGCCTTTTGAAGCCCCAATAACTTTTGGATTTTTGTGAGAAGTCTTTGAGCGCTTAACCTGGTTCCAACCCTCCTCTTTTCCTTTCTATACCTCTTCATTTCTCAATCAACCTCTAGAAAGGTGCCTTTATTTGTGAAATTTTTGGCATTTGAAGAGAATTTGCTCATAGTCAAGCTTTTGGACATGGGAAAAACTGTCGACATTGATTTTTATTGCCTCTGACAGACCCAACTCTATGTCGACCTTGACACAGATTCGGGCACAATAATATTGATCCTTGTTATTTGCTCAGTCAATAAATTTTCCCAGAGCATTTCCTATCTGTTTCAACAAATCCTAGTTCCAGTAGTTCATTGGCAAGTTTGGCAGCCTTACCCAGACTAGAATAACCATCGGGACATCCACTGTTGGGTCAAAGTTCGACATCCACTTGTTGAGATACAACCTTCGAGGGCCCATGAAGTAGGGACCATTCATAAAGATCAAATATTTATCCTCTTTTGAAATTATTTCGAACAAAAAGTAGCCCCTACCCAAGAAGTAGGAGGTTACACTGTTCTTGATCAAAGGAATCCAATTTTTCACAACCTAGGTCTCAGTTGTTTTAGGAGAGGACCAAAGATCTGTAAAATGTCCCATAAGGGCACATTCTGCAATAGATAAGGCTACTTGTATTGGCCCCTCAGGAGGAAGGGAAACCTCCAGAATGTCTTCAAGTTTTTTCATGAACTTGGAAACTTTGGTTTTCTTCTTCTTCGAAAGCAAAGACAGCAGCGATTTGAAGGCTTCATCGGCAGAAGGAGGTGGAGGAGGCAGAGGAGCCTGGGGAGGATCTAGATCCTCCATGGCTGCTGGGAGGAGCCGTAGCTCTGATCACATGGGGTATTCACAGGCGGCAGGCTTGCTGTCGTAGCAGACCAGAGCATCAACAACTCCAAATATAATGTCATTATTATCAAGCTTAAGGGTTTTAATTTGATGTATAAAGTCTGAAGAATATTTAATGAAGGAGGAGGAGCAGCCGAAATGGGGTCAAATATTTTTGGAAAGGAATTTGGAAAGGGCATGGGTGGGGCCTCCTATAGCACTGACAATAGGGAGGAGGGGGATGCTAGGCTTATGAATTTTTGGCTAACCATAAGGTCCATCATCTTACGATTGTAATATGATTAATATAATAGGACAGAGGCATTGCCATTATCAGCTTTTAGAATAAGGATATCTGGGTTGGATTTAAGCTGACAGAGGGCGACAAATTCATCCTTAGAAAGGTTAGGCTTGTGGAGCTTAATGTTTCGAAGAATGTGTCCACATTCTTGATGAAGCTCTTCAGCTAAATGGGAGGGAAGGTTGCGGGAGATGGATTCGATGGAGTAAATAATATCCTTGAAAGGAATGGAATGAGGGATTGGGGCAAAGTTAAATCCTTTCTCAAGGAGGCTTAAAGTGGGGGTATACATCTGAACAGAGGAAAGGTTAACCACCTTGGAATTAAGGGGCAGAAAAGGGAAAGAAGACTGAGGTAAAGGAGGGGGTAGGGGTAGGGATGGGTTTGGGGGTGAAGAAAGTTTACTATGGGAGAGACGATCAAAGGGATGGGGAGGATTAGGAAAATAATCATTAAGGTTAATAGGTGAAGGGGGATTAAGAGAAGGAAGAGGCCGACATGAGGGAGAGGGATTCATGGGAGGGGTCGAAATGATAAATCAAATATTGAATTATATTAGTACAGTACATATTAAGAGAGTGGAGATTAGGTAGATAAGAGGAAATAAAATGATTATTGGAATGATTAATTAAATTATTATTTGAAGAAAGAAATAAACTATTATTATTAATGGGACACTAGTACATATGGTCAATTTTATGACACTTTAGTTCTGACGGTTTTGACGTATTTTCGGAAAGTTCCCCAATTTTTCTCAATTTAACCCCTCACCCCTAACCCCTAAAATCCTTAACTGCTAAATATCCTAATCTTGAATCCCTAATCCCTTAACCACTAACTCATTATTCACCTAACCCCTAACTGTTCGTAAATCCCCTAAACCCTAAGCGCCCAATCCCTAAACCCTAAGCCCCCAATCCCTATGCCCTTAACCATTAAATCATTATTTCCCTAAAGCCTAAATGCACCTAAATCCCCTAACCCCTAAACCCCAATCCTTAACCCCTTAACGACTAACTCATTATTCCCCTAACCCCAATCCATAATCCCTTAACCACTAACTCATTATTCAGCTAACCCATAAATGCATCTAAATCCCCTAACCCCTAAGCCCCCAATCCCTATTCCCTTAACCACTAACTCATTATTCCCCTAACCCTTAAATGTGCCTAAATCCCCTAACCGCTAAACCCCAATTCCTAACCCTTTAACCACTAACTCATTATTCCCCTAACCCCAATCCTTAATCCCTTAACCACTAACTCATTATTCCCCTAACGCCTAAATGCGCCTAAATCCCCTAACCCCTAATCCCCCAATACCTAACCCTTAACCACTAACTTATTATTCCCCTAACCCCTAAACCCTAAAACTCTAACCCCTAAGCCCCTAATACCCTAACCCATAATCCCTAATCCCTAAGCCACTAACTCCTTATTCCCCTAACCCCAATCCCTAATCCCTTAACCACTAACTCATTATTCCCCTAACCCCTAAATGTCCCTAAATCCCCTAACCCCTAAGCCCCCAATACCTAACCCCTTAACCACTAACTTAATATTCCCCTAACTGCTAAACCCTAAACCTCTAACCCCTAAGCCCCTATTCCCCCAAGCCCTAATCCCTAATTCCTAAACCACTAACTCATTATTCCCCTAACGCTTATAACATTCCTTAAAACCCATTGGGATTAGCCATTCCAAATGAGAGCAGGTCTAGGTGGGACCTATGATCAGGTTAATTCCCCCTTGTTGGCAAGGTGGAATTTTTTCCCTGTCAACAACACTATAGTCCTTAATCCCTCTAACATATAACCTATATTATTGTTAATTCATATGAACTTTAATCCTAATCCATAATTCCTCTAAAAATTTTAAGACCCAATCCTTCCCCTGCCACACTTAATACCTAAATATTACAACCCTTATCCTCTAAAATAATTTACCTCTTTAACATCTAATACATATAATCATTGACACCTGACCGCTATACTCCTTAACACATATAAACCATAACAATAATACTATAACCATTATATCTCTTAACATTTTACCATCATAAACCCTAAACTTTATTTCCTTTAATCCCTATCTCTTTTTAAACCCTAAAACCCCTAATATAACCTTATAACCCATATTTTCAAATAATCCCTAATATTTACAACCTTAGTCCTTATAATCCTTGCATTAAAACCCCTAAACCTTATAATCCATATTTCCAAAAATGATTAGCCTTCAGAGCCCTTATTCCTTATAATCCTTGCATTATAACACCAAAACCTTATCCTTGTAACTACAACTATCAGTTAATGACTATAAGCACCTTATCTTAAGCACAATGTACAAACTTGATCACCACTTTCATTGGAACTATCTTAGTCCAAGTTAAGCATTGACATTGGCATGGACCTGCAATTCCCCTAGTCATACCTTATTGGTGATCATTGTAGTACCATGGGTTTATTAAATCACAGATAAGATGACCACGTAGGGAACTCAACATTGGTGTAGGATTATCTGGTGTTGTTGTAGGTGTTGGAACTTGGTCGCTAGTGCAAAAATGATTGTATGGTTACACAAAAATAATGTAATTGCATTGGAGTATGTATCAACATTCCATGCCATGCACAATGCCTGATTAAGTAGACACTTAGGTCCATAATAAAGATCTCAATCAGAACTACATGTTTATTAAACACCCATGTTCACTTTTTGAATATGGAGGTTAGGGGTGATATCATAGAGTCATTTAATAAATCAGTAAACTTCCCTATAGTGGGAAAAATTTGACGACACAGATAGTCAATATACTTCTCATTCATCCAAAACCACAATGAAATTTTGACAATACGGATTGACCTAGAACTAGGCAAAACTTGTAAAAGCATTTTTCCACTATGAATGAGCTTTGGATCATAGTGGAACTCCACCCACACCTAAAATTTCTATCGAATTATTACCAAAATATTAACTTATTTTGTGACACTAGATAAATTTTAAAGAACTATCTAATCTTATAGCAAACTTCTTTCTAATTGTTGATACATGATGATAAAAAAGCTAAAATTCTTATTGATCTACAACTTCACTTGTTTTTTTTTACTATTAAGTTGATTATGAACTAAATAAAATCTTTAAACAATATTTTTTTACTAGACTCTACTTATATCTAAATTTTCTATCAAATTCTTACCATCTTTATAAATGGAAAGAAAATATATGTACTTCAAAAACATAAGTTATTTTAATTATTAACCTTTGACTAACCACATGAGGTTAATAATACAAAACAATTCTCATGATTCATCTTTATATTAGTGTTTTAAAATATTAACTTAATATAAATTGCTTGATACATATTGACTTAGTCCAAATTAATCACTACAATAATACAAAACACAAAACTATTGACCAAGTCATACTTGGTCACTCATACTCTCTAGGCCCCTAAAACTGTGAATTCGCACCCATATGAACGGATCCAATTTGTATATACCTAATTTGCACCCAACAATCCCCTTCAACTCACAAAAACCCTCCTCACAGAAAATCCTCTATATATACATGTGATCGAAATCTTTTGCGAGTTCTGATTCTCAAAAGGTTGATTAGTATGTGAAACTCCTACGAAATCTATGGCGGGAAACACTGTTACCGATGAAATAGGTAACCTGACCTCAAAACGGGAACTCTAGCCCAAAAAGACTCAAAAAACATGAAAAAACCCAAAAACAAAAAAAGTGTATTCCAGAATGCACTTGGTTTTTTTTGAAGGTCAAATTTCAACATTTTATAAAATTATGTTAAAAGCAAAATTGTTTCTTGAAAAAAGGATTGAAAGAACACCTTCGAAACAAAACCAGTTGATGCTGGAATAACAAAAAAAAAAAATTGCGTCATATTTTTGACATTTAAAAAAATAGAAATAACATTTTTTAATTTTTAAAATTCAAACATTAAAAAAAACCTAAAATTTAAGAAAAAAAATAAATTTAAAAAATAAAACATTTTAAAGCTTAAAATTTAAAAATATATAGGAATAAAAAAAATAAAAATAAAAACAAAATAAAAATTTTAATTCAAACATTAAAAAAACCTAAAATTTAAGGAAAAAATATATTAGATTTATTAAATTAAAAAAAGAAATGTTAATATTAAAATAAAAATTAAAAAAACAATATTATATTTTAATAAATAAATGAATAAAAAAATAAATTTTGAAATAAAAAATAAATTTTAAATATAAAGAAAAAAAACATTGTTAAAATAAAAAGTTAAAAAACTTTAAAAATCAATTAAAATTGAAAAATTGAAAAAAATAAATTAAAAAAATATATTAAATAAAAAATAAAATAAAAAAACAAATTAATTTGAAAATATTAAGTTTAACTTAAAAAAAAACTAATTTTAAATACACAATTTTAATTGAAATAAAAAAAATATAAAAATTTTATGTAATTAAAAAAATTAAAAATATTAAATTCAAATAAATAAATAAATGTACCACAAAATTTACTAAATTTTAAAAATTAAATGAAAAACTAAACATAAAATTTAATAATAAAAAAAAATATTAAAAATTAAAACCTAATTAAATAAAAAAATACAAAATTTAATAAAATTATTAACAAACTTAGAAAATAAATTTAAAAGAAAAATATAACAAAATAAACTAAAAACTAAAAATTAAACAAATTAAATTTCAAATATAAAAAGTAAATTAAAATTAAAAAAATAATTTTTTGAATTAAAAAAATAAAAAAATATATATTAAAATTAAAAATTAAAAATAAAACGTAATCTTTTGGATTGTGGTGGTGCCGCCACTCAACTCCCGCCTGTGTAACGGCGAGGCCAAGCCACTCAGGCGAGAGGCCTGGCCTCCCGAGAATCGCCCTCCCGCGGTAGGAGGCCGATTCCGGGAATCGCCCTCTTGCGACGGGAGGCCGATTTCGGAAATCGGCCTCAAGGCGATTCCACCGCGGGAGGGTGATTCCCGGAATCAGCCTGAGGACGCAAGAGGGCGATTCCCGGAATCGACCTGAGGACGCAAGAGGGAAATTCCCGGAATCACCCTCAAGGCGATTCCCGAAATAGGCCTCCGGCGGCGGGAGGGCGATTCCTAGAATCGGCCTCCGACTGCAGGAGGACGATTCCCGGAATCGGCCTAAGGGCGATTCCTGGAATTGGCCTCTCACCAAGGGAGGGTGATTCCTGAAATCGGCCTGAGGGCGATTCCCGGAATCGGCCTCTCGTCGTGGGAGGGCGATTCTCAGAATCGACCTGAGGGCGATTCCCGGAATCGGCCTCCCGCGGCGGGAGGGCGATTCCCAGAATCGGCCTCTTGCCCAGGTGGTGGTGGAGGTCAGCTGCTGGGCGGGCGGGGGGCTGAGGGCGATTCCCGGAATCAGCCTCTCGCACGTGGCCGCGCGTCGACTGGCTGGCGTGGGGGGTTAGCCCCGCCCGCCTGCCAGCTAGCCGCCTCTCCACCACCACTTCAGCGGAGGCCCACCGGTGGCGCCAAAGACAATCAATATTTTTAATATTTTTTTTTTTAATTTGATTTTTATTTTTATTTTATTTTTTTAAATTCAAAAAATTTAAAATTATTTTTTTTTAATTCAAATTTTTTATTTTAAATTTAATTTTTAAATTTTTTTTTTTTGTTTTTGTTTTTTTAATTTTGTTTTTAAATTTAATATTTTAGATTAATTATTTTTTAAAATTTAAAATTTATTCATTAAATTTATTAAATTTTAATTTAATTTAATTTTTTTTTAAAATCTTTTAGTTTATTTGGTTTTTCATTTTTAAAATTTATAAATTGTTTCATTTAAAAAAAACAACAAATTTATGGATATTTGTTTTTTAATTATTTGCACGTGGTTTTTTTCATTTTTTTTTGTTTTTTAATGATAGTTTTTTTTATTATAATTCTTTTATTTTAATTTTCTTTTTCAATTTTAAATTTTGTTTTTTTGTTAATTTTAAAATTTGTATTTTTGTTTTCTTATTATTATTATTATTTTTAATTTAAATTTTTAAATTTAATTTTTTCTTTTTTGTATTTTATTTTTTTATCTAAATTTTAATTTTGTAATTTAAATTATTTTTAAATTTTCTACTTTAATTTTTTTTTTAATTATATGGATTTTTTTAATAACTTAGAAAAAAATGTTTTTGATGTTTTTTTTTTTAAAATTTTTTTTTGTTAATTTTTGTTTTTTTTCTTTAAATTATGTGTTTTTTTTTTTCAAATTTTGTCATTTCTTTTGATATAATTTTCGAATATTTTTGTTTTATTTATTTATTTTTGTTTAAATTTTTTATTTTTACGAGTTAATTTTGTTTTTTTTTACATTTTTATTGGTTTTTTATATTGTTTTTATATATATATTTTTTATCTAAGTTTTGTGTTTTATTACCAACATGAAAATCACCACTCTAAAAAAAAAAGGTTGATGCTGCATCAATACGTTTCAAACTTAGCATGAAAATCACCACTCTAAAAAAAAATAGTTGATGCTGCATCAACACGTTTCAAAATTAGCATGAAAATCACTAACATTTTAAAACAAATATTCATACTTCATTAATAAAAATATTAGAGTGTCAAAAATGTGCTAAAAAAAGAGAGAGGTGATTCTGCATCACCACTTTTCAAAATAGGGTACTTTTTATGCTACCAAAAAAAAGTAGGTAACAGTGCGGTTACCTATTTCATCAGTAACATTGTTGGGAACGAAGAAAATAATAGATGGGGTTTTCCTGTATGATGGCGGACAACTTCATTTCCTGGTCCTTCTCGTAGGATGGCAGATCGAAACCCCGTAGGGCCAAGAAAAAAACCTGAAGCCGTTATCACTCGCGAGCTTTAATGGAAGCAAAAACAACAGTAGGAGTGAAAAATATTTAATGGTAGCAACAACAGCAGTAGGAGAGATAAGGAGAATGATCCTCTTAGTATTTTAGGCAGTTTTGCGGCTGGATTGGTGTCGACGAGTGGTTTTGGGAAAGTCCATAAACTGCCTACGAGGATTGGTGGCAACAGTTTTGTAGAGAGATTGGCTGCCCGAGGGGGATTCAATGCACCCAGATTGAATACAACTCAGTTTAAGTGTTTACCATATGTTTCCTCACCTGGTGGGGTGAGATCTCCTTATTTGACCATCCCCCTGGTCTCAGCCCTACTACCTTGTGAGATTCCCCTGTTCTGCTCTTCAACTCTCAGGTATGAACAAATTAGGTTTCTCCTTGCACAATATTCCATGTGAAATAAGGAATGATGCAATTTCCTGAAATTAGGTTGCCCTCAGGGACATTCTGCAGACCATAAGGGCCAATGAGCTATAACAAGCTTAATGTCTTCCACTGGCACACAACTGATTCACAATCCTTCTCCCCCGAATTAAATTCAGAGCCCACCCTTGATATCAATGGATCTTACTCACCAGAAATGTGATATTCTAACAAGGATGTCGAGTGAATCATCAAATTTGGGCAAAACCATGGCGTCTGTGTTATTCCAGAAATTGACACTCCAGGTACATAACCTTAACATAACATTTTCTCTAAGTCCATCTAAAACTAGATTTGAAAATGCACATGGAATGTAGAGGTAGTTATTTCATATCAATATTTAGATTTGAAATGCAGCTAGACGCTCCTGATGTATATAGGCTAGAAATGGAATCTGCACCAGTTCTAGATCAATTTTTGATAAGACAATTTTAAAGTTCTCCATTTACATTTTTTGTTATATGGGTTGGTTTTCCATAGAAGATAATTTCCAACATATGATGATATTTATACCAATGTGAACGCATCAATAAAGAAGTGGTAACTCCAATTTTTTGCAGCCCTACCCTCTATTTCCTTCCATTTTGTGCTTGAAAGTACAGGTTATAAAAATCATATTCTTATATAATTCATAGTTTCAGTCAAACATTCATAGACAAGGCATTAAAGCATGTGATTCTCCTCAAATTCATTGCATAACACACAGAAACCTGAACTATTTTCTTCCATCTTCGCCTTGACTGTACAATAAAACAGATAAAATCTCATCCTCTTTTCTAATTGAGCGTTTTAATATGGAATTTGTACATAAGGTAGTAAAGCATTGAATCTTCCTAATCTTCATTTGATAATAGTGCACAGAGCCCTTATTCACGGTCTATTTTATTCCATCTTCCTCCCTAACAGTAAACTAGGGAAATTCTCATCCTCTTGTCTAATTGAGCATTTCAATCTGACATTTGTACGTAAGACTGTAAAGCATGTGATTCTCTTCAACTTCATTACATAGCACACACAGGCTTCTTTCATTATTTATTTAGTTATTTTCTTTTATCCTCTTGTTTGACATCATCCTTTATGCACCCCTGAGAAATCTTGTTGGAATATTGAACTAATAGGTTCCTGCCTGGTTTCAGGAATTTGATGAATCTTTCAAGGAATTTTTTGTTACTCTGTCTAGGTGATCATTAGACTTGCTACTCTGTTCAGGTGATAATATATTTATAATACTTTAATTTTATTTTCAGGTTCAATATTCTTTAGATTCTTTGGAGGAGATCATTGAAACCACTATTCTACATTGGTTATTTTTAAGCCGATATTGTTCTGCAAGGGTTATTTGCACCTTTTCCCCAAGTTTTTTTTAGAGTACAAAAAAAATTGATTTCTATGACACTTGATAGTTCACACTCGTTTATTGATATAATTATGATAAATAAAAAAATAATAAAAAATATAATTACTCTTTAAAATTTTATCTCATATTCTTATTGGCATAAAAAAGCCAAGAAATCTTACACTCCCTTTACCTAATAAATGCCTGGAAGAAGAGGCAAGGGTGAGCCTGAGTGCTTTAATGGAAATACGAATGAGATAAGCCTGTGCCAAGGGAATATAATTTATACATTCCTCTATATAGTATTCGTGGAATAAGGGACCTTGGTTAATGCATATTCATTTCTTAAATTGTCAATTTGCTTCATGTTTTTGGAGAAGCAAGGGAAGGCGAGCTAAATTAGAGAGTACAGAAAAATACGTTGCTACAAGTTGGAGGACAAGGTAGTCACCCTACCTTTTTGAAATGGCGGCCACCTATCAACTTCCTGCTAGCTTACGGGAAACGCTAACATACTCTATTGGGGTTCGTTTATGCCTTTTTGTCTATTCAAAAGTTGCTTGAGAAGTTCATATCCTCCATACCGATCTCTCTCGGGATTTTATTTTTCTATGTTGTTTACTAGCCAAAAATTGGTTATAATCCTAAATTTTGCATTTCTTAGCTTTGGGGGCAACAGAGTGTTGATTTATTGGTATTAGTCTCACTCGATGAAAGGCATGATTTTGACAAGTTACAAAGCCACTAAGCTTAGTCACGAAAGCCAAGTGTTGATTTTTTAATGAAATTAGTCCTAATTATACAATGAAACCTATATTTTTGAGATGTATTAGAGGAAATGTATTGAAAGAAAATTGTAGGTTATCATTGATTTTATTAGGACAAACATGTATGTGATTCATCAATATCTTTTGAGTGGTGCCCATTGACAGTGTCGTTACTGCAGTCTTCTCAGGCACTAAATCTATCCTTCATTTTTGCTAGTGATTGATACGATCAACTAGCCATTGACATGAAAGGCATGCATTGTGCACTTAATGAATGTGTTTTTATGCATTTTATGATCTTTTAGTTCTATACAATGTATTCTCTAGAATTATTTTGTTTGCAAAGACAATGCAGTCTGTATGCAAAAATCGGTTCAGCTGTGGGCAAAAATGACTTGTGGGTTAATACTGCTTTATGGTCTAGGTAATGGCACAGTGAAGACCAGCATTGCATAAAGTGTTAGATCATAGCGACGAGTTTGCTTGTTCTTGAAGCTCATATTTTACAAACAACAGGTAAATCTTCTCTTATAAGATATCTAATAATTTCGGTTAAGAACATAATGAAGTATCAGATAAATGTACATCCATTTCCATTCTCCATGATGTGGTCACTGCACAAGATTCAATTCAGTTCTTATAGAATTTAGAAGGAAACTTTGTGAATTCATTTGGTCTGTAGTCATCCCTGCTGGAAAAAGTACAGAGCTTCCTAAACATGACCTACCAAAGAGCTTGATGCTTCTAATCCTGAGGTATTCATAACTTAGAAAAACACCCAAAAGGAAAACCACCAGCATATTCAAATATAGGATGAAGATAATGCATTTAGAAACGTGTCCTCTTATCAATTGGATCAGCCTCAAGTCCAATCAATATGTGATGATGGCCGTAATAACAACCAATTTTGTCCCAAATTTTTTTATGAAAGTTATTGCTAAATTCCAGAAGTTGCAGATCTAAGCTTATAGAAATTGTTTTAAGGCATAGTTGGTTCAAATTACATGTTCGTGTAATACTCTTGGGATAGCACAACTCTAAACCATATTAATCCTTTGGGGGCTTATCTATCAAAGTTCAATTTACCTTTCATATTCAATTTATCAGTTCATCAAACTTTTGTTATGACAACATGAGCATTCCTTAAACACATTAAAGATAGTCAAATGAAATGGGTATTTGCTAAATTTAAGATGCCTCTAAGTACGCACTAAAGGGTTCATCTACATATGTACAAAAATTCCTGTTTTATAGCCCATAATTCAAACGGGTAAGGTTTTACCGATGTATCTTGACAATTACATTGAAGTTCAAATAATTAATTTCAAATTTGAAGCACTGGTTAAATTGCAAGGTTTTTAAATTTTAATGGTAGTTTTAATAATTTTAATACAGAATTTTGATGGTCTGGAAAATATTTTACTATATTTTTTCATGTTATAGTTATGCACCATGAATCATTCCAAAAAAAAAAACAGTAAGGCAATAATTAGCTCACTGCATGATGCTTCATATTTACTTTTAAAATCTAAAACTCCTTTATTATTATTATTAAATTTTTGTATGTATGTTGACTACTGTCCTTCTTATTTCTCTACTTGGGAGATCGTAGTAGAAAAAATCCATTAATGAGCTCGTAGCAGCAGAAGAGAATATATGGAGTCCAAATTACATAAATGACTTTCCGGTTGTTATAATCATGGCTATGGTTTTTGTATTGCTTTGCTCTTTAATGTTTCTACCAACAAATTTGTCACTTCCCCATGAGCTTAGAACTCCTTTCACTCCTCCCTGCATGCTCTTTGTGTTCTTCTTCTACAATATTATCATACTGGAATTTATTCTGACTGCCCACTTGGAGTGGCCCAGAAATTGCAACGGAGTCATAGCTTATGATGATAGGCGTCATGTTTTCAGGTCAACGGAATCATTTTGTGAATAGGAAATGCATTATTCTAAGGATCACGAGTTGATTGAAAAGACGAAGTTTATTTACAATACTGAGGATGCCATTGCTGAAGAAAAATACTGTCCCATGAAGTCTGAAAAATTGGGATGCAGGGATGTAGTTGATTATATAGAAAATTGCCAAGTAGATGATAAGTTTATTTTCTCTTCAGTGCCTCATCATGAGAAGATGCAGGTTGTGAAAGTTCCAGCTGTGATAGACAGTAAGTTCAGTGAATTGGCTTCCGTGATAGATGGGGATTTTAATAGGATAGTGGAAGAATTCGCGTTATGTTTTATTTTTTCGACTAAGTTCACATCTGGATGGAGCCAAGTTAGACGTTGGTGCTTTAGCTGGTTTTATAAACTAGAAAAATAATTCATAGAGGAGAAAATAAATTCCATATGCAGGGGTTTGATATCTTGTCAATCTATCTTGGTTAAGGTCTTTTTCTCCAGACTTTTGGCATTTCATAATTTGACAGGTGTGTGTTTTGGTATGTCATTTTTGGACAGTCAAATACATATTTCCATCAAATATCAGAATCAATATTGAAATGTAAGAACTTATTGTGCCACACCATTTCCCCTCCACCCTATCAAAAGCACCATCTACCTTGCTCTATATAATTTCATTTGGCTTCCTGTTATTTAGTCATGGCATCTTAAAATTGTGGAAAATTTTCAATTATATATTGTTGCCTTAGGTTGGAAGTTTCATGATTTTCTCTGTGTGCTAACTAATTTTCACTGAAAATCTCTATTGGCTCCCATGAGTCTCCTCCATCCATTTGCAGGGAACCATAAATTACTAAAAAGTGCACCTTAACATTTTCAGTTAAATTGTCCAGTGACTATTGCATGGATGAGATATGATGATGCTGTTGCAATACGTGAAATAATTATGATGGAGTTATTTATAGTCCAGTGTTTGCACTCCAGTTTATTAGTAATTGTATGTTTAAACTTTAATTGGAGGTGTGACTATTCTTTCTGCAGATAACCTGATGTTAACTCCAAATCAGAACACCTTGAAGCTAATTTATTTCGGCCTTTCACGAGAAGAATCTCTTACAGACATGATGACTATAGAGACAGGAACATATCGTTGGATGGATCCTGAGGTTTGTAGTTCATTCCATGTTCCATTTAAAATAAGAGTCCCTTCTGATTGCATAGTATGAATTAATTTGAAAAGTGTTTGTAGTTTACTAGTGCAAGCATCACTCAGATACAACCAACTTTTATTGGGTGCAGTTGTACAATACAGTAACGTTAAGGCTTGGTGAAAAAAAGAATTACAACCTTAAGCTCGATGTATATATTTTTTCTATTGTTCTTCGGGAACTAATAACTAACCGCATGCCCTTTGAGGGTATGTCAAACTTGCAGGTAGCATATGCAGAAGCTTTTAAGGTAAGAAAAACATAGAACCACAGATTTTCAATGGCTTTATAGAGATTTTATTTCCAAGCTTTGCTTTTGTTTGGGAGACCTATAAATACCAGATCAAACAACGGAGTATCAACTGGGGGAATTACATCCATAGGAACATTCCAGTGGAAGGGTTAAGTTGAACGATGGGCTTGGGATTTTTTATTTTGTTGTCAATTTCATTGGTTTTTTACCATCTAATTAGTAATGACACAATTTGATGCATGCATTTTTTTGATATTCATGTATCAACAATTTATACCTGGTCTTCCTGATGATCTACATGAGGATCTTGCATTTATTTTGATAATCTGTTATGCAATGATAATCTATTATGCGTTCAAGACAACCGTGTTACACTACATTGTTATGATATATCGAATTTCATTTATATTATCTTTATGTCAAATTTTATTTCACTGATAATGTCATAATTTTATTTATATTCTCTTTATATCGAATAGGAATAGGGGCTGAAACATTTAGAGAGTAGGATTGCAAAAGCTACTCCATGGTTGCTTCAATGGTGGCTTGATCAAAATCCTTGGGTTCCACCAGTTGATCAAGACATGGATATGTGACCACTGTAGACATGGAATGTTTGAGAGTAGGAGGTATGGAACCTGATTCTCCTAATGTAGCATCAGGGCTAGACTTAATTTTCCTCCGTTTATTTCCAACAATTACAAGAAAATAGAAGACAGGAAATAATGGCAATCATCACCACCGATCTGCTCATCGTCGGGCATCATCCGGGGAAAAATATGCGTATAGAAATCACTCTAGAATGTGCATGCAGAATGTGCCATAGAATGGGAAAAAAAATTCAAAACATTGCAATTCAATTCAGATCTCCCGGATTTAAAGAATACATAAATAAGAACTCTGCAACTCAGATCTCCACGATTCATAGAACTCTGATTGCTTTTGAGAGAGAAAGAAAAATGAAATCAACAATTCACATCTCCACGATTCAAAGAGCTCTCGTTGTCTGTGCGAGAGAGAAAGCTAGTGCAGCGAACCAGAAAAGATAATGCAACGGGAAATCAATTTTTTTGGAAGGGCTAGGAGGAACTCAAACCTTTGCAAAATTGTAGCAACTCAAAATATAAATGTTTTGCCCCCCTTACATCATTTGAAGGTCTCCTTTCGGCATTCCCTTGCACTTCTTGGTGCAATTGCTAGTTTTATTAAGTTAAAAATAGGGGCTTGCATGATTATATATTTTTCAATGATTATGACATTATGTGTTGAATTTTTTTAAAAAATAAATGCCTATTATACAATTTCAAGGAGTGCCATAACTCCTCACATAATTATTTAAAAGGTGCTAGCTCAACGGAAGAGCACCTGCTATGCAAGAGGTTAGTGGTTCGATTCCACTGTACCCTAACATGAATTATTCAATGATATTGCATATTTTTTTAATTAAATATTTTATATTGATTTATTTTAATGGTGAGATATTTTTCTCGATTCATTGTTTTATATTGTCTCCATAAAAACAATATATCTTTAATTCCAACCATTGTCTTTGGAGAGACAATAAATGAAACTGTCTTTGGAGAGACAAAAATGAAATTTTCTTTGGAGAGACAAAAATGCCTTTGTTATTTATTGTCTTTATAGAGACAAAATTTTAAGACAATTTAATTTGATACATCTAGTTAAAGACAATATTTAAGACAATACACAAGTTTTCTTTTGTCTCAAATTAAGACAATTTACCCAAAAATTGTCTTAAAACCCCCCTTTATGTTGTAGTGTCAACATTTAAAAAGAATTACAATATTTAAATATTTTTAGTTTCTTTAATTATTATAGAATAGTTTTATAAAGGCTATGGAGAGCAAACATTTTGTCTATATTAAGGTGAAAGATAATTTACCTTGAAAAGCACGAGAGATATAGGGAATAGATCATGAGAGCTTTAGGTAATAAATGAGGAAGTGATTTATGGAAGTAGGAAAATCTACTTTTCTTGTAACTTTGTGTTTAATCATTATAAGGGTAACAACAAAGCTAATGACCAAATGAATGAATGTGAAATGAGAGTGAATATAGAGAAACAATGTTCATGAGTATTTGTATTTACATAATTTGTTGAATGAAATTGATTCAAAGCATCCTTATGTTCATGATTGTCTTTGTGTATTTGTGAATGAAGAATTTCAAAGTTCATATCTAATCTAGAATTAAGAAATTTTTAGTTCTTTTTTAATATTGAAATTGATAATAGATAGATTTTAAACTATGTCATGAATTAATGTCACCAATTCAATGAGATATTAGAGACAATTTCAGTGGTCGAAGAATTTTGTTTATGTTAGAAGGTTCTATCTGTATTACAATTGAAGATTTTGTAATAGAGTATGTGAGTTGATACCATGAGTAATAAATTAATTTTCGTTGTGTTAAAATGAACCGTAAGATGAAGGTGTCGACATTGGAATTGGTGGAGTGGATGCATGCATGAAGGCATGACAAAGAAAATTTCCATAGTGAATTCAACATTGGATGTGTGTTGGAATTATGGATGAGGTTTCCATGTCACGGTTTTGCGAGGAGACGTGGAATACCTTGTAGATAGGATATTATATATGCTAGTTGCATTGACAAATATTCAGTTATGACCAAATAAATACCAAGATCAACGTTCAACAATGAGTTAGAAGTTGTCCATGGAAATTTGCGTGTGTACAACATATGGTAAATTCTATGTGGAATTAAAGAACGCAATATGAATCATATTGATATTTAGTTAAAGGTTAATGATATTAAGATGTTTGGGCACCTATTGTTAGTAGAGTACCAACACTAACAAGTAGAGAAATTTAGAGTTACAGGAAAGTAAATTTTCCTACTATCAAGTGGTATCAAAGCTAGAAATCCCTTGGTGGGAGGACTAGATAATGACAGATCTTGCAAAACATGTAGAGGATCAGATTTGGTGAAATATAATAGGAGAATATTTAATGATTTAATGAAGGGAATGAGATGATATTTTCATGGATTTAGGTCTTGGATAAAGATGAATTACAGTGATGTTCTTTGAGGATAAAAAGGATTTTATACTCTATGAGTAAGTGGTAGCATGTTATTTGGATGAGGAAGAATAGTAGAATATCTGCAACAATAGATCCAAAAGAAGGATTGAGGATTGCAACAATAGCAGGAATGTTTGAATGAGCTCGAATAGAGAGGTAAAGTGGCCTTATGTTTTCAACTAGTGTGAGGTAAATTATTGATTACATGTAGCATTGATGATGATGATTAAAATAGAAGGATCCTAACCAAGTATAGAGGAAGTTCTTGAAGAATTGTGGCAAACAACCTTTTCAATTTCCTTGTGAGGTTGGAAGGAGGAGGACATGTGGATGTTATCATAGGAAGTGAAGATCTACATAATCCTAAAAGCAGTGGAGAATCTCAGGAGGTTTTAGAGGAGAGAACCATGAATACAAAAGGCTAGGTTCAGAGATAACTTCACGAGGTATTATAATAGGTTAAGGAGTAACTTGTTATATGAGCAGCTTGGATCCAATCTACAAGTAGACAAGGTAAAGTTCACAAAGGAAGAAGGAATATCATTACAATGGTCATGTCATGGGTTCAAGTAGAAGTGACGAGAGAAGAAAAGAAGATTCCAAATAAAATGGCATAAAGAGAAGGACGAGTCAAGAAAAAATTTATGGAGAAGTTGTTGAGAGAAAAGTATAGTTGAATGTACTAATAGAACTTCTACAAGAAGGTGACTAAGACAAAATGTGCAGATCAATTTTGAAGAAAAAAGTGAAGTGGCATAGGTTGCATGTGAAGCTGAAGCACATGATGTTTGTTTTGATGAGAGGAGAACTTATGGAAATGAAGATGAAATTTCACTAGTGTGAACATGAAAAAGGACCTATCCTTCGCAAAGATGTGGATTAAGAATTTGATGAGATTCAAGGATCTCGTCATTTAAAAACTAATGAAATGTTTATTAATGTATTTCATGTAGGTGTAGATATTGGAGAGTTTCCTCATGAAGGAAAACTAAATAAATTCTAATTAATGGAATTGTTCATGAAATTCTTACACTAGAGCAAGGATATATCCTTGGAGAGGTGAATAAAGAGAATGAGAGACTTACTGCAAGTCTCGTGAACTATTTGGGAAGTTCAAATAAGCCTAAGACGTTGATGTCTAAGGAATCAAATAAGGACAGAAATCCTTATTATATTAAAGGTAATGATTTTTGTATGTTTCCATGTTGCATAGATAAGGAAGAAAGATAGTAATCTAAGGTAGTCATGAATATTTATGAAGATGATAGAAATATGTTTTGCAAAAGCATAACTATAGAAAAAAAAACACAATTTTTCCACCAGAGGATATTAAGTAGAATTTTATATTTTAGACAACCAGAGTGAAGATCATGTACAATTCATAAATAAAATTATTGCTAACTAGTTGTAAGGACGTGTTGGTGCAGATAACAGGGAAAATTTGACCAGTGGAGACTGTTAGATGAGAGAGAAGAAAAAGATTTCAGATGCATTAGACTATTAGATGAGAGAGAAGAAAAATATTTCATTCTTGAGAAACATGAAGATGAATTAGAGTTCTTGGAAACTTTATTGAGAGGACCTCATCCAAGAGAAGGGACACTTAAAAAATCTAAAGAAACAAAGGTAAATTTTAATTTTAAAATTGATTATGAGGCTATGATCTAAGTGTTGATGAACATGAAAATGTGATTAAAGAAATATAATCTGCACTATTTATTGAAGATGAAATTGATCTTCATGTACAATAGTTAAAGCGAATGTTTAGCTATTTTTAGGAAGAGATGAGATTTTTAGAGAAATAGCTGGCAAGAGATACATGTAATGAGGGTTTGCAACACAAAGTTTGCAAATTAAACTGATTTTGAGGAACGACTTCGAGTGACATACAATAATGACATGCATGAAAATAAAGTGCAGTAGTTGGTGATTAAGAAAAACAACATATTTTAGTGAGAAGATAAATGTATTTTTTTTGTAAGACAAAGCGGAAGAAGGCATTCAATTGTCTTAAACATATGTCGAAATATGTATTCTAGGGAGGAGGATCAAGATAAGAATTTGTAAATTCGTATGCAAAACTTGAGAGAATACAACAATGAATTTCAGCTAAAATCCAAATTGGATTTTGAAATAAGGAGGTTGCATAAACTTATGATGAAATTGCGAGAGAGAATGCACATTGATGTAATAAAGTAAGTTAGCAACAAGAGAAAAATGAATGTACAAGAGTGCATCAATAAGGTTAATGGAAATATGCAATACAAAGTTTGGAAGACTACGAATTGGAAGTAACAACAAAAACACACTTGAACAAGAGTAGAAAGAAACATATGATCATCTACTATATAAAATTTGGGAACCAGGAGGATTGGTTCATCAAAGGCTTATGACTAGGATGTCATGAATTTTCTACCTTGGGAGTCTAATGCAGGAATGTATGAACTTCCTGTTAATTTTCGAAAAATTATTGCTTTTTGGAGATAGAGCTTAAAAAAGGCTTCAACATTTTAAAAAATTGTAATTTTTTCTTTGTAAGTATTCTTAGTTTCTATAATTATTATAGAATAGTTTTAGAAAGTATATGGTAAGAGATATTTTTTCCATAAGGAAAAATCAAATTTACATTGAAATGCACGAGATTTTTAGGGAATAAATTAGAGAGTGATTTATGGACGTAGAAAATTATAATTTTCATGTAACTTTGAATTTAATTCATGGGTGAAAGTGTGGTAAAGAAAATTGCGAGAGGAATCAAATCAAAATTGAATGTTTGTTGGAATTATGGATGAGGTTAAATACCTTGTAGTTGGGAGGTTAGATCTATTAGTTGGTTTGAAAAAAAATCAACTCTAACCAAATAAACACCTGGATCAATGTTAAAAAAAGCGTTGGAAGTTATCCATGGAAATTTTCGTGTGTCCAACATATGGTAAATATTATGGAATTGAAGAATGTGATGTGAAACATATTGATATTCAGATGAATTTGGTAAGCCTAAGGCATATAAATTTAATGATATTAAGGCTTATGGGTAGAGTACATATGGTAAATCCTATGGAATTGAAGAATGTGATCGTGAATCATATTGATATTTAGATGAATTTAATGATCGTAAGGCATATGAATTTAATGATATTAAGGCATATGGGTAGAGTATTGATGCTAAAAACTGAGAAATTTAAAGTTGTAGGAAAAGTAAATTTTCATGCTATTATTTAGGGTGTAGAACTAAACGGTCTTAGGGTAAGAGTAGTAAATTTTGAATATCTTATTTTGAATTTAACTTTATTTAGGATGGTTTAGAGTAATTATTGTTATTTTTTCTTGTTTTATATGGGATGACTCGGAAGTGTTATTATTATCTTTTCGGACTAAACTCAATTTCCACAACTTACATCATTAAAAAATCTTCAATCATTTTAAACTTATTGTTTACTCTTATTCTTCCTATGTTATATAATTGATTTAAATAAGTAGAAATTTAAAACAACATGTCACGTTAGAAACCAACCATTTTAATTTAAATAATGAGATAGAGGAATCCAAAAAGCTAGTGATAAATAAGATTTCATTTACAATAGAAAACCCATGTTGAAAAGTGGAGGGTTTAAAAACTATTGAAAAAAAATTAAAAAATTGAATGAATTTTTTTTTTTTTAAGAAAATAGATAAGAATATTTCTTAAAGTTTTTGGATGTGAATTATGTATAAGTGTTTGAAACAATGGACACACCAATAATGGTTACTAATAATAAAACTAATATTTAAAGGAATACAAATTTTTTAAAGCTTTATGGATGAAAAAAACCTTGAAAAATATAAAGAACATTAATATTGATTTGTCACTAAAAAAAACCAAAGTAAATACAAAAGTAAAATTTAAAAACCGTGAGTATAAATTCATTACTAATATTTATCAAACTAACTAAAAGTCTAATAATTTATCCTCCATTACCTGATGGTTATTTTATAACTTTTTAAATTTATTATTATTTTATAATCTCTTTCATTTTATTTTTTAACTTTTCTTGTTTTATATTTTTTCTAACTTTAAGTTTAGTTATTTAATAAATTTTTATTTTTCTAACATTCTTTCTTATATATATATATTTTTTTAACTTTAGTTATTTAATTGATTTTTATTATGCTTTTTCCACATGGACGAATTATATATATATATATTTCCGGATGTGGATGCTTGTCTTCATTGATGGGACGCTAGTCCCTTGGTGACTCCCGATGGAGCTTGTGTGGAGTGGCCATATGGCCCTCTGCAGCTCCATAATCACAACATTTACTTCGCCAGCTTGCATGGCATTAACTCAATCTATCTGGCTTTTTCACCACCTCACTCTGCTCATCTTGTTTGCGATGGTGTTTGTCTTGCGTAGCTCGACTTGCTCCTGTCTCGATTGCAGCTCTCTGCCTCCTCTGTGTGGAGCCTGCCTTCCTTCTTGTGCAGAGCCGAGTGCTCGCACTTAGACAAGGCGTCGCTGCACGCTCCTTGGTTGTCTAGAGATGCTGCCGGGCCATCACTTCACCCAGAGTGTTTTCTGTTGTTCGAATTCTTATTTGCATGCTCAGACCGCCGATTCCTGTTGGTTTCCTTTGCTTTCTGCCTGCTCTTCTTGTCTCAGGCATTACCAGTGCACCTCTGTGTCCATGCCATGACTTCGTCACAGGATGTGGTGCCATTGTGGAGTGAGTAGAGGTCATGTGACCCTCTCTCGGCCTTCTACCAGCTCTGACACTGAGTCCTCCTCTAAGGATGTGGCGTGGGGTCATTACCTGGATACTCGTAGTCAAAGGGGCCGAGCTCGCCATTTTGGAAATGTTCATTTCGCCCAGCCTACCCCACCTCTCTCTGTTGACCCTCCCAGACCCATCTCCCCTGCCTCCCATGCATCTTCCAGTCATTCCATTCGCTAGTCCTCCCAGAGAGCGGAATTCCACTTCGAATGCTCTCTCAATAAGCCTGTCATTACTTCTTTTGTCACCGTAACCCTTAGAGAAGAGTCGGCTAGCCTTTTTCCCTCCCCTGTGCCCAGCCCTAATCCTAATCCGCTTAGTCCTAATCCCTCTATGGTTAAGAGTGAAGCCTTGAATCCTGATGCGCCCATTATAATTGTGCATTCCGACCTGGGCAAGGAACACATGCAGGTGGACGTCATTAACAATGATAGCATGCCAAAGGAAGACAATGAAGATACAAGGGACGAGTACTCGTGTAGAATTGTGGAGGAACTGCCTTCCCCAGCTCATGAACAGTGAATTTCACACCCCTCAGGTTACCATGGTACAGTTGCTCAATCATCTTGGGAGAATTTTTGGTTTTCTGTATACCTCTTCAGCTGGAAAAGCTGAATGCTACTCTAGTATGTTTTTTCTGTTATGTTAAATGGCATGGACAATGGTTCGGTTTCCCTTTATAGGGCGGCGAAACTTTTTCCAAAAGAACTGGTTTCCCAATCAGAGCAGTTCAGAATTTTTGTTAAGCATGGCTATCAAGCCCATTTTTTAGGCTCATATAGCTGAAACTGAGGCAATTTTATACCAGTATGTTTTATAAATAGAATTAGTATTATTAAAAAAAAAAGAATTATATATATATATATATATAAAATTCCATGCACACTATTTTATTATCATCTTTTCTAAATTTAAAATATTCTCTCCACATGTTTTACGATAGTTAGAGTATTTAATTAACTTAAAGTTCACTCATTATATTCTTTTTAAAATTTGATTTATAGTCCGTTATGGTAAAGTTTCTCATCTCATTATTTTTTTTTTTTTTTAATTTATGTATATATATATTTATAATAGATTTATACATATATTTTTATAATAACTTAGGGTAACGTCTTTCTAATTTAAATTTACATTTAAGTTGCACAACAATTTACATTAAAATATTTGTAGTCAATTGAGTTAAAAATAAGAATGAAGGAGGATACAAATATGTTCTCCAAAGTCTATAATAGCTTAGGGTAACGTTTTTCTAATTTAAATTTACATTTAGGTTGCACGACAGTTTGCATTAAAATATTTATAGCCAGTTGAGAGAAAAATAAGAATGAAGGAAGATAAAAATATGTTCTCCAAGGCCACTCTTTGTTGTAAAATTAATGGTTACTCAGAATTAAGGTATCTTCCTTAATTGTGCTTTTAATTAAATATTGCTGATGGAAAAATAAGTAACTTTGATAATATCTTTTAAATTTAGGGAAATGGTGTAAAATTAATGGTTACTCAGAATTAAGGTATCTTTCTTAATTGTGTCTTTAATTTAATATTGTTCATGGAAAAATAAGTAACCCTGACAATATCTTTTAAATTTTGGGAAATGGTGCCCAAAATCATGCAAATCGAACTCTCAACATAAGTGCTATCTAGTTGAATTAGGGACACCATCTCACCCCTTCAATCTCATTTGAACAACCTCATTACCCTATGTGATTCATTCCCCAAAAACTCAACCTATTACTACAATCATTATTAATATGTCATAAATATTATGTACCAAAATATCATTGATAAATTTATATTTCAATATTAATAGTATTCAATAACCAAAATCAGAAGCCTATATGATGTTAATTTTTTTTTCTTTTCTAAATAAGACTAATTCTATTAAGAAAAAACCATATAGTACAATCTGAGCTTGCAAATAAGCAAAGAAGAAAAGCAAGGGGCCGGCAATGATGCACTATCAACCTCAGACCCCAAAAGCAACCATGGAATGAGCAAAAGATAACAAGGATAACAGAAAATGGAGAGCGAGATAAAGGAAACTACCTAGAGTGGGTAGAGACTTCCAAACGAAATTTTTTCCCTTTCTTCTTACTGACTTTGACCCAACCATTGTGACTTGGTTGGGTAGGAACTAATTGTAGATTATTTTTCACTACAGAAGGTCTCCTTGTTTGAATCAGAGGAAGAAGATTCATGCGAACGTTTTTGTGGGATCAGAGGGGCAGAGGGATCCTCAGGGCTGTCCAAGGGCGTGACCTTTGGGTGCTCATCCTTCTCTCCTTCCTCTTCCATTTCCTCCTCATCCGAGTTGGAGGACTCTATATCATCCATGGGGGGTGGATCACATGGTTTCCAGCTCTTGGACTTTGGTTTACTGTTGGTTTTCTTCTTTTTGGCGGGGAATTTGGAACATGTGTTCTGGAGATGCCCCGTCTCACGACAATGTCTACACCGGAATGCAGTGTTCTCATAATCCAATGTTTGTGTCTATTGAAAGTCCCTAATTTTGAGGTTGATATGATCAGGCAGTTCTTTGCTTAAGTCTATTTCCGTGTATATTATGCCATAGGTATAGATTCCTTTCTCCCCTCGAGAGGTATCTGTAGCCAGGAAGCGGCCCAGAGCATTCCCAATCCCTTGGAAGACCGAAAAGTGCCAGAGATGAGCCGGGAAGATGGACCCAAATGGGAAGCTTGGTGATGACTGCTGAAGAGGGGTTGAAATCTGGGAACCAAGGGGTGAGAAATAGCCCTACTGCTCCCCAGAACCATGGGCCTCTTGTTAAGGCTTTTTGATAATCTTCGCTGAAAGCAAACACTACTATGAAGAAACCCTTTGAACAAAGGAAGAATTTGCAGTTGTTTGTCCAATTAGCATGGATGAATTGATATAGATATGTTGTTTGAGGCCATAGGCCATTAAACCTACAAAGGATGGCGGTCTCTACATATATCTGAAATTGTTCATCCAGCGATGGATGGGAGATTTCAATAGAGGGGAATTCTTCCATCTTGTCCACAAGGAAAGGCTTGGGAGTCTCAACTGATTGAGTAGTTTTCTTGGGCGACTATGCATGAAGCGCAACCTTATAGGAGAAGGCAGGAGTAGAGGATGGTTGCCCAGATGCTCCGCCTCTAAGGCACAGGGTAAGCACAACTGAAGCATCTCTATCAGTGCTATAAAAAGAGAGGGGAAAATGGTTTTCAAGTTGTTTAACTTTATGAAGAAGCCTCTGGAGCTCCGATGGAATCCCCAATCTGCGTTCGAGATTGTTTAAGAGATCTTGCACTAAATCCATAGCTTGCACCCAATGCAACATGGTTATGCTGGATAGAAGCGTGGTCTGAATCTGGAAAGAAGAGAGGTGATAATCTAAGAGCCCCACCCTGCCAGCGCAGTTCTGACCCTATACCGAGCAATAACCTTTTATTCCTAGATCTGTGAGGCTTGTCTGGGATTTTTCAAAGGATCTCGGTGCCTTAGCACCCCATGGTTGTAGATCCGCGGAGCAAATCATTTGCAGGCCCTCTATAGTGGCATATTTAGTAGTTTTTCCTGTACAGGGAAGAGTATTATTCTCTGTCCAAGGATGCATTCCATCAGTCTTGCGTTTGGGGGCAGTGGCTTGTTTCGTGGCCAGTGCTGCGTTTGAATTTGTGGAGAGTATCTTGAATATTTTGCCGATTGCCACCTCACTAGCGACGGCTGCAGAGGGTCTTTCAGCAGAGAACCAAATCTGAAGGTCATGGGGATCCGCCTCTATGATCTTCTCAAAAGCGGTGGGAAACCCTGTATCGGCAACAGCCACTGCATCCTCTCAATCTCTGGTGATATCGGCAGCAACAGGAGGGGCAGGACCTGCATTTTCCTTATCGGCGTTCGCAGTAGAGTAAACCTTAACCCTAGCAGTGGCCATGCTGCTCCAAACGAAAAAAATCTGAACTTTTCCTTTTTTCTCCTTAGAAAATATTGTTTCTATATGATGTTAATTGTTAATAATAACTTACTATAATAATTATTTTTTATAATATACGCATAATAACAAAATCAAACTAATTAATAAAATACTAATATCATAATCTTTAATATTATTTGAAATGATAATAAAAACATACACATCATAAATCACTCTAACATGAAATAATAATCCAGTCATCAATCTGTAATATCCTCAATCATTGTCAAAATAAAATTGAAAATGTCCGCTTAAAATGCATTACAAATATAGCATTCATTTATATTCTATTATTTTAAAAATAGAATTAAATTAAATTGTTTTAAATTTTTAGTTGTATTGTATATTTTGGTAGAATTGAACCTTAAGAGCATGATTAAGTTGATGATATGCCCGAGTTAAGTGTCATGATTAAGTTGATGATATGCCCGAGTTAAGTGTCACGGATTTGGTCTTATTGAATCATCAAAAGGTTGAGTTTAGTAGTTCCTTGTTTTTTGTTTCATGTGCAAAGAGCCAGTAGCATTTACTTTTTTTTTATGTTACTAGATATAGTAGATAATAGATTTTTTCAATTTTGGTTTCCTTATAACTCTTTGAGATAAATAATAGACGTGGTTTCTTAGGAGCAAGAAGTTATCAAGTATACAAGAATGAATAGAGAGGTACTATCAAATTTACAAAAAAAAAAAATGAATATTACATCATTTTTTCTCCATCAACACATTTTAATATAATAAATATATCTTGAAACAATTTTAAATATATAAATTTAGAATATTATTTAGTTTTAAAATTTAAATGTTGAAAAACATAATAATTAGGTTTTTAACTAACTATTTTGATTAGAAGAATGAATAAAGAGATACTACCATATTTATATATATAAAAAAATATTATATCATTTTTTATCCATCAACACATTTTAATATAGTAAATATATCTTGAAACAATTTTAAATATATAATATTATTTAATTTTATAATTTAAATGTTGAAAAACATTATGATTATGTTTTTATTAGTATTTTTAATAATATAATAATATAATATTTTTAATAATAAGGCTTAGATTACATGTATTTCTCAATTAATTTGGACAACATCAATGCCCCTAGGTCATGATTTCTGAGATTAAGCATGGAGTCATGTGAAAACTGATACCGCTTAACAAACAAAGCAAATAAAATACTTTTTCAAAACAAATAACATTATTTAATTTTTATTTTAAATGTGAAAATATAAAATTATACCTTTATTACCCTATTGATATAAGTAACAAATTGCTTGTGTACATTCTAAAAATTATTTTTAATTTAATAGTGATAAAATTATTCTGACTTTTAAAGTTTCAAAATTGTGTTTTTGAAAAAAAAAAAAATTAAACTAAATAATATAAACTCTTATCTACTGAAACACTTTATTTTAACAAAAGTATAAATCTACGTTTATACCTCTAAATATATATCATTTTGATAGCACTAATTGGAAAAGATCGTCTAATTTTTAACGAAAATAATACTCGGAAGGTCAAATTTATGCAATAGTTCCAAATAGTCGAATTGAAATGGCGGCTATTTACTAATATCAGTCTTTATGATAACGACAACAAGGATCTTCTCAAAATCATAGCTACCCCCTATCACTTTCCGATTTTTGCAACTAAAGCGATCGTGAGAGGACATATGCCGCTAAATTCTCCAGGGGCTGAATTCTGGTTCAGACGAATGCCTTCTTTTGCACGACACCCCGCTGATCAACTACTCCCATTTTACCTATTCGAAGGCTGAACGTCCCACTCAATTTAATTTGGTAGATGACGCCTTAACAGTAGCCCGTTATTATCGAAGGGCATCCACTCTACGAAATTTTAGGGTCGTTAGGGTTCCGCCGCTTGAACATCTCATTCATTTTAATTTCATAGATGATGCCCTAACAGTCGACCATTACTGTTCGAGCGCATCCACTCTTCGAAATTTTAGGGTTGTTAGGGTTCAGCGGGTTGAATTTTTACAGAATATGGTCATTGGAACAGCTATTAATATTAATAATTTTTTCTCACTCGCACCTCAATATTCTCTCACTTCCGTCAGGAAATACATAGCTTTTAGGATTAATCAACATTTCTATGATGTTTCTACTTTTAAGATTAGTCAACATTTCTATAGTATTTCTACTTCCACAGCTGTATTTCATGTTGCTGAACAGTTATTCCTTCTAAATAACAAAATTTGAAGAGTTATTCCTTCTAAATAACAAAATTTGAACTCATTATATTAAAATTTACGTCACTGGCTGGAAATTGAGACGAGGTGGTGAGATCATGTTATTCTTTTAAAAGCCCACAAAATTAACACGAATAACATGAATATGGTATTGATTTATTTAAACCAAAATATTCATCATGTTTATTGTTTTTAAATTAATTTTCCATTTAAATTATTAATATAATTACTTAATATTGTTCAATATTTTCTTTTCATAATTATTGTTATTATTAATTTCAATTTTAATTTTAAATAATATTTATTGTTCTTAATATTTTAGATTACCTTAATGTGAATGTTTTTCAAAAAAAAATATGCATTAATTTTTATGTCCATGTTTTATTTTATTGATTGATTTTTTTTTATTTTTTTATTATTATCATTAAATCTAAAAATATTTATTTATCGAAAGTAAAGATAAATAAAATTCATAAAGCATCTTTTAAAAACATTATATTTACCTAGTTTTAGTTGTTTATTTGATTAACACATAACTAAATTTATTATGGAAAAAAATAAAAATATTAAAATATAATTAATATTATTAAATTTAATTAGTAATTGCCTACCTAATTAAAGATGTACAATTGAATTCAATACTATTATTATTTTTTAATAACATTTATAATATTATTTTCAAAATATTTAACTATTGTATTTATAATAAGAAATTTGAAGTTTAAGTGTACTTTTAAAATCTTAATTTCAAAATATTTATTGCACTATTGAAATTTATAATATTTTAATTTATGAATAATATTCAAAAATAAAATTTTTACTATTTTTAAAATAAAATAAAATAATTTTTTTAAATAAAATAATTTTGTAAAGTAAGCAAATTTAAATTCAATTTTAAAAATGTCATTTTGAACTTAATATTTAAATAAATTAATTTAAAATTTAATAAAAATTAAATATCATAATTACATAATACTTATTGGTTTTCACTATTTAAATTATTATTTTTTAAAGTAAAATATAGAAATTCAAATCTCGCTAATTAATTATTTACTTCCTATTAAAAATATTTAACAACCTCATATCATGTGAAGTATACATGACCTAGGCATTTTAGCATACCATAAATTACCTCATTTATAATAACCCTCACGCCTTGTGAGGATACTACTGTAGCATACATTAAATTACCTCATTTATAATAGCCCACGTCGTACCTTCAGAGGGATATTGATGTAGCATTCAAAATCCTTAAATATTCAAAAGCTCTATACATATAAATATAAATATGAATATAAATATAAATAAAGCCATATATGTCACCTTCAAAACATTTAAAACCTCAAAACTATGGAAGTTTGTCACTCTAGATTAGAGAATGAATTAGGGTCATGGTCGTTAGTGTTCCACAACTGCATACTTTGTTAGAGGTATGGTTATGTCCTTAATTTTTTAAGGATATGCAAAAGGAATATAAAGAGATTCTCTTGTACCTATTTTTATTAATAGTTTGAAAATATATATACATATAACTATAACTAGAGAGATATTTCTCACTTTTAAAAACTCAAAACGATTGATAATGAATTAGACCCATGCTTGCTATTACATATTGTGCTTCATAGCAACATGCTTTGTCAAAGATATGTTTGTCTTTTATTTTTTACGGATTTGTAAATGGAAGATAAAGAGATTCTCTTGTATCTGTTTCTATTATTAGCTTCAAAACCTATATACATATAATTTGAAATAGAGCAATATTTTTAACTTCAAAAAAATTTAAAATCTCAAAACCACCAAGGTCTGTCACTTTGGATTAGACAATAAATTAGTATTAGAGATCCAAAAAAATGGTTGAGGATTGCATTCCAACAATTGAAATTTAGACACAAAATGAACCATACATTCACAGTGAATCCAACTACTATCAACTACTTCTAACAACTATTGATTATGATTTTTTTACCATCGAATAAGGAACAATCATTGTATTTAATCGCTTGTACTTCATCGAAATGTGAACATGCATGAATATTCTGACACCTCCGCTTAATCATGACCTATATGTCAATTTGTTTGTTGCTTTAAGTGTCAGCTAGGCTTACAACATAATTAACATTTTTTACAACTCACAACCTACTTCTACAAATTTCAAATTTAGACTTTCATAGAGACTTGGTGAATATGTTCACATATTCATTTGTCTTACAATATTATATGTCAATTTGTTTTCATTTCACTTCTTTTCTTACAAAATGATGTTGTGTTTCTATATGCTTTGACATCGCATGATATATAAGATTTTTTTCCAATTTGACAGTGCTTTGATGGTCACATCTAATTATTGTAGGTGCTTGTTGTGTTTCTTTAACATTTTGAAGTATCCTTCTAAGCCATAGTTCTTTGCAGGTAGCACTGCAAAATGCTTTATACTCAACTTCTGTTGAAGACAAGGAAACAATTGATTGTTTCTTACTGCCCTATGATATTTCTCCTGAACCAATATTGAACACCTATTAAGTAGTATATCTCATGTATTATTTATTTCCAACGTAGTCATAATTTGAATAAACTTCCAAATCAACATAAAATTCAACGTATACATAATACCAAAATGAAGTGTTCCTTTTAGATATGGAGGGACTTTGTTTTCTACTTTCTAGTGGATTTCACCAAGCTTAGCCAAGAACTGACTAAGTATGTTGACATAATATGATAAATATGGCCTATTAGTGGTGAGATAATTCATACTTCCCACCAGTTGAAGATACAAGGTTCCATTCACCACTTTGGTTCCATCATCACTGTACAATTTAACATTATCTTCTAAAGTATTATATATCACCTTGCATTCAATCTTATTGAACATTTTAAGGATTCCCCTTATATATTTGTTTTGTGGGATTAGTGTGAGCCTCTAAAATTCAAGAACTAACCAATAATGCAATCCACCAAGATCATTCATCTCAAATACTTGTGATAAATGATTTTTATTTTCTTTACCAAATTAGATGCATTTCCTATTATGATAATGTCATCAAAATATACATATGTCAAATAAACATTCACATCTTAATATTTCTTTACCTACAAGTTACGATAATTTTTTCTTCTCATAAAAACTTTCTCATAAAAAAGAATCAATTTTCACATAAAAAAATATTGGTGCTTGTTTCAAACCATATAAATATTTGTTTATCCTACAGACTAGATGCTCATGACCCTATTTTATGGACCCTTTAGGTTGAACCAAATAAACTTTTTGTTTTAACTCACCATTCAAAAATGGCGCTTTTACATCTAACTGAAGCATTTTCCCATTATGTATTTTAGTTAAGGCAATCATGATTCTAATTGTGTTAAACTTAGCTAAAGGTGCAAAAGTGTCTTCATAATAAATTTCATAATTTTGTGAATAACCTTTTGCAACCAATCTAGATTTATACTTATAAATACTTCCATCAACATTAAACTTTGAGTTACAAAACTATTTTCACCCTATGGGAACTTAATTTTTAGGAAGTTTTGTTAATTCCAGTGTATCATTCTTCATTATAGAGTTATTTTCATCATTAATTTCATCTCTCCATTATTTATATTCTTTAACTTATTCATAACTTTAATTTTCTACAACATTCATTATAAGACATTAAATAATATTTATACCTTATAGGTGCCTGAATTTGACGTGATGCCCCTCTTAGAGTTTTACTACTTTCATATTTATTTATGGTTTGTGGAGTCTCTTATCCTCTTCTTGGAGTGTCATGACCTCTTGATTCTCCTTGCTCTTGAAATTTTCTATGTTATTGTGCTTTTTTGTGTGCTTGGTCTTGTTCTTGTTCAACACTTGTATCTCTTTTGATGTAATTATCAATATCATGCCATACACTAGTATTATTCATTTTATCACCTTCTTTTTCATTCTCATGAAACAAAACCTATCTACTTGTAAGAAATCTATGGGAAATTTGATCAAACAACTTTTATGTGTTGTTATCATCACAATACTGAATACATTTTCACTTAAACTACTTTGCATCAAGTTTTCTTCTTTCATCTTTTGGAATATGAGTAAATTCCTTCCATCTAAAAACTCTTAAATGACTCACTTTAGGGTTATACCCATAAAATGCTACAAAATGTGTTTTAAGGTCTAAAATTTTGGCTCAAGTCCATTTTTTAAATAAAAAATTGTATTAATGGCTTCAGTCCAATAACCATTAGAAACAATTTTACCTTGAATCGTACTACATGCATATTATACTAGTGTTTTTTTTCCTCTTAGTAAATCTAGTTTTCTCAGGTGTATGTGGAATTGTAAATTGTCCCGGAATCCCATTTATTTTAAAATATTGATTAAATTCTCTTGATTTATATTCTCCCCCCCACCCCCCCGATCAGATATTAGATTTTTGCCGCACTTTCAAAAAAAATTCCACCATACTTTTGAACTCTTTAAAGTACTAAAAAATATATCCTATTTCTTATGAAATAGACCCATGTATACCTAGATCTATAATAAACAAAAATAAGAAAATACCATGCTCCACCAAGAGATATAATTTGCATAGGTACACATATATCGGTATGAATTAATTCAAGTATTTTCCTGTGTATTTTTTCTTTATGTACAAGAAATTCCTCTCTATATTGTTTTCAAAGTACACATGCTTCACATTCAACATGATCATTCTTCATAATAGGAATAACTTCAACCGTTGTGTTCTTTTGAGGTAACATTAAATAATTTTTATTTAGGTTCCATAAATTTGATGTCATAACTCCACCATTGACATTGTTGTATATGCCAATGCTTGATGACCTATCCTAGTCACATCTTGCTTATACAACCCTCGAACTCTAGTACCCATGGAAATAAAATTGTATTGATCTTGAAATCTTGGTTAGGAATAGTAGAAAAAAAATCTTTTTAATATCAGGATCATGCATTATATGATGGATTTTTCTCCCTTGTCCATAAGGAAAATTCACACATATTACACCATACACTTGAAATTTAAGTGATATTTTATCTATTAAATAAACATATGTTCTGTTAATGTTCTCATAATGTTCATCAAGGCAATCCTTATTACAAGCCATATGAAGTGATGCACCATAATCAATGAACCAAGAATTCACGTCATGAGATTCCGCAGATAATGTAACATCAGAAACAAACAGTATAATATTTTGAATCCATCATTGATTGATTTGTCTTCTTCCACATAATTTCCATTATGCCTTCTGTTTCTTTGTCTACAGTCATTATATATTTTTTTATAGAAATATTTAGAGTGATACCTAGGTTTTCCACAATAATAACAATCATCATTTGTCTTATCATGTGTTTCAAATTTAGATTGTGCCATACCTTTATGTTTTTCTTAAAACTTTTCTCCTTTTTTTCTTGTAAAATGGCTTTACTCTGTATGGATGCTTACCCTTAGTTAGCAACATAAAATATGAACTAATAGAGCCCAAATTAAAGCTTTTCATCATCTCTTCCTCTTGTAGAAGAATTCTAGTGAACTCATAAAATGTAGGAGGATTATCTCTAGTTGAAATAATTCAAACAAATAATTGATAATGTTGCACTAAGCCATTTAACGTGATGGTGACTAAGTCGTCACTAGACACATTTTTACTAATATCTGATAACTTATCACTTAAATATTTGACACAAGACATGGAATTTCTTATATTTCCATTTGATTCCTTTTTTAGAGAAAAAATATTAGTATTCAAAAACAAGATCTAATTTGTATTTGTTTTTTCATAGAAACCCTTGAGCGCATCCCATGTTTCTTTGGATTTCTTTCAATTTTTGATGTGAGGAATAATGTTGTCCTTTACAAAATTACACAAAAACACATTTGATTTCATCTCCTGTTTCTCTCAATTTGAAACAAAATCTGCAACAGTGTTTTTTGGCTCATCCCCACGCATAATTCGCCATAAATTATGAACCTCAAGAATTTTCAACAACTTGAATTTCCATTTCACATAATTTCCTCCAACAATTTTAGTGGATTTATTCAAATAACTATCCATGGGAAGATTTGATATTTTCAAATTTCTCCATTTAATAATGAACATGACACCAAATGATCCCAGATCCAAACACCAAATACAAAAAATACTCTCACCACACATGTTCGCAACACCATAAAAATTTCTACGAATTTTTTTTTTTCAAGGATTCAAAATAAATATTTTTTAGTTCCTTATTTATCCTCGTTTCATCAATCAGAAATAAAAAACCACATGGAGCTTATTTTCCCTAGACAAAAGAACTTAGAAGACCCAAATTTTTACCATAAATGTGATAAATTACATGCCCATATTATATAATTATGACAATAGGAATTTTATTGTGAGGTTCTTATTGGAGACACTGTTGATATTGATCTTCTGCAATAGCTAGCACAAATTTTAATAGTTCCCTGTACAAGAGATCACTTTTCACAAGGGATTATAATTTAATTTTTCTCAGACTACATCCACCGGAACAAGGGAGAAGAGATAATGGTTATAATTACATTTTGATTGCTGTGGTGGAAATGCAAGAGGAAACAAACTCAACTCTTGAGAAATTCAACCGATCGCAATCACGCCAAGGTTATCTCAAGAGTGAACACATAGATCTCTCGAGCAATTCAGACAACGGAAATCATGGTGGGGTTATTCATGGGAGAGATGACAGTTCCTTCATCTTCGGCATCATTCATAAAGCCCAGAGTCGAGCTTTCATGAGGTACATTATCAGAATCTCTAAAATACAATTTCATATAAAAACACTTTCAAATGCCATTTTCCTTCCACTTCCTTTCTGAATATCGTCAACTCATTTCGGTTCACCGTTTGGATAGCTTGGGGAAAATATGAGGGAAAAAAACCCCATGTGAATATTGGTACCATTATCCATGCTTATCATGGGAATTCCACCATAAACGATGCCCTTACCATGGCATTGGTCTCCATGGGCACACGTCCCCCTAAAAAATATGATGAAATCTTTGCGGTGCCAGAAGAGAGGGCCAAAGGTGTTAGAATAAACACTACGACTGTCGAATATGAGAATAATAATGGACATTATGTGCATGTCCATTTCCATGGCCATGGCCATGCTAATTATATGAAGAATATGATTACTAGGGCTTCTAAAATGGATGGTGCAATCCTAGTTGTGTGAAAAATCGATGACTCTATTTCATAGAAAAAGGAGTACATCCTACTAGCCAAGCAAGTGGGTGTTCCCAACGTGGTGGTGTTCTTGAAGAAACATGATGAGGTTGATCATGAGGAGTTTCTTTAGTTGGTTGAGCTTGAGTTCAAGGAGCCCCTGAGTTCTTATGAGTTTCCAAGGGATGATGTGCCAATTTTTTCGGGGTCATCGCTCTTTGCACTAGAGGTTTTGATGGAAAATCGAAAAATATCAAGTGAGGTGAGAATAGGTGGGTGGATAAGACTTATGATATCATTGACGTAGTGGATGAATATATTCCAATTCTTGAGCTTCCTTTCCTGATAGATGTAGAGGATGTATTTTCTATCACTAGTCATGGTACTATTGCAATTGGACTAGTCGAGAGAGAATCTATGAAGGTTGGAGAGTATTCATTAATAACTTTGAAAAAAAAAGAGAAAAATCCAATCATGTTTCCTTCTTAAGTATTCACCCTCTTATCCTACCTTCTAAGATCATATTACTCAAAAGCCATAAATAATCTTTCAGAAGATATACACACCTCAACATACTTTTAAGAATTTAGTAGTGACAATTTGTTGTTGAAGTTGTCTGAAATTTACCATTCCTTAGTGGCATTGTTGATCTCTCTAACATAACTGTATCATCATACTAATAGCCTTTGCAAAATGAGGGGACCTGATAACATGACCTTTACATCCAAACATTGGTGATGCTTGACCTGTCATTCACTACTTGGAAACAAATACTAGGTTGTAAGGGAGTCTATGAGATATTTGAAATTTTGATATTTTCATGCTTACACGCTAACGAAATACATGAAATAATTCTCTTCCAGATCTCGCTCTGGAATCTTGTTTTCTTTGTGCCTTTCCTTCCCTTTCATTCAAACTACTCGTGCTTGGGTTCCTTCTTTCATCTACATTAAACAAAATACCATCAAGGACTTCGGCACCTAAAACATCATCGAAAATGTTCAAGGATCTAAGAAAGGAAAATAGTTGACTTATAGATACAAGAAAATTTACATTAAAGGTATTTAATTCTAGATTGAGGAATATATGCATTAATGGCGTAGGAAAAAGTTGGAAAGAATGTAGTTTGGAACATTTTTTATTCTAGTTTCCTAAATTGGAGACATAAGTGTTTGAATATGTATTTGTTTCTCATATTCACAAGAAAAAGAAAAAAATAAATATGAAATGGGTCAAATGTATACAATGTGAGGGATATAAAAAAGTTCTTTATATTATGGAGTATGTGGAAATGTATGTAACCATAATGTTGTTCTTTATCAACTACTCTCAAAGAGGGTGCTTCTCTATGGTCTTTAAAGAAATTGAATAGCAAGGTCTGCAAGAATTCATTGGTAAGTGAGTTTTGTTTTCGTATGATTTTTAATTTTGGATAATTGAGTATTTTATGGAATAAGGAGGGTAAGAAACTTAGGTTCAGTGGAATGTGGCATTTTTTTTTCAAGAAGGAAAGTTTCTATTTAATATAATTTCATTTTTTATTTCTTTTAAAAAATTTAATGCCGGTAGAAATCTGTTTGTTGCAACATTATTTTGGAGGAATTTAATTAAGCTATTTAACTAGCATGACTAATGTAACATGCTGAAATGGCTACTCAAAGCACTTTCATTCTCAACAACCAATGTGCAGAAGAATTAGAGCATGGAAAATTTAATCTACATTGCATTCCATATGGATGACATGTGTTATTGGTATCACATATTCTGTCAATGGTGGAAGTTGAAGCTGCATTAGCTTGCAATCATGCCCTACGTCGGAAATAACAAAAATAAAATAGAAATTATTTTTTTAATTTTATGTTACCATGTCTTATTTTATGAATTTACCTTCTTCAGGTAATAAATTAAGGTACATTCTTTGACTTTATCCTTTGTGGTTTCTGTTAATGTTTTGTTTTCAATATTCAACTACTAGTTTTTTATGATTTTCTTCTCTTTTACCTTTTTGAATGATTTTTTTTGTAGGAATTAACAGGGTAAGTTCCTTAGATCAAACACCAAAGGTCACCACTCACAAATAGATCACAAATCTATACACCATTATTTGACATGGTTAAGACCCTCGAAGAGGGAAATAATCAATGGCCTGATCCCATGCATCCACCTCAGGAAATATATTAATATAAAGAAAGAAAATATACATAAGCTTCTCTCATAAACGATTATAAGTTACAAAAATACATAATAAATAAACACACTTTACCTAACTCTACGATAGACTAAGTTATACTTAACTGTTTCCTATCTGTTAGAATATCCTAGCATCCCCCCATAAGAACAACTTGTGATAGGATTGAAGGATTTACAAAGGTGACACATTAGGAGAAGGAAGGAGGCATTAGAGCTTATCCCCACCTTAAAGATAAATTTCCTGAACTCCAAGGATAGATCGAAGTTTGGTAAACATTGCTTCTATGAGAGCCTTTGTAAAAATGTTAGCAACTTGATCATTTATTGAACAATCGTGAAATTCAATAACACGATCACGAATGAGATTTTTGATGAAGCGTATGTGTAGCTCAACATGTTTCATGTGCTGATGCTGAAATCGATCTTTACATAGCTGAATGGCACTTTGATTATCACTCCAAAGTGTATTTCTATACTGCTAATGAAGACAAAATTTTTATAGGATCCGACGAAGCCACACAACTCCCTTTTTGGCTTCAACAACACCATGATACTCTTCTTCTGCTGAATAAAGAGAGATGTCACTTTGTTTATTACAAGTCCATGTAATAGGTCCTGAACTAAGAGTGAATACAAAACTTGCGCTAGACTTTTGATCATCAGGGTCACCAACCCAATCAGAATCAGTGAAACCAATGAATAATGGAGATGCTCCTGCATTGTAATGAATCCTGAACTGAACTAAACCTCGAATATATCGAAGTATTATTTTAGCTGATTTCCAATGGCTTTCATGTGGTTTGTGCGTAAACTGAGCAACAAAACCAATGAAAAAGGAAAGGTCAGGATGGGTATGGGTTAGATATAGAAGTTTACTAACAAGTTGATGGTATAAGGTAGCATCAACTTCAGGGGAAGTAAAAGTGACTAAAATCTTGACTCCAAAATAAAAGGGATAAGGGGCTGGCTTATAGTGTTCCATGTAAAATTGGCATAGAAGATCACAAGCATACCTGGACCGAGAAAGGGTAATACATTCTTTGTATTGCAAGACTTTAACACGAAGGAAATAATGCAAGTGTCATAATTATATCCTTTCAAAGTTATTTTTGAGGCTAGAATTCACATGGTTTATATGGTTGGGATCACTACCATTAAGGATAAGATAATCAACATAAAGAACAATGATAATTAATGACATACCCAGTTTCTTAGTGTAGATAGTGTTGTCAGAATGACATCTAGAAAAGCCATTATCCAAGAGAAAGCTATCCATTTTGGCATACCAAGCCCAAGGGGCTTGTTTCAAACCATAGAGAGAGTTCATAAGGAGACAAACAAGGCTAGATTTGTTTTGGATAAATCCAGGGGGTTGTTCCATGTAGATTTCTTTATGCATTCCCCATGTAAGAAGGAAGATTTTACATCCATTTGGTGGACTTCCAATTTAAAGGATGCAACAAGGGAAAGAACAAGGTGGATAGAATTAATTTTGGCAACATGGGAGAAGGTTTTAGTATATTAAATGCCTTCAACTTGTGAAAATCCTTTAGCTACAGGAAAATCTTTATGTTTATCCACTTTTCCATCTGGTCCAAACATTGTTCCGTAAACCCATTTGCACCATACAAGTTTTCTTCCCTTTTGAAGAGGAACAAGATCCCAAGTATCATTTTCCAATAAGGAATGATATTATTCATTCATAGTTGCATCCTAATCTATATGACATGAATATTCTTCAAGGGTATCTGATGTTAGGATATTTTGACACATAAGAAATGGTTAAGTATAACTTGGTCTAGCGTAGATTTAGTTAAAGTGAGTTTATTTGGTATGTTCTTTTGTAACTTATAATCCAACGGTCACAATATGTACTGATACAATGGTTCATTCTCTCATCAGTATTAACGACACTTGATCTGTGGCTTGAAACTCGATTGGTCCATGATCTCTATTTAAAGAGCATGGAGGGTCATTTTTCAGGCGACCGTTTTTGAGAGAAGCTTATGTAAATTTTATTTATTTATATTAATAAATCTCTTGAAGTGGTCACATTTTCAAATACTAGTGTATTGATCTATGATATGTTTGTGAGTGGTGACCTTTGGTGTTTGATCTATGGAACTTACCCTGTAAATTCCTACATCGTGTCAGAGTTATTTTCACGGTCACATCCATTGTTGATCCAAATCGGAAGCTGGTTTGATTGCATGCGACCTCCCTCTTCTAGATCTACCATTTCTGACCACTTTAGAGCTAGGAGAACTACTATGTTGTGTCCATGTCCTCTGTTATAGTGAGGAACCCCTTTCGTTTCATGCGAAAAGGGTTCGGGTAGCCCAAGCTATTTCATTTTAGATCTAGAGGTATAAAGGTTTTTTTTTTTTTTTTTCATCAGTTATATTTATTTATCTCTCCATTTTATTTTGGTTTATAGTCATTTTTTTTTAACCGGATCTATACCCTCTTCTATGTGTATGCTCTTTGCTCTGCGCTCTATGCGATCTAGAAAAAAAAAACAAGGAGACGAAATTTTTCTTCGATGTATGCTCTTTCCCCACAACAATGTGCAATCTTGGGAAATCATAAATAGTGAGGAAAACATTTTGTTTTCGGGTGGAGTAACTAGAAATATAACATTTATCCGCAAAGCCTGGATTTTTTTTTTCTTTGCAAGGGTGTTTTTTTTTGCAGGGAAAAAGCATGCACCCAAAAAAAAACTCTTCCTCATTTCCAACAATTACTAAAATTTTTAACTAACTCACTTGGTGTAAAGTTAAGTTATGAGAATAGAAGTCTTGGGTTCAATTCTTTTTGTCAAGTTACTTTTTCTAAAAATATTTTTGTCAAGTTTGTAATATTCCAAAAATTTAGCCTTCATCTAAATGGAATATTATAGTTATTTTTTTCACTAGATAGGTGAATAAGTGGGTGGGGAGGTCCATAAAGCTCTTTAGGAGGAATAATAAAAATCCTAATGTGAAAGGAGGAAGAATAAGCAGCCTGATTAAGCACCTTCAAGTATGAATAGGGATTGAATCATGTTGATTCAGTCAACTTTGACCAAGTCAATAACATTGTCATGGAGGAGTGGCATTCATGATGAGACAGTGCAGTTTTAGTGGAGGACAACTTGCATGAGTATGTGGAAAGTATGGATGGGACCCAATGTGAGATGGCTCACATATTATATATGGAGGGGATGGCAACCATTGTTTTTCAAGTTTTATATTATTATTGATATTGGTTTGTTTAGACTTTGCTTCCTTTTGCTGTTTAGCAACGTTGTTGTGTTGTTTAGCAGAAGGGTGTTCCTGATCTGGAATCCCTACCTCATCAACTGGGAAGGAGAGGATCTTTGGGTTTCATTTACTCATTCCATCATTCTAGCCATGCTACCTCCTTCAGCTACAACACAGTTTCTATTTAGAGCTGGGTTTTGTTGTAGGGTGCAGCAAAGGAGGATCACATAGAGCTATTTCTCAGCTTGTTTTTCAGTGGAGAGGTAGCCTCTCCATTGGAGGATCAGAAAGGAGGGCTCTTAGACATATTTTCACATATTTAGCATCATTCCAACCATCTACTATCCCTCAAAATGAAGTAACAATTTTTAACTACATTATTTTTGGAGGCAGTTGTTGTGAGGGTTCATTGAGCTCATTAGGAGTGTTTATTTCTAAGTAGAAGGCTCAACCTTCTATTTAGAAATGCCATTGGAGGAGGACATCATCATTTCAGAGCTGTCATAGCCTCATTCTCTTCATTTCCAGTTTGTAGTGACATCTCAACCCTAGGGTTATTTGTCACATTGTATATTTCTTGGTATTTCTAGCAATCTTTTCTGGGTTGGCTAGAAATCATGTATTATAGCTCACATATTCTTTTCTGGGCATTTATTTTGTAGCTATCAGCAATATTTCACTTATGTATGTTTAAAAAATCAACTACACTAATATAGACAGTGCTGACACTGCTCTTAGGCATTCTATACAGTTGCAGCAACTCATGTGCTAATTGTTCTGATAATTGGAGGCTTATTCTTATTGCTTGAGTGGCTTGTCCCTAATGATATTTTTGTATAATATTGCTGGTATCTTAATAAAATTATGGCTGCATATTGATACCTCTTATGTCATGGTCATATTTTATTTTTTTCTACATTATTATGTCTTGTATTGCCACTATTTTCATTTTGGGATATTATAGTGGTATCAGAGCATAATCTTGGCTCAGCCTGTGAGTTTTCAACCAATATGCTATAAGAAGAAGAAGAGAAGGAGAAAGAGAATAGAATGATGGAAGGAATGAGTTTCATCTCATCTCTTTTCATATCTAAGAATAACCTCACCAAGGAGGTCAAGCAGAGAAAAATGGAGAAAATAAGTGAAACCACATTAGGGTTTCAAGATGAGGAAGGTCCATGTACTTCCTATCAGCAAAAAGAGGATCCGGTATTGCATAGAGCTCCAAACAAAAATATTATGGCCTTTTATTTTGAATATAAGAGGCATAGATATGGAGAACACTTATATCATGAGATTCCAAGTGAGTATCTTACAGACAATAAGTCTCAACCTAGAGATTTTAAGGAGAATCTAACTCTCCCACAGTTCATTTAGCTCAAAGAAGAAAGAAGGCCTTGCAGCAATAGAAGGAAGAAGGGAAATAGATTTCTATTGTCTACCTTTGATGGGTCATCCTCATGCAGATCAAGGGCTTGGGGAAAGAGATTGGATGCATTTTTCCTGCTACATCCTGTAGTAGAGAAATAAGCTGTTGAGATTGCAGTGCTGCACCTTGAGGGTGAAGCAAGCATTTAGTGGTTCAGCCATTTAAGTCATGCAAGAGTGACTGCATTCAAAGATTTTACTCAAAGGTTGATCAAGAAGTTTGACAAGTATAAATTAGAGGAGAAGAAGCCTTCACCATCACTTTCTTCAAGAGCACTTACATCAAGAGAAAATATACTTTCACCTTTGCAAAGTAGTCTTGATCTCTTGACATCTAGAGTCCCATGCACTATTATGGAGATGCATGAGGAGGAGGAGACTTGTACCAGTGTTGATGAAGCCATAGAAGAGTAGCCATCATCATCAGTAGTTGGGGAAGCCATCACACCAGAGGAAGGAACCCTTGTAGCAGTACAAGATGTTCCCAAGCTTTACCAAGGTATGCACATGTTTCCATTTCCTGTTATTTCAGCACATCATATGGAGGATTGTGGGAATATGCCATTGCATGACCAAGGGTCAAAATATATTGCTGATTTGGAGCAACAGACTTTCAATGTGCTAGGCAGCCTTGATTTGTTCAAGGAAGACATATGCAGTCATCCTAGTGTATCATTATTGAGATGTACACAACTGTTGGGTTGGAGTGTAGATTTTTGGAGGATGGGATGAGTATTGTCCTAAACGATGCCATGCAAAACTATGTGTTCAGTATAGAGTATGATTTGAAGACATCAGATGCACCATCATGGAGATTAGCAGCGTTTTCATTTAGCAACAATGACGAGTTGGAGGCCCAACCATTATTGGGGCATTCCAATGACCTTCCCATATGTATTACAAAGGATGGGTATATAGTTGTTGGGGGACATCTTATGATGGATAACATCTCTTATGGTTGTGATGGATATTTCTTGATGGATCTTTCACATCATGATGGGAGGTTTTTTCCTACCACCTATTTGGATCCTTATGTGGTCAACTTGGTCACTGATGAGTGGTCTTCATTTGGAGATCTCCAGGTGATTGCATTTCAACATCCCATGAAATGCAGAGAAAAAAATCTAAATTGGGAGGATGGTATTCTCCATTGGAGGGATGCCACTTTTGGACATGATGGTAGACACTCACCATGGGTTGGATGGGTGATGTTGATGAGCAAGAGGATGGAAAGCCACTTGTAGATTTATGATACCGAGAAGCAGGAGGCAAGACTGCGTTGGCTACTCTTGAAAGAGTTTAGGTATGTTGGTGGAGGAAACTTGGCATGACACTTGCATCATATGGAAACAAGGAATTTGGGTGTATTGGTGTGGTGTGATATTTTTCATATCAGCTATCATGTTTTTGATCCATGATTTATATGATGATGGTGTGGGGAGGCAACTAGAGATGTTTTTGATTTGGTTGTTACTGAGAGAGTATGGGATGATCTCCTCCCATACTTTGCATGATGTTGCAGGAGTAGGAGATGGAACTATAATGGTGCAAAGGGGCTACTCAACCTTGGAGGATGAGGAGGTACTTTCAATTTGAAAGGGATCCCCCACATATAGGAGCATTATGATTGATGACTTTGGCATGAGGGATGTGAAAGGGAAATCCAACAGCATGTGGGGAGCTTCACATTTTCAAATCCTAAATGCTGTCTCTTAGGAGGATTGATCCATATTGGAGGTCTCAACTTTTGGTAGAGTGCTCCAAGGATCTTGGTGCTTGCATGATTCTTAATGACCCGGAGGGAGAAGATAGATACATGGTGGATGATGGGGTCATCTATTCTTATGGAAGAGTCTTCTTGACTAGAGCTTCTAATCTCAAGGAGCAGCTAGTACATGCAGCACTTGTGGACTTCCTTTCTATGCACTTTAATGCATATCATTACTTGATGGAGGATTTCACTTGGGAGGGAATCCGACAGGATGTATATCATCATATGGAGAGATGCATAGCTCGGATAATGATGGAGAGGTTGTCACAACCACTTCGCTACTCATTGAGAGTGAGGGAGAACTTTCAGTTGATCCATTTCAACTCAATGACCAAGGTACATGGTAGAGGATGTACATTCATGCATTATGATTCGTACTCTCTTACTTTTTGTGAGCAGCATATTGTGCCAAGGAGGATAATTCCTTCTTGTATAATGTATTGTGATTTACTTGAGGCCATTTGCAACATTGATGTTGGCCATTCTATTTGTGGTTTTTTGGGGAAGCCACATGATTTTTGGTGTGCACCATTGACACTAAATTTTACTTTCATGATCCCATATTGTAGGATGATTGTGGAAAAAAATAAGTGGCTAAAAAGACACTTGTTACACTTTGTTTTGAGGTAGGAAAGGGATGCACTGCACTGCTTCCATATGTGAAAGTATGATCCACCTCGCGGAGGTCATGTGGAAACTTATTTTCATTGGTTTTTGCTTCCATATATTGATGTTGTTCTTATGTTTATGAGAAGCTCTGTTGGGAGAGTGGCACAAGAGTTGAAGGTTCCCATTGGTAGTATGATTCTCCATACTTTATATGTTTCATGTTTCAGGAGAAACAATGGGAAAACCATGATTTCCACACTACATCTCTTTTCTTCATATGGGAGGAGCCATTTGGAGAACTTGAGTTCTTGGAGGAGGCACATCATGGCTTACTTGTTTGGTGGGGTAACTTGGGCCATTCTTGAAGGCCATGAAATTTCAGCCCAAGATCAGCAGCAACCCCATACTTACCATAAATGGACAGATAAACAACTTGGGTGGAAAAATCTAATCTCTCCATGCAGCCCCAATACATTGCATAAACTGGGGGTTGAGAATTTCTTTCATGAGCTACCTAGAATGGCTCATTTCATTTGGATGATAGCATGGGTATGGGAGTGTCTCATTAGGAATGAGATCCCCTATGTTTTTCATAAATCCTACCTTGAGAATGCCATGGGACAACAATAAGGTTTCCCCCTACACCTTCAATTTGTTTTCATGATGTGTCATTTGGGTTTGCATACTTGGGAGGAACCATTGGAGGATAGATTTAATGCAGATTATGTTGATATGTGGTGGGAACTATTGATGAGGAGGCCACAAGAAGAGGAGGGGGAGGAATTTTGCTCCACCTCTACAGTTTCTTGAGGGCAAGCAAAATTTTGGAGGGGAGGACTGTAATATTCCAAAAATTGAGCCTTCATCTAAATGGAATATTATAGTTTGTTTTGTCACTAGATAGGTGAATAAGTGGGTGGGGAGGCCCATAAATCTCTTTAGGAGGAAAAATAACACTCCTAATGTGAAAGGAGTAAGAATGAGAAATAGGATTAAGCACCTCCAAGTATGAATAGGGATTGAATCATGTTGATTCAGTCAACTTTGACCAAGTCAACAACGTTGTGATGGAGGAGTGGCATTCATGATGAGACAGCGCAGTTTTAATGGAGGAAAAATTTCATGAGATTAGTGGCAAGTATGGATGGGACCAAATGTGATAAGGCTCACATACTATATATGGAGGGGGTGGCAGCCATTGTTATTCATGTTTTATATTATTATTGATATTGGTCTGTTTAGAATTTTCTTCCTTTTGTTGTTTAGCACAGTTCCTGTGCTGTTTAGCACAAGGGTGTTCCTAATCGAGAATCCCTACCTCATCCTCAGGGAAGGAGAGGTTATTTGGGCTTCGTTACCTCATTCCATAATTCTTCGCAAGCTACCTCCTTCAGCTACAGCGTAGTTTCTGTTTAGAGTTGGGTTGTGTTGCAGGGTGCAGCAAAGGAGGATCACATAGAGCTATTCTTGAGCTTGTTTTTCAATGGAGAGGTAGCCTATCCATTGGAGGATCAACAAGGAGGGCTCATGGACATATTTTCACATATTTTGCATTAGGCCAACCATCTACTATCCCTCACAGTGCAGTCACAATTCTGAACTGTGTTATTTTTGGAGGCAGTTGCTCGGAGGGTTCATTGAGTTCATCAGGAGGGTCTATTTCTGAGTAGAGGGATAAACCTTTAGTTTAGAAATACCATTTAAGGAAGAAATCATCATTTAATATGTTTCATAGCCTCATTCTCTTCAGCTCCACATCTCAACCCCACGGTTATTTTTCCGATTGTATATTTCTTGGTATTTCTAGCAATCTTTTTCGGGTTGGCTATAAATCATGTACTAGAGCCCACATTTTCTTTTCTGGGCATTTATTTTTTATATATCAGCCATATTTAATTTATGTATGTTTACAGCAGCAACTACACTAATATAGATAGCGCTGTCACTGCTCTTCGACATTTTATACAATTGCAGCAACTCATGTGTTGATTGTTCTGATCATTGGAGGCTTGTTCTTATTGCTTGAGTGGCTTGTCTCTCATGATATTTTTGTATAATTTTGCTGGTATCTTAATAAAATGATGGCTGAATATTGATACCCCTTATGTCATGTTCAGATTTTCTGTGTTTCACATTATTATGTCTTGTATTCCTGCTATTACCATTTTGGGATATTACAAAGTTGCTTTTTCTAAAAACCTTATTGTCAAGTTTTTTAAAAAAACACATGTAACTAATGCTTTAAAGTTACTTTATGTAATAGTGTTTCTCACCCATTATAAAAAATGAGTCACAATCTAAAGTCACTTTATCTTTTATTTAAGTTAGACTCTACTTAGTCATTAGTTCATAAAGTAACATTGTAAAAAGTGATTCTCACTTGTTTTTAAAAGTGGGTCACATAAAGTAGTATTTAAAAAAAAAAAAAGCGAGCTTATTATATTAAGTTTGGAAAGGTGAGGAAGGGGGGGGGGGCATGCGTGGTGGAATTTAAAAAGAAAGGTACAACTTCATCATCAACTTTCAACCTATCACGTGAGGACTTGGCATCTACTGCAATGTTTCTTCAAAAAGGCGTAACTTCTTTATCTGAAAGTCATTTTTCAGAGCCATTTTTTTTTACCGGCCTAATTTTTTGAGATCCTTCAATTGAAGTAGTTAGTCTAAAATTTACAAGTTAATTTTTAAAAAATGGAAAGTGCATGCCTGGTTAATTTAGTAGCACATGTTATTTCCAATGGATATCCTACATGGTAGACTTACTTGGAAGTAAAGGGATTTATATATAGTATTAGGACTAGAATATAAATCTACCGATGAAGATAAAAGGGATAAATGGGGAAATAAACAAGATCAAGCATGAGGGTTGATAGGAATGTCCATTGCTCAAGATATTAGAGTTCATATCCAAGGAATTGACTCCCATGTTGAAGCTATGAAAAAGATAAATACTATTTTTTCAAATTCAAAATGAAGTTAGAGCCCACCAGTTTGAAAATGAGTTTTACTTTGGACCCCAATAATTTCTCCTCTATTGAATATTTTTTTTGCAAATGTAAGAGCCTTATATTTCTCCTATAAAGTTGCAACGTCAAAAAGGAAGATGGTAGTCTTATCTATTCAATTCTTACTAAGTTAGGCCCTTTATACTCTGTATTTGTTTCCACCTTGAATTCTGCTAGAGAAGCCCTAATTTATCAAGGAACACCTTACAAGTCCCCCTCATTTGATTATTTTTGTGATTCTTTGATAAGAGAACAAAAGAAACTCTTACACCTTGGTCCTATTAATACTAGAAACTCTTCTAAGAAATCCTTAACATCCCAACAACAACTAAATAAAAAGAATCCTGAGAATAAATATCTCAAAAATAATGATCCTAAACCAAACAAGGGTCTTAATAAGAAATCTCAACCTCAAAATAAAAATGAAACTCAAAAAACTAATAAGACAAGTAAAAACAAAGCGAAGAAGATAGATAGACATCGAAACTTTTGTAATCACCATGGCTATGTAGAGTAAATATTTTTTAAGAGGATGGAAGCCTTCGAAGCAACAATGAAGAAGCACTGCATCCATTTGGTGAACTCTTCAACTTCACCTTCAGGAATGACACCTTTTGCATGTAATGTCAAGCATCAAAATCTGGTGATGCATTAAATGTATCTTCTTCTCTCATTCTCATGAGTGGCTCATTTATTTGGGAGCCTCTTACCACATGACCAGAAATAAAGCCATTTTATCTTCTTTAAATGATTGTAACACCAAAAACATTTATGTTGGTGACGATATATCTCTTAGTTTTGTAGGGTTTGGAACCATTCATCAAGATAATGGTCAGTTTAATGATGTATTAAGCATTCCTACCTCATCCTAAAACCTTCTATTTGTTTATAAGATAACTCATTCAGGTGAAGGGAAAACCGTAGAATTATCACCTCATGATGTTGTAATTAAGGACCTATGAGATCCTAGGCATATTTTAGCTATAGGTATTGTTGTTTTTTCCACAATGTTGTATAATTTTGAAGAATTTGGGTCATCATGTCTTCCCTCCTTTTTTGTTGCTCATAATGATGAAGTGAGCGAAATTTAGCATGAGCGATTTGGTCACTTAAACTATCATTCTTTTCAAACTCTATGTAAATAAAGTATTGTGACATGTCTTACTATGGTATTTTTCTAAGATGGTGTTTGTTCTGGATGTGTAATTATAAAACATCATCAGGATATTTTTGACAAATGTGCCTCTTGCCATGCTTCAACCCCTTTGCATCTTGTGCACAGTGATTTATGTGGTCCACTTCCAGTTGTTTATTTCTCTTGCTACAAGTACTTCTTAACTTTCATTGATCATTTTCCTAGGCACACTTGGGTATACTTCTTAAAACTCAATAGTGAATTTTTTAACTTCTTCTTGGACTTTAAGGCCTTTTTTGAGAAACAACCTAGACATCAAATTCCTAATTTAAGATCTGACAATGGAGGAGAATATGTTAACAACAAATTTATCAACTTCTTCACTAAGAATGACATTCAATTGCAACATACTGTTCTACATACTCCACAACAAAATGGTGTAGCTAAAAGTAAGAATCACACTCTAACAAAAATGGCTAATTGTATGCTTCAATCTAAAGGACTTAGTCTTAATTTTTGGGAAAAAGAAATTAACTATGCTAATTACATATTAAATCGCACTCCTACCAAATTTTTAAGGAATATCACTCCAGAGGAAGCCTGAAGCTTAATAATACAAGATGTAAGTCACTTTCATGTTTTTGGAAGTGAAGCTTGTGCCCATAATCTAGATAAGAAACATAAAGCCTTAGAAACTAAGCATGAAAAATTCGTTTTTGTTGGATATTCTTAAGATGTTAAAGGATATAGAATTCTTAAACCAATATCAAAAAATGTAATCATTAGTAGAGATTTAAAATTTGATGAAAATATATCGGCATGGAAGCCTATTTTGGTGGGTGTGCCACCTTTGGCCTACGAGCCTGATTCGATATATGTGCCACCTCTCTCTATCTCTTCTACTTCTGACAGAATTCTTTCTACTTTGGATGATGACAGTGACAATCCTCCTCCATCTCCTCAAAATCTTCCTTCATCTCCACAACTTCCAAAATGGGTTTTCTCTACTCGGGATGCAACAGGTTCTCTTGCAGGTGACCCTACAGATGAAAGTCATAAATTTTATCAGTTCGAGAGAGCCTCTTCCTTATTTGCTCAAGTTCGATAAAATAATGATCTAGTGACCGTTTATGAGAGAATATTATGTAAATTTTCTTTCTTTATATTAATAAAATTCCTGAATTGGTCGTGTTGGCTCAGGTCATGGATTGTTTCCCTCTTCGATGGTTTTAACCCCATCAAATATTGGTGTATTGATCTGTGATATGTTTGTGAATAGTGAAATTTGTTGTTTGATTTAAGGAACTTACCCTGTAAATTCCTACAATTTTCTGTACTCATTCATACTCTGTTTTTGTTTTAATTATTTAAATTTACAACTCACGAATGTTTCTATTTTGTTAGATAAAAGGTATTGCAAAATATGTTGGAATCTATATGTGGAAAAATGTAGTGGTGACACAGTTTCCAAGATCAATCCTATATTCAAAACAAATCCTTTGGAGTCTCAAGACAAAATATGGTGGTCCAAGGTGAGTAATACATTATATGTATGATGAGAAAATTCAAAAATTCATTCTCAAATTGTGATGGAAATCAATAAGGTCTAGATAATTCTTCAATAATTCTCTTTTTAAATTCATGTTCGATGGTGAAAAGTAAGTGAAATGAAGTTATTTTTTTAATATTTAGGGATGATGATCATATCAAGGAGATTTTTTCATTCTTTTGCAGAGGGGGAAGGCATTCTCCAATTTTCCCTGGGTAGAGGCCCCCATTTTACATGAGAACTATTGATGTCACTGGCAAGGTGACTTCCATAATGAATGGCAAGTATGAGGAGTCAAATATGGTAGTTTATGGGGACCGTGTGATTATGGTCAATGAATTGATGAATTCGGTGGAATTTATGTAGGGTATACAATTTTTAATTAGGGAAGGGGAAATACCTTCAGTGTTGGTGTTATTCAATCCTTCATCGAGTAGGAAAATAAATGTCATATCATTGTATACTTGAAAATTTATTTCAATTTTGTTGTTATTTGAGTCCATACTTTCTTTTTTCTAACGTACAACATTATGCTTGGAGGTAGTGGAGACCGATTTTTTCACATTGACTGTTTCTCCACATTCATATACAAATTTTTTGTAATGCTTTTAAAACATAAATAGAGACTAATGTTAAATGGTTTTTTTTTTACCAAATAAAGTGATAAATCATAAGAATGAGAAGGCCATGCCAAATTTATCTTTAAAGTCATTATGAATGTAATGAGTTACATATACTGATGGCGCTTCTTCATATACAAATATTTGTTGTCTTAGACTAGCTTGGATTGGTTAGTCATGGGGTGATTGATGTTTCTTTTTTTTCATGTAAATAGTGAGCATGTGCTTAGTTATAGTGTATTTTTCACTTTTTTGATTTAAATTTTAATAGATTAAATTGGCCACTCTATTCAAATGTATGCTTTATTTTTAGCTAAACAAGTTTTGGACTGTAGTTTACAGGTAAATTGAAGTTAAATATTTCAGTTAGGAAAAATTGGTTTGGAAATATGAAGCCATCAAGTGAGGTGATAATAGGTGGGTGGATAATATTTATGATCTCATGGTTGCAATGGATGAATATATTCAAATTCCTAAGCTTCCTTTCATTATGGTTGTAGAGGATGTTTTTTCTATCACTGGTCATGGTACTGTTGCAACTCGACGAGTTGAGATAGGGACTTTTAAGGTTGGAGAGCCTTTGCATATTTTTAGATTGAGGGAAACGAGGGTGACTAATATGACAGGGATTGAGATTTTACAAAAGGTGTTGGATGATTCAGTGGTAGGGGACAATGTGGGTAGGCTTCTAAGCGATATTTAGAAGGCTGATATAGAGTGGGAAATGGTTTTGGAAAACCTTGGGAGTATTACTTCTCATTCGAAGATTTTGCCAATTGTGTATGTGCTCAAGAAAGAGGAGGGGGGAGGCATTCTCATTTTTCCATGGTTACAAACCCTAGTTTTACATGAGAACTACTGATGTCACTCACAAGTTAAATTCCATAATGAATGACAAGGATGTGGATTCAAAGATGGTAATTCTTGGGGACCGTGTGAATATGGTTGTTAAATTGATAAATGTGGTGGCATGTGAGTAGGGTATGACATTTTTCATTCAAGAGGGGGGAAATATTGTCGATGTTGGTGTTATTAAATGCATCATCCAACAAAAATATAAATGTCAGATAACTAGCTACTTCAAAATTCCTTGCACTTTTTTTTTTATTTGAGTTCGTACTTTCTTTTTTCCAAAGTAAAACATTATGCTCGGAGTTAGTGGTGACTGATTTTGTCACATTGACTATTTTTCCACATTCATATATAATTTTTTTATAATGCTTTCAAAACATAACTGGAGACTAATGTTAAATGTTTTTTTATTTTCACCAAATAGTGTGCTAAATCGTAAAAATCAGAAGTGAATGCCAAACTTCTCTTTGAAGTCATTATGGAAACAGTGAGTTACATATACTAATGACTCTTCTTCATAACACCCATATTTTTGTCCTAGACTAGCTTGTATTGGATAGTCATGGCGTGATTTATGTTTCTCTTTTTTCATGTAAATGGTGAGCGTATGCTTAGTTATAGCTAATTTTTCTCTTGTTTGTTTTAAATTTTAATAGATTGAATTAGCCCCTCTATTGAATTCTATGTTGTATTTTCAGCTAGACAAGTTTGGGCACTGTAGTTTAAAGGTAACTTTAAGTTAAATATTTTAGTCAGGAAACATTGGTTTGGAAACATGAGGCCACCATTAAATATTTCTTAAGGGTAAATATATCCAATTATGCACTTTGCACCAAGTTTGTGTCATCCATTATAGATGTGTAGTAGTGGGTAAGCCAACAATATTTAGATGTGACTCTTTTAGTAAGGCAACAAGAATTGTACCAATAGTAGTCAGATCCTCATACAATATGCTTAATGCAATTTGAATTAATATTTTTGGAAGGATAAGAAACTCTCCATATTTACTTCTTCCATTATATTTTTGCATTAGTTTCATTTCTATAGGATTTTGCTTGAGTCGATTGATACCTGCTAAGCTGTTTCTTCCTATTTTCTCTGTTGTACTATCATGACAGTCGGTCTTTTCCAATACCATTTCATAGAGTTATTTTTTCTTTGCATTATTCCCTAAAATACTATCCAAGTGTTGAATTAGAGAAAGTTAAAACCATTAAACTTTTTGGAGTCTTCATTGTTTTTTGTGTATGTGGGTATATATTTTATTTTGCATTAAAAATATTAGTGTTGCCATACTTAACGCCGTGGAGAAATACTTTGCTATTTTTGACTAGATTTACAGAAGTTTGTTCTAGTGATTATAACAATATTTTTTTGTAGTTATCATATCTTCATATAAATGCTTCTCTTCACTCCATTCCATATAAATATCCAAATCCAAATGCGTAACCTAACCTACGAAGGTAAGGGAATGAACAGTAGTGGGGGGGAAGGAAAATTGAACTTCAAATTCCTGGGAATTTTTTGGCAAGGCCCAACTTGGTATACATTTGAGTTAAATACTCCACATTTCTAGGAAGTGAAGTATGCGATCCAATAGAAATAATTATATTACACAGAGTTTAAAAGCTTCACATAGAGTTTTAGGGTCTTTGGTCCATGTCAAAACTCCTCTTCTTGTAAAGATATCAGGTTGTTTTTGAATATTTTGAGTTATGCTCGTGGTTTTTGGACCATCATATTGTAAGAAAGAAAGATATACAAATATGGGACTTACTGAGTCATAGATATGATAGATATAGATGAAATTATGATAGTATGAGCACAAACTGACTAATCCATGTTTTAGTCTATTTTGGGTCTTCGGAGAAGGCTCTGTAGCTATGCATGTGGAGGCCTTGGTTTGTTTTTGTGTGCGTACACCACCCACGACTATGTGCATGGGTCAAAGAAGGATTATACTGAAAGGACACATTATCAATAAACAGAAGGTAAATTTTGAAGTATTTATGTGTATTTGCACAATTTTTCTATGATTTATCTTAAATGTTCTATTATATACCATGAATTCATGTATGATTGGTGATGCATATGGAATTATTTTATGATTTTTATATGTATTGTATTGGGTTGATTAATGAATGAAACTGATAAAGGTGCAGTGTGCGATAGTAGTAATTTATGAATATGGCAGAAACTATAAGAGTAGATATTGGCATCTGCATAGTTTTTGAAATAATAAGGAAGAAGAATAGTAGTAAATAGATATCCTAATATCTCTCTAGATGAATAAACTTGGTCCTAGCATCCCCCAATATTACCTTGGGTGATACTTTAGTCTGCACAACAAATGATTGCCGAAAGGGCCGATAATAGAGGGTTTTGCTGGTAACGCAACTACTCTGAAATTTAAATGACAGGAATTAACGAAATTTTGACGTCTAAAATGGGCTTCCTAAGGAAATTATAAAATAATCGTGGAAATAATAAAATAAGATTAGATTACATGATGAAATTTTAAAGGGAAAAAAGAAAAACTATTTTTTCAACTCGTATTTTCTACTTATATCCCTATGGGTTTCCTCGAATTTTGAGTGGAAACACTCGTTGGATGCGGAATTTGATTCCTAATCGAAGGAGTACAAATGATCAATACTTTTGATGGACCCTGCTACATGAAAGATGAGAAATACATGAAAAAGGTGATTGCAATTACGTTTTTTCATGCATTTCTGATTTTTTGTGTACCAGGGTCCATCAAAAGTATGCAACATGGGTACTCCTTGCATGAGAAATTCAAATTTTCATCCAATGAGTACTCTAACTCAAAATTTGAGTAAAACCTTAGGGAGATAAGTTGAAAATATGAGTTGAAAAAGTAGTTTTATTATTTTATTATTTTTTTATCTTTTTACTTTTTTACTTCAAAAATAGTGAATCATCCCCCATGGTTCACATCATAATATTGAATCCTATTGGCTCTTATAAAGTTTATTTTGTTTATACATTTTTCTTAGGAGGCCCATTATAGACCTCAAAATTCCCCTAATGAGCAGGTATCCCTAGTTAGAGCCCAACTGATAATTTCACATGGTATATTAGGAGGAATTTGATGTTAAAATGCTAGAGCCACATAGGTGGGCTATAAGGATCCAACAATCTGGGTTGCTGAATGTGTTATATGTTCCACATTTTGGGCGCAAAAAAATCAACACGATTTGTGTGCACCAAATTTTTTCAATAGTGCATGACATATGTCTTTGGTTAGGTGGGAGAATCCCTATTTATAATATTCTTATTAGAAGAATAATCTAGTTAGCATGCCAATGATTGAACCCTAGAGACGAATTTGTAGGGAAAAGTCACGATAATATGGTTATAGAGGCAACGAAGGAAACATATTTCCTAATAAATAAGTCTTGGGGATACGATAGCAACATGACCAATGATCAAAATGTGTGATTCACCGCAAAATTTTTGGCAGGAAAAATCATGAGGAGGTGTTGTGTAAATGAGATGTCGGCACCAATAGTTTATTTGGCTAAGAAGTGCAGCAAAGGAGTTGAGTATAACTTGGCTGGATACCTATGCAGGGAATTTCTAGATGATTTTTGAGATGCATGGGATAATGGAAACCAGTTTGATATAAATTAGAGAAAAATACCTTCAGCGGGAGGTGCAAGTAGGAAGCACAAGTGTGATATATCAGAAGGAATGGAGCCGATGGTCCTTACTGAAGGGGACACCGATGATGTTGGTGAAACCATGCTGCATGTCACTAAGAATGTATGGAGTAACATTGAAGATCAATAAACGGCTCTATTGACGAAAGTACAACAGGGAATCAAGGAATTACAAGTACAAGTGAGCACAGTTCAGGGGAGCGTGATTCAAGTGAGCATTGCACAATCAAGCGTGAATCAAGAAAGCATGGTCCAAAAAAGGCTGCAAGGGATAGAATTAGTAGTAACTCGTGAGATTTACTTTTCGTAAGTACTTTGAGTGGTGCTAAATTTTCAGAATGCAGAGGATCATGAGTGCACAAAGCATTGGAACATGCTTAGTTTGAATCTTGTTGCACTATCTATCCAGATGGTGCATGATTTTTACCAAGGGATCATGTATGAGCTGAAGGTGAACAAGTAGTGTGCTTTGCTGTTCATCAGGGAAGTCAAGTAGGAAAAAAAGAATATGTTCAATGACATGAATAAGGTGATCACAGACTAGGATGAGGCAGCACAACACATAAAAAAATTAGAAGAGATGATCACCAGGACATGTAGCGAGTTGCCCAACCTCAAGATCCAAGTGGAGGTAGCTCCAGAGGAAAATATTGCGAAGCTCTCTAAAAAAATCAAAGAGTCAAAGAATTAAATTGAAAGGGTCAAGTACGAGCTACAGATAGATATTAATGAGTTGCAGATCAGGCTGCAACCAACAACACTACCAGAGGTATGTGAGCAACGTGAAGTAGATATGAAGGATGCGTTAGAAGGCATCTCTACCATAGGCAAGGACTATGGTAAGATATTTGAGGACACTATGGAAATACAGACCTTGTTGGGGGAGGATCCAAATGCTAAACAGATTGAAACATATATTCTCTAAAAGCAATAAAATTTTGATGACATCAGAGCCATGGAGAGGGCCCTGACACCTACACAATGACTCATTCACATATATGAAGGAAAGAATATGCAGAATTAAATTGAGGAGCTGAGAAGAACAGAACAGATAATCACAGCTCAAACGTAGACATGGTAATATGAGGCCATTCAACTGTCTTGGAAAGTTGATGAAATATTAAGGATATTCCTCGAAATCATAAGGAATTACTGCAATGCATCACAGGGCCAAGTAAAAAGAAGCTACTCGAAGTGGTGTGCCCAGAGAAGACATATTTTAAAACAATAATTCAGTCACTAAAGGATGCCTACACCATCATTGCAACAAAGATTCAGGGCGCACTAGCTGAGTGACTTAGGATGAGTCACATTTGAGTGTCAGAGGCCTATTGGGCAGTGCCCAACTTGGCCTATTTTTGAGTTAAAGACTCAACATTTTGAGGTATTGGGGTGTGCGCTCTAGTAGAAATAAGTCAATCGTGTAGAGTTTAAAATCTTCACACTGAGTTCTAGGGGCTTTGGTGCAGGTCAAATCTACTATTTTTGTAAAGAGATCGGGTTAATTTTGAATATTTTGAGCTACACCCATGGTTTTCGGACCATGATATTGTATTAAAGAGATCTATATACATAGGTGACTTAGTGAGTCATATATATGATATATATAGATGGAATGATGATTGTATGAGTGCAAATTGACTTATCTTTGTTTTAGTTTGTTTTAGGTCTTCGGAGAAGGCTACATAGTTGTGTGCGCAGAACACCCACATTTGTGTGCACAACTCAAAGAAAGATTTTATTGAAAGGAAACATTATCAATAAAGAGAAGGGAAATTATGAAGTATTTTTGTGCATTTGAAAATTTTGTCTATGATTTATCTTTAATGTTGTGTTATATACTGCAAATTAATGTATGATTGATTATGCATAACGAAGTATTTTATGAGGTTTTTACATGTTTTATTGGGTTTATTAATGCATAAAACTGATAAACGCACAATGTGTGATAGTAGTAATTGACGAATAGGGCATAAAATGTAAGAGTATATAATTTCATCTTCGCAGTTCAGGAAATCATAAGGATGAATAATAGAAGTAAATCCATGTCCTGATATCCTTATAGATGCAAAAACCTTTTTTAGCATCCCCCAATATTGTGTCGGCTGAGACTTCGGTCTAGATAGCAGATCATTGCCAAAAGGGTCGGTAATAGAGGGTTTTGTTGGTAGCACATCTACGACAAACCTGGCTCTAGACATCTTCAATCAAATAACCATTGATTCTGTTTTATACAACTCTCTCCCTTTGGTCCGATCATTCATGGTCCCATCTAAGTTGTTTTCTAATTTCAGGTCATCCACGAATACAAATCTATGGTGGTGCCCATATTTTTTTCCATATATCTCATGAGATAATAGTGTTCATTATTAACACAATTCAGGATTAGTATCATATAAGGCGGTAGATGAACTACAATTATAATTGATTATTTTTTGAAGATTTATTTTCTTCAAAATTTTAGTCATATATCACGTAAAATATACCTTTAATGACTTTTGAATTTTGAGGTTGACCAAAGGAAATCCAAGACCTTGCTTTAAGGGAAATTTTAGCCTTTTTTTTCGTTGTTTTATTTTTGACACAAACTGGAAACCGTTAGAGATAAAACATTTCTCATCAAATATGGTATAACTAAAGCAAGGTTGATCAATGATAAATGAAAATTCTTGAACTTCAAAATGAAAAACACTACCAATGAGAATTTTGATATCTTTGTAGTAGTAATGGTGTTGTCACTAGAGTAGATTGAATTTTATGAAACGTAATATTGTGATGTAACCATGAAATGTCTCATCATGGAGGGTTCGAAGCATGGAAAATTTTAGGGGCTAATATTCATAGGTGGGCTAATTTTCCATGCTTTTTCCAAAAAAAAGATTTGCCAATTCCCATTTTTTTTTAAAATTGATTTGCCCAAATTTTATAGTATAAAAATATTTTACCCTAAAAATCGTGAAAATTTTATATATACTAATATAAAATGATTACAAAACTAAATATTTTTACAAAAATAACATCAAAAATTTTACAATTCACATATTGGGGACTACTAAGATTCGCCAAGTTTTTAAACCTTCAGATAAACGTCCATCCTTAACATTTTCCCTGGTTCAAAGATCAAAGTGATAGAAGTGGGAAAGGAGTGATCAATGTTTATTTCCTGATTTTTTTTGCTACTATTAGTTGGGGTATTTTGCAGGAAGAGATATTCTTATGTGATTTTTTTTCTTTTTTATGTTTAGAGATAAATTCATTTCAGTTTGATAAGTATTGGTAGCCTATTTAGACTTCTAATTATAGATATGATGACTATGCAAGGTGTTCCAGGAATTTATATTTCTTGCGGAATGTTATATCCATTGTTGTAAACTTGAAAATTTGTTACAAATTTCATTTTGGAGTAAAAACTACAAAATATTTAATGTATAGAAAATAATTATGTTTACTAAATAAAAAATTGTAGGTAGTGTAGTGGAGATATGTCCCTTGTGGTTAGGGATAAATTTTCACCCATATATTTATGATGTAGAATAATGTTTAGGATCTAATGGCTGCATATGAGATTGGTCATGTTTGAAGGGATTTTTGAATATTACAAGACTAAGATGGCCTTGAACCAAAATATCTAATGTATTTTTCCAAGGACAAGATTCGAAACGTTTGATTCAGGTTGACTTGGTATTTTGGTCAAGTTATGAAAATTACTATCAAATAAATTTTTCTTATATGAAATCATTTTGAAATAATATTCTCATAATTTGTCTGGAAGTTAAAAAAACCATTTTATTTTATTTTGAAAACAAAAGCTTCCACTTTCATGGAGAAAACAATAATAAATTAATAGCTTTCTCATTAGGTAAAATTATGTTTCCATATTTTTTTTTCTAGAATAAACAATTTCTAATTGGCATGGATGATCTGAATGCTCAAGGATTTAGGGAAAACAATCCCAACATGGGTTTGAACTATCATGAAGGAACCATTTGTCCAATATTGCACATATGTAAGCTTATAAAACTACTAAGAGCAAAATGTGGGAGCAAGAAAACGGAGAATGGAACAATGCAAAAGATAAAAAAAATAAGAAACATAAATATAAATGATAAAAAAAAAAATTGTGAGAGAAGATAAACAAAAAAGTGTGACATAGAAAAAAATCATGAAAGGTGAATTTTAAGGAATAGAGCCTTTGATCGGAGAAATGATCTCAAGGAAGTAAACTCTAGAATGTTATTAATTTTGCTGTTAAAAAATAGTTATTTATTACTGAGCAAAAAAGAGAAATAGCTAAAGACTGAAGTTAGTATGTTTGGATCTAGACAAGAGTGATGGGGGTTATGGTAGCAACATAGGTTCCCCTATAGCTATTAAATATAGTAATTTTGTTTAAAATATTGATAGGGGTGTATTACTTGAAGGTCATAACTTGCTTTTGCATTCCCTTCTTTTCAAGGCTATGTTGTTGCTGATCTACATTTACCATCTTGATCTTCCTATTTGGATAGCTCATAGCTCCCCTATTATTTTTTTAAGTCTTGTTAAAGCTATAAAGGGTTACTATACAATAATCCATTAAGAAGTGATCTACTTGTATGGAGCTGCTGGCACATGGGGAGTGAGCTCCAATAGCATGTTCCTGTGCATGTAAGATTGAGTCTAGATCAGATAATTATCCTTAGAAGGAAATGAATGCCATTGTTCTTTTAATACTACATGAACCTATGTGATGTATCCCACAAAGGTTGTAATAAATGTAAGAGAGATGTTATACAATCGTCCAAACCAATGCTAAATCTTATCGAGGTCATTATCAAATAGTAAAATTTCCATAGAAGGAAGAGTTGGGTTGTAGTTTGTTGGAAAATGAGAAGAGATAGTGTGCTTGGATACTTGGTTTGAAAATCATGTATGCCCAAGGTGCAGGAATGTAAAAAATGTACTTGTATTACCAAAAAATTTTGATATGCAATATGAATTCAGAAAGTTTGTTCTTCCATCAAACTTGATTAAAACTATATTAAGTGATGTCTGAAAATACATAATCTTAAAGCTTTGTAGAATGATTATATTTTGTTGGTTTTAAAATTTGGTTATGATATTTTTATGGCTCTTGCAGAATGATCAATTCTTTTTCTTCAAATTTATTTAATATATTTTAATGGTATCTACCATCCTTGTGATGATACACTTTAATGAAAATTTTGTATATTAATACTATCCCACCACCCCATATTTTATTTTTTTTCTAAATAAGACTAAATCTATTAAAAAATCATATGGTACACAGTGGGATTACAATCATGAGTAGCTGAAGATGAGGGAACTGGATATGATAAACTATCAACCTCAGTACCAAAGAGAAACCATGGACAAGATAAAAAAAGGTTCACAGAGGACAACAGGAAGTAGTGGGCTAGACAAAAGAGTCTACCCAGAATGGGTTGATACTTTTAAATGAAATTTTTTCCCTTTTTTCTTAGTGACTTTGACCCAGCTGTTGTGGGGCGGATGGGCAGGAAAAGGGTGGTGTTATTTTTTTTTATGGTAAACATGGCGCATGTGTTCTAAAGGTGCCCTGTGTGATGGTAGTGTCGAAATCAGAATGCAGTGTTCTCAAAGTCTAGGGTCTGAGTCCAATGAAAATCCTTAACTTTGAGGTTGATTTGATTAGGCAGCCCTTTGCTTATGTCTATTTCTGTGCAGATTCTACCAAAGGTGTATATGCCTTTCTCCCCTCAAGAGGTATATGTTGCCAGGAATCGGCCTAAAGTGTTTCGAATCCCTTGAAACATAGAGAAGTGCCATAGATGCGCTAGGAGGTTTGGATGTCGGACCCATATGGGAATCTTGGTGATGACTGTTGTGGTGGGTTCAAAGTCTAGGAACCAGGGAGTGAGGAATAACCCTGTCGTTCCCCAAAACCAAGGGCCTCCTGTTAAGGATTTCTGATAATCTTCGTTGAATGAAAATACCACAATGAAGAAACCCTTCGAGCAAAGGAAGACTTTTCTATTTTTGGTCTAGTTGATGTGGATCCATTGATATAGATCTACTGTTTGAGGCCATAGGCCATTAAATATGTAAATGATGGTTGTTTCTGAAAATGCCTGGTATTTATCATGGAGCAATGGATGAAAGATTTCGATGGAGGGGATTTCCTCCATTTTATCCAACAGGAAAGGCTTGGGAGCCTCAGCTGGTTGTGCAGTTTTCTTGGGCGGTTGTGCATGGACTACATCTTTGTATCAGAAGGTAGAGGCAGAGGATGGTTTCCCAGATGCTCCCCCTCTTAGAGGCAGGGTAAGCAAAATCGAAGCATTTCTATTAATATTGTAAAAATAGATGGGATGAGGGTCCTCTAGCTGTTTACCTTCATATAGAAATCGCTAAAGAGTCGAGGGAATCCCCAACCCGAGTTCAAGATTGCATGAGAGGTCCTGCACCAGATCTGTTGCGTGCACCCAATGCAACAGGGTTTTTCCTGAGAGAGGCAAGATCTAGATTTGATAGAAATGGAGAGAATATCCTGAAATCCCCTGCTTGTTGTTGCAAATTTTTGTTTGTGCTGCACTTGATACTTTTATATCTAGATCTGTCAAGACGAACTAGGTGTTGAATGAGGTATTTTCTATTGATCATCCTTGTGCATGGTTTTTCCGTGGAGGAGAGCTATGCCTTCTATTCGTTTCACATCCTTGTTGCAGATGGCAGCCATAGCTTGCTTCACTACTGAGGCAGTTTTGAAATTTGTACTAAAAATAGTGGTCTTCTTCTTGCATTCACCTTCAGCTCTGTTGATGGCCACGTAGCATCGTATAGCTCAGTGCCAGAGCACGGAGTCAAGGGAAGCAGCTGCCAAAGCAGTCTCTAGAGCATTGAGGTTCTTTGTGGTGGTGACAACCTCCGTGGCAGCATATTTGTTTGTGGAGACAATGGTAAGGTCGAGTGATGCATTCTCTAGAGATCCAACAACAATGTCGGTGTCAGCTTCGACAGAAAGGCTTCTCGAAACCCTAGCAGAGGCCATTCTCTCTTTTTTAAGGGGGTAGATTTACAAGTATCCCACCACCCCATATTAATTGATAACATTTACTTATTTATTTATCTTAACTAGAAAGGGAAAATTGGGAGTTAATAAGTGGATAAAACGCCAAGCACATGATATAAACTATAACCCAATAAAAAAGTGAGAAACACATTTTATTAAGTCAAAAAAGTGAAAAACACACTTAATCAAGTCAAAAAAGTGAAAAAACACACTTAACGTAGTTAAAAAGTGAAAAACACACTACAGTTATGGACACTGCTACAAGCCTTGTTTTATTTTAAAACTCACTTTTTTCATTCAAATTTGACTTTTATACCCATCTCACACCAATGAGATTTTTATCTTTGGGTAACTCAACCAAATCCCAAGTATCATTTTTTTCTATAGATTCTATTTCTTGATCTATAGATTTCACCCAAATCTCCTTTTTGATAGCTTCTTCAAATGATGAGGGTCGAAATGAAAATAATGAAATATTTTAACTCACATCTACATCATCATAAATATCCTACAAACTTCTTATTTTTCGCTTACCATTACTTGATTCATTACCTAACTGATAACTGGGAGTATTATAATATATTCATCTTCTTGATGATCCAAAATATCCTAGAGTCATTGTTTGGATTTCTCTAATTGGCGTCATTTCATGTGATCCTTGTTGCTCATGGTTTGCTACATCTTCTTCTTCTATGAGCAATACTTTTTCATCAATTATTTTTTCTACACTTCCATTCCATGACTCTTGTTCTTTGAACACCAAATTTATGTTGATTATATCATTTTTGGTGATAGGTTTATAAACTTTAAATGCTTTTAAATTCTTACTATACCCAATGAATATACGCTATTAAATTTTATCATCTAACTTGCCTCTTAGCTCTTTAGGTACATGCACATATTCTATGAATCAAAATACTCTAAAATGAGATACACTACAAGGCATACTTGACAATGTTTCTTGTAGAACTTTATTCATCACGCTCTTTGTAGGATATTTCTTTATTATATAAACATCACATGTAACCTCTTATGCCCAGTAATCATTTGACAAATTTCTTCCCTTCAGCATATTCATTGCCACATTCATACTCATTATGTTCTTTCCCTATACTACACCTTTCTTTTGCAGTGTATATATGGTTGTCAACTTCCTTCTGATTCCACGTTGTTTTCAATAGGCATGAAATTCCATTGAACCATATTCTCCACCATGATTTGTTCTCAATAATTTTAATTGACAATCACTCTAATTTGTAATTGTTTTTATGGAAACTAAAATAACTCCCCATGTAATTTATAATATAATTCAATTCATTATCACCTCTATTCTATCATACCTTCCATTGAAGAAAATTGACAATCATACACTAATGGTCAATGTACAGGAGCAAGATAACAATCAATTGATGAATCATTTGCAAGAGATGGGTAATCAAATCAAGGATAAGAATCAACAATGACACATATATCACAACACCATTCTCAATTAATAGTTTCGCATAGAAGCTCTCTTTTGGAATCAAAACTGGACATCTTTCTAATATTTCCTTTTAGTATGGTTGTATAAAATCTTGATATCTCTATAAATGTTTTGGGTTAATTTTGTAATTTTATATAAAAATATGTAGATGACCAATAAATTTTTCTTCAGCTTGTAATGTGTTATTTATGTTTTATTCAATTTTAATGACTTTATGATACACATTCTTGAATTCTTGTACCATATTTGATTTCAGTTCAACCACCTAAAGATAATTTATTTCTATGATGTCTTTTCCATTCTAGAGCGTAGACAAAATTCAAGCATGGTGTGATATATAATATCTCTATATTATATAAAAGCATAAAAATTACGATCCTTAATATATCCAAAATGATTCACAATACATATAACATCGAATAATATAAATTCACCTTTTTTAATAATAAAAACCTTAGCATAAGTATTTTAAGGTAAGGGAATACAATATGATAATCCTTTTATTAGGAAGGATGAAACCCTCCTCACTTGTAATTTTTAGTGGGAAACCTGAAAATGAGTAATGCTCCAATACAATACCAATACTTGATACCTTCCATAGGGAGGGTTCCTTCATTATGTAAACTTATGTAGGAAACAAAAACCCTAACAACTATTAGTCTCGACAACAATGAATGGGACACATTAATTTTTTTGCATGATAATTGCCTTGTAGGCCTTACTTAATAATAACTAACATAGTGGAACCGACTCACATTATATTAAATTTCCATCATGCCTATACTATTATTGAATCTTTGGGAGCCTTCAATGCTCATTACATAACTAAGGGGGATGTCACCACTAGTATGAAGTACATCAGAAGATGTGGTTACTTGAATTTGAAGAAATTTCTAAGGGATACCAACATTATTTAAACCTTAAAATAGTTCTCAAATGACACCTACTTCTAAATGGAGTACAAAAAATGTAAGAAGTATATGAAACAATCCCAATTTGGGAACTATGGAGATATAATGAAGAGGAATATACTAGATACTCATCTCACTAACTTGTGTTTTAGAGAATTCTTCTGAGGAATGATATATGGAAAACTATTATTTATGGGAAGAAAATTAATTTCAATTAATTTTTACTTACTTTTTATGAATCGATTTGTTTAGATGAATCTAATATAATGTTAGGTAAACATGACTCAGGGTAGATTCAATGTTGACTATGGTAATAGTAGTGGTTTTGGGGCACATGGTTTTGTGCACCCATGTTTTTTTCCCATGGTATTGCATGTAATGGAGCCTATAAAAAAGGTTGGGAAGACTTCATTGTAATGCAGGCCTGGAGGTGAGCGGTGAAGGCTCACTTAGTTGGATTGGTCAGGGTTTTGGCCAATGGTTAATGAAATTTCATTGGTTGGGTTTTTCCTTGGATTCGGGGTTTTCCCGGATAAACATCTGTGTTTATGTTTATGTGATTTGTTGCTGGCTCTTTCATGGTTATGATTATTTGTTTCTCTTGGTAAATATTTTATTACTGCGGTAAATTCCTAAAAACTGGTATCGGAGCTATGAAGATCTGAAATATGGAATGAGTTGCCAAGTTTAATGATTTTTCTATATCTATAGTTTGTTGCTATTGCGTGATTTTTTTTTTTTTTGGACAGATATACATAAAAAGGTAAATCTATGTGTGAATAACGAAAGCTTGCTACAAAGCATTGTGTGACCATCAATGATGACCGCATGGACAATGTATGGACGGTCACCATGGACGTGGGAACTTTTTTTTCGAGATCCTTGTGAGTGATCAGGATTGATCAAGGGCATAGCCCACGGGCGGGGGGGGGCATCTAGAGAACATTCTGTGGAAAACAAATCGATGGATCTGTCAGAGGAGACAAAGTTGTGAGTCTTGTAGAGTCATAGCAAGACAGAGAATGCAAATAGAGTGCAAGAAGAAAGCTAGGCAAAGCACTAGTTGGCTCTTAGAAGGCCTCAGCTTGTATTGGATCCACACAGTCAACCAAGGAATGATCCACTACTGGCATCATCTTCATCAGATGCTCCAAAGGTTTTTTTTTTATCACACTCGTCCTCAGCTGTGGACTTTGGTTTTCGCTTGGGTTGTGGATGTTGGCGAGGTGTGTCTGTTCGAAGAAACCCTGGTGTCTCGCATCTTCGAACCCACAGGTGTTCCAGCTGGTTTCTGAGCACAAGAATCGAAGAAAAGCTGCTTTGGAATGGCGATCCGGTCTTAAGGGGAAGAACAAGGGAAAGTCGATGGCCAACGACAAGGTCGAGGTCGAGAAGGAGGATATCTCTATTTCTGAGAAGGTGGAAACCGAGGAAGAGCCTAAGGTAGAGAAGGACTCTGAAAATCCTGATGATCCAGCGAACATGGCTATAGACGAAGCTGCTAATGGTGCTCCAGAAGAAAACACTGGAGGTGAGAAGAACGATGGAAAATCCATGGACTTGCAGAGCGACATTCGTGGATACCCTCGGTGATGTCAGAAACTGAATTGGTTTCTTGGGTATATGGTGGTTAAGTGTTTCTTCACAAGGGCTGAGAGTTTATGAGGGAGAGAATATGTGCTAGAATAGAAAGCCATTAGTTGTGTTAGGAGAGAAAAGTGTTTGACAGAATGTGTCAATCAAATGTTTTGAATGAGAGAGGATATTTGCAGATGAATTAATTAAAAATTGATGAACCATGTATATGAAGAGAATTCCTAGAGGACTAGCAGTTACAGAGGCTGGTGACCCATGTAATCCAGTAGATGGGTTCTTTTTATATGGACGTTAATTTCATATGTACAAAGATAGTAACAATGAAAAAAATAAAAATGTTATTATTATAATGGAGTTAAATTTTACATGTAATGTAAATCGGCATACTGCTGTAAGACTTGGTATGGAATGCGTACCCCTGTGTAATCACTGGTAAAGTCTGTGTTAGACCTAGGTGATAGGGGGGATGTCAAGTTAACAATTACCTTGGGTAAAAATTTGAAGGGGGAAGAGCTAGAGTGAGCGGGGTTGTCTTATTTAGCAGGTTTTGCTGGATTTAGTCAATAATCCCCAAGTCAAGTTTAAGGGGGAAATTGTTAGGTAAAAATGACTCGGGGTAGACTCAATGTTGACTGGGGTAATAGTAGTGGTTTTGGGGCACATGGTTTTGTGCACCCATGGTTTTGGCCCATGGTATTGCATGTAATGGAGACTATAAAAAAGGCTGGGAATACTTCATTGTAATGCAGGCCTAGAGGTGAGCGGTGAAGCCTCACTTGGCCGGAGTGGTCAGGGTTTTGGCCAATGGTTAATGAAACTTCATTGGTTGGGTTCTTCCCTGGATTTGGGGTTTTCCCGGATAAACATCTGTGTTTATGTTTATGTGATTTGTTGCTGGCTCTTTCATGGTTATGATTATTTGTTCCTCTCGGTAAATATTTTATTACTGCGGTAAATTCCTAACATATAATTGAGGGAAGTGATGACCAAGTTATGTCTACTAAATTTCAACTTACAATGATCCTTCCACATCCAAAATTGACATTTTGTAGCTATGTGGATGGGATTTTTTCTATGGATGGTCCTAGCATCCTGGTGGAAAGGTATTTGGAACCGTATGATTATGGTGAGCATGTCTAGCTAAACACATATATTCATCAAATTCATGTTTTGTAGAAGGGGTTATAGCATGTGAAATTCTAAATGGGACTTGGGTTTATGCATTATATTACTAGATTATTTCATTCTATTGATGGGGGAAATGTCCCACCAATATCTAGGGGCTTTCCTTGGTGTGAAATATTGATTAGACCTCACACCATTTTGGATAGAATCCCCATTCGGTATATAGGCTCAGTTTCTAGCATGTTGGTTCTGCTTGTGTTTGTTATATGAGGAGATGTGAGGATGAGGGAAAGAATGAAATTCCTAGAGAATTAGGGATGTTATCAGCTCAATATTGACAACTTATAGAACAATATACAAGATTGTTAAAGAAACAAATAAGAAGCAACATGCCATGAGATGGTTTAATGAGCTAAAACCATATTAGACACACATGAAAAATAACATGATAGAGGCTTATTGGAAATTATTTCACAATAAGTTACCGACATGGCATGGAAAAATAAAGAAAGGAATAATAGCAAACATGCAAGCAATAATCCAATAATTAGTTCATTAATATATCACCAAATAAAAGAACAAATGAAAACACAATGTGAATACGTCATAACCAATACAACCACCATAAATATTCATTGGAATCAATGTCAAAAGTGAAGAAATTATTACTATCAATGTTGTAGATCAAAGTACATATTCAACATCCTCATCAAAGCCTAGTAGTGAAATATGGGCCGCACCTTAAGCCAAGAGTTGAGTATCTCTAGAACCTTAAGTAGAAATAACTATCTAATGTTATTCCTAGCTCAAGTTCTAAAAGTATGTATAAATGAGGCATGAGGGTATATTTATATAGGTGAGGAGGGTTATATTTCATCTTCTCCCATTTCCTTTCATCTAACCTCACGACTCTTGAACTTCCTGACAAATCTACCTTGTGTCTAACATGGGGGCTTCATCCAATAAACCTAGACCATAGCACACACATTCTGTCACACTAAAGATATTGTTAATTTGAATACATATCAGAAAATGCCTCTAAAAATCACATTATTTAACCCCTACAAATACGAATGAAATACATCTTCCCAATTTATAAAACCTATACTTTCACTAGATATAGTAAGTATCATTTTTTTCATTAACATTTTTTATATTCCTTTATATTTTTGCATTAACTTTGAGCTCCATTTTTTATATATGTGAATATAAAATCCTTTTCCCCCTATTATATACTCAATACATTATCACATTTTTTCCTCAATATATATCCCCAATATGAATGCACATGGTATGGTATTGCTCCCCAAGTGAGGCCCCCTTGGTGTCTAATGACTATTACATGTTTAAATAAATCTCAGCACAGATGATGGAATTATGATGAGACATGTTTATGTTATGACATAAGAGAAGTTATTAGGAGAGTATAGAGGGTTATTTGAAACCCTAGGGTACTCATTGCGAATTTTGTTTCCAAGTCACGAGAAAAGTTTATTTTTCTGATATTGCACCTCACTTTCGTCAAAAAAACCTTTGATGGTGTTCCCTTGTTATTGCAATCTGGTTATAAAATCCTAAGTGGATTCAGTTTCTGGATTTTCGCAGCCCTAGTTACGTGAACTCTGTGAGACACCCCATATTCCTCCATATAGGTCAAAATTATTGTTCTTTTCCTTCTACCTGCAAATAGCTTACATTGGTGATGCATATTTGTAGTCATAGAATAATACTAAAAACATCAAATTATCTAAAAGTAAGATAATAATTTGGAATATTGTACAATCCTTTTCTTCACTATAGTATAATAAATATGTGTATCTTGTGCAAGATCATCTTGAGTAGAAATGAATTTGGATATCTTCTGCGATGAATTATTAAAGGCTACACTTATTTACTTATACCAATTATTTAGGTGAGGCTCAATTGATGAGTACACTTGAACACCTTTCCTAGTCATGTCATAAAAAAAGGTTTCAAATGTACCTCTAGGCATGATATAAAATAGATTGTTTATTTCTTTCACAGTTTCCATGATATTTTAATTAGTTAAGGATTATGCACTTCTTGGGAGATTATTTGATATCTTGGTTAAACCATGGGTAGGAGGAGTGTTGTCTAGGGTGTCAAATGATTTTGCTGATCAAAATCACTCACACGTGCAACCATTGCTCCTAAAGCTATGATGCTTGATACCATCCCTAACATAAGCTCAATAACACAACTCAAAAGGTATATACATAACATTTTGTTGTCATATTTTTATTTCATATTTTTACAGATATTTGCGAAAAATTATCTTGGCCAAGAAGTTGATGTCCTTTGTTTAAGGGCCATAAAGCTTATTTTTGATTTAATTTTCATGTGAATTTTCATAGAAATATTCATTTTACATATTTAAATATTCCACAAGAAGCTAAATCAAATGCGCCATCCCCGAGTGTTTTAAATCTTTGAGAATTTAAATCACACTATGGATCATTTATGTAAATGCAACAGATTTTTCCTCTATTTTCCTTGATCTTATGAATTCTAAAACATGAAATTATTGAACCTAACTCACATACTTCTTCCACCAATGATGATAAATGAATTCAATGCACGCCCAATGATGTCTTCTAGCGGAAATTGTTCCTGTAATAGTCTTTAGTGAAGATCGTACATAAGCATCTATACTTCCAATGTAACAATTTTTATGAATGGTCATAGAAATCACTTGGAAAATATTCATTGAGATTATAAATAAGCAAAGATCGCGTAGATGAAACACCCATCGAATTAGGTAAGTCGTAGTTTTTATTATTATTATTATTTGTGGGCGAGGTAGCATGTAGGAATTTTGACATGTGGAAGGTTATAGTTGAGAATTGAAACCTTTGGAGGGAGATCTCACTTCATACTTGAGTATTTCACTATTATACTATTTGTGTGCTCATAGAAAAGAGGTCACAAGTTCAAGCGCCAAACATAGGTCACAGTTTGGATAAGGAAGGAAGGTCACATAGTTGCAATGTAGTGAAGGTTGGAATTTCTAGTTACATTTATGGGGGATGGAAATATGATTGATGACTTAGAGAGTTTCCAAGAGAGAAAAATAACATTTCCAATCATTAGAGATAGTCTCAAATCCCTAAGGAAAGGGAGATATTACATTGTATACTCTTAATGTGACCTGTAACTTATGGGAAGCTATCATAAATAATCATGGTTACATATCTTACCACGAAGGCATGCTCAATTGCAAACTTCAATGTCAAGGAACAATTATGCCAAAATCCATCCTATGGGATAGGTCACATTCATCCTTTTCCATTCAAGTCGTACTTGAAAATGTGACTCAATATAAAGCACATTTGGAAGTAACTAGTGAAAGTCACAACTGGGAATGTGACTTAGACCAATTTTCATTCACAAAAATTGATCTGATACGTTTCATTTCCATATCACCAATAGAAACACTTAAACATGCAACTTAAATTCAAGCCTTGATATGTGACTTGGACTCATCAATGTGTTGAAGCCTCAAAAATCATTGCAACAACATTGGGGATAACCACCTAGTTCGTACCTTAAAAGCAACTCCTTATCCACTTAAAGTAGTGGCTCCTACTGGTTTGAATAGGTCCAATTACCTTTTCCCTATCGCTATTGGTTTAAAATGTATCTTTAATTACCAATAGACATGGATATCAGATCACTTCTTCTTGTTGATCAGGCAAGAGAATGACCCTTAAGCTGATTTGGGTTCAGCTAAACCACAACTAAGATTTTGCCTATTCGAGAAGAGGACTTAAAAAGGATGTAGAACTTAATATAAATGAAAAATTATTATATATTGCAAAAAATAAACTAATCTACATCCTATCTCAATTAGGTAGATATAGATCTAACCCAGATAATTAAATGATGAGAATTTAAATATGTATGTCTTTTAATTAATGTCAATTTAATGAAGAAATTCAATTAGCATGACATTTGTGAATACCAAAACACATCCTATTGAGACCATTTAACGGAAATAATAAATCAACAACACTCCGGAAGAAATTCACAAAAATGATATTGATTGTCAAATCAGTCAAGCCAATAATTAAACAATAACATGTGGAAGAAATTCACAACACATTACTATTTAATAAATTAGTTTTCTAATATAGATTTCTGCGTAAATATTTACTCGGAAATCAGAGTTTAATCCATAAGAACAGAGATACATAACAATACTGAGACAAATTATCCATACCAAAAAAAATGCATAAACATGAATAAAATGAAACAACAATTTTATTATCATAAAATTGAAATTGGTATTTGATACAGAAATGCCAAAAATACCATTTAATTGAATCTGATTCTTTGATCCTGGTCTCTAACATTCCTTTACATTACTTGAATTTATGTTTTCAAAACTAAAGCTACATAAATGCAAATTCTATCCATCATACATCATTCAAGATATAAAGAAAAAACCCTCAATAATGTTCAGATCTGAAATTTTCTCTCCTCCCCATCCACAACTCTAAATTCCTATTATAGAAAAGCTTTTTAGAATTTTATAATTGCAAAGGAGAACCACCCCATTTACATTTTCGAATCTGCAATTTAGAATATTTCCAAAGGTATTTTGAGAGGAATTTAGTTGAAGAAAAATCTGCCCAATCCAATTTTAATTGCTCAAAAATTCCAATATTTAATTGCTGGAGTCTTCTCATTGATTGAGAGCTTCTTCTTCTCATCTCTTCAACTGTTTTCCTGCAAAAACAAATAAAAAACAAAATTAAAATGCAAAAATAAAATCAAATTGTCAAATCTAGAAATTAAAATAGATCCAATTAAAACTTAATTAAATAAATAAATAAAAAGGAAACATTAGATTTATTTTGATTTATGTGCTGATCTAATTAGCAAATGAGAACATAGACGAATGAATTTTCACTCATAAGAAGTTGTGGCAAATTAAAATGCAAAAAATAAAACTCAGAAAATTAGTTTTGTTTAAGAAATCGTGGCTTGATCTTTTGCTGAATTTTAGACCCAAAAAATGATCAAATCTAGAAATAAAACCTCTTCAGGAATAATATCCATCATATTATCTTTCCAATGAGCTTTCGTGGGCCTCATTTGGCCAAGTAAAACTCCATTTATGAGCCCCTAAAGTTAGTATATTAAAATTGCCAAAAATCTGGAATTTTGCTGCTTGGGCTAAAGAAATAAAAATTTTAAATTAAATTCTAATCCTAAATTAGATTATAATAATTAATTAATTAATTATAATTAATTGCAATTACATTATTCATCTAATTTAGTTATAATCTAATTCTAAATTAAGTTTTAATTATCTATTAATTAATTATAAACTAAACTAATTATTTAATAAACTATTTATTAATTAATGCTAATCTAACTAATAATTATAATTAACTATTTATAAATAACTTAATCTAATTAATAATTAATGATAATTAAATTAAATTAATTACATTCTATTAATTAATTTAAAATTAATTATTTTAAATATTAAATATTAAATTTAATATAAAACTAAAACTAACCTAACATTAAACTAATATAAAACTAAACTAACCTAACACTATATTAAATTAAAACTAACCTAAACTAACACTAATATATACTAACCTACCTTAAAATTATACTAACCTAAAACTAACGTAATGCTAACACTAACTTAAACTATGCACACTTCAATATTCCACTAACATTAAACTATTCCCCTTGTACTCACGTGTGAGTGAGTTGAAAGAGTAAGGCATGGGTCATCGCAATTGGCCATCGGGACGGTGAGGGCCATCGAAGGTTTATAGAAATGCATCTGATGAAAACCTCCGATGCGATAAAAAAAATCCGATGCGATGTTTTATTATATTTTTTTTAATTTTATTTTTTATATCAAAATTTATATAATTAAATTAATCGTATAATAATTAATTTAATTATTTTTTAATGTTAAAAATTAGTTTTTTTGTTTTGGTTTCATTATAATGATGTTTAATTAAATTATGAATTTATCTAAAGAGTATTTTCTTATCTAAACTACAACCACTTTGATAAAAATTAAGTACATCTACTTCGACATTTTGGATTTTTTCGAGATTAGTAATTTATTTAAAAATTGGAAAATTAAAATAAATCACTGAAATCCTGATGCTTTATGATTTGGCTGTATAAGTGAAAATAAAAATTGCTAGTAATAACTAACTAGGGGTTCATATGTAAACTAAATGCATTATTGAACTAATTTAATTAAAAGAAATGGAATATTGTACATTTTACGCATTTTTAACCCATGCAACATAATTGATTAGACTTCAAAGGAGTGCCATATACAAACCAGTTGACCAAATGAGGTGAAACAAGCATCAATGAAAAGCTTATAAGAAATCGATTTCAAGCAAGAAATCAAAACAAAAATCTAAAGAATATGAAAAATCAATAAAATCACGAGGTAATTAACTTAATAAAAATATTAAAAGGCTCCTAGCCAAAATTTTATAGAAGGGTCCCAATTATTTGAAATGAACAATTCAAAAATGGGGGGGGGGTGGCGACACATGGGAGAAGAACCAGTTATCTCTGTTTGATATGATTTTTTTTTTTAAAATGAAAGTAAAGATAATTAAAGAAGAGAAAATTATTTTTCGAATGCTTAACTAGGTTCATTAGTCTGAATAAAAGAAATAATCATCTTACTGTAATTTTCTTAAAATTTCTCATAAATTAAAATATTTCATAACTCTATATCAGTCCTTAATTAGTTGTAGAGATAAAGCAGGAGTCACTTTACAACTTAGCTTTTAAAATGTACTCATTTGTCACAGCTAGTGCCATTGCTTCCAGCAAACATCTATAGTCTCAACAGGGTTACCTTTTAATCATGAATGTTTCAGAATCCTATCTATTTAAGAATTATTGACCTAGAGATAAATCCATTTATATATGTTTTATTTATTATTATTATTATTATTTTAATTCTTAAAAGCCATTGTTCTGGTTTGGTAACCAGATAGTTGACAATGCCATTCACTGGTTATAATTGGATTGAACAAGATGGCTCGTGATGAGACCCCTTGTCTTATAATTGTTTGCAATCATAAGCCATTACCTTGGTTTTTTTAGTAGTGTTGGTAATGTCAGCCTATTTTTCCCCTATGATCATGGTAAATAGGCTCGTGATGAGACCTCTTATCTTTTAAGTTTAAATATATTTGTGGATTATCCTCCAGAAAAATAATTTTTTTAAATAGGGAGAATCATTAACTCCTTAAGAGTTCAGAATGAAAATTTCAGAGTTAAAAGCGCTTTGCTGTAAAGTGTCTTTACTTGGTTAAAAAATAACTTTTCTTGACTAATAATAGAATTTTGAAAGATCTTAATAAAATATTGAAATCTCAAAATAATTGAATTTTTGATGAAAAAGAAATTTCTCAGATTTCATGATACTTCGTCAACTTCTCTTGTTTTGTAATCTCTTCCTTAAGTATGTCTACCTTTATATTAAGAAAAACAAATTCTGCTAAGAGATTTAAGAAAAAGCTAATAGGAGACTATTAACAATTTTTTATATGTATGTCAACCACTGTTAGGTAACAATAAGGCCTTCCATATAAATCATGGAAAAGTCACCAAAATTAAAACTGAAAACCAAAGGAAAAGAATTCTTAACATTAAGTGGGAAAATAAATCAGCAATCAAAAACAAGATGAAGAAAATTAAAAGTGGAAAGGAAAATCCAAGTTTTGAAATACAAACTCTAACAAGAATGTTTATACCAATGTCTCAACAACATGAAGTAAAAGAAAATAATCATGTAACCATTCCTTCTTATGTTGAGATCCAGAAAACTTATACCTTGCAGGGTTGTAAGTGTTTTAGGCTTTAGATAACAGTGATCATAAAATTCAGCCACAATAAAAAAAAATTCTGTCTGATGTCAATCTTCTTGTTTCAAAGCTTTATCTTAATCATTTTCTGATAAAAGGAATGCTTTAAAGAAACATATTAAAGGTTCAAAAACTTTCTAGTGTAGTTGTTTCAACGAATACTATCGCTGCTTTTTGAAAATAAAACTAGGAAAAGAGCATAGGACTTCCAAAATATGATTTCGCAGATGATTGAAAGCTTTTATGAAGAGCTGCAAAACAGATTTTTTTATATCAACATAATTTAAAAACAAAAATGAAACTAAAGTAAGGAAATTAATGAAAGTGGGTATATGAATCTTACCATTGGATAATTGCATTTGATCTTACCTGAAGGTATCAATTTCTCCAATACTATTTGACTTCTTCTTTTAGTCGTCATTAAAAATATGAAGAAGACAAACTAACCAAAATCCTATAACCCAAAATCATTATTTATTTTATCTAAACTAAAGCAAGCAGTAAAATGTAAAAATGGAATGTTTTGTGTTCAAGAGAGTTGAAATTAAAACAAATGCATCAGAAATGAGATTGAGAATTTGCAGTGATGAATATTCTCAAAATATTATAAGTTTTATACAAATTCCATGATTTTATAAATTATTCAAAATTAAGACCAAATTTAAGATAATGAAATTTAAAATAGAGAGGTCTTGAATTTTATATTTAATTATGGAATTATTTAAAACTGAAATATATGAGAAATTAAAATGATTTGAATATGCTACAAATTTGTCATCAATCACTTTAGTATCATATCGGTTACCCAAGATTTCTCTAAATTAACACAATGCCTTATCGGATGATGCATATTGCATGTAGAGGCATTCGTTGTAATTTATCGCATCGGGGGTTGCAGTAGCAAATTGCCGATATGAGATCATGCGAAAAGAATATGTGCAATGAGATGGAGCGACCATATCATTGAAGAAATGTTATATTTAGGATTGAGGATAGTCATTTTTCAAATTGCACATTGCACACTGCATCTCACGATTTGTATTTTGTACATTGTACATTGTGCATCTCAGATTTGGAATAATGGTATGTCCATGAATAAAAATGCAATGAAGTGATTAAGATATCGGCAATGCGATGGATGACGTGGCTTTCGGCATGAACATAAAAAATGCGATGAGTGATATCGATATCAACATATCGGAATATTGGAAAATAGTCATGTTGGAAATGCCAATATGATTCTTGCGATAGAAGTGATGCAATGGATATAATAATCGGTGATGAGCGAAGAGAGATAAGCGATGATAAATCGTCAATTAGTAAGAAGTGATAGCGATGAGTGATCGGCGATGAGTTATCACATCACAACTTTTCAAATGAGCGCACAAGGATGTATTCATTTTTTCTCCCGATTTGTGATTTGTGATTATACTTATCGCATTGGAGGTCTTTCAAACGAATATATTAGAATGTGATTTCCTGATTTGTGATTACGATCAAGCTTTTATCGCATCAGAGCTTTTCAAATGGAAGAATTAACCTTATGCCTAATGCGATATGCACGTTTGTGATCTGATTTATCGCATCGGAACTTTTGTGATGAAAAAAAAACTTTTCAGTTTATTCCAATATGATATGTGATCAGTGATCGGCAAAAATAAGTGCATGATGTAACAATATGATACACTGATATGCGATGGAGAATGAGCTTGATAAATCTATTATAAAATTTTAACACCGCATCGGGTCTGAGACATCGGTGCTTTTAAAATTATGACCCTACCACTATTGCGATTGAAAGAACGCGATATTTCTTATGAACTTGATTTAAATTTAATATCGGGTCCCGAATTATGTGTATATCACAATATTGGTAAATTTGATTATCAGAGATTGGTGATTCAAGATAATGGAAATATATTCAACTGAAAACTTCTGAGATGCGAAATTCGATATGGTATTTTATGAAAAATTGAATGAGGTAACACATCAAAGATCTAGCATCAGAAATATAAAAATAAAGTTGAAACATTTCGAGCATGAATCTTGTGATCCTGTTTTAACTTTCAATTGGGTTTTCTAATGAATGAAAGTAAAGTTAAAGAATGATCAAATTCTAATGAATCACAAAATAAAATTTCCCTGAACCTGTGGCAAATTTGAAATGGGTTTGTTGCTTACTTCAAATTTTTAAAGCAAATGAAAACATGCAAATAAAATAGAACAAGAATCAAAAGTAAACTAGGAAAAGAGAAACTATTAATAGATGAAAATGAACTTGTAAATGCGTACCTGGAAGAAAATTTACGATAAATTTTACCTTTTTTTGAAGCTTCAAGTTCTCCCAATTTTTCTATAAGTTCAACATCATTTTCTTATTTTAATCTCAAATTCTAAGTAATGATTGAATCCTTTCCAAAATTACATCAAAAGACAAGAGTAATGAAAATGAGTTCTTAGAATTACTTGTGAATAAAAAAATTGTCAAGTGAAAGAAAATTCTTGAAATTTCTTCATGTATGATCAATGTTTATGAATTTTGAAAAACAAGAAAGTTGAAGGCTTGACAAATAAGTATGATTAGATAATTCAAGAGATTTTAAAATGATCTAGGCTGCTTCTCTATAATTGAAATGGATGACAAAAATAAATTGGATTCATTACATGTTTTATTGAAAATCTGAAATAATGAAATAAATGTGAACGAAAAAGAAAATTAATCTATTCTTATTTCTAACTTAATGAAGGAAACATGAATAGGTATAGTCATACTTCCAATGAAGCCATGTAATAATTTTAATTCTTGCATGTATGTACAGTTCAAATGTTAGTGATAAAAATACAAATATAATTGAACTAAAAAAATTAAATCTATAATCAGAATGTACAATTATTATTAATAACCTATTTTCAATCACCTTGTTTTGAAATGTCCTTTCCAATTAAATTCCAATTGGATCATAGAAATCTGGATGGATTTCCATTATTGAGTGGGAGAGGTTTAAAAGAGAAGATGACAGGTCGGGTTGTAGAAATGATTTTTCAGCAATAATGGCTTGTATATTTTTTTTAGTGCTATGATTAAGTTCTAAATTGTTAACGATATTTTGTGAAGGAAAGTTTTCCAAATTTATTTCAAATTGATCAATGAAAAATGGATGGGAGTCTGATAAATCCAATGGAATATTATTAATTGAATTATATTGTTGGTCATATTGTAAAAATACACTTGCTTGTTGGTACTTCTTTTGAGAAGAAAGAAGTGATTGATAAAATATTAGCATTGATTGAAATTGAAATATTAATAGCTTTTGATGTTCATGATTATAATATGAGACTTCAATTTCCTAATAAGGCAATGCATCAATTGAGTGTTCACTATTAAAGTGCTCAATATGCCAGCGTAGAGTGCCAAAAATTTGAAAAATAAAATCAGAAAACAAATCTAAATTTGAACAAAATAAGTATGAAAGAAAAAATAAAATGAAATCCCTATTGGTACAACTAATGTTACAGCACAATTGGGATTGTTTTGAAATAATTTTTTTTTTACAAGGATTGGCCAGAATAATGGAATTTGAATAATTGCTAATTCCAAATTGTGAACTAGAAAGAGAATTATGACTATGAATAGGAATGGGATTTTGATCATGATATGAATCATAAATTGGAATGTTTTCCCTAATGGTGAAATCATGAAGATAATTTGTTGCTCCAGAATGGTGATTGGTTGGAATATTTTCTAAATTGAAATGTTCCTCATTCACAGATGTTATTTGAATTTTATCATGAGGATTCTCTTGAGAAGAACATAAATCAGCATCATTGATGTTAGAATAATTATCATAAATTTCCTTACAATATTCTCTAGAAAACCCTTTGATTTCGTCTAATATATCAAAACAAGGAGGAATAAAAAATTCATGTTCATTAATGGAAAAAGAATGATCAATAATTGTTTCTCTATCTTGATAAAAAATTATTGGTAATTCATTTAAATCATCCTCTTTATTTTTTGAAACATCATTAATACTGAGAGGAGAGAAATTACAAACATTAAGAATATCAGGTAAAGTGAAAAATGAGAATCAGAAATAATGAATTCAAAATTTTCTCTGTTAGAGAAATCTTGTGCATTCTGCTCACTATAAATTTCAGATTCTAGATCATTTCTTTGTATACTCATGCTTTCTTGAAGAAGGCTACTTTGCTGCTCTGTTTTCGGCATTTGTTCATCATGAAAAAATTCAGAAATTTGTACAGTAGTTTGCATTTTATTATTCACTTTGATTTTTGTTTTCATGTGTTGATTTGCGATCTTATTTTCTGAATTTAGTTCAGAGTAATTTTTAGATTTCAATGTAGCTCTTTCTCCAAAATTGCTACTATTGTCTTCTTGTATTTGGATAGAAATATTTTCCAAGCTTTGTGAGACCACTTCATCATAATTTATTTGCACATCCATATTGGAATCCTTATTTATGTTTGAAGGGGATGGAACAAAGCTTGAACTAATTTCATATGGATTGGGAATGGGAGGAAGAGAGAAAATATGTTCAAACCAATATAATAATTCTTTTTTCGAAGGTTTATCTTCAATTTTAAATTTTAAACAATTTAAACGAAACGTGATGGTAAAATCAATTAAAGACTCACCTTCAAACCTTTTTAGATCTTTAAAATAATCACATACTTGTTCGTAGATGTATCCATCAAATTTACAAAGGAAGATTGTAATAAATTGTTCCCAAGTGTGGATTGAAGCAACTGGAAGTGTTCTACACAAGTCTCTAGCTTTTGCCGCAAATGTGAGAGTAACAATTCTGCATAAAATGCCTTCACTAATTCCTTGAAAATCATAATTTGAAACATTTTGAATAAATTGAAAGACATGATTAAAAGAATAAGAATTTTTCTTACCATTAAACTTTACCTAAGACAAGAGTCTTACCACTTCGAGTGGAGTATTGGAAGATGCACGTCCATGTATACAACTCCAAATTGTAAGTTTAAGAAGAGCCATAGTGATTTAAATAAAATGTTAAAATTGAAAATACTCCAATAGAAAACAAGTTTCAAGCCCTCCTTCTAGCGCCAAAAATGTTGAAGCCTCGAAAATCATTGCAACAACATTGGGGATAACCACTCGATCCGGACCTTAAAAGCAGCTCCTTATCCATTTGTAGTAGTGGCTCCTACTGGTTTGACTAGGTCCAGTTACCTTTTCCTTATCGCTATTGGTTTAAAATGTATCTTTAATTAGATCACTTCTTCTTGCTGATCAGGTAAGAGAATGACCCTTAAGCTGATTTGGGTTAAGCTAAACCACAACTAAGATTTTTCCTATTCTAGAAGAGGACTTAAAAAGGATGTAGAACTTAATATAAATGCAACCTTATTCTATAATGCAAAAAGGAAACTAATCTAAATCTTATCTCGATTAGGTAGATATAGATCTAACCCAACTAAGAGCAAGATAATTAAATGATGAGAATTTAAATATGTCTGGCTTTTAATTAATGTCAATTTAACGAAGAAATTAAATTAACATGACATGTGTGAATACCAAAACACACACTATTGATACTATTTAACTGAAATAATAAATCAACAACACTCCAGAAGACATTCACAAAAATGATATTGATTGTCAAATCAGTCAAGCCAATAATTAAACAATAACATGTGGAAGAAATTCACAACACATTACTATTTAATAAATCAGCTTTATAAGACATATTTTTGAGTAAATATTTACTCAAAAATCATAGTTTAATCCATAACAACTGAGATACATAACAATATTGAGACAAATTATCCATATCAACAGAAATGCATAAACATGAATAAAATGAAACAACAATTTTATTATCATAAAATTAAAATTGGTATTTGATACAGAAATGCCAAAAATACCATTTAATTGAATCTGATTCTCTAATCCTGGTCTCTAAGAGTCCTTTACATTACTTGAATTTTTGTTTTCAAAACTAGAGCTACAGAAATGCAAACTCTGCCCATCATACATCATTCAAGATATAAAGAAAAAACTCTCAATAATATTCAGATCTGAAATTTTCTCTCCTACCCATTTACAAATCTAAATTCCTATTACATAAATTCTTTTTATAAGTCTAGAATTGCAAAGGAGAGCCACCCCTTTTACACTTTGCAATCTGCAATTTATAATATTTCCAAAGGTATTTTGAGAGGAATTTAGTTGAAGAAAAATATGCCCAATTCAATTTTAATTACTCAAAAATTTCAATATTTAATTTTTGGAGTCTTCTTCTTCTCATCTCTTCAACTATTTTCTTGCAAAAACAAATCAAAAACAAAATTAAAATGCCAAAATAAAATCAAATTTTTAAATCTAGAAATTAAAATAGATCCAATTAAAACTTAATTAAATAAATAAATAAAAAGGAAACATAAGATTTCTTTGTGCTAACCTAATTTTCCAATGAGAACATAGACGAATGAATTTGCACTCATATGAAGTAGTGGCAAATTAAAATGCAAAAAATAAAACTCAGAAGATTAGTTTTGTTTAAAAATTCGTAGCTTGATCTTTTACTGAATTTTAGACCCAATAAATGATCAAATATGGAAATAAAAACTCTTCAGGAATAATCTCCATCATTTTATCTTTCTAATGAGCTATCCTGGGCCTCATTTGGCTAAGTAAAACTCCATTTACGAGCCTCTAAAGTTGGTATATTAAAATTGCCAAAAATCTGAAATTTTGTTGTTTGGGCTAAGAAAATTAAAAGTTTAAATTAAATTCTACTCCTAAATTAGATTATGATATTTAGTTAATTAATTCTAATTAATTGAAATTATATTATTCATCTAATTTAGTTATAATCTAGTTCTAAATTAAGTTTTAATTATTTATTAATTAATTATAATTACAGTATCAATTATAAACTAAACTAATTATTTAATAAACTATTTATTTATTAATGTTAATCTAACTAATAATTATAATTAGCTATTTATAAACAACTTAATCTAATTAATAATTAATTATAATTTAATTAAATTAATTACATTCTATTAATTAATTTAAAATTAATTATTTCAAATACTAAATATTAAATTTAATATAAAACTAAAACTAACCTAACATTAAACTAATATAAAACTAAACTAACCTAAACTAACACTAATATATACTAACCTACCTTAAAATTATACTAACCTAAAACTAACGTAATGCTAACACTAACTTAAACTATGCACACTTCAATATTCCACTAACATTAAACTATTGCCCTTATACTCACGTGTGAGTGAGTTGAAAGGGTAAGGCATGGGTCATCGCAATCGGCCATTGGGAGGGTGAGGGCCATCAGAGGTTTTTAGAAATGCATCCGATGAAAACCTCTGATGCGATACAAAAAATCCGATGTGATGTTTTATTATATTTTTTTTAATTTTATTTTTTAAGTCAAATTTTATTTAATTAAATTAATCATATAATAATTAATTAAATTAATTTTTTAATGTTAAAAATTATTTTTTTTGTTTTGGTTTCACTATAATGATGTTTAATTAAATTATGAATTTATCTAAAGAGTATTTTCTTATTTAAGCTACAGCCACTTTGATAAAAATGAACTACATCTACTTCGACATTTTGGATTTTTTCGAGATTGGTAATTTATTTGAAAATTGGAAAATTAGAGTAAATGATTGAAATCCCGATGCTTTATGATTTGGCTGTATAAGTGAAAATAAAAATTGTTAGTAATAACTAACTAGGGGTTAATATGTAAACTAAATGCATTATTGACCTAATTTAATTTAAAAAAATGGAATATTGCACATTTTACGCATTTTCAACCCATGTAACATAATTGATTAGACTTCAAAGGAGTGCCATTTACAAACCAGTTGACCAAATGAGGTGAAACAAGCATCAATGAAAAGCTTATAAGAAATCTATCCAACCAAGAAATCAAAACAAAAATCTAAAGAATATGAAAAATCAATAAAAGCATGAGTTAATTAACTTAATAATTATCTTAAAAGGCGCTTAGCAAAATTTTTATAGAAAGGGTCCCCATTATTTGAAATGAACAAGTCAAAAATGGGGGTGGCGGGGTTGTGTTTTACCACAACACAATGTTATCTTCCCATTTTAAGTTGATTGGTCACCAACAATGCTTGTATACATTTGATAAGCTGATTATAAAAACACTCAACACATTGTAAGTTTGTGCCTAATCTCGTTGCATCATTATTCCTAACACACAACAAATTAATTCCCACCACAATGGAATATAAAATATGCTCAACATATTTAGAAGACACTTGATGCATAGAATTTTCAGCAACACAAAATATAATTTTCCAATAGTACTTAATATCCTTTTGACTTGTCTTTCAATGCAACCATTGAAACATTACATATGCATGGTGTTACACATTGATCTTTAAGGCTAAATTCTTTCATTCCATCGCATTTTCAACAGATTGTTTCAATTATTATCAAATCATGGTTTAAATGCCTCTAAACGCTATCAACGTTGCTCTCTTTTTTATTGTTAATTATACATGAATGGGTTTCTTGCATTGTGATGAATATATGATATTCCCCTTTTAGTTCCATGTATACCCGTGGAATTAACTAATATAACTGATATCTTTGGTAGAACATGTAAACATTAACCTTTCAAAATTTGTGTGGAGAATCCAATCAAATATTTCTCCAAATATTTTTTTAAGATCTTTTGACGAGGATTTTAAATTCAAATTGTGATCTTCCCATTCCAATTCTCAAGGTGTGCATATTCTCTTTGCTCAAGAGATGTTAAAATCCTTATCCAAATTGATTTCTATTGAATCCTTTGAGTGATGAGTAGGTATTTTGTCTTTCCTCATCATTTCTAGATATATTTCTCTCATCTTTGGTGGAAAGGCGCATATATGATTCTCTAAATCACCTTATCGTTTTCCTATGTTCCTTCTCTTCTTTGTTAACAAATTACCCTTCCAATGTAATAAAAGTATTGGCATTTCTAACTTGAAGTGTTCTTGACATAAAACCATATTTAATTGTTTCCTTTGATAAGGATGTATTATTACTCTAAACCTTTAAACCTCATTTTTTCTATTTTACATCAATTGGCCTACTAGGTGATGTCCAATGAAGCCAGCATTACGTGCGAATAATGGGGACCATATGTCAAAATGATGATAAAATGAGTTATCCCATAAAGCATAATGAATTCTCTAATTTGAACTATGACCTATCTAGCTAGGAAGAGATTTCCGCAGCTCAATAGTGTAGAAAATAAAGAGGGATTTAAATGTAAGCTAATTTAATAAGAAAATGATTGGCCATAATGGCATTGCCTTTTTTTCTCACCTTCCCACAACAAAATCTTTAAGAATGTGACCTTGTGTGACATCCCCAAATATAACTCCAAAGAAATATGGTAATAGAATAAAACACTAGATAGAACCTATAATTTTTCATAAAATAGAACACAACACTTTCAACCAGCGAGAAGAACTATTATGATATTCGACATAGAATGTATTTCTTCACCCCATAATTAAAACAAGCTCAAGTATGAATGAATCCAAGTAGACTCTTGTTTCTAGCATGGATAATATAAGGACTTCCAAATGTAAGAATAGGAACAATGGGTAATTCGGTGCTAGTAGAATTATTAAGAGTTGTTTCTAATAATGATAAGCCTTTTGGTCCAAATGCAGAATTTCAAACCCTGGACATTAAAAATATGTGTATTAGTATAATTTTGATATATTCTTAATTCCTAATTTATTCAACCCACATGATCATCAATGGATAAGTAGTACTAAATATATTATGAATCAATGCAAATTCCATAAACCCTAATTGACAAGAATGGAGACCAGTATGCAACATGATTCCTCCTCTGATGATGTCGTTGTGTAAAAATGTTGTTATGCCGATAAATCCTTCTTCTGGACAAGAACGATCTCCCTGGTATCCTAAGGATATATAGAAACAAACAACCAAATGCAAACCATTTTCTCTAGATCATTTGTGATTCAGAATTATTAATAACAAAGTACAAGGACATGCCCCTACCTGAAGTCCAACGCTTTCCGAAATATTCTATCCAGTCACTCCAAAAGAGGTCACTTCAGCATGTGAAAATTGTGATCAAAGATAGATAAAAGGATTAAAAGCACCTGCAAGATATAATAATTGATAAAATATTAATCTATATCAGTGATCAAGGAATATAAGAATTGAAATACTCAAATAGATACATGAACAATTCAATGAGAAAAATGGAATCCATTTGTATTAACTTGTATAATAAGAAGTAACCTTACAACCTTTCACCTTGATGTTATATAGGTTCTTCCGGGGTCCTCAACAATCCTTCTCTCTCAGATTGACAAGCCTTTTTCTCTCCGAACTTCCACAAAGTTATGGAAATGAGTGTGTGATCATTCTCATATCAAAAATCACTTGTATAGAGAGTATGCCCTCTTAAGAATTTATTCAGAAACTAATATCTATGTCTCTACCCTTCAAAATATAACATGAGCTCAATTTATAAGGAAATGGAGTTAGTTTTAGTTCCATGGAGAGGGGGATGGATTCCTCTCATGAAGGGATTTGAGCTCCATATACCAAGGGATAAACTCCATGAGTGAAGGGATAGAGCTCATGAGTATAGGATAAAGCTTGAATTGTACTCGCTTCTAGAAGCTTCTAGTTGGGAGAATATTTGTCCATCTGGTCTTCTAGAACTTAATTTTTCCTTTATTTGAATGTTTATTGGGGTCCACGGGTTTTTTAAGAAAAACGTGTGGGATGTGTTGCAGGGTATAGAGAAAATATCTATGGATCTGTAGGAAAGGGCTAGGAAACATTCAGAGTTAGAATTTTTGGGGTTTTAAAGAGTTTTTCTCCAATTCCAAGACTTGTTTTAGGAACATTAGGGGTTTTGACCTCTAAGGGAGCATAATATAGGTAGTGATGAACCTATATAGACAGTCAAATGTCATGGTGACAAAATAACGTGTAACAGATTGCCCCTGTTAGCCACCTATAATATTTGATTATACCAAAAGGTGGCTAAGACTGTTTGAGCCTTCAAGGAACAAATTTCATTACTAAAAATTGTTGACTCTTCAAGACTCTTAAAGTCCTCCTGCCTCTGTCCAGATCCTATACCTTTGTTTTCATCCCAAAAGACTCTGAAATCCTGCAGATTTCCAAAGCCAAAATATTGCTGCAAACACCATTTTCTCCTTTCCCTTCTTCCCAAATTAACCTCATCTTTCTATCCCCCTATTTCCCACAAAAATCCCTCATTTTCACATTTCTGCCTTTCCCCTCATCAAAATCCCCTTTATAAGGTTTAAGACTCACTCCTGGCCTTATTGGAACCCTTAAACCTTTGAAAACCATGAGAAAAGCCATTAAAAGCCCATTTTGTTATATATATTGGGCTTAAGCCCTCTTGGGCCAAGTCCCTATCCTTTCTGCCCATACACCCTGGCGTCGTGACCGCGCGCTGAGCCAGTCGGGCGCTTATCCGGTTTAAATAAATATTTCTTTGCAAACCATTAAAAAACCTTTGATATTTATTTAAACCGTCGAAATTCACTTTGTTTAATTTTTCCGCCCGTGCAAATTGTGGAGCGATCTCGACCGTCGATTCAATCCACAGATCTGACGGTGCGAAGCATGCCTCCCTATGGACCCCCCAGTCAAGTGTCGTTTTCCCAAAACCGCGTGGTTTTTATCGCACCACTCTTCGACAGAGGGCGGTTTTCACCCGATGGCGAGTGATTCCATACACTTACCGCCATGCGTCCCCTGTACTGTTAGGAAAATCGCCGTCCATCGCGCGTTATCATTCGGACGAGGATGCCGAGAGATATCGTCGTGGACCGTCCGATCCAAAGCCGCCCATCCAATGGCTGTCGCTTGATGAAGATGCCCACTACTTAATGTGGTTGCGGCACGATGATTAAATCATTTTCCGCCGTCAATATGATCTGTAGATCGACGGTTCACATTTCGTCTCCCTGATTCGATTGCTCGGTCAACGATTCTTTGTTTTTGACTTCCCCATTTTCTCCCAACTGTCGATCTCTGTGCGATCGACGGCCCTGAACTATTTTTTCTTCCACCCATTCTATGATCTCCCCGATTAATCCCAACCGTTGGACGATGCCATCCAACGGCCCCGCTCCTTCCACACGTCCTCTGAAGCAGTCAAACTATATACGCAGGATTTCATAACTTTTGTTTGTATTTTGCAGGGTTTAATATTTTTTCTCCATACTGAGGAAAATTTTCAGGCTGAGGGTGACGATCTTCTTGCTTTCATTTCATCGAGGAAATCATTCGCAGCGGTTTTTTCAATCTCACGTATCATCGGTGTTTTATGAGGCATCGATGTCATTATATCTCTGCGCAACCCTGCATATCAGTGAGAAAACCATGGATTTAACACTATCAAAGGGTATCAGTGCCAAAGACCTAAATGTATCAGAACAGAGGATTAGAGACAATTTCACGGGGATTACGTCAAGGATGCTTATCAAAAGCCTAATCCCCAAATAAAACGCAGTTTACAGAAAACCTAAAGCGTTTTGTCAAGCAGGAATGCCCCCATAGCCACAGTCTGAGGCAAATTGATTCCTCAGCTACCATAGTGCCACCTGTTCCTCAAAGTACTCAATCAAAGGCCGAAGTTATTGATCGAATGAAGATTTTCACCTCAGCACAGCCGGAAAGTTACTTCTGCAAGGAAACTTAATGAAAAAATATCAGCAGAGTTACTTCAACATTCCACAGAGCCTCAAAGGTCAACAAAAGCTCCCACTGAGCTTAATATTTATGTAAAAACGTTTAATTTAGAGTATCCCCATGTAAATTTCCTCATTTAGCCCCTCAAAGGGCAGGGACCATTAAATATGTATTAATTGTAAATTGAGATCTTTTATCAGATCTCACCTCCTCTTTCTTCTATATATACTTATTTAACATATGAGTGAGGGGTTGGTTGTAGAAATTTGATATACATTTGAGCAAAAACTTCTGATTGTACATAGTATTCACTGACTCTTGGAGCTATGCTGGTGATAGATAGGTTAGGCTAAGATGTGTAGATGGTTGCTAACCTAAAGTGCTGGACTTAAAGCTGTAACTGGTTTGAAGCATCAATACAAGCTGATTTATGGGATCCTGGTCTATGTTGACGGTGATGTTTCTCTAATTGTAACTTGTTATTTTTGTTTCTGTTTCCATCTGTGTTGCATATTCTCTTGTAAATAACAACATGCCTAGAGTTAGGACCTACTGTATATCGGTAACCTTCTCTGAATGAAAATCTTTATCTGAATGTTTTCTTCCATCTGTGTTATTTAAGAATGATTTAATTCATTTTAAGCATAGGAATGTTGGTGTTCCCTCATCTTATTGTCTTAGCTGAATGTTGTTCTTAGATGTTATTTTCAGTATATGTTTAGTGAAGATGAACTGAGGAAGATATGGTGAGCCCTGGTCCCAGTTTGATCCCGCAGAGTGTCTAAATGTTTCCCTTGGAATGTGTTAAAAGCTGGCTATTTTCAAAGTACTTACCAGATCTTAGGCCATTCTGTTGTTATCTTTGTATCTGTCTTGAAAGTAACCAAGTAAAGAAGAGCTAGGAGATGATTTGTGGTGAGCCCGACCCGCTAGTTTCTAATCCAAAAGTTGCCTTCAAGTTTCCCTCTATTTTGAGATGTTTTCTATTGCAAGTGTATCAAAGGATGGCTAGTTTCAAAGTACTTACCAGATCCTAGTTTAATTTTATGTTTTTTCTCGAGTTCATGTCAAAAGCTGGCTAGTTTCAAAGTACTTACCAGATCCTAGGCTACTGTTGTTTCTGCATTTGTTTATTTCTCCTTCTTATTGTATCATTCCATTCCATAAATCAATCCTCAAAGATATCCTTAGACATAGATGAGTTTCCCCATGGACCACTCTTGCCTCTTGCTGTTCCAATTAAATCCTATTATGACTCCATAGCCCAATGGACTAAAACCTGCAATTTTCTACCTTTTTGACCGAAGCTTACTCTGATTGCCTGCAACTTCTCACCTTTGGAACTTTTTGCACTCAGAACTTTCCACCTTAAACAGTAATCATGCTTAACCATCCCAAAAAACAAAAAAACCATTGGCCTTCATAACTAGCCTAATATCATAACCCCAAACTTCAAATAAAAATCCATCTTTTCACTTTTTGAAGAGATCCCTCTCTGGATTCAGGAGGGCTAGATCCTAGAATCCCAAAGTGGTTGAAATGATGTTTTTTCTGTAATTGGAATCTTCCAATATTGCTAATAAATTACAGATCCTTAACATTTCTGGCGACTCCACTGGGGAATCTAAACCCAGAATCATTTTTCATCTCTATAAAACTTTGTGAGCTAAAAATAGCCTTTTCTAGCACTACCAAGAAATGGTAATCATGAAAAAACTCGTTTGAATCAGTGACAATCCAGGTAAACCCTAGGATTCTCTTAAGACTTTATCTAAACTTGAAAAATCAGCTGGCTTAGCCATAAGAGTAGATTGTCTTTATCTCATAACCGTAGCTAAGTTTTGAAACAGAGTTAGGATATTCTTAAAAACCACACAACTCAAAATAACTCATAAAAAACCAAAAATATTTCGAATTGGTAGTAAAACACTTACTCCTACATTGACACTTATCTTTTGTTGTGTTTTACCCCATACTCTCAGACAGAGTCTAGAAAGGGCCAGGTAGCTTCCGGATCTCATCCTCTTTCAGAGGTGAAATATCTAGTAAATTCCCTCCCAGTAAATATTTGGTTAGAGTTTGTTATGTTATGGGATATCCTTGAAAAGGGATATTTCACAAGCATGGTGGTGGACCATAAAACCTTTTACCTCTGAAAAGAGCTAAAAACCTCCACTTGGTGACTCCATAATTCTGAAAAGACCTTAAGACTCCACTGGGAAGAACCCTGATCATCATAATATCATTAAAACTTAGTTAGAGGACTGTAGGATTGAAATTTAGGTAAAAATATTAGTTAACCATTCAAACACTGTCATATCTGGTTGAACTTGTTTTTTTTATTTCGGTCTGAAAAACATAGCATAGTGGCTCCTAGAAAGATTCACACTAGAGCCTATCCTGACCCTGATCCACCTGAAGTAGTTGATAACCCAGAAAGTGTCCTTAGGAAGTCTCCTAAGATTAAATTATCAACTGTTTTCTGACCACCCTTGAGAGCTAAATCAGTTCCTGAAAATCTTTCAGCTCTACAACAATCACAAGCTGACTTAGTAAATCCATTTAGAACTAGGTCATTTGATGATATAATCCAGCTAGATTCTGAGTCTTCACTTTCTTCTCCTGAAACTAGTGAACATCTTGGTAGTAGAGAAACAACACCTGCTGATTTACATTTCCTCCACAACCTAGGTGTCTCCCATCCAAGGTCAGCTCAGCAATCTACCGTTGTTCCATCCACATCCTTTCATCCAACATCCACTGTCCAAACCACTCCACTCCAACCCACCTTCCCTTTTGTCAACCCACCTGTGAATCCACCTCCACCTCCTGCCATGGTTGCATGGTATGCTCCCTTAGTCCTTCCTGTGCCATTAGTCAATCTTCCACAGGACTATTAGTCCAAAATTCCATTATATGATGCTAGCAATGCTACAAATGCATCACAACATGTGGATAAGATGGATGACTATTTTGACAAAAATTAAATTGATGATGATTCTGTCAAACTTAGGTTATTTTCTCAAAGCCTGGGGGGGAGAAGTAAGGAAATGGTTTAAAGGCTTAGCCCCCCATAGTATCAATGATCTCCAAGGCTTCCATCAAACATTCTTAAACAAATGGGAAGTTAAAAAGAATCCTCTCCAAGTCCTTTCTGATTACAAGAACCTTCATAGAAACCCTGGGGAGAGTGTCCAAGCTTATTGCACTAGATTCAATAGTGTGTATAATGCACTTTCCCCAGAGCTAAAACCTCCACAAGGCTCAGCTTTAAACAAGTTTCCTGAAGGGTTTGATTCTGACATGACCTATCAGCTGAGAGAGAGAGACTTTGCAACTCTTGAAGATATGAAAAGAAGTGCTCTTTCTATAGAAGTCAACCTGATGGAGAAAAGATCAAGGATGAAAGCTAAGAGAAGAGTATCTCTTAGAGAGGAATCCACACCTTCCACTTCCAATTCAAAGATTGAAAGAATGATGGAAGAAATGATGAAAGAGATGAGCATAATTAAGAGAGCACAAGCAAGTCAAAACCAAACTGCTCCTCAAAATAAAAACCAAAACTAGAATCAGAATTCTAGAAGGAACCAACCTCCAAATAGACCTAGGGAAGATGATCAACAGATCAATCCTCCCTTTCATCAAAAATATGTGAGTGAGGTTGAGGAAACAGATCAAATAATAGAGGAATATGATATTAACCTATGCGGGGTAGATGATGATGACTTTGAGGTTCATTATGATAGAAAACAAGGTCTTTATACACCTTATGATGACAAAAGAAATGATAATGAAAATTGTTGTCGAGACATGAAAAATGCCATCACCGAGCCTCGAAGTGAATATGACCTTAGAAGTAAATCTAGTCAACAAACCCCCAACAAAAAAACCTCTGACAAATCCTCACCGAACAGCACTGCAACCAAGCCTAAAGTTGTCAAACAAAAGGATAAAATAGTGGCTGAAAATTCTGATAAAGGTAAAGGAAAAAGCACTCAAGACAATGAAAAACAGAGTGCAGACATTAGTAGTACTAACATTACAGCTAGTACTCCTGTGAAAACAATTTTATCAAATTTAAATAAAACAAAATAGCAACCTGACATTGCTGATAAAATGGCATTTAATAAGGCTGAAACAAGTTTTTTAAAGAACCAAATTCCTTTAAGCCTGGAGCAAGAAATCTCAAAGATCAAAATTTCTGTTCCCCTCACCGAGTTAGCTTCCCAACATGTATATAGGACCCAAATTCTGAAGGCTTTAAATTTAGAAGACAACAATGACACAGTCAATCTTAACGATGACCAACCAGAGCTTATTTTTGGTCCAAATATTGAAGGAAAATATCAAGAGGGACCTATTCCTCCCTTTTATGTGAGTTTTAACGTTCATGACACAATTTTTCACAACACTATGCATGACTCAGGGGCTTCTCATAATGTAATGCCTAAAGCCGTAATGGAGAGCCTGGGTCTAAAAATCACTAGAACCTATAAAGACCTTTACTCTTTTGATTCTAGTAGAGTAAAATGTTTAGGATTGATCAAGGACCTCTGTGTAAACTTAGCCCAAATTCCAGCCAAATTCTTATTCATGGATATTGTTGTGGCTGATGTGCCCCCAAAGTATGGAATGTTACTCTCAAGGTATTAGGGGGCTAAGTTACAAGGGACTATGCAAATGGACATGACCTATGCGACTATCCCTGTTTTTAATCAAACTAGAAGACTTTACAGGGAATCCCATATGAAATACATAGTCATAAGTCAAGACAGACCACAAAAATCTCCTATCTATTCTGTCAATACAGGCCTTGATTATTTCATCATGTTTAATGATGAAACACTTAGTGAACAAGTCACTTTAACAGAATTAATGGCTGATAGAGAGGAGGAGGTAAATACCAATGAACTGTCAAAACAGTTTGCGGAACCTTTAAACAACAACAAACAAAATGTGGGTCTTGCACTACAAGTCATGTGTCCTTTGCTTCTAAACATTGAGAGTCAAGAATGTACCCCTCAAATAAACTAAAATCTGGGGGGATCAGAACAAATTCAACTCAGTGCTGAAATTCCACAACAACCCTTCAGCACGACAGTTGAAGAGGACTCTAACCAAGATAAAACCGAGAAAAGTCCTCTCTGGAGTATGTATTTTGATGGGTCATGCACCAGAGCCAATGCTGGTGCAGGTGTCTGGATTACTAACACTGAAAAAAACCACACAGAATGCATTTCATGCAAATTAAACTTTCAGTGTTCCAATAACATAGCAGAATATGAGTCCCTTCTCTTAGGCTTACATCTTTTGAAAAAGTTAGGAGCTAGAAGAATGAAGGTATATGGGGATTCTGAATTGATCATTAGGAAAGTAAATGGGGAGTATAACGCAAATCATCCCAGACTTAGAGCCTACTGGAATGATGTCATGGACCTTTTAAAAACATTTGAGGAGTCAAAAGTAATGTTTTTCCAAAGGAAACGAAACATTGTAGCCCACAATTTAGCCTTTGCAGCTAGGACATGCTTAGCGCCATTTGAAACCAAATACTATACAACTGAGATAAATTTTAGACCAGAAGTTCCTGATAATAAGAAGTGTTGGCAGGTGTTTGACAATGACAAACAAATAGAAGACTTCATGCAATTCATAAATGAATTCGAACTAAACAGTTCGGACTCAAACTATGAAACAGACTGCAGTGAAGAAAAATTTCTTGGTGAAGAAGAACCATCTCCTGAGCCTGTCAATATTAACCTATTGTCTAGAAAACTTACGAACGAAACAAAGGAGTTGGAAACTCTCCATGCTAAAGATGAAAGTTTGCCTAGAGGTCTAGCACCTTTAGAAGAGTTGTTTGATTTTGATGATGTGGCCCAAAAGCCAAAACTGGAACCTGTAGAGACTGAAGTGGAGGAGTGCAATATAGGCAGTGAGGAAAAACCAAAAATGATTAAATTTTCTAAGACTTTACCAGCTCACATTAAACTCAAATACATTGATCTGTTTAAAGAGTTTTCTGATGTTTTTGTGTGGAGTTACGAAGATCTTAAATCGTATGACACTGAAATAATACAGCATAAAATTCCCCTTAAAGAAAACCAAAAACCATTCGAACAGAAACTGCGCAGAATAAACCATGTTCAGTTACATTTGGTTGAGAAGGAGATTAAAAAGATGTATGAAGCTGGTATTATTGTCCCTATTAGATATTCTGAATGGGTATCTAATCTGGTGTCTGTTAGGAAGAAAACTGGAGAAATCAGGCTTTGTATAGACTTTAGAGACTTAAACAAAGCTTCATTAAAAGACAACTACCCTTTACCTAAGATGGATCATATTTTACAAAGGGTGGTAGGGTCTAGAAGAATTTCTTTGTTGGATGGCTATTCAGGGTACAATCAGATCTTGGTTTACCCTGCTGATCAATTAAAGACAGCCTTTACTACACCATGGGGCACTTTCATGTATGTGAAAATGCCCTTTGGTCTAATGAATGCTGGAGCAACTTTCCAAAGAGCCATGGACATAGCATTCTCAGAAGAATTAGGCTTCTTCATCATTATCTATCTTGATGATGTCACTGTGTTTTAAAAAATAGATGAAGAACACTTATAAAATTTGAGAAAAGTTTTCAAGAAGTGCAGAAGGTTTGGAATATCTTTAAACCCTAAGAAGACACTATTCAATATCCAAGAAGGTAAGCTTCTTGGACACATTATTTCAGAAGATGGTATAAAGATAGATCCAAAGAGGATTGAGGCCATATTGAAAATCTCTCATCCTTGAAACATCAAGGAGTTGCAATATTTCATTGGGAAGATCACCTTTTTAGGAAGGTTCATCCCTAATTTAGCTGAGCTCCTTAGGAATATCACAAACATGCTTAAAAAGGAGCAAGGGGTAAAATGGACCTTGGAAGAAAAGCAATCCTTTGAACTGGTTAAACAAGCATTAACCAAAACACCAGTTTTGATAAGTCCCGATTTTTCAAAATATTTTTATATTTTATCATTTGCATCAGAACATACCATAGCTGTTGTCCTTTTACAGAAAAACCCACAAGGACAAGAGCAGCCTATCGCATTATTTAGCAAGGCATTGAGGGATGCCCCTTTGAAGTATAACATTATGGAGAAGCAAGCATTTGCTTTGGTTAAAGCATTGAAAGACTTCAGAGTATACATCCTTCATTCACATATTATTGCTTTTTTCCCAAATTAAGTTATTAAAGACATTATAACACAGGACCTAGATGGTAAGAGAGGTAAGTGGATTGCTATTATTCTCGAATATGATTTAGAGATAAAACCCACTAATCTCATCAAAGGCCAAGGTCTAGCTAGATTAATGGCTGAATCAAATTGTGAAGTTCTTGATATTCATATGATTAATGCTTTAGATGATCAAGAGGAAATCTCAACACCCATTGCTGAAAACCATTTTATGAATTCCTCTTGGTATGCTGATATTCTTTGTGTTTTGCTTAATTTGAATACACCTCCTAGTTTGACTAAAACAAAGGCAAGGTTCCTCAAATTGAAAGCTGTAAACTACTGCATTATAGATAAATGTCTTTATTGGAAGAATGCGGGTGGTATATTTCTTAAATGTTTGCCTGAGTTTGATGCAGAGAAGGTTAAGTACCAATTCCATGAAGGAGAGTGTGGAGGTCATTTGTACTAGAAGACAACAGCCAACAAAATTTTGAGGGTTGGTTTCTACTGGCCTACTCTTTTCCATGGTGTATAGAAGATGATTATAGCCTATCATAAGTGTCAACTTTTTGAAGGAAAAAGAAAACTGCTACCCCTACCTCTGCATCCAATCACTGTTGAAGCCCCATTTCAACAGTGGGGACTTGACTTTATAGGAGAAATCCATCCCCCATCGTCTGCCTAGCATAGATGGATTCTCACTGCCACGGACTATTTGAATAAGTGGATAGAAGTCATTCCTTGTAGGCAGGCCAATGATTCAGTTATCATAAAATTTATGGAGACTAATATTCTCTCCAGATTTGGCTGCCCTACCAAGATCATCACTGATAATGCAGCATCATTTGGATCAAAGAATATGGTTTAGTTTTTTCACAGATATCAGATAACATTGGGGCATTCCACGGCCTATTACCCTCAAGGTAATGGACTTGCATAATCCTCAAATAAAATTTTAGTGAACATAATCAAGAAAATGTTGGAGGACAACAAGAAGTCTTGGCACACAAAGCTAATTCATGCACTTTGGGCTGACAGTTTGACTTTGAATAAATCCATTGGTATGTCACCCTTTCAGCTTGTGTATGTTATTGATGCAATTTTTCCAAACAGCCTCGGTGTACTAGTGATAAAGTTGATTCAAGAGTTGCAGACTGAAGATAATGACATGATCAGAAGAATAATCAGACCATTCATCTTCAGCAAACCAGAGAGGAAGTGTGTAACAAAGCATTACAGAAACAGGGGAGCATTAAAAAGCTTTTTGACAGAAGAAGAAAGGCTAGAAATTTCAAGATTGGGGACAAAGTTTTAAAGTGGGACTCAAGAAGGGAAGAGAAAGGCAAGCATGGAAAATTTGACAACCTATGGCTTGGCCCTTACTCTATTCATTCAGCTGCTGGTAATAATGCATTTTTCTTGCAAGAGTTGAATGGAGTAGAATTGTTTGGGGGTCCTGTCAATGGCAGGATGCTTAAGCATTACTTCTCTTGATCCTTGTCATGTTTTAAAGGCCTTTTTATCTTTTCCATTATAAATATTTCGTCCACCATTGCATTCAAATTTGTAAAAACAAAAATAAAAAAACAATCAAAAGAAATAAAAGAGGGCAGATTTTGAAAACAAGCAAGGTATAGCCCCATAGAAAAAAATAGAGATAAATCTGAAAGTGTGCAAGCTCAAATGCCACTCCTGAAAAACACACTTCTAGTTAGTCAAACTGTTTAAACTTGACTAATTAGCTTTAAATTTTCTGCTGATAGGATAGTGAATTTGATATGCCAAACTGTCTAATCTTGGCTTATCAGTAGATAGTTTAGGATAGAAATTAAAGGTTCAAACATGATCAAAATCTGAACCTAAGGTTGCAAAGAGAAATGACTCAAATCTGTTCTATTTTTCTAAGTCAAAGAGATTTAAAAATCTGGTTCTAATTAGCTCAAAATCTGAACCAGAAGAAAAGGAAAGACAACTCAATAAGAGTCAAAACAGAACTATGAAAAGAGGAAGGAAATGTTTCCGAATTTTCAGATCTTAAGCCTTCCATTTTTTACTTATTCTTTCTAAAAAATAAATGTATATGTGCAGCTTGTCTTTATGCCATAGGTCACAAGAAGTCAAACAGCCTAATCTTGACTTGAATATTTTTAAATTTATGTTTTAGAAATTTAGAGAATGAAAATCTGTTGGACAGTTTAATCCCAATAGATAGTAGAATAGGTAGAGAAGCTTCTGAACTCAACTATTTAATCTGAGTTCAGGGAGAAATAAGGAGTAGAATTAGATTAGTTTCCTGCTTTCAAAAGAATAAAATGTTGTGAAAAGAGTTTTCCAATCCAAGTGCACTCTATTGAAGAAAAAATGTTAGATCTGTAGGATTGGGTAGGTAGAAAGTTGTATTGATGAACATCCATTGCTTGTATGACTGCTAATAAATTTTCAGAGAAAATCATCCCAACACAGGAAGAGCAGCCTCCCAGAGAACATTAAAGGATCAGGCACAGGTCAGCCTCCCAGAGAATTCAAGTCTGAAGTTCTTGATGCCTTCAAGAAGGCACCATCCCCAAGTGGAGCCACTGTTAGCCACCTATAATATTTGATTATACCAAAAGGTGCTTAAGACTGTTTGAGCCTTCAAGGAACAAATTTCATTACTAAAAATTGTTTTCTCTTGAAGACTCTTAAAGGCCTCCTGCCTCTATCTAGATCCTATACTTTTGTTTTCGTCCCAAAAGACTCTGAAATCCTGCTGATTTCCAAAGCCAAAATATTTCTGCAAACATCATTTTCTCCTTTCCCTTCTTCCCAAATTAACCTCATCTTTCTATCCCCCTATTTCCCACAAAAATCCCTCATTTTCACATTTCTACCTTTCCCCTCATCAAAATCCCCTTTATAAGGTTTAAGACTCACTCTTGGCCTTATCGAAACCCTCAAACCTTTGAAAACCATGAGAGAAGCCATTAAAAGCCAATTTTGTTATATATATTGGGCTTAAGCCCCCTTGGGCCAAGTCCCTAGCCTTTCTGCCCATACACCCTGGCGCCGTGACCGCGCGCTAAGCCAGTCAGGTGCTTATCTGGTTTAAATAAATATTTCTTCGCAAACCATTAAAAAACCTTTGATATTTATTTAAACCGTCGAAATTCATTTTGTTTAATTTTTCCGCCCGTGAAAATTGTGGAGCGATCTCGACCGTCGATTCAATCCATAGATCCGACTGTGCGGAGCATGCCTCCCTATGGACCCCCCAGCCGTGCGTTTTTTTCCCAAAACCGTGTGGTTTTTATTGCACCACTCCTCGGTGGAGGGCGGTTTTTTCCCGATGGCGAGCGATTCCATACACTTACCGCCACGCTTCCCCTGTACTGTTTGGAAAACTGTTGTCCATCGCACGTTATCGTTCGAACGAGGATGCCGAGCGATATCGCTGTGGACCATCCGATCCGAAGCCGCCCATCCAACGGCTGTCACTCGATGAAGATGCTCTCTACTTAATGTGGTCGCGGCGCGATTATTAAATCATTTTCTGCCATCAATCTAATCTGTAGATCGACGGTTCCCATTTCGTCTCCGTGATTCGATTGCCCAGTCAACGATTCTCTGTTTTTGACTTCCCCATTTTCTCCTGACCGTCGATCTCTACGCGATCGACAACCCTGATCAAATTTTTCTTCCGCCCATTCTATGATCTCCTCGATTAATCTCGACCATTGGATAATGCCATCCAACGGCCCCCCTCCTTCCACACATCTTCTAAAGCAGTCAAACTATATACGCAGGATTTCATAAATTTTGTTTGTATTTTGGAGGGTTTAATATTTTTCTGCCATACTGAGGAAAATTCGCAGGCTGAGGGTGACGATCTTCTTGCCTTCATTTCATCGGGGAAATCATTCACAGGGGTTTTTTCAATCTCACGTATCATCGGTTTTTTATGAGGCATCGATGTCGTTTTATCCCTGCGCAACCCTGCATATCAGCGAGAAAACCATGGATTTAACATTGTCAAAGGGTATCAGTGCCGAAGAGCTAAATGTATCAAAACAGAGGATTAGAGACAGTTTCATGGGGATTACGTCTAAGATGCTTATCAAAAACCTAATCCCCAAATAAAACGTAGTTTACTGAAAACCTAAAGTGTTTTTTCAAGCAGGAATGCCTCCACCGCCACAGTCTGAGGAAAATTGATTCCTCAACTACCATAGTGCCACTTGTTCCTCAAAGTACTCAATCAAAGGCCGAAGTTATTGATCGAATGAAGATTTTCACCTCAGCACAGCCGGAAAGTTACTTCTGCAAGGAAACTTAATGACAAAATATCAGTAGAGTTACTTCAACATTCCACAGAGCCTCAAAGGTCAACAAAAGCTCCCACTGAGCTTAATCATTATGTAAAAACATTTAATGTAGAGTATCCCCATGTAAATTTCTTCATTGAGCCCCTCAAAGGCCAGAGACCATTAAATCTATATTAATTGTAAATCAAGATCTTTTATCAGATCTCACCTCCTCATTATTCTATATATACTTCTTTAGAGGATGAGTGAGGGGTTGGTTGTGGAACTTTGATATACATTTGACCAAAAACTTCTGATTGTACATAGTATTCACTGGCTCTTGGAGCTCTGTTGGTGATAGATAGGTTAGGCTGAGATGTGTAGATGGTTGCTAACCTAAAGCACTGGACTTAAAGTTGTAACTGGTTTGAAGCATCAATACAAGCTGATTTATGGGATCCTGGTCTATGTTGACGGTGATGTTTCTCTAATTGTAACTTGTTATTTTTGTTTTTTTTTCCATCTATGTTGCATATTATCCTGTAAAGAACAACATGCATAGAGTTAGGACCTACTGTATATCGGTAACCTTCTCTGAATGAAAATCTTTATCTGAATTTTTTCTTCCATCTGTGTTATTTAGGAATGATTTAATTCAGTTTAAGCATAGGAATGGTAGCGTTCCCTCGTCTGATTGTCTTAGCTGAATGTTGTTCTTATATGTTATTTTCAGTATATGTTTAGTGAAGATGAATGGAGGAAGATATGGTGAGTGTTAGGTCCCTATATCACTAGTATAGTCCCTTATTATTGTTACTGTAACCCCCTTATTGTTATTATTGTACCCTTGTCACCCCCATTTTGTTATTATTGTGCCCTTGAATTATTATTGTTAGGTCGGCTAGGATTACATTGTGGCCCACTAGGATTACATTATGGCCCCATGGACTCCTATATATAGAAAGGAGGTTTTGTAAATTGTATCATCCAAGAATTCACTTCATTTTATACAATGTGTATTGGAGGTTTCCCCCTTGAAGTGGCTTATTTTAGGCAAAACTGATATCTATTTTCTTCTATTTTTGGAGCTGGTTACACAACATTTGGTATCAGAGCTTTGGATTCTAGGGTTTCGCTGCTCCAAACAGGTCATCGTGGCATTTTCGCTATAAATTTTTTTCTACAAAGTTTCAGAAGCCGAAGTTTTTAGGGTACGAAGCCGAAAGCCTGAGGAAGATGTTCTAAAAATTTCAGAGCTTGGTTCACAATATTTTTAGAGATATGATCTGTGGAAGTTAGGTCTTTTTTCAGGCTCCTAAACAGGTCATCGTGGAATTTGTGCTATAACTCTTTTTCTACGAAGGTTCAGAATCTGAAATTGATATGGTACGAAGCTAAAATCTTGAGGAAATTCATCAAAAAATTTCAGATCTTGGTTCGCAATAGTTTTCTAGATATGATCTGTGGAAGTTAGTGCTTTTTAAGGCTCCTGAATTTCATCTCAAAGAGGTGATCGTGGAAAAAGTTCAATAACTCTCTTTCTGGGAATCGGATTGGAGTGCCGTAAAAAGTAGTTGCAATTAAATAGACTTTAGTTTCTTTGCTATCAATTTCAGAGACAAAGGACAAAACAGTGACATGTGGCAAGTCGTACAAGTTCGTTCTACTGAATTAGTCTATAATTAGGTCATTGAGGGAGATTGGACACAACTTTGTCTTGGAGAATCCAAATCAGGTCAGACCTGTGGCATTCGAAATATAATACATAGGGCTCCGCTGGTACTAAAATTCAAATATTGAAGTTCTACAATCACAGAGATAATCAAATTTCAATATCGAGCTCCTCAAAAGCAAGAAAAAGGTGTGTACTTTTTTTCCGAATTGCACAAGTCTTGTTTGAAGAATCAATTTGAATTGATTCCAAGGGCATATCAGTATTGGGTTCTAAAATATGCCTCGTAAAAATAATTCAACACCCATTAAGCCTTCAGAAGGGTCTACTATGACTCATGAAGATGAAGAATTGCAACATGATCTATCAAAGTTACAAGAGCAAGTGCAACAAATTTCACTCTCGCAAAGAGCAACAAAAATGAAATGGAAGTTTTTTAAAGAAAGGCATGGAAGAAGATGGATGGCGTGGAAGCTATGATGGATGGCATGGAAGCTGGCATGGAAGCTAAGATGGAAAACATGAAGAATGATCTAAAAACAAACATCAAAGGTTTGACAAAGTTGATACAAGAAATGTTTCCTAATGGTGAAAAGATAGTAGAAGAACCTCATGATGAGAACAAAATCAATGTTAATTGTGATTTGATAAACTCTAATGTTGGCAGGAAGAACCACCATATTCCAAAAATGGATATGAGGAAGTTTGATGGAAAGGATCCTGTAACATGGATACTACGGATGGAGCAATATTTTGATCTCCATAATGTGCAAAACACACAAAAGGTACGCATTGCAACTTTACATTTAGAACAAAATACATTTGTATGGTATCGATGGCTTTGCTCCCGTAAAAAAATTGTCACTTGGTCAATTTTTACGGAGGAAATGATAGCACATTATGAGGATACAAAGAACAACACCTTCTTTAGCCAATTGATAAATCTCAAACAAAAGGGTTTAATGGGGCAGCACATTGAGGACTTCCAAAAATTGAATATAAGGGTAACTGATATTCCAGAGGAACACAGGATTGATCTCTTCATAGGCACTTTAAAGGATAACATCCAACATGAAGTTCGCGTTTTGGAACCTGATTCATTGGAGAAAGCATTCAGGTTGGCAAGAAAAGTTGAATGTAAAATTATGGCGACAAGGAAGCCTACCACTCAATTCTATAAAGAAGGAAGTGTTGCTACGCGTAGATTTCCACAACCTACAAGGTTGACACCACAACAATTGGAAGAAAAAAGAGCAAAAGGGCTTTGCTACAGTTGTGATAGCAAATACACTAAAGGTCATAAGTGTGTTGAAAAGAAATTATTTTACATAGATTGTGAAGAAGAAGAAGAAAATGAAAAAGAAGAGGATATACACCAGGAACCAACCATAGAAGAGGAAGAAATGAATCCAACCATATCATGTAATGCACTGGCCGGAATTACCACTCCTCAAACTCTCAAGATAGTAGGACAGATCAAGAAGAAAAGGGTAATAGTGTTGATTGATTCAGGTAGCACCCATAATTTTATTCATTGTAAGGTGGCCAAGGAATTAAATTGTTTCCTATACCCAGCACCAGAATGTCAAGTGATGGTTGCAAATGGAGGAACTATAAATTGCTCTGGAAAATGCCATAATATCAAGCTAACCATGGGTGAATATGTATTGACTAGTCCAATGCTTTCCATTCCTATGGGAGGTGCTGATGTTGTACTAGGAGTACAATGGTTACAATCTTTGGGGACGGTAGCTTTTAATTTTCAAGAACTTTTCTTGAAATTTTTTTCAGAAGGAAAGGAAGGCGAATTACGGGGTATTGAAGGGAAGCCGGGAAGGATAATAAGCTCTAATGTCATGACACAGCTTCTAAAGAAAGAACAACGAGGTGTAATTGCACAATTATGCTCACTAGAAGTTCCGACATCAAAATCATCTATTTCTGCAGATCTCCAACAAGTCTTGGACAATCATTCCAAGGTGTTTGAAACTCCCAAAGGACTCCCACCTATTAGTGATCATGATCATGCTATTCATTTGATTCCAGGAAGTGTTCCTCCAAACATCAGGCCTTATAGATATCCTTACTTCCAAAAGAGAGAAATTGAACGTATGATTGCATAAATGTTAGAGGTGGGTATAATTCAACCTAGTCAAAGTTCTTTCTCTGCTCCTGTAGTATTGGTACACAAGAAGGATGGATCATGGCGAATGTTCCCGGATTATAGGGAGCTCAATAAGCTCACCATTAAAGACAAATTTCCCATTCCTGTGATTGATGAATTATTGGATGAATTACATGGAGCAATTTATTTTACCAAGTTGGATCTTCGTTCAGGATATCATCAAATTAGAATGAAGACTGAAGATATTCCAAAAACAGCATTTCGAACTCATGAGGGTCATTATGAATTTTTGGTCATGCCTTTTGGCCTTACCAATGCACCTTCTACATTTCAAGGGTTAATGAATTCCATTTTCAAACCCTTCCTTAGAAAATTTGTGCTAGTATTTTTTGATGATATACTAATCTACGGCAGGTCTTGGAAGGATCATGTTGAACATGTTGACAGGGTGCTCAAACTATTGCAGGAGAAACAATTATATGCAAAAAAATCCAAATGTTTCTTTGGAGTACAAGAGGTGGAATATCTGGGTCATATTGTATCTCACGAGGGTCTTAAAGTAGACCCTAACAAAATTAAAGCCATTAAGGAATGGAAAGTCCCCACAACCATAAAGAAGTTGCGAGGATTTCTCGGGTTAACAGGGTATTATCGCAAGTTTGTTAAGAATTATGGGAGAATAGCGGCACCTCTAACAACATTATTGAAGAAAGATGCATTTTCATGGACTCCTGAAGCAACTAAGGCCTTTGAACATCTTAAAGAGGCAATGTGCCTAGCACCGGTCTTAGCTACGCCGGACTTCACAAAAACCTTTATTGTGGAATGTGATGCCTCAGGAAATGGAATTGGTGTTGTTTTAATGCAAGAAGGAAGACCCATTGCTTTTGAAAGTCGTCCAATCAAAGGAAAGTATTTACAGAAACCTATTTATGAGAAGGAAATGTTAAGAAATGGCGAACTTACCTAATGGGAAGACACTTCAAGGTAAAAACTGATCATGATAGTCTTAAACACTTTTTGGAACAAAGACTATCGTCAGAAGAGCAGCAAAAATGGGTCACAAAGATGTTGGGTTATGACTTTGAAATAATCTACAAAAAGGAAAGCTTAATGTTGTTGCAGATGCACTCTCAAGAAAGGATGAAGAGGTGGAAGCATTGCTTTGTGCCATTTCTATTATCCAACCAGATTGGATAACTGAAGCAAGAGATGAATGGAAGAAGGACAAAGATGTATGGACACTCATCCAAAAGTTACAGCAAGATCCTAGTACATCTGATACATTTAGTTGGAAAAATGATTCCTTATGGTACAAAGATCGCTTATATCTTTGTAAGAATTCCCATCTAAAACAAAATATTCTTCTGGAATTGCACACTTCTCCTTTAGGAGGACACTCAGGATTTTTAAAAACTTACCACAGGGTGAAGAAAGAATTTTTTTGGGATGGCCTTAAATCTGATATTCGAAAGTTTGTGGCGGAATGTTTGGTTTGCCAGCAGAATAAAGTGGAAACAATTAAGACCCAAGGACTTCTACAACCTTTATCCATTCCAAGTCAACGTTGGGAGGAGATTTCAATGGATTTTATCACAGGTTTACCTAAGTCCGAAGAAAAGAGTGTCATCATGGTGGTAGTTGATAGACTTACCAAGTATGCACACTTTTGTGCATTATCTCATCCATTTAAAGCAAGTACAGTTGCTACTACATTTATGGACAGAATTCAAAAGCTTCATGGAAGCCCAAGGGTTATTGTGAGCGACAGAGATCCCATTTTTACTGGAAATTTTTGGACGGAGTTATTTTCTTGTTTGGGTACTCAATTAGCTCATAGCTCATCTTATCATCCTCAATCTGATGGTCAAACTAAGATCGTAAATAAATTTTTGGAAGGATATCTTCATTGTTTTGTATCTGATAAACAAACACAATGGGTCAAGTGGTTGCCTCTTTCTGAATGGTGGTATAACACTTCCTTCCATACTGCAGCAAAAATGACCCCATTTATGGCACTTTATGGATATCATCCACCATCCATCACATCATCTTTAAGAGAAAATTCGAAGGTTCAAGCGGTGGAAGATCACATCGAGCATCAACAAGAAGTTCTCCAACTCTTAAAGGATAACCTGAATTTGGCACAAAATCGAATGAAACAACAGGCAGATCAACATCGCAGCGAGAGAAGTTTTGATGTAGGAGATTGGGTATTTTTACGGCTACAACCATACAAACAAATTTCCCTCAAGCAAGCTAAGAAGGATAATAAATTATCACCAAAGTACTATGGTCCTTACAAGGTGTTGCAAAAGATTGGTTCTGTGGCATACAAATTGGAGCTTCCTGCTTCTTCGCGAGTACATCCAGTTTTCCATGTTTCATGCTTAAAGAAGGTTATAGGTGAAAATCTTCCGGTTCAAACAATATTTCCAGAACTTGATGAGGAAGGAAAAATCATATTGGAACCTGAAGCAATCATGGAAACAAGAACTCGACAGCTACGGAATCGATCAATTTCAGAGTATCTCATCAAGTGGAAGAACTTACCCACTGAAGATTCTACATGGGAGGATGAGAATTTTATACAGAAGCACCAGGAGCTACTCAAGCGTTGAGGACAACACTTTTTTGAAGGAGAGGGGCATGTTAGGTCCCTATATCACTAGTATAGTCCCTTATTATTGTTAGTGTAACCCCTTATTGTTATTATTGTACCCTTGTAACCCCCATTTTGTTATTATTGTGCCCTTAAATTATTATTGTTAGGTCAGCTAGGATTACATTGTGGCCCACTAGGATTACATTATGGCCCCATGGACTCCTATATATAGAAAGGAGGTTTTGTAAATTGTATCATCCAAGAATTGTTCATTTATGTAATGTATTGGAGGTTGCCCCCTCTAAGTGGCTTATTTCTAAGGTGTTGATATCTCTTTTCTTCTATTTTTGGAGCTGGTTACACAACATTTGAGCCCTGGTCCCAGTTTGATCCCGCAGACTGTCTGAATGTTTCCCTTGGAATGTGTTAAAAGCTGGCTAGTTTCAAAGTACTTACCAGATCTTAGGCCATTCTATTGTTATCTTTGTATCTGTCTTGAAATTAACCAAGTAAATAAGAGCTAGGAGAGGATTTGTGGTGAGCCCAGCCCGCTAGTTTCTAATCCAAAAGTTGCCTTCAACTTTCCCTCTATTTTGAGATGTTTTCTATTGAAAGTGTATCAAAGGCTGACTAGTTTCAAAGTACTTACCAGATCCTAGTTTACTTTTATGTTTTTTCTCGAGTTCATGTCAAAGGCTGGCTAGTTTCAAAGTACTTACCAGATCCCGGGCTGCTCTTGTTTCTGTATTTGTTTATTTCTCCTTCTTATTGTATCATTCCATTCCATAAATCAATCTTCAAAGATATCCTTAGACATAGATGACTTGACCCATGGACCACTCTTGCCTCTTTTTGTTCCAATTAAATCCTATTATGACTCCATAGCCCAATGGACTAAAACCTGCAATTTTCTACCTTTTTGATCGAAGCTTACTCTGATTGCCTGCAACTTCTCACCTTTGGAACTTTTTGCACTCATAACTTTCCACCTTGAATAGTAATCATGCTCAACCATCCCAAAAAACAAACAAACCATTGGCCTTCATAACTAGCCTAATATCATAACCCCAAACTTCAAAGACAAATCCATCTTTGCACTTTTTGGAGAGATCCCTCTCCGGATTCAGGAGGGATAGATCCTAGAATCCCAAAGTGGTTGAAATGATGTTGTTTCTGTAATTGGACTCTGCCAATCTTGCTAATAAATTACAGATCCCTAACAGCCCCCTAAAGTGCGAAGTCTAAGGTAGTTCTGAAGAGTGAAGTGATTTATATTTTCAAGGATTGGATTGTGGACACATTGGTCGAAACCCTGTAAAAAAATTCAATGCAAAGATATATATGTATATCATTACTAAGGTAGGCATTCCCATACTCAGATAAAAACTAACTACATGTTCTAGTACATAAATGGTTTTAAAATTACATCAATAGTAGAGATAGCATGGATGCAGCCATCTATCATAAATAGTCTACTATATCATGAATAATGAAACTCATCGCAACCTGGATGGTGGAAACTAGATCCAGGGTCCTGATTTCCGCTTCCGGAACTAGTATGATTCTATTCATGCAATTGATTGTGTTGAAGTCGAACATGGTAGAAAAAAATTTATTACCAGTCAATGATGTGAATTGTTAACAAGTGTGAGATAAACCACCAATAATGACAATGGATCTCAAAGTACTCAGTACAATCCACAAAGTGTGAATGAATGATTTGCAGTCGAACATTTCATGGAATCATTCGATTAAAGTTCAATGATGCAACTTATTTTCGAAGCTGATAAAACTGCCATTAAGGCATGTATATCCCAAGGTAATGATTGGATTATACATCAGCTTTCTAGATGATGAGCTGTCGTCGATAGAAAGAAACCTGTCACAGGAAATACTATGACACGAAACCATTAGATCAAGTTTTGAATAAATTTTTAGCAAGGACTGACTCAGGTATGGTCAACGCGAATGGATACAAATGTTTGCAATGAATGGTTTATTTGAAATGTCTCTTGAACACATAACGACATTGCAGATGGCTTGGTAACAATTGACCTAAAGCTAATACCCAGAAATCGACTGAAGAATTTCAATGTGGTTTGATTAACTGTTAGACAAAGGATTTTCCCAAGCCCGTTTATGACTGTGACAAAGTGTCATGTTCAAGAGTGGTATTCTGCTTTTAAAACAAGGTGACAACTCGATTCATTTTCTCTCTTTTTCCCCCACCATTTCTGGAAAGTACCTCTTTATTTTTGAAAAGCTTGAGGAGGATAAAATTTTCTTGTTGTGTAAGATCATCCTTCCGATGAGTCCAACTTAGTATTAAAATCAAACCCCAAGAAGGAGTGGTTTGTTCCTGTTTGTAATTGACAGGTCCTTTACTTTTAAATTTTAATGAGTCCAGTATAGGTGAAACTCCGTGTTTTCCAGTTTTAGGGAGTCAGAAGAAAAACATAAGTAAACTCTATGGTTGTAATTTTTTGTAAATTTAGCCTCTCAAGCCCATAAAAGGATAAAATAATACAGGAGAGAACTCTATTGACCATGATTAGTCAACGCATACCTTTTTCATAAATAGTCCATTTCAGTTCGAAAAAGGGGTAAAGTTATGTTGAAAGGATGACTATTCATTTCCTTTAACGAGTTTGAATAGTCAAGTACTCGGCGATATTTTCATATTTAGAAAGTCAGGAAAGGGCTTAAAAGAAAACTCCATGGTTTCACTTTCTCGTAAGTTTTAACGAGTTCGAAAAAGTGATAACAATATACTGAGTTGGCTGACTTTCAATTTAATTTACAAGCAGGAAAAGATGCAAAGAACTCAGCATTTTCATGTGTTTTACGAGAATGAAACATAGAAAAATAATCTCGGGATTTTCATGAGTTTAACGAGTCTGGAAAATAATAACCGAAATGCACTCAAGATAGGTTTCATTTTTATATAAGCTTCAAACATAGGAAAAAATATGCTTAAGAGGTTTCATTTTTTACACAAGCTTGAAACATAGGGAAACTGTGCTTGAGAGTGGTTTGTTTCATTTTTACACAAGCTTGAAACAAAGGAAATTATGCTTGACATTGATTTGTTTCATTTTTACAAAATCTTGAAACAAAGGAAATTATGCGTGAGAGTGGGTTTGTTTCATTTTTACACAAGGTTGAAATAGAGAGAAAAGTATTCTTGAGATTGGTTTCATTTTTACACAAGCTTGAAACGTGGGAAACTATGCTTGTAAATGGTTTTAATGTCCCCCAAGCATAACTTGCTAGAGCATATGCCCCCCAAGATTCATTTCATTCAAATAAATAGATTACTGATTACAAATAGCTGGATGGAATGAAGGTTCATTTACGAAATCATATGAAAGACTCGATTTGACACTTGCGAGATCTAATCAAAGGCTTGACTCAATTAGGAGAGGATTTTTTTCATTTTTTAATGATCTTGACATAGGAAAAGAACTATGCCCATGGAAACTTGTTTCATTTTTTACCGAGCTTGACATAATAAAGGGAACTATGCTCAAAGAAATGTTTCATATTTTAACGAGGTTGACATAGGAAGAGAAACATCGTTATAGATCCCTGTTTCATTTTTTAACAAGGTTGACACAAGAAAAGAAACTCTCCTCATAAGGGTATATTTCATTTTTTAACGAGGTTGACACAGGAAAAGAATTGTCCTCATAAGGGCCTATTTCAATTTTTAATGAGGTTGACACAACAAAAGAACTATCCTCATGGTGACGTGTCTCATTTTTTAACAAGGTTGGCATAGGAAAAGAACTCTCCTCATAAGTGTTTGTTTAATTTCTTAATGAGGTTGACACAGTAGAAGGAACTCGCCTCATGGACATGTTTCATTTTTTAACGAGGTTGAAACAATAAAAGGAACTATCCTCATAACCCACTAATTCATTTTTTAATGAGGTTGAAACAATAAAAGGAAATCTCCTCATTACCCACTGAATCATTTTTTAACGAGGTTGACACAATAAAAGTAACTTTCCTCATGTACATGTTTCATTTTTTAATGAGATTTACATAGTAAAAGGAACTCTCCTCATGTACATGTTTCATTTTTTATCGAGGTTGACACAATAAAAGGAACTCTCCTCATGGAAACTTGTTTCATTTTTTAACGAGGTTGACACAGGAAAAGAACTCTCCTCATGGTGACCTATTTCATTTTTTAATGAGTTTGACATAGAAAAAGAACCATCCTCATGATGAGCTCTTTAATTTTTTAACGAGGTTGGCACAGGAAAAGAACCATCCTCATAAGGACCTATTTCATTTTTTAAAGAGGTTGACACAGTAAAAGAAATATCCTCATGGGATCTGTTTCATTTTTTAACGAGGTTGACATAGGAAAAGAACCATCCTCATGAAACCTTGTCATAGCTTCCAACTAGAAATAACACATGTCAAGGGACACTCCTCGATCATGGCTTCGAAGAGGTCTTCATCGAATGGAAGAACAATTCTCTAGAGGGAATGCATGTCAAGGGACTCAATAGGTATAAGAACATCACGTTAAAATAATCCCATAGTATTTGCAATGTCAATTACCGGATCTAAGTCAAAGGAAGTTGAGCAAACAGTGAGAGGCTCACTCTCATCGGTAACTAAAAACATGAGACTAGTTGCCACATAATTAACCCGTATCAGGGTAGATACCACTTCTGTATAAGGAAAATTTAGGGATTTCGGATAACTGGTAGTCGAATCGAGACTAACAAATGAAAGTTGGTCAACAGTCACAATGTTTCCATTGTGAGGGAAATACATCACACAAAAGAGTGTCTATATGACAACTTTAATTACATAGACATAGTCTTTCCTGAGGAGCAAGTTGAAATCCAAGGAGCCTCGGATTACCATAAGATCAATACAAAAAGTTTTACCTTCCATGGTAATAGGAAACTTTGGAAGGATTCCTAAAGTTTCACTAATGGTTTTGTTAAAAGCCGATAGATTCTTTGTAATAGGCACAAGCTTAGGGGAACCCAAAGCTTGCCAAGAATTTGAGCATAAAATACTAACATAAGAACCTTCATCTATATTTGTGCGATGCACATTCTTACCACAAGCCTTAAAAATGATTTTAAAAGGGATGGAGGAAGGAAGAAGAGGTTCAGTCAGTCTATTCCAATCAAAGGAAAATACCTCGGTACTTGGAGGGGGTTCTGTAGGTAAAATGCTCCCTGACGTAGAAGAATCTGATGTAACAAGAATAACTTGAGTGGTATGAGGTTCACTCTCTACAGGTAGAGTGGGATCGAACGAATGTAAAATGAAGTCGACTAATTGATCAACTAATGGATCATAAAATTGAGTGATATGAGTTTCACTCTCCAATGAAAGAGTGGGATTGACTGTACTTGGAATTAGATCAATCACTTCGTCAGTTGATGGTAGGTTGGGAGAAATTTTATGGTAACTAGTTGGAATTTTTTGCTGTGGAACAGTAAGGTTTTCCAACAATTTCGAGGCTTCATCCATGTGAGGGAAAATGTGAGTTTGATGACTCCTCTTGCTTAACCTACAAGGAAACCAAACTTTACCCTTTTTCCTAGGAACCTTACTATCACTGGTTGATGGATCAACAGTAATTTGATGGGATTTTTCTGACCATATTTCCAAGACCTTAGGAATACCAGGACAATTGATAAGGAATTGGTCACCCTTACAAAGTTTGCAAGGGTATTTGGGTGTATGATGCGTGTTGGAGTTTTCCTCAAAACTACCAACACTTACAACCATGGTTGGTTGGTTGAATTATTTCTTCTCTTGCTTCTTCTTCTTCTTCCCTTTCTTCTTCTTCTTAGCCACCTAGTTACTAGCGTCAAGGATTTTACCAAGCGAAGAGGAAGAAAGGAAGGAAGACATTTTGGGCGAAGGAGGTAAAGGGTCAACCTGAGGTTGGTGATGTTGAGATGGTGAACATTGTTGAGGCGAAACATCTAGTTGAGATGGAACAATTTGAGTATTCAAGGCCAATGATGTTGAAAATAACCATATCGGTAAACCTATGGTAAATCCAAGTAATGACAATGTAGCCATATAAGGAGGACCAACATTTCCAAATCAAGGAAAAGTACTAGGATTCTCATTAAGAGGGGTTCCTTGGTTGGTAAATTCTGGAACAGTTGCCATTATATTCAATTTCAGTGAATTTATTAACAATTTAAAAATATTAACAATTTAAATTCACAATCCACACCTAAGGTCTCTAAAAATTAAAAACAAACAAATGAACCCGTGTTATCAAATCTAGGAGTCAAACCGCACACAAACATTTTGCTTTCATAGTGAAATCACTAGTTGGTGATGAAATCCAACGTCGTAGAGATCAATGTGAAAAACTAGCAGTCGGAACAATTACCATGAAAAGCTGCTTAATGAAACAATCTGGTGCAAGTACCTCCACTATGCCATATCGAAGTGAAGAGTACCCTTTGGAAATTCCAAGTGAGTCTGGCCAACGTCTGCTCTAGGTATAGTGGGACCTTCCCTCCACCATCCTCCTTGGGAAAAATCCTAAAGGTTATGGAGACTAAGGTCACCAACTAAGACAATTGCACCTGGGGGAACAGTCTACGACCCGATATACATGCAAGGGCAGAGTATCAAAGCTCAATCCACTTGAAAGCTCCTTGATATAATCCAAGGTTTACCGACAAGTGACCCAAGCTCCTCGACAATGGTCTATCTGAGGTTTATCGTTTTTAGTACGTGCACATCTATTATCTTTCCCAATGAGATAGGTACGATTACCTCACTAGTTTTGACATGATCTCGTGCTTGACTCTTTTAAGAAGAGCTTCCCAGAGTAAAAATGCAACAATTGGAATTTTTCCTACTGCAAGATGCTACTTGTTTGTTTAGTTTCTTTGGAAAGTTAACTACATCCTATTCCAAAGTACTAGCTTAAGCTAGATTGGTGGAAAGAGCCCTAGAAAGAGTAAAAAATTCTAGATGAATTTTATTAAGCACTGTGTTATTTTGGCTATTATTACTTAAAGTGTAAATGGATATAAAACCAGTGGTGTTATGACCTGACATAAAACTGAATGAAATCGAATATGATAATGTAATCTTTTCAATTCGACGAATCCTAAATAAAATAAGGATAGAAGTTCCATTCACTTCCAACAATGAAAAAATTGATAAATAAGAGAAAAAAAAAATTAATGCACTAATTTTATCAAGAAAAAATAATTCTTTTTCAATTCCAATTTTTATTTTTATGTTTTTTAAAAAAGCATAAAAACATGTAATTTCAAATCAAAGAAATAGATCTAAATCTACAATTGATTTTTCCAGAATGTAAACTATCTAGCTGTAATCTATGCACAATTTACTTGAAAACTATGCAAATGTAATCTATAGATATTTTTCATTCATATTCTGAAGATAAGAATTCTAACTATGAAAAATAATTCTCAAGCATAAGATGATTTCAATTCAGTGAAAGAAAAAACAACACTATTTTCCTTCACCAATGTAATCTAAGGAACCAATCAAGTGCAAGTAAGGAAAATTGGGTGAGAATTCCAAAGGTCAAAAATAAAAACACTCAAAGGCGACTAACACTCAGACACAATTTAAGAGACTAAGACAAACCTCGAATTAATGACCAAAGGAAATCAAATTAATAATTTCTCAAAAAAGCAACTCAAAACACCTAATTAACTTAACAAAGACTGCCGCAAAAGTTGTTGAAACGAAATTCACACGTAAGATTTGATAGTTGAGATAGATTGGGGAAAACACAAAGAATCATGTGATCTGGCACCTAAAAATAGAATCTTTTTTTTTTCAAAAAAATTCCAAAGGTCCACAGGTTCTAATGGAGAATAGAGTGGTACCGCACTGTTCTAAACTACAAACTGTGGAGGCTACCACATTGTTTTTAAACAAAAACTACAGAGGCAAGGAAAAACAAATATTTATGTTTTCTTTTCAGGGATTCTTAAAATTTATCTACCCAAACCAATCTCAGATAAATCAAAATCAGAAAAATCTTAAAATTCAAACTGAAATAAGAAAAGGAAACTAAGTTCTATTACCTAGTGGAGTCACCATTTTGTTATGCGGATAAATCCTTCTTGCGGACAAGAATGATCTCCCTAGTATCCTAAGGATATATAGAAACAAACTATCAAATGCAAACCATTTTCTCTAGATCATTTGTGATTCAAAATGATTAATAAAAAAGTACGAGGACATGCCCCTACCTGAAGTCCAACGCTACAATGAAATCCTTTGACATTACAATGAAACTAATTATCTTTATACTCAAAATTTAACTTTAAAACACTTTATTTTAGAAATAAAATATTATTGATAACAATGTATGAAACGCTTGATACCAATTACTTTGAATATCAAGTTTTCTAAATTAAAACGTGATCAAATCAATTATATTGAGTGAAACACTATATACTTAAAAAAAAAAAAAAAAACATCATAAAAATTTTTACAAATCATCATAAGAAAGTGGAATCATTCATTCATAGCAATAGGGAGTATATTTTATTGTCACTGAGTGAGTTTCTTGTTAGATACAGTTTAAATTTTTTCAAAACTATCAAGATTTTTCCTTGAAATTATGAAGATAGGTGAGAGAGGTATGAAGATTGCCAAATTTGATAATTGGGTATTTTTTGAAATTCTATCTCTGATAACGATATTTACAAATCATTAAAATGTACAATAAATCATCTAATATCTTTAGTTTCTAATTTCTCCTCATTCCACACAACTATTCAAACGAAACATAAACAAATTTAAATGGGAAACAAGTTCAACTCAGATTTTCCAAAAAAAAAAAAATTCAAACCATTGCATTTCAAACTAAAAAAACATTCAAATCAAAGGGTTCACCAAAAAATTTCAGGTAACGATGGAAAATTTGTTGGAAAAATTAATTCTTATTTGTCTTACTTGTGATTCTTTCTGTGTAAACAAGTTTTTTTCTATTATGTTTTTTAGATTGGTGTGTGGTTGAGAGATTCTCTCAACTAAATGATTATGTGTCCAAAATAGCTTCCTTGTTAATATAGAAAAACTCATGAAAATTTATTATAGTATCATAGGTTCAAGTGGAAGTTGAGTGAGTTTGTTTGTTGAGAGAGTAGTGAGCGATTAGTGTCTAGTGTATGTGAGCCTACTGCGTGAGCCTGTTGGTGCAGCGTGTTGGTGCTGGATCAAGCAACATTCGAAATCTCTATTGGAAAAATGAAATTGGAGCGGCCTAAATTTCTGTTCATGGGCATTTATTTATTTATTTATGTGTAGAGTGTTTTTTATTTGATAATTTGGTATAGTGAGATTTGTTGCTAGTGCATGTTGCCCATGAGGTCCACTGGAGGACGTAGAGGAGAAAACAATTGTTGTCAGCATGAAGGTGAAGATTGCACTATGTTCTTTTTTATCAAAATCACATTCATTATCAAAATTCTATCATGAGAACCCACCATGGGGACTGTTGTTGAGTAAAAATAACTGAGCCATGTTGTGAAGGCTCTAATTGAGGAGATTGAGTTGGAGATTCATCAAAACCTAAGCGTTGTGAAGCGCCCTTGTTGAAGCCATCACTTTTCAGTGAAGAAATCATAAATAGAGGTTGTGGATGGACTTTTAGTGTTGAAATATTAAACCCAACTACAACTGAGCAGGACGAGGACTGAAATTTAATTTTTGATGGAAATTTGTGAAGGACAGGTGCATCAATATTTTGTTTAAACTTGAACACCACTGTGCATTCAATCCAGGATTGAATAACCCCAAAAATCATTTTTTTTTGTTAAGGGCCATAGCTTGTTCTCTGTGACAAAACCGTGGTTTGATCAAGCCATCCCACATTCATAAATTTGCACTTATCGCCATTAAAACAATCCACCTACTAATTCATTTAAACCCTCGCACCATTTCATTTGTTTTGAATTTGAATGCACCCACTTCATTTTCTTGGAGACCCCCGATCGACATCACCATTCCCATGACCAATCACGCATTGATCACAAATTCTTAATCCTCGTCATCAATCCTTTACCCGTGTGATAAGCAGTCCCACCTCATGCCATGTCACAACTTCGTCGACCAATCATATGTGTATTGTATAGATTGATGTCGACGTCACCAAGCCCTCATATGGACGTGATAAGAATTTGAAACATTTTGGATAGAGTTTTGGAATCCGCCAGTGTGTCAAAACTTAACCAATGAGAGCGCTATCGCGCATATCCGATGCACAGTCAGTAGCATCCTAAATGGATGTGATAAACCTTGTTAAACCATTTTGCATAAAGATGTTTGAAGTTCGTGAAATGTATTTGATATAAGGTTTAAAATATTTGGTTAAGAATTAATGTATTTGTTTTTTCAAAGTGCCGAGACTTAAGTTTCATTAAGTTTTAGAATTTAATTTATATATATTTTATGATATATGTTGTAAATATTTATATTTACAATATATATATATATATGTGTGTGTGTGTGTGTGTGTGTGTGTGTGTGTATAAGCTTTGTAATAGATTAGAAAAAAAAATGTAAGCAGAGAAAGCCCGAAGGCTGTATTGTATTGATTGTGTGAACAAGCCTGAAGGAAAAAAAGACAGATAGCAGAAGACAAAGAAAAATAGGATGTTGTGTTTGTAGCAGCTAAGTGAATCTTTTGTGTAAATCTAGAACTGAGGTCATGAGGAGAAAATTTCATTTTGTAACAACTTAAAATTTGTAATGAAATATAAGGGTTTTAATCCATCTTTGTCCACATATTTTTTTTTAATCTCTGTGTTTGAGGAGGAACTATATTTTCCTCTCTGTTGTTGGGAATATTAAAAAATTCCAACATGGTATCAGAGCTAGTCCATGCTCTTTGCATTTTCCAAAGAAACTGAAGGAAGAAGGAGTTGTTGAACCTTTTTACCAGCACTGTAAAAGATCAACAAAGCCAGGTATTTATCAAAAATAGAGTTTTGTGGTTACTTAAAATAATATAGTCCAAAGAAATATAGAAGGAAGTCTCTTGAAGACAAATTTTATTTCTTAGCAGTGAGAAGGTTTATTTAAAAAAAAAACACAGTCAAGTTTTAAAAAAAACATAGTTCTATACGCTAGCTATGGCAGGAGCTAGCACAAGCACGAGTATGGGAAATACTCAACTCCGAGAGTTCAATGGGAATAACTATGACTATTGGGAAATCACAATGAGAGCCATGTTTTCCTCTCAAGACTTATGGGAGCTATTTGAAGATGGGTTTGAAGAACCAGCAGATGAGAAAGCATATAATGCCTTAGGACATGAAGAGAAATACTTGTTTAAAAGTAATAGGGAGAAGGACTCAAAATTCCTCTTCTATCTCTATCAGGCGGTGCACGAAAGCATATTTCCAAGAATTGCAGCAGCAAAGAGATCGAAGGATGCATGGAATACCCTATAGACAACCTACCAAGGTATGGAGAAGGTAAATACAGTAAGATTCAATTAATGAGAAGAGATTTTGAAGGTTTTTTCATGAAAGTGTCTGATACAATAGACTCTTTCTTCACATTGCTCATTGGGTTGGTTAACCAAATGAGATCTCATGGAGAGAGAAGAAAAGAGAGAACAATACTGGAGAAAGTGTTTAGGAGATTACCCTCAAGATTTGATGTGATAGTAACAACCATTGAAGAGAAAAAGAATCTCTTGTTGTTTACTGTTGATGAGCTTCATGCATAATTGATGACACATGAACAAATATTGAGTAGAACAAAACACTCATATTTGGAGCATGCCTTCAAGACCCAAATGTCCTTTGGAAGAGGAAGAGGTCAAAGAAGAGAAAACTATAGAGGAAAAGGAAGAGGCAAAAGCCAAAACAGAGGAAGAAACAACCCTGCAAATACAAGTGGAAGGGGCAGCAACCAAAGTGAGAATCAAAGCCAAGGCAGCAGCCAACAAGGTGGAAAAAATCAAGAACATGGATAAAGGTATGATAAATCCCAAGTCCATTTTCATTATTGTAAGAATTATGGCCATTACGCCAATGAATGTAGGAAGAAATAGAGTGACATGCGTAATAGACCCAGTGCTAATTTTACTAAAGAAAATGCCAGTCAAGAGAATTTTTTTTTAGCATGCAATATGGCTAAAGAAAAGAACGAAGATATATGGTTTCTAGACTCAGTATGTAGCAACCATATGACTGGAAAAAATTCTATGTTTTCCATGTTAGATGAAAATGTGAAGTCTAAAGTAACATTGGGGATAGAAAGTAAGGTCTCTGTCATGGGAAAAGTCAGAGTGAGAGTTTTAACAAATAAAGGAGAAATGACATCCATATCAGATGTTTACTATGTGCCTAGTATGAAGTGTAACCTTTTGAGAATTAAATAACTCATTTATAAAGGCTACAATGTATTTTTTGAAGATGATGTATGCACAGTCATGGACATACCACCAAGAAAGCAGAGGATTGTGCAAGCGAAGATGACAAGAAACATAATGTTTCCTCTCAATATGAGAGCAGATTTGAAGAAAGGAGCTACAATCATAGTAGTGACACAAGAGACATTCCAAAGAGAAGAAACAAATGAAAATTGGTTATGGCATTTGAGATTTGGATATCTAAACTTTGGAGGTATGAGTTTTTTTCACAGAAAAGGAATGGTAAAGGGATTACCATTGATTGAAAAACTAGACAACCTATGTGAAGCCTGCATCTTAGGAAAGCAAGACAGAGAAATATTTCTATCAGGAAAGAGCATAAGGGAAATTGTATCCTTATAACTAGTCTATTCTTATTTGTGTGGACCAATGCAAACACCATAATTAGCAGGCAACCATTATATGTTGACCTTTATTGATGACACAAGAAAAACATGGGTATATTTCTTTAAGTTGAAGAGTGAAGCATTTGAGAAGTTCTGCCACTTTAAGGCTCTTTTAGAGAATCACAGTGGGAAGAATATTAAAGTCTTAAGAATATACAAAGGAGGAGAATATATATCCAAATAATTTCTACGTTTTTACAGAGAGATGGGATACACAAATAATTTATAGAAAGGTATACACCACAACAAAATGGAGTTGCTGGAAGGAAAAATATAACCATCATGGAGATGGTAATAAGTATGTTGAAGGAAAAACATTTTCCAAATGAATATTGGGCTAAAGCTGTACATTATGAAGCATATATATTGAATATATGCCAAACAAAAAGTGTAATGAACAGAGTTCCAGAAGAAGCATGCAGTGGCATAAAACATTTTCTCACCCACATGAGATTTTTTGGTTGTGTGGCTTATGCACCCATTCCATATCATCTAAGGAAGAAGTTGGATAGTAAGGGGAAGAAGTGCATATTTGTTGGATACAGTGAATAATCCACAACATACGGAATGTATAACCCATCCACCAAGAAATTTATGATAAGCAGAGATGTACAATTTATTGAGGAAGAAGCTTGGGATGGAAGCATTGAAAAAAAAGTGAATGTAAAAAGTTGTTTGTCTCATGACGAGGATGAGCATGAAATGGCTAAAAGACATCCCTCATTAGCAACACCACCTCCACCAACACAAGGATAGCAAGGGACACCGCAAGCAGGTATAATAATACCCTTGAGAAGTGATGACAACGCTTCTCCAAGCACATCACAAGGAGCAGATTTGAGTACTTCTACAAGCACAAGTTTAGCATGTGAAAGAGGAACCAGATTCAGAAGTCTGAATGAATTTTATGAACAAGAAGAAGGTATGAACTATTTATTTTCATTGTATTTTCATGTAGAATATCCTATTCATTTTTGAAGAAGCATTAAAAGGTAAGAAATGGATAGATGTTATCGATGAAGAGATAAATTCCATAGAGAAAAACAAGACATGGGAGTTAGTTGATCTTCCTAAAGGAAAAGAAGTGATTGGATTGAAATGGGTTTATAAAAACAAAAGAAGTACTAAAGGTAAGATTGAAAGGCACAATGCTAGACTTGTTTTTAAAAGCTACAAGTAGCAACAAGGAAGAGACTATGAGGAAAATTTTGCACCAGTTGTAAGAATGGAAACAGTAAGAGAAGTGTTGTCCATAGCAGCACAACACAAGTGGAAATTTTACCAAATGGATGTGAAAAAATCATTCCCAAATGGAGTATTGATGGAAGAGGTGTATGTTGAACAACCTCTAGGCTATGCGAAAGAAGGCCAAGATCACAAGGTATGCAGATTGAAGAAAGATCTGTATGGGTTGAAACAAGCACCAAGAGCATGGTACAGTAGGATAGATGCCTATCTAATGGAAAATCGGTATGAGAAATGTGAAGGAGAACCCACATTATACATTAGGGAGAAATATGGTAAGATGCTCATTGTTGTTTTGTATGTTGATGATGTGATATTCACATGCAATGATGCTTACCTCATTGATAATTTTAAAATATTCATGAAGGATGAATTTGAGATGAATGATATGGGATTACTGAGATACTTCCTAGGAATATACGTAGAGAAAAATGAAAATAATTTTTTTTTTCTCAAGATAAATATGTGAAAGAATTTTCGGAAAGATTTAACATGCAGGATTGCAAAGTAGAAATTACTCCTACAGTGATGGGATTGAAGCTAAGCAAAGAAGACAACAACAATGATTTTGATCTAATTTTGTATAAGAGCATAGTTGGTAGCCTTATGTATTTGATTGCAACTAGGCCTAATACTATGCCTGATGTAAGCTTAATTTCTAGATTTATGGAAAGGCCAAAGGAAGCACATTGGAAAACAGCAAAGATAATTCTGAGGTATGTGAAAGGAACAAAGAGGTATGGAATTTTATATACCACTTCAGAAAATTTTGAATTGATTAGATATACTGACAGTGATTGGGCTAGAAGTATGGATGATGAAAATTGTTTTGGTTTGTCGATCACCGTTGCCGATGACAATTTCCTAGCGAAAATGTCACTTAGATATATTACTTCAAAAAAACTAGTAGTAGAAAATCTGTATGGAAATGACGTAACACAATGATGGTGGGTGGAGGACATTGTGGTGGATGCATATGGTGGCTAGCTAAGATGATGGTGAGGTTATGTCATATGGTGGTGATGTTTGGATGGTTGAATGTAGCAATTTTGTCTATGGATGGAGGCAACGGTCACTAGCTACTATAGATGGCAGTTGAATGTGGTGGTGATGGATCAAGAAGAGAAGGAAATCGAGCAGGGAATAGTAATAAAATCTACGAATGACAATAGGAACGATGGTGGTGTGAGGAAATTGTACATACAATTTTTTTATTTTCTACTTTTTTTTTAGTATTTATCATTTATTTTTTTAAACAATTTTTTTTTCTCTTTTTTTTTTCATATATATATATATATATATAGATAATGGACAAAGGCCTATTTTTTTTTCTTTGTCACAAATTTTTGCACAGGAGAAACAAAAAAAAATGAGATCACGGATAAAGCCTGATTGAAGCCTTGGTGATTACAAAACAAGACTCTAATACCAATGTAATGAAAAAACTTCCTACACAGTGGAAAATTCAAAATTTCTGAAATATAAGAATAAGCATCATAGGATAAATAATATTTCTATAAGAACGTTTGGATATACAATTTATATGATAGTTACAAATGAGTGCCCTTATTTATATACCTAAGAATGTGCCCTTGCATGAACAACCATTTTGTTTGAGACATGCCTTTTCATAATCATTATCCATTATAATTAACTATTATTAATCATTATTATATATATTTATATTCATAACATATTTTTTACCTTATGTTGGGGAAGAAAGACCCAAATTTCAATGAAAAACATTGAAATAAACCATTCCCAATGTTAGACATATTTAATAAGGAAGCCAATATTTCAAAAAATAATTAAAGTGATAATCATAATTTTGTGCTTATTCTTCTACCTTTTCTTAATATTCTTAATATATTTGATGCATTTTGATTTAGACTTCAATTTATGAAACTCCCTTAGCAAGTATGTCTTTCTTTTTTTGAGAAACCTTGGTTGGCTTGATATAGTGACCACCTTATGGTTGATATAGCACATTAGGTCTCTATCTTTTCACATAATCTTCACTTAAGCAATATATTCTACTTTATGCACAATTTGCTTCACCAATTGAATTTCCTCGCATGTACGTTATTGTTGTTTTTCATAATCCTTCTAATCCCACATAAGGAAATATTTAAGGATGAAATTTTATCTTAAAGTGTATAAATCTTCACTAATGTGTAAAATGTTAAATACTTGGTGATAATTTTGTATAAATATTCAAATTTATAATTATTTTATATGGGATAATTTCATCATCCTTTTAACCCCACATAAGGAAAAATTTAAAGATAAAATTTTATCTTAATATGTAGAAGCCTTGGTGAATATTACGAGTCCCTAATGTATAAAATATGAAATTTTTGTTGATAATTTTGTAAAAAAAATCAAATTTATAATGATTTTATATGGGATGTATACAATTTTTTGTAATTATGAATGTAAAATAATTTTATCCTATAAAATATGGGGAATATTTTTAGAAAAAAATACAAATTGGTGAATCCTTGATTGGGAAAAAGCATGCAAAATCAAATCATTTACACAATTTATCCCCTAAATTTTTCCTTGATCCTATGGAGAACTAGAATTCCAAGTGTTAAATATTGCATCACCATATTGGATCTAATTATGACTATCCTAGATATCTACTATAAACCTAACGTATATTAAGTTTCTTATGAGACCTTCTTAACTCTAATATGTCTTCAATTGTTTTGTTCTTTGGGTGTCTCAACCTCCATTCTCCCTCAATGTTCTTCTTATTTATCTGAACTGATAAAATTTAACTATATAAATGTTTCTCATGCTAAAAATCTAATTTTTCTCAAGTTATCACCTTTGGATAAAATGTGTGTGCGGGGTTGCTCAAAGATGGGGTTCTGTCACCCTATTTTTTCTCTTGGACTGATGAATCCAAAATATATTTTCAAACTTGATTGTGTTAACATTCCTATTATTTCCCTTAGTAGTGGAAATTAACGATCACTCATTAGAGGAAATTAAGAATTCCATTAGTATTGCAACTTTTTGTATTCCAGTGAGAACTATAGCCTTATGAAGGGTGATAGAGAATTAGATACATTGGCAATTTTCCAAAAACTTAAAATTGCAACCAACGACTGAGGGGATCATTGTATATGGGAACATGAGCCATTTCATAGGCTTCTAAGAAACAACCAATTGTGGCTTTATCAACAATAGAGGTAGAATATGTGGCAGGTACATCAGCAACACTTCAAGCAATATGGATGAGGAGAATGTTAAGAATTTTCTGTCATGAACAGGTAAAAGGTACAACAGTGTATGGTGATAGAAACTCAGCTATAGCTTTATCTAATAATTCAGTGTTTCATAAGAGAAAAAAACACATTGATGCCAGGAATCACTACATCAGAGAGCTAGTGAGAAATGGGGAAATTGTTTTGCAACATTGCAAAACAGAAGAGCAGTTTGCTGATATCTTAATAAAACCATTGGGGAAGAAATTTTTTAATTATCTCTGGAAGTGTTTGGGAATGTATGAAATAAGTTGTTGTGTTTAAGGGATAGTGTTGAAATTTTAAACCCAACTGCTAGTGAGTAGCAGGAGGATTGAAATTTAATTTTTGATGGAAAATTGTGAAGGACAGGTGCATAGATCTTTTGTTTATACTTGCACACCATCGTGAATTAAATTCGGGATTGAATAACCCCAAAAATCAATTTTTTTTGTTAAAGGTCATAGCATACTCTCTATGATAAAACCATGGTTTGACCACACCATCCCGCTTTCATAAACATGCGCTTACCTCCATTAAAACAATCCACCTACCAATTCATTTAAACCCTTGCACCATTTCATTTGTTTTGAATTTGAATGTGCCCATGTCATTTTCTTGGAGCCCACCGATCCACATCACCATTACCATGACCAATCATGCATTGATCACAAATTTTTAAGCCTCGTCACCAATCCTTTACCCACGCGATAAGCGGTTCCACCTCATGCCATGTCACAACTCCGTTGCCCAATCATATGTGTATCGCATAGATTGATGTCGATGTCACCAAGCCCTCAGATGGACGCGATAAGACTTTGAAACATTTTGGATAGATTTTTTGAATCCGCCAGCGTTTCAAACCTTAACCAATGAGAGTTTTATGGTGCATATCTAATGCACAATTAGCAACATCCCAAATGGATGTGATAAACCTTGTTAAACCATTTTTCATAAAGATGTTTGAAGTCCGTGAAACGTATTTGATATAGGTTTAAAACCTTGGGTTAAGAATTGATGTATTCATTTTTTAAAGCACCACGACTTAAGTTTCATTAAGTTTTAGAATTTAAGATATATATATATATATATATATATATATATATATATATATATATATATATATATAAGCTTTGCAATAGATTAGAAAAAAAATGTAAGTAGAGAAAGCCTGAAGGCTATATTGTATTGATTGTGTGAACAAGCCCGAAGGCAAAAAAGACAGAGTGCAAAAGACAAAGAAAAATAGGATGTTATGTTTGTAGCAGCTAAGTGCATCTTTTGTGTAAATCTAGAACTAAAGTTTAGAGGAGAAGAGTTCGTTTTGTAACAACTTAAATTTTGTAATGAAATAGGAGTGTTTTAATCCATCTTTGTCCACATATTTTTTTTAATCTCTGTGTTTGAAGAGGAACTATATTTTCCTCTCTGTTGTTCAGAATATTCAGAAATTCCAACATTTAGCTTGTGTGGAGAAAACTCCATTTTTTTCCACTTTTCTATCTTGTTGAGAGGTGACCAAAGAAAAGGTGAAGAAGATGATCGAACAATCATACTGCGAGGGAGAGAGTTTCTTTGATTTGCAATAATTCATTGAATTGAATAGACAAGGAACTTAGTTTGAAACTAGATTGCAAACTATGGGAGGAATTATATGGGACTACTGGCATTAGATTGTATACAACTCAAATTATCCAAAGCAAAGTAGAACCCGTGGTGCAGATCTAGCTATTTCGAGTCTCCTTTAATTCAATAATAGCTTTTCTTTTGCATCATCCGTGATAAAAATTACGTTGCTCCATTCTCTTAGTTACTAAAAGGTTACTAAAGAGGAGGTTTCCCTAAAATAGTTAGAGAGCTAATCATGTGTTCGAATAGAAAAGGCATGGCAGTAATACCTAGTTGGTGCTGGTGTGGATCATAAAGCATAGAAGTGAACTAATCTATGTGTGATTAAAGCATCATGATCTATTTCATGAGGAGCCAACTAGAAACCTTCGTAAGAAATGGAATCTATTTGGGGTGCTTTTATAGCCAACGTGGTGACAAGGTTGTTGGTACTCTTGAGGGGACCGAGTGGAGAGTAGGACACTGTACAATGTGTGGAATTGTAATTTTGTTCATTGGTTGTAGATCGCTACCCCGTATTTCCACAATGAAAGCCAGTAATGCCTTGAGCATGGAAAGCTAAGAGCGCTGGAGCTATATATATGTTGACTCAGACCGAATCCATTTTTGTGAGATTTGATTGTGAACATAGCTAGAAAGTGAGGATTGAGAAGCGGTTATTTTCACTGTTTCTTGATACAAAGAGGTCGTGGTTGCAACAAAAATTGGGATTTCATATGTGTGGAGTCCGCAAGAAATTTTATAGTGAGATATGTCAGGATTTGGAAATATGGACATATTTGATATTGATATTTTTTATGATGTTTTTTCCGTGTAGGTATTTGGAGGAATTTTGTGTTTGGGTAGTATTTTTGAGTCAGAAGAATATTCTGAAAAATAAATGTTTTTATTAATTACCAAAAGCATGGTGAGCCACAATCTGTTCAACAGATATTTGTAATTGAAGAGCTACTAATGGTTCATGAAGAGGGTCATAAACACTTGAATTATCAATATATTGCTCAAAATCTAGATGATAACTATAACTAAGGGAAAACAAAACCAAGAGCACAACAGAGATAGAATGGAAGCAAAGGTGTCTTCAATGCAACTAACAATTCTTATCAAAGCCAATCATCATTTCCAATTTTTCCATCTCAAAGCTCCAAAGTAATCTATAGGGGAAAACATAAATCCTTGTGTGGGTGGAAAGATTCTCATACTCATATGATTAACATTGGAAGTATTTCTTCAGGTAAGGTTGCACTCCTTGGAGCTTTATTTATCACCAATGATTCTTTCTATGTTAAAGACAAACCACATCAAGTGACGTATATTAAGCCAAGGAAGGAGAAATATGACTTTGGGTGAATTTCTCCATTAAGGGGGAGTGTTATAATTAATGGAGAGATCTATATTAATTTATTTGCTTTTGTGTTATTAGGCTTGAGATTCTCTATTTAGGTGCTAGATCTTCTTATTTAGGGAGTGGTTCAAACCACCATGCCAATGGGTAAGTTTATATGTAAGATACTTTGAATGAATGAATATCATGTGTTGAGTTCTTCCGCATTCTGTAAGTGACTCACGTGGAGAGCCTCTTTCTTATATCATATTTTTCCTCTCCTTGGAATTTTATCTTGGTATCATAGCTCGTAAGGGTCTGTGACTTGGCCCCTCGTGGGTTGAAGGAAATGAAATTTTTTTTGTGAATTTCTGTTTTTCCATCATCACCTGTTGAACATGTGGGTGGTTGATTGCAGACTGTGTATGGTGATCGAACGAGGAGCTAAAATCAGTGGGAGAAGTGTTTGTAGAAGATGGATTCCAAACTGAAGATTGACGGAAGCATGGTGAGTCTTGGTGCTTGAGCACGTGGGAAAACAAGAAGGATCCCCCTCTCTCTGATGTGGATCGGATCGATCCAGAGATCCTTGAATGGTGGAGGAGGCATAAATATTTGTTGGTCGAAGAAGTTACATGCCAGAAATTGATCAGGTTGGATTGTTGCAGTCATCTCGTTGAATCCTTAATCTTTGATGTTTGGAAATTATTATATTTTAGCTAGAGCCTACGAGTGTACATAAGGGATTTTTTGACAGAGAGGTAGGGATCCACCAGAAGCGATCTTCAAAATCATTTAGAAATTATTCTACTATGAAATTGTTGTTCTATTTTCAAAGATGCAGAGATGACTTGTGCATTCATTCATGCTTTGGAGAAGATTATACGGTGGGTGATTGCTAGACTTAATGTGGATAGGGTCTCTATGTGAGCGCTGCCTCACCTTTTTTCGTGTTCAGTACTTGTTTAGTCGTTGTGGAGATCTACCCATGGGGTTTCACCTAGTGAGTCAGTGGAGAGGTTTGTGATTCCATTTCAGATGAACATGCACATGCACATTTCCATGACACTCACGGTGCCACAACTAGAGCTAGTGTGGAATCATATGGCAGCATGCATGGTCTGCATAAAGGTTGAGGTTGTTTATTTGGTGGCACTATGGCAAAACAATGATGCTTATATGATGGTGTTATTAACATGTTAGATAAATCAGAAGCATGTAGATCCATGGAAGTTATGTTACAAAAAACACTATGTACATCCTACTCAACCTAGATTAACTCTTTAAAGCATCAATTTATCAGGTTAGATCCACTCCCAGATCGAAATGGACACAGATGCTTCAATGATGGAGATTCTAAGGGGGTTCAATTTGGTGGAAGATCTTCTTTGATATTCATGGGAATCAGGTGTTCATCTCGAGTGTCGAGTCAAAGGTGCCTGATGTAGCCATTAGATCCTCCGTGTGAATTTTGCCACATGGAAATGTCGAGCCCTCCTCAAACCGATATAAATTATAGGTGAAATCCATAACATTTGATTGACCATGAGGAAGAAGGCCGAGAAGGAACGTGATGCATTGTTCGAGCTGGCTCTGGAGAAAAATGAATTGGTCTCTAGAATCGTTATTTTGTTTCCTGGATTCGAGAATGGTGGATGTGATACTAGTACTTCGGCGAGGCGGGAATTGTTCTGGTTGGAAAATGAGGCAAACTAGATTGAATACTTTATCAGAAATCTTAGCATGAGGAAGATGACAACCTCAAATTTCTGAATATTCATGGAGCTTGGTAAGATAAATACATTGATTTTCTCAATGCAATGTAGAAATGAAATTTATTACAATGGTTAAGATTGCAGGTTTAGAAACTCTAGTGGTGTTTATAAATGTTTTGGAATTAGAAGCATTGAGCCTAGCTCCCTCAATGGAGTGGTTTTGTTAGAATTAGCTACTCTAACATATTGTGTAGGTGAATCCAAGAAAACAATTAAATCAGAAAGATGATGAAAAATATACTTCGTGGAGGGTAATAAGGTTGAAGTGCGACAAATATTAATTTTGTGCAAAGGCAACATTGAAAATTAGGTGATGCCAGACAATAGCATTTGTGTGAGATTTTTGTGAGTTTGTGGAATAGACTCTTGATGATGAGTCACACATTTTAATTGTAAGCAAGTCTAGGATGTTTTTTGTAGTGGTCATTTTAAATTATGTACCTGGTAACTCCAAGACTTGGAGTTTTTAATGTAAGCCTAATGAGGCATGTGTATCCCCTTGAAGTTCGTGGTCATCTGAAAACCACTTTATAATTTCAGGTTTTTGGTTAGCCGGAAACCAATTTCTAGTGTGGGTTTGTGGTAAGCCAAAAACCATGTGTGAGAGTGAGGTGGATAGGGATTCATGTAGGCATGTTTTAGAGTCAACAGAAAAAACCCTTGGCATGGTTGATGTTGAGCCAAAAAAACCCTCGCCCTAGTTGAGTCAGTTCTTTGGTGAGCCTTAGTGGTTGGAGTGCCTTGATGGCAGATTTTTGGCCCATGGTGGTTGGAGTGCCTTAGTGGCATATTTGCGACCCATGGTGGCTGGAGTGTCTTAGTGGAAGATTTGAGGCCCTTGGTGGCTATGTTGAGCCTTAGTGGTTCTGTTGAGCCTTCATGGCTGAGTTAAGCCTTCATGGCAGAATTGAGTGCCTTAGTGGTTTAAATGAGTGCCTTAGTGGCAGTGATGACCCTTGGTGGCTAAGTTGAGCTTTGGTGGAAATGATAAGCCTTGGTAGCTAAGAGCCCTTGATGGCATGGTTGAGGGTAATATGATAAAACCCAGAGCATGTTTATGGGTAATCCGATAAAACCCATGATGATTATGTTGGAGGGGGATTTAAAGGTACATGTACATGGATGCAGTTATAATGGTTTACAGAACCATGTATTCGAAGGACATCCTATGAGACTGGCAGTTGCAGCGGTTGGCACTCATGCATTCAAGTGGATGGTTTCTCTTTTATATGGATGTCGACATATTCTGTTTACTATGTTTGAGCACAGTTATACATTGAAAATTAATATCGAGACAAGTATTCATTAAGGTGGTGTGTTGGAAAAAGTAATTCCTATCAGTCTTAGTTGTGGTTCTTTCTATCCAGAGGAGTATGTTCCTGTTATGTTTCCTAGATTGTTGTGTGGTTGAGAGATTCTCTCAACTAAGTGATTATGTGTCCAAGTTAGTTTCCCTATATTGAGACATCACTTCATGTATTTATTTGTAACATTATTTGATTAATATTAATATAGATTACTTCATGGAATTTTAGCTGAAACCTTAGACTGGTATATTTTTAAGTCCATGGCATGAAATTCAATCCAATCTGAAATAATATTGAAACATTCCTTGCTTGCTCGAAAGACTAAATAACAAAAAGAATGCCTAAAGGTGATTTTTACCCTAAAATACCCCTAAACACTATTATTTACACCATGGAATTAACACACTCTCTCTCGTTATACATATCACATGAAAGGAAGCCTCCACAGAGTATCTGTCAGAATTTGAAAAACCATGTAATATGACTATAATTCTAGTCTTTTCTTTCTACAGGGAAACATGGAATCTAAATAAGGAGTAATGGAAAACCCCATTAGAAGCACTGCAAAAAACCTTAATAGAAGGAAACTCAAAAGTAAATTTGCAGCTACTTAACAAATTTTATATTTTACTAAAATTTCACAAGCGAATCTTCCATTTCGACATGATTCTTGGCTGACTACTGCAAAATCTGGATGAAAACATTCACATCATTTCAGATTTCTAGTTCATGTGTATTTTGGACACAAATAGGACACTGATTGAAAATAAAATGTGTGGTAATGAAATTTTTTGAAAATTAAAATGGGATCCAAGGTAATCTACTTTAAAGCCCTATCCAACTCATGTAATGATAGAGGTGACACTCATGAAAGAGTGGAAATGGCCATGATAGACTCAAGAATATTATATTCAGAGCCATTGATCAGTGGCGTCGTAGATGGAGAAAATTGTTTTGGTTTGTCGATCACCGTTGCCGATGACAATTTCCTAGTGAAAATGTCACTTGGCTAGATTACTTCAAAAAAACTAGCAGTAGAAAATTTGTATGGAAATGACTTAACACAATGATGGTGGGTGGAGGACATTGTGGTGGATGCATATGGTAGCTAGCTAAGATGATGGTGAGGGTACGTCATATGGTGGTGACGCTTGGATGGCTGAATGTAGCAATTTTGTCTATGGATGGAGGCAATGGTGGCTAGCTGCTATAGATGGTAGTTGAAGGTGGTGGCGATGGATCGGGAAGAGAAGGAAATCGAGAAGGGAATAGTAATAAAATCTATGGATGACAATAGGAACGATGGTGGTGTGAGGAAATTGTACATACAATTTTTGTATTTTCTAATTTTTTTTTAGTATTTATCATTTATTTTTTTAAATAAATTTTTTTCTCTCTTTTATTTTCTTTTATTTCCATATATATATATAATAATGGACAGAGGCATATTTTTTTTTCTTTGTCATGAATTTTTGCACAAGAGAAACAACAAAAAATATGAGATCACGGATAAAGCCTGATTGAAGCCTTGGTGATTACAAAACAAGACTCTAATACCAATATAACGAAAAAAGTTCCTACACGGTGGAAAATTCAAAATGTCTGAAATATAGGAATACGCATCATAGGATAAATAATATTTCTATAAGAATGTTTGGATATACAATTTATATGACAGTTACAAATGAGTGCCCTCATTTATATACCTAAGAATGTGCCCTTGCATGAACAACCATTTTGTTTGAGACATGCCTTTTCATAATCATTATTCATTATAATTAACTATTGTTAATCATTATTATATATATTTATATTCATAACATATTTGTTACCTTATGTTGGGGAAGAAAGACCCAAATTTCAATGAGCAACATTGAAATAAACCATTCCCAATGTTAGCCATATTTAATAAGGAAACCAATCTTTCAAAAATTAATTAAAGTGATAATCATAGTCTTGTGCTTATTCTTCTACCTTTTTCTTAATATTCTTAATATATTTGATGCATTTTGATTTAGACTTCAATTTATGAATCTCCCTTAGCGAGTCTCTCTTTATTTTTTGATAAACCTTGGTTGGCTTGCTATAGTGACCACCTTATGCTTGATATAGCAGATTAAGTCTCTATCTTTTCACATAATCTTCACTTAAGCAATATTTTCTACTTTATGCACAGTTTTATTCACCAATTGAATTTCCTCGCATGTAAATTATTGTTGTTTTTCATAATCCTTCTAATCCCACATAAGGAAATATTTAAGGATGAAATTTTATCTTAAAGTGTATAAATCTTCACTAATGTGTAAAATATGAAAAACTTGGTGATAATTTTGTATAAATATTCAAATTTCTAATTATTTTATATGGGATAATTTTTCATCATCCTTTTAATCGCACATAAGGAAAAATTTAAGGATGAAATTTTATCTTAAAACGTAGAAGCCTTGGTGAATATTACTAGTCCCTAATGTATAAAATGTGAAATTTTTGTTGATAATTTTGTAAAAAAAACAAATTTCTAATGATTTTATATGGGATGTATACAATTTTTTGTAATTATGAATGTAAAATAATTTTATCCCATAAAATATGGGGAATATTTTTAGAAAAAAATATAAATTGGTGAATTCTTGATTGGGAAAAAGCATGCAAAATCAACTCATTTACACAATTTATCCCCTAAATTTTTCCTTGGTCCTATGGAGAACTAGAATTCCAAGTGTTAAATATTGCATCACCGTAGTGGATCTAATTATGACTATCCTAGATATCTACTATAAACCTAACATATATTAAGTTTCTTATGAGACCTTCTTAACTCTAATATGTATTCAATTGTTTTGTTCTTTGGGTGTCTCAACCTCCATTTTCCCTCAATTTTCTTCTTATTTATCTGAACTGATAAAATTTAACTATATAAACATTTCTCATGCTAAAACTCTAATTTTCCTTAAGTTATCACCTTTGGATAAAATGTGTGTGTGGGGTTGTTCAAAGAGGAGCTTATGCCACCCTATTTGTTCTCTTGGACTGATGAATCCAAAATATACTTTCAAACTTAATTGTGTTAACATTCCTATTATTTCCCTTAGTAGTGGAAATTAATGATCACTCATTGAAGGAAATTAAGCATTCCATCATTATTGCAACTTTTTTTATTGTAGTGAGACCTACAGCCTTATGAAGGGATCATTGTATAGGGTGATTTGAACAATTTTATTCTATCGTAACTACCATCATAGTTCAAGGAATTCCACGAATAAGGAGTACATTCTACACGATTATATCAATTTTATTTAGCATGGTTTTGACTATGGTTTAATGTAAACACGAGAGAAACCAGTGAAGCTTGATTTGATGATGATGTTATTGGAATAAACAACCTAAATACCTTATGTATTTGGGATACTTCCTATAGTAGTCCTAGAGAGAATTTTCTAGGCATTCCTTCCTTCTCCCATATATATTCTAGAATTTATGTAATACAACCCCTTTAATTATAAAAAATTCCATAAGGTCTTCATGAATTGATTTATGGAGGTGTTATTCAAGTGCTCTACTCTATAGTTTGGGGAACAGTAGATCCTATATTAGTAGTAATTACCCAACGAAACTTTTAGTTATTTAAGTACCAGATAGCACATGAATATGGAATCAAAATAAATATTAAACCACTTGGATTTAGTTCCACTAAATATGTTGCAGTTTTAGTCAGCATTAGAGAAGAATGGAATATTGTATCATTTTGTTATAGTAAAAGACATGTAGGAGTGGCCTATGATTTTATTTCACAATGGGTGGAATTTGTCTTAGTTTATGAAGGAAAATGAATATAAAAAAATAAAAAAGTAGAGTTCATTAAAACCAATAAAATCCTTGAGTCAGAAAGCTTCAACTGCTTGTTGGTTTTGTTAATAGAGAATAGTGTTCAATATGGACGTTTGATTTCTCATCTTCAATGGTGATCCAAACTACCAATATAATTAAAAAACATTGTAAATATCATATAATTTGTATGTAGGTCATGTGGTAATGTGGAAGGCCTTCAAAATACAAAATATGGTTCTATAATGATTTACTAAAATGCCCATCAATCTATAAACATGCCAAAGATGTTGTAAATGATGAATAGATGTTGAATAGTTCAACGAGCACCAAGTTACCTGAGGGTATGGATAATAAATCAAAGGATCTCTTTCAAAGTGAAATATATTCCCTACACAATGCAACATCAAAGTACTTTATATTTTTTTCCTCATATTGCAAATTTTATTTTATTGTGAAAATAGAGAAATACCAAAATCATGTAAAAGTCATAAGAATATCAAATGTTCTTAGGAGTAAAATAGTTCATGGGGAATTTGAATATTTATGGGGCCGGTGAAGGGTCACCTACCCATTTGTATAAATTCATCTGCATGCCATTACACAAAGGGTATTTTAGCACTTGAGACTTTTGACACTTAGGTAGCTATGACCACTCTTGCTCTTGGCAGATTTTAGGCTAGGTTGTGGTGAGGCTAGGGACTTATTTTGTGAATGATATGAGAAGTCCACATTCCAATATTGAACGTTAATGGGCATGTAACATATGGACTTCAGTTTGTAGAATTTTCAATGAGAATTTCTTCATTCTTGGCATGGATTCTCATGCACTCCTTTATTGGTAGTAATGACTATCTATTACTTTTATTATGTTTTCATATTTTATTTCACATGAGTATTATTTTGATGAACTAATTCATGGTTTATTGCTCATATTTTGTTTTGAATCTCTACTCTTTCATTCCTCGCTAACACCTCTAACCAATTGTGAGCTAATTTGCAATCAACTTCTAGAAATTTCTTACTCTTGTATGTCCTAGATGGTGTTAGATAAATAATTCCTCTTGAGACATACTCATTATTATAATTTCATTATATTATTGTACATTTTAGAAAAATTCCATTAATTGTGGGTTGATTTTGTCCTCACTCTATGAGTATTTTATACCTTCCCTCATGTTAACATCTCTTCACCTGAAATCAAAGAGAATGGTGGCATTTTTCCACATAGAAAATTGGATTCCTATCCTAGACGGTGTGAGGTATATCTGGGACTTAAAACCAGGGGAAACCCCTCATTGTTGACAATACAATCTTACCTATCAATAAAGAGAAAGTCCATATTCTCTTTCTTCTCTTTCTCCCTTTCCCATAAATTTGTGTTGTTGCACATATTATTGTCATTAATGAAACAAATTGTCATTAATGTCAAATTGTATGACTAATATAGCGATATAATCATTCATGGGACAAAGAAGGTAATGTGTGTTATAATTCAAGATAATTTTGAGAGGAGGGTTGAGCCGTTTTTGTAGGAATGTTCAGACAATTTTCGTTTCACTTTTAATGACATTGGGACACCAATAAAATTTCCAACAACCAATTCATATCATCATGGAAAGAAATAACATAGGTGATGCAAAGAGAACACACAATGTATTTAAAACTTTCTTTAATTCATTCACAATAGAAGCTACTAATTTTTGTTACAACTTTCTCTTGCAATGACCAACAAGAAGATACTACTCCTTGATTTATCAACTACAAATAAAAGGAGCTACAAACACTCACTTTTATCAGCTACGTGTGAAAGGAACTCCACCCCCTACCTTTTTCCAACAACTACTAGAAGGAGAAAAAAGCCCTTTCTTACAAGATACAACTTTCGTGACCTGAATGATTCATCCTTCTTACAATTTTCATATGCAAATAATGAAGCCATTCCCATTTACAGAATAAATCAATTTTTCACTTCAAACTCTCATCAAAACCACCTTTGAAACCCCTTCAATGACATTTTATCACTAAGAAAATCACCAAACACCCCAACAACATAAATCCATATCAGACACTGACTCTCTCGATCTTACAATTTTGATTCTGCTTATATATATTTTGGACTTATATTTGTAGATCTTTTCTCTTTAGTTAACTTGTACTTTAATAGTTATAGGACTGTTTCTTTTTTCCTTTATCTTTATTCTGTAAAGTCATATGAATCTGATATCAAGGTCTTCAAACTCATCTTACCCATTTCTGCAAGAAAAACTAAGCTTAATAATTCAATTTTCCTATTATGGATTTTTTTTATAGGATTTAGCATTGATTTTCTAATTCTAGTGCATTGTCAAAGTTATCTATTATGCTAATTTTTCTTTTAAATATTTCCATGTCACTATATTTCTACCAAATCATTTATCCATTCCCTTTTAAAGTTTTTGGTTCTCTATTTAATATGGCATATGTGCCAAACCTTAGTATGGCATCAATATTATCAGGGTAAATGGAATTCCCCTAATGATGGGCATATTTCAGTAGTCCGAAATGTTGGGTTATACGAATTAGGTTATTCCACACTACTATAAAAATTTAAAAAATTTTATCGAATTTTTCATCCAAAGGCCTTTATACATGGCTAGAATCGCTTAATACTACAACATTATAACTTCTCCAGGACCATTGTAATATAGCCCCAATGAATTATAATAATGCAACCTTCTTGTTCTTGGTCGCATGGTTGCAAAAAAACTCATCTTTGCCTTAAATTTTGTCCCCCAACTTTATTTAACTCTTATATTATGTGTCTTTTGGGCCCAACAATATTAGTTTATCCTCATTTTATTTTTCCTTAGCTATTACCATGTATGTCCTAGTGTCCTCGAGCTCTGTCAGCCTGAAACATCCCATTTGCACCACTAAATTTTCTTTTGTGGTTTGATTATCTGGATAATGTGTCTTTGTGGGGCCTAGGTTGTACTTTTTATCCAATCGTAAACCAACTGTGGTGATATATACTTCCACCTTCATTGTAGTGTGTCCCATATTATTGTTATCCTAGATGTCTTCGCATGCACACCTTATTATTATTTTGGGGAAGCCCATCCAGGGTGACATCATTCCTAAATCACCAATGGCATATGGTGGAATCTGAGTGGTGACACATGTCACTGTTTTCTTCTTTGACCACCTAAAATTTTTGAAAACACATACCACATGTCCTCACGTTAGAAATAATCTCAAACCAATTAAATAGTGCCATGCATCTGCTACTTAGGAGAGAGAAACAAGTTCATGCCTTCCATTTTCTGAAAAAATTCATTATTATAAAATTCAGTGATTTGCTAGTGGGTTGTCAATAAAATTCAGATATTGGGTTGAGTATGATGAGCCTCATACACTCGAGAAAGTAATTGGAAATATGAAGTACTGCTATGAACATTCAAAGTGAAAAAATGAGTCACAACAAGGATGGAAAGAAAAGGACAAAGTTAATTGGAAACCTAAGAGGGCAAGGCTTGATCATGTAGATGAGAAATAAAATTTGGCACCGAAAATGAAGTCTAATGTAGCTAGATAGGGACATAGGCCACAAAAATAGAATAGATCACATCAACAACATGGAGGTAGTGGTATGGGACGATTAGATTGTTGGACATGCGGTGGGGAGGATATTAGCAAGGATTGTCTACATAATCAGGGAGGGGGCTTAAGATATATAGTGCATAAGAGGCACAAAATGTTGGGGATGTTGGGAAGAGCATTCCTCACATTTATGAAGCAATGAACAATAGAAATGCGGATCACCAGGCTTCTATCATTGAGATGGATGGTAAGATTTGTGATCAAGTTATTTTTACTTTGATTGATCATGGATCCAATTATAGGCTATAGCTATGTTATTCTTGACTTGGTGGATTAGTTTGGTTTTAATAAGGAGATGCATTCAAAATATTAGTTAATGAAGTTGACCATAGGTACGAAGAAAAGAGTTCATTGTTGGGTAAGAGATTTTGCATTTCAATTGAATGGTATGCCTACAACAGCGCACTTGAACATATTACCATTGGGTTCTTACAGTATGGTATTGGCTATGTATTGGTTATATCTTCATAGGACCAAAGTCAATTGTTGTGACAAAGCTATTGGATGCTTGGATGACAATGGGGAGCCAAGATTTCTACAAGGAAAGAAGAAAGCCACATTGGTTAGGATGGTGACAACTATAAAGGCCAAGCGTAGTCGCAAGATAAGGTGTGTGCTATTTAGAGTTAATATATCTAGTAACAAAGGTAAGGAAGTTGAAGATGCAGATGTGTTGAACAAGTATCTAGTTTTTTGACAGTTTTAGGATGTATTTCCAACAAATATTTCAGAGTTTCCACCACATAAAGAGATAGAATTTTCTATTGATTTGGTGCCAGGTTTAGCTCCAACATCAAAATCACCTTACATGATGAGTATGCCAGATTTGATGGAGTTAAAATTGCAATTGAAGGAAATGTTGGAAAAAGGGTACATTAGACTAAGTGTATTGCCATGGGGTGTGTCGCTGTTGTTAGTAAGGAAGAATCATGACACTCTCAGATTATGCATTGACTAGAGGAAGTTGAACAAAGTAACCATCAAGAACAGGTACGCGCTACTGAGGATTGATGATTTGTTCAATTAGTTGAAGGGAGAAAAAATGTTATCTAATATCAACTTGAGATTGGGATATCACCAAGTACGGATCAAAGAGTAGGACATCTACAAGACTCCATTTAGGACCAGGTATGGGCATTATGAGTTTATTGTTGTTCCATTAAGTGTGAATAATTCCTCAACTTTATTCATGTGTTTGATGAAAAATGTGTTGTGTCCCTACTTGGATAAGTTTGTGATTGTGTTTATTGATGATATATTGGTGTATTATAAAAATGATTAAGAGAATGTAGAACATTTGGTAGTTGTATTGAGGTTTTTGAGACAACATCAGTTGAATGCTAATCTCAGCAAATGTAGTTTCTTTGATATTCAGGTACAATGCTTGGGACATGTTGTCTCCAAGGAGGGGATTAATGCAGTAGATCTAGAGAATATAAGGGCCATCATGGATTGGGTAGCATCTAAGAATGTAGATGAGGTTAGATCATTCATGGGATTGGCAGGATGCTATAGGTGGTCCATTAGGAACTTCTCACAGATTTATTACCATATCACATCCATGCAGAGAAACGGTAAGAATTTTGACTCGACAGAGGAGTGCGAGGCTAGTTTTGAGCAACTTAAGAAGTTACTCACACATGATCCAGTATTAAATATTCAACATCTATACAAGGAGTTTTTAGTCTGCACAAATTATTGAAAGAGAGGATTTGGTGGATTCCTTATGCAATATTGACATGTGGTATGCTATGAGTCACATAAGCTAAATGAACATCAGCATAACTACCCAACACATGATCTTGAGCTAGAAGCGATTCTTCATGCATTGAAGATGTGGATTCACTATCTTCTTGGCATGTGGTTTCTACTTATGAGTAATAACATGGGGTTGTGGTACTTATTTGACTAACTAAATCTAAATTCCAGGCAGGCTAAATGGTTTTACATGATCAGTGAGTTTGACTTTGATACCAAATATTTCAAGGGAAAGGAGAAAAGGGTTGCAAATTCTCTTAGCAGGAAGGTATGGGGAAATCACTTAGCAACAATGAGATCCTATGGGAAAAACTTACAGGATAGAATATTGTAGGAAGTTTAGCAGGATCACAAGTATACAGAGATTTCACATAAGTTGGATTAGGGTACAAGTACATATACAAGTGTTGGTACGTGTACAGGCACATGTGTTGGTAAAGTTATAGGTACAGGTATAGGTGGTGGTACATGTGTTGGTATAGGTACAAGCATAGTTGTTGGTACAGGTACCGGTATAGGTGCAGGTAAAAGTGCAGGTATAGTTACAGGTGGTACCGGTACTAGTACACATGTACAAGATTTAGATTATCATCTCACAGGTGATGGATTGGTTATATTAAGAGACAAGATATATGTGTCGGAAAAAAGTGATCTGAAGAAGGTGATATTGAGGGAGTTTCATGTGAAACCATATTTTGGTCACCTAGGTTACCATAAGACTTTAATTGCAGTGAAGAAATTCTACTATTGGGAAAATCTAAAGAGGGATGTGGCAAAGTTTGTATCGAGATGTTTGGATTGTAAGTTGGTTAAGGAAGAGTGTAAGCATCCCAGGGGGCTACTATAGCTGATTGCAATTCCAAAGTTGAAATGGGAGGTCGCTTTCAGGGACTTCTTCACAGGTTTTCCTAAGACAACTAGGAAACATGATTCTATTATGGTTGTTATGGACAGGCTAAAAAAGGTTGCACACTTTATTCCAGTGAAGACTACATAATATGCTAGTGATGTAGCACAAATTTTGATCAGAGACATAGTCAGATTGCATGGTGTTAAAAATAATATTGTGTCTCGCATGGATGCAAAGTTAACCTTCAAGTTTTGGAAGGAGTTGTTTGTAGTTTTGGGTTCCGAATTGGCCTTCAACATAGCTTATCATCAACAAAAAAATGGGAATACATAGAGGGTAAATAGGATACTAGAGGATATGTTGAGGATATATGTGATGGATTTGGAGCACATGTGGGAAGAGTATCTTCTACTTGTAGAGTTTGCCTACAAAAATGGACACCATGAGTCATTCAGAATGCTTCCATTTGAGGTTATGTTCAAGCGGAGTTGGAACACTCCTATCATTTGGAGTGATCCATTTAATAGGGTACTTATTTGTCCAGAGATGTTGGCAAAGATGAAACATGAAACAAAGGTGATCAAGAAGAAATTGAAGGAAGCTCAACATAGGTAGAAGAGTTATGCAAATAGAAACAAGTTTTTCAAGGAGTTTTAGGTTGGGCATCAGGTGTACTTCCACACAAGCCCAAGAAGAGCTCATTATGGATTGGATCATGTACCATGTTGGCGCCACGGTTTGTGGATCCTTCAGGATCGTTGAGAGGATCATAATTGTGGCCTATCTACTTCCACTACATTCCACTAGTGAAATTCCAAGATGTTTTTAATATATCATTGCTTAAAATGTATGTTAAAGATGCTGATCAAGTAATTGAATGGTTTGTATTGGAGGTCGAACTAGATGGCAAAATCTTGTTAGAGCCTTAGTGTATATTGTAGAAAAAGGTGCTCATGCTCTGGAACTAAGTAATAGAGAATTTTAAAGTGTAATGGAAGCACTTTGAGCCTGATGAAGCTACATGGGAGATGACGAATCAGATGTGGGCCATGTATCCTTCCTCTTTTTACAATTTAGGAAAAACAATTTTGGTGTGATGTTGGTATATATTTGGTATATGTTTTGGTCATATTTTCATATATATTTTGATGTGATGGATGTATGTATGCACATATTTATATGGATGTAAATACCACCATGAGGTATGCTATAAATATCCAATAAGTGGTATGGTGCCATATGATTTGAGCTGTCATTTTGTTATGATGCCATGTTGGTTTTCTTTATACCAAGGTGATCATTGTAAATACTGCAATGAGCTATGTTATAAATCTCCATGGGTAGTATGGTTTATTTTCAGTGGTTTTGTTGTGGTATATGTGGGGCTGAACACCAATGATGGTGTCCCCCAAAGGGGAGGGTTCTGTAACAACCCTGGTGAAAATGCCATGTAATAAATGCTAATAATAATAACCATTTTTGATGGGACACTTATTCCAAGCTGAATGTTGGGAAAAACATCCTAGGCAGTGTTGATTTGGTTCATTATGGGTAAGGAAATTAGAAAAGCAAAAGGAATAGGCTATGGCTAAGGCATTGAACAGGAAAAAGTATTTTTGGAACATTATTTATGAAAATAATGGGAACTAGGAGGAAATGGAGTTGAAAGGTCATAGGTTGCATGTGAGGAGGAAATTGAAGGAAAATAATGGAAAATGAAGAAAATAGAGGCATCTTCTATAAATATTATTCTGAGGATCAGTTGGTACCTTTTTGTCAGTTCAATTTTGGATTTCTCACATTATTATTTCTCTCTCTCTCTCTCTCTCTCTCTCTCTCTCTCGGACACTTGGATTTTCTGGAGAACTTTGGCATTTTGAGTGAGAAAAGCAAGAAAGCAACAAAAAGGAGGAATAAAATAAGAAGGAGCAGAAATCAAGAAGATAAAACATGATTATTGGTAGGTATTGATTTTCATGTGTATTTTCGTTGCTATATTTGGCATGCATGGTATTAAATGTGGTTCATTTTTTCCTTGGAATGGGGTTTTCTAGGTCTAAAAGTGTATTTAGCCTAGCCGTTCCATTTCTGGATACCCATAATTTTGTGGTGTTCTCATGTTTTGGTTTAGCTGGAGCACCCGATGGATTCAGAGCTAAGTGAGGTAGATCTCTGAATTACATAGAACCAGTTCACTTGTTGCCTCAGTTTAGGGCCCAGTAATTTGGGTTTGGATTGTGTTAAACCCTGATATGTGGTGGTTTGATCTCCATTTTAGGCCTAGAAATCTCGAGTGTTGGATTGTGGTAAATCCTGGAGAGTATGTCTCAGTTTAGGGCCTATTGACCCCTGATTTGGTGTTAGGTCCCTATATTACTAGTATATTCCCTTATTGTTATTAGTGTAACCCCCTTATTGTTATTATTGTACCCCTGTAACCCCTATATTGTTATTATTGTGCCCTAAAATTATTATTGTTATGTCCAATAGGATTACATTGTGGCCCCGTGGACTCCTATATATAGAAAGGAGGGTTTGTAATTTGTATCATCCAAGAATTTTTCATTCATGTAATGTATTGGAGGTTTCCCCCTCGAAGTGGCTTATTTCTAAGGCATTGATATCTCTTTTCTTCTATATTTGGAGCTAGTTTCACAAAATTTGGTATCAAAGCTTTGAGATTATAAGGTTTCTCTGCTCCAAAAAGGTCATCGCGGAACTTTCACCATAAATTTTTTTCTATGAAGGTTCAGGATCTAAAATTGTTAGAGTGTGAAGCCAAAGTCCTAAGGAACATCGTCGCAAAATTTCAGAGCTTGGTTCGCATTATTTTCAGAGATATGATTTGTGAAATTTAGGTCATTTTGTAGGCTCCTGAATTTAACCTAAACGGGTTATCATGGTATTTTCGCAATAGCCTTTTTTCTACAAAGGTTCTAAAGATGAAATTTTTAAAGTGCGAAGCCACAATCTTGAGGAACATCTTCACAAAATTTCAGATATTCATTCACAATATTTTCGGAGATTTGATTTCTGGAAGTTAGGGCTTTTTCAAGCTTCTGAATTTCATCTCAAAGAGGTTATCATGGGAAAATCTTCATAGCTCTCTCTCTAAGCATCAGATTGGAATGATCTTAAAAGTAGCTACAATTACATAGACTGTATTTTTTGGTCTATCAATTTCAGATCCAAAGGAAGAAACAATGACACATGGCAAGTCTTACAAGTTCGCTCTACTGAACCAGTCCAAAACTGGGTCATTGTGGGAGATTGGACATAAATTTTCCTTGAAGAATCCAAATCTGATCAAACCTGTGGAATTTGAAATATGCTTCAGAGGGCTACTACAAAACTAAATTTTAGATATTCAGGATATGCAATTATAGAGATAATTTAATTTCAATATCGAGCTTCTCAAAAGCAAGTAAAAGGTGTGTATTTTGTTCTCCGAATTGCATAAGTCTTGTTTTAAAAATCAATTTGAATTGATTCCAAGGGCATATTGTAGAATAGATGTCAGTATTGGATTATAAAATGGCCCCTAAAAAGAATTCAACACCCATTAAGCCTTTAGAAGGCTCTACTATAACTCATGAAGACAAAGAATGGCAACATGGCATATCAAAATTACAAGACAAAGTGCAACAAAATTTCGCTCTCGCAAAGAACAACAAAAAAAGAAATCGAAGTTTTGAAGAAAGGCATGGAAATTAAGATGGATGGCTTGAAGAAAGGCATGGAAGCTAAGATGAATGGTTTGGAAGCTAAGATGGATGGCATGGAAGTGGGAATTGAAGCTAAGATGGATGACATGGAAGCTAAGATCGATGAAAAAATGAAAGACAACATGGAAAACATGAAGAAGGATCTAAAAGTAGACATCGAAGGTTTCGAAAATTTGATACAAGAAATGTTTCCTAATGGTGAACATATAGTAGAGGAAACTCATGATGATAACAAAATAAATGTTAATCATGATTTAATAAACTCTAATGTTGGAGGCAAGAACCACCATATTCCAAAAATGGATATGAGGAAGTTTGACAGAAAGGATCCTGTAACATGGATACTACAAATGGAGCAATATTTTTATCTCAATAATGTGCAAAACACACAAAACGTACGCATTGCAGCTTTACATTTAGAACAAAATACATTTGTATGGTATCGACGGCTTTGCTCCCGTAAAAAAAATCTTAGTTGGTCAATTTTTACGGAGTAAATGATAGCACATTATGAGGATACAAAGAGCAACACTTTCTTTAGCCAATTGATAAATCTCAAACAAAAGTGTTCAATGGGGGAGCACATTGAGGACTTCCAAAAATTGAATATAAGGGTAATTGATCTTTTAGAAGAACACATGATCGATCTCTTCATAGGTACTTTAAAGGATAACATCCAACATGAATTTCACGTTTTGGAACTTGATCCATTGGAGAAGGCATTCAGGTTGGCAAGAAAATCTGAATATAAAATTATGGCGACGAGGAAGCCTACCACTCACTTCTATAAAGATGGAAGTGTTTCTACTCCTAGGTCTCCACAACCTACAAGGTTGACACCACAAAGATTGGAAGAAAAAATAGCAAAAGGGCTTTGCTACAGTTGTGATAGAAAATACACTAAAGGTCATAAGTGTGCTGAGAAAAATTATTTTACATAGATTGTGAAGAGGAAGAAGAAAATGAACAAGAAGAGGATATACACTAGGAACCAGCCCTAGAAGAGGAAGAAATGAGTTCGACCATATCGTGTAATGCATTGGTAGGAATTACCACTCCACAAACTCTCAATATAGAAGGAAATATCAAGAAGAAAAATGTAATAGTGTTGATTGATTTAGGTAGCACCCATAATTTTATTCATTGTAAGGTAGCCAAGGAATTGAATTGTTTCCTATACCCAGCACCAAAATGTCAAGTGATGATTGCAAATGGAGGAACTATAAATCTCTCTAGAAAATGCCATAATATCAAGCTAACCATGGGGGAATATGTATTGAATAGTCCAATTCTTTCCATTCCTATGGGAGGTGCTGATGTTGTACTAGGAGTACAATGGTTACAATCTTTGGGGATGGTAGCTTTTAATTTTCAAGAAATTTTCTTGAATTTTTTTCAGAAGGAAAGGAAGTCGAATTACGGAGTATTGTAGGGGAGCCGAGAAAGATAATAAGCTCTAATGTCATGACAAATATTCTAAAGAAAGAACAATGTGGCGTAATTGCACAACTATGCTCACTAGAAGTTCCAACATCAAAATCATCTATTTCTGCAGATCTCCAAAAAGTGTTGGACAATAATTCCAAGCGGTTTGAAACTTCCAAAGGACTCCCACCTATTCGTGATCATGATCATGCTATTCATTTGATTCGAGGAAGTTTTCCTCCAAATATCAGGATTTATAGATATCCTCATGTCCAAAAGAGCGAAATTGAATGTATGATTGCAGAAATGTTAGAGGTAGGTATAATTCAACCTAGTCAAAGTTCTTTCTCTGCTCCTATAGTATTAGTACACAAGAAGGATGGATCATGACACATGTGTTCGGATTATAGGGAGCTCAATAAGCTCACCATTAAAGATAAATTTCCCATTCCTTTGATTGATGAATTATTGGATGAATTACATGGAGCAATTTATTTTACCAAGTTAGATCTTCGTTCAAGATATCATCAAATTAGAATGAAGACTGAAGATATTCTGAAAAAAATAATTTCGAACTCGTGAGGGTCATTATGAATTTTTGGTCATGCCTTTTGGCCTTACCAATGCACCTTCTACATTTCAAGGGTTGATGAATTCCAGTTTCAAACCCTTCCTTATAAAATTTGTGGTAGCATTTTTTGATGATATAGTAATCTACAATAGGTCTTGGAAGGATCATGTTCAACATGTTGACATGGTGCTCAAAATATTGCAGGAGAAACAATTATATGCAAAAACATACAAATGTTTCTTTGGAGTACAAGAGGTGGAATATCTAGGTCATATTATATCTCACGAGGGTGTTAAGGTAGACCCTAACAAAATTAAAGCCATTAAGGAATGGAAAGTCCCCACAACCATAAAGCAGTTGTGAGGATTTATCGGGTTAACAAGGTATTATCCCAAGTTTGTTAAGAATTATGGGAGAATAGGAGCACCTCTAACAAAATTATTGAAGAAATATTCATTTTCATGGACTCCTGAAGCAACTAAGGCCTTTGAACATCTTAAAGAGGCAATGTTCCTAGCACCGGTCTTAGCTACGACACACTTCACAAAAACCTTTATTGTGGAATGTGATGCCTTAGGAAATGGAATTGGTGCTATTTTAATGCAAGAAGGAAGACCCATTGCTTTTTAAAGTCGTCCAATCGAAGGAAAGTATTTACAGAAACCATTTTATGAGAAGGAAATGTTAGCAATAATGCATGCACTAAAGAAATGGAAAACTTACCTAATGGGAAGACACTTCAATGTAAAAATTGATCATGATGGTCTTAAAATTTTTTTGGAACAAAGAATATCTTTAGAAGAGAAAAAAAAATGGGTCACAGAGATGTTGGGTTATGAATTTGAAATAATATACAAAAAAGGGAAGCTAAATGTTGTTGAAGATGCACTCTCAAGAAAGAACGAAGAGGTGGAAGCATTGCTTTGTGTCATTTCTCTTATCCAAATAGATTGTATAACCGAAGCAAGAGATGAATGGAAGAAGGACGAAGAAGTGTGGACAGTCATTCAAAAGTTGCAGCAAGATCCTAGTACATCTGATACATTTAGTTGGAAAAATGATTCCTTATGGTACAAAGCTCGTTTATATCTTTGTAAGAGTTCCCAACTAAAACAAAATATTCTTTTGGAATTTCACACTTATGCTTTAGGAGGACACTCGGGATTTTTAAAAACTTACCATAGGGTGAAAAAATAATTTTTTTGGGATGGCCTTAAATCTTATATTCAAAATTTTGTGGCGGAATGTTTGGTTTGCTAGCAAAATAAAGTTGAGGCAATGAAGACCTTGGGTATTCTACAACCTTTATCCATTCCAAGTCAACTTTGGGAGGATATTTCAATGGATTTTATCACAGGTTTACCTAAGTCCAAAGGAAAGAGTGTCATCATGGTGGTAGTTGATAGAATTACCAAGTATGCACACTTTTGTGCATATCTCATCCATTTAAAGCAAGTACAATTGCTACTACATTTATGGACACAATTCAAAAGCGACATGGAAACCCAAGGGTTATTGGGAGCGATAGAGATCCCATTTTTACTGAAAAATTTTGGACAAAGTTATTTTCTTGTTTCGGTACTCAATTAGCTCATAGCTCATCTTATCATCCTCAATCCGATGGTCAAACTTAGATAGTAAATAAATTTTTGGAAGGATATCTTCGTTGTTTTGTATCTGATAAAAAAACACAATGGGTCAAGTGGTTACCTCTCACTGAATGGTGGTATAACACTTCCTTCCATATTTTAGCAAAAATGACTCCATTTGTGGCACTTTATGGATATTATCCACCATCCATCACATCATATTTAAGAGAAAATTCGAAGGTTCAAGCAGTGGAAGATCAAATCAGGCATCAACAAGAAGTTCTCCAACTCTTAAAGGATAACTTGAATTTGGCACAAAATTGAATGAAAAAATAGGTAGATCAACATCACAGCGAAAGAAGTTTTGATGTAGGAGATTGGGTATTTTTATGGCTACAACCATACAAAAATGTCCCTCAAGCAAGCTAAGAAGGATAATAAATTATCGCCAAAGTACTATGGTCCTTAAAAGGTGTTGCAAAATATTGGTACTATGGCATACAAGTTGGAGCTTCCTATTTCTTCACGAGTGCATCCAATTTTCCATGTTTCATGCTTAAAGAAGGTTATAGGTGAAAATCTTCTAGTTCAAACAATATTGCCAGAATTTGATGAGGAAGGAAAAATCATATTGAAACCTAAAGCGGTTATGGAAACAAGAACTCGACAGCTACAAAATCCATCAATTTTAGAGTATCTCATCAAGTGGAAGAACTTAACCACTGAAGATTCTACATGGGAGGATGATAATTTTATACAGAAGCACCCAGAGCTACTCAAGCGTTGAGCACAAAACTTTTTTGAAGGAGAGGGGCATGTTAGGTCCCTATATTACTAGTATAGTCCCTTATTGTTATTAGTTTAACCCCCTTATTGTTATTATTATACCCCTGTAACCCCCATATTGTTAATATTGTGCCCTTAAATTATTATTGTTAGGTCGGTTAGTATTACATTGTGGCCCCATGGAATGATATATATATAAAGGAGGGTTTGTAATTTGTATCATCCAAGAATTGTTCATTCATGTAATGTATTGGAGGTTGCACCCTTGAAGTGGCTTATTTCTAAGGCATTGAAATCTCCTTTGTTCTATTTTTTGAGCTGGTTTAACAACATTTGGACTGTGAGTTGCGGTAAATATTGAGATATTAGGATACAAGAAACTGCCTCATGGTTTATGTGGAGAGAATTTGGTGATATCCATGCTTGTGTTGACCCAGTGATCGGGGTATATCATGCTAAATCTGATTATGACATGCTTATTTATGAGGGTGAGATGGTTTAGCATCAGGATGCCCTAGTTGGTTCCTGCGGTATAATTCCCACATTCATGCTTAAAATTTGGTTGAAATATATTTGGATAAGCCAATATATGGTCGGGTGGAATGTGGAAGTCCCATCTCCGGTTAGTTTTTACATTTAGGAATGAAGAGCTCATTTCTCTAGTATTCGATATGAAAATATACTATTTTATGTATGGAATTTATTTCTATTTCATCCATCATATTTTTGTTATTAATATGATGGTTATGAGTAAGTATTTGATCAGTGATGATGTATAACTCTATTCATGTTTTTTCCTATAAATTAATATCCCATGTATCTATGGTAAAATTGATTGTATGGTAGCTTATGGTATAAGGGAGTAATTTTTCTTAACCATTCTCAGATAAGAAAGAGACCCTTTTTTTTAAATTTGTCGTTTATGCTTGTAGATGTTATGTTTGTGGCATGTTTAATGAAATGATTTTCATGGATTGGTGGGGTCGGATGAGTTTTGATTGACTTGATTTATCCCATAAGCTTTTTGTAATGTTATTTACCCTCTCATAAAGTTAGAGGAAGTTCTGGGTAGTCACTTCGGATCAGGGGATGAAACTATGGCACAAATCTCAGAGCTAGAGGAGGAAAATTCATTGTTGGTCTTGAGCCACCACCTTGCCAAGGCTAGTTCATCACTCTAAACCCTAGAGTAGCTCCTTTTCCCTTATATTCCCACAAATCAAACTTAAAGGGGCTAAAAATCAGTCCCTCGTCAAGGAGCAGGACCTTAGAAGGTTTGGTACCTCTTGGGGATGTCAATGATGCAATTTAAGGTGTGTTTTCAGTGTTTTTTTCATTTTCACTTCCTTAAGGTCATATAGGAGGTTGAATCTCATATTATTAGCCTCTCATCACATTTTTACCCTAGTTGGCCAGTTACTTGGGTAGATGTGGGAAGAGGGTGTTACATAAATTTTGGCCCCTAACTTTATTTACTTTTAGGATGATGTGTGCTATGGGTATGACACTCTTCACTTATTCTATTTTGATTAGTCTCCAACTTCTGCCCTGTATGTTGTTGTATCTGTGAGATATGTCAGTGAAAGAATTCCCATTTGAGCCATTGATGTTTATTATGAGGTTAGGCTAAGATGATGATGTGTCCATGTGGGGCATGTGATATACTTGTGAGAGAATCATTGATCGACGAGGGTTATTTGTACTTACACCTATGGTGCCAATGTGTCCTAGATCCTTTTCATCCTAGATATATTTGCATGCACACCTTATCATCCTTCCGAGGAATATCATCCAGGGTGAGATCATGCTTACATCACCAATTCCATGTGGCTTTATCTAAATGGCGACACGTGTCACTTATATTTGACTCCTTAGACTGCCTCAAAATGTTCAAATGCATGCCACATGTCCTTAGATATGACATCACACTGATGTAATATCAAATTAATAAAATATTTCCATGTGTCTATCAGTGAGTTCAGAGAAAGGGGTTTTTTCCTTTTATTTTGCGATGAATTTATTTGTTAAAAAATTCAAAGGGTCATGATGTTTTACTGTTCTCTATGGCTTATCCATTTTCCACATTCTACGACACTATGTCATCTCAACTTCAACCTTACGTGCGCACCTTTTTTTTTCTTTCTGGGACATCCTCCCAAGTGACATGAATCTAGGGACCACCACTGCAAAACTTCCACCAAAGAAATAATTTGCCACCATTGATGCCCTACCAGGCTTGCAACATCCCAAGTATTTCATGTTGTGCATCTTTGAAACCATCCAGGGAACATGTGCTGGGATGAGTTGTCATATGGGCTCCACTACAAACCAATAAAAACCACTGTCCATTATTGCAATGTCAGCCAGATTTGCCTGGACTATTGATTAGCTACTCTAATAAAAATATTTTCCACATTTGGAAATAGTGCCAAAATTTCATCACATATATCACCAATTAAACCATTTTTCCAACTTTAAGTTTGCACTTTTACTTTTTGAGGTTCCCTAAATTTGACTAGAAATAACTTATGATCTAGGAGGGAATTTTTAGACTTTCATACATCATTAGAAAGCTATTTTAGATATCTACCCATATGATTTGGTCCCAATTCCTCTTGTGTTGATCTAATAAGCTAAAAAAAGTTTCAAATTCACTGCAACTTCTCCATATTTTCGTGTAACATATTTTGAGCTTATTTTCATACTTCTTGCAATTATATTTTCTTTTGGATTTGTTGAGAAACCAACGGCATAATATAGATTTATTTATTTAAGTATATTTCTCTTATAATTTGACATGTTCTTGTGATATTTCATGTCCTTTTATTAGTTATTTTTTGAATTATTATGTATCTTTAATCAAGAGAAATGATAAACAATGAATATTACAACCATGGACATAAGATGTAGGCACTAATCTAGGGAAAAACCAAATCACAAATTGTTCCTTTAGTAAATTCAAATAAAAATGAGATCATCCTATACCCTTGACCTAAATCTCTCTCCCTTCATCAGGTCAACCTCTCTATAGATGTAGGATTCTTCCAAGTTTTGATCCTTCTTCAACCATAAAACACCTTTAGCTCCTGCAATTATAGAAAGAAATCTCAGTCCTAAAATTATAGACTAATTCAGCTCGGCAATAATATAGAATAATTCGGCCCTATAATGATATAGAACTTCAACCATGTAATTTATAACTTCAGCTCTATAATTGATATATAAATTGGCCTTTGTGACTGATATATAACGGAAACCCTATAATTGATGTCATGTTTCAGTCGTTTATTTATATAGTAATATGTTGTTCTATATGTGTTCCAAATTATATTAATAATCCAAAAATTGCTATCTGATATAACTTTGTTGTCTATAATCCAACCATACTTCTTTAACTGTTTTCATTGGATCGAATTCACCAAGGCATATATATTTGTTTCTTCCTGTATATTCAACCAACATGAATAGTAGAAGAATACAACTTGAAGAAGATTAAGTTGGAGCCAAATTCAATGAGCTAGAGGCCAACTTGATGGTGGAGTTAACATGAATTAAATAACTTTATTTCCTTATATGCAATTAAAACAACAAGGGTTTTATATATCATGGCATTGATCTTTGACATAAGACACAAACCTAGAAGCCTACAATGGAGGCTTGACATATAGACCATTGACCCAAGCATGAAACCCACTCTTTAATAATTCAATTTATTTAACAATATTGTATTTTGATAAATATAATAAATCATGACTTAGATATAATTATGAATATCAAAACTAGTTACATTATTCATCACTCCCTCTTAACTAGGCAGGTATTCGTAATTACATACACATAGAGTTATAAGGAAGATATTAAAATGATATGAACTATGAAGAGTTCTAGCACACTCAGTGCTTCAGACTAGATATCTGACCAGGGTATTCTATCTGGGCAAGACTAAGGCAACTCAAGCTTTATCCAACTCTATGCACCATCATGATTTTAAGATCTATGACCAACGCAGGGATCATGGTGTGTTTCCAAGGTTGTAGCACCATGACCAAAACCATCCTCCCTCTTCGGGATATAGACATGAACATATAGTATAGCCAAATTTCATATCAAGCATATTACCATTGGATGCTTCATCTCTCACTAATAAGCTAAATCATATATATCCATTTTCACAATCATGCTTCCCAAGTGTTCATTCATCTTATGGAGAGATTTACCTATACAAAAACAACCCCAATGAATAATAAACTTTAAAACATACATACAAGTAAAAAAAAATATTTGGATTCCTCATTCATTCCTATGCTACTTATATTATCATTAGGTTATCCACTATAACTTGTTGAAAGTATTTTTCATCTTTTAATTCTTCAACAACATGAACTACATCTTTAGATCTTTTGAAGTATTTTGTTTGCAACAACATGAATATTTATCGATATTACTTTTTCTTTCTTCAAAGTATTCACTATCATAATACTCCATTTCTTTTATCCAAGATCCCTCTGAATTTAGATAGATTAACCACTTCCTTATTCTATGACATCAGAGAAACTTTCATGGATCCAGGCCTTCCTACAACATCAACGTCATTTTGATTATTATAACTTTTTTTATCATTCTCATTGTCATCTTCAATTACAAACATATTCAACATCTTGAAGATTATGTACCTACAAAATTTTAATAACAAGTACAACCAAAAACAAATATATAGAAGCATGAAGTTAACTATGTCATTTCAAAGGAAACATCAACTCATTCAGCTTTTATACGTCAAATACCATAACCTATTTGGCTTCATAATCAGCAAGGGACATATCTTTTATATTATAGACTTCAAATTCTTGCTGGGGTTTTGTCATAAACCCTAGACTTCATCTTTGAGACACAAAGGCATACATTAAATCAAATAAAAATCCTATCATACATTTAAGGTTTAAATAATATGATTTTACATGTCATACTTCTACTAGGGTTTATTCCAAACCCTATATTTTATCGTCACAATATCATCATATCCTAGAATATCAACCTTTACTAAGACCTTGTTACAAACCCTAGAATTAACACACTAAAAGCATGAGTATCAATAATTAGGTCATCATACTCGCATATACATATCTCAGGTTTCATTATCATGTAATAGCATCCAATGTCAATATACCTACTAGGTAAACCCAAGACACAAACATCCATACATTAAATTTATATATACACGAATTTTGTTTAGACTAGAGTTTTGATCATATAGAGGAATGTACACCTAGGGTTTCATTCCTATGATATTATCATAGATGGTCATGAATTTTAATTTAAAAACCCCTAAATATATATGGTTTCAATACATAACTTAGATAGTAACAACAAACCTTAAAGGGCTAGGGTTTCTATCATAACTATATCAAAACCTAAACAAAAAAATAATAGGATTTCTAGATTTCATAAACAACCCTAACTAGACTAGGGTTTCATAATAAATATTTAAATACCCTTATCAACAGGAGGCTAGGGTTTTATAGTGGACCCTAAAGGTTAGGGTTACACAAAAATAAACAAATGATAATATCATGAGCGTATATTCAAACTAATGATTATCTACCTAACAATAATATTTGTGATTCAAAATCCTGAGCATAATAAAGTTAGCAATACAAGGAAAACTTCAAAAATATTGTATCATTTAATGAAGAATTTTAGCTATGAAATTTTACACATACCTTGAGATACTTATTTTACAAAACTTATAAGATCTGTTATTAAAGGTATCCCTCTTACCTTGAAATTTTAGCATTTCTTTATGTACTTGCAACATTTCCTTAAAAGTATATAAGTGCAAGAGTATGACTTTAAAAGTTAATTAATATTTTAAGATATCAAATGTGGTGTTTCAAATTCAATTATATAATTTTAGAGGGTTTCTAAGCTATAGAATTCCTAGAAACCCTAGAGACTAATAGTCTAGAGAATAGGGTTAGCATTTCTGAACTAGTGTTTACAAGAGTTTAGATGCCAATAATTTCATAGAGGTTACAAACCCTAGATCCAAAAAGATATATATATATCTATATATATATATATATATATATATATATATATATATATATATATATATATATATATATATATATATATATATATATATATATATATATATATATATATATATTTGTATATGTATATGTATATGTATGTATGTACACACACACACACACACACACACACACACACACACACACACATATATATATAACAAAAACTAATTAGAGCTTGCAGAAATTATTATACGTAGCTTATATCCTTCTTATCTCACCCTATATTCGCACATGACTTCCTTTCAAGGATAAAGTTGTACCTTATTTAGTTCTTTTTTCAATACTAGATTGAACTACACTTATTTTGTTTAAGGGGTTATGTTGTATATTTACAACTTAGATTTTATAAAGCATATGCCACTTTCTTATTGCAAAATTTCAATCCTTCGATATGTCATTGCAATTCTTCCTCTACAAGTCTACTAGATTGTAACTTTGTATCATACAACTCCCGATCACTGTAATTTTATTCAAATCACTAAACTATTATTGCAACCTTGAATTAATCAAACTTCGACTATAAGTTTGGATAATAGTAGCTTCAGTTACATACTTGGGTCATTGTATTTTTATCTACTAAATTGGATAGATAGACAGAAAACTTTAGATGACTCTACTACAACTTCAAATAGAATAATTTTTTATGACAAACATATAATTTCAGATAATAGAATTGAAATTTTGGATAGGAAGATTAAAATATTTTTGGTCTTCTTATATAAGTGTCATGCCTCCTACTATAATATTTGGGTTATTATGGTAACATTGTACCTTCATTTTGAAATTTTCTTTCAAAATTTTAGATTTCACAGAACTTTGTATTTATGCCAAGATATTTCTCACTTTTTGTAGGGATTTTAGTTATTATCAAAGCTTATGGTGACTAATACCTCATAATAGACCTTCCAAATATGCATATTAACTTTGGTTTCTTTCTTGAGAAGGGTATTCTCTATAGATTGGTACTTCTGAGGTGACACCAAAATTGAGATGTGAACACAAATATTTGTTTACACTTCCAAAGGATTCGACCTAGTATAGGATTATATCCTAGAGATTTGGATTCCATAAAAAATGATTCAAATACATTTTCTTATCCTAATTGAGACCTACAGTTCAACCATAGGGAGTGTATCTTTCAAATATTCCCAGAATGTTTTAATTCTTCATTCAGATTTTACTTGTGTTGAAGCCCTTGTGACCTACCCTCATATTGATTTCCCTAGCTCTTATACCATCTTGATGAATGTAGGGCATCATATATATTAAATTATTTAAGTATATTTCTCTTAGACTTTGAAATTTTATTGTGATATTTATTTTCCTTGCATTAGTTCTTATTTAAATTATTATGTACCTTTCACCAACACAAATGCAAAACAATGAATATCACAACCAGGGACACAAGATGTAGTCACTCAGCCAGGGAAAAAGCCATATACGGGGAAAACCAATAAAAAAATATTCCTTTAGTAAATTCAAATAAAAATGAGATCTTTTTAGACCCCTAACCTAAGCCTCTCTCATTCTATTAATTCAAACTCTATGTAGAGGTAGTCTTCTTCCAATTTTTGATCCTTCTTCAACCATAAAACACCTTTATGTCCTACAATTATAGAATGAAACTTCAGTCCTGCAATTATAGGCTGCTTCATCTACAAAATGAAATATAAGACTTCAGCCCTACAATGATATATAAATTCGATCATGTAATTTAGAACTTTAGCTCTATAATTTATATATAACTTCGGTTGTATGACTGATATATAACTTTTTCCCTCTAATTGATGTCATGTTTCAGTCCTTTATTTTTTCAGTACTTCGATGTTCTATATTTGATCCAAATAATCCTAATAGCCAAAACTTTGTTATCTGAAATAACTTCATTGTTTGCAATCCAACCAAACTTCAGGACTTTTTGTTCATTAATTCATCTTCACTAGGGTGTATATAGTTGTTTCCACTTGTATATTGAGCCAACGTGACTAGTATAAGAAGTCAAATTGAAGATGATGAAATTGGAACCAAATTAAATGATCTAGAGGCTGATTTGATGGTGGATGAGTTAACATGACTTAAATATTTTTCTTTCTTTAATAAAATGAGCCCAACAAGGGTTTTATACCTCATGAAATTGAAGTTTGACATAAGGCACAAACCTAGAAGTTGACAATGGAGGCTTGACCTATAAACCATTGACCCAAGCATGAAACCGATGCTTTAATAAGTCAATAAATATTTCTTTGTATAAATATAATACATCATGACTTAAAAATAATTATGAAGGTTGACACTAGTTAGGTTCTTCAAAAACGTTCATCCACGTCGCCTTTTCCATCAATGAAAACACATTTATATCCGTATGAGAAATGGATATCTTGTGTTCACTCATCACGTGAATTCAAAATATGATTTAATTTTACTGAGATTTTGATAAGATTTTGATGTCTTGATGGTCCTATAAAAAAAATATTTGTATAAGTCTCATCAATACCTTTCTAACCATATATGCCACTCTAAAATAACCCCTCATGGATTAGAATTTAAGGTCATTTGAAGTTAAATGGTAATTTAGGCCCCAAAAATACAAGGAAAAAACGCTCAACATTAATTCATCAAATAGCGTGAAAATACAAAATATCCATGGTTGGTGATATTCAAACTAGCATGATTTCTAATAGAGTTAATGTTCATTTGACTTACTTAGATTCAGTGTTGGCTACATATCTTCATGTGTACCAATTAACCATTGCATTGACTCCATGCTATAAAATCACATTGTGACACATGGCATAATATAAAAAGACAATGGAAAAGAAATCACAATACGAAATGTGGTCCTAATTGGTTGAAAATAGGTGATGCCATAAAAAAATGATATGGCGCTTCCACGAAATTCCACTGAACATGTCGACATGGAATTTTTGGATGGTTAGTAATCCAAAATAATGTGACATGTCGCACCCCTCATAGGTTGTCTTGTGACATGATGACATCATGTTGACATTAACATTTGAAGGACCAATGACTTTAAGGACTCAGTCATTTGAAATTCACATTAGATTTTAGTGGATAGGTCTAAAGGGCCATGGGGCAGAGGTTAAGGCCTTGGTTATGAGCACAACGATATGAGAATTTAGGAGTTAATTCCACGGGTCCATGACACAAAAATAATAAAGCGATGGTTACATCACTAAACATATAGTAGAGATAGTCTCATAGGGCCATGAAACAAAGAACAATGTGATGGTTACATGGTTGGAAATATGTTAGAGTTAGGACTAAAGGGACATAACATAAAAAATTAGGAGAATATTGCACGGTTGGGCATATAGTAAAAACCATAGTGCCAATATTGAAACATTATACATGGACTAGTTATATTTCTACCCATGTGAACCTAAGACAACATCAATATTATATGTATAAAATCCCTACGTCCCAATTAGGAATTGAACCATTGATTGAATATCTTATTGATTTTTTATGAAATAATTCAAGAATTGTCTTTTATTATTGGTTTTCCAAGCTAGAGGAAACATATTGTTTTTTATTTTACATCGAACTAGTTATAGTGATTTATCAATTATATTAATATATTAGAGAGCAAATGATTTTGGTTTTCCTAGGAGAGCTTATGGTGGTAGTATGATCATAAATTTGGTAGTTTGGTTGAGGCATGATAGTGGTCTAATTATGAAGCTCGTAATAATGGTTCGATGATAGTGGAAATTTCTGATAATGGTAGCTTGGAGAGTCATGACAATGGCCTTATTGTGATATTCATAGCTTGGAGACCCATGAAAATCCTTTGATTTTGAATTTTATAACAATGGTCTAATTGTGAATAGATTGAGAGTAGTGACAGTGGTAGCTTGGAGAGTCGAGATAGTGGTAGCTTAAAGATATATGATAGTGGAGAGTTGTGAAAGTTATCTAACCATGAATTTCATAGCTCAAAGATCCATGAAAGTAGAAATACGTGATAGTGATGTGATTCTAAATTTCATAACTTAAGAAAAGTGATAGTGGTAGCTTGGTGAGCTAGGGGAATTTTTTCAATTTTCAAGTTCATAGCTCAAAAAATATAATAGTGGTAGCTCGACGAGCAAGTGGTAGTGGTATTGTTGTGAAGTTCATTTACCAAAGGATTAAATCCCCATTGGGATCATTTTTGGTAATATAATACAAAAGCTCTACGACGTGTTTGACTTCAATACTATGGAAAGAGATCCATGAGTTAGTTCAACCATTAAAGGAAGGAACAAGTCCTCAAAAAGGAGTTACGTCAGCTAGTGGTTGTGATTCGTCTATCAACTCTCTTGTGAGTAGTTATTTGGAGGATTGATCCTCCATAACACATGTTTTTGTATTACGTGGATGCTAGTCTAACCATTGTTTGAATTTATTTCTTGGTATATGTATGTTGATGAGATCCATCATTAGGTATAATTGGAGGGGTTAATTGTCACCTTTTTAGCCTTATTAAGTCTCTCTTTCTCAGATTTAAATTATATTATGATCTTATGTTGCTAGTGTAGATGGTAATTAAGGCTTGTCCTACTTCAAATGTCTAACATGGGTTAAATGTAGGATAATCACAAAGATATTGCATTTTTTATGAAGATTTTGTAATTAAATTTCATAGCAGAAAACAAGGAGATATTATAGGGGGATTTTCCACCTCCTTAACTCCTAAAGTTAGCCAAGGGATCCTCGAGACTTCCTCCAACAACTCGAAATCAAAGGCATCCAACCAAGTGGAAGATCAGGTGCACCAAAGCTCCACTTCTCTTGCAGTCAAAGAGGATGCATCACCTACTTTTGAGAGAGATGTCTGTAGCTACAATCTAGGCTAAACAGGGTTAAGCGAGAGCTCATTAGGATTCATAATTTGAAGGAAGCTAATAGACTCTCAACTCTTATAATAGGTTTTTGACGCTCTTATGATTATGTAATGAGGCTACTTTCTGCAATAATATGAGTATTCAGATTGGCCTTCATTGATTTATTTTCAGAGGGCCAGGCTTGTGGGTTAGGATCCAATCAATTGGCCTTAGTCTCTCTTATGTATTAATTCTTATTTTTATGTCATTGTAGCTATTTTTCTTTATGAGTTTTACCTAGTTTTCTTACATTTCAATTCACGGTTTTTAGTTTGATTACATTTCTTTGTGATGTACTTAAGATTGCGTAAGTGTTGGTAGAATATCTTATAAAATTAGAAATTTATGTGTCGAGCCTCCCTCTCTCATCTCTTTCATTGGATATTTAGGAGGGTAGTTATTGACCACAGGAAAAAATTTCTCTTTAGTTTATGATTTATTGGAAAGAATAGTTTGGTTGTTGTAGTGTCACAAACATGTCTAGAATACTGAGTTATATTTTTGTGTGAATGTTTAAGTAGGTTTTCTTTCCAAATTAAACTCATCTTTTCCATTTCCTTCATCATAAATTTTCCAATGTTTTTTTCATGAACATATATTTTTCTTACAGGTTCAAATAACATAACAGGAGGAATTCACCAGTACCCTTAACTTAATTTGTCACCCATCAAACAAACTTATTTTCATCAAATCACCTTCAGCCGTGTTTTTGAGATTTTCACCTTACCACCGTGAGAAATGCTTGAAGTGCAACAGGAGCTTATCAAGAGGTTTTGAGCTTGGAAAATAGGTTGGAAACCTTCCATTCAGCTAAGTACACCTTCAATCCACATCCCCTACACTTTTATCCATCGTTTTTGGCCTTGTATTTCTGTTGGACTATTTCATGTAGAAATTGAGGAATTTTCAGTAGCACTATAGAAAACCTATAGAAGAACCAGTAGCAACACCAATGGGCATGTCTTTAGGAAAAAAAACCATAATCAACCTCATCTATACCTAATAAAATGACCAAGACACCTTCATCCCTACATCCATTAGTTCAAAACCTTCCTAAGCCACCTTAGCACCTTCTCCTCCTTGCTGCAAAATAATGCATTTAGAAGCATAATTAGGTAATGATTAGATGCAAGAGTAAAAGAATGATACTTAGAGCTTGGATTAGATAGAGTGTGTTTACCCATTTGAACCAGAAATGTGTCAGTATATTAGCCTTCTTTCTGCAATTTAAATCTAGTCATTTACTTCGCGAAGATACCTAGTTTGCTTCTATTTCTTGCCATGGTTTAAATTGCAAGTTTCTTTCCTTGCATAATAGCTAGATGTGTTTTTTTATTTAGAATAGTCATATTATGGTTAATACAGTAATGGTTTTCAGTCACTTGTAGTCCTAGGTCTAAATCAGAAGTGTGATAGAGTTCACTCAGAAACCCTACAAATAACACCTTTTCGTAGGACTCAGAAGAGGATGAAAAGAGTAGAATGCATCTATTGTGTATATAGCATTTTCACCTCCAATTTTGTATGAACCCCTTGTTGATAAAGTAAAGTAGAGTGGCCTCTACGAGTTGCAACATTCTTGGTGCAAGACTAGGTCTCACCATATGCATCTCCAATTTTTCAACAGTATGAGTCATTTCACAAGTTATATGGTTGTGTATTGATTTAGTTTGAGGTGGTTGTAGGTTTGAGTCTAATTAGACTTGATAAAAAAAATTTGTACACGGGTTTATTAGCATGCTTATTTTATTCATTTTCTTGAATAGTTAACATTTTCTAGTGTTCACAAAATTATTTGTTTGCATAATTCTCCCCAAATATTTCATTTTGTAGCATGGTTAATTTTGGTATGGTGATTATATAGTTGTAAATGGTTTTTAATGATTTTTGGGAACATTATTTGTCCAAAATAGATTCTGCAAGAAGTGTGATGATCAGGGATCAGTGTTGAACAAAATTAGAGAAATTATGAGTTTGGTTAATTTTTTTTTATGATTGGAATCCATTATATGTGTTTTAAGAGCTCTTAAGTGTGCTACAACTGGTGTTGAAGAAGAAGCTCTAACAAATATTTTAAGGAAGTAAATTGTTGAACAATTTGGACCAAGAGTTTGATTAAAGAATGATAGTAGTATTATAGATCCTTCGAATACTTATATCATATGAAGTGTAGGTGGATATAGTTTGAAATATTATGAAAATAGGTCTATAAGAAGAAGGAGGTGGGTGCCTCCACTGAGTTTTTTTCCTCGATAAGGTTTCAACCTAGAGTAGGTTGTAGCTTTCTCATCATATATGTTGGGTCCACAATCAAATAAGAGCCTACAACATTTTGGATCTTGATCATCATTGAGTTTGGTACCTCAATCAAGTTGTAGCGCACCACACATAGAAGCTTGCATATGGGGGTCAGTGCCTCTAGCAGCTCAAAGCCTCCAAATATATGTAATTACTTGAAAATAAGAATAATAATAATTTGTGCTTTTCTCTTATGTGGGTTTCCATGTAAAATAATCTATTTCCTTGTGTTAATGTTGATGGATTCTTGGTGTTTTTTTTATGTGATGGTGGTTTCATGAGGCATTACTATACTCATTAATATGCAGCAAATAATCATGATTCATAAGTACATAAATTTTAATTTATGAAGAGTTTTGAAAAGATTAAATTGTTCTCTCACTCATTCACCCCCCACCCCCCCTCTCTTTCTTAGTGTGATATTTGGTTCACTAAGTGAGATCAAGGAAGGTTTGCTTCAAAAGTATTTAAGCACAAGAAGGTTAAGGTAAAGGAAATATGGTATTTATTAGAGTGACAAGTATGCCCCTCATGTTTTATGGATCCAACTGTGCTTTCTAGAAGATAAATATGGAGACCTATCTCATCTCCATAGGTGAATATGTTTGGGATATTTTGAACATAAATTATAAAGTCCCTAATACAATTATGATTGATGCAGTGGATAAGTAACTCCATATATCTAATGTTCAATCTAATCATTCCACTCCAAGTGATTTGGAAAACTCAGGATTTTTAAAAGTGATGTAATGTAAGACATCTCATAAAGTATGGAATAATATCAACATTTGTTATGAAGGGGATACAAAAGTAAGGGAATCTAGACTACAAGTTGCGAGGTGCCAATTCAAAAGTTTGAAGATGGAAGAAGAAGAGTATAATTATTCATATTTTCTTCGAGTACACAATATTTTCAACTCCATTTCATGTATTGCTAAAGAAGACAATGATTTTTATGTTGTTAGCAATGTTTTAAGATATCTTCCATGAAGATTCAATCCCAAAGTGTTAGCCATTGAAGAACCCACATAAGTGGATAAAATTACGATGTATGTACTTCATGGAACTCTCTCATCATATGAGCTAAGAATAAATGAGGAAAAATCAAGAGTTAAATAATTATAATTACAAGATTCCATAAAAAAGAAAATTCATGAAGATCAATCATACGCTAACTTTGATGAAGAGGAAGCCATTTTTTCCAAAAGTTAAAAAAAGGAATTGGAAAGTTCAAAGGTAAGCTCCCCTTCAAATTATTTGAATGCAGAAGGATACGTCATTATGAATCTAAGTGTCCTTATGCTAATATCAATGATAATGATTATGATCCAAGATTCAAGTCCAAGCATGAAAAGAAGAAGAAAGAAAATAAGAAGAAGATTTTATATTCAAAAGAACTAAGTGAAAATGAAAGCAATGAAAGTTTGGACAATGAAGAAATGGGTGAAATATTATTCATCATTGAAACAAAAGAACTTGAAATAGAAATAAACCATAAGGAATAATTTAGAAGAGAATTAAAGGAAATAAGCATCCTTTGAAAGACGTAAGGTCATATAATGTAGCAACTTCAAGACTATATTCTAAATGAATATACCATTATTTATCTGAAAGTCGAACAAGAAGAAGCTAAAAGGGTAAAGGAGTTCCTATATGAATAATTAAATGAGAAGGAACATACCTTTTCATAACTATAGGGGAAGTTGGAGTAGAATTAGATTAGATTAAATCAAAGTCTCACAAAGGGATTAAATCCCTAGATCACATTCGTAGCATGAAAAGGTCTATTCTCATTAAAAAAAGTATTAGTTATCAAGAAGGTTGTGAGGCACCCAAGAATATCAAATGAAGATCATCCCAAGAATATTGATAAAAAATTTGTTGGATCTAGTATCAACTCCCTTGAATATCCAAATAAAATTATAAATTAGGACAAGCATGCCCATTTCAATGACTCTCATCATAATTCTAGGAAGAATTAAAGTACCCAAGAAGAAGAAGTCATGAATGAGGGAAGGAAATATCTCATGATAAGGAATCTTGATAAATAATCCAGTAGTAGTGTTGAGAATGTGTTGCAAATAAACAAATGAATGAGGCTCCTCCAAGAAACAACTTCAAAAAATCAAGATTAGCCTATATTTCCAAGTATCAAAATAAGTTCTTCGGTTACTTTTTCTCATGTACAACATTTGGTCCCAAATCGCATGATTGAAAAACCTATGATATGATTAGGTATAGAATAAAGGATTAGGTGTCTAGATGGTGGATTTTGAACAAAATAAAAATAATTCCCAAACCATTTCCACAAAGGATAAATACCAATATTTAATATTATGTATGTCACAATGAAGTTCATACATGACAATATTGCAAAATGAGCTTGAGATGGGATGAAAAATTTCACATCAATCAAAGAATTAATTCTAAAATATGGAAAATAAGAGAAGAAGAATCAAGGTTGGATCTGATCCTCAGGGTCTAATCCTTTGGTGAAATATTCTTAAATAATATTATTTTTTGACTCAAAACTTGAATAATAAAATCTATGTAGGTGGTACATTCATATGAGAGCAACATGTGATAAATGATAGGGAAAGATTCATTTGGCCAATATGACTTGATGATGATATCTCGAATGTGAGTTAAGAATAGGTAATATGCATTTAATACCAAATATAGTGGAAGATAAGTAATGGAAATATGACCTTAGGGGGATAATTTTTTAGCATGGTCTCAGTGGGAGAATTTAAATAGGTCCATAAAAAAGTGCATGATATTAGGTGGAGACATTTCCAGTTTCATGGAAAGGAAAGATGAATATAAAAGTAGTATTTAAAAGTAGTATGATCTCAAGGGAACATTATATTAGGTTCATAGGATCATACAAGAATAGGAATAATTCAAGAAGCATTAGCATTATGCTTGTGAAGATTTGATAGATGCATATAATATGTAGACAAAAATGGAAAACATGGAGACTCCACAAAATTAGGTTCACACTTGAGTATGGAATTTTTGATAGATATCCATGACCCTTTGAAATTGATGTCAAAAGGGGAGAGAAGGAATACATTAATACAAGTATTGACAATACTTAAGGATAATTTTAGTAATTATATTGGAAGAGGAAATGTTGTTATTCGAAAAATTAAGTAAGGAGAGAATGTGGGTATCCTCAACACTATGCCAATGGCAGTTTGATACATATCTAAGATTGGCTTATTGAAATTAACGAGAATCAATGTGTGGTGATTTTTTTGTCAATGATAGAAGGGGATATTGTTGCAAATAGTTCTTCGTTGATAACAACAAGTTCCATTTATGTCAAATCGAATGACTAAGATAGAAGTAGTATCATTCATGGGTCAAATAAGGAAGTATGATAGTTGGATGTCATCCATTCCCTCATCAGTTGAAGTAAAAAGATATTTTAATTTAATGTAGTTTTTTAAAATGTTTTGTGGTATTAATGATCTTATGAATAACATGGTTGTGTAGGTATTGTCGATACCTTTCCAACCTTATATCTCAGTCTAAAAAAATCCTCTCGAATGACAAGTTATGGCCATTTGAAGTTATGTATTAATTGAGGGCCAAAAATTATAGGGAAAAATGCACTAACATTAATTCATTCAATAATGTAACTTCTGGAATATCCATGGAAGACGATATCCAAAATATCATGATGTTTAATGGATTTAATATTCATGCAACTTGCTTAGATCCATTAGTGGATAAAGACCAACATGTGCAAAAGTTAACCAATATGGTCTTTCCATACAAGCCAATCGCATTGTGACACATGGAACAATATGAAGAGATAGTATACAACCAGTCATGGTATGACATGTGTCACTAATTGGTTGAAGGGATATGATGAAGCTAATGATTCACATAGCCATTTCACAAACCGACACGTGACATTTCAACAAAACAATTATCATATGTTTAGACAACCAGAATAATGTGAGATGTCATCATCATGCGAAAGAATAATGAACTTAGGAACTTAGTAACTAGAATGGTCCCATGGGATTTAGGGGTTATTCCTAATGGGTCATGGAGAAAAGGCTAAGGCCTTGGTTATAAGCAAGATGAGATGATAAATTAGTAACTAATCTCAAAGGGTCATGACACAAAAAACAATATGATGTTTAGCTGATTGGACACACGATAGAGCTAATCCTGAAGGAGTATAATACAAATAAAAAGATGATTATTACATGGTTAGACATATGGTAGATCTATGTCGAAAGATGTTTGAAAAATATATATTACAGATCAATGGAACACATAAAATATGGGGAAACACAAACACAAAAAACATATAAATGAGAGAGACACAGATATATGTGGTTCATAAAACTTGGGCTATGCCCACAGAAACAACCAATCCTTTCTTTATATTATATAGAAAAATGAAGAGACGCAACCTACAACAGATCCGTTGTAATATCCTCTTCTTTCTCACACAGTCCCCCTTGCTATTTGTCACTCAGATTATACACACCATCCACAGACGCAATACAATACCCTCATACAATAGAGGGGTTTCCTTCTAGGAAAAAAAAACCTAAATTAAACATAACGTCTACCATCAGATCATCCGCCTAATCAATGACCCAAATTGACTACGAAATTACAATATTTTAAAAGGAAATTTTACATTTATTTCTAGCTTTGGGGGTGTTTCCCCCGAAATCCCTCGCCAGGGGGGGCTCTAAAAGGTCACCACCCCACCCCCCTGCACCCCCTAGACAACAATAAAATGTTAGGAAGCGTTGCCACCCCATTAATATCATGGGTCCAACGCGGTGATATATCTAGATAAGGAAGATAATCAGGCTCCACACCCAACAATATCCCACTTGGATATTGATTGTAGTAACTCCATTTTTTCTTCATTTGATGGAAAATTACTCCACTTTGGACCTGGTTTTTAATCATCTTCATCATCATACTTGAATACCAATTGAAACTGAGAATAATCTTAGTTTATCCCTAGTTACAAGTTTTGTTAGCATATTTGTAGGATTTTGGCTATTGTGTATCTTTTCCAACTTCAACTGTCCATCTTCCAACACTGACCGTATGAAATGTTACTTGAGTTGTATGTGTTTAATCATGGAATTAAATGTTGAGTTATTTGCAAGATGAATGGAACTCTGGATGTCACTGCATAACCTGCCCATCTCATGCTTCTTACCCAATTTATCCATAAACCTTTGTAACCAAATCATTTCTTTACTAGCATCTGTAGCAACAACATACTCTCCTATTGTTGACGTTGCAACAACACTGTATTTTTTAAACCCAATTGAAAATTGTTCCACCTACAGTAAATACGTACCGTATAGTGCTCCTCTTGTTATCTCTATCACCTACCATATCCACATCAACATATCCCTCTAGAAAAATGTTTGAACCACCAAAGAATAATGCTTTATTTGTGGTACCTCTCAAATATCTATGAATAAATTTCACTGCCATCCAATGTTATTTTCATGGATTGTTTATGTACCTTCTTACAACTTCCACTACATGTGCAATATCAGGACTTGTGTAGACCATTACATAAATTAATCTTCCAACTGCTGATGTATATGGAACTTTAGACATATAATCCATTTCTTCTTGGGCCTTGGGGCACATCTCCTTACTAAGTTTATAATTTCTAGCCAAAGGTGTACTAACTGGCTTTGGATTCTGCAGATTAAATCTTTTCAACCCATTTTGTATTTACTCATTTTGAGACAATGTTAATTTGCAATTTTTCCTGTCTCTAGTTATTCTCATACCAAGGATTTTTTTATAGCTCCCAAATCCTTCATTGCAAATGAATTTTCCAATTTTATTTTGAGCACATTTATTTCATGCATGCTAGACCCTGTAATAAGCATTTAATATACATATAATAACAATATAATATAGCTGCCATCATTTTTCTTTCTCAGATAAACACAATGATCAGAGTGACATCTAGCAGAACCTTGTTCAGACATAAACCTATCAAATTTTAGATACCACTGCCTTGGACCTTGTTTTAAGACATACAAGCTCTTATTTAACCTGCACACTAATTTTTCCTCGCCTTTGACCTCATATACTTGTGGTTTCTGCATATAGATCTCTTCCTCCAAATCTCCATGGAGAAATGTTGCCTTTACATCTAATTGTTCAAGATGAAAATCTTTCGTTGCTAGAAGACTTAAAATATTTTTGATTGAAGTCATATTAACAACATTAGAAAATATTTAATCAATTTCAATACATTTCTTTCATGCCAACCCCTCGACCATAAGTCTAGCTTTGTACTTGTGTTTTTCGGCATCTTCTTCCTTCAACCTACAAACCCATTTATTCTTCAATGTTGTTTTACCTGCAGGAAACCTGACTAAGTCCCAAGTCTGGTTACGTATTAAAGATTCCATCTCTTCTTTCATGGATATCTCCCACTAATTCTTGGTTTTTACCTTCATTTCTTCTTCTTAACATTTAGGTTCACCAGAATCAGTCAACAATAAATAATATAATGAAGGAGAGCATCATTCAGGGAGTCTACCTATCTTGGTGGATCTTTTGACACCAATTCTAGGTGTTTGAGGTGCATGTTTCTATTGTGGTGGTTTTGGTTGTTGTGGTTCTTGATTATTATTATTTTTAGGCACCTTTACTTTTTCTGTGATCTTGTCGAGAAGTGTGTATTCTTTTTCTTCTTTTTCTTATTTCTTTTCCTGGAACTGACTCTTATACAAGACCTTTTAATTGAATATTACATATCTTCTCCTAATGATTTTGTGATTTTCATAATCATAAACCAAAATCATTAACACCATATACAGTAAAGGTACATTTATTTCATTTTGTGTCAAGCTTTGTTCTATTTTCTTTATTAGTATGGAAAAAGGCCTCACAACCAAAAGGCTTTAAAAAAGAGTAGTTTACCCTTTTACATGTCCATGCCTCCTCTATAATATGACCATCCAAGGAACTTTAGGTCCCTTCATTTATTAGATAAAAAAAAGTATCTACAACATCTGCCAAAAATTGTAAAGGAAGTCCTGCATGAAATATTATGCCCCTTGCATGCTCCATGATTGTCTTGTTCATCCTTTCTCACACACAATTTTATGGTCATGCTCTTGGAACTGTCTTCTCTTTGCAAATTACATGCTCTAAACACTACCTATCAAATTATTTGCTGCAATATTCACCTCTATTTTCTGAACTCAGACACTTCAACTTCTTTCCTATCTTTGTCTCAACCAAAGCTTTCCATTTCTTGAAAGTATCAAGTACATTAGATTTATTATGAATACAATAAGTCCAATTTTTTCCAGTTGCATCACCAATAAAAGTAACATAGTAACAAGAGCCATCGAGATATGATGTCTAAGTAGGTCTCCATAAACCTATATGCACAAGCTCTAATTTTTCGCTCTTCTTTTCTTTCCCAACTCTAATAAATATGATTGTTTTCCATAAATAAAATTCTCACAAAAATCCAAATCAATATTCTTCAAACCCGACAACAAATTTCTTGAGTCAAGAATCTTCATCTCCTTCTCACCCATGTGTCCAAGCCTATGATGCCATAATGTTGCATCTGCTCCTTTGGAAGTTAAAGCATCAACATAGTTAGAAATACCATTTCATAATTACAATGTACCAACCTTTTCTCCTTTTTCTATTATGAGGGCTCCTTTAGTGACCTTCTAATTTTTATCTCTGAAAGTTGTCACACAACCTTCCCCACCTAAATTCCCTGTTGAAATCATATTTTTCTCTTGATCTAGAGCATGCCTTACCTCCTTTAATAACCATTGGTTTCAATTTTTTTGTTTTACAAGAAATTTACCCATTCCAATGATTTTATAGGGTTTATCATCACCCAGATGAACCTTTCCAAAATATACTTGAACATAGTCATGAAAATATTTCTTATCAAGTGTGGCATGGAATGAGGCCCCTAAATCTACCACTTAGGAAATAGTAACATTTTCTAAAGAAATAATAAAAGCATCTTGTAACACATCACCTCTCACATTTTCTTCATGATTTTTTTATTTTATATATAATACTTTTATGATTTTTTTATTGTTTTGTGTCTCCTTATTTTCCCTTCTGAGATTCCAGTCTTTCTTCATGTGTCCTTCCTTTCTCCATTTCGAGCACACTATCCTCGATCTGGACTTGGATCTACTATTCCTTGATTTATTGTGATATCCTGAGGTCTTTCTTCTTTATATTTTTCTTCCCCTTGTCTTTTCACTAAAAGCATTACCCGATGTCTCACTGGAGCTTTTCTGTCACATGTCCTCACTAAGGATAGCACCGACAACATCATCAAAATTTAAAGTACTATATTCAGAAACATAGTTACTAATTTCCATCAGTAAATCATTCCAAATTTCTGGCACTGCGCATAGAAATAATAGAGCCCTAACATTGTCATTAAATTTTACCCCTACAGAACTTTATTGAAGGGTAACCGTATTAAATTCATTTAAATGGTTAGCAACAAATCCACCTTCTGACATCTTCATATTAAATAAAATTTTCATAAGAAATACCTTATTTGAGGCCAATGGTTTTTCATATAGTTCCTCCAATGCAGTAATTAAACCTATTGTTGTTTTTTCTTTCGAAATATTGAAGGCTACCAACGTTGTGAATCACAATTGTATTGTTCCAAGTGCTTTTCTATGGAGAATCTCCCATTCTGCATCTGTCATACTCAATGAATTCTTTGTTTTTCCACTCAATGGTAGGTACAGATCTTTCTGATATCGATAATATTCCATCTGCATCTTCCACATCGAGCAGTTTTGGCCATTAAATTTCTCAGCCCTAAACCTACCATCTTCCTCCATTTCTCCCACTCGAACCAGGAACCCTTCTTTCCTATGAGTTTATTGGCCAAATAGACCTTCGACTTTGATACTAGTTGTTATAAAATTACATATTACAAAGAAATGGAACACATAAAATATGCCAAAACATAAGCATAGGAAATATATAAACAAGAGAGACATGGATATATGTGGTTCACCCAACATGGGCTACATCCACAGAAACAACCAGTCCTTCCTTTATATTATCCAACAAAATGAAGAGACACAACCTACAACAGATATTTTGTACTCTCTCACACAATCCCCCTTCTTATTTCTTGCTAATAGTATACACACCATACACAGACGCAATACAATACACTCATACAAAAGAGGGGTTTCCTTCTAGGGAAAACAACCCCTAATTAAACATAAATTCTACCATTATATCATCTACCTAATGAACGACCCACATTGAATATGAAATTACAATATTTTACAAGACAATTTTACATATTTTTTTAGCTTCGGGGGCGTTTCCCCCGAAATACCGAAAGGTCATCGTTGCCCCCCTGGACCCCCCAAATGACTACCAAACAATGGTCAGTGTTTTTTCATCATTAATAATAGGTGTCCAACATGGAGATATAGCTAAATAAGGAAGATAATTAGTCTCCACACCCAATAAAAGGGCCATAGCACAAAAAATAAGGCGACGGTTGCATGGATCGAAATATGGTAAAACATTAGCACCGACATTGAAACATTGGATGTAGAACAGTCACATGTTATCCCACATGAGCCTTGTACCATAGCAATAATATATATATGAAATATCTCAGTATTGATTAGGCATAAAACCATTTATTTAATATCTTATGAAGTTTATCTGAGAGAATTCAAGCTCTAGATGGTGTTCTTGGTTTAAAAGAGCTATATTAAGGTCTTGTTTTTTATTTTACATTGTGTCGGTGACAATTTTCTATCAGTGAGGTTCATAGCCCATTGATGCAGTGAGTTACAGTAACTTAGGAGAGTCTAATGGTAAATTCAGTAGCTCAGAGAGCTAGTTATTTATGGTAGCTCAAGAGATTTCGTGGTGTTAGTCTAATCATAAATTGTGTAGCTCAAAATAGCCATGACAATGGTATCATCGTGGAAAATATAAATTTTATGATTATAGTGGAAATTCATGAAAATGGTAGCTTATGTATCTAACACAATGGTAGCTCAGAAAGCCATGAAAGTCGAAAGTTTTGACAATGAGATGATTGCGATGTTCGTAGCTAAGAGATCTATAAGAATTTTCTTATTATGAAGTTTCTATCTTGAAGAGCCATGAAAATGGTCTAATTGTGAATATATTGAATGCAACACTAGGGTCACTCAGGGAGACGACATAATGTTAGCTTAAATATCCATCACAATGGAGAGAATTGATATTGATATAATCATGAATTAAATAATTTTACAATGGAGTGTCATGACACTGGTATGAACATGGAGTTCGTATCTTGGAGAGATGTGATAGGAAAAATTTGTGATGGCGGTATGATTCTAAAGTTCATAGCTCAATATCCTTGATAGTGTTATCTTGATGAGCCAGTGTATGTGGTATGATTGTGAATTCCATAGCTCAAGGGTCATGAAAGTTATAGATCAGTGAGCTAATGGTAGCCGTTTTATTGTGAAGTTTGTTGATCAAAGGATCAAATCCTTTTTGTGGTCAATTTGGGTAATAAAATCCCATAATATTATGATGAATATAAGTTTCATATTATCGTGAAATATCCATGAGTCAGTGAAACCATTAAAATAAGGATGGAGTCCTCACCAAGGAGCTTAGTGAGCTACTGATTGTGATCATTATAACAAGACTCTTTTCTATGGTTGGTCAGAGGAACTATCCTCATCAGTCTCATCATTATTTTAATTGAGTTCTTAGAATATTTCTATATCTAAAATCATTCCACTATACGATTCATTCCATAGTCTAGTCAGTTCTGTTTGTTAATTTGGTTCGCGGAAGTTATGGGTTTGATTCTAACTAGAATCAGTCTAAACTTTTTGTAGAAGGGATTATTAGTGGCTTAGTTTATTCATTTTTTCAAACAATTAACATTTATGTTGTCCAATAAATTATTTTTTTGTAGAATGTGCCTCAAATATTTAATTTTGTAGCATGGTTAATTTTTGTATGGTGTTTATAGGGTTTCAAACAAATTTTTATGATTTCTAAAAAAATTATTTGTCCAAATTCAATTATGAAATATTCTAGTGATCAAGTTTCATTGGTGAACACCCATAGGGATATGAAGGGTTTGGTTAATGTGTTTTTATGATTAGAATCCACTTTATGTGTTTTGAGAGCTATTGAGATTGTTGTTGTTGGTTTTGAAGAAAAAGCTCTGAGAAACATTTTGGGGATTCAACAAATTGTTGACCAAGTTGGAACAAGAGTTTGATCAAATAATGAAAAAAATATGATATCACCTTTTAAATACTTATATTTTAGTATTATTAGGTGGGTTAATTTCGAAATATAATGAAAATACGTCCAAAGGAAGATGGAGTTGGGTGCCTCCACTAAGTTTGGTTCCTCAATTAAGTTGGATCCTAGAGAAGTTTGGATCTTTCTCATGATTGAGGTTGGTGCCTTAATTAGGTTGGAGCCTAGAGTAGGTCAGATCTTTCCCATCATCTAGGTTGATCCCTCAATTAGGTTGTATCTTTCATTGAGCTTGCACACTTTTTAGGTTGGTGGCTCACTCATGTTGTAGCCTACCACAAGTAGCAACTTTCATATCTTGGGGGGCAAGGCCTCCAACAAGTCAAGATACTACAAATGCATGTAATGAATTGAAGATAAGAAGAAGAATAATTTCGAGTTTTCAAAGTAATATATTATTTCTCTTTCTATTGATGTTGATGGATTATTAATGTTTTTTTCATGTGATAATGGTTTAATGATGCCTTTATTTAGTCATTGATCTGCAATAAATTTTTATGTTTCATAAGTGCATATATTTTAATTGAAAAAAATGAGAATGGTTAAATTTCTCTCACATTGATTCACCTCCCCCCCTCTCAGTGTGTTGTTTTCTCCAACGTGTGCATTTTTATCTATGTTTGGTAATATATTATTCCTTTCTTTGCTTAGAAATATTTATGTTGCTTCTTGTGTTGTTACTTGCTTTCTTCCCATGTATGTTATACTTGTAGCATACTTTCATGTGTTATAATATACTCCATTTTTGTTCCTCACATAGTCAATTCTTTCATATTCTCTACAATTCATTGTTTTATGACCAAAATTATTACAAGCAAATAAATATCCATAGAAGATATTTTGAGACCAAGGTGTTATAGAAATTTATTAGTGTAGCAACTCTTTTGAATTCATTCTTGTTAATCTTGTGAGAAAAATCAAGTCTCTTCTAGTATTTATCTCCTTTATTGGTGCCTCTTTCATTAGTACGCATGTTTATGTTGGCCTCTATCTCCTTTCATGGTTTTACTCATTTTGTTGAAGGACATATTAATACCATTAGCATATCTTTCAGGATTTTCTTCATTTTCCTTTTTTAATGACTTAGTTCTTCATTCTTCGTTGGAGGTCTGTTGGAGTGTGGTCCCTTGGGGTACTTTTTGTCTATATTTTGTTGAAAATGCTACGCAAAAGAGTCAAAGGGAATTTGGGGTGGGTCAAAGTCCCTTAATCACGGAAATGGGTTTAAAGGGAAAAACCATGAGTATAAAAACATTGCTTCAGATCATGGTACAATGTGAGTCTAGATAGTATAAATATGTAAGGATTGAGTCAAGTAAATATATCTCATGGTGTACTATTTTTGCTAATGTTTTGATCTAAGTCAGGGTTTTTTGGGTAGAAAGGCTCCTACTCGTTGTTTGCACAGAGACCTAAGTCTTGGCTATGTGTGGACTTTGTTGGTTGTGAGCACAGAAGGATTGAATGTACTAAAATTGATAGATCTCTTAATAAAGAAGACAGTTTTGGCAAACCTGGACTCTCATGTGATTTTTATGTTGATTATATGTTATTTTATTTAATATTTGAATTTTTTATATGTTGCGTATTTACTTATCTTAATGGTTAATTTCATGTGCGATAATATCAGTTGATGTTAGATAAATATATTTCATTGAAGTGTACTTGATTATTGTGTGCAAACTGTGTTAAATAATTCTATGATAATCTGCAAAGAGTTTGACATGTTGATGCAAGCACTTCTTATATTATTTGAATTAAGTATATCTAGGGCCACTACATCAAAATATTCCTAAGGGTACAGAAACCTGATCCGAACACCCCCCCATACTGCTTTAGGTAATAATTTGGTCTGTGCAAACAGATCAGTGCCCAAAGGGCCAGCAGTTGGAGGGTTTTTTTGGTTGCGCGATAAATCCAAACGTCGGTCAGGACCCCTAAATCAAACAACTGTTTCTGTTTCTGAGAACAGGATCATTTTTAGGGAGATTTGATGTTTTTTCATCCTACGTAGAATGTATTACAAGATTATCTTGATAAGAAGATACTTGAATTTGTGATCCAAGAGAAAAAAAAGCTCTAAATAGTATACTAAAGATTGGGTACAAAAGTATATCTATACAGAGGTCCACGAAATTTTCTTCGCCTCCTTTGCGACTGAGTTACACGAGTGGTTATCTAAACCCACTGAATTTCAGACCTATTCAAAGGACGATGCGATCAATTCGTGGACCCCGAAGTTAGTATAACAATTAGAGAAGACTAGCAACAAGATAACCCATAGAGTAGATCATTGGATCGATCGTGTTCTGGGAGGATTTGTGACTGAATTTGTTATTGATCAGTTTGTATCTTATTCTTAAGATGAATGAAGGTTTTTCAAAGGTCCTAGAGGTAATTTCATGTGCTCTATAAAGCTATGGATTAAAATTCTATTGTGTGACCAGGGTACTCTATGCAGTCATATTGAATGAATGCCCCAAAGAAGCCCGACTATGCATAGTGGAAGAAATTACCACATAAATGTATAAGAATGGTTTTTTATAGTACTCTCAAAGGTAGATCTAATAGTGATAAATAATAGTAGCTCTGGTGAATCTGTGCACTCTGAGGAAGAATTATCCCAAGATCTGAAAAAATATTGGGTCGTTGGCCACAGTTCAGATCCCATCCACTCCACTTCCAAACTCATCTCACTCTAAGTCATCCACTCCAGCTACACCTCCACCTCCACCACCTGGTGCAGATATGGTCACCTCCACGAAGTTAGCTACTTTCCATGGTATTGGGAATGAAGATACAATGCAATTTTAGTTTGTCACTGACACTGTGTGGACAGTGCAACAAGTTAATAATGACAATGTTAAGAAAGAAAAACTAGCCACTACTTTTCAAGATCATGCACTGGATTAAAATATAAGGTATGTAGATACGAATCCTAATGAAACTGCTAAAAATTTGAAGGCCACACTAAAATACCAATTCAAGAGGACGAAATAATTTGTGCAATGTGTAATTGAGTTGAAGGAGATTCACCAAGAATTGAACGAGTCTGTATGGGATGAAAATCAAAGGTTGAAGTGCACTATCAGAGATGGTGGATTCACTATTGATGATACCCAACACAAAGAGTCGATTATTTCCATGATGCTACTGGATCTATGGCAGCCATTCATTCAATAGAAGATTTCCATGCAGGCTAAAGCTACATAGATTGCCATGAATCTAGAAGCCTCACTCATACTAGCTGTGTAGATCAGAACCCAACATATCCAAATCCAGTTGGAAGCAATGAATTTAGAAATACATAGTTTCACAAGGATAAGGGAAAGGAGACATGTGCAGATGTATAGTGCGTACACTACAAATTTGACAGGATTCATAAGAACCAGTTCCATTTATTCAATGATTATCTGCAAGTCAGAGGACCAAACCCATTGAAGAGCGTGGATGGAAAAAGTGGAACTCCTACATTATGATGTTTTATTTTTCAAGCTATGGCTATGCATGTGAAATATTATCGTTTGGGGGTTGGTAAATATATGCCTGAGCTAAAGTAGCCTTTTTTTTTTTTAAAAAGCATCATTGGGACATGACGAACATCATTTTGGCAACTTTGATTTGATGATTCACCCAGCTAACCTATATAGAATTCATGTTGAACCAACCTCACCAACATCCCCATCTAGGCATGGTGGATTCCAAACTAGAGGACATGGAAGAGGAGGAGGAGATCATCAATGGAGGGGGCAGCTCATCTGCTAAAATTATGGAGAGACTGGCCATTATGAGCGCGACTGTCCAAATCCAACATGATAGTCTTACAGGTACTGTAGGAAATTTGATCATGTTATTGAATATTGTATCGTTTTGAATGCAAAGAGGAAGGAAAATAAAACACAGACTCCGACGCAAAATATTCAGATGGTAAGAGTGGAGCTGCATGAATAAGAACCAAGTGTGAATTTTTTCACGAGGAGTGGTGCAGCTGTTGGTAAAGAAAAAGGAAAGAAGCCTGAGACTGATATTTGGATGTGAAAAGTAGTCGAAAATAAGGAAGGATTAAACATACGATGTGAAAAATAAACCTTTGTGGAAGAAAAAAAGGGGTTCACAGAAGCGAGCGCCTCAACATCAAGTAAAAATATGGACATGGTCAAGGTCAATGAAGAGATAAAGCCCTTTTTACAAGATTCTATCAAATTGTTGTACAATAAGGCATTAGAGAACCTCCAAGTGTTGATATATAATTTCCCAGAGAAAGAACAAACTTAGATGGAGCCGAAGGTTGTTAAAAATATCTGTAAGAATAAAATAAGAAATGGACGAGAGGTGTTCTTAAATGCTTAGATTGTAGCATATGATATGGATCAGGTCATTTTGGATCTAGGATCTAATGCAAATGCTTTACAAAATCAGAATTGGTAGTGCATGGGAGAACCTAATTTTGAATGGTCTAAAATCTAGCTCCGCATGGTGAATCAGCAAAATATTATTCGATTATGAGGGCTCTCATAGGTTGTAGTAGATATTGAAGGAGTAAAGGTGCTCACAGACTTTGAAGTCATACATATTGTGGATGATACTGATCCCTATCTTGCATTGTCAGGTTTCAATTAGGCTATTGATATGGATGGAATCATATATCTTAAGTGTCGAAGTATGGTATTCGAGAACAATGGAACTAGAGTTGGGGTCCCCTTAGATCTTGCAAAAGGTGGAAGATATACAGAGCCAGTTCACATAGACGAGGATGTCAATTATATCTATAAGTTGACTACGCAAGATGAACATTGGATGAACTTGAAAGCTGATGGAAGAATCAACTAGGAGAAATATAGTTCCTACTTCTCACATTCATATGAAGAACTCGAGAACTGGAAGAAACAACTACATGAAGTATATGTGATGCACTGCAATTGATTGACATGAGCTCTTTGATGTGTATTTGTTGGACCTATAATTGATTCACTCAATGTAACCAATCCTCTAAATATTAAACTAGTGAACATTGGCTCAGAAGAACAACCAAAGTTAGTGGAGATCGGGGATTACTAGGATAGTGGTATGATGGGAGAGGTCGTTGATCTCTTGACTGAATATTAGGACCTGTTCCCTACAAAATTTTATGAGTTGAAGAGGATAGTAGGAGATCTTGGGGTGATAAAGATTACTCTTAATCCTGATGCATGACCTTTGAAGCAGTCCCCATATAGGCTGAATCCCAAATATAAGCATAAATTTAATGATGAATTGGAGAAAATGGTTGTTGCAGGAATTATAAAACCACTAGATGAGTCATATTGGGTGATTCCCATGGCGGTGCATGACAAGAAGCCTAAGGGAGAAATAAGCATTTGCGTTGATCTGTGAAAATTGAATGATGCTTGCGTACATGACCAGTTCCTAACCCCATTTTCCGATGAGATCCTAGAAAATGTAGGAGGACATGAGGCCTATTCATTTACATATGGTTTCTCAGGATACCACTAGATCGAAATTGCACTGGAAGATAGAAGTAAGACAACCTTTGTGACAGAATGGGGATCCTTTCAGTATACAGTCATGCCATTTGTTTTGAAGAATGCGCCGATTATCTTCTCATGTGTATTCATATCTACGTTCAAAGACTACATCCACAAGCTCTGAGAAGTCTACTATGATGACTAGACTGTTTTAGGGTTGTTGAAGAAGCATGTATCAAGTCTGCAGCTAATGTTGGATACTTGTTGGGAGTATTAGATCTCAGTTAATTTGAAAAGTATTATATTATGTGTGACATTCAGGATCTTACTTGTTCATATTTTTTGTCAGCTAGGATTGATGGTGGACCCATCCAAGATTGTTCTTAGTAGTAACCTGGAAGTTCTTGCAAATGTCAAACAAATGCGCTCAATTTTCAGACATAGAAGGTATTACTGGAAGTTCATTCAAGGTTAGTTGCTGATCACCACGCCCATAGAGAAATTTCTCAAGAAGGATGTGTCATTTTTTTAGGACGGAGAATGCCAAAAGAGTTTTGAATTGCTTTAAACAATGTAAACTTTGAAACGGGAATGGAAACAAGTACTCGCTTTTTTTAGGTAGCAAAAAATGGTCCGATTTTGAAAAGTGTTGATTCAAAATACTCATAATTTTTTTTTACATCATTTTTACACATTAAAGTTTCTTATGTACCAAGTATAAACATTATTTTTGAAACGTTAGTGTTTTTATGTTGATTTTGAAAATTGTTGATGCCAGCATCATCCCCTTTTTTTTGAAGACTTATTTTTTACATAATTTTTTCTAATATATTAAATGATAATAATTATTTTCACTTACATTTTTTTTAAGTGTTTTTCAGGTATTTGGTTTTTTTTTTCTTTTATTTTTTTTTAGTGAGATATTTGATTTTTTGCATTGTCAAAAAAACAAAAAAATTCAAATTTTTAGTGTCAATTTTCTATCTAATTATATATTGCTAATAATATTTCATTTCACATGGAATCATTGCCACCATAAAAGAAAGAATTTTTAACATTTTACATAAAAAAACACATTTGAATATAGAAATAACTGAAAATATACAAATTTTGCATCTTTTTTGCTAAAACTGACATGTCAAATAAACCATTTTTATATGAAAAACGTGACAAAAAAGTATAAAAATAAGCAATTTTTGTTATTTTTATGTGAAAAGCTAATAATAATTACAGTTTTTTCTCAAAACTTAAATGATTCACATAAAAATGAAGTGAAAATCACATTTTACAAATATTAAACATATAATAACAACAATTGAATATTTATTTCTTCTCATAAAAATGTGAGAGTAAAAAATTACAAGTATAACTTCTGAATAGTTACAAAAAATGATCTTCATTTGGAGGATTAGCTTAATATTTAAGCAATAATATCATGTAACCCAAACTCTTCATTATTGTCCTCTTCCATAATATTTTCATCATTGGCTTCAGTTTCATCATTTTCCTCTTTTGATGGATATTTGATGCATGCGAACGTCGAGAGGTATGCCTTTCCAATCATTCCATATAATGGCGGTTTAGGTTCTTTTACTTTTTTTTTCCACACGATATGCATTAAATAACCCTTTTCTCAAACCAACTTCTTGCATTTCATCTGGGAGAAATTGAAGAGAATTGATTCTTTGATGAATAAATTCGCATTTTACTCGATATTTTTCGATGAAAATGCAATTTATTCCTTTTTGTAAGAAACATGCTATGGTTGTACCTAATCATCAAGTACAAAAGAAAAAGTTTAGTAAATTAGTATAAACACAAAAAAATTAAAAAATATAACAGTGAAATTCATTCTTATATAATAAAGCCTACTTGACCCTCAAAATAAATCCAAAACCCAATCTCCTTCATTTGAACATAAATCTAAAATATAGTTAATCAATGATTGTGGTTTTTGATATATGTTAACTATCTCTCCCTTTTCTTCTTTATCTTCATATGTTAGTTTTCTTACAACAACAGGAATAATACTTGGCTATGATCCTTTCCATCTACTTGATTGAAAAGAATAGTCTTGTAGCTATCATCCTTTGTCCAACTTTCAACATGAATGAAGTCACAGTCACTTATAATTGCTTGATTTCTGGCACAAATAATATTTTTCTTTTGCATGTAACATGAAATAATAAAATTTAAATTAACTTGTACATAAATGATATTTTTAACATTAATCAAATATACAATTTCAATGTCTTACCAAGTAAGTTGTATCCTTGACATTGCTTTTCCCTAGAAGCTTGATAATAACAACCCCAATTATGTGTCTGAATAAAATGTCACAAATCTCCAAAATGGTTATTTTGTGACTTCTAGAACTACCACAACCACTTTACTAAACGCTTGATAAGTATAAGGGTCACTATCATATTCAATGTTTGGGATATTGAAACCATGAGGAATATCTGCAATGTAGAAATTATATGCACTAAGAATGCATATGTCCAAGATCCACCTAATCTCACACCATTTAAATTTATGCAAGATACTGAATCTATTCCACTTGTTAATCTTTTGCGGAAAATTTAATTGCACTCACATGTGAAGCGTAAATAAAAATAATCACACATAACACAGTTTTTAACCTAGAGAGCCTGAAGCTGAAAACCCCAACTATATATTATGTAACATGGAGATAATATGAAAATCTCATACAAACATACAAAGCTTATCACAAGCTCTCAATATAGTACAATCATCATACAATAATTAGGACCAATCTTGCAAATCCATGCACAGATCTTTGCCACCTGCTAGCCTGCCTCTACTGCGCAATCCCTATTGAAGAATAGCTCTGAATGAATTCAAATTACTCTTGGATTTACTGCGCAATCCTCATTGGCATCTCCAATGTATGTGTGATGCAATCAATGCATCACTATAGTCACAACAGATAGTCTATCTTTCCCTTTCACCTATCTCTCCACTGGTCTCCACTAAAACTGCCATGCACTATAGTTAACTGCTGTATTGTTTAGTTGATTAATGATTTATCATTTGTGAATTAATTAACTAATTAATTCACTCCACTCTCACTAGTGTATCAATCAGTTAGACTAGATACAACTAGCTCTACTGAGTCTAACTAAGTTGAACTAAATACAACTCCATAACTACTTATTCCAACAGTGTCATAACTCTGCCACTTGAGTTCTAACTGAGTCCTCCATGGATTAGCTCCATTAAACCCTTAGGAATTTCGTAATTCCTTCTTTCAGCTGATGTGCCACATCTGTGCGCTAAACTAAAATGCTCCAAGGGAATAAGTTGTTGTTTAGAGTCTGATTATTATTAAGAGCTAATAATAATCGACATGCATCTATTTTTAGATTGACGATCTATAAATAGACTTCTCCCAATATTCTAAAAATAGAATTTCATCTACTTTTCAAACTTGATAAACCATCCAAAAATAGCATCCTGCAACTTTTGAAATATGATCAACATGTCTAAAAATAGACATAGTCTAAAAATAGACTTGTGCCAAAAATAGCCTGCAGGCCCACTTAGTGAAGGTGACTCTTTTCACTAAGCTCATCGTCTTGTTAAATCTCAACACTCCCTCTCAACAAGATAGGGATTATCCTTCACTCAGATCTTGCCTCTATGGTATTCGAATTTTCTCCTAGTGAGCGCCTTCATCAGAATATCTGCATCTTGATCCTCCATAGGAATGTACTAAAGAAACATGATCTTCTGCTGCACACAATCTCTGATATGATGATACCAGATATCAATATGTTTAGATCTATCATGAAACACAGGATCAACCGAGAGTTTAGTGCAACTATGATTATCACAATGTATCACCGTGGGATCTAAATTTGAACTAAACAAAGAAACTAGAATCTTCCTCATCCAGATAGCCTCACATGTAGCTAAACTTGCTGCCATGTATTCTGCTTCTGTTGAACTGAGTGCCACGGATCTTTGTTTCCTGCTGTACCAAGAAACTGTCGTAGATCCGATACTGAAAATCCCTCCTGGTGTGCTCTTTCTATCTGTTGGGCTTCCTGCCCAATCTGCATCCATCAAGCCATGCAACTTCACCTCATCCATCTGTATGTACCATAAACCATACTCAGATGTGCCCCTGAGATATCCCAGGACATGCTTGCCTGCCTTCCAAAAGAGCTTGGTAGGCTTAACCATGGCTTGTGAAAGCTGTTTCACCGCATAGCATATGTCCAGTCTTGTATTGACTAAATAAATGAGTGAACCCACCAACTGTCGATAAATAGTGGCATCCACTACCTCTGCCGATGTAGCATACTCTTTCTTCCAATTTCCTGGAAGAGGAGTGTCGATAGGCTTGCAGATTTGCATGTGAAACTTCTCCAGTATCTCCCCGACATTCTTTCCATGAGATACAAATAGTTCACCTTCCGACTGCCATATTTCCAATCCAAGGAAATAATGAAGGAGGCCCAAATCCTTCATCTCAAACTCCTTTGCAATATCTTCCTTGCATGAGTGTATCAACTGCTCATCACCTATTAGTATTAAATGATCAACATAAAGTACAACGATTAAAATCTTACCCTCCACCACAATTTGGTACAGGTTTGCATCCGCCTCACTCTTGGTGAAGCCAAGTCTAGTGAAATAGTTGTCGATCTGATTGTACTAAGCACAGGGTGCTTGTTTTAGCCCATAGAGTGCTCTTTTGAGCCTGGACACATGAAACTTGCTGCTGATGATCTCAAATCCTTTAGACTGCTTAATGTACACCTCTTCCGCAATGATCCCATTAAGGAACGTAGTCTTCACATCCATCTAATGAATGTGCCAACCCATCAGCGTTGAGAGAGCAAGGATGATCCGTATGGAAGAATACTGTGTGACAAGTGCAAAGGTTTCTTCATAGTCAATCCCCTCAATTTGTGATAAGCCCCAGGTAACAAATCTTGCCTTATACTTCTCGACACTCCCATCAGCAGCTTGCTTTACCTTGTAGATCCATCTTGATCCCATAACTGATTTTTCCACTGGCCTTGGAACAATCTCCCAAGCACTGTTTCTGAGAATGGAGTCATACTCCTCCACCATGGCATATACCCATGTGGGCTCCTACACTGCTTCTTCAAAAGAATATGTCTATGTCACGATACACTTGCTCATAAGAGCCATGTATCCAGTATATTGGTCAGGTGACTTTCTCTATCTGAGCTGTGATGTAGGAACTCCTACATTCTGTGCCGCATCAACCTTCAGTCTCTCAGATTCTGTGGTACGCTTTATGCCTTGTCTTATGTTTGGTTCTGCATGAGTGGACTCTGCCACTCCATGAATCTCCTCCTGTAGATGATCCACATCCAGAGGCTCATCTTTGGGAACAAGAAGTTCCTCCTCCGCATGCAAGTGTAGCTCCCTCTCAAGCGACAACTTCATGGTTGTCACCTCATTGAATTGTATATCTCGTCGCACAACAGTCATTCGATTGTTTGGAAAATACACACCATAGTTATGGGGTGTTTCTATGTACCCCAAAAATATCCAACTTCTGTAGTTGGCTCCAGCTTCTTCCTGGCATCCTTCGTCACATGAATGTAAAAATCTGAGCCAAAAATATTCAAATGAGAAATATCAGGCTTCTTACCAGTAAAAGCTTCTTCGGGTGTACACATGCCAAGTACTCTATGAGGGCAATGGTTTTGCACATAAACCATAGTGTTGCATGCTTCCGCCCACAAGTGCATCGGTAGGCCCTGGTCATGCAGCATCGCTCGTGCAGCACCCATGATCGTTCTATTCTTTCTCTCCACGACCCCATTCTGTTGTGGGTTATGAGGCGCTATGAGTTATTTTAAAATTACTTCTTTGCTATAGAAGTCTTTGAATTCACCCAAGATGTATTCACCACCATTATCACTCCATAGAGCTTTCACTTGCTTCTCAGACTCCTTCTCCACCAATTCCTTGAACTTAGAGAACTTTGAGAACGTTTCACTCTTCTTCTGCATGAAGAAGATCCAACATCTACGTGAATGGTCATAAAAAAATATCACATAATACCTGTGTTTTGCTGTTGAAGAAACCAATAATGGTCGACACACTTTTGTGTGAATTCTCTCCAGGATCACCAAAGCACGGTTCTCCTTCTCATGAAAGGTGGTTTTCACAAACTTACCCATTTTACATCCTTTGCACTGATTTTAATATGCAAGAGTACCCTTGGGAAGTCCAGTAGAAATTTGCTGCAAAATATTCAAAGTTCCATGGTGAAGATGGCCCAATCTCCTGTGCCATAATTCTCCTTCATCCCGACTCACCACTTCTTCTTCTTTTCCTACCATTGTAGCGCAACCACCTACCTCCATCTTGTAGAGATTCTTAATTCGAACCCCTATCTTCTTGGTTTGACCTATTGTTTTATGTCGAAGGAAGGCTTTTCCCTCATTGAAAATAACCTCATAACCTTTGTCTTCCAACATTGCAACCGAGACCAAGTTCTTCTTCAGACCTAGAACATGCATGACATTCTTTAACAAGAATGGATTACTGGACTTCCTCTCAAAGGTAATGGTCCCAATGCCAGTCACACTGTACTGACTATCATCACACATCTCTATATGTATCTAGATATCCTTCTCCACCAAGTCACTAAACAACTCTTTTTCTCCCGTCATATGGAGAGACGCACCACTATCAAGATACCACACCGATCCCATGCAGCTTGAAACCAAGCATGGGATCAAGGAAAAATCCAACTCAAATTTCGAGGCTAAGGCCTCTCCAGCTGCAGATCCAACAACCTTCTTATTCTTCTTCTTCTTCTATGGACAGTTAGTGGTGAAATATCCATTCTCATGACAGTGAAAACACTTCACTTTGGAAAAATCCTGTTTCATGCCTTTTGCACCAGATTTTGAAGGATTTATCTTCCCCTTCCATTTCCTTGCTTTGGTATCCAAAGTGAAATTCTCTTCATTTTCATTCTTCGTTGAATATCCATCCCTGGTACCCCGCCTTATCTCCTCCTGCACAAGAGCTGACCAAATTTTCTCCCATCCTGGAATTTTCTCCAGCCCATTGACAGAGTCTTCGTAGCTATTCCAACTCTTCAGAAGCCAAAGGAGAGATAAGCTCACCAAGTCTTCATCATAAATAGTAACCCCCACACTTCCCAGTTCATCCTTGTATTGGACAAACTTCGTGAGGTATTTTGGAATACTATCACCTTTCTCCATTTTTATTTTTCTGAGCTTGTCTTTAAGCGCCAACTTCCTCTAGTCACTTCTACTTTGAAAATTTTTTGTAAAATCCTTCCACATTAAGAATGGAGTTGATTTTCCATGAAGACTGGACAAAATATGGTCCCTCACACGTTCCAACAGAATCCTCCTCGTCTTTGTTGTCTTCTTTTGCCATGCATCAAGTAATGCAGCATCGCTAGATCCCGGGTTAGGAACATCGCTATAGATGAAATCCTTCAGCCCATTATCCTCCATCACTGCCTCCATCCTATCCTTCGAGGCTATGTAATTCTAGCTCCCATCAAGGGCATACTCCAATCTCAACTCGTTGAAATACATTTCAATGTATACTCGATTTCTGCACGAAGAATCTTCTGTAGCAAATTCGAATTGTCCACCAGCACAAACTCACTTCACAATTGAAATATTCAATCAACAATGCTCTGATACCATGTAGAAATTATATGCACTAAGCATGCATATTTCCAAGATCCACCTGATCTCACACTATTTAACTTTATGCAAGATACTGAATCTATTCCACTTGTTAACCTTTTGCGGAAAATTTAATTTCACACACATGTGAATCATAAATAAAAACAATCACACATAACACAGTTTTTAACTGGGAAAGCCTGAAGCTGAAAACCCCAAATATATATTATGTAACATGGATATCATATGAAAATATCATACAAACACACATAGCTTATCACAAGCTCTCAGTATAGTACAATTGTCATACACTAATCAGGACCAATCTTGCAAATCCATGCACCGATCTTTGCCACCTGCTAGCCTTCCTCCACTGCGCAATCCCTGCTGAAGAATAGCTCTGAATGAATTCAAATTACTCTTGGGTTTATTGCGCAATCCTCATTGGCATCTCCAATGTGTGTGTGATGCAATCAACGCATCACTATAGTCACAACAGATAGTCTATCTTTCCCTTTCACCTATATCTCTATTGGTCTCCACTGAAACTGCCATGCACTGTAGTTAATTGCTGTATTTTTTAGTTGATTAATGAGTTATTATTTCTAAATTAATTAACTAATTAATTCACTCCACTCTCACTAGTGTATCAATCAGTTAGACTAGATACAACTAGCTCAACTGAGTCTAACCGAGTTAAACTAAATACAACTCCATAACTACTTCTTCCAACTATGTCATAACTCTGCCACTTGAGTTCTAACTGATTCCTCCATGCATAAGCTCCAGTAAACCCTTAGGAATTGTGTAATTCCTTCTGTCAGCTGATGTGCCACATTTATGCACTGAACTGAAGTGCTCCAAGAGAATAAGTTTCTGTTTAGAGTTTGATTATTATTAAGAGCTAATAATAATTGACATGCATCTATTTTTAGATTGACGGTCTATAAATAGACTTCGCCCAATATTCTAATAATAGAATTTAATATATTTTTCTAACTTGATCAACCATCAACAAATAGCATCCTGCAACTTCTGAAATATGATCATCATGTCTAAAAATATACATAGTCTAAAAATTGACTTGCGCCAAAAATAGCCTGTGGGCCCACTAAGTGAAGGCGACACTTTTCACTAAGCTCATCATCTTGTTGAATCTCAACATGCAATAACTAGGAAATAATCCCTATTAGGTATGATTTTTGCAATGTCTTCACAATCACATGATATTATATGATATTGGAGAGTGTGGAGCCCATTCCAGATTAAATGATTAAGATTGGGGTCAAGTTCAACATCACTAAGACATTGTTTTCTTATCCTTTCCATTTTTTATTTTTTCAATAAAGCTTCTCAAACTATCTGATGCTCCATTTGCATCCTTCTTCACCTTTAATAAAATAAACAAAATCAATGTATAAGTTATAAATTAAAAATATTATACATATGAATAGAAATGAATGTATGAATGAACATTCCTTTTTAAATGCAGGATAAAAATATTTTAGCACTGATATAGAACTTGAATCTGGGTAGTTGCGTGTAACATCATCCCAATTATCTTCATTCAAAAATTAACCATTTGTTCCCATATTCTCATATAAACCCTGTGACTGAATAAATGAAGTAAACAATGTTAATATAGTGGTATGTATAACACATAATACCAACAAAAATATATTATATTTAACATAAATTTATAATCCAAAAAAAAATTAAAAATGACAAACTTACTTTAAAAATTCCTCAGACATTTCTTCCATTGATAATTCTCCTAAATTTACATGAGAAAACATTATTTTGACAAGATTTTTATCTTTCACTCTTTTCATTGATCTCCTAGGTGTGATAGTCATATCTTCTGGAAGGACCTTTATTTCCAGACCTGATTTACTATTGGTACATATCAATGGTTTAGACTTTTTGACCTTCTGACTTTTGATGCCAACGTTCTCCCACAACTCAAAAATATGATCAATCAATTCCGATATCTCTCCAGTTCTAAATTCCAACTGGAAAATGTTATCCATACCTTTGAATATTTCATAATTTACTCTGGCACCTTCTGAACCTATTTTTTCTTCGATTTGATAAACGATTTCCATACAACATTCCTTATCAAATGCATGATTAACATTTGTCTTATCACCACCACATTTTTCTTTAAATTCACTATGAATAAATATGACCCTTTGGATGAAATTCATATACATCCTATACTCATTATATGAATTATGATCACATGCCAATAAGTTTGCTTTTGTATCTATTAAACCAACATAAATGATACATTTAATTGTTTCAAAATGGGGGTTATTGGGATATTCTTCCATTAATTTCCTTTGAGCTTCTACAGAATGGTTGAACCCAAGTACATAATATTTCTATTCAAAACATTTTGAATTGTCAAATGATTCTTTGTTAGGAACATGAATTGGATCAACAAGAATAACATAATCAACCAAAAATTCAAAAGGGTTGTACCTCATCAAAGTTTTCAAATTGTGAACATGAAAGTGGTGTGGTTTTCTAATTTTATATTTCAAATATCCTTCATCTAGCTTGTAGACTTGAATGAAATTAAGTTGAAATGACCAACAACCATCAATTAAATTTGTCTTCGTCAAATGATGTCCAATGAAATTTTGTTTTGTTTTCATAACACAATCCTCTAAATCAGTTCCTGGCGTAATGATTTCCCTACTTGCTTTGGAGTTTTCACTAGGCCCTTCACTATTGTCCATGATTTTTTCAAAATGAGGAATTTTTTGTTTCTTCCTCCTATTGCTTATGATATTTTCTTGAACCGAAATAATCTCCTCATCATCAACTGTAAGGGAGACATTCTTGGTAATTCTTGTTTTCTTTTTATGGCTCTTATCCTTTCTAAATTCATTTGTAATATAATCCTAAGATATGGAAACACATTCTTCAACTTCATTTTCAACTTCAACTTCCTCATTTTGAAAAGTAACATGTCTACCTTTAATAGATTGATCCCTTTCATACAATCTTGCAGCATCATGAAGTATTTTTTTTTTCTTCTTTCACATATCTTCTGCTTCATGTTCATGGAAAATGGAGACTAAATTCATAATATCATCATTTATATAATAGATTCCCCCAAACATAATTGAAATTCCTTCAAAAAAATCCTATAAAACAAAATATAATATGTCAATATTAACTAAGTTATTAAAAATTCAATAATACAATTTGAATAACACATAACATATAAATATAAATATAAATTCTTACAATCTTCTGTACAATATTTTGTACGATTTGTTTGCATATCTTTGAAGAGTCTTCCCTCGTGTTATACGTCAACAATGTAAAATGATATCTATGTTTATCATGTGACTTGGGAAGTTTTGATAGTATATAAACACTTTAAGCATTTGGAAGAATATATAGGTCTAATACTTTTCCCACCAGATCATAACTTTCAACGTCAAAATTCTTACTGGAATATAGATATAATTGCAGAGATTCATCTTCTATATCTTTGAGAAACCATGAATATTTTGAACGATTCAATGTTTTTGATTTCTTCCAGTATGAAACCAACTTCTTTTCTTTTGAGGATGCATCTCCCAAATTTTCAGTAATTAACTAAGGTGTAGTTCATCCAACAATGTTTTTTGAAGGCCCACCTATAGCTTTAGATGATGAAAATGTTGACTTCGGTCCAAAAAGATTGACAGAAACCTTCCTTGATGATATTTTACTACAAACATATATATATATATATATATATATATATATATATATATATATATATATATATATATATATATACACACATAAATTACTAAATCACAAAAAACAAATATCTTATGTAAACAAAATAAAAAAATTGTTTTTAAAAAAAATTGATATTTTTATACATTTTTTGCCCGACATAAACTCTAATTTTTTTTTTTTTTTTACATGTCATCTACATAACACCCCTTGAAAAAAAATTATAATTTGGGGGTCGATTCTGAGAATCAGTCCTTTGGGCATGTATATATATGTGTGTGTGTGTGTGTTTGTCTGTATATATATATATATATATATATATATATATATATATATATATATATATATATATATATATATATATATATATATAGATAGATACACACACACACATGCCCAAAGGGACGATTCTCATAATTGGTTTCTTGCCCATATAAAAAATATATATATATTTTTTTTTGTATGCTCAAAGGGCTGATTCTCAAAATCAGCCCCTTGGCCATATAATTTTTTTTTTTTTTTTTTACATGCACAAGGGGTTGATTCTTAGAGTCAGGACCAATTGTCAGAATCAGCCTCCTTGCCTTGGGCACCCTCGAGCTCATGTGGACGCGCCCACAGGGCGGTGTTTTCCCAAGCCCGAGGGTGGTCTAGGGTGTCCCTCGGGTTCCGATGGATGCCACCGTGTGGGCGCCTCCACCCAAAACACAATGTCATGGGCAGATATACCTGAGCCTAGGTAGGGGGTCGATTCAAGGCTCGGGCAGACACCACCCCGTGGGGACGTCTTCCCATCACACTATGTCATGGACATCATGCTACGAGTAGACGGGTCGACAGGACGGCATCCGCCTGAGCTAGAGGGCCCCCAAGGGTGGCCCTCGGGTTAGCATGGATGCTACCACATGGGTGCGTCCACCCACAACATGATGCCCTAGCGCAAGTGGGTGTATCCAACCCCCCTAGGCAAGTAGGGGGGCCTATTCTTAGAATCGTCCCCTCTGTTTTCCCATGGCGCTGGTGAACGCACACACTTGGGCCAGATCGACCATGTGTTGCCTTGGGCAGGCCCACTCATAATGGGCATATTAATTTTTATTTTATTTTTAGTTTAAAAAAAAAAATCTACCTAAAAGAATTAATGGAAAAAAACGATAAATTTTTAATGGAAATAAATAAATTGAATTTAATTAACTTCAAAAAATTACTAATTTTTGAAATAATAGAAACAAAACTAACCTTTCAAAAGTGAGAACTCCCATTGACAATGGTGTCACGCTAGAAAATATTTCCAAGCTTTTAAGAAAACCTCCAGAAATTTTGACGTCATGTGTGGAATAGCAAAATTGACTTTTCTTATAAAGAGAAAATAACATAATTGTTTACAGCAGGGTGAATGTCAGATAAAAAACATTGGTGAATATTAAAAAATAAAATTTATAATGTCGTCAAAGTTATATAATTTAATTAAAATTAGTTTAGGTTGAAAACAATTATTAAGAGAAAAATGTATAGGGAATTTAATTCGAAAGTAAGGTCCATATTATGACAATATTTTAATAATTTATTTTGAAATAAATCATTTAAATAAAATTTGGAGGGAAATAATTATGCAAAACATTTCAGCGAAAAATTTTGGAGGGAATATTTGGAGGTAATTTCTCATTGTTTCAAATATATATTATCATTGCGAGAGAAATCATGATATGCATCATTCACCATTCCTTTTTTAGTGCTATGGATTCCTCTGATAGTGATGTTTCGTTTTATGAAGCATCAACATATTCGTCACATAAAAAATCTATTCATATTGATGAATATAACGAGAGAAGTAGTGACAAAATGAAAGGTGAAGATTTTCAAATTAATAGAGTCTAAATGCCGACTTATTCCTAATCCTATGTACTATGAGAACAACAATGACGAATAGCAAGATGAATAATTTAAAAAAACTAGAAACTCATATTTTCTACTTACTCCTAATCCTAAGGACTTTGAGAGCAATAGTGATGATTGGAAAGATGACAAATTTTCAGTGGATAGAGAGCCACAATTTCCACTTAGTCCTAATCCTAATTATGAAAGAAATAGTGATGAATGGGCGAATGAAAAATTTTCAGTGGATAGAGAGTCACAGTTGCCACTAACACCTAATAGTAAATATTATGAGAGAAATAGTGATGAATGGCAGGATGAAAAATTTTCTATCGATAGAGAGTCGCATTTGCCACTTACTCCTAATCTTAAGGATTATGAGAGAAATAGTGATGAATGACAGGATGAAAAAACTTCAGTAAATAAATCGTCGCATTTTATAGTTACTCCTAAACCTATGGAATTTGAGAGAAACAGTGATGAAGAGAAGGATGAAGAAAATCCAATAGATCAAGAGTCTCAATTTCCACTTACTCCTAATCATATGGAATATGGGAGCAGTAGTGAGGAAGGTCGGGATGAATAATTTCTAATAAATCAAGAGTCACAATTTCCACATAGTCCTAATCCTATGAAATTTGATAGCAGCAATGATGAAGTGAAAGATAAATATGGTGAAGAATATCCTCCAATTAAGTATTTCAAAATCACATATGATGGTATTGAAAATTTTCAAGACATCGAAGATGGTAATAAATATTTTTCAAACAATGATGGTGGTGAATTTCCTAAATATATTTCAAATTATCATAGCAAGAATAGTATTCCTCCTAATGATCATGGAAATCATTCTTCATAGAATGATGAAATGATAGATATGTTGTGAACAAATATTGTTTCTATGACTAGGAGTAGACCTTTTCATATCAATCCAAGATGTTCTAGTTATACAAGGGGTAGAGTAGTATATCTCACGAGACGAAGTTCTATCAGTGAGATCATTTCAAGTGACTGTTGTAAAAAGGATTGCATGAAAAATATGGATTTCAAATTTGCTTTAGAGAAAAGGAAGAAATATTTTTCAATCAATAGAAACATGAAGAACTCATATTTAGTGGGGTGCATGCAATCTACACTAGCAAGTTATGATTATCATATTGGGTCTTTATTTATTTATAGAAAGGCTTTCAAAATGATTCATTTAATTGGAAATTTTCGTCTATCAATAATCCAAGATAATTTGGAAAAGGATCCTACATATTATTTAGAAGTTCGTCATAAATGAGAGTTTGGGCCACTAGAAAACACTACAATGTCATGGCCGCAATACTTCTTTTCAAAACATGAACATTGTATGCCAAATAGAGATACAATACATATTCTAGATAATTTCTCAAGACGAGAAATATATAACTTATAGAAGGAATATGCAGAATGTGTTGAAGGAACTGGTAGTTTTATTACATATCAATCATTATTGTAGATATGGAGGAGAGAATTGAACAATGTTTGTATTCCTAAGAAGAAAAGGATGGGGGTTTGCAGTACATGTGCTTCTCTAAAATAAAAATATGGATAAATGTCAAGGAGAAGAAAGAGGTAATCATTCATAACATTATTCTTTTAAATTGTATAGTGATCAACTAAGAAAATGAATTCATTAATACTTTCATTTTATGTTATGTGTAGATTCCATTGTTAAAGCCCTTCAAGGTCATCGCAAACAAAAAAAGAAGTGAAAGGAAAAAGTTGTACAAGAATCAAAAGAAATGCTATGATAGTACAAATAAATATTTGGGTTTGATAATTGATGGTATGGAAAAGAAGAAAACACTTCTACCACATTTTTTTCGCACACCAAAAAATCTGCAAGAGGAAAATTTTATCTAGTTTCACTTGGTCGGTTGTGTGGTCTTCAATGGGAAAATGTTGCCAAGAGTTTACTTCACAACTCCAAATATTCATAATGATGGAAATATTACAATAACCATAATTCATGATGTGCTTTCTCATTAGGGTGGTAATCTTACTGAAATTTTGTATCTACAATTAAACAACACTTATCGTAAAAACATAAATTAGAGTGTTTTTGGATATTATCTAAACATGCTTGCTGAATTGAGAATATTTCATAAGGTAAAGTTGGTTTCCTTCTTGTTGGACACACTCATGACTGTATTGATCAGATGTTCAGTCATTTTTTAGTAACATTGAGGAGGAAGAATGTTAGGAGCTCGGCATCATTAATTGAATTTATTGAGAAATCATATATTCCAGAGCCTATTTTTCATGTGTAAGAAGAAATTGTTGACATGCAAAGGTTTATTCTCAATTCGCATGGTCAAGAGAAACAAATTGAACAAATTAATTAAATTAGCTTCCGACATCAATTTCATATCAAACAAATTGACGGGAAAACACTTATATGGGGCAAGAAGTATTGAACACCTGCAGAATGGGCACAATCATCAGTTTTGGAATTTTTGAAGTTCATTCTAGAACATCCAATATTTGTGTCAAATATTTTTTATTACAATCAGTTAGTGAAGTTCATAATGCACGAAGTCAAAAGCGATATATAGACTATTCTGAATGGCTGGAAGAAATTAAAAAAACCATTAGATATATATATGACTACTTTGATGTTGCTAATTCAATTTGGTGAGAGTCATTTTTCAATGATTAGAGTGATATCCTTTCAAGACCAGAAAATGAAGATATGCTTTTGAAGATTCCATTTATTTGGCTACAGAATGTGTCAAATGAATATGATGAAACAAACATTCTTGAAAAACAACAATCACATGGTATTATGAATTATACACAGGTGGAGGAAAGAGAAATGTAGATTGGTTCCAAAAGATCTCATGGACAACGTGAAGCCATGGAAGACATTTATAGAGGTTCAGTATAGGATATTAAGGAGGGTTTCATGATCGTAGTCTTAGCACATGAAGATCCAAATGACTATCCATTATAGGTTTCCAAGTTTTTAAAGGCGATTAAAAAAAATTAGGATGTTACAGCTGTTGAAGTACATTGGTAATAATGCCACACACACACCAATTCAATGGTGTGTACAAGCTATATGGTAGTTGATAAAAAAATTGGCGAAAAGGGAAAAATAAAGGGTACAAATATAAATCGTCACCACACAAACCTCTTAAAATTGGAGGAAGTTGACATACTTGTTTAAGATTGCAATTTAACAAAGAGAGGAACTATTTTCTCCATGACAATAGAGATTATTAAGAGGTTTCTATCACAAGAAAAAATGTTGAGATGGCAGTCTGCTGAACCTAGTCGTAGATCCACAATAATTTTGAAACCTCAAGTGGTGGGCACGCATTTTGACTCAGATTGGGCACTAGTTGATGAAAGAGAATAATATGGAACATCTTCATTTGCATCAAGTCATTCATATGAAGATCTAAATTCTGATGGTGTGCAAGAAAATATTAGTGATTTTGAATAATTGTGTAAGACAATTGATATAAATGATGTTTGCATTGAGCAATGAAAATGATATTTTAAGTTATGAGTCATTTTTATGTTTTTTGGATTATATATTTTAATTATGATGGATTCATTTGTCTAAACTATTGACAATGCAACAATAACTTGGAGAAATCATTTATGTTTCATTGGGTTATTTAGTCATATAAGTTTTTCATAATATCATGGTTGAAATATTTTGAAAATTTAATATTTTTTAATTCTATGGGTGAAAAATTGTGAAATATATTTTATCTTTACCATTATGGTTGAAAAGAATTAGAATTTTAGGGATTGTTAGTGTCATGATATTAGATGTTAAATGACATGTATAAAAATGATAAGAAATTTAATGTGCTTAAAATCTCATTATTTTATATTTAACATCATTACTAAAAATAGGTTGAAATTGTACGAAGAAAATAAAAATGGTATTCTAGCACCAACCATTGTGTGTTTTTTCCATTTTTTTGGCACATGAAAATTGGTTTTATTGCCATATTTTAAAAATGTTGAAAATTTACACTAAAAAATATAAAACCTCATTCTAGAATACACCCTTTTCATTTTTGGGTTGTATTTCATGTTTTTTGGGGTTTTTTTGGCAAGAGTTCCCGTTTTTCAGTTTATATTTCTCGTTTCAAAGTTTACATTGTTTTAAGTAGAAGATGGTCTCTGTGCTCATATTGGTCTTTCTAGAATGGTTAAATCTATTCCATGTACAGGTTGATGCCTCCTGCATTGCGCTCAGAGCTATTTTAGCACAACCAAGAGTTGGAGAGATCGACCACCCTATTTCATTTTCAAGTAGGAAGTTATCAAGCACGGAGTGTAATTACTTGACCTAAAAAGGGAAGGATTGGCTATGGTCTATACACTGCATAAATTCTGACATTATCTATTGGGGTCCACTTTAAGATGTTTACTGACGATTTTGCGTTGAAGTACCTGGTCAATAAGCATGTGTTGTGGGGGAAGATTTGCAGATTGTTGTTGTTATTTTAGGAGTATGACTTTTAAGTAATTGTGAAACCTGGGAGACTCAATGTTGGGACATATAATCTGTTGTGCATTGAAAGTGAAGAAGATCCAACTAGCTTGGAAGATAGTTTACTAGATGCACAAATATTTGCTATAAAGGTAGCTGATGACCATTTTGAAAATATTATTCATTTTTTGACTACTAGAAGTGCACCCACGAAGTATACATTGCATCAGAAGAAAGACTTGGTCGTACGCATAGCTGAATTTACCCTAATTGTCAATCGACTATACAAGATGGGTGTAGATGAAGTTCTAAGAAGGTATTTGTTGTAATTTGAGAGATGGGATGTCTTATTTTAGGCTCATGGAGGGGTTGTCAGAGGTCATTAGGCATAGAAAGCCATTGCGCAAAAGATCCTACGAGCTGGTTTATCTTGTCCCATAGTGCACAGTGACGCACATGCATATTTCTGTGCATGTGATGTATGCTAAAGGACAGGAAAATCGTCGCGTAGGTGCGAGATGAATTTGAACCCATAAATGTATTTGTAAGATTTTGACAAATGGGCCATTGATTTTGTTGGACCTATTAACTCTCCAGGAAAGAAGGAAGGTGTGTGTTACATAATCACTGCGACATACTATGTAACTAAATGCGCTGCAGTTAAGCCTGTGAAGGACTGTAGTGCAGACACAGTTTCACACTGCATTTTTTAGAACATCTTGACTCAGTTTTGGTGCCCTAACATTTTGATGAGCGAATGGGGTACACATGTTGTCAATGAACCATTGAAATGCTGATAGAAAAATTCCAATTTTAGGAATATTGCTTCTGTGATCCATAAATTGAGAAAAAATATTTCGGTAAAAATCACATCCAAATAAATTTGACCAAATTTATTTGGATGTGATTTTTACCGAAATATTTTTTCACAGAAAAATTCCAAATTCATCATCATAAGAGTGATACATATCCCCACAAGGGAATGGTTTAGTGGAAGATTTCAATAAGATATTGGAGACTGCGTTCCTTAAGATATTCAATGCTAATAGGAATGCTTGGGATGTGTGCATACCTATGATTCTTTGGGCATATAGAACCACGTGCAAGAAGTTGACAACAAATACACCATTCAGAATGGTGTATGGGTAGGAAGTTGTTATGCCAATGGAGTACATTGTTCCACGTTTGCACATTTCAACGTTCATTAATATCGCAGAGCAAGACCTTATGGAGGAACAATGCTTTTAGTTGGTCGCACTAGAAGAGGATCAATTCATAGGACGTTTCCATCAGTAGGTGCAAAAGGCGCACGAAAATTATTGGCATGATAGGAAAATTAGACAAAAGGTATTTAAGGAAGAGTATTTGGTTTTTTGGTATGACATCAAGTTTTTGCACCACCTAGAGAAGTTCAAGAGGCATTGGCTGGACCCATATATTTACAAGGAAATTATAGACAGAGCTACGGTGTTCCTAGCCATGTTAAGAGGATAAAACCTTCCTAGGTATGTTAATGGAATTCGATTGAAACCATATAGGGATGAACCTCTCCTTGTGAGCACGAAATGATTTTATGGACAGAAATAGGGATCTGCGCAGCAAGTATAGTAGATGCGGAGACATGTGTAACGAGTGCATAGTAGTTGCACAAAGAAGTTTACTAGGTCACCAAGGCACGAAAAATATAGCTATTAGAACAATAAATATGGACAAGACAACATTATTACCATTTGGAGGAGTGTCTAAATTTCATTTAATGGGGATATTATGCTAGATTTGGAGTTTGTTTTATCATTTATGGGGCTTCATTAAAGCACAGAACATTTTTTTAGGCACGCCTATGTTATAAATATGACCGAAGGGATCACATTAGTTCCCTTGTATTTCTGTGATAATTTTGTGAATTCTGATCTCTGATTTATTAAGATTGTCTAAAGTCTATGTCTAGCCTTGATCTACTCTTTGAGGAGGAGTTGTGTCACCAAGGTTTGATTCCGCCAACCATGACTACCACCAAGCCTACCCCTTCTGCAATGTCAGGTGAAGATATTGTTTCACAGGCTTCTAAGACCCCTGCACTGTTGCAAACTAAGAAGGGGCGGTCCTCGGGGTCCCGAACGTCACTCCGTAAGAAGACCCCAAATTTGTGCTCCATTACTACAGAGTGCCAAAATAAGCCTATGGTGGAGCTACCAGAGACTATAATGGAGGAGGATGTTTTATAAATTGTTGACCCCATCTAGTGGTTTCATGCATATGTCACACCACACGAAGCCTCATTGAAGGTCCCTATGGATATCAATAATATGCAGTCATATATCAATATGTTTCTACTCCCTAAGAATGTACTTGGCGAAGGTGATATGTTTGGAAAAATTATGCTATAATAAATGGAGGATTGGGACCTAGTTGATCAAGGAAAATTTCCAGAGCTCGCATCCAATATGTACTTACAATAGTTTCCTTGCGACAGTGGAGTAGTGTGCGTTGAGCCAAAGCCTTAGGCATTGAGCCTCCAAAAATCATGGTTGTTGAACCTATTATAGATTCCACATTTCGGATGCATCCCAATTAATGACATTTGTGTACATCAACTGCTTGTGTTCATTCACGATGAATGTTTGTGGCCCAAAGAATGCAATCTGAAAGATGTCGCATTAATACATCAGTTCAGTGGCTTGACCGACCATTAGGCGGACCCTGTGGTAGCCTTTGGAGGAAAAGGGCGGGAGGAGAAAGTCGTTGACAAAGTAAATAAATACTATAGGTCTCCTGAAACACTCAATATTCCTTGTCGGCGAAATATGTGACCCCGAAGTGCAATTTGGCACGATCATCCTTGCGTGCAAGATGATGAGGAATTTTAGACCAAAGTAAGTCCCAGCCTATGTAATATATTTAACTGGGAAATGTGAGAAGGTTGTACAATATAACTGGGCTCATTACCTATGTAAAGAATTCTCTTAGAATGTGCACGAGGTAGAGGAGGAGGGAAAACATTTTTACTATGCCCAGTTGTTACTCCTGATTTCACTCATTGCCTGGTAGATGCCTTAGGATACACAGGTCCAAGATATAGAACTAGACATGTGCGAAGTTGCACACTAAGCAACCATGTGGAGTTCGAAGATCCTAGCCAGAGTTAGGGAAAATAAAAAAAATTGGGTGCTTTTTGAATTAGCATTGTTCCAAGCCATCCAGTCAAATCCAAGGTTATGACCAGCCTTGTATGAGTAGTATTAGTTGATCGTGGAATTCAAAGAAACGTTCCCCAATTTTCTCATCTACGTGAAGGGAATTGTCGAGTGATTTTGCTATGATTTTCCATAATTGGTAATAGAGGATGACCTAGTGTGCACTAGAGCAGTGTGGTCGCCTACCTGGTTAGAGCCATGCACCACTGGGTGTGCATATTCATCTATGTTGAAAACACCAATAAATACAAGAACTAAAAAAGATATGCAGCAAAAGGGAAAAGATGTTGAAGTCGAACCTGAACTGACAATGACAGGAGAAACCATAAACTTGGAGAAGGAAGCAGAAAAGGATGGTTAAGGCACTAAGAGTCCTGAGACGTAGACTCTGAAAGGTACTAAGCGTGGTTCTCAGGCCTTGGGAGGTCCACGCAAGAAGAGAAAGGGGAAAAATTGGCAGGCACAAAGGACCTTAGGCTCATATAGGATGATTTCACTGAGATACAAAACATATTCAAGTCAATCAAAGAGGATATATAGACAAACATGGAATCATAGTATATATTTGTGCTCGAGGGAGTAGAGTCTAGGATCCATGAGCTCAAAATGCAAGTGAGCTGGATAATAGAAAGCATTAAGAAAAAAATCCGGATTCAAGCGAGAGTGACAACTTCCAGTGCGTAACCCATCAGCACAATGCCACAATACTCCAAGGATAGATGCATGCTTCAGATCTTCGCGCCAACCATCATAGTGGAGCCACCTACTTTGGGTGCGTCCCTGCGAGCCTTCAAAGAAATTAGCATCAATCTAGCAGTGCTACCAACCAGAAAGATCCATGTTTTCCAAAATATGATAGTGGATGAGTTACAGTACCAGGAGGCCCATTACTTCCATGCCATCAATGAATCTCAATACCAAGTAGAAATTTTATAGCAGTAGTAGCAGACAACAAAATAGGTGCATCGCCAAACTAAATATCGACGTGTTGCATTAGAGGCAATGATCGATCAAATATGCGGTGACCTACCAAAGGTCACTATCCCTGCATCATCCGTGCCAATAGTGAAATTAGAGAAACTAGTCGCTATTCTCAAGGCATCTCGCAATGAGATTCAGATTTTCCGGACCGCGTTTGAGCAACATATTGCTAAGATACAGATGAAGCTCCATCCTGAGACATCGGTGGAGCTTAGAGGGAACTACAAATAGTGTAGAAGATGCAGTAGCTGAATGTGGAACCTTATTGGATGAATCCATGGGTGTTTGGATAGTTTTTCAAAACAACTCGATGGTACAGCAACAGAGAAATGAATTGTGCATCAAGGAACAAAAATTCATTGAAATCAGGATGGCGCGCCCAAATTAGTAACTGTGCAGAGGCTTTCTCGGCTTCATGAGGGCAAGAAAATTCAGACCAAGATATAAGGCCTGCACTGCTGAGAGAAATTTTTGGAAACAAGGATGCAGCCTTGGGATGAGGAAGCCCTGTAACTCTCATAGAATCTCAATGGTGCCCTCAAAAGCTTGCAGCAAACATAGTGGAGCATTAACTTGGTAGTTGAGGGGCCGACGATATAAAATTTGGTTTATGAACTACAGAGTGTTGCTGCGCAGAGCATCAAATTCATCCTACCACTTTGGAGCTTTGTCGAACAAATGAAGATGAATATGAAGGTGACCACCCCATAGTGACTTGGGACAAGTCACGAGATTGTGTTGTGGGACTGTTCGAGCGGGGTCCCCTGGGGTACATTTTTGGGTTAATTTTTGTCTATGTTTTTTTTAAGATGTTGTGTGAAAGAATCAAATGGGCTTTGGGGTGGGTCAAAGTCCCTTAATCACTGTAATGGTTTTAAATTAAAAACCCATGATTCTCAAACCATGGTTTTAGACCATGGTATGTGCACATCTAGATAGTATAAATATGTAAGGGTTGAGTCGAGTAAAGATATCTCATGGTGTACGGCTTTGGTTAATGTTTTGATGTAAGTTTGGGTTGTTTCGGTAGAAAGGCTCATGTTGGATGTGTGTGTGGAGACCTAAGTCTTGGTAGTCTATGGACTCTGCTGGATGTGTGTAGAGAATTATTGAATGTAGTGGACTTGATACATCTCTTAATAAAGAAGAAAATTTTAGAAAACCTGGTGTTGAGTAAAATAATTTGTATTAGATTACTAACATAAATTATCAATCTGGGATTCGTAGGACTTGTGTGACATAATGCACAAAATATGCTAGGGATTAGTTTGGTGTAAATGTGAATTTGGGTTACACTTTTTGCCCTTTTTTGAGAGAAAAAATTCATTTTTTTCGGTTCTTCAACTTTTTGCAAACTATAACAATTTTTCTGTGTAGAATTTCATTTTGTGATAAAAATAAAAGTTGTGAGAAATTTTGTTAGCTTTCTATTACTTATTTTTTGAAATTTTTTTATGAAGATTTGATATGTCAACTTAGCGTTTCTTTGAGTGTGTGTTTCCTAACAATCAAAGGATTCATAAGAAGTCATGTTATGACGCAATGTTGTATTAATTGAAAATTTGTGTTTTTGAGAAAAAAAATGTGTTACAACAATCTAGACAGAGTCTACTTTGGTTTCGTCATATTTAAAAAGCCAATGGATGCATATCATAATTACTAGAATTTTTTGAACTGGTCCAATACGAAAAAGAGTCTACTTTGGTTTCGCGTCGCAAGAAATTTCTTAACACATAAGTTATAAACTAAAAATCTAAAAGCTACCCATTAGAGACAACGGACCAATGTAATGCCCCATATTTTTTTCATTTTTTTTACAATGTATTTTTGGAGATACAAAATTTTGATTTCACTGAATCACAATGACCCTCAAAAATTGTTTGCACCTATTTTATTAGAAAAATAATTAAAATTAGTAAACATTTATGAAATTCCATAAAAGTTATATTTCCTGAAAGTAGATTCAATTCTGAAAATGTTTGTCTTGGTTCCGATAGTTAATTAACAACCTTTCATGGAATTTAATCAGTACAAAGTTGCAAAACCGTATTCAGAGCCTGGTTTTTGCGTAATTGGTGACTCGTTAATTCGGCCGAACTTTTAATCTAAGTTCGGCCGAACTATGTTTTTCGTCGACGGCTCGTTAAATCTAACGACTTAATAGTTCGGTGGAACTTTTAATAAAAAGTTCAGTCGAACTATGGTATAACTTTCCATCGGCCGGAAAGTTTTGCGGAGCCCCTACTAAAACACATTTCGCGGCAATATAAATTGCCACGAAATCATTCACATTTTTCACACATTTCGCACATTTCATCTCATTTTACAAAGATCTTGGTTTGGGTTCAAAAAAATTTTGGAAGACATTTCTTGGAGGCGGCCTAATTTTGGAAAAAATTGTTTTGAACATAAAAAAATTTCTTCGACGTACATTCAAAAGACATTTCTTGGAGGTATGTACGTGTTTTGAGTTGAATTAAATATTTTGAGCTTCGTTTCATTTTTATAAGACATTTTTCTCTCGAATTTTTTAAAGTAAGTGTTTTGGATTGGAGTAAGTATTTTTTTGCAAAAAATTTAAACTGAATTTTTTTAAATTAAATCTTTTGTGATATTTTTTTAATTGAGTTATTGTCTAATTTTTTGAAGGAAATTTTTTGAACTTCATACCCTATTATCATGGGAAATCGAAGAACTTGTGGGAGAAAATATGATCGAAAAAGAGACCCTGAGGAACATAGAGAAGAGACGAGACAATCTCGCAAAAGAAAGTTAGAAGCCCTCTCAAATATTGAAGAGGAAAATCAACCTCAAGCAGAAATTGAAGCAGGTATGTAAATGTAAATATTATGATCTATTGATATATTTAAAATTTTGCTAATGTAAAATGTGAAGCTTAATTTTTATTTGATGAACTAATTTGAAAAATATTTTGTTTAATGTAAACAGACAGAGATATTCCTCAAAATATTGAAGAAGAAAATCAACCTCAAGCAGAAATTGAAGCATGTATGTAAATGTAAATATTATGATCTATTGATATATTTAAAATTTTCTTAATGTAAAATGTGAAGCTTAGTTTTTATTTGATGAACTCGTTTGAAAAATATTTTGTTTAATGTAAACAGACAGAGATATTCCTCAAAATATTGAAGAAGAAAATCAACCTCAAGCAGAAATTAAAGCAGGTATGTAAATGTAAATATTATGATCTATTGATATATTTAAAATTTTCCTAATGTAAAATGTGAAGCTTAAATTTTATTTGATGAACTAATTTGAAAAATATTTGAAATTTTAAATATATTTATTAATTTAGTTATTTATTGAATATGTACTATTTTTTCGAATATGTACAGATGAAATCACTATCGATAATGAGATGTTAGAAAATGTTGACACTCACACATATGGAGATAAAAAACCTGACCATATTATACGATATCGTGTTAATTGCATTTTTGAAAAGTATTTCTTAAATGAGCGGGTGACAGTTCAGGCTCAAATGTTGAAAGGTCTCCTATCATTAAAGAAATTAAAAGAAGCTATGACATTGTTGGGTATTCAAAAATCAACCAAAGATAAAAAAATGAAGGAAGAGGTGATAAAAAATATGAGTAGTGCTATAAAGTCAATTAAGAGATCTAGAGAGAAAGATGTTTCAATTATACGTAGGGGAATATAGATGGCAATGGTTTCCTCAAGTACTCAAGAGAATCATTTGGTAACATCTATGGCACGATCAATGGGAACCTCGCAAAAAAAATTGCACAAAAATTAGAAATTTCGGTTGCAAATAGATATAAATGATGAACTCGCTTGCTGGAGAGCTATTTTGAGGCAACCATACAAAGATAGACTTGGAGAAAATGTTAAAAAAATAATATATGAATATTGGAAGAACAATTCGCGTGTTTCACAAACTGCAAGGCATGTGATGCGAAGAAGAATAGCATGAAATCAGTACGAAGAACATGAAAAACATCTCTTGGAAACCACTCAGATAGAGTTATTCAACAAGTTCAAAGAAGAGAATTGTCAAATTCATGTTTCATTCAGTGCTTTTGTTCAACAAAAACCATGGTATGTAAAACCTATCACCGTATGTGACACTTGTTGTTGTCGTTATCATGTGGAATTTGAGTTATATTATGACACATTCCTTGATTTCGGTAGAACATTAGGGAAGGATTCACCTCCTCCTTCCACTATCCGTGATTTCATATCTCAAATTCTATGTGAAAGAGAAAGCGATGAACTATTTTACAAAAAGAAATGTGTTGGTGGTAAAAAATGCTATGATTGTGGAAATTTGACTAAATTTCAAAACAAATATCGTATTGATATAAATGATCAATCATTTTCCATCATGAAAGTGAAATGGAAGAGATATGAATATATCGATACATTGATTCAAGGTGCAAATAGTGTTAAAAGAATTGAATTACTAGAAGACGAAATTTTTCTGATAGAATTTTTGAGAAAGTTTGAGGCATAAATTTACAAATACACCAAGCATTCCCATAGAGCTCGATGGAAAGACTTGCAATTCAAAAAATCTCGTGAATTTTTTCCACCAGGGACCATTTTGTCAGTGATTGATTTTGCAGAAAACTACACATTTGTTCCACAAAAAGAAATTCAGAGTGAATACTATCATTCTGACCAAGTCTCCATGCTCATCCATATTATATATAGACATTATGAACAAAATTTCGATCATATAGAAATCATGAGTGAAAATTGACATATCATTAAAGAATATCACTTTTATATCAGCAACGATCGTACACATGATACATGTTTTGTACAACATTGTTTTGGAAAAATTTATGATTCATTGAAAAATCGTGGAACAACATTCAATGAACATTGGATATGGTTAGGCAGATGCGCAGGTCAATTCAAATCTACACGATCATTCTTTTGGTTGTGTTGTCTTCAATAGAAAACCTGCATTAAACATTGTTGGAATTTCTTTGAGACTGGCCATGGAAAAGGAGAACATGACGGTGCAGGAGCATGCATAAAACTAGTACCTCGAAGATATCAAATGAACCACTCTGCAAGCCGACTTGTGAACGCTGAAGAAGTTGTTCAATGGTGCATCGCTGCTCTAAGCCATGAGAGAAACCCATCAAGAGAAGTGCAAAGGTACGTTCAATTTAATTTATATTGGAAATCTAATTTTAAACATTGTACATTTATCATGAAATGATTATCTTTGATTGTATTCTGATATCATATTTACAAATTCTTCTTCTAATTTTCCATATAAAGGTTTTTCTGGCGTATTGGAATCGAAGACGTAGATAGATCAATTGGAAATGACGTTGAAACAATAAAAGGGACTCGAAATTGCATTCAATTCAAACAAAGTCGTCCAAAAATGTGTTTGCATTGGATAAAAGAAAATATTCTTGTTTTTGTGATGTTTGCATAGACAACACAAAATCAAATGACGTTTGTGAAAACAAAATGTATGTGAACAATTGGAAACATACAAAGCTAAATACAAAGGGAAAAATGTCTGTTGCAATGTTTGAAGAAATGAAATCAGAGGAAACTACAATATCATCCGATGGTGATCGAGTTTCTAATCTTGTTAGAGAAGGTAACATTTGAATTACTTTCTAATGATTTAAAGATCTAGAAATAAATTTAAATATGCATAATTTTGTTAAATTTATTTTATTGTGCAGGAGATGTTTTTGCTATAATTGCACCTATTGACAAAGATGAAAATGTGAAGTATTATTTGATGTGTTGCACTAAACGAAAAATGAAATTATTACAAAAATATAATGATCACGGATTTCAGTATGACAGAGGGTCTATTATACTGAAAGGTTATTTTTTCAGACAAACTCATCAAAGTGGAGACTTTGTTTTCTTTGAAGACTATGAACCTGATTCCATAAGTTTTCAATATAGTCACTTGGTGTGTGCAACACGCACAAAGTTGATAGAAGTTCAATCAAAGAAAAAATAAAAAATTAAGAGATGGAAAATGTCAAAATCCGATCATGAATGGATTATTGAGGATGGAATTCCATTATAATTTTTTTGAGTGAATTTTCCAACAATTTATTATCTTTGGATTAAATATGTTTTATAACTTCCAGTACTCAACTAAAAATTGAGCTGCTTATGTTATTTGTGCAAGTGTTTGCACATGTACAAATTGTTTGGGTACAAGCACGTGCTCTAGTATCAACTGAAAGTAGTTTTTCTATACATGTGCATTGATGAAAAATGTTATATGTATTGGATATATATATATATATATATATATATATATATATATATATATATATATATATATGTTCTAGAATGAAATTAATTGTTCTAGTTTTACTATGTGCATTGATGAAAAATTATTTACATACTCAATATATATGTTCTAGAATGCAATTAACTGGAACTAGTTTTTCTATGTGAATTGATGAAAAACTAGTTGGATTTTTTGGTAAAAAGTATGAAAAAAATGTAAATAAATCATCTGCAGTATAGTTTTGTACGAAAATTCCTTTCGGACAAGAGACTCAGAGCACTTCTTCGACTTTTGGTGGGATTTGACCCACATCTCTAATCCTGATTGAAAATCTAGTACAAAATTTGCTTGTCCAATGGTCGGATATGTTCAATGTGCATTGATGAAAAATGTTACTTGTCTTGGATAGATATGTTCTAGAATGCACAATTAATTCTTCCAAGTAGTTTTTTTATGTGCATTGATGAAAACCTAGTTGGATTTTTTGGCAAAAAGTTTCAACAATGTAAATAAATCGACAAGGCTACCTATTTGAGTGCATTAACGACATTGACCCAAATTCAACAAACATATATATGTACTAGAGACTTATATTTCCAACCAAAATTAAAGGAATAATTTGTACATATATCTACTTCTTTAAACTCTTTTTTCCATTAGAGCTCAATTGATACATGGTTAGTTGCATTGAAAAGCTATGTTCTTCCTATTGGAAATTTTTTCATTCAAACAAAACTACATGGAGAGATCAAAAGCAATCTTAAAATTCCAAATGTACTTCAACCATCCAAAAGGGATTTGTGCAACATTAATTGACATGCTATGCCAATTATAGTGAACAGCTATCCAATAGAAACATTTAACATTATATACCACATGTGCCATTTAGAGTGAAACCGTTCAAAACTTGAGTTTAAAAAACTTTAAATTATATATAGATCGTTACTTCACATGCCATGCCAATTATAGTTCAGCTAGATCCAATAGAAACATTTAACATTATATACCACATGTGCAAATGTAGATTGAACCATCCAAAAATTTAAGTTGTAGATTGAAACCATCCAAAACTTTAGGTTTTAAAAACCTTTTGATTATATATTGTGCAACATTAAAACATTAAACATTTAAATTTCATTAAATATCACATGCAAAATGTAGATTGAAACCATCCAAAACTTGAGTTTTAAAAACTTCACATGCCATGCCAATTATAATTCAACTATCCAAAAACAAAATTTAAAATTAAATATCATATGCCAAATGTAGATTGAAACCATCCAAAACTTTTAACTTTTAATTTAACAAAAAAATATAGATCACAACATTACTTCACATGCCAAATGTACTCCAAGCATCCAAAACTTAAATTTAAAAAACAAAACAAATTATAACACATGTCATTACATAACATGCCAAATGTAGTTCAGATGAAAACATTAATTTATAGATGACAACATTACTTCACATTCACATGCCAAAAGTACTAAAACCATCCAAAAATTAAATAAAACAAATTATATAATAACAATGTAATAAAATATGTCAAAAAATTGTAAATCTCACAAGTATCAAATTGTATCAAGTTTAACAAATTTTAAAACCATCTAAATTTTGAAATCAAATCTACTGTAAATCATGTCCATGAAATGGAGACGGATCTAGCATCTTCCCTACTAGGGTCTCAGTCCATGCCCTATCCTGTGAATGAGAAACCTACATACACAATGCACATGTACTTGAACATTAAAATTTGATGTTTTAAACATGAATGAGAATATATATATCTAGAACTTCATGTAAAAAACAAAATATAACAAAAAAATCATGCAATACCTCATAAGGTTCCCTCTCCATTTGATGAACAAGTTCTCCCATAGGAACATCTGCAGCAGTAAACTGTACAATATACATGTACAGTTATATATATATATATATATATATATATTAAAAACTTTCAAATGAAAATGCACGTGTACATATATAAACTTATTTTCAATAATATTAAAAAAAGGAACTAAAGGCAACTTGTTCAAATGTTGTGGATGTTCCTATCTCCATCGCTAGAGTCCGCGGATTAAAGAAATCTTCTATAGGAACCTAAATTCAAAAATTTTTAAATAACTCAAAATATAGATCTCTCTCTCTCTCTCTCTCTATATATATATATCTCAATTTTTAATGGAAATTTTTGAGGTAAAATATATATATATATATATATATAACTTTTAAACATAAATTTTAAACTTGTGAAAAATTGTCTATACTTGTGGCTCATCTCCCAAGGAAGTAGAAGGTACATCTCCCAAGGAAGAAGAAGGTACCGCCATCCCAATAACATCAGACGGAATCGGTACCTGTTAAATTTTTTTATCAAATTATATATATACATACATGTACATGTGTGGCAACAATTATTTATTTTAGAGTCACTTAAAAAACACTAACATTTGCCAACATATCATGATGGTCAGACTCATCTGCATCGTTTGAACCAGAGGTCCCGAACGTGATATTAACATTTTTGTCACGCATCATCCCTGAAAATGCAAATGGTGTTTTAACATATAATCATACATTTTTGTTAGATTAATGTACACATACAAATAAATGTATACATGTACATACACATGTATTTATTACAAATTGTACACGTGTATGTAAAAATAATTTCAAACCCTAAGGTCACTAACACATACCGTTCCGGTGCCCTCTTCCTCATGAAAAATTAAGTCTTGCAAACCATTGCGACAATTTATTGCATATGTTCGGAGATCTTCAACATTCATGTTGTAAATCTCCTCATCTGTACAATAAACAAAATTGGCACGTGCATTTTCACGTGCTCTTTGTCGATTTAAACAAAGATCGACTCCACTCAATCCACTATGAACATTGTCGATCATAACATCCCTTGCTTCTCGACTTATTTGAGAAGTCACATCCATCTCTGATCGCAGAGTTTCGACTCGAAACGGTCGACTCACCAATGGCGGCTCAAGGCGAGGCAACTCCACATCTCGCTTAGCGCCCTTACGGTCATATAATCGACCTTTCCCCGGGCCAAAAAATTCTGAAGGAAGGTCATTGTAGTTGGGTTTCATACCCAAAAAAAATTCTGCATAAAAAATTTGTGCAAAATAAACAGGAACCTCATCATTCCATGGAAGCCTTCCAAAGGCCGCAAGATGCCGATCATACAAATAACGAGCTTTTTCTGGGTGCTTGAAATACTGCACCTTCAACATTTTTCTTTTTGGCCCTTCCTTATAATTAAACATTGACTTGGCCACTTCTCTTGTAACTTTTTGTTTTACGTCCTCCCATTTATCGGGACCCATCACTGTTTCTTTTCTCTTTCTCATCATTTCTACAAATGAATCAGTCGTTGGCCCAAGATTTCTATACACATTTACCATTTCACCCAATGAATGTGTAACTATTTCAAGGCTTTGTCGACTCTCAGCAGGTAGAGACAAAGCCACGAGATCTCTTTGCAATTTTGCATGAAGGCTTTCACACCTTTCTAAGGTGCATTCTGCCATGTTGGTTTCCCATGGTATATGAGTAATCTCGGCTGGATAAGTTGTGTTGGGTTGACAGCCTTCTTCTTGAATGTAGCGGGCTGCCCTGCGTTTATTTTGACCACTAGCTCGAACATTTTTGGCCTCTACATCAATATATATATAATTTCATATATTATAAAAAACACGTGTAAAAAAAGTTGTACAAATTTAATGAAAAAATATTGAAATTGATGGCAACCTTGATATTGTTGGTTAACATCTTCTCTAACATGACCCTGCTGAGAACCAGACCTAGAATGACTCTGCTGAGAACCAGACCCACAATGACCCTGTTGAGAACCAATAGTCGTTGATTGGCCTTCGGGGGAATAAATATCACCCCCTTCCCGCAACCTGCTACCACTCATACCTCGATCGGTTGAACCTTGGCCACGCTCCATGGATGGAGTAGAAACCCTTCTCCTCTTACCTCCTAAAAATTAAAATATGAAACTTATTAAAAACTAATTTAACTCACAAAGTTAATAAAAAATCAATTCCATATGTACACACATGTATGGAGATATCATATTATATTTAAATACCGTGAACATCCCCCGATCCCTGAACCTCCATATGAGATTTGGCTGATCTTCGTCGTTCATCCTCCATGATATATATCTATTGGTCGACATTTACACAAAATAGATTTCAAAAAATCAATTTGTAATTTAGTGTACAAAAATTATGTAGAACACAACTTTCAAAGCAATAATTGATCATGTGTGAAACTAAATTTAATCGAAAAAGAAATTATAAAAATGATAAGTTCACCAAATTGCGCTTTACATGGTGGGAGCACACTTGGTATAAAATTTACCACTTATACACTTTAGTTTGTGGGAGAAATGACACATGTACATATTTTACCTTAAATTTGTTGTGTTTTATGTATATTAAAATGAAGAAATTCTATTTAGATCCATTCCAGAGATTGACTGTAGGGGCATTTACTAGATATGTCACCTTTCATAAAAGATGAGATCCAGAGGCTACTTGGCCCTTTATAGACTCTGCCTATAGAACTCGTAGAATTAAACACTAAAGGAATTAAAAATATCAAATAATGTTTTCATGCTCAGACATGGGAATGGGTCTCTTTCCCTAGACAAAAAAATAGTTCAAGGTAGTTAATCTTCATAGACACGTCATCAAGTAGGTCAATGTGATCATCCCCAACTTACTTTTCATGAAATTAGGCTTGGAATCCTCTACAACCTGGTGGATGTAGTTGAATGGGAAATAGGTCAAGGCCTTTACAAAATACATGCTAGTGAATAACACTTACTAGGTTATGCCAACAAATAAAGTGGCAGAAATGGTTTCTCCTTGAGGTTGTCCAATTGGGTGTGTAATACCAACTTCACCCATTTCCTAACAGGTTTCTCTCTTAGGTTACAAATGTCTTACACCTTATTAGTTATATAATTTTCAATTTCCTGTGGATTCCTTGAATTTTTTATCCTACCATCTCCCTCTCTCACTCCCCAAATTATTGTCATCAAACATGCCCCATTGAGGATCTGGAGTAATGTTTGCACCATACTTAGAACTGTCATTGCTGCTAATTGAAATTGGATTCATGTATACTAGATTGGTTGCTTGAGTGGATCTTACTTGGACAATATCCTAAGATGAGTTTGACATGATGGTCATATGAGGTTGGAGGCTACTTGGTGTAATTTTCCTTAAATCTTCAAAAAAACAGAGAAAAAATGTCATTTTAGATCATTTTTTATTAGCTTCTGCATACAGCAGATGTTATCAAAATTGAAACACAATCATGTTCCATGAGCATGAATTATGAATGTCGCAAGCCAAATTGCAAGGAAATTTGCATTCATTTTAGGCAAAAGAAGGCTATGACATTAAGGTCCATGCTAGAAAAAATTATGCAAATAAGGTTGCTAAGTCTTGATACTTACCATGTGTTTCAAAGCCATAACAAAGGTTGGCTTTGAGAGTGTCCTCTCAAAGCCCTGTCTTGAGGTGAAATTTAATTCAATGTCTCTTAGAGTTGCAAGGTGGAATTGATAGAAATATTTGATTTCTTTACCATAGATGGATATCTCCTTTCATCTATACCTTTCTCTACCATATTATTTCCAAGTGAAATGGGAATTTTCACATTTTGAATGCCATTACCATGTAATTTGGTAGTCTGCTAGCTAGACCTATCACAAGTAAGGTTGTCATACCAAACTATTTCTCTTGTTCAGCTCAGTGACCATGACTCTCTTCTCACACTGCTTACCATATAAGATCTGCAATTGTACATGTCAGACAAAGTTGGGGGTTCTAGGTCTACACCTATTAGGTAAAGTTACATATTTGATGGCATTGTGGTCCTTAAATTTGGAGGTGTTCCACCTGAACAAGTAGGCATTAAATATGGATGAAAAGGATTTGTTTTAACTTTGATAGAATTTCTTCGTGGAATTACTGAATTTCTCGACGACATCATGCTAGCTTTGCTCAAAGAAGAAGGTTTTGGAGGAGAAATTGAATTATTTCGACTTATTTTTGGCATTGAAGTTTGAAATAGTAGTTTTTATGACTCCATTGATGACCTTGCTGAGGAATTTGATGCACACAATATTGACTTTGAAGATGGTTTAGAAGATGTTGACGAAGTTGTAGATTTTGGTGTTGTCACTGAATGTTTCTTTGTTGTTGGACTTGATCAAGAAACAATTTAACTTTACAAGCAGATTGAAGACCTTGAAGAGGTTGTAGATTTTGTTGTTCTCACTGAAGGTTTTTGTCTAGTTTTGTTTCTTAAAAGAGGTTGATAAAGAATATAGGAAGACAAAAGACTAACCAGTGGTGTAATAAATGGGTTTCTTGGGAGGTAGATTGGCATATGGAATTTTGGTAGCTAGAACTTTTCCAAATAAGTGAATGTATTTGAAAACTAAACCTCTAGTTTATTTTGGTTTAGACAAGGTATAGAATTTGAAAATTGAATTCCCTCTTTCTTCCTCTTACATGTCCAATGATCGGAATCTGGATTGAGGGAAAATTTTTTCCTAGAAATGAAAATTTTGCATTTTATTTGTTGTGCACGAGTTTTTAAAAGCTAATTAACTAATAAATTTCTCACAAAATACACTTAAAGCTTGACACATATACCCCTTCCCAACTGGCTAACTTTAGACGATCCTAAACACATTTTTATTTAACTAATGAGGGAGATATCCCAATAAAACTAGTTTGTCCATATTCAAATCAAGTTGGTATCAAAGTACAATTTAGCTCATTTTAGTCAAGGTTAGTTAGAAGAATTATCTATTGGTTTCTGTCTTCAATTTCCTCTCAAAATGAATGTGTACATGCTTTTGAGAGACATACTAGAGGAATAAGGTCCAAATTTTTGATGAAAATGTGCTATGAAAGTAAAGGTTTAAAGGCAAACATGTACAAGGCATAGTTGAGCCAAATGTTGTTGAGGAAGGGCCTAATTATTTGGGTCTTGGTTATGGAAAAAATGATGGAGAATGCTCCAAAGCCAAGGAGGCACATGAAGTTGTTCCAAGAAGGAATTTTATTTCGTGTTCATTACCTCAAGCTTGTGAAGTTTGTGTTCATGACGAATGGAAAAGTTTGACACCCACTTTTCAAGAAGATGTTAATAATCATGCAGCTAATGAGAATGTAAAAGAAGAGGACTTTATAGATGTTGGAATAATCATAATTTTTATAGATGTTTGAATAATCATAATGTTTATAGATGTTGGAAGAATATATCCATGCACATTGAAACTTTCTAAATAAAGGAGGCAAAAAGTAAAAGGCCCATTGGACAAGGAAAATGATGTTGAAAATAAGATGCAATTGTTTATTACTCATTGCCATAAGAAAGGTCACCTTGTAGACAATTGTTGGACTTTGTATCCAACAAGTAATCCACAACATTTGAAGAAGGTGGAAATAGATAACAACAAGAATGGAAAATAGGATTCCATAATCGATGAGGGTCAGGATGATTCACATGATGATGAAGTGCAGCTAAAAGAAGCGCCATTGAAATGGTTTGCTAACAGATGGTTAGATTTCTTATCCAATTAAGGCCTTGCATGTATTTTGATGTTTCATGAATTTCTTTGTAAATTCAAAGTATGGTGCATATCGCATGAAGCAAGATGTTGAAAGTAGAGTTATGTTGACACACTTAAATGCAAAAAATATGGAAATTTGTACATGAGCTATTATTTGACTTGAGAGTCAGTTGTTTGAAGAGGCATGTTTTGTCGACTTGTGTTTGGTTGAAGAGGCATGTTTTCTCAACTTGTGTTTGGTTGATGGTTTTGTACACCAATATGTAAGAGTACATGGAGATATTCACATGATGTGAATTTTTTTTCTTTGAAGGAGACAAATGATATGTCAGCGAGCTATGTTTCTTGCATGATGTGTTTTTTAGTTTGATGGTTTTGTTTGTGACAAGACGTCATAATATTTTGGGAAGGTCCACTATTGAGCGAGAGCCTCATGATTACAACCTAATCATGAGAATCAAATGGGAGTGCATCCTTATTTTGAAAAAAAATAGGATTCTAAGCTACCTAGGACTCAAACCATTATTTTTAAATTTGAAATATCATGGTGTGTTGTTTCAATGCCTGAATCCACAACCCTAACATAAATTTTTTTATTCTTTTTTTGCAGGATTTACTTGGTTATATTAAAATTCATTTGAATTTAAAATTCTTGGCTTAGTGGCATGAACCAAACATATTTTACATATTAAATGAGGAATTTCACTCTCCCAATCATTTCTAAATCACCCATATCACCAAGAAAACATGTTTTAAAAGAACATACTTTGGTATGGGAAAGACCTTAGGTTTAAAACATTATAAGAAGGTTTTTGATATGGTTGAGAGAATGTGGAAAATAGAATCCATAAACAAATTATTTTTCTACAACATCATTACTTTTTAGGGTTGCTTGTCTCCCATAAGGATTTCCTAGGAAAATAATTGTGTTGATTGTCTAGAGATATGTATGTGTGTGTTTCATTATGTTCTCTATTTCTTACATTGTGTTTCATTATGTTTTATATTTCTTAAATTTCTGCCCTCCTATTTTTCTTTCCAATCAAGGTTTATAAAGTAACATGAGAAGCAACATGAGACTTGGAACAATCATTTTCATTATCTATATGGAAGGCAATAAGGATTATATCCCCTTAAGCTTAAACTTATGTAGTTTGTCAATTTTTATCATATATTTTTTGGTAAGGGTAAATGTTTTTTAATCTATAGTACAAGTCATGAGTTCCCCATTTTTACCTTATGTAAAGCATGATTCTAGGATTACTACAATTTGTACTTGGCTTTTTATTGTGATGATGCCCTGTCTCAATCACTTGGCCATCCCTCTATGGGTAGTTAAATATTTATAGTTCAATACTTAAGTAGTATTTATCTATTTGTATTATCTGAAATGTAAAAAATGGTATACTATTTTTCATAAATTTGGGTTGATTTTATCATATATTTCGATGAAAGTTGATTATATGACACGTTTTCTTTAAAAGGATCTGACAATTTTGTTAAGGTATGAATTTGCAATTTTGTGTGGCTCTCTATCAACCTTCACTTCCTCATTTCTAGAAAAAATCTACTTGCTCATTCGTATACCCACTTTCTATTCAAATGCATGAGTTTTGAACTCTCGATAACTATGTTTTTCCACACAGAAAAATTATATGTCACATTTTATACTAAAGTTCTAAATATTTTTTTGAAGTTTGGATTACTGTTATTCTTTTATATAATTTAACATTAGATATAAGTTTAAATTGAAAGCTACTAAGATGAAATATAGCTTAGATATGGCATTTGCAAATTATTATCTATTTATTGAACTAGAAAGGACATAATTATTACACATGTTTAATTTACATTCAAAAGCTTCTTTGATTTATCTCCTATAGCTTAATGTAATGCTAGATATATAATTTAAGTTGAAGGCCCATGAGATAAATATGACTTCTATGTGACATTTGTATTGAATCATCTATTTGTTGTGTTATATGAACATAATTGGTACGCATATCTAATTTGCATTACTAATATGTCATGCTTCTTTAATTTATCTTTTACAAATGACTGGAGCATCCCTTTTTATTCTATCCCTTTTGACTTTGGATATGTGGGCAATATTCATCCACATATTTTTCTATCATAAAGCAGTGAGTAAAATTGTATTCCATTTGTGTCAATGTAAAGGTTAATCACATGGATTAAAGTTTTATATATTAGATGAGGAGGCTATGTATTACATATGGTATTGAATGATCTTTTGGACTCATTAGATATATATATAAAGAGTCCAAATGCTCATTCAAGACCATATGTAATACATAGCCTCGTCATCTAACTTAGCCAGGGATTTGCAATACTATATTTTAGTTGGCTAGCTCCATTTCAAGATATTATGGTTATCCAAGAGGGGATAGAAAAAATGAAAAGAAGGATGTTGTTGTAGGTTATCCAAGTTGGACATAGAACCAGTGGAGAAACCTGGGGAAAAACTATGTTTCCAGGTCGAACCTTTGTAGAGGTTCCAGTACCTGAGAGTAAAATCCAGTTTGGGGCTGTTAAATTCTAATTGTACTGGTAATTGTGCTAGGGGGAGAAATAGGATGTAATTTCCTCTTCTCATGGTTGGGAGTCTTTTTTTTCATGTGGATTCAACCAAACATATTGTACATATTAAATGAGGAATTTCTCTCTCCCAATCATTTCTAAATCACCCATATCACCAAGAAAACATGTTTTAAAAGAACATACTTTGGTATGGGAAAGACCTTAGGTTTCAAATATTATAAGAAGGTTTTTGATATGGTTGAGAGCATGTGGAAAATAGAATCCATAAACAAATTATTTTTCAAAACGTATTACTTTCAAAGTATCAACAAGGAATGTACAAGGGTGTTCAATGAATTAACGCTATTTATTTAAATTCCATGATGTATATCTTACTCATAATTTTAAAAAATTATTGAATAATGATCTAGATTGGATAATTATACTATTTTTCATATATTTTGATGCTTATAGAGTGAAAAAAATGAAAGAATCAACTTGTAGGGTCATTTTAATGGTGGGTGGAGAATTTGGGTCTAAAACCTTTTGGAGTCATTTTGAGGTATTAAATGACATTTCTGGGGGTCAAACGATTATCCCTTGTGCCAAAATCTTGACCATTATTCTACACTTAAATACATATCCAATGGTGCAAGAAAAACATCAAATGAATTTCATTCAAAATTTATGCCTTTAGTAAGTTGACCTATCATGTTGACCACCATGGTACGAGAGAATGACATTTTAGCCCCATTACTCATGCATGGCAAGCTAGCTACATGTGGAATTTTAACAATACTCTAAAAGGTCTAAAATCACAAACCTCGTTAATGGTTGACGGAGTCAAATCTTACACCTAGTTGGCTATCATGCTATGTTAAATACTTGGCCACTAGGAGGAATACGAGTTCCATTTTGTGTTATTGTATTTTGTTCCATAGTTGAAAATACAACTAGGAGTGTGAAGTTAGAGAGAAAAATGTATGAAGTTAAGTTTTTATAGCAACCTTACATGCTAAAAGTCTTAGCTAACTCTAGAGAGATTACCTCTTTCTTTGTACTCACATATTTTCCATACCAGAAAAGAGAGAGTAGAGAATGTTTAAATTTTAGTGTTGTTTTTCTCCCATAAGGATTTCCTAGGGAAAAAGGAGTCTAGAGCATCATTACTTTTTAGGGTTGCTTGTCTCCCATATAAGGATTTCCTAGGAAAATAATTGTGTTGATTGTCTAGAGATATGTATGTGTGTGTTTCATTATGTTCTCTACTTCTTACGTTGTGTTTCATTATGTTTTATATTTCTTACATTTCTGCCCTCCTATTTTTCTTTCCAATCAAGGTTTATAAAATAACATGAGAAGCAACATGAGACTTGGAACAATCATTTTCATTATCTATATGGAAGGCAAGATGGATTATATCCCCTTAAGCTTAAGCTTATGTAGTTTGTCAATTTTTATCATATATTTCTTGGTAAGGGTAAATGTTTTTTATGTATAGTACAAGTCATGGGTTCCCCAATTTTACCTTATGTAAAGCATGATTCTAGGATTACTACAGTTTGTACTTGGTTTTGTGATGATGCCCTGTCTCAATCACTTGGCCATCTCTCTATGGGTAGTTAAATCTTTATAGTTCAATTCCTAAGTAATATTTATCTATTTGTATCATGTGAAATGTAAAAAATGGTATATATTTTTCATAAAATTGGGTTGATTTTATCATATATTTCGATGAAAGTTGATTATATGACACATTTTCTTTCAAAGGATCTAAAATTTTTGTTAAGGTATGAATTTTTATTAGATGAGGAGGCTATGTATTATATATGGTCTTGAATGAGATTTTGGACTCTTTAGATATATATCTAAAGTGTCCCAAAGCTCATTCAAGACCATATGTAATACATACCCTCCTCATCTAACTTAGCCAGGGATTTGCAATACTATATTTGAGTTGGCTAGCTCCATTTCAAGATATTATAATGTTAGATTATTATTTCTATAGATTTTGATTATGGTAGTAAAATGTTACAAAAAACTAGAAACCAGGTACAAATAATATTATTCTAGATATATGTAAAAAGGACATGGTAGAGAAGATCAAACAATATTAAAATTTTCATAAATAGTTTAGATAAAAATACATTTTCTAATTTTGATTGTAAATTCCAAGGCTTAAAGCAATAATTTTTCTAATAATTTTGTTTTAATTAATAAATAAAAAAGAAGCATTTTCAATCAAAATCATATCCAACATATAATAAAAATAATAAAAACAATTTAAAAAATTTTATGCAGGTATTACTTATCAGCACATATACCGCAAAAAGAACAATGTTGCGGATGACTTGTCAAAGTAGGGGCTACAGGATGTGTATGGAAAGATAAATTATTAGCTGTTTAATATACAGGGTCTTCAGGCCGAAGGCTCAGTGCCCATAATCTAAGTACAGTGGTACCATAGATATTGTGATTTTCAGTTTTCTGGATTAATATGTGATGTTATTGTGTCAGGTTAAAACTATGTGGTGTCTCTTTATAGTTTGAGTGGCTTTGCAGCATTGCCACAGTCACTTTTTGTACACCTTCGGGGCATGGATAACAGTTTTTTCTCTGTTTTCGATATCTGTATTTTTTGGACTGTACTTGTTCAATTAAGTCTATGTAAGATCCGGGTGGCGACAATATGACAAAATCAGTTATTCTGGTTCTGATGGTAATTGTTATTAGTGCATTGTAATGTCCATTTTGTTTTTTTCCTGGTACTCAATATAAACCGAGGTATTTTTCTTACTGAAAAATATATATATATATATATATATATATATATATATATATATATATAGCAATATGTCATATATGTAAGAAAAATGATTTCATTACAAGTGAAACTTAGAACCGGTCTCAATCCCAGAAGGTTCAGATAACATAAACATATTTTCATGCATATAAAGGAAAGAAACCATGAAAATATAATGGGTCGGTCTGAGTTAGTCTGAGGCAAACCAAGAAAACTGGTCACCCAAAAGAATTATAAGCAAACAGAGAATAACCAGCGGACGGAGAAATTAAATTATCTATATTATTTATATAGATATAACAATGACATACATTAAGTGAGAGGGACAACTCAAAACCTATCATAATCCCACCACTCATATTCATTTACTTCACAAACAACGAAACACTCAAAACAAGTAGTACAACATATTCACTGTATATACATCTAGAAAACTCAACAACAATCACAATCTGGGACAGGTAACAACACCATTCAATGCACATCCCTCAACATTCATACTTTGAAATACAAACCATGCCATAACACAGAACTGACAACAAACTAAAAAATACCATATATCCACTGTATATCCGTCCAAAAATCTCTAATTTCAAAAACATTAACAATGCCATGGAGCACTGTACATTCCTCAATATTAACAGACCCCACCACTTAAGAGACCTGTTATTTCAAAACCATACACCCCAGCTTCTAATCACAACAACAACAACCAACCCTCCAGCCTTGTATTCACAGGAATTCTTGGTCTACCTCAGACTAACTAGTCGACAATTATAAGCAAACAGAGAATAACCAGCGGACGGGAGTCTAATTGTAAGGAGTCAAACATACTTGACGGAGTCGAAGAGCGTGGACGGGAGGAACACTAGCACAGCTGGGAGGAGCAACAGCACGAATAGAGTAGCAGCGACAGGGACAAAAAACACACGAACAATGAAAATGGTAAACCACAAAACTTCGCGGGCGATTTATTTATAGAAAATAGTTCGGCCGAACTCTTTTAAATGTAAAATTTCGGTCGAAATTTTGTTGTCGGTTTTCCAATCTCCAACAAAAATTCTGTTTGCTTGCGTCGTCAGTGTGTCGTTAGTCTAAACGGAATCATGAGTTCGGCCGAACTTTCTAAGAAAGTTCAGCGGAACTATTACATAGTTCAGCCGAAATTTATAAATGTTCGGCCAAACTATTGCCAAAAAAAATTTTCAGCCCCCGATTCTCACAAAAGTGTAACCTAGCTTCACGTTTTCGGCCTTATGAAAATTAAAAAATAACCTAATAACAACATTCCTATATTAACTTCCAAAATCTATTCTTCATTCAGGAATACAAATTTAATCTACTTGCATAATTGAATTTAAATCTACTTGAAAAATTCAAAACTAATCTAATCAAATCTGCACAAATCAAATCTATCCTAATCTATTATACTTATGTAATTGAAAGTCTAATATATGCTTGCAAAATTGAAAACTAATCTAACACAAAAACAAAAATCAGAAACCTATGGTTGTTGTATAACCGAATGCCCAAATCTATCCATTTTGAAAATAACTAATCTAACACACATGCCTAAATGAGAAACCTATGGTTTTTGTATAACTGAATGCCCAAATCTATCCGTTTTGAAGATGACAGAGTCACATTCATGAGACGATTTAATGGTCATACAATTCAACAGTCAACTGTAAATATAAATAACTAATCTAACACACATGCATAAATTAAATCTTATCTAGCATTCTTCATGAATTCACACATGCATAAATAAAGTCTAATATAGCATAGTCCATGAATTAAAAAAAATAACATGTTTACATGAAACGTAAATAAAAAATCGACCAGTCAAACACACTTGCCTGAATTAAACTTACACGAATTGAAAATATTTAAACTATCAAACTTCCAATGAAATGAAAACATAATAACAATTAAAATGAAATGACATACTTGAATGAAATAAAAACTAATATCAAAACAAAATTGCAAAATAAAACCTACTCTATCTTACATTCAAGTATTCTCCATGATATCTCCTACCTCACATCTCCCTCTATGCTTGGAACCTCAAACTTTATTCAATTTCTCCAAAATTACAAAGTGCAAAATAGTAAGATGACAAGTTACATGAACAAGTGTTCAGTTGTTACAAATAAAGGAGATAGATCTCCTATTTATACAAATTCCTAAGAAACCTCCTCATGAATGAGGATCCTTCTTTCTCTCCTTTGATCCATAATATTCTAAACCAATTTGCTAACCATAGGCCACATATCCCTCCCTCAAATCTTCTTCATATTATGAATATAATTTCGAATTTGATATTTGGGAGCCACATAAGAGGGCCTTGACGCTTCCAATGAACCTACACATGTCACACAACTCTTTCCACTTTTAAGGTATAAGAATATTCATATTATTTCCTAACTTTTGATCACAAATTCACATAAAAACACTAGAAATTAATAATGTTTGGAAAACACATGGGTAACCCAAATTATGATTAACGTGAGATGAATGTAGTGACATGTTAGTGAAATCTAGTTGAAATGGAGGTGATATAATGGACATGATGGTAAAAGTGGATGTCTTTTTAAGGACAATTTTGAGACCCAACATAACCCCCAATTGAAGTTGTTTCCTATCCTCATGCAACCTATTACATTGATTCACTTGATCTTTGAACTATCTTGCTTTTCAATGAGCTTTGGCTTGTATTAATTGTCATTTAACTTTGATTTATAATAACATTTGATAACTTCATTATTTTTGGAAAGTTTTATTTGAAATACATTGTATTGCAACATTCATCTTTATGGTTCGTTCTTATGTGACAACCAAAAGTTAATTTTTTATGGTTGGTTCTTTTGTGACAACCAAAATTAATCAATATTGGTTCTGGTGTAACAATACTTTTTTATTCCTTGTTGCATCCAAATATCTTGAAAACATTGAGAATTTATCTGTTCAATTAGCCATAAGCTCAAATTTGATGATTTGAAAACATATAATACTTTTGAATCTTAATGCAATAGTAGTTGTATGTTGGTTATATGAAAGTGAAGTGGCAAAATATGTAAATATATGGAGTGATATCGCTTCCCCCCCAACTAATGGTTTTTGCAATTTTATGAAGTAAGAAAAGGAATATTGTGGAGTGTTTTTCAAAAAATTATAACGTTAGATTTTTAAGGAATTGCATGATAAAAAGTTAGAAAAGAACATAAATTCACTTACCTATGAAATGGATAAGCTACGCATATGTAGCTTGTGAAAAAATCTGATCTAAAGCTTCTTCAGTTGGTCATGAAAATGGTGGATACAGTTGTGAAAGTGAGTCTTTATTGCTACTACTGAATTTTTTGAATCTTCTACATCTGCTACAAATGATGAATAATGATGGATTTGACAGTCTTCATGTCATTATAACACATTGGCACAATTCTTATCTATGTGAATGAATTTGTTGATGTTGAAAATAGTAGGAAATTGTTGAATTAGTGGCCATTAATATATGTCACTTATCAACATGAGACCTCTCACCATTGATGAAAATGAGAGTCAAGATGCATAAGCACATCTTGCTAGGTGAGAATAAATTTGTTGATGTCAAGTCACCTAGAAGATCCATCAAAAAATGGACATTAATGTATTCCCATTATTTTTCGGCAAGATAACTTGCCATTAAGACATGCAAGCTTCTGGGTACTTTTTGAAAAGATTTTTAAAACTCACAAAGGACTATAGATATATAGTTTGCTTTGAAGCAGGATTTATTTGGGAAATGAAAATGAACATGAAAAGGTAAAATTTAATCATCATGTAAGTGGGATGATTTATTTTATTCATGAGTTATGGGTGGATGGAAGTAAATGAATGTGAATGGACAATGAATGTGAATGCAAAATAAATGTGAAAGGAAAATATGAATGGAAATAAGGTGAATGTTTTATTGATCAAAGAAACATGGATTTAATGGGGATGATGGCATCTCAAATACTTGCAAGTGTTAGATCTGATCTGAATTAGCATGTGCTCATGCATTGATGTTTCATCTTTGTCAATGTTCTGATCATCTTATTGTGAAATAAATGTTGTCTCTAGAGAGACACATGAGACACATGTTCGCTTATGGTCATCTGTCCTTCCTCCTTGAACTTGAAAAAAAAACTAGTAATTCATTCTGCAATGGAATGTAAGACTATCAAAAGAGAGAGGTGATCAATCTCTCTGGTTATAATATTTAGACAAAAAGAATTAGAATTGGTACTAATAAAACAATTTCACGAAGGAAAATGAAAATAATTTATACCTGTGTCGAAATTGGTGCCTTAAGTTACATGTTGGGTCCTTTCAACAATTTCTTCATTTTTTTACTATTTCAAACTTTGATGATAGCTTTCTCATTGTGTAGAGCTCATCAATATATTTCCAACAACACTTGAATCATCAAAATTCTATATCATATGTTGGGTCTCAAAATTGTCCTTAAGAACACATCCACATTCACCATCATGTCCATTATATCACCTCCATTTCATGTACATTTGAATACCATGTCACTAATAATCATGTCCCTTATGTCCCATCAGCCACATCATTAGATGGTAAGAAACTCAAAAATAAATAAGCAAAGAATTCTGGCCAATCATTCTCTACGCTGGAATGTTTGTTGTGGATTCTTGCCATCAATAACAAAATGATGAAGAAAATCATTTGGTGTGTCAAGAAAATACAAAATTCTTGCAATAAGTATTTTAAGAAACTCTTCAAAGATAGATGCATTTCCTTCTCAAGCCAATCGTATGTGAGTGAGTTTGAATTTGACTTAGATGCTACAACAGATATTGCAAACAACTTAGATGCTAAAGAGGCATGATTGACACTCCTGAAATGAGTCTGAATAATTTGATGAAGATCAATGCATGTAATATGATCATTATGAATTTATTACAATATTTAAATGGAAATTGTCACTTGGTGCACCAATATTTTCTTAGCAAATCAACAACGTAAATAGTAGGATCGTTCCTCCTTTATGGCCGAAAACCGCAAATGAAGTCTATAAAATAAACCGTTCTTAAAACGCAACCTAGAAAATATGGGTAAAAAATAACCCCAAAAATATCCCAAATGGTTAGGAATCTGAGGAAATCGCTCGCAAAAAAAAATAATTTCCCCATTATGAGAATGACCCATGTCTTCATTTTTCCAGATTCACTTCCATTTTCCCACAAAACGCGTTTGAAAACAATGTCTCAAAACTGTTGTGCTTTTCTAGAAATGCTATGGAAAATTTGATTATTGTGGATCTTCTGATTCAAGTGATAGATCTTCATAATTCCATGAACGTGTGCGATTTTTTTAACACACTACTTGGCAAAGACTTCCTCAAGGACTGATCATGAAATATTCGTTCAAAGAAATTGGGAGCTATACATCAAATTGCAAATTCTTGAATGCCATCGAGATAACTATTGAATTTAAACTCGTTCTCCTTCCTGCAAAAATGGCTCTGAATTTTTCTTGGCTCTCTGGTTAATATTGATTCCACTATTTTCATTTGATAAGACTGATAGTTTTAATTTCCCTAGTGTTTCTCTTGCCTCCATTGTAAATACATGGATGCCATTACCTAAGACTTGAACAGGGATCTATATTGTGAATTGTTGCATTGTCTAATTTGCATCTGATGTATTAGTAAAATATGATAATGCAACCTCATTTTTTCTATTTATTTGCAGGTTTTTTGAATAGTGGAAGCCTCCAACAACTCGATTATGTGTGAATTTAAATTTTGGCAAGGGTTGCGCCATGACTATTATGCAACGATTATTTTGGTAACGTAAAATTTCATTTGCTTGAATTGGGAAAGTAAAAGGTCGAAGCCCAAGCTACATAGAAACAACTTACATATCATGGTTTTATTTAACTTTTAATTCACGCATTTTTTTTTTTAATGCATATTTTTATTCATGATTTGATTCTGTTGTTGTTATATTCTACATGTTTTGTTTTATTTTTTCTGTTTTTGTTTTATTTGTTTTATTTTTTGGATTTTTAAAGTTTTATAAATGTTTTGCTTTTATTTTTTTTATTATTATTAAAAAGAATTTATTAATAGAGAAAATGGAATTTGATATGTCCATTTTTGTTTTAAAAATAAATGAGAAAAGAAAATCTAAAAATTTCAAAATTAACAAATTTAAGAACCTAAATGCAATCAGATTTTATTTGACTTCTCTAATTTATCCTATTTTATTTGAAAAGATATATATATATATATATATATATATAGATATATATATATATATATATTAAAGAAAAACTAATTATCCATAATTTCTAAAGTAAGGAAAAACTAATTTAATAATGAAAAAAAACTGAAATTGCATAAATAGAATGAAATTGCATGAAATTGAAACTAAGCTAACAAATGAAATGACATTGTAAACTAGCACTAATCCCTGTGTATGCCTCCCTGAAAATGGCGCCAAAATGTTGAGTAAAATAATTTGTATTAAATTACTAACATAGATTATCAATCTAAGATCCGTAGGACTTGTGAGACATACATGCACAATATATGCTAGGGATCAGTTTATGAAATATAAAAACTAACCTAATAACACCATTCCTATATTAACTTGAAAATTTATTCTTCATTCATGAATTAAAATTTAATCTACTTGCATAATTGAATTTTAATCTACTTGAAAAATTCAAAACTAATCTATTCAAATCTGCATAAATCAAATCTATCCTAATCTATTCTAATTTTGTAATTGAAAGTCTAATCTATGCTTGCAAAATTGAAAACTAATATAACACACATACATAAATTAGAAACCTATGGTTGTTTTATAACCGAATGACCAAATCTATCCATTTGGAAGGTGAAAGAGTCACACCCATGAGATGATTTAGTGAGCATGAGATTCAACAGTCACCTGTAAATGTAAATAAATAATCTAACACAAATGCATAAATCAGAAACCTATGGTTGCTGTATAACCGAATGTCTAAATATATCCAGTTGGAAGATGAGAGAGTCACAATCATGAGATGATTAAGCAAGCATAAGATTCAACAGTCAACTGTAAATGTAAATAAATAATCTAACACACTTGCATAAATTAAATCTAATCTAGCACTCTTCATGAAATCACACATGCATAAATCAAGTCTAATCTAGCATAGTCCATGAATTAAAAAAAACAACACTTTTACATGAAAAGTAAATCAACAATCGATTGGTTGAACACACTTTCATGAATTAAACTTGCATGAATGGAAAATATAAACTATAAAACTTCCTATGAAATGAAAACGTCATAACGATTAAGGTGAAAGGAAATACTTGAATGAAATAAAAACTAATATAAAAAATAAATTGCAAAATAAAACCTACTCTATATTACATTCTAATATTCTCCATGACATCTCCTACTTCACATCTCCTTCAATGCTTGGAACCTCAAAAATTTATTCAAGTTCTCCAAAATTACAATGTACAAAATAGTCAGATGGCAAGTTACATGAACCAGAGTTCAGTTGTTACAAATAAAGGAGAGAGATCTCCTATTTATACAAAGTCCTAAGCAAACTCCTCATTATTGAGGATCTTTATTCCTCTCCTTTGATCCATAATATTCTCAACTGATTGGCTAACCATAGTCCACATATCCCTCCTTCAAATCTCCTTCATATCATGAAGATAATTTTGAATTTGATCTTTGGGATCCACATAAGAGGGCCTTGGAAGCTTCCAATGAACCTACACATGTCACACAACTCTTTCCACTTTTAAGGTATAAGCATATGCATATTATTTCCTAACTTTTGATCACAAATTCACTTAAAAACAATAGAAATTAATAACGTTTGGAAAATACAAGGGTAAACCAAATGATGATGAAAGTGAGATAAATGTAGTGACATGGTAGTGAAATGGAGCTGAAATGGAGGTGATATAATGGACATGATGGTGAAAGTGGATGTATTTTTAAGGACAATTTTGGGACCCAACACCCAGACTCTCATGTGATTGCTATTTTTATTATTTGTTATTTTCTTTAAGATTTGAATCTATTCTATGTTGGGTATTTATTTCTGTTAATGGTTAATTGCATGTGCATGAATATCAATTGATGTTAGATGAATCGATCTGATTGAAGTATACTTTATTACTGTGCGCAAAGTATATTAAATATTTCTATGATAATCTACGAATGGTTTGACATGTTAATGTGCAGATCTCTTATATCATTTTCATTAAGTCTATTTAGGGCCACTACATAAAAATTTTCCTCAGGGTGCGTAAACCCAGTTCCAATAGGCCCCCATACTACTTCGGGTGAGACGTTGGTATGTGCAAGCAGATCATTGCCGAAAGGGCCAGTAGCTGGAGGGTTTTGTTTGTTGCATGATAACTCCGAACCTGGTTCAGGAACCGTCAAGCCAACAAGGGCTTATGATTTTCCTGATATATAAGGCCTATTTTGATGAAAGGTGACCTCTTAAAGTTGAGAATATCATCTAATATTTTGATACTCTTTCAAAACTTCAAGATTTAATTCAATTGATCATCTCATTTCTCCATTTCCTTTCTCAAGGAAATAAATTTCTATTCTATCTTTTCACAATATAATTTCTCTTATTTGAACTAGCTTCTCACTACTACTTCTATCCTCTTTTCCTCTTCTAGCTATTTCTTTAGTATGGAAACTTTTATTTCATTAATATCACGATCCTTCTCTTTCTCATATTTTTTCCAATAGCTCTTTTTCTCGATCTTTGTCTAATTATATCTATTTCTTATAGGGAACTTACAATTTCTACTTGAAAGATTACTTACCAATCAACACCATCATCCTCTAGTTCTAGTTTCTCTTCTTGACTGTATTCATATTATTTATTCATAGTCTTTCCATCAATGGTTGTGAAAAGAAGTTATTCTTTGTAAATATTATCTGTGTATTCATCCCTCTCCCCTAAATAAAACCCTTTCTTCTTGGAAAATTTCCATCAAGTGTGTCTATAAGACATGCTTCTATTTTCATTCGCTTCTTCATATTTGGTATTATCCTTGCATTTTTCATATGAAAATTTAGAAAAAAATTTCCCTATTCTGCCACAATTAAAATATTTTAATGGTATTTTACCTATGTAATTAACAAATTCCATTTTCATTTTTCTCACAAAATTGTGCTTCTTCTACATATGATTCATTCCTAAAATAATCATTGATTTTAATTTCTTATGTCTTCTTTCCATCTTCGAAATATACTTCCTTCAAAGTTCACTTTTCGTTTTCTATCATGATTTCATATGTAATGATAATCCCATGTAGCTCATCCATATTCAATTTTTTTAGTTTCTTCATTTATTTAGTAAATGATTACTTTCCATAAAATTTCAAGGAGAGAGGTCAAAACCTTCTATACAATCATTGATTTATTAAATTCTTCATCAAGTTTTATAACAATATTGATAATCTCATCAACACAAATGAACTAGGAAATAATATCATGTTTATCATTCATCTTCACACTCTCAAACTAATTCTATGGGTTTGAAGTTTTCCCTCTTGACCTTATCATATCCATCATAATTGTTTGGAAGTTTTCTAAAATTTCCTTTTGATATTCAAAATGAATTAATTTGACAAATTGTCTTTCTAACAAGAAACACAAGATAACATTAATGGATTTTGCATTATTTGCACAAGCCTAGTTACAATCTTGGTTAGATCGAGGAGTTGTTGGAGATTTACAACCATCCACTAAAGATTTCCAAACCTCAATACCATCATGCATTCCATAATTCGTTATTCTTACCCTCCAGAAGGCATAAGTTATTGAATTGAATAATGTTTCTCTACTTGTGATAGAACCTTCATGACTCACCATGGTCCCTTTGAGATCTTCCTTCCAATCGTTGGACTGATTTTGAAGGAGCCTACTTTAATACCAATTGATGAATTCACGTGTATATTAGGAGGTGGGGGTTAATCAATATAATATATTTTCTTACTTATTTAAAAAATCATGAATCATAACAAAACAAAGTTATAGTTAAAATGATATATCTAAAATATATAATAATACTAAAGTTATAGTGAAAATTTTGGGCTAACCCATTTGAAGAATATGTAGAAGCATTCAATAACCCTAACTTCCTCATACCGTATCTCTAAAATTATCTGGAACAAGGTATTCAATTTATAACATAGATATCTTGATATTTCTACTATCATTGCTCCATATGTCATAGTATGAAATATCTCAAAAATGAAGGTTTAGTGAAAATGTCCAATTGACATGTTTGAAGCACATTTCACGAGAATTTAGGAACCCTATCTTCCTTAGAGAATATTTATGAAATTATTGTGAAATAAGTTCCAAAATTTATAACGCAGGTAACATCTGACCTTGCCTTTCTCTACTCCATTTTTCACAGTTTGAAACACCCTAAAAATAAATTCATGGAGAAAATTCAAAGTTGACTTGTTTGAAAAATATTTCAGGACAATTTAAGAACTCTAACTTCCTCAGAGGCTATATTTGAAAATACAATGAACATATCTTTAGCTAGGGATATTGGCTTTATCTCCTCAAGGTCTCATTATCTAGAACATTAAAAAAAAAGTATGGCGAAAAATTCAATTTGACCTGTTTGAAGTAGAATTTAAGAGATTTTAGAAACCCTAACTTCCTATACATAACATCCCTAAAAATATAATTAACAAAATTATAAAATTTATACCATAGGCACATGATTCCCTCTCTTCCATTTCCTACAAGTTTCATGTTTTGAAACATCCTATAGGAATTTTTATAGAAAAAAATGAAATGACCTATTCACTCTATAAATCACATTTTTTTCTCTCTCTTTAAATTCCTAGGAGTATTACCCATATTATATTGTCCACCACATATCTATTATTTCTTATATGGTATCTAAATGAACTCATATATTATTTAGTTATAGAGTTTCTAGGTTCAGTTATGGGGCCAACTTGTACCTTTTAGTCGGGCTTACCTAACATAATATTTGATATCTTCTCATTTATATAGAATTAAAGGGAGTTTCGTACTGCATTGGAAATATATGAAAATAATAGCTTTGAACATCTATCCTATTCTCACATTTTATCTATGTATTTATAGTGAAACTTCCTTCAAATATACGTTATCCAAATTGGGCATCAAGAAAAAAATAAGTCTCGAACAATATTTCCAGCAATATTCATCTTGAACCTTTTACCTTGCACATTTTTAACATCCCCATGTCTTTGATATCAATGAAAAAAACATGTCCAATATTATATCCCTTTGTCTTTGATATGAAGACCTTGTCATATCTGAAACAATATTATAACACTCCCTAAAATTTATTTGGGCATCACTCTTTGTCTCCCCCTAAATTTGCCATTCTCGGTCTCCCCTTGTCTTTGACATTAATTAAAAAATAGTATTCAATAGAAAACACATTAGTGAGAGAGTAATTTTTGGGTCTCAAGACCTCATTTATGATGTCATTGAAAAATGGTTCATCAATGGATCACTTACTATTATGTTTCTCAACCTTCAAAATTTGGTTCTAATTATGTCTTTTTAGGTCATGATCCTTGTGTTAAATGACCATTGGATTGGCCCATTATTATTTATTGATGGATTATACTATCCCTACAAATAAAATACCTTAAATTTATTTATAAACAATATGTTTGTACTTATGTGCTACTTTATCTAGTTATTTTTTAATTTTCTTACCACGAGGGATGAGGTCAATTATAATCTCTTCTATCTCCTTTGCTAGTCCTTTAAAAAGATTATAATCCCATGAAAAAATAATATTAATATCTTTGGAGTAAGTTTATTTTATATATCTTTTCTTTTATTGACCAATAGCCACCTATCTCAATCATCTTTGGCTATTTTTCTATATATATATTTTATAATCTATCATTTTTACATCAACACTCATTTATTCAAATTCTTATGAAACTAGTCAAAAGTTGTGATGCTCAACTTTATTATTATTTTCAATGGATATTTTAATATTTCTTATCTATTTGTTCCTTTTTTGATGATCCTTCCTCCAATTTAAACTTGCAGATATAAAATTTGTGTTCTCCATACCAATTCGATGACTACTTGATCTATAATGGAATTTGGCTTGGTTACAAGTGGATGTTGAACATATGTCAACCTTTCGGTTGCATATTTTTTAATGTTTCTTATGAATCTTCCTTTTCTAAAAATTACTTTATTTCATGTATTTCCTCAAATATTCCCTTTTCCAGTAGTACAAATTATTATTAATTGTGAAGTTCTCTTTTATATTAGACCAGATAAAGGTCTGTCCCCTAGCTTCTTCAAATTTATACCATTTATATGGTACCATACAAATTATTTGGAAACATATGGGGCCACACACACTAGTAGCTATAGCCAATCCTTCTCCATTCCTTATCACATTGGTTAAAATGGGATAGATGATTGAGTCTGGTCTTGGAAATTGGGATATTAGCATGAGAAGGTAATTTGTTCTCACCAAATATATCTATTATATATGTGTTCAAATTTATCAAAGTATAAAACCATTCAGTGCATTTTTCCCATAATCTTTTTGTTTATATATTGAATGGAAACACCAAAATTTACATCCAACCATCCACACCAATTGTTTTTGAAACCTCATTGACATAGTCTAGTCAAGAATTTCATTATTTGAATGAAAGAGGGTGAGCTAGTTATTATTTGAAACATATTGGTATTTTCTTGGGTGTTTGTCTTCCCTACTTCTCATATATTATTAGCATTACCTTTATAGAAAAATATGATTTGTTTTTTATTTATGGGGATAGCTTCAATAAAAAAGCATTCCTTGGAACTCATTAGCCTCACAATTACCATTTGTATAGTCAAATGTTAAAGTTATCGTCTATGGCCAATGCCAAACCTTGTAGTATATCTCCATTTTTTTCTTATGTTAGATTATTTTTGATGCATTACCTTACATATATTTTGAACCTCATTTTCTTCATCCTAAGCTTCAAAAAAATTCCTACCATATTTAGCTTCTAAGGGGATTACTATTTGTTGACGTTCAACTTTTAGCTGAATCTTACATTTTTCAAATAAGATAGTCACCTACATATTCCTTCCCAAATAATAATAGAATACTATTCCATAGGATGATATTCCCTCAAACATGTTGATTACTTCAAATTAAACTTCACTTAGGATACCCATTATTACCATTATTGTGCATCATAAATGTAACAACCTTGGGTTAAAAATCCATGTAATAAAGTTTATAAAGGAAAAGTAATAACCAAGGTCACGTGACACATATTCCAAGCCAAATGTTAGGAAAAAACCTAGTGATAGGGATAACTTGTGATTAATTAATGGATATGGAAATTGGAAAATGAATTGACAAAGGCTTTTCAAAGGCATGAGGAATTTATGGGAATTTTATTTATGAAAATAATGGAAAAATAGGGGAAAAATATGGTGAAACGTCACACATTGTACGTGAGAAAGAAACTGAAGGAAAATAAGGGAAAATGAAGAAAATAGAGGCCTCATTTATAAAAAGGATTTTGAGGATCAGTTCATAGTTTTATTTTTCAGTTTTAGCTTGGAGCTCTCTCTCTCTCTTCTATTCTCTCTCACATACTCTTAGACACTTAGAGTTTTCTTGGAGCACTCTTGGAGGAGTGTGGCTTACCTAGGATTTTGAGCAAGAAAGAAAAGGAAAAGTAGGAAATCACTAGAGGACAACAGGTTAAACAACTACAATGAGTTTTTTCTTGCAGGTATTAAGTTATATGTATGATTCACTTGCTATTTTTGGAATCCATGGCATATACATGTATCTATTTTTTTATGATCTTTCATTGGCAAGGAGGATTTCTTGGATGGACATTTTTTTTTCCCTTCCTTGCATTTTCCTATACATCCATGATGTTGTGGGTTTTCCCATTTTTTTTTATTGGTGCTCATGTTCCTTATGGTTTTAGGTTGAGTTACTAGTTTCTGGAGCCTTCATTGGAAAACTCTCTAGAAGCCCTGTAACAGCTTGGGTTGAGTTACTAGTCCTAGAAATGGGGTTGGAAAAAATACTTTGGAGCCCTGTACAACTTGGATGGAGATCGATCTAGTGAAGGTTAGTGATGTACTACAATAAGGTGTAGTAATTGGTTTAGGGTTGAGGTGTTTTTTCCTCTCGAATCCTTGGTTTGGATTTCTTGATTTATTCCATGAGATCCCACATTCATTCTTGGAATATGAAAGGGGGTGATTGGTTGAAAGAAATATTTTGTTCAACGCAATATATGTTCGGGTGGTATGTGGGATTCTGTGACATGGTTGAATTTTTCATATGAGAATAAGAGCTTCTTTCCTCTTGTATTTTATGATTAAATGTACTTTTTATTATGTGGATTTAATGGTTGTTCTACCATTATTATTCTATTGGTTATATGTTGGTTATAAGCATGTATTTATGACTCATTCTAGTTATGGATCCCATCATGTTTTGATTAGTAGCTGAATGGTTAATAAATGTAAGATTTTATATATTATTGTGAAACTATTATGAGAGGGAATCAAACCTTCTTAAAAAATCTAAGATAAGTATGAAGTCTCTATGTTCAAATGTGTTTTTATGAACTGTACATTTCTTGTTCACAATGGGTTTGATGAAATACATGTCATGGTTAGGATGAGTAGTGTTAGGTCCTTTTTCAATTTTTTCATTATATTCCTTATCTTCTTATTATTTATCATTTATGAGAATTTTATCAAGTTTTGGGCATAGGCCCGAGTCCTAGCCCTGAAAAAGTGGCTCATAATTTGGGGTTGCTCGCACACAAATACCTGCAAAACACCACAGTTGCATGGAGGCCTTGTTATGGGAGCGATTGGAGGGTTACAAACACATGGAGGGATATTCATGGGAGAAAATAGGAGTCTATTTTATTTAAAAAGCATGTTAACTCATGGGTTGGGATCTTGGAGTGGTTGGTTAGCCCTGACAGTGCTGTAGGTCCTGAGGAGAGTTAACTTGTTTTTGGTTTGTAAATTCGACTTCCTTAACTATACTTGGGGAGTTGAATAATATCATATTCATTCTTCATCACATGTTTACCCCAAGGAGGGTGTTACAGTTTTACAAAGTTGTATGAGAGCATGGTTAAACCCTTGGATTAGATGGGTGGAATGTGTTTTTCATGCATACATGTAAGTTTCATATGTGTTCATTATTATTATAGTCTATGTGTTTTTTATGTATACATGTCGATAGTCATTCTTACATTTTTTTGGTCTTGTAGAAGTTGATGATGTTTTTGTTGGTATGTGTTTGTCATAAATGGATGTTGGTTGTATGTGCATTGGTTATGCATGTATGTGTATATATGTTTTTATGCATCCATCATGTCTAGTTGGTGTTATATTTGTAACATCATGCATGGTAATTGGGATGACGACTGCGACGATGTCCATACAATGATATGATTATTTTTATACATCTATTGTTTTAATCGCGTTGATCGTGCTGAAAATATATCGTCCCATGAACTATACTGAGGTATGTTGGTTATGTGTTATATTGTGGTTTAGCTAACGTGATATACTTTTAGGAAGAAAAAGATCAAATATGACTAGAAAAATGGTGGACTATAGTTCATCAGATTCTCCCTAGAGATCATATGGTCAACATGGATATGGGTACTCTCCTGATATTGCAGACACCTTGAGAAGTTTCAAGGAAGAAATAAGGAGTTTCAAAGAATATAATGACATAATCATTCAGTCATGGGAGAGAATTTCCAAGGCACAGGAGAAACAATTAGACATTAATGCAGTCATCCTTCAAATATTTTCACACTTGCAGAGACATGGACCACTTATGATCAGCCAAGGACAGGAGGAAAGGACTAATCGAGCCTAAGGTAATAGGTCTCATGGTGGGCATCGGTCGGATAGAGATGACACGGTCATAGATGACATATTCTTGGATACACATGATAGACGAGGTAGAGGACATGGGATTTGCTCCAATTATGGTTCAGACATGTACCATGCTCATCATCACTATCATCCTTATAGGAGGAGTGACAAGGGTTATTTATCGAATGTTTTCAAGAAAGAAAAGTCACCTGTCACATACCCCTCATTCCAAATCTCATTCATTATTTTTTAAATATCATACTGAGACTATATCGTTACTAACAATATTTCAATGATCAAGAGAAAGAGAATTAAATATGTTTGGATCTTAAGTTATTAATGGAGTCCACTACCTCTATCTATGAATCATATATTCCTATTTTATACTCTTATCATCATAATATTTCATGATGGGGGAGATCCATTACCTTTCTAGGTATAGTGAACACCAACATTTTGTAAGTTTATTTTAGCTCCTTAAGGAACTTTTACATAATAGCTGCATGATATATGGTTATGTTATGATATGTTGTCAGGAAGATCACTTTTGTTTCCTACATTTTTATATATGTATTATTAACTCATTTGATATCATGCCCGTGCTTGGATTTTAGTATAATATTCCATATCTAAATGGAATTAAATGTCATGTATATTCGCCTAGGTTGTACCTACATAAGGTAGATACCTAAGATTTTATTTCTCACTCTGCTTTATAGGAAACATTAGAGAAGTATTAATGTTTTTGGCTGTCACCACTACATATCCACCGCTATGCCAACTTCTACATTTAATCCCTTAGATATAATTATATTGGATTAATCTTTATAATGATCTAGGAACTTCAACTAAAATGTGTATACCTACCCATACCTATACATCAATATATGAAAATGAAAAATCGAAGAGGACTCGAGACATTATGTATTGTTATGTGTATAATTAATATTTCAACCATGGATTTAGGTCTACCATTCCTTTCTATAAATGGTAAACTCAACAGAATATGGAACCAATCATGTCATCTGAATAAGCATCAGGTGCTAATATTGTGGAGGAATCGATATCAGTTTGGGGGTATGCATTTTGTTATTTGGGTTTGATAATGATGCCTTCTAAGTTTCTTCCTTTTTGGTAAAATGATTTCATTCTAGACCCCCCTTACTATTTACAAGTCTCTACATAATGTTTTTCCTTTAGCATTACCTTACATCCAGCATGACTATGCCAAACACCCCTTTAATTGAACCTCATAAATATCTTTAAATTAACCACCTAGATTCATTCAAGATACACCTAACGCAAAGTACTAAGCTCTTCCATGCTCAGAGACCACCACCAACTTAACCATTGGGCATAGGAAAAAAAACTAGAGTCACGTTCTATGCACATGGGTCTGTAAAATTTCAGGTTCATCGATAAGGATGCATGACATTCATCGAACAATGGTTGCTCCTCCACACCAACCTTGATTTCATATAACCCTCTCCTTTCACTTGTTTGACATTTTTTCTCGTTGCCTTCCTGACCATCATCGTTCTGGGTTCCCCCATTTCCACTACGAAGCTAGAGTATTTAGTAATTTTTTCCCCTTTTCTTTTGTTTTGAGTATTTTTTACTCTTCTAGATATATCCTTTATCGTCATGATGTAATGTTCCAAATTTTTCTTCAATAAATTGGAACATTAAATTTTGTCTAAATACATTTTAGAAGATGAATAATTGGGTAAGGAGGCCTAAAGATAATAAAAACATAAATAAAATCCCTCTAGTATGAAAATGGATCAACCATGGAACCATATTTCACACCCTCATGTGTGAAAGGAGATATTTGCAAATAGGTTTGACCAAGTCAACCAGCGCAGGGTATGAATTGGAAAGCACTACATAGGAAGGAAGCTTCTAGAGGAAGGGAAGCTTCTAGAGGAAGGGCCCATGAGGAGACTGCAATTGCTATATAAATGGAGGGGAGGAGAGCTACTTCCATTCATGCATATGTTTATGATATTGAGTTGGTAATTTTGACTTCTTGAGCACGTTGGTTGTTTAACTAGTATGCAGCACTGTTTAGTGCACCGAGTGTCTCCATTTCGATATCTCACCCTCAGCCCCCGGGGAATTCGAGTGCCTGCTCGGGTGAGGTTGTACCACAATTATTTTGGTTCGTGACTAGAGCATCATCCTCTAGGACAGCGTTATTGCTGCATCAACATAATATTGTGTTGTAGGGTGTTGCCGTGGAGACTCCACAACACCTCTTTCATCGCTTGTTTTTCAGAGGGGGAGTATTTCTTGCATTTGGAGGATCAGTTTGGAAGATTGAGAGCTTATTTGAAGATCTTGGCATCAGGCCAACACATATTATTTCCCCTAATGTGCAGTTTTCTCCAATAGCTACATTATTTTCATAGCGCATTTGCTGCGGGGTTTTGTAGATTGATTGGAGGGTGGGATCTCAAGTGTAAGGATCAGCCTTCCACTTTGGAGATCCATTGGAGGAGTTCTACTTCATATTTTCATCATCTTCAGCCTTCTCTACTTAGATCTAGATTTGAATTGCATCTGTTGCCCAGCAACTCCGGCATTTTTTCCATTTTGTATGTTTCAGCCAATCCCTCGGAGGATTGATGTATTTTTGCTTATAAGGGTTAGAGCTTTACTACCCTCATTTATATGAGCTGATATTATCATATTAAATAATTTTTAATGCAGAGTTGTAGTAGACTACATTATTTTCTGCAGTCCTAGTTTTGGTCATTCTCTTGTCTTGCAACACCTCAATCTTGAGGAATTTTCTATGTAAAACTGTTGTTTAACCTTGCTTAATGCCTATGCCATTTTCATAAACTCATTATCTGATTTTTCATACTTTTTTACATCTTATACCTTTAAAAAATATGCTTCCCTTGCTTCAGTAAATTTCTGCATACTCAAAGTCATGGGAAACTAGGGTTTTTCTTGACTATTCGGGAAGGAGGAACTGTTTAACTTAGTAAAATGCCTTTTTTTTTCTTAAATTCGACATGAATATCCATATTTACCTAATATAACATATTACAGAACCTTGACCCTTAATTTTATGCATATTTTCATATACACTCATTTTAGGGCTGAAATCCTCACTTTTCCCCACCTTTTTCCCCATAAAAGCTGAGTAAAGGTTGTGGCAGTATTTGGAGTGGGTTTATAAGTGTTTTTAAGAATTTTTTATGATTTTTGAAGCACACGTTCTTGAATAATGCTTTTTTCAGACATGATTTGCTGAGAAATCCATTTTTGGGATATTACAGTGGTATCAGAGCTCATATATGCGTTTGCATATTGCTGGAAGTCACTTTTGAGTGGGATTCTTCAAGCCAATATATAGAAAGAGTCTAGAAAGGGCCAGGTAGCCTTTGGATCTTGTCCTCTTTCAGAGGTGGAATATCCGGTAAATGCCCTCCCAGTCCATCTCTGGTTGGAGTTTGTCGTGTTTAGAGATATCCCCGTAACGAGATATTATAGGTTTAACTTAGCTATAATGCTTTGTTTGAACTAAAATTTGGATCGTAGTTCCCTCATGACCTAAGATATCAGATCCAACCATCCCCATCCCCCTTTTTTACGCAAATCTATGATATTAAGGTTTTTAGTGCATAAATTGTTGATTTTCCCCATCCTTTGGATTGTAAATCTGAATTAAAGTGGCAGATATAGTTAAATATTATGTATTTATCTTCCTTACACTTATTCTAAGCTTATTCATCACATCAATACCATTATACAATTGATGTCTTGCTGAATCCCTAATTTTGGGATATTATAGAGGTATCAGAGCATAGTTATGGCTCAGCCTGTGGAGCTAGTTATCTACAACACCAGAAGATAAAACCATGGGTACATTTTTCTATGAAAAAAGAAGGTAGGAATAATCTTACCCACGGTAGAGGTGACAAATATGGGGATCTCACAACAGTGTGACCAGGATTCAGCAGCCCTCAATAGGCCAACCAGGATCACAATGCCTACATTCTTACCTCCAGTATCGAGTGAGAAAGGGATGCAACATGATCATATACCCTTTGGAGACTATTTCCGTAAATGGCAGTCCATGGGGGAAGACTTCGGAGCAGCTTTTCCTTTCAAATATTACTATCATCTCAGGCAGGATGAAAGTGAATGGAACAATGGGGGATCTAGCACGCAGAGTTCAAAGTTGCAGCATACCACTGGGAGGTCACCTTTTCCCATATATGAGGGATCCACTGATCCCTGTGAGTATAAGCCCAAGAAGATCAGAACATTGAAAAGGATGAGTTCATTGTCATCTATTTTCAGATCCAGATGAAATGCATCCACCTTTGAGGAGGTCAAGAAGATTAAATAAAAAGAAGACGAAGTACCATGCGCTTCCTACTCCCATCAAGAAGAAGATATTGAGCATGGAAGATATTTGGATTATCAGATTCTCAGTGATTACATTGTTGAATATAAATCTCAACCTAGAGCCTTCAGGGAGACTCTAGATTTTCCTCATTTCATCCAGCTGAAGGAAGAGAAGAGGCCATGCAGCAGAAAATAAATCAAAGGAAATAGATTTTTGTTGTCTACCTTTGATGGGTCATCTAATGCAAGAACTTGGGTGAGAAAGTTAGAGGCATTTTTCCTACTACATCTTGTAGCAGGGAAAGAAGCTATTGAAATCTCAGCGCTGCACTTGGAGGGAGAAGCATATGATTGGTGGTGCAGCCACTTGAGCCATGCAAGGGTGGAGACTTTTGCAGAGTTCACTCAAGGGTTGATCCAAACCTTTGATGGAGAAAGAACAAAGAAAGAAGAGATCAGATCACCTCTTAAGGAGGCTTGTGATAACGCTGTCACTCTCATGGAAAAGCAACCACATGCATCAACATTTGGGGCAGCCAAGACTTTTGAGGAAGGGACTCTTGCAGCCCTACAAGAAGTTCCAAATGCACATCAAGGTATGAAAATATTTCCACTTTCCATTGTTGCAACAAACTCTTTTGATCAATGTGGAGATTTACTTTTGCATGACCAAGAGTCAAATCTCATTGCCACTATAGAGCAGCTTGGTTGCACTACGCTGTGCAACATGGAAACACTCAAGAAGGAATCAAACCATCATTCTCATGAGCCATTGTTGGATTGTAAATCACATTGGAGGTTGGGTTTGAAGCCTTGAATATTGATGGTAGACATCTTGGAGTTAGAAACCTTTTATCCCTTCAAGATGACACTTTCTCAATGAGCTCCTCTCAGCTCAAAGAGAAACTTCTACTTTTAGAACCAAGAACTCATTGGTTTTGGAAGACTATGGATGAAAGGGAGGTCTCAAGGAGAGATCTCATTGGAGATGCACTTCGACACACAATGGAATGCAATGCTTTTCTTCCGTTCTCACAAGAGAATATAGAAGATGGATGACATCTTAGGATGCATAACATCTCTCATGCTTTTGTTGGACATCCCTTGAGCCATACAGATCATGATGGGAGGATTTTTCCTACCACCTATTTGATTCTTGATAGGGTCTCATTGATCCTTGAGAAGCTTGCATTTCAAAATCCCATGAAGTTCAAAGATAGGAATTTGATTTGGGAGGATGGTAGCCCTCATGGGAGGAGTAATAGGATGAGGAGAAGAAGGAGGCATCCACATGTGATTGAGTGGATGTGGTTGATGAGCAAGGAACTAGGAGGCTATTTACAGATCTATGATACTGGGTAGCAGGAGGCTTAGCTGCACTGGTTACTCTTGAAAGAGTTTGGCCATCACTTGGAAAACACTCTTCCTAAGAGTGGGAGGATGGGGAAAAGATGGCAGGATACTTGCATCATTGAGCAGCATAGAGAATGGATGCATGATGTTGATGTGTCTTCATCACATGAGTTGTATGATGGAAGTATGAGGAGGCAACAAAATACTTTGTTGCTTTGCCTTGGAGAGCAAAGGGCAGATTTTCTCTCACACTTTGTATGATGTTGGAGGAGGAGGGGATGGCACTATCTCCTTGGTCTTTGATGATGATTGGGAAGAACTTCCATCTTGGGAGGTATTCCATATTTTTTGTAGCATTAATGGAAGAATCTTTGACAAGGAGCATGTCAAAGAACATAGTTGTGTATTGACATGGGCTTGTTTTCATAAGCTCACAGCGTTGTCACCTTGGAGTAAAGACCTATGGATGAAGTGTGCCCAGCAGAGATATGGTGGATCCATAACCCATAGGTCCCAGGATTACATCATATTTGTTTCACTTGATGAACAAAGAGGAGGTAATGATGATAGAGACATCTATGGCATATTCTTCTTGACTTGGGTTTTCAAGCATAAGGAGGATTATCGTTTTGCAGCACATGGTTCATTCTTCTTCATAGCATGCCAAAACACTATGAAGGACTCATGTATGGACCCATGTACCATCTTAATTCCAACATATGGTGATAATATTGTTTATACATTCATTTATTTTCACACTCTTACCATTCTTATGCAGTGCATTGCTTCACAAGAGTGCAAGCTCATCAAATTGCTCCATGAATTGTATTGGGCCAATCTACATGATGGAGGCAGCCATCTCTTTTTTTGCCTTGGGAAAACGTTTTATCACTACATATATATTCAGTTTCTGACATGCATGATTAACCATATAAAAAAAAACATTTTTTCATGTACTTTTATCAAGAAGCAACTTGCAAAACTGCGCTGTCACTACTGGGAAAACTGTTGGTACCTTCTTGCATCACTTCTAACCTTCAACATTTTCTTCCTTTTGCTTTTGATCATGTCTCCATTTGCTGATATAGATCAGATTTGTATGGGAGGTTGATTATGTGGGAGACACATGAGCTGGATGTGTCTGTGAGCAGGAAGAATTCTCACAATTTCTGCACTACATGTTCTAATGGGAGCATGAGAGGAGATATGGCCACCACAACCAAATATTTGTTCTCTTTTGAGGTGGGACATAAGATTGATAATGATCCATTGTATAGCCATGGGAAAGTGCTTGATCATGTATTATTGTTGTTACAGTCAGCCATTTGCTATCCTTTAGTAGATGTGATGAATCATGGACATTACTTGCCACGTAATTTTTTGAAGTTGCAGTGGATGAGACTGTGTTGTATCCTTGTGAGAAATTGTTCGCATCATGTATTATAATGTAAAACCTTCAGAAAACCTTTCATTAGGATGTTACATGATTACCATATCCTATTCTTCATGAATGGATTGTTTTGGCCCAGCTTGTTCTTCATTGTTGGAGGAGCCTTTTTTGGAGGATTGTTCTTCACTTTGCCATTCGAAGGCAATAATTTTGCAGCCCAGGATAAGCATACACTCTACACTTGTCATGATTGGAGATAAGGATAGCATGGGGTAAGCTATGATGCTTGCCAAGTTCAAATTTTCAGCCCACCTTCATTACTGGAGCTTGAGGTGGAAGGAGATTTTTAGGAGTTGCCTTGTTGGGAGGTGGCTCATTTTGTTTGGATGATTACTTGGGGATGGAGGAGCCACATGAGGGAGATGTTCCTCATTATATTCTAGATTCCATGCCTTGAGTGGAGATTCTTTAGTTCTACCCTTGTATTTGCTTGGGTACAAGCAACATTTGGGAGGGGAGGATTGTAATGTTCCAAATTTTGCTTCAATACATTGGAACATTAAATTTTGTCTAAACACATTTTAGGAGATGAATAATTGGGTAAGGAGGCCCAAATATAATAAAAACATAAATAAAATCCCTCTAGTATGAAAATGGATCAGCCATGGAACCAGATTTCAAACCCTCATGTGTGAAAGGAGATATTTGCAAACAGGTTTGACCAAGTCAACCAGTGCAGGGTATGAATTGGAAAGCACTACATAGGAGGACAGCTTCTAGAGGAAGGGAATCTTCTAGAGGAAGGGCCCATGAGGAGCCTCCAATTTCTATGTAAATGGAGGGGAGGAGAGCTATTGCCATTCATGCATATGTTTATGATATTGAGTTGGTCATTTCGACTTCTTGAGCACACTGGTTGTTTAACTAGTCTGCAGCACTATTTAGTGCACCGAGTGTCTCCGTTCGGAGATCTCACCCTCAGCCCCGGGGGACTTCGAGTGCCTGCTCGGGTGAGGTTTTCCCATCATTATTTTGGCTCGTGACTAGAGCATCATCCTCCAGGATGCGTTATTTCTGCAGCAGCATAATACTGTGTTGTAGGGTGTTGCCGTGGAGACTCCACAACACCTCTTCCATTGCTTGTTTTTCAGAGGGGGAGTCTTTCTTGCCTTTGGAGGATCAGTTTGGAAGCTTGAGAGCTTATTTGCAGATCTTGGCATCAGTCCAACACATATTTTTTCCCCTACTATGCAGTTTTCTCTAATAGCTACATTATTTTCAGAGTGCATTTGCTGCCAGGTTTTGCAGATTGATTGGAGGGTGGGATCTCAAGTGTAAGGATCAACCTTCCACTTTGGAGATCCATTCGAGGAGGTATAATTCAGATTTTTCATCATCTTCAACCTCCTATACTTATTTCTATATTTTATTTGCAGTTGCTGCCCAACAACTCTGGCATTTTTTCCATTTGGTATGTTTCAGCCAATCCCTTGGAGGATTGATGTATTTTTTCTTATAAGGGTTAGAGCTTTTCTCCCCTCATTTATCTGAGATGATATTATCATATTAAGTCATATTTAATGTAAATTTTTAGTAGACTACGTTATTTTCTACAGTCCTACTTTTGGTCATTCTCTTGTCTTGCAGCACCTCAATCTTAAGGGATTTTCTATGTAAAACTATTGTTTAACCTTGATTAATGCCTATGCCATGTTCCTAAACTAATTATATGATTTTTAAAACTGTTTCATATCTTATAAATTTATAAAATTCCCTGCCCTTGCTTCAGTAAATTTTTTCATACTCAAAGTCGTGGGAAATCAGGGTTTTTCTTGACTAGTCGGGAAGGAGGAACTGTTTAATTTAGTAAAACACCTTTATTTTTGCTTAAATTAGACATGAATATCCCTATGGACCTAATATAACATATTCCAAAACCTTGAACTTTAATTTTATTCATATTTTCTTATAAACTCATTTTAGGGTCGAAATCCTCACTTTTCCCCACCTTTTTGCCCATAAAAGTTGAGTAAAGGTTGCGGAAGTATTTGGAGTGGGTTGCTGAGTGTTTTTAAGAACTTTTTTCTGATATTTGAAGCACACATTCCTGAAGAGTGCATTTTTCAGGCATGATTTGCTGAGAAATCCAATTTTGGGATATTACAGTGGTATCAGAGGTCATATATGCATTTGCATATTGCTGCAAGTCACTTTTGAGTGGGATTATTCAATAAGATCTATACATAGAGTCTGGAAAGGGCTAGGTAGCCTCCGGATCTCGTCCTCTTTCAGAGGCGTAATATCCGGTAAATGCCCTCCCAGTCCATCTCTGGTTAGAGTTTGCCGTGTTTTAGAGATATCCCTGAAACGGGATATTACAGGTTTAACTTAGCTATAATGCTTATTTTGAGCTAAAATTGAGATCGTAGGTCCCTCATGAACTAAGCTATCAGATCCAACCGTCTCCATCCCCTGTTTTTATGCAAATCTCTGATATTAAGCTTTTTAGTGCATAAATTGCTGATTTTCCCCATCCTTTGGATTGTAAATCTGAATTAAAGTAGATGTTGTAGTTCAATATGATGTATTTGTTTTCCTCACGCTTATTGTAAGCTTATTCATCACATCAAGACTGTTATACAGTTGATGTCTTGTTGAATCCCTGATTTTGGGATATTACACATGAGCATTCGGCTCACATATTTCCCTGAGCTAGGTTCATTATTTTCACTGATTTTTTCAAGTTATTCCTAGGGTGTCGAAATATCCCAAGTAATCGATTTAGCTAAAATTTTGCATTTTTATCTTCTGATTAATAAGAGTATATCAATTTTATGTTTAATTAGGCACTAGGTTAATATTTGTGGTGAATGGTATTACCTATTTCTAAGGGAATTTGTGTGGGGAGACATTAAAATCATGGTTAACGATTGTACGCCCTCTCTTATGGGGTTTTTGTAGTCAATATGATTAGGGAATGACCACAACTTCTCATTTTATCTTTTTTAGGTAAGCTATATATATTTTTTCCTTGAACATATACATATATTTTATTTATGGCCTGTATTGTTCCTCTTAGTTCTAATGCAGGAATTTTTCTAGGAAGCAATGAAGAGAAGGAAACTAGAAATTTAGGTGCTAAGTTAGTAATAGCTACTATTGTCATAGAAGAGCTAGGGTTATTTCATTATTAGAGAATATACCATGGTTTTATTGACTCTGCACTGAAATGTGGTTTTTCGTGGTTGTCTTCATAGGCACACACACACTTATTCATCCTCTGATACCTCGTATGGGTAATCAGTTTTTTCATCGCCTGACATATCACGTTTTTTCATAGGTTGGTGGGTTTCCGACTCCTTTCTCCTTTGCATTACCCAATTCAACATTTGAGTGGTTCGTGGTTGATATGATAAAAGCCTGGATTGTTGGTGCCCAAATGACATGGTCCCAACCAAATTTAATGTCCTCTATCTTATTCTATTTAACTAGATACTTTTCACATAGAATGGTTATACTACTAGTAAGTTGGGGTTCACTTGTAATTTTGTGACTAGAAGCAAGATATTTTTCCATGACTACTTAGCCTAGCTATTTTTATTTTGTTATTTATGTTTAGAATATCGCAATACACTTGAGTTTCTAACTTGAATAACATGTAAGCTTTCTTTTTGAACCTATTCTAGTTTTAGTTTGAATGACCAATAGACATTGTTCTGATATTATATTTACTAAGGATGTTCAACTTAAATTTATTTATGAGTATGTTTTTTGAACGCTTTCTATGTCCTGTAAATGACACAAGGTCGATGAAAATATACCAGAATATATACATATACTTCTCTTTTTTATCTTACTCGCCATATTCTTTTGTTAGCCTATCAGTACATAGTGGAATATATATTGCATTTTGATGTAAACTCACTCTCACTCCTAAATTTTACCCTTTCCATCGGTTGGGCATTGGAAGGTTGACCTTGAACTTAGAAGATTATCTAAAGAAATTTCCCAAGATGCTATGAGTACTAAAGGGCCTAAAAATTCATTTAATTTTAATTTTCCTTCTTAGTATCCATAATTTCCACAGAGGAAAATAGTAATCCCAATCATAACAACAATTACATGAATAATAAGGCTAGAAGTAAATAGGAAATGTTAACAATGTTGAATTTTAGTTTGTCTTATTACATCAAAACCTAAAAAGAAACATTAGCCAAGATGATTAGAAAGTATAGGATCAGAAGCAAGCGTTGGTCTCTCTAATTCATGATTTTTGAAATTCGATGTCCCATGGATTTTAAAAAAAGATGATCTTTCTTTGGAAAAGGAAGTTATAATCGGTGTGAGGGTGTCATCTTCATACAAGTCTTCACTATGACGCTGGTTCACCATGGATGACCATTTGTTAGGGTTGAAATCACATGACCATTTGAATCTTCTAAGAGTATGTATAATGTCAAAAGAATGATTTTATTATTTTTATATAAATAAATTGTATCCCATGCAGGGATCATAAAACATAACTAATTTTTTATATTACTCCACGTGTTTATGACTTTGCAATGTCATTATCCTTTGTTCATGCATGGGTGTGTGACACATGAATTCCCCCAAGACCTAAGACGTCAAAGGATATTCATGTGGCTATAATTCCACGGTGGCATCAAGAGATAGTTGATATTGTTTGTATTTTGAGAAGGAACTACCGACAAGTTTCATGGACTTGCAGGTTCATCTTGTAATCCACCTAGTATATGAGGTTGAATTATTTGGGGTGGTTTATTGGCATTGGATGTTCTTCTTAGAGAGGTACATGAGGAAATTGAAAGGTTTTGTTCGAAAAGGGGAAAAACGCGAGGGGTTTATGGTAGATGGGTACATATCATATGAGTCTTTCTATTATGCCAGTGAGTAAATCAAGAAAATCGACAACAGACCAGGTGCGATGATTTGGGACGATGAAAGGGATGAAGGAAAAATAGAAGGGGAGCTTCTCCAAACGAATGAAAAAGGGCGCTTGATAAAGAGTAAGTGACTTATAAATTGTAAAATTTACACAAAGTAAATATTCATGTCTAACTTTGATATAATGTATATTTTGATCTCATATGTACTATATGTCTATTTGATCTCATCAATGAATGCATAAAATGAAGCAATCAATAAATTCATTCTTTAAAATTCTGAAGGAGACATAATCGTGGGTCGCATTGTATGAACAAAAGAGGATGAAATGGGATAGTGACAAGAAAAAATTCAGACAGTTGAATGGTATAAGTGTGCCTTATCCAAATCATTTAACAGAAAATATGCCAAAAATATCCCCCAACAATTGGGTTGCTAACGAAGTCAGAGAGAAATACGGTGCAACCAGTCATTACCTACATGCTTAAGAGGATGCACTAAACATAGGGATTGGGTGCAACCACTCGGTAATAATATATTTATGTACATTTTAAACTTAATAATGGACCTTTGAAATGTAATTACATCTATATTTCATATTTTAACTGTTGGTTATTATAGGACACATGATACTATGATTTTTAAACTTTTTTATAGCTGCATTTGTTCAAATATATGTGGGCATATGGACACCATTTTGGCACATAAAATGTCGATGATGGACACCTAGCACAAGACCGTGAAGTGAAATTCAAGTTCGATCAAGCTAATCGATCTAGCCACCATGATCAAAACCTAGTACAAGGGATGTTAGGCTACATCGGAAAGATACAAGAGATCATTGGAGTGGATTTATCTTATTTCCAATATATTATTTTTATGTGCAAGTGTTGGGACACATTTTATCAGAATAATTTAAAGGAAGATTGCGATAGTAGGTTGATATGTATCAACTCTAGAAGTGGTATAAAGCTAAGGAGCCCTATGTTTTCCCCAAACAATACAACCAGGTGTTTTTTTTACCTAGATGTGTTGGAGGGATTGGTGGTTCGTATTGAGACATGACCCTAGTTAAAAACATATTTTTGAGAGTGATAGTGTTATCATGCCAAGCAAGATGGAAGATAATGAGGGTGATCATTATAACCGAGAATGATATGGTACATGTGTTATTTCATCATTTATACTTTTAAGATGGGTTTTCATAAATAAGACAACTTAATTATCTTATAACTAAGACTCTCTTTTAGAAACATTATAATATGTATTTTAAATTAGTTCATAATTTTCATTGTGTTAATGTAACTTAAAATCATTTCACTTGATAATTTGCAATTGTGTTGATCTCAAAAACAATGATGTATTGGATAAATTTTTTTTTTTTTGGTATGTAAGATCATAATAAAATAATGATAATTCTAAAGCACATGAATTTATTTTCATTATTTTCTAGGCTTTATTATGTTACAAAAATTCATATTATTCTAGATTTATTATTTTACAATTATACATATTCATACAAATTTACAATTTTACAATGATGGTAATTTAACAATATTTATGATATACATTTTACTTAAGGTATTTATGGTTTGAAATTGACAATTAATTTACAATTTTACAAATTTACAAATTTATAAATTTTATTAAAATCATTTCACATTAATACAATTAAAATTTTACAAATATTTTACATACAATTACAATTACAATTAGAATTAGAATTACAGTAACAATTTTACAATTTCACATATAATTACAATTACAATTTTAGAATTTTACATACAATTACAATTACAATTTTAGAATTTTACATAAAATTACAATTACAATCACAATTTTACCATTTTACATATATACAATTACAACTAAAATTACAAATAGAATTAGAATTGGAAATACAATTACAATTACAATTTTACAATTTTACATACAATTACATTTTGACAATTACAATCATTTCACATTAATACAATTAAAATTTTACAAATATTTTATATACAATTACAATTAAAACTACAATTAGAAATAGAAGTAGAATTACAATTACAATTGCATTTACAATTTCACAATTTCACATACAGTTACAATTAAAATTACAATTACAATTTTACAATTTCAATATAATTACAATTAAAAATAAAAGTAAATTTACAATTACAATTTTACAATTTTACATATATACAATTACAATAAAAATTTCAATTACAATCATTTCACAAAAATTAAATATTACAATTACAATTAAAATTACAATTACAATTTTACATACAATTAATATTAAAATTTCAATTACAATCACGACATAATATTTAATAAATATCATGATTTAATATTAAAAAAAAATATCACAATCAAGATAACTATCGCACAAACATCATATTTGTCTAAGCAACACATTCAAATTTGCTAACATCACCTAATCATCGTGATCATGATCATCTAACAAAACACAACGATTGTATAACATCATCACAACACAAACATCAAATATACATCTCATGTCAAATAACTACTATCACATACACATCTATATGCAAGATGCACATTAAATGAAGATATCTAACATGACCTAACAATATACACATTATGATGATCACCAACATGTAAATAAAGTACAACTACAACATGAACATAAAATACATGGACTATATATATATATATATATATATATATATTTATATATAATGTCAAAAATATACAACTATAATATACATGTTAGATATCAGCTGGTGGTACATCAATAGTAATACTAGTGGAGGCTTGCTCAGTTAACGGTGCAGCCTCGACATGCTCAGATAGATGTTGATCATCATGTGCCTGCTAATCTGGAGGTGCCTCATGCTGATCAGGATCAACTGCCTGCTCATGATTACTCGACATGGATGGTCCAGCCTAATCATGATCATGACTACTGGTTGCTGCAGGCTGCTGATTATGCCTTGACATGGATGTTCCAGCCTGCTCATGATCATGACTGCTGGATGTTGTAGGCTGCTCATGATGACTTGATGTGGATGGTCCAGCCTGCTCATGATTATGACTATTGGTTGATGTTGCAGGTTGCTCATCTCCGGTGTGAGGTGAACGATGATCACTACCCTGATCGTGATCGTAATATGATGTGTCATTTCTTGACTGTCAACACACTACATCTCGACCACGTCTACGTCGAAAGACCCTCCTCAACCATGCCACTAAGTTAGTAGCTCCAAAAACATGCCACATCAGGGTCAACATTTCATGTGGCATGCCTCTCCATATCGTTGTTAGCCTATCATCCTCCTATATCTCTCTGATAGTGGTCAGCCTGACTCCCTCCTCCACAAGGAGTCGACATAGTTGGTCACCGAACTCCATCCTAAATCTAGTTTTAGGCCTATGCCTCACACCAGCTGGTACCTGTGCATGATCATGAGGACCAGGTCTATCTACACCAGGCTGATCCTCTGCATCTTTCATCTCCTGATCGTCATCATGATCCACACCTGGATCATTTAGTAGTGGTGACATCTCATTGCCAACAAATGACCCAATATCTTTAAAATATATACAAGTACACAACAATAACTAGACAATTTCATTAAATTTTTTAATAAAAACATGTTAAATAACATGTTAGAATAAATTTAAAGAAAACACTGATATTACCTCTGTCATCCAACGACTCATAATCTATGAAGATTATGTTCAAACACCCTCGCTAATCCAAAGAAGCATATAGACAAGGGACAAGAATGAAGGCATGATCATCAACATTAAATAGTAACTCCAGTGCATCATGCGATATCCTTGCAAAAAAGTCTGACTAGCCTCTCTTGGGCATTATCTGTCCCCACATCTTCATCCGTACATTCAGCATCATCCTACGAGGTTTCCGAACAAAATTAGGCCTCGTCTCTGGAAACCTCTCAAAAAATAAACAAAATAGCTCTAAAGCAAAACAGAAGCTCACCCTCCCTTGTGCCTCAGCACGATATATATCTAAAGTTGTACAGAACAGCTGAAAAAAAATCGTAGACCACCTCACAAGTCGTGGTGCCTCTAATAAAGAATCAACATAAAATAAAAGCGAGTAACTAATGCATTGCTAGTCACTGATATGGTTTTCAATGGTCAAAATCAATAGTGAGAGGCACCTCACCTCCTCTCCACCAAATGAAACAATACGTAACTAACCACAGGAGACCTGATATCTGTAAGAGATAGTATATCAGTGATAATGTATCTTCGGGAGTACATCAAGTGATTCTCTACCGCATAGTTGATGGGGACATCTAGGAATGAGGGAAAATCCTGCCCTCTCCTCGATAGGCCAATTATAAAATATATGTCCTCCTCAGTGGGCACATAGCTTGTCGGTGGGCAGTTCATTTGAAGATAAGTCCTCGCAATAACCCACTATGGCCCGTCAGGGATTTAGCCTCCTCATAGAACTTGAGGGTGCCTACCTCCCTTAGGAGCATTTGGGTGGCTATTTTAATAGGGTGAGGGTACATATCTCTCTCCCTCTCTCGCGCCTCCCATAGGCGAACGACATTATACTAGTATGTCATATGTTCTTGTTGTCCCCTCTCTTCTCTCCTTTGATGTCGTTGAATGATTCACATATTAAATACAATTTTTTTATTAAATGAGACATGTATTTACAAATATATATATATATATATATATATATATATATATATATATATAATTAAAAAAAAAAACCATCCGATGTGCCAAAAAAAGCAGTCATGCACCTGTACCGGTGCGTCTATTTTTATCACGCATCGCCCATAGTGTGCCTGGAAATTTTCAACATACCACACAACATGAACTATACTTTTTCAAGTGGTGCATTGATGAAACTATCCATCTCGGGGTGGATAATTCTGTCAATGCACTGCTAAGCATCAGTTAATGGACAATAGTTGATTATGTACAAATTTGGGAGGGCGGTGTGCTGAAAAAACTACTAGCCCCGGGGTGGATAGTTTTGTCAGCACAACACCCACCTAGCATCATTACACAATAAATCATGTGGTGGTATAACCAAATGCACCATTGACTTTGTATAAGTATCAGGAGGGCAGTGTGCTGACCAAACTATGCGTGCTGGGGCGTATAGTTTATTCAGCGCACCGCCCTCCTAACATCAGTATATGGTCAATGGTGTAGTCATTTATATGATTGCACCATTTAATATGTTGAATTTTGGGTGGGCGGTGCGTTGACCAAGATATATGCCTCGGGGTACATATTTTGGTCAGCGCATCGCCCTCCCGAAATTGGACATAGTCAACAGTGTGACCGTTTAACATATCGCACCGCAATTTATGTATTTTAAAAAAAACATGGTGTGTTGTTTCGGTACCAGACTAAAACCAATATGGTTACCATTAGGAAAAATCATGGTGCGACCTGTAAATTTACAGGCAGCATCGCGAACCGGTGTGAGCCGAACAGCTTGAGAGCACCGCGCGGGAGTTTTTTTTTTTTAATGGTGAATTTTAAGTTTTTTGACATAACTAATCCTTTAAAGAGTTTAATTATGGATAAACAAGTAAAATACCTTTACATTTGGGCATCGAGGAGGCATATTTGTTATAGAATTTTCAAAACTAAATTTTCCTACCATTTTCCAAAATTCCAAATCGAGATGGTGGGAAATGGACAACAGTGCAATAGGAGCATCGATGGCAGGGCATCTCACAGAAGGGTAATTTTCGTTGGTGCTTGAGATCTCTAGAGCACTAAAGAAGTGAAAAATGCATATTTTGGCCGTAATTTATTTTTTATTTAACCTTGTTCTGATTTGTGGGTTTTTGAGGCGTACCGGGTGGTTTCTGCCAGCCGCACTGGGCTGTTTAAGTTTTTTTGTGGGATTTTAGGATGCAACGGAGAAAATTCTATGTGGAGCACTGATTTGCTATAGTAATTAGACGTATTGGATAGTTTTGTATGGAGAGCACGGTATCTCGATGTGCCAATTTATAGTATGCACCAGTGCGGTGTAGGATAAGAAACACACTAGACAAAAAACATTCGCAAAACCTCCACCCACCAACCTCCTCTAGAAACCTCCGGTACAAAGAGATATCTGGGCTATTTTTATAAGGGGTTCCTCAAAAAAATCTGCTAGAGGGTATTTTACTTGAAATGATGGATGGTTTTTCATGGGAGCAGATGGGGGTCTAGTTTATTTAAAAAGCAAGTTAACCCAAGGTTTGGGCACATGGAGTGGTTGGTTAGCCCTTGGGGGTCCTGTAGCTCCCTAGGAGGGTCAGTTTGGTTTTATCTTTGTCGATTCCACTTCCTTAATTATACTTAGGTAGTTGATTCATATCATTATAAACCTTTTTCACATGTTTATCCAAGTGAACCAGTTAGCTTGGGTAAATGTGAGAGGAGGGTGTTACAATAAAGTACCTATTGGTTCCACAAATCATTAACTAACCACTTTAGATAGATACGTGTTCAATGTAATTATGGCGTCCTGAACTTTATCCTAGTATCCCTTCTAAGAATTTTTAATATGGATCCAATTTCAACCATAACTTGATTTACTATATGTCCATTGAGTGCTAATTCAACTTATAAATAATAGTCATCCTTCATTTTTCTTTCAGATAATACCCAAATTTTATTTTATGCCCTTTACTATCCTTTGTAGCCCTTTAGAATATTTAGTATTTTAAATATCAAACCAACTAATTGCTTATCTTTAAGTAATTTTAGGATCTCTTCAATTTTATTTTCATGGTTTGCATTATTCTCATATTCTTTATTTTTAAATAATTGTAATTCATCAGGCACGAGTGGTTGTTCTTGGTCCAAATCTAGGTATATACTTTTATTTTACAATGTTTTCCTTTGAATTTCCCCTTGTGTATATGTAGGTTGGCTAGCTCTTTGTAATATCCCTAGCGTAAGGCACCGTAAAAACTCTCATAAAATGAGGGTTATTAAATAATTAAATATTATCAAATATTATATTGATATTACATGAAGAATATTCTTGTAATTCCTAATTATAAGAATATTGGAAGAATTATTTCTTAATTATTTTATTTAGAATAATTTATCTTCTTTTATGGAAATAAATTATATTTCCAAGTTGGTATATTTTATGATTTTTAGAAATAATGAGTAATAGATTTGGAAAAAATATGGATAAGTGATATTTTTATCATAAGAAAAAAACAAATCTAGCTTTAAAAATAAAAGCATGAGAGATTTATGGATTGCTTTTGTGATTTAGGAAAAATCAGATTTATGGAATGCTTTTATGATTTAGAAAAAACTGGAATGCTTTTATGATTTATAAAAGCTATTCCATTTTATTAATTCTATTTTATTATAAGCCTATGAGAGAAATAGAGGAAGGGAATGGGAGAATACATGGAGAATGGAGCCAAGGAAGAGGAAGAGAGTATTCCAAGCATTGATCAAGAGATAAGTAACCATATTATTTGAAAATCCTTTTGTTTGCATATGGGCTATGATGATATAATGAATGACTTTATTTGCAAGAAAACTTTCATGTGATACAGAATTAAGATTAATTATTTAGTAAACCTCTATAAAATTTTGTTCATAGAGGAATAAGTGTCTTATTAATTGAATTATGAGAATAATTCATGTGTTGTGAATTGATAAAATATTTTCATGGCTAAATAATTCTGTGAATTGCATGAGTTATTAGAAAATAGGGTCTAAGTATGACTATGTATCTCCAAAACCGAAATAGATAGGAAAAAAGTAAAAGAGGTTTTTGTAAAATAGGATGTTATGACCAAAAGCCTATTTTAAATTTTAAAAATTCATTTCCCATGTCTTGAAAACCGTGTCCTAAATGGATGTAAAATAATAGGGAATTAATTATTATTTAAGTCTGGAAAAATGAGCTCCAAAGATTCATTTGAATATTCCAAACCGTAACACCTGTGTAAAAACCAAGAGAGTTTATTTTAATGAACCCATTAGAAATAGAAACCTCTTTGGGTTTTCCAAAAAAAAATTCCATTTGGTTGGAAACCATGTCTAAATTTGATGACAAAAACAAGAAATTATTAAATATTTTAATCTGGAAAAATTGGCATCAAAGATTCATTCGAATCTTAAAAACCATGATACCTGTGACAAAAATGAGAGAGGTTATTCTTATTATGTCTGTTCCAAAAAAAACCCTCTTTTTTTTTTTATGAAATTCTTTTCCATATGTTCACAATACGCATCCAAATTAGATGATTAAAATAGGAAAAACAAATTAAAACATAGTGCTTCCATTTCATTTTTCAATGAGAGAAGAATACTTGTTTATGTACATAAGACATAATAATTATTTTGATGATTATTTATAAGGAATTAATTTATATAATTACCAAGTATATGCATTAAAACTTGTAAAGAGAAATATTGGACTCTTGAAGAGAGTATGTGCTTAGGTGCACATGAATAATATCTAGTATATTTGATCTACTAGAAATTATTATGTGATTTTACAGTCATGAGGAGTTTGAGTCATGTAAAAAGATATAAACAACTTATGTGAGGGGTAGCTCACATAAAACCTTTGCATAAAAGGTAATTGCTTATATTTTTTGAGAAGGATTTGTTATTCATGTTATTTGTAGAGGAAATATTACAAATCTTTCTAATATGTGAAATGATAAGAAAATATTATCTATTTCATGCATAATAGCTAGAGTTATCTATCTTTTAGAAAAAGAATAATTAAGGTGTTAAAAATACTTGGAAAATAAATACATATATTTTTATGCAAGGAAGAAATTATTTTGTTAGATCTCTTCAAAAATAATAGAAGAGAAAAATATATCCTTGTATGCATTATTGGAATAGATTCTTGGAGAGGAAAACTAGTAATAATATGCTTTAATAGCGAATATTATTTTAAAAAACATACATGCTTGCATGCATGGGAAAAGTATAGTTTTGGGCATTAGATTTGTAAAGAAAAGGAAGATGCAATCACATAATATTTATTGTGTTAGCCTTATTTTTGGAAAAATAATATGTATTTTGCAAAACTAAATGGATTAGCTATGGTATTAGCTTTATTTTGAGAATATTATGCATAGTTATTGGGTTATATCTTTTTGATGAGATGGAAATGTCCCTTTGCATGCATGAAAGTATAAATGGTATGTGTTTGACCCCTTGGAAAAGAAATGTGTTTATTTTTTTCCATGAAATATTTATTTATTTTATTTTGGAAAGAAACATATGTTTTACATGCAATAATAAAAAGGCTATTGCATGCACAAAATTATAACTAGTATGTTAACTTTGTTTGAAATAAATCTAACATTGTTATAAGTATAGCCAATGTGAATAGCTCTTGTGTGGAAAATATTTCTTTGGAAAAGAACATGCAATCATATGCATAAGTATAGAATCTATTGTGGTAATCCCTTTAGAAAAGAAAACATAAGAGTAGACAAAAAGGAAATTGCTTGTTGGGATAGTTATCTTGAAAGCTTGTTATGCATTTTCATGCACAATATTATTATATAGTATGTTATCTTTCCTTTGGAAATAATATGAAAGTGTATGTGAGATTTTTTTAGGGGTTGCTAGAAAGATGATGCTTGATAGTGATTTATTTGCTACTAATGCATGTGAAATGATGCTAAAGAAGGCATTTCATGTCAACTTGGTTATGTTTTATACATGCAAACAAATATTTTTTGAAGTGTCACAAATAGAGATTGATTATTGGTTTATTAATATTTTATCTAATCATGATATCAAGTGTGCTGATGACAGAAATGGCAGGAAAGAAGGATGACTTGAGAAAAGGATTTTTCACGTTTAACATTGTGGAAGATAAAGAGTTGTTAGTCCATGCAGGTTTAGTAGTTCCAATTGCACAATGATCCACTGAAGGAAACAGTCTGACTACAAAGACAAAGACTGATGATTAGTGGGTAAATGATATCATGATGATTGTAATAGCTTATAGCTATTTATGTTTCGTTTAATATTATTTTAATATGTAATTTTTATGACAATGGTCAAGGGATGGACTCCCTTACAACCACTGAGTGAGGGGTGACAACCCTCACGAGCGTTTAATAATAAAATTAAACGTTTGCTGGTTTTCACCCTACGGGGTTTCCAGGGTATATCGGTGTCTATTTATGTGATTGTTCATTGTGTCATTTTCATGATGTTAATTTCTTTCATGATGTGATTTTTATATTATCAATTAGGTGATGTACTAATTGAATTAAAATTACCATGGGATCGACACAAGTTATAACAGGAAATTTATGTTAATATGCTACAACAAGGACAATTAATGGTTGTGTAACTCACTATGATTTTTACGAAATGTTTCTCTAAGTGATGATGATGGGTATTTAAATGGTTAATGCGGAAATAAAAAAGGTAATATATTAGATTACACATTCGTATATTTTGAAAAAAATTCCTAACTCCATGCATTTGCTTGCGAGGTTATCGGGGTATGTTACACTCTTGATCTATTAACACTAAGAAAATTGTTTTGGTTCAAAATTTAATGATATGATAATTGTGTGTACAAGGTTTAAATATATTTTATGTGTCATTTTCTCCAACTTGGTCATATAAAATTCCAAAGAATGATCTCAAACACCACATACGTTATAATAATTTTAGTTGGCTCATTCTTCCAATGGATAATCAGGAGCTATAATTTCTTACTTCCAACATGTGAAATAATATATTCAACCTCTACTGTGAAATATTATACCTTTTATGAATCATCTTCCTCATCGTCATTGGTATACAACCCTCATAACCTACATGTCCTTGATAACGATTATTTTTTTTTTCAATATAGCTTGTGGCCTATGTATGATATACTACATGATATTTTGGTTCATTCTAACAATTCATGTGACATTCTTATGTCAAACAACTATTCTCCTCATAGATTTCACACCATTTGGTTTTTACATTTTTCGAGATTATGTGGGAAAATAATTTTTTCTAATATTTTTCAGAGTCTAAAAAATACCATAGAGAAAATATACATGTATGTTATATACATCTTTTTCATTTTGAATTCACCACCATTCTCAAAATTATATTTTGTTTGGCCTTCAATATTACAATTTTTATGCGATATTTTCATTGTTTTAAAGAAACAATTTCATAAAGAATGTTGAAATTTTTGTAGTTCTACTTTGAGGCATTTGTCAATCAATGTTCATGATGTCAAGGGCTAGTTATTATTAGGCTCTATGTGTTGATACTTTTCCAATTCTTCTTCACATGACTTGATGTTATGCATCCTCATTGGTCTTCTAAATTTTTGTAGAAAGCTCGATACATACCACTATAACATGATTTATTCCTCTTTCTAAAGAAATATTTTACTTACAAAATATTTTAATCTCTTGTCATAACATGAAATAAATTCTCCAAGATATTGATTTGTTTAATTTATCCTTTATGAAACCATATGCTTAATATATTAGGATTTCAAAGAATTAAGAAATATGACTTTTACTTCAACTTCAGTTATTTCATCACTATGTAAAGTTCATATACGAGTTCAATGATTTTCTTCTTAGGTCATTGATGAACTAGTCTATTTATTTTTTTTAATCATCAACTTCTAGTGATTTTCGTAATTTTTTTCAAATGGAATAATGATGGCCATTAAAGGATATCTTTTTCTCAACGTAATGAGATAATTTAATTCCAATAATCCTACCCAATACCTACATAGATAGAGGGTATGGGAGTAAAGCGCAAAACAACCCAATCGGTTAAGTCCCTATATTAATAGTGTAGTCCCTTATTATGTTAGTGTAGTCCTTTTTATTGTTATTTTTGTACCCCTGTAACCCCCATATTGTTATTATTGTACCCTTACATTATTATTGTTAGGTCGGTTAGGATTACATTGTGGCCCCACTAGGATTATATTGTGGCCCCATGGACTCCTATATATAGAAGGAGGTTTTGGTCATTTGTATCATCCAAGAATTGTTCATTCATGTAATGTATTGGAGGTTGCCCCCTCAAAGTAGCTGATTTCTAAAGCGTTGATCTCTCTTTTCTCTATTTTTGGAGTTGGTTTCATAACACTTGGTATCAGGGCTTTGGATTCTAGGGTTTCGCTGCTCCAAACAGGTCATCATGGAATTTTCGCTATAATGTTTTTTATATGAAGGTTAAAAAGATGAAATTTTTAGAGTTCAAAGATGATGTCCTGAGGAACATCTTCGCAAAATTTCAAATCTTGGTTCGCAACATTTTTGGAGATATGGTATGTGGAAGTTAGGTATTCTGTAGGCTCCCGAATTTCATCTCAAAGAGGTGATCCTGGGAAAATCTTCATAACTCTCTCTCTGAGCATTAGATTGGAATTATGTAAAAATTGGCCACAAGTACACGGACCTTAGTATCCTTTCTATCAATTTTAGAGCCGAAGAAGGAAACAGTGACACGCAAAAAGTCATACAAGTTCGCTCTATTGAACTAGTCCATAATTACGTCATTGTAGAAGATTGGGTACAAATTTGTCTTAAAGAATCCAAATCAGGTAAGACCTATGGAATTCGATAGGGAATTCAAAGGGATAATGCAGTGTCAAATTTTAGATGTTGAATATCTGAAATCAAATATATAATTCAGTATCAATATTGAGCTTCTCAAAAGCAAGAAAAATGTGTGTATTTGGTTTTTAAAATTGCATAACGTTTGTTTGAAAAGCAGTTTGAAGTGATTCCAAGGGCATATTTTAGAACTTGTATCCACATTGGGTTCTATAATTCCTCCAAAAAATAATTCCATACCCATTAAGCCCTAAAAAATCTATACTATGATGCATGAAGAGGAAGAATTGTAGTATGAGATATCAAAATTATGGTACCAAGTGCAACAAATTTTGATCTTACAAAGAGAAACTGAAGATGACATAGATGGTTTAAAATTAGAAATGGAGGATAATTTGGATGGTTTGAGGGATCAAATAATAGCTAATATGGATGATAAATTAGTGGAATATCACACAAGAATCAACAACAAGTTCTCCAACTTTCAAAGGATAACCTAACTTTGGTGTAGAATCTAATGAAACAACAGGAAGATCAAAATCACATTGAACGAAGTTCTGAAGTAGTCATAGAAACAAGATCTCAACAATTACGATCAATTTTAAAGTATCTCAGCAAGTGGAAGAACTTTTCTAGAGAAGATTCCACATAGGAGGATGAGAATTTTATACAGAAGCATGAAGAACTAATCAAGCATCGAGGAAAACACTTGTTTGAAGGAGAGGGGCATGTAAATTCCATATATTAATAGTGTAGTCCCTTATTATGTTATTGTAGCCCACCTTATTGTTATTATTGTACCCCTGTAACCCCCATATTGTTATTATTGTTTTATTACATTATTATTGTTAGGTCGGCTAGGATTACATTGTGGCCCCACTAGGATTATATGGTGGCACCATGGACTCCTATATATAGAAAGAGGTTTTGGTCATTTCTATCATCCAAGAATTGTTCATTCATGTAATTTATTGGAGGTTGAGCCCTCTAAGTGGCTGATTTGTAAGGCGTTGATCTCTCTTTTCTCTATTTTTGGAGCTGATTTCATAACACAATCTATACCCAAGTATTGGCATGAAAAACTAAAATCAGAAAAAGAGTGAAAAGGCATACCTTTTCTATCATGACAAAAATACTTTGGTTGGTGCAATTAGCTAGATAAATATATCCAAAGATCTCTTTTGCTATCCTTACTCTTGAATACCTACACATAATAGAGAAACAAAAAAACCACTTTTCCCTGCAAACACCATAACTAAATGCATATAGACATATCCAAAACAAGCATGTAGATATCAATAAATACAGAAGACAATTTGGTAAAAGTTTTGAAGCTTGTGTTATATCAAATAAAATGTACATGTCATGCTATCCTGTATAATTTGCCCACTGTCTCCTCTTGAGAAACACATTTTTTTTCTTGAACCTATTTGAGCAAGCTTATTGCAGAGATAGACTATAGGTTGGTCTTAGAATAGTACTTTGACATATCTAGCCTTTTCCTCCCTTGTAATTTATGAAAATATTTCTTTGATAAGTTTTCTCATGGATCGATCATATCAAATGTATATTATTCCTCGAACATGTTTTCTCCTTCATGCCATATCCTCTTTGATAAATCAACTTTCACCTGATCAAACCTTATCCATGTAAGATCATGATTCATTGCCCCAACCCTGTGGAAATAGTTGTTTTTGGCTACTATTTCTTGAGGCCAACATACATAGGGTGTTGTTGTGCTTAGTGTTGCTTGGCCACAACTACAAGGGATGACTTGAACCTCTAAGTTATTCCTTTTGGAGAAATACACACACCATTTTTTAAATTATAACATGGAAGATTTTTTTCCCTTCTAGTGGTCCCATCAAGGCAGATGTTTCACCTTTAGAATATAACCCCTAATGTATGAGGTTAGAAGACAAACTAATGGCCAAAATAAATTATAATAAATAGAGAAGTGAGTGAGGGAGAGAGAGAGAGAGACCATAAACATAAGATGTCCATAAGCTATGAAAATCCTATTCATATACATAAAATGTTCATCCTTGCGGTAGCATACCTATATACCTTACTAAGAAGATAGAGTATAGCCTCCCACACAACATACTATAGTCTCATGTCATCATGGACTAGTCATGATAAAATATATATCCTGGGCATAATACTTATTAGTAAGGATAGACACTATTGTAAGTTCCCCCAGTGATGGCGCTCAAAGTACATAATATAGTATCCAACGCAACTTGGTAGAGGAAATGTTCACGAGTGAGGTAGCCCCTAGGTATCATCAACTATTCTCGATGGTACGAATCTACTACAAGAAATGAATGAGAGGATGTTGAGAATCGAGGGAGACCATATGATTACCATAAATTCAGCTTATATCTTTTTAACAGACACAAGGGATGCCAACAATAGTAAAAGTGGTTCCCAAGGTACTTAGCAAAATATTTACAGTTTGAATGAATAAATTGATGTTCAACACTCTGCAAAATTATTTAATGTGGGACAACGATTAAAACACACTCAAATGAAAGGAAAATTTCCATTAAGGACTATAAGCTCCAAGGTAGTAGATTGTTTCTATATATACATGCCATAAAAAGTGTTAACATTTTTGGGAAGAGATCCATTGAAGGAGGGCCTTTGTGTATCCCCCATATTCGACATGAAACTGACACAAAGATAAAATATCTAATAATAGTATCTGAATAAGGTATAATTGACACAAGGATGGCCAAAAAAAAAAATATAATAATAATTGCAGAGGGCCAACTCTAACTAAGAATTGCCTTGAACATATAACAAGAGGACACAATAGTAAACTTGATAGCATAGACTGAAGGATAACAAACAAACACAATGGAAACATAGGAGGAATCACGACAACCCATAGACTTGAATGATAACTGATCAGGTGATATATTGACTCAATAATGTAGTTACTTAATTCAAGCTCATGATTTATTTATAAACATAGAAAAACATGAATTGTAAGAGTATGACTCAAACAAGTGCCATTTTCAAGGGAGGCATACACGTTCCATGATATAAATATAATAAAATAGATACCCACTATTTTTTTTACAGCGTATCCCATTCATGGTTTAGTGGGCATGAAAGAGAAGATAATTAAGCTCGATAGGTTCCTTTTTCATTCAATTTAAATGATCCTTGCAAAGATATAAAAGAATACTCAGAACAACTGGTTTTAATTAAGTTTTACATCAAGATTAAAAGAGAAATAAAAGTACACTCATGTCCTTCCCATTGTTTAATGATCTTGAGCATTAAAAAGAGATTGGTCATCAAATTTCATCTTCATTAATGAGTAGGAACGAATATAAAGAACTCAAAATTTGTAGGTAGGTATAACAAGTGTGAAAAGATAGAAAAATAATATTGGGGTTTTCATTATTTAATGAGAATGAAAATAATACCAAAAGGTAGATAATTAAAGAGGGACGAGTGGTGTAACACTATGCATATTTGTTCAAGGCTAATGAAAATCACCTATGAAAAACATGAAGAAATTGAAAAGTTTCTAGAAATTGAAATAAACTCATTGGAGTGGTCTCTTTGATAAGCGATGATAGGTTGCAAGATGGAGGCAAGGATAATGAAATAAAATATTTCAAGCATGGATGCAAGGCTGGTAAGAAGAATGAAGAAAATGATCATTATGATAGCATATAACAAGACATTGAATACAATAAGCATAGGTGACCATAAGACAAAAAATCAAAAGGGAGGGGACCCCATACAGTCTGATTATAAAAAATAATTCAAATAAAAGAGACACGAAGCTCAATTTTGATATCATGTAGGGTACTAAAGACAATCCCAAAACCTATGAAAGATCATAGCATGGGCACAAAAATGGTTATTGGGTCATATTCTAGGGTACCCATGAAGGGTAGGCTCTATTGTACAAGTTACCACATGCATTAGAGAAAATTTTGGCCTAAAATTCCCCATGAAAGTTTCACATAATTTCCATGTCATAATATGTAAACCAATCAAAATCCTTTAAATTTAAAAAGAGGTGTATGTCCTAAATAATTTTAAATTATTTTATTTTTGTATCTGTGAAATATTTTAATATTAATTTGGGTATCAATGAAACATTTTATTATTAATTTGGATATTCCTCAAATATTTTATTAATTTAATTAGCCACCATAGAGGAAAAGTTGAGATTGAACCATAAATCTATTGGATTTATTCTTTGACACTAGTTCCAATGTTGGGGTATGTATTCTTGTCATATGGCATTTAAAAAAATCTACTCTTAAGTTTGTACGAATTAGAATATCAAAAAAGTTATTAATGCAATGCAAATATTGATATTAGTGAAAAAAAATTTCAAAATGAATCCCTATTTGACATTAATAACCATGTCCAAGAAAACACACACACTTTGGGCGAAAAATATATAATAATAAATATAAACAGTAAATATAATTAAATATAAATAAGTTAACTAGTTAAAAAATAGGTAAATAATAAAAAAAGTATTCCAGAAAAGAACAAATTAGAAGATTCTAGCCAAAAAAAAATATTTTGTGCGAAATTATGGCTTCAATAGAAAATGTCGTTAAAAAAACACCAAAAAAAATAGTTAAATATAAAATGCATATACACAATTGCATATAGAATATAAATATATATAGTTAACTTTAAATATAAATTATATATAGAAAATTATTTTAATAACGAGTTGTCTACAGAGGCGGGGGAATAGCCTGGACAGCTAGAAGTGGCCAGGATCAGGGCAAAAATAATTTAAGAAAACTTGCCGTAGCAGTGTTTGAATCAGGTTTTTGATGGGGGAAATGGATTTAGCACCATCGAAAACCTCTAGTGCACCCAAAATATTGAAGTTTGATAGCTATAAATTGGATTTTAAAAAATCCCTGCCGGTTTTTCTTAAAATCTTACTGGAATTTCCATGATTTTCAGGGAAAAAAACATTCTGGGCTCATATATTGAGAGATTTGGATAAAAGTAAAAAAATGAAAATAATATATTAATTTTTTTTTATTAAATTTCATACTGATAAATATTGTGGAACATAGATAAAAGTAAAATAATATTCAAAAATGTCTACATGGAATTTTTTATTAATTTATTTATTTTTCGTTAGGAGGCAACTTTTAGGTTGAATTTTCCCCTAATGTAAAAATTATCTCGCTAATGTCACAACATGGAAGGGTGGGCCTTAAGGAAAAGTGAAATAGTGATGGGAAATGAATCCTAACACTATTTTCTAGTATTTACTATATACCTCAATGTAATATGAAATGTGTTTTTCATTTTTTAATTCATTATATATATATATATATATATATATATATATATATATATATATATATATATATATGGAACAATTCCTAGAGGTATAGTAATAATAATTTTTTAGGTAGAACCCATTGCGGGTTCCACGAGAATATTCCCATCATAGTTGATGAGAGAATATGCCCCCTTCTTTAGCACATGTTGACAATATATGGAATAATTAAGAGGAGCTCTAAATTTATCACACCAGGTTGATCATATCTTTGATTATAGACTAGGACTAAGTCACGTTAGAAAAAAACATTAGGTCAAACAAGCTTTTCACATTGAAGTTTGAATCATTTTTGGTGAGCCTGTTTGGCTAAAAGAGCATCATGACATTTTTCATCGAGGCAAGCCAAATATAGGAGGTGTTATTCATCAACTAAAGAATTTGGGATAGTTCAAAGAAAATTTTTAATGAGGTAATCTTACACTCTATTGGAAACATTTATTTCACACCATAAACAAGTTGAAAAGGAGTAAATAATGTGGAGGTCTTGGCTTGGTTTCGATAAGACCAAAGAGATTAGAATAATGTTGAATTCCAATTCCATTTTTGACTCCCCGCCATATGTTGGATCATAGTTTGGAGGACATGATTAAGGGCCTTGACTTGACCATTCACTTGAGGATAGTAGGGAGTGGAGTTCTCATGGTGGTACCCCATCTTATCTTCCAAGTCAGTCACCATGTGATTATGGAAGTGAGCATCATTATCAACCATAATCTATTGACAAACACTAAACCTATAGATAATTTGATTGAAAAATAAAAGAGTCGTAGTGGCGCCATCAATGAAATAGGTATGCATAGCCTCAGACCATTTGTAAAAGTAATTTACGATCATAATGGTATAATTATGGCCCCTCAACAAGGTGGGCTTACATAACATAAAATCAACACCCCATTTGTAAATGGATTGAGTGCAACCATCAGATGAAGGGGTGGAGGATGATCACACATTGTTTGAGTAAATATCTAGCAGGAATGACACTGTTTAACTAGTGACATGCAACCCTTGAATATCAATAGCCAAAAGTACACAATGCACAAGATTTTCAGAGAAATGGCTAACCCAAAGAGATGATCACCACATGTGTTTTCATGGAAATCATTCAAAATGTGCTCAACCTCTTCATGAGTCATAAATCAATGCAACACCAGATCAACTTCATGAATAAAGAGTATCATCAATGATGATTTCATGTTTGAATTTGTGGCATATGCATCGATGGTCATTAGAAGACAACTTTGGCTAAAAATTTAAAGTTGAGAGATAGAGCAAGGTGTTGGGCCTTGTAACTGCTATATTTTCTTTCATATAATTTCTTAGTTTTTGTAATAATTCTTTTCTCTTGTTGACTTATATTCCTATTCTTTGATCAATATGAATAAAACTTTGGTAAAAAATATTTTTTATATATTTTTTTTTTAATGAGATAAACCAAACATGTTTCCTTATAATTGATTTAATAATTCATTAATGAGATCATGTTGAAAACAAGGGTTGTGAAGATCTATGGAAAAAGATAGTATTGAAAGTGTTCATGGATAATTCAAGAAAATATCTTCCAAATTGAAGAATTAGTTATGAGACAAAAATCTTGGTTTCTTCATTGAAGATAGAAGAGTTAGTCTAATTTAAGAAGAAAATTCTAAGAATATTTTATTCTCAGGATCGTTCCTTATTGTGTAATTTTTTTTATTACTTTTATTTTTATAATATAAAAGTAGGGGAATTTACCTGTTGTCGTTCGACTATACCTTTTGTAAAAGTAGAGCTAAAGACAAAGCTGAATATTTTTTAGAGGCGATCTGACTCTAGGATGTTTGGGCCCACTTCCTAGAAGAAGAACTATCTTATTTGTGTAAAGTAATTTAAATTAGCATTCGGTGTCTCCTCTTTCCAAATAGTTATTTTCTGATGAAAGTTTTTTATTGAAGTTTTGTTTTTATTAGCAACAAAATTTATAACACTATTTCAAATTGTTGTTTCCTACTTATATGATAGTTGTTCCCTCGATTTCTTATTATTGTCTCTTTAATTCTATATTGTTGTTTCTTTATAGCGGTTTCTGGAAGCATCACTGTTAATTTTTATTATCTTTTATATTCTTTTATGAATGGTTAGATAGATAAAAATTTTAGAGTTGAGTTTCTTTATATTGTTTCTTAGTTAGAATGCTCTTTTAGTAATTATTTCTAGATATGAATTTCCTTTTTGTATTAAGATTTGATTTCATTAGATATACAAAAATTTAATTTGTTATATTCTTATTTAGGAAAGATTTAGATTTTATATTAATTCGTATAGTACTTGATTTTTTTTTTAATATACTTTGTCAACTTCCTTGAGATAGAAAGAAGGATCTATGGCTAATATATTAATTTTAAGTGCTTGGTTCATTTTTAAGCAACAAATAGTTATAAAATTTTGGTATCCTTGTAAGAAAGAGTGATATCATAATAATTATTGGTTGTAGATGCATAACTATTTTCCTTGTGGTTGGATATTGATTCAGGAAGGGAATAACCTACATGTGAAACCTCGAATAAACATGTGGTGGTGCCTTCCTTTAGTCAACAGTTTAAGTCATTTAGAGTGCATGACTAGGAAAGTGAATAAGGACAAAATTATGAAAGAAATAAATCTAAAAACTACCCCTGCGAGTAACAAAACCCAAGGTCGAGTTAGGCTTGGGAGATCAACCTTCACAGATGATATCATTTGGAAAGTAGAGTCTCAATCTTTAGTAGGACCCTGACCGATATCCTTAAAAGGATCCAATGTTGTTACCATTCCTATAGAATAATCCTCTCTCATAGTGGAAGTTGTGATTCGTGAATGAATCTAGTGATCAACAGGAAAATGAGAAAGGAGTTTTCAATATCCATTCATCTTGCATCCCAAAATTTGATGCAATATTTAGGGGTGCTCTTGTAAAAATAAATAAGGATGAGGTGAAAGGAGTACTTTAAAATTTAAAATTCTTAAAATAGAGCCTCTTATAACACTGATATCAAGGGGATAAGTTGTGATACCTGACTTAGGCAGTGTTGTAAGACCTAGACAAGGTCTAAAAATATCAACATGGTCCTTCTCCTTTCTAGTCGATACCTCCTAATTTTGGAATCTGAGAGGGATATTGGAAAATATTTGAACAAATGGAAGGATAATTAAGCACATCACCTACATCAAGTTTAACCATATAATTTCCTATGTTTTATCCATAAGGAAATGCATCGATGAAAGTCATACCTCTTGAAGGTATTCGTAACTTTGATGGATTGGACTAAGAAGACGTAGAGGCATTTTTTTTTGAATTTGATGTTTTGTGGTGAAGACATGACTATACCATCAATCTGAAAAAATGAAATTGTTCCCCTCTACCTTGGAGGGAGCAACATTAAAATGGTTTATGTGATTAGGGGGTTGGTACCATTAATTCTTAGGATGAGATGAAGAAATGTTTTAAAAAAAAAAATATAAGGATGGTTTTTGATCCACATATTTAAAAGAAGAAATATTCAACTTGACTTAAAGAGTGGAAAATACCATAGAAGAATACATAGAAAGGTTCCAGTATAATATTTGAAGGTCGCCATACACTACCCTACCAAAATAAAGTATTCAAAATTGCCTTTATTAGAGTAATGCTAGATGAATGGATAGAAACACTCAATTTAATGGGGCAGAGGGATATTTATAAAGAGGAATATGATAATATTATTAAATTTTGTATCAGGTGCTTGCATGGAAGTGCAATAAATAAGATTGGAATACCAGATCATCTGAGAAGAGGTAGCTCTACTACATGTACAGGAGTCACTCGGTTGAAAATCAATAAATTGTTAGAAAATTTTAAAACTAATATTTTGAGTACCATAACTATATAACATGATTTTTATTGGTGAAACAAAAATAGGTATAGGTAGAACAAGAATTGGTGATTTTATGTCCTCATTTCTGCCAGAAGCACAATCACAAGGAATGTCCATTAGATGTAGTTGAATTTTGTGCCATCTGTGCAAAATATCATTCGATTGAGGACTATCCATCCCTCCTAGGATTAAATGTAGCTCTTAAGGAAGCAGGGGAGGAAACTGAACTAGTATATCTTGTGGCCCAATGAAAACAATGGAAATCAAATCCTCTAGGAATATCCTAAGATTTTTCTATGTTTTTTTCTGGTCAATACAATCAACAAAAATATCTTGTATCCATATGGAAGAGTCAACAATATCCTAATACATCTTAGAAAAAAAATAATATTGTGCACCTACTTGGCCTTTTCAACCATACCCAATATCCACATGAAAAAACTAACCGTATTTTGGGCCGCCCTTGAAAATTCCACAAAACACACAATACCCTTCCCAATCGTCAAATCGGGTAGCTCAACGGCCAGTATGACCTCAAAATTGGAAATTCCCTTTTTGTCCTGTTAATCATCCACTATCGGAATTACCTCAGTCACAACCCCTTAATTCTTAGCTAATGTGCGAAAGAAGATCCATTAGTTACAAGAACATGTTCACAAATTTAATGGAGAAAGGGATGAAATTTGTTCCATGACTCGAGATGTTTTGGCTTCTAGAACCTCGTCCTACAATTATGCGCTATTTCTAATCGAACAATACTTAATTCTTAAGATTCATGAAGAAAAACATGGCTTTCCCTATGATTTTACTGATTTCTTAAATTTAATAAATGTTTTCCATAATAAAACTAAACACATAAAGTATTATTTATGTGAAATTTATATACATAATTTCCTACTATTGGAGAAAATAAATGAAATTATTTTACTGTTTGTGAGAAACATGAAACTTCTAGCCCTTATATATTTCACACAAAATGAGAAAATAGTCAAAGGGCTATAATATCTATGAGAAGAATGAGGAAAATTATAACTTATGGGTTTTAGGAGAACCTTATAACACATTCATCACATTTTATAAGCATAAATTTTTTTCTAAACAACTAGATGTTTACTCTGCTCTCAAAAAAATTCATTCCAACGTATTGATCTCATGCCTTGAATATTTTAGGGACATCAAAGAAAATGTATTAAAAGTGGATAAAATTATATGGTTGATATATTCACGATAAGTGAAGAATAGGGAACCCTTTTCCTTCCATAAATTCCACAAGCTCTCTCCAGATTTCATCCCTATACTACAAATGTACTGGAGGTAGGAGTTAGTTGGATGGGATGTAGGTATTGATGCAACATGATTTGTTTTCCTCTGCCATGCGATTGATTTAACTATGAGTTTTCTAGAAAAAATAAGTATTCATATCTCCAATAAATCAAGAACAAAGCCAAATTCAGGTACAGAGGGGAAGAAACTTAAGAATCTTACTCCTTGACTGCCACACATGCTAATCATTTTTTTTCTCAATATAGAGATTAATTGCATGAGGAAATGCAATCTGGTTAGTCAGTAGGTGGTGTTGGGCCTTTTAATTGCTATATTTTCTTTCATCAATTTCTTAGTTTTTGTAATAATTGTTTTTTCTGGTTGACTTATAGTCTTATTTTTGGTTCAATATGACTAAAAATTTGGTAAAATATATATATATTATTTTATTTTTTTTATTATAATGAGGTAAACCAAATATTTGTCCTTATTATTGAGCTAATAATTAATTGATGAGTTCATGTTGAAAATAGAAGTTGTGAATATCAATGGAGAAGGACCCTATTTAAATTGTTCGTTGGTAATTCAAGTGAAGCTGTTCCAAATTGAAGAATTAGTTATGAGATGTAATTCTTTATTTCTTCATTGAAGATATGAGATTCAATATAATTTAAGAAGAGCTTTATAAGAATATTCGATTCTTAAGAACATTCCTTGTTCTATATGTTCTCTTATTACTCCTATTTTTAATATAAAAACATGGGGATTTACCTCGGTTGGTTCAATTGTACTTTTTGTACAAGTAGTTTTGAAGGCAGAGCTTTAACTACAAATTGTTTCTCAAAAGGATCATAATGCAAAGAATTATCATTTGATTTAGTATTATCAGTTACATCATGATCTAGATCACTTTTAGGCCATTTTACTCTGGGAAGTTTTGGCCCACTTCCTGGACAGTGCATTACCTTATTTTTGTAAAGTAAATTAGGTTATCATTTGTTTTTTTCTCTTTCTGAATAGTTTATTTATGATAAAAGGTTATTAAAGAAGTTACGTTCTCAAGAGAAACATAATTTATAGAACTATTTCACATTTTCTTTTCTTGTTTATACGATAGTTGTTTCTTCAATTCCTTATTGTTGTTTCTTTATAGATGTTTCATGAAGCATCAATGTTAAATTAGATAATTTATGATATTACTTAATGAGTGGTTAGATATTTGATAATTTTAGAATAGAGGTTATTTATGTTGTTTCTTAGTTAGAATGTTCATTCAGTAAAATAAATATGGCTCATAGTATCTATAAAAATATTTATGTATGTTGTTGCGACTATGATTGCACTAGATATAAAAATATTTTCTTTGTTATTTTTTTGTGTAGGAATGGTTTAGATTTTAGATTAATTCATATAGTACCCACTAAAGAAATTATGATATATATTTGCAACTGTTCATGAATTTTTAATAAAAATCACAATACACAAATCTACTCTACTCCGCCGCAGAAATAAATTCACAATTTAGAACAATAATCATAAACATGAAATAGGAAATAACACACATTCACACAGTATTTTTTCTAGGGAAATAAATTTTCTAAAGACCTGAATGCCTCCTTGCCTTAATATGTTGAATAGAGATGTATTACAATTTCTTTCCTCAACTGAGAGAAACGTACAAGTTAATAAAATATATCTCTTACGACTCAAAAGCTCTAAACTAGACTTGGTCAATTTCAGCTCTTCTTAAGCCCCTATTTCGTTGGAAAATTTTTATTGAAACTCAGCCCATATTATTTAGGAATTTCCTCCAAAATGGATTCCACAATTCCATGGGTTGATCATCTAATTTCATGCAATACATGTACACTCGATACTATACTACAACTGATGTTACACTACCTTGGAATATACACCATGTTGGAACGGGGCTCCCTAAAGCTACGAATTTTGTACAATTTTTCATATTTTTGGTATTAATTAAACTAGCGCAGGGGTTTTGGGGTGGTTCAAAGCCTTGAATTCATTGTAATGGGTCAAGGATATGCCTAAAGTCCCCAAACCATGGTTTGCAGACCATAGGAAAGCATAGGCTAAGTCGTTATAAATGGATGAAAATTTTGAGTCCAAAGGTAGGCATGAATTAGGATTGATACGACGTGTGAAATATTAGATCTGTTTTGGGTTGTCTTGGGTAAGGAATCCTGCTAGTTCTATGCGTGGAGATCCCCAGTCATGCTGTGTGTGGACCCTGCTGGCTATGTCCGCAGGCTATTTTTTGGGTTGTATCTGGGTTTTGAATGTTAATATATGCGGAGATAGTTGAAGTATCACTGTGTTATCTGGATCTACCATGTTACTGTTGATGTGAATCTTGGAATTTGTTGGTACTGAAATTACATCTATCTATTTACGATGTGATTATCTCTGTGTTATGATATCTGTGATCTGTCATAGATGCGTTTATGATATTATGTAAACACGTGGATGTGAAGGTACTGACTAGATCTGTGCATGATAATAGCTTTGTTATGATTAAGTTGTCAACTATACTATTAATGAACCTGAAAATAGACCTGTTATGTGCAATTCCAAAGGGTTGCAAACACCGACCTACCTTAAAACCCACTATCTCCCAGGGTGTGGAAACCTAGTTCCAACACCCTCCCATACTGCTTTGAGTGAGACTTTGTCCTGTGCAAGTAGGTCACTGCCGAAAAGGCCAGTAGTATAGGGGTTTATTGGTAAACCTTAACCTTTGTACTTGGGTTAGGACCTCTCAAGCCAAAAAATGGTTTCGTTGTTGGGACCAAAAGATTTTTGTGAGAGAGATCGGGTAATGCCAAGGGAACATTGGAGACCTGAGAGGGTAGAAATTGAAGAGTGGTTTGAAAAATACGTTCAGGAATTCGCAATAAAAGAGAATCACAACACGAAGTTGACGGAAGAGAACTGGAAGAATAAGTAGATTTTCACTAAAGTCTACGAACTTTTATTTGTAACATTTACGAACGAACTTCAACAGTGGCTGGCAAGGCTCATAGAATTCCAGACATGTTGTAAGGACGAACGGGTCACGCAGTGGAATCCAGTGTTGATCCAGCAGTTAGAAAGAACTGATAACACCATAAATCGTAAGGTAGATCACTGGGTGGATAGTGTGCTGGGAGGATTTGTGATGGAATTTGCAGTCAATCAGTTCGTGTCCTATTCTGAGGCAGAGTGGATGTTCTTCAGGGGTTTCTGGTGTAAGTTTCTTAAAATATTTCCATTACTGATTAAAATATTATTGTGCAAAAATGGCATTTTTTGTAGCCATACAGAGTGAATGAGCTTAGATTAGAGCTAGGGTACAACTCGGAGCAGTAAGTACTACATAGTCAATCAGGAATGGTACACATCCATTTACATCCCCTTAAGAGAACCGACTATGCCCAAAGGAAATATCCCTCCTACGACACCACCTTCAAACCCACATAATGGTAAGAACACACCCACTCCTCCTCCTCTGTCGCCACTGCCAGAAGTAGATATGGTCATGCACACGAGGTTACCCACCTTGAAAGGTGTAGGAGACGAAGATATGGACCAACTCTGGTTTGTCACAGAGTCATTATGGACTGTGCAAAATGTGGCCAATGATGTTGTAAAAAGGATGCAACTATCCCTCACCTTCGAAGGAAGAGCCCTGGATTAGTAAATGGGATACGCAGCTTAGCATGCGAATGCCACCATTCAAGTGGTCAAAAATTCTCTGAAACGGAAGTTTTGAAAGCCTAAATCCTACTCTCAGATATTTAATGACCTAAAAGATTTCAAGCAAGGGCCTTCTGAGTCTGTATGGGAGGCTAACCAGAGGATAAATAAGGTGATCAGATAAGGGGAATTTCCTTATGATGGTAGACAACACTAGGAATGGTTCATTACCATGTTACTGCCTCACCTACGCGTACCTATCGGTCATCAAGCCATTGAATCACAGGAAAAAGATTTGGATATTGCTATGAAGTTAGAAGCCATGCCAAGAGATGATACCCAGTTGCGAGTACAACAAATCCAAGGTAAATTGGAGGCAATGCACATGGAATATAGAACCTGCGAAAGGACCAAGGGAAATAAGCTATCCTAGATGTATGGTGCATACAATGCAGGATATCTGGCCATACCAAGGATCAGTGCCCACTGTTGACAGACTACCTACAGGATGGGGGACCCAGTTCGTTGTGCCCTAGGGAGACTATGGGACCAAGTGGACCAATGTTGTGGTGTGATGATTGTCGCGTAGCTGGCCTGCATGATACTAACCACTGCCCCCATCTGGGTGCGTATGTTCCAGAACTAAAGCAACAATGGTGTTGATTTTTCCGATCAGTAGGAGATGATGAACAGAACTGTCAAACATATTATTTAATGATAGACCTGGGAAACCTGTATAGGGTACAAGAGGACCCTTATTCACCAAGATCTGCCTTGGGCATAGGTGGCTCCCTAGCTAGGGGCAGGGGAGGGAGCATAGGTGGAGGCGCAGGTCGGGGAAGAGGACAACTGATCTGTAATAACTGTTAAGAAGTAGGGCACTTTGCAAGGGACTGCCTGAACCCTGCAAGGAAATCTTGTAGATACTGTAGACAACTGGACCATGTGATTGAATATTGTCCAATTCTGATAGCAAAAATGCAGGAAAAGCAGCAGACATCTACATAGAATGTGCAGCGGGTTAAGGCAGAACCTTGTGATGAAGGACCAAGCATTAATGTTATAACACACAGTGGCATGACGACTAGAGGAGCCGAGGAAAAATTTGCAACTCAACCTCTTATCCGAAATGTAGCTTTCAAACAAAGTTTTGGACCTCCGGAAAGAAAGTGAAACCTTTGTCACAGCTAGCAAGTACTTTACTAAGAATGGGGCACCTAATTCTTAGGCCCCCACAAACCTAGAAGTGGATGACGAAGTCAAACCATTCTTGCAGGCATGTATGAAGCTGTTGTGTAACCAGAAGGTAGTAGAAAATATTCAAGCACTAATAGATAGATGTGCAAAAAAAGATAAACCCATCACAAAATTTAAGGATGTAAACAAACTCTATAATTATAAGAAACGCACAGGTCGAGAGATGTAGCTTATTACATAGAATGGAAACTATGAGATGGATCAGATCATCTCGGACCTGGTGTCGGATGTGAATGTCCTGCCTAATAAGATGTGGTAGCAGATGGGAGAACTGAAGCTCAAATGGTCCACTATACAGCTGCGCATCATTAACCACCAGAAGATCATACCATTGGGGATGGTATCAAAAATTATGGTAGACATTGCAGGAGTTAAGGTATGCGTTGAGTTTGAAGTAATCCAGATTGTGGACGACGTGGATCCTTACCCTATGCTTCTAGGGCTATATTGGTTATAGATATGGGGGGTATTATCAACCTAAAGAAAAGAAGCATGGTGTTTGAAAATGAGGGTACCAGGGTGATAATCCCGCTAGATCTTGCGGAAGGAGAATGGTATACAGAACTAGTATGTGAAGAAGAGGATGTGGACCACATATATAAATTAACATCTTGCGACAAATATTAGATCAATCCTACAGCTAAGCGTTTGCTCTACTAGGAGAAAGATAGAAAATGTTTTTCTGACTCTGATGGGGAGGTAGAAAACTGGAAGAATAGGTTACATGATGTCTCTGCATTGGGTTTCTTGAGGATCACAAAGAACTTCAGGTGTATTTCACCTGAGGTAAGATACTTTCCCTACTTTGATGGTTCTAGAAGAATTAAGGAGTTCCTACAAACCTTTGAAGCTGAAGTCCCGATAAAACGAAGGCTATGGGCCCTTAATCTTGCCATGCGTGCAACTTATGTGAGGTGGTGAGACACACATAAGGGGACATTCCAGGATTGGGAGGAATGTCGCGACATGATGATCTTACGGTTCAAACCTTTGGATCACCTGCACGTAAAGACTTTCTTGAGGCTAGGTGACCCGCACGAGCACTTGTCCATATGGATGACAGAATGGGGAGAGAGAGCTAGAGAAGAATGGGTGCATCTGTTCATTCATGCCTTGGGGCCAATCCCGACCACATGGTATCTAGACGCAGAGTTACACGAGTGTACTCGCCACTGGGACACCTTAAAGGATGAGTTTCTAGGGACATTTGGTTTGATAGGAGGAACATAGGCACTCGATGAAGCTCTACAGGACATTTATGCCTTGGAATTTGATGAATCTCGACCTTGGGTAGCACAAGGGGCCCCAACATGGGAAACGTAGATTGGAGACATAGTCAACTGTCATAATATGTTAATTGAGGAATGTGATGAGAACCCAAGGAATATTTCTATCCTGGAATCAAAGGGGGAGCGCGTAATGGCTGGACCTCCAATGTAGACCACTGATGTCACCAAGCCTCTGAAGTTGCGAGAAGTGAACATTGGAATAGAGGTGCAACTTAAGTTAGGCAAGATTGGGGGCTATTGGGATGATGATATTGTGGGAAAAGTTGAAAAACTCCTCAGAGAATACCAAGACTTATTCCCGATGAAATTTTTGGAGCTGAAGGGGATCACAGGGGACCTAGGAGTCATGCATGTTGCTTTAAAACTAGATGTGCGCCAAGTAAATTAGCTCCCTTATCGCTTGAACCCCAAATATAAATAGAACATCAAGGAAGAAATTGAGGAAATTCTTGTTGCCGGCATCATCGAACCGATGGAAGAGTCAGACTCGATAAGTCTAATGGTGGTTTAGGAGAAAAATACTAAGGGATAAATATGGATTTTTGTTTACCTGCACAAATTAAATGATGCTTGCATAGATGATCCCTTTCCTACGCCATTCTTAGATGAAATCCTTGATAGCGTAGGAGGGCAGGAGACATATTCATTCACTGATGGATTCTCGGGCTATCATCAGATTAGGATCGCACCTAAAGATTGTAGCATAACTACATTCGCTATAGAATGGGGTTTATTTCAGTACACCGTTATGCCATTTGGACTCAAGAATGCCCCTGCCATATTTTTGCGGGTGGTAGTTGCAGTATTTAAGGAATTTATCCACAAGTTTTTAGAGGTATATTTTGATGATTGGAATGTATTTGGGTTAGTAAAGGGTCGTGTCTCGAACTTTTGCATGATGTTGGATGCCTACAAAAAACACCAAATCTCCCTAAATATCAAGAAGTGCATATTTTGTGTACCATTTGGGATCTTATTGGGTCACATAGTTTGTCAACAAGGGCTAATGGTTGACCCTGCCAAGGTGGCGGTTATCATCAACCTGGCAATTCCTACAACTAAGAAACAATTGCGCTCGATCCTCAAACATACAGGATACTACAGGAAGTTTATTTAAGGGTACGCACTAATCACAACACCTATGGGAAAATTGCTGAAAAAGGAGGTATCATTTTGTTGGGACGATGAGTGTCATAAAATATTTGAGTTAGTCAAGGAAAATATGGCCTCTGTGCCTATCCTCATATTCCCCGATTGGGCAAAGGTGTTTCATGTCCATTTTGACACTTCAGAGATTTCCCTAGGAGTGGTCCTAACACAACCAGAGGAGGGGGACATTAACCACCTAGTTGTTTTTTCCAATAGGAAGCTCTCTAGTGTTGAGCGTAACTACTCCCCTACTGAGCGCGAAGGGCTAGCCATGGTGTATGACCTACAAAAATACTGGAATTACTTATTGGGAGAGAATTTTAAGATGTTCACCGATCACTCAGCTTTGAAGTACTTAGTGAATAAGCCTGTGTTGGGGCGAGGGAATATGCCGATGGATTTTGTTGTTTCAAGAATATGACTTCGAGATCATCATAAAGCCAGGGAGGTTGAATGCGGGGCCAGATCACCTATCCCGAATTGAAAATAATGAAGAACCAACCAACCTAGAGGAAGGACTACCAAATACTCAACTGTTCACTATTAAGGTAGTAGATGTGCACTTCGCCGATATCATTCACTTCTTAACTACAGGGATGGCACATGAAGAGTATTTAGTACAATAGAAGAAAGAGTTAGTAACTCGCGCAGCACATTTTACCATTATCATCAGTCATATGTATAAGCTGGGCGTTGATGAAGTACTATGAAGATATGTCTTGGAGCATGAGTGGCATGCCATCTTAGCATAAGCATGAGTTGGCCCACACTACATAGTGACTGTCATGAATATTGTAGAACATGTGACACTTGCCAATGGATGGGCAGACCATCGGGCAGAGATGAAATGACTTTACAGCTGCAGATGGCCCTGCAGGCGTTGTTTCGTCGATTTAGTGTGTCCTAAATTGCTACATTAATTTTTCAATCCGGGATTCGTAAGCTGACGAAGTGTGGCGCACTATATGTGCAAGATAACCTATCTCTTACTTTTTGTCGTTTTTGGTTTTTTTTTCCTTTTTATCTTGGTTGGTTTCCTAATGTGAGATGGAAATTCTAAAAGAAAAGTATGGTTATGATTGTTCAAGGCAATGATGTCCTTTATAATGATTTACCAAACTTCAAACTTCAAAAGGATTTTGAAACATACAATGAGAAAATTAGTTCCTAAAAGGAAATGAAAATTTGCCACTATTCTAGTTAAACAAATAGTGAACTATTGATCATGAAAACCATTACCATTGCTACTGTCTAAACACAAAAGAAACTGTACTCAAAGAAAAGATTGCAAGTAAAGTAAAACTAAAATCAGATTACATCAACTCATATTCTGACCCCTCACCATTAGTCTAGCTATGGCTTTCGGAGGTAATCATAAACAACTTGAGCAATCTGATATCTAATTTGCAGAAAAAGAAACTAATATCAAACTACACACTCATACTTCAATTCCTCACCATTAGTCCAGCTATGGCTTTCGGAGGTAACTGAAAATGACATGAGCAATTTAATATTTCTAACTTGCAAAAAGTAAACTAATATCAAACTACACACTCATACTTCAATCCCTCACCATTAGTCCAGCTATGGTTTTCGGAGGTAACTGAAAATGACATGAGCAATTTAATATATCTAACTTGCAAAAAGTAAACTAATATCAAACTACACACTCATACTTCAATCCCTCACCATCAGTCCAGCTGTGGCTTTCGGAGGTAACTGAAAATGACATGAGCAATTTAATATATCTAACTTGCATAAAGTAAACTAATATCAAACTACACACTCATACTTCAATCCCTCACCATCAGTCCAGCTGTGGCTTTCGGAGGTAACTGAAAATGACATGAGCAATTTAATATATCTAACTTACAGAAAGTAAACTAATATCAAACTACACACTCATACTTCAATCCCTCACCATCAGTCCAGCTGTGGCTTTCGGAGGTAACTGAAAATGACATGAGTAGCTTAATATCTAATCTAACTAGTAAAGCAAATGTTCAAAACTGAAATGAATAAAACAGTGCTGGAATTAAAAACTAAGAAAAAGAAATCAGCAGAAGGACAATATTGATTCCATATCATTAGTCATTATAAAACTATGTGCAAATTCCCGGGCTGCCTACTGTAATCTAAAAGCTAAAAATTATGCTAAAAGCTATGATTTCAGAAAGCAATCTAAGTAAGGAAATATGACAAAACAGAATTGAAAGCAACTTATCTAGAAAACATGTAAAAGCCTCCTTGGATAGCAAGGGCCCTCTGCTACCAATTTGGTGTAGTCCTTAGCTCCTTGAAGTCATGATCAAAACAACATCAAAGAACTGAATTTCTCTATTAAAAAGAACTCACAAATCTACATCCCATTCCATCTTGAACTTTGTTACAAAAGACTCTCTATTCCTTTCTCCTATTCTCCTAATTTTTCATTACTTCCTCATTACCTATGATAGGAGAAAGCTTCCCCTATTTATACAAAATATGAGGAGTCATCTCATTAATGGGAGTCCATGAATCTCTCCCTCCATCTCTAGAGTTACAATCAAAATAGGAAATGATAAGACACATGTCTTTCTAGAGTTTCAACACAACTTGAGGAATGAGACACATATCCTCTTAGAGTTTCAACACAACAAGGAAGTGAGACACATATCCTCTTGATCCCATAATCTTCTCCAACCAAATTCGAATTTGGCCTTAGAGTGCCACATAAGGGTCTTCTAGAAGTCTCCTTTTGACCTACACATGTCACAAAACTCATAACACATATATAGATATATGAAACTATGTTAATTTTCTAGCTTCTAATCATAAATTCACTTAAAATACATAAAATAAATAGCTTTGGAAAACAAGGATCCTAACCCATATATTTATGAAAATGGTTACTTGATGTAGGGTTTTAGGTCAAATGGTTATGACATAATGGAAATATGTATGAATATGGAAAACACTTTTGAGACTCAACATACCCCCCAACTGAAGTTGTTGCATGTCCTCATGCAACTATTGCAATGATTCATTTGTCTATGAGTTGATCTTTTATGAGTTTTGACTCATATAGATTCGTTCCAAACTTTGCTTCTTGATATTTTTTTTTTTTTTTTTTGAAGCATTGGTTCTTGTGTAACAATGCTTTATTTTCTTTGTTGCAACAAAGTTCATGAAAACATTTAGAATCAATTACTTCATCAATGAATTGATCATTTGCAAGGCATATAATCTTTTGGATCATGCTGCAACAATAGTTGGTTGGGAAGTATATGTGGGTGGAAATGAAATGAAAATGTGTGATAGTGTATGACATGTGGATATGAAATGATGTCCCTTCCCCCCAACTAAAGATATGTCAATGTGAAAAAGGGAGTGAGGAATTTTTCCGAAGTTACAATTTTAGCATTCTAATGAATTACATGACTAAAAATTAGAAAACAACATACCTTCACTTACCTTAAATGTGGATGAGTTGTGTATGTGTGGTGGCTGCAAAATTCTGATCATATTCTTCTTCAAGTGGCTGAACAAGAGGATTCATGCATAAAGAGATAAGATGACTTTTTATTGCTTCTACTAAAACTTGCTGAAAATAATAGTCTTCATGTCTTCAAAACTCATTGGCATAATTCCTACTATGTGAAAAGATGTTTTGATGTCGAACATAGTAGGAAATTGTTGACTTAGTGGCCATTAATGGATGCCACTAGTCAACACGAGAACTCTCACCATTGATGACAATGAGAGTCAAGATGCCCAAACACATCTTGCTAGGTACGAATGATTTTGTCGATGTCGAGTCACCTAGAAGATCTGACGAACAAGGGACATTAATGTATTCCCATTGTTTGTCAGCATGAGAACTTGCCATTAAGGCATGCAAGCCTCAAGGTGTTTTTACAAAGAACTTAGACTCAAAGGACTATGGACTCAATAATTTGCATTGAAGCAGGGCTTATTTGCGGAATGAAAATGACAAGAAATGGAAAATGAAAATGGAAGATGGCAATGGAGAGTAGAAATGGGAATGGACAATAAGCATGTGAATGAGCCTCTTGCTTTTATTTGTGGGTTATGAATGGACAAAAAGAAATGGAAAGTGGATGTGAATGTAAATGGAAAATATGAAGTGAAATGAGGTGAATGGTTTATTATGAGGTATGGATGTGATGGAGACAATAGTATCTGAAATTTTTTCAAGTGTTTGGATCTGATTTTGCATTAGCATATTTCCTCTTTGTTGCTGATCATCCTCTTATGAAACAAATTGGTCTCTTAGAGACACCATTCTCTTGTAGTCATTTGTCCTTCCTCCTGGAACCTGCAAAAAAAACTAATACTTCTTCTGCAATGGAATGTAAGATTATCAAAGGAGAGAGGTGATCAATCTCTCTAGTTATGATATTTAGACACAAAACTAAGAATTTGTATTAATGAAACAAGTTCTCAAAGGAAAAATCAAAAGAATTTATACATGTTTTGGAATTAGTGCCTAAAGTTGAATGTAGCTTCTTTTCAGCAATTTATTTCATTATTTACCATTTCAAACTCTAATGATGGATTTCTCATTGTGTAGATCTTGTTGAGACCTTTCCAACGATACTTAAATCATCAAAATATGATTTTGTATGAGAAAGTTAGGCTGATTTGAACAATGAGGTTTATCAGCTGCGGAATTGGAGAACAGCTGCGGAATTGGACTTTAGCTGCGGAATTTGAGAACAGCTGCGGAATTGAACTTTAGCTGCAGAATGTCGACGGTTTCTGTAGCTAAAAATATTGAATAAAAATTTAGCCATTCATCTTTCATCATCAGTCCAAAATTAATCAATACCTTCAGAAAATTGAGCAAATAAATTAAACAAAATTGAAAAGGAGAAATGCAATTTTTTTTTTTTATCAAAACAAAATTGAAAAGGAGAAATGCAATTTTTTTTTTTTTTTTTTTTTCAAAATGAAGAGCATTGTCAAAAACTGTTGGCTATTAACCTTTGTTATTCACTCCCCATAAGCCAAAGAAATAATGATACCACAGATGGCCTTGATTTGATCGTATTTTTGGGAGGGCAAATAAATCTGGGCACCTTTTTCTTGAAATCAACCTAGTTTTGGCCTTTGAAATAAAGTTTGAACAAATGATGTTAAATAAAGAAAACTCAGATACATTGACCAATCGTGACCTTGCAATGACCATAAAATGGTAAGTGAAGATCACATAAGATGAAAAATAATAGCACATAAAAGGGGCATGATCGCTATTTCAAAATAAAATCTTTCATCTCAAAGTTTAGCCATGTTTTCATCAGAACGACTTATACGAGAAAACTGAGTACGTAACAACCTTCTCATTAATATATTTGAGGATGTCCTTGCGCTCCGATTGCTCGGCAGATGATAAAGGAGATGTGAAATCCAACATTCAGAAAACGAAGTCGAATTGAATTCAAAAATGAGTGGAATGTGGATTGAATGCCACGATAAGAATTTGATTTCATTTCAAATTCGTCTTCTTTAGATTATGGGTGAAATCAAGCAAGGTTCCGTTCAAACTCTCCACTGTGCAAACAGAAAACCGTTTTTCCTCACGCGGCAGGCAAAAATGGCCTTCAAAGAACCGAGAAATTCTCCCAGACCGCCACGAGTTTCGTAAAACGATTTCTGGGTTATCTAATTGACCAAGTTGGAGAAAAAACCCATGTCTCGGTTTTTCAAAATTCATCCTCAATCGTTCAGAAAATTCGTTTCAAATTGACATGTCAAATAAAATTGCGTTTCTGGAGATGCTTTGGCAAAAATCGTTTTTCTCAGAACATGGTTCAAAATTGCATTTCGTGTGCATCATTGTTTTCATCCCTGGACTGTTCAGAAGCACAATTATCCCTTTCATCTACGAGAATGGAGGAAAATATGCTCTGAAGGTTAATCTCACATTCACGGGCAAGCTTTGAAAGCAGTTCAGTGGTGAAGAATGGTTGCTGAAGAACACTTTGGGTGACGTGACAATGCACTCATTCTTTTGTCATATATCTTTTTTTAAATTTTCACTTTTCTGTCTTTCTTTCAGAGTTTCTTTCTCCAAGGGCACGGGTGCTAGATTCACTTGATTGACCAATTTCTGAATGCAGTACAAAGCAGCGCAGCTGATATGCACGCAAATGAAATCCATGGAGTGGGCTATGGCTTTGTTTATTGATTTGTTTTGTTTTTTTTTAATTTGTTTTTGTTAATAAAAGTATATGTTATATTTTTAAAAATTAAAAATACACATATATATTTTACTAAGCAATTTTTTTTTTTTTTTTAATTTGTTTTGTTAATAAAATTACACATGTTATATTTTGAAAAATTAAAAATATTCATATGTAATTTACTAAACAAAACAATTTATTGAATTTAATTTTTTTTTTTAATTTTTTTATATGATTTGTTATTAAAATTATATATATATATATATTTTTAAAAAAATAAAAATATACATATATATCTTAGTAACAAAACAATTTAATTTTTTTTTATTTTTTATTTTTTTATTTTCATTTTATTTTAATTGATTTGTTTAATAAAATCATGTATGTTATATTTTCAAAAATTTAAAAATACACATATATATTCATTAAACAAAACAATTTATTGAAATCAAAGTTTTTCATGAAAACAATTTTTTTTTTTTTTAAATTGTTGAATCAATTGAAATGATGAAGTTTTATTTTGTCTCCTTTTTTTTTCACATAACAATTCTTTTTCTGATCCTCCAGATCACACAAAGTGCAAGAGGAGAGCATACTCAAGAATTATTAAATTTTTTAGATGTAAGAAATAAGGCTACCTAGTTACACTTCACCGGCAACGGCGCCAAAATGTTTGGTCAATTTAGTGTGTCCTAAATTGCTAACATAAATTATCAACCAGGGATTCGTAAGCTGACGAAGTGTGGCGCACTATATGTGCAAGATAACATATCTCTTACTTTTTGTCGTTTTTGGATTTTTATTGATCTTGGTTGGTTTCCTAATGTGAGATGGAAATTCTAAAAGACAAGTATGGTTATGAATATTCAAGGCAATGATGTCCTTTATAATGATTTCCCAAACTTCAAACTTCAAAAAGATTTTGAAACATACAATGACAAAATTAGTTCCTAAAAGGAAATGAAAATGTGCCACTATTCTAGTTAAACAAACAGTGAACTATTGATCATGAAAACCATTACCCTTGCTGCTGTCTAAACACAAAAGAAACTGTACTCAAAGAAAATATTGCAAGTAAAGTAAAACTAAAATCAAATTACATCAACTCATATTCTGACCCCTCACCATTAGTCTAGCTATGGATTTCGGAGGTAATCATAAACAACTTGAGCAATCTGATATCTAATTTGCAGAAAAAGAAACTAATATCAAACTACACACTCATACTTCAATCCCTCACCATTAGTCCAACTATGGCTTTCGGAGGTAACTGAAAATGACATGAGAAATTTAATATATCTAACTTGCAGAAAGTAAACTAATATCAAACTACACACTCATACTTCAATCCCTCACCATTAGTCCAGCTATGGCTTTCGAAGGTAACTGAAAATGACATGAGCAATTTAATATATCTAACTTGCAGAAAGTAAACTAATATCAAACTACACACTCATACTTCAATCCCTCACCATTAGTCCAGCTATGGTTTTTGGAGGTAACTGAAAATGACATGAGCAATTTAATATATCTAACTTGCAGAAAGTAAACTAATATCAAAATACACACTCATACTTCAATCCCTCACCATCAGTCCAGCTGTGGCTTTCGGAGGTAACTGAAAATGACATGAGCAATTTAATATATCTAACTTGCGGAAAGTAAACTAATATCAAACTACACACTCATACTTCAATCCCTCACCATCAGTCCAGCTGTGGCTTTCGGAGGTAACTGAAAATGACATGAGCAATTTAATATATCTAAATCTAACTACTGAAGCAAATGTGCAAGACTGAAATAAACACAGCAATACTTGAATTAAACAAAAACTAAGAAAAAATAAATTAACAGCAGAACAATATTGATTCCATGTCATTAGTCAAAAGATATGAAAATGCCCGGGCTGCCATGAAAGATTATGTTAAAAGCTATGATTTCAAAAAGCAATCTAAGTAAGGAAATATGACAAAACATAATTGAAAGCAACTTATCTAGAAAACATGTAAAAGCCTCCTTGGATAGCAGGGGCCCTCTGCTACCAATTTGGTGTAGTCCTTAGCTCCTTGAAGATAAGATCACAATAGCATCAAAGAACTAAGCTTCTTTATTCAAAAACTCATAAATATACATCCCATTCCATCTTGAACTTTGTTACAAATCTACTTCCTCATTACTTCTTCATTACTTATGATAGGAGAAAGCTTCTCCTATTTATACAAAATATGAGGAGACATCTCATTAATGGGAGTCCATGAATCTCTCCCTCCATCTCTAGAATTAAAATCAAAATAGGAAATGATAAGACACATGTCTTTCTAGAGTTTCAACACAACTTGAGGAATGAGACACATATCCTCTTAGAGTTTCAATACAACAAGGAAGTGAGACACATATCCTCTCGATCCCATAATCTTCTCCAACCAAATTCGAATTTGGCCTTAGAGTGCCACATAAGGGTCTTCTAGAAGTCTCCTTTTGACCTACACATGTCACAAAACTCATAACATATATATAGATATATGAAACTATGTTAATTTTCTAGTTTCTAATCATAAATTCACTTAAAATACATAAAATAAATAACTTTGGAAAACAAGGATCCTAACCCATATATTTATGAAAATGGTTACTTGATGTAGGGTTTTAGGTCAAATGGTTATGAAATAAGAGCTAAATGGTTATGACATAATGGAAATATGTATGAATATGGAAAATACTTTTGAGACTCAACAGGCGTTCGACAAATGGGCCATAGATTTTGTTGGACCCATCTATCTGCCAAGAAAAAAGACAGGTGTGCACTACATCATCACTGTGACTGATTATGTGACTCGCTGGGCTGAAGCACAAGCTATGAAGGATTGCACTACCGATACCACTATGCACTTCATTTTTGTACATATTCTGACTAGGTTTGGCTGCCCAAAGATATTTATGAGTGACAGAGGTACACATTTTCTTAATGCAACAATTGAAGCTTTGACTAAAGAATCCCGGATCCACTATGAAAAAATCACCACACATCATCCATAGGCGAATGGAGTGGTCGAGGCTTTTAACAAAATCTTGGAGGAAGCACTGACTAAGGTCTACAATGCGGATTGCAGTGACTGGGACATGCGCATTTTGTCGGTCTTGTGGGCCTACCGCACCACATGTAAGAAGCTAATAAGAAAAACGCCATTCTGGATGGTTTATGGAAAGGAGGCCATTATGCCCATGGAATATATTGTTGCAAGCCTGTGCATCGCAGCTTTTACAAACATGGTAGAGACAGATATAATGGAAGAATGATTAGTGCATCTCGTCAAATTGGAAGAAGATCGATTCATCGCTAACTTCCATAAACAAGTTCAAAAAACTCAAGAAAAAGCATGGCACGACAGGAATATTCAGAAAAAGAGCTTTTTAGAGGGAGAATTGGTTCTACTCTATGATAGCCAGTTCACAAAGCACCCAGGGAATTTTTTTCAGCACTGGCTAGGCCCCTATATGATAAAGGAAATCACTAATGGGGGAGTTGTCTGGCTAGCCATGCTATGAGGTGATATGGTACCAAGCTATGTCAGTGGAAGCTGGCTGAAGACATATTGCATTAAATGACTATATGGCTACAGTATCTACGACATGTACAATAGGCGCAAGGTCGATGCGGGGGTCTGCAATGCCAATGCGCAGGGGGCTTCTCCCTACACTGGGAGATCGCGCAAGGGGGAAAGTTAACCATTGAAATTAGACTGGCCATTGGGGAACTGTGCCTCCCACTTGGGGGAGCGGGTTATAGGCCATTAATATGGTGATTTACAAGGACTGAATACATTTTCCACATTAATGAAGGACAATTAAGGTGTTGTGATCTGGCTTCCCCTCAATATTTCCATAAATCTGGGATTGTTCGGACCGCGGGGTTTATGACTTGGCCAAGCTTCTCAGACCTCAAATTCTATGATATCTTACGTCTTGGGTTTGTATGCATGACTTCTAAAGCTGCACCATATGACAGTAGCTCTGCCGAATTTGCCTTCCAAGCTAGGATTCCTCGTGCTAACCCCGTTCGCCCCCCACTTGAGATGACCTATGATGAGGAAGAATTTGATGAAGTACGCAAAGTAACCCCTATAGCAGAGGAAGTCGCTTCCACCTCAGCCATGCAGAAGGGAAAGGGGAAGGTTAATAAAGCACAGTGGGTAAGTGAAAAACCTTGCAATGGACCTCGAACTCTGCAGTCTCCCCTACAAAAGCTGAATAATAAATCGTCGATGGCGGCTCCGAGCCATGGCCCTCCTAATCCCATGGCCCTCTCAGGAGAAGGTCTGCAGGTGACCCCACTAACATGGTTTCCCCTGTATGTTCTACCATGCCGATTAGCGACACATATGCCCAACGTATATGTTGTTCGCTCCTGCCTTCGAACACCATTGGTACCTAAGGATGTGCCTCAACTGGGGGATATGGTTGGCCACCTCTCCCACATCACGTTTGACGATCATGATTTGGGTAACCTAGATGCTTTCCCTATCGTAGCTCCATACCTCTATTTATAACAGGTCATTGAGGATGGTGTACGCAAGGTGGAGCCGTTGGTTTGGGCTAGGGGGCTAGCTGGGGCCACAATCCTAAATTTACTGTGTCTTCCTCACTTTGGCCGCTACAATATCACTAGCCTGATTGTGCACCAAGTTCTAGTGCTAGTTCATGATGGTTGTTTGTGGCTCCGAGACCACATACCAATATATGTTGCTCTCATTCACTGCATTACCAGCCTTCCAATGTAGGGGCCTAGTCCATGGGAGGGCACAGGCAAGCAATATGAGCATCACCTTGCTAAAGCTGTCTTAGCTTCATACGGGGTCAAGAGTAAGAAAATAGGCTTCCAGATTGATACAATTTTACACCATGGCTCCCCCTTGGGCACTCACATCCTTGCCTGCAACATGATGCAGAAGTGTCAGGCTACCTCCACCCCTGATCATTTCATTCAAGTCGGAGGTCAGTGTGAGAAGGGCATATGTTATAATTGGTCCCAGTATTTTGTAGAAGAATTCTTGGACAATGTGCTTGAGGCTCAGGAGCAAGGCAAATCATTCTACTACTCGTGGCTGATTTTTCTAATTGTGTTAGTTTCCTGGGAACTTTCGAAAGATGTAGTCTTTCCCCCCTAAAGCATAACATCTACAAAGGAGCACGATTTTTGAATCTCTGGGATTTTAAGGACCCCTAGCATATTGAAGAAAATAATACCTTCTGGCTACTCTATGAGGGTAGTATCTCTGCAGCCATTGATTCCCAGCCACGCCTCTCCTCGGCAGTTTACAACAGATACAAACACCTTGATGCCTTCCAGGTTACAATGCATGAGGTACAAATCTGGGCTCATAAGGAACGTACTTGGCTCAATCTACCATACATAGCGACCAAGGTTGACATTCAACGGGTTATCGATATGTGGCTGACAGAATGGTAGGTATTCACCCCACCTCCCGCTGTCCATGCAACAAGTATGTCTGGTACCGCTATAATACCTAGGCCCTCAGTTCCACTTGACTCAGCAGCAGCACCAAGCATTTCGCCATGAACGACTCCTAGCAGTACTCTCATGCCTCTAGAACCACACTCCCAGCTAGACCAGACCCTCACTGATAAAGAATCAGCATATATGTTAGTGCCTGCGACTCTCAAATGCACTTGAAAATCATCCGAAGGACCTCACAAGAAGTGCAAGGCCAATAAGCCTCGTACCAACATAGATAATACCTTGACAGAGGATGACTTGGATAATATTGTTGATGATGTCACCACCATGGCTGTTGATCAATGGCTTACTTGGGAATAATGGAACAAGGATACATTGGACGGATTGCAGATAGAATTGCAGACCCTTCGGCTCACAAAAAATCACGTTCAAGTGAGTGTTGATCAAGTGAGGCAGACTCTAGCGAGCAGCGAACAAGAGAGGCAGACTTTAGTAGGCAAGAATCACACAAGATCACTAGGCCAGTATGGCCTCATTATTACATTACCAACCACTACGGTTAGTCGACCCTGCCATCTCCCTAGTGCTGCCCTTACAATGGAACCCAGCGACCTCTGTTATCAGGTCCAGGGAGGTCTAGTCAACCTTGATGTTAGTCGGCTACCAAACAAGCACCAACATGAGCTACTTACGGCCCTAATTAGTGAAGTGTAGCGCAAATAATTGTGTACCAAGCAACACCTCAGTGCAATCGAGCACGATGTTGTGACCCACGCTGCTGAAGCTACCCAGATCTAGGTTGTGCATGTTTCCCTCCTCGGGCAGCAAGCTACCTTGGAACAACTACTTGATTGGCTATGCGATGATATACTTGGGGTCATTCGAGCATCTTCTGAGGCCCAGGACAAGGTTGAGGGTTTGGTATATCCTTTGAATGCATCCTGGGCTGAGGTATCCACTGTCAGGGTCGAGTTCTAGCTTCAGATTGCATCACTATAGGCCAAGCTCCAGCCTGGGACCCGCCTGGAGGAACGTGCCCAGAGGACTACACTAATTGCTGAGGCCACTGCCACTATCTCAGGGCAGGTCAGGCAGGGTGTCACTCTGTATGGAAATTTGGTCCCAGGTACAACACGATCCTCTCCTCCATGAAATTGAACAGAAATTAACCCAAAAGGAGCATGATTTTGAGGGACTGGATGCAACAATGTCTACCCTTGTTTCCACTCAGCGCTTTGCACGACTCCAAACCAGCCATACGCTTTGTAGTGACATTGTTGTGCTCCAACAAAAAAATCAGATCTTTAGGGACCATTTGACACCCTGGTCAGAGGACGCCCTCAAGCTCTCACAGGACATAGATGGGGCAGTCCAACGGATGAAACAGGCCCTTGAAAGAATCACCATTTCTTCAAGAGATCCTCCATCCCAGAAACTAGTGGAAATTGCGCAGACAGTCGTTGAGCAGAACTTTCAAGTATTGCCACCACTTATTACCACCCTGGAGCAGCTCAAAGAATGAATGAAGATTCCTCCCAACCTATGACTCAGGATGAGTCACAATATTGTCTTGGGGGCCTGTTGGAACAGGGCTCCCTAAAGTTGTGAATTTTGTACAATTTTTCATATTTTTTTATTAATTAGTCTAGCGCGGGGGTTTTGGGGTGGGTCAAAGCCCCAAATGAATTGTAACGGGTCAAGGGTAGACCTAGAGTCTGCAAACCACGGTTTGTAGACCACAAGAAGGCATAGGGTAAGTAGTTATAAATAGATGAACATTTTGAGTCTAAAGGTAGGCATGAATTGGGATTGATGCAACGTGCAAAATATTAGGTCTGTTATGGGTTGTCTTGGGAAAGGAATTCTGTTGGTTGCGCACAAAGATCCCCAATCCTGCTATGTGCAGACCCTGCTGGCTGTGTGTTCAGGCTATGTTTTGGGTTGTAACTGTGTTTTGAATGTTAATATATGCTGATATAGCTGAAGTATCTCTCTGTTATCTGGATCTATCTTGCTACTGTTGATGCGAATCTTGGAATCTGTTGGTACTACAATTACATCAATCTATTTATGCTGCGATTATCTCTGTGTTATGATATCCTTGATCTGTCATAGATTCCTTTATGGTATTATGTACGCACGTGGATGTGAAGGTACTCACTAGATCTATGCATGATAATAGCTCTGTTATGATTAAGTTGTGACCTATACTCTTAATGAACCTACAAATAGACCCATTTCGTGCGATTCCAAAGGGTTTCAAACACCGACCTACCTTAAATACCCACTCTCTCCCACGGTGTGGAAACCTGGTTCCAGCACCATCCCATACTGCTTCGAGTGAGACTTTGGCCTGCGCAAGTAGGTCACTTCTGAAAGGGCCAGTAGTATAGGGGTTTGTTGGTAAACCTTAACCTCCAAACGTGGGTCAGTACCCCTCAAGCCAACACACCACAACTATATAACTTGAATTCTCTACATGTACTAGCTATTTCAGGATGATTGATCATTTAACTAGATGATTAGTGAGTTAGAATGAAGTATCGCTACTTAACTTGCCTTCCACTAGTTCCTCCAATAGTTAAAACTAGTTTAACATAAAAAACCTAATATAATTGACCTTCAGTTCTAAAAATTAGAAATCATGCATGATTAACTAATATCTAACTCCTCTAACTTGAATTTATCGAGTAAATTGGGTGACACAGGGAATGCCACAGAAGCTAATTGAATCCAAGTTGTCTGTTGATGTGGAAATTCGATTTTTCCAACTTAAAAAAGGAAAAATCAAATTAAGAATTTCTTGTTGCATTTTTCAACACTCCCTTTCTTTAAGAAAGGGATTATCATCCAACCCTATCCTTTAGCTATGGAACTCCAATTGCGCCCTTGACAAGGCCTTTGTCAAAATGTTAGTGTCTTGTTCCTCTGTCTGGATTTATTGTAGCAATATTATCTTCCTCTGCACACAGTCTTGTAAATGATGATACTAGATATATATATGATTGGATCGATCATGAAATAAAGAATTATCAAAGATCTTGATGAAAATATAATTATCATAGTATATCATAGTTGGATCCATCATCTAACCAAACAATCCAACAAGTATCTTCCACATATAGATCTCCTCACATGTTTCTTGACTTGAAACAATTTATTATTCTTCTGCCAAGCTGAGAACCATAAATATTTTCTTCTTATTGTACCAGGAAATAGTTGCAAATCCAGCACTAAAAAATTCCACCTGATGCACCCTTTCAGTTTAATGGACTACTTGCCTAATCTGCATCTCGAAAGCCACATAAATTCACTCCCTTTTTCCATCTATACCATACTCCAAACTAGGAAGTACCTTTGAGGTATCGTAAAACTTGTTTAGTTTCCTTCAAAACTAATTTGGCCAGCCTAACCATAGCTTGGTTCATCTGGCTGAATACATAACATATATCGAGTCGTGTGATCACAAGATACATCAGTGAACCCATTCGTTGTCGATAAATTGTAGCATCAAATTATTCACCTAAAATGATATCCTCCTTCCTCTAATTGACCTATAGAGTTGTCTCCATGGGATTGCAATTATACATGACGAATATTTGTAGTATCTCATTTGTATACTTTCCTTGAGAGACAAACAATTCCCCATCACCTTGCCATACTTCCAGCTCAAGGAAGTAGTGCATGAGGTCCATGTCCTGATTTCAAATTCTCTTGCAAGGTCCTCCTTACAAGATTTGATCAGCTGTTCATCACCACTTAAAATAAAATCATAAACATAAAATACAATAATAATAAATTTACCTTTTACTAAGATATGATAATGCTTTTCATCTGCATCACTTTTGGTGAAGCCCAAACTGATGTGATAACTATCGATCCAGGTGTACCAATCATGGGATTCTTGTTTGAGACTGTACAATGTTCAATTAAGTCTGAACATGTGAGACTCATATCAAAAGTATCAAAACCTTATGGTGTCTCTATCTACAACTCTTCCTCAATAAAATCATTGAGAAATGTTGTTTTTACATCCATCTCTTGGATCTTCCACCCTATCTGTGTAACCAAAGAAATAATTTATCTAATGGAGGAGTACCTTGCTACAGGAGAAAATATATCCTCATAATCAATTCCCTCAGATTTTTAGTACCCTTGGCGAAAAAATTTCCTTATACTTATTTATGTTTTCATTCATTCACTTCTTAACCTTGACGATCCATATCTAACACACAACTGATTTATCTATTGGTCTTGGGGAAAATCCCCAAAAAATATTCTTTACAATGGATATGTATTCCTCCACCATTTCATTAACCCATACATTTTTCTCTACTTCTTCCTCAAAAGAGGATGGATCAATATCTACAATTTAATCCATTATAGCCATGTATCCTTTGTACCGATCAGATGACCTTCTCTGCCTACACATATTTGAAGGAGCTCCCACATTCTCCCTCACATCTTGCATAAGTCTCTCAGCTTCCCTGGATCTTTTTATTCCTTCTCTAGATTGTTCTCCTTGAGTGGTTATATCCATTCTCTCCTCTTCAATTTTTGGCTACTCCAAAACTTCTCGAGGCTCCTCCTTTGGAGCTAAAATCTCCTCTTTTGGTGGGATTTGAAGCTCTCTTTCTAGAGGGCACCACATCACTTTTTCCTCATAAAATTTTACATCCCTTTGCAGAACTATCATTATGAGGGATGGAAAACACACACGATAGTTTTGAGGAGTTCTATTTTAACTCATAAATACTCTAATTCTGATGTTGGCTCAAGATTATTTCTTCATTATTTCAACACATGGAAGTATATAGAGTCTCCAAAAATACTAAAGTGTGACACATCAAGTTTTCTCCCTAAGAAAGCCTCCTTCAGCATAATCATGCCCAAAATCTGATGAGGACTTCCGCTATTCAAATATATTTTTTTTTCCACACCTCTACCTACAAGTGTAGTGGTATGCCTTGGTCATGCAACATCACCCTTGCTTCTTCCACAATGATACATTTATTTCTCTTAGCCACCCCACTCTAGTGTGGCTTTTGGGGTATTTTTAACTCTCATCGAATTCCTTCTTTTGCACAAACATTTCTGAATTCATTCGACACATACTCACCTCCATTATCACTCCTAAGAGCCTTCACCTTATTCCTGATTTATTTATCAACCACTGCCTTGAATTCTATGAATTTGGAGAATATATCATCTTTATTCGGCATGAAGAAGACCTAGCACTTTCATGAGAATTCATCAATAAAAAATAAAAAATAATTGTGCCTGGAAGTGGAGGATGTCGAGAAATGTTCATACTTTGCATACATCCTTCTGCCGAAGTGATCCTTTGGGAAGGATTATGGTTATTTTCTGCATAATATTTAGGTCACCATGATGCAAATGGCCAAGTATTTTGTGCCAAAGTTCACCAACATCACAAATCTACACCTTCTCCGACTTAGGGCTTAAGGCAACACAATCTTCCACATCTATCTTATATATTTTCTTCACATGAACCCTAATATTATTCACCTGTCTCGTGGCTATGTTTCTCAGGAATTCTTTTCCTTTTTTTAAGATCACATCATAACCATAGTCTTCCAAAATTGCAATAGAGATGAAATTTTTCTTCAGGCCCGGAATGAACATGACATCCTTGAGCCCGAGAGGATATCTCCACTCCCTCTATAACATGACTGTAAAAATATCAGTCATGCTATACCTTCTGTTGCACCCAACTTTATGTGCATATTCAAATATTTCTCCTCTAGGTTGCTCAAATACTCTCTACACCCTGTTGTGTGGAATGATGCACCTAAGTCCAAGTACCACACACTCCTCATCACTGTGTTGGCCATGCATACAATAAAGGTAAAGTCAATATTGGACTTTGAAGCCAGGGCTTCACATGGTTCTCCTCATGATTTGTTCTTGCTTTCACTTTTGTGTGGAAAATTCATGGCTTAGTTCCCAAATTCATGACAATGGAAGCATTTAATTTTGCAGAAATATTTCTTCTATCCCCCATGGCTGGATTCTACTTTGGATTTATATTTATTCCCTTTTACATTCTTTCCCTTTCTAACCAATATAAATTTTTCTTCATCCTCCTTCTTGGATGAAGTCTCATCTCTTGTATTCCACCTTGTTTCCTCCTATACTAAATCATACCATAAGTCTTCCCAATTCGGTAGTTTCTCCCTCATGTTCACAAAATCTTGGTAGTTATGTGAACTCTTGGGAAGGCTTAGAGGGGATAAGCTTACAAAATCATTATCTAAAAAATTAACACCAACTCCTGTAATATCATCATGAACTACTATTGAATAGTTTCATTATATTTCATCTTTATAGTTTGATGTTTATCCTTTAGTGAAATTTCCTATGGTCGTTATTATTCTATAACAAATTTGTTTGTGCCTACCACATTGAATAAGGAGTTTATTTCCCATGGATATTGGTGAAAATTTTGTCTCGTACTCCCTCCAATATTATTCTCCTTTCCTTGTCTACATCTTTCTTCCACTCAGAAAGGTTATGGGCATCATATTCTACTAGCTTTGCAATGTATATCTTGATGTATTCTCTCTATCCATTTTCATCCAATACTACCTCCATGTCATCCTTGCATGTGATAAAACTAGAGTTGCCTTCTAAGGCACACTCTAGCCTTAGTATATTGAAGGCCATATTCTCATCTCTAAAGAGATCCTACTGCACTTAACTTCAAATTTGAACCTCCTAAGAAACAACTTCGAAATTCCTGCCCTAATTTGAATCTTGTTTTGATACCATGTAGAAGTTATGATGTATATTTGCAACTACTCATGAAGTTTTAATCAAAATCACAAGAAAAAAACATACTATATTTCTCTATGGAAATCGATTCACAATTTAGAAAAATAATCTCATACATGCAATAGGAAATAGCACACATGCACATAGTATTTTTGTATGGGGAAATAAATCTACTAAAAAACCCAATTCCTTCTTACATTTAATATGTTACCAATAGATATGTATTACAATTTCTTTTCTCAACTGATCACAACTTGCAAGTGAATAACCTATCTCTCATCTCACTAAGAATATATAACCCACACTTATTTAATTGAAGACTCTTCTTGATCCCCTATTTCCTTGCAAAATATTTGAGGAAATTAGCCCTCCATTATTTAGGAATTTTCTCCAAAATGGATTGCGCAATTCTGAATACATGTAACACTTGTACACTCAAGACTAGTCTACAATTGATGTTACACTGCCTTGGAATCTCCACCACAACTGGGGAACTTGAATTCTCTCCATGCACTAGATATTTTTGGTTGATTGATCAGTTAAATTGGTGATCATTGAGTTTGACTAAAGTCCCACTACTTAATTGACTTTCAACTAATTCCTTCAACAATTAAAAATAGTTTAACTAGAAACAACCTGAGATAATTGACATTGATTGCAAAAAATTAGAAATAACACATGCTTAACTAAACTCTAACTCCTCTAACTCAAATTTACTACGTAAATTCAGTGACACAATACATGTCACACAATTTAATTGCATCTTAATTTTCTGTTGATGTTGAAATTCAAATTTTCTCAATTTAATCAAGGAAAAATAAAATTAAGAATTACTTGCTACATTTTCAACACCCACATTGGTTCTTGAAATACATTTGTATATAATTTGTTTAATTCCTTGATATTTAAAGAAGAATATTTGGTTGATAGATTGATTTTAAGGTAGATAACCCCTCCTTTAACATTGAAGGAATTGGGAACCAAACCACTCTAATGTGATCTATAACTTATCTGATTTTTTTTTCTTTTTCTTTTTATCTAAAGAAGATTGTTTGTGTGATCTTATTCAGTATGTCAATAATCCGAAATAAATAGTTAACAAAAGGAAACACAACACATTAATGACAGATAAGCAGCAGGTACAAAACAATGTAGTGATGCCACATAACTCGTAAATATATTAAAAATGAGGTGGTCCCATGTGCTGAAATTGTCGAACAAGATCGACGGCTTGGAGAAGCTCCCGATACATCTAACAATAATCAACATCACACCACTAGTCGAGCTTTAGTAGTAAATTTGGTCATGGGAGGATGTTTTATAAAACTATTCATCCCTTCAAGCAATGACTTAGATATATTGCAAGGCCACTCTCCTTGGTTTCATGAAAAAAATGTGTGCGGTGTTGAGGGTGCTTTCCAAAAGCCACTCATGGCTAGCCTGTTGTCAATTAATAGGCCCGAGATATGAGATTCATTCCGTATCCATCTCATGAAATTCCCTAGTGCCCGCTACTAAAAAATAATTCAATTGATAATAGGTTATAGGATTTCGACCTCCCAGAAGCTCCACTTCTAGGGTGACATCATGCTGACATCATACATACCACATGTCAACCTATGGGAGGTCCACGTGTAACCCACATATAGGGTTTTGGGTACCTGAAAAATCTAGAACCACTTGCCACATGTCTACTAACACGTTATGTTGATGTCACCTCTAGACAATAGTGCACTTCCACCTTTCCCCATGGAAGTCCTCAATCTTGGAACTCCACTCTCCAATTAAATTCAATTCACATTTAGTTACGGGGTTCCAAGGTCTAGGACTCTCGGGACTTCTAACCTTCTAGTATTTTCCTTTCCCAAATATTAGATCCAAAAACTTTATTTTAACTCCCAATTCACAGTTAGTTACGAGATTCTAGGGGCCTAACTTAGATGGTGTTTCTTTGACATCAGTTTTACATTACTGAATATTTTTATTTATGATTCAGGGTCTGTCAAGTGACAAAATTCAAAACAATTAATTAAATTAACTTATCGGATCTTGCCCTTACAGGACTTTTATAGCCACATTATCATTCCCCCTTCCAATCGCATGGAGAAAAAATCAGGCCTAGGGTTTTGACATGCAATGGATAAGGTTATCCAGATCTTTTCTATAAATCTAAGGCTTTTCTCATTAGGACCCCAACGAGTCCTTTCCTTTCATCTCCACCATGAATCGGTCATGCGACCTCATCTTTGCCTCATGCGATGTCTTATAAATGACCTTTTAAATCACCCCAAAGACAATTTATACCACTACACAGGCTTCATCGAGCTAGTCTTCTCGATCACAGCTCTACCTTGTAAGTCTAGTAGACCCTTAGATATGCATATGGATTTTTCTACTCTACCAATTTCAATCTAAGGTGTTACATGGTGTTACGCTTCTAGAGCATGGGTTGTAGCTTCATTGATGAATTCAAATCCCATGGGACTTCCCTTCCTTCAGGTATGGAATTCATCGCATGGTACGATATGAGCTCTTGCATATATTTCCTACCATGGCCTTAGTGTGAAATTTCAAGAGGTCTCACCTTGCCTGAAACATGTCATATGTTGTGTGTTTTTTATATTCTTTCCACGACTAGCCCCATGTGGTGTATGTTGTGTTGGGCACACTGAAGGGGTAGCATCCCCCATGTTGTTGGGTATGAAAGGGGGTGCCAAACCCACTACACGGGGTATGGGGAAATTCCCCAAGAAATAGATAATTTTTTTTATGCAGACCCAATAATAGTTTGGAGGACCCAAGGATGGCAGTCAGACATAAAGATGGTTGGATGACCTAACCATGTTTTTGTGCATGGTTTTTCACATGGTTTTGTGGGTGATGGTTTTCTACCCAGGGTAATTTGCAGATCTAGTAAAGGGAACTACAGTTATGTTATAATCGAGGGTAGTGGAATGGAGTTTATGAATGATTCGACCTGTATATATATATATATTAGTATGTATACACACACACACACACACACACAGATATATATATATATATATATATATATATATATATATATATATATATATATACATATACATATACATATACATATACATATACATATACATATACATACACATACACATATACATATATATAACATTGAAAGGAAAATTATGGAAAATCAATATCCTAGTCTCGGTTTTGGGATCCAAGGGAAAATATGTGTATATGTATTTTATATTTTATGTTCTCACTATTGTTTATTTTTCTATTTTAAGAATTTGTTTGCAAATAATTTATGTACAAGGTTAAAAACTTCATTCGGTATTAGAGTTATTTTAGCTTCAGTGGGACACCTTTGGCACTAAGGGGTTTTTCTTGGGCCTGTGGTATACCTTGTTCAGTGGGATATCTGCAAGATAGATTCTTGTAGTGAAAGAAGATAACGAATAGTGGAAATAAAGATATAAAGGAATTCAATGGAATTTTTTTTTGGTTGTGGAAGCTCAAGATGGATGATCTGTTAGTGGATAAAGATTAGTTGATCATGGTAGATTCGGGTACTAAACCAACGACAATGTCAGCAGAAGACTCGAAAAATTTGGATTGGAAGATAAAGAGCACAATACATTTATGTATCTCAGATTCAATATTTTTTAATGTGTGATATGAAGATATGAAAAATTATTTGTGGGTAAAGGTAGGGACTTTATACCAATCTATGTCTCTGGTGAAAAAATTCTTCTTACTGAAAAATTTGTATAACTTGAGGATGAAGGATGGTGACTTGGTGCCAGTAAATATAAACGCATTTAATACTATGGTAATAAACTTGTTATCTATTGATACAAAATTTTAGATGAAGTTAAGTGCATCATTTTTCTATGTTATCTACTACATTCATGGCATAGTCTAGTTGTTGCAATTGGTAGCAATACAACTACCTTTAAGTTTGATGAAAGAGTCTCATCCTTGTTGTTGGAGTAGATGAGATACAAAAATATGGAGAGCTAGAATGGAGGTGCCTTTCTTGTACAAGGATTGTCCCAAAACAGAAAAAAAAAATAAGTCCTCAAGTGAGATATTTAAATCCAAAGGGAGATCTAAATCTCCAGGAAAATTTGTAAAGGTGTGTTGGAAATGAGGAAAGGAAGAGCACTACAAAAAGGACTGTAGATATGAATCTCCCAAGAAAGGATAGGGATATGATGATTCTCCTTCTAAAAAGGAAAAAACCACCTCAGATGAAGGTGGGGATGTCTACTTGGTTTCTTCTTCAAGTAAACATGTAGATCATGAGTCATGGTTGATTTACTCATGTGCATCCTTTCACTTCACTACCCATAGGGAGTGGTTTTGAGAGTACGATAAATATGACGGTGGTGATTTCTTATTAGGGGATGATAGGAAGACCACAATCATAGGTTGTGGAAAATTCAAGCTGAAGTTGGAAGGTGGAAGGATTATAACACTTCCTATTGTTTTGCATATTTCTGCGTTGGCCATAAATCTGATTTCTATATGAAATATGGATGATGGAGGTGTAAAAAAAATGTTTGAGAAAGATACTTGCAAGATGGTTCGAGGAGCAATAGTATTTATGTAGGGAGTTCTGATTTGGACATTGTACAAGATTCTCGGTAGCACTATTATTGATGGGTGTAGCAATTCTTTGGTTCCTGAAAGTGGAGCAAAAACCCTACTAGTCTCTAGAGAAAATACCATCATATGGCATCAAAGGCTTGGACATATTGGATAGAAGTGACTTCAATACTGCATGGTAATTGTATGGTAGAAGATATGTCTAATTTATATCTAGATTTCTATTTTTTAGAACATTGTGTATATGGGAAGAAAAATCGGTTGAGTTTCTTCTCTGGTGCTAAGAGGACGAAAGAGATATTAGATCTTATCAACAGTGATGTGTTTGTACTTGTGTTGGTTACATCACTAGGTAAGTCTATGTACTATGTCTCATTTATATATGACTTCTTAAGGAATACATGGATATATTTCATCAGGAATAAATATAAAGTCTTTGAAATGTTTAAATAAATTAATGATTTCCTAGAAAATCAGACAATGAAGAAGATGAAGGTGTTGAGGACATATAATGGTGGAGAGTTATGCAAGAATTAATTTGAAGAGTTTTGTAAGAAGTCTATTATATCATGGAATAATTCTACTCCATACACACCTCAGCAAAAAAGAGTTGCAGAAAAAATGAGCATGAACTTGATGGAAAAGGCAAGAAGTATGCTCAGTGTTTTCGGGTTAGGACAAGAATTCTGGGCAAAGGCAATATCTATTGCATGTTACCTGGTTAAAAAATCACCTTCATTAGGATTGCAGGATAAGACTCCACATGAGGTATGGATTGGTAAGAGAAACTCTCTTTCACATCTAATGGTATTTGGTTGTGATGTATATATACACATTCCAAAGGAGAAAATAACTAAGTTGGATAGTAAATATGAAAGGTGCATGTTTATTGGATATAATCATGGTTTAAAATTGTATAAGATTTAGAACCCATAAACATGGAAGGTTGTGTACAATCTAAATGTGGTGTTTAGAGAGGTGAAGGATGTTATTAAACAATAATTACTACCAAAGGAACCTAAAAATATAGATTTTTAATTGAAGGAGGATGAATCAGGCTCTACAAGAAAATAATAATAATAAGAAGAAGAGCCACATATTCTAATTTTGAGAAGATCAGTGTGAAAGAGAAGGAAACCAAAGAGGTATAGTCCATGTTATTTCTGTTCAAATTTTAATTTATCTATTATTGTTGGTGATCCCATAACATTCAAGGAGGAAGTGGATTCAAAATATGGAAAACTCTCAAAAGAGGTCCTGGCTGATGAAATGGAATATTTGGAAAAAAATGAGGCTTCGTATCTAGTAGAGTTGTTAGCTGGAAGGGAACTGATTGCAAGGAAATGGGTGCTTAAGAAGAATATGAATGCAGAAGGCAAGGTGGATGAATAAAAATATTGGTTGTTAGAAAAAGTTTATTCTGAGTTGTGAGGAATTGATTTTGGTGATATTTTTCTCTTGTTTCCAAGTTAGCTTTTATTATATTAATTTTATCTATTGTTGCTACTTTGATTTTTAGGTAGAACATATGGATGTGAAGACAAAATTTCTTTGCTCGAATATGGAAGAAGAGATCTACATGAAGCAAGAAAAAGGATTTGGGATGAAGGGTAAGAAAGAAATAGTATATAGATTAAAGAAGCCTTTGTATGGGTTAAAACACTCACCAAGGATGTCATATTAGAAATATGGTAGATATATATAGGGAATTAGCTTCACAAGAAGCAAAGAATATCATAGTGTGTATTTTAAATTAATTGGTTAAATTCTTATTTATTTGATCTTGTATGTGGACAATATGTTGCTGATTGGAAATGAGAAAGAAATTATCAATCATTTTAAGACTCAATTGTTCACAAAATTTGAAATGAAGGATATTGGTGTTGAAATCTATAGTTTTGGCATGGAAATTAAACAAAATCGGGGAAAGAGGAAGCTGGTTTAAACCAGAGGAAGTATGTCAAGAAAATATTACAGAGGTTCAATATGCAGGATAGTAAACTAATGAACATTCCTATTCCTATAGGTGTAATGTTATACGTTGAAAATGTACCAAGACACAAGAAGAGGGAGAGGAAATGTCCCACATTCCATATTCAAGTGCATTCAACAGCCTGATGTATGCAATGGTTTGTACTAGAACAAAAATTGCACACACAGTGGGAGTATTGAGAAAATTTATGTGAAAACCAAGGAAGGAGCATTGGACAATAGTGAAGTAGTTTTTTAGGTATTTGCATGGAATTAGTGATTATGGTCTATGCTACCAAGGAAGAGCAGAAGTGGAAAGAGTTTTGGAAAACCATGGATTTGTTGATGTAGAGTGTGTTGGAGATCTAGATAAAAGAATATATAGAATTATGCATGTGTTTAAGATATTTGGAGGAGCAGTAAGTTGGATGAGAAAAATACAGTCTGTAGTGGCTCTTTCAACTATAGAGGATGAATACATGGAAACCACTCATACAAGAAATGAATAATTTTTGTTATAGATATTGTGTTCAAGTATGGGGTTCGTACAATGAGGTATAAGCATAGATTGTGACAACCAAAGTTAAAGTTTCTTAGAAAATAACCCTACTTATCATTCAAAGACAAAGCACATTGATGTTCAGTATCACTTTGTGAGGGATATGGTTAAGGAAAAGAAGGTGTTGCTACTAAAGGTGAAAACTCTGAAGAATATTGTAGATGTATTAACGAAGTCTGTGATAACTAAGAATTTTTCTTGGTGTAGAAAAAAAATGGGTGTTGTAGGCCTAGACCAATGATTAATCTCTCTCGTCACTCCCTATTTGGAAAGAAAAATAAAGTGGTATAATGTTGGGTGTGTTTTATATTCATTCTATGACTTTTCCCACATGTTGTGCATTGCGTCGAGCATATCGGTGGGGTCAGGGGGTTTTGAACAAGGCGGTAGCCCCCCTGCAGGGGGTCTGGGGCAGCACTTCAGAATTTTCTTTAATTAGACCCAAGGATGGGGGGAAGAACCAAAGACGGTGGGAAAACATACACATGGTTTTGGGCATGGTGGTTTTCTTCCCATGGTATTTTTTAGATTGGTCAAGGGACCTAGAATTATGTTGTAATCTAGGGCTAGTGGATTTTGGTTTATGAATGATTCAACATGTATATATATGTATTATAAAATTGAAAATAAAATGATGAAAAATCAATCTGGTAGTCTGGGTTTTGGGATTCAGGGAAAAATATGTATGTATATATATTTTGTATTTTATGTTCTTGTCAATTTTTTTTAAGAATTTGTTTGCATGTAATTTTTGGACAAGGTTAAAACCTTGACCATCAATTCTAGAATCCATGTTGTATCTGTGATAAAATCCTTGGCACAACAGTGAACCTTCTGGTGCCTCACCGAAAATTCAAAGACGACACTCCTTCCTACTTAAAATGCAAGGTTTCAGGTTATTTAGGTAAAAATGACGGGAGAAAATGGATCCAAGGAAACTCCCCTTGACACTCATACATTTCTTTCCTAGTGGCACAAAAAATTGTAAGGAAATTCATAACGTGTAAAAAAATAATGATTCTACCCAATAGAGGGTCGTCAATGTAAATTGTATATTGATAAAAGGTCTAAGAACTCACTGCTTCTCAAGGGTCATTTCAAAATCTCATGGATTTTTTTATGGCTTGTAACATATGTTGGAATCATGATTTCAATTACACAAAATCCCGCATATATTAGTAAACGATAGATCACTAGAGTTAACAGATCCATAAGAGGCAGTTAAGTACATGTTACGAAATAAACAAGGAGAACTATCTTATGCAATGTTCAAAAATATCCCTCTTACGTAAGCCAAGTGTGTTTCGAACTCAAGACCTTTGGCTTTAATACCATTTGTTGGAATCATGATATTCATTACATAAAAACATGTAGGTATTAGTAAACAACGCATCACGAGAGTCAACGGATCCACGAGAGGCAGTTAAGCACATGTCACGAAACACATGGGGAACATTATTTCATGTAATGTCCAAAAAACTATCTGAGACTTATTTTACTTTAATTAATGTATTTTTATTAACATGGTTAATTATTTCATTTAGGTTCAGGTTCATCTCAAGTTCATACCTTAGAAATTCTTATTATGTGGTTTATGGAACCTCTAATACACAGTGGTTTCCATAAATAATTTATCACTCATATTTGCTTCCAGATCTAAGCACAACACACATATATAATCAACACATATATTAGTGGAATATCCCCATGAGATGCACCACATATGCAACTATTAACAAAACAAATTTGGTCCCTGAATCCATAACAATTATTAACAAAAATGCAATGATTCATTAAAGGGTAAATAAAACATACACATATGATTATCTTTAATTTTGTAGGGAAACTGAGTTTGGGAGAAGGACTCTCCACCCAACCATATACAGTTTCAGCCATGTTTACTTGCAACTTTCACACCCGATCGAGATCCTCGAGTCTCTAGGTGGGGGTGGGATGCTTAGTTCTTGGAATACACACTAGATTCCAACTAAAACATGGACTCAAAAGGACTTCCTTCCTTAATAAAACCAACTGACTTATTCCTTATTTTCTAGAAAAGGGAGCCCAGAGGTTCCCCACCTCATCCACAAGTTCACACTATAATATCCCTAGTTTCTCTACTTTTATTAGACATTTGAACAGTCCTAAAGGGTCAAGTGGACAAAAGGGAAAATAATTATTGTAGACATATTTTATTATTTTAATTTAATAAAATGAAAATGGAATTAATTGTATAAAGACTAGAGTAAAATTAGAGATCATGAATCCAAGTCCATGAGGATGGATAAGGTTCCCAATGCTTTCCCAGTTCTTAAAATATCCTTGGAGAAAATAAATTAAATATTGAAAATTAGATCAGAGATAAAAACCTAAAAATATACCCCAGTAAAGAGGAATGTTACTGGGAGGAGGTGGAATAAAAATAGAAAGAGGAAAAAACTAGTTTTAAAGTACTTTTGTGAAAAAACAAAGGGAAAGCCTAGGCAAAAAGGAAAACAAAATCCTGATTAATTAGACATGGTTATGGAAACGAGCTGATGGGAAAGCGGGATTAAATAAGTAAATTCTTTGTAGACAAGAGGTTGTCTACTATTTCAAGGTTTGATCTCTGCTTGGGGGGAGCTGTGGGGAAAGAGCTCATAGGTTGGGTGGGAAATAGTCTACCAGAATTCGTATGCACAATTCAATTCATTTTATCTTGTATTTGTATTATTATATTGAATTTAAATAGTGGTGAAGAGATTAGCTAGATCTATATATGATTATATTATCTCTATGACAATATAGTGAAAAATTCTCATTGTTATAAATTGTTAGATCTGTGCATTTAACAGACTCTTCTATAATAAATATAATATAGATATGTAGTGTTGAAAATATAATTAGGAGAAGAGTACCAACTCTCAGAATGTATAAACCTTGAAGTAGGTTTAAATCTGAGCTTAGGTGAACTATCAGAATCAGTTTATGCAGAAAATAAATACAATAGAATTATTTTACTAACCATGAAATTTTTTTTAATTAAAATAGTACAAAAAGAAATCAATTGTGTCTGGTAATGAAGGTGAATTAAGAAAATTTAGAGAAAATCTTCTACTATGGTAAAATTTGAATATTTGGATACTATACCTAAGACATAATATTTTGTCCGAATTACAATAAGAAATTCATAAACTATTAATAGAATTGAAATACAAATCCTATAGAATATATCACATGAGGAATGAAAAACATAACTTCCATACTGGAAGTAGAGTATATTAAATAATACTGAATTAGATTAAGTCAGGCGACTTAGATATATATACGTATACTGTTAAAATAAACTTAAGTCCAAATAATTATATAAAATTGGGGTATTCTGACCCATAAATTACAAGTGTATAATCTCTCTGAGAATTAAGAAGAGGTATAATAAAAGAAGTCCCAAGGAGGTTACTCAACCAACCTGAAAAAGGAAATCCAAAGTGACTATGTTACGGTTGGATATATATATACTGCTAACAAAAATTGTAAAGTGAGGCATTATGGTAGAGGTTACTTGCACAGATAGAAATTAAGAAATTAATATTGGCACATAGATTTCAAACTATAACAAAAAGAGAAAGTATAGATAACAATAGAGTGTAGGTAATAATTACCTTACTGACATTCATGGATAATTAAAGTTGTAAGAAAAAGAGACATTGAATTCAGTAAAATGAAGAGTATGCGGAATCAAAGAATCAAAGAGAATTTAATTAATTTCAAGAAAAATATTACCTTAAATTCTTCGATGTCCTAATGACTTAAAATGGAGAAACGTGGAACTGTGGAATTCCTGTACAAATTAGGGAATCAAATTATTAGTCCTTGTCTGTAAAATTAATTGAAATTTAACAAAGGTAAATAATTACAGAAGAGAAAGTCAAATAGGGAGAATCATTGCACCAAAAAATCAAATTCATAAAATTCCTACAATTATTAAATAAGTGGCATATTATGAATGTACAAGATTTCAATAATGGAAATCGAGATTTCTTAACTAGAATAAGGTAAAATTCCTTATCTCTGATATTCAAATTCATTCTCAAAAATATACTCTAAATGCTGAACCAAATTGGGTTGGATATTCAACTAATTAATTTGTAACACTGATGGTATTGATAAAAAGAACGAAGGTGTTGGAGCCAGCTAAGTAACGAAAACAAAAAGTTGAAAATCATGAAAAACCAGTGTTATAAAGAGGTAAATCTATGGAGGCATATGCTTACCTGGAAGGATTGAAATGTCGCAAGGAGATAAACGGTCAAGGAATTTCGCATATGCGAGTTGGAGAATGATTTGGTGCGGTAAATCCTTCACCTGCATTTAAACAAAAATGCATTAGACAGTTAGAAATTTAATTTGGAAATCAAACTAAAAGGAGGAAAATTTTAACACAAAACCAAACTCTATTGCCAAAGCACCAAAAATGAAATTTCCCCAACCAAGGGACGATGGTATCCAAAGGAAAAACCGGATTCGAGCAATACACAGATAGAGGAGTATTTGTTGTTTCATGCCAGAAGAGATTCTACCATTTGCGTTGGCACTGTGGTATAATAAATTGGCCAAGGGAATCTGGGTGAAGGACGCAGGGTTATGGGGATGAACCCATCACTGCAAACTTGAGAGTCAAATAGAATTTAGAGGTAAATGAGTAAACTAATCATTTCAAATAAAAATGAAATAAAAAGCCAAATACCTACAAGTTAAATCCACTAAATCGAATTTAAAGATAAGATAGTAGGTTTTTATTACCTCAGAAATCTGATGAGAGCTACAAGATTGACCATGGTGCCCTGAGTGATGTTTTTCAGCTCAGGTTAAAATGAAGTATTTCTTGAAGCCGAAAGACAAATGCATAGAAAGAGACGAATGGTTGGAAAGAGATACACAAAAAAACATAATGGAGTAAGAAACCCTAACCATAGATATGGTTAGATCGTCATCATCCACGTAGAGAATATCCTACGATGGAGAATTAAGCATGTAGCTTGAGGGTTAAATCAACAATTGAATGAGCCATGTGATGACTCACATAACAGAGTTCGTTGGATTAAATGAAGCAAGTTCCCAAGAAAAAAATACAACTTAGATATTGGTGTAAAGCCATACAGAGCCAGAGTTCCATTAAAACATTCATAAATGTCAAAATCGTTGCATATGTATGGACAGGTTCTATAGTTAATGACATGGAAAATGCATGCAAAGAAGTAAACTTATGTAATTGCATGGGACATTAATTTTTATTCTCGTAAGTCCGTAATGACAACTTGGAAGAAAAACGACAAATCACACATTTAAATGCATCAGGCAAGAATCGGAACTAAGGTTTCATATATATATATATATATATATATATATATATATATATATATATATATATATATATATATATATATATATATATATTTCAAATAGTAATAAGTGTAATGCCATAGAGGGTAACGTAACACCTTAGTAAAGGTAAGGGACAGAAATAAAATACTAATGATCATGGAAGGAAAATTCTAAATCAAATGTATAAATGAAAAGATGCAAAATAGAATCTAAGTTTTCATACATGTATATAGATATGGAAATTGGGAATAAATATAGTTACGTAGATGGGTAATGTAACATCTTAATAAATGTGAGGAATATGAATAAATCACAAATTGTGTGGAAATTATATTTTTTGGATATAATTTAGAGAAGGGTTAACTTGTGAAATTAATTATATAGTCATTGTTAAGGATGTGACCTTACTACAAGTTACCTTTATCCATTGGTCAACTAAATGATATGGAAATAAATTAGAAATATGCCTTTGGACTATGGTCTTAAGAAGAAGATTTCAACAGAAATAAAAATCATGATTTTAGTGTTATACTAGTTAATTCACCGACGTCTCAATAATGGTCTAATGATACAAGGACGAAGAAATTTCACATGCAGTAATTACGAATAAAATATAATTGACGATAACTACTGAACGGTAATTCGACAATTAATTAGATTAAAGTACAAGAAACAGAAGGGTTTTTATATAGTGTTCATCAAGGTGTGACGAAACACATCAAGTATGTTGTATGTGAATGGTATAAATTCCATAAATAGAAGAAAGAAAAAAAATGAAGAAAAGTTGTTACAAATGTTATCAGAACCCATGTTAAAACACTGGGCCTAAATGTGCGCTCATGCTAGAAAATAGAAATCCAAGAACTCTATTGTTGTAAGCTATTTGTTTTAACAAATACACAGTAATATTTACTTCTATGTACAGTGAATTAGTGAAATACTCTACAAATGGTACCATGAGTGAAGGGGATGAGCTATATGTAGATCTGGGTGGTGCAGAAAATCCACCATATCCATATGCTCCGTTGCTGTCCATGATACATCAGATGCAAAGAGAAATGATGCAACTAAAAATGCACAATGAAAGATTATTTCTAGCCAGCGAAGAGAAAGAAAGGTCAATTAGGGAATTAACCTCCAGAACTAATCACGAAGGTGAAGTTTTTGGTAGAAAGAGAAAGGAAACTGAAATCCATGTAGAAGAATCTAACGATGATGAAGCCTCTAGACAAAATTCTAGAAGGAAAAATGAATTTCAAGGAGAATTCCAAAAAATCAAACCTCCCTCTTATGATGGTGAGAAGGAGGAAGATGCCAAAGTTTGGCTTCTAAACATGGTAAAATACTTCCAGGTTTATGAATATGGAAGTAACTTGAAAGTCATGTTGGCTATTTACCAATTACAAGGTAAGACTACATTGTGGTGAGAGGAAACCAAAATGGTGCATGTGATAGATGAGAAAAATGTCACTTGGGAAGATTTTCAAACTAAATTTAAATCTAAATATCTGAATGAGCGATACTATGATGAAAAAGCCAAAGATTTTCATGAGCTTAGGTTGGGACAACTTACCATCAATGAGTTTGTTACAAAATTTACCAACCTACTTCACTATACCTTATATAAAAGAAGATAAGGCCAAGGTACAATGATTTTTAAATTGCATACCTACTATCTACAAGGATAGGATAAAATTTGATAACCTAAAGACAATGGATCAAGTTGTATGCAAGGCAAGACTATGTTATCAGTAGTTTAAAGGTAGAAATGAACAAGCGAAAAACTAGCAGAACATAGAAAAGGCTTACTCTAGTGGAAAAAGAGTAAAACCAACATACTTAAAGAACTTTGGGAAAAATCACCAAATGAAGAAGTTTAACAAAAATAGAGAACGTCAACCAGCCCAATCTCAAATAGGATTTAGAAAAATGGATGGGAAAACTAAAAGAGATGGAACTGTAAAAATGAGGGAGCCATTAAAGTGCTGGGGTTGTGGAGAATCTCATCTGTTACGAGACTGTCCTCACCGAACCATTTGACAAGTACTGAGAGAGGAAACTACTGTAAATGACGTGTCAAGAAACATTCCTAGAATCAATGCTTCACTGGAAGATCGTCAAGCTGAACACCAATCAACCATGGTCAAAATACAAGGTATGATTTCTGAACAACCTGTTTCTAATTTGATAGATCCAGGTGAAATTTTAAGTTATATAAGTCCTCAGATGGTGGAAAAGTAAATTAAAGTAATAAAATTTTCAACAACCATGGTTAGTTCAGTTAGCTAGAGGAAGAAAAATAAAATTGACCCATATGTTACTAAAGACCACTGTAAATTCAAATGGGTATGAAATTGAACTGAATTTGAATATTTTTCCTCTAGGCTGCAATGATGTGTTTGTATGAATGGACTGGTTAGAAAAACAGAAAGCCATACTAAATTCTTTAGATAAAACAATACATTGTATAGATGGTGAGGGAAAACCAGTGATAGTGAAAGGGAAACCCAAACCAATATCAGTTAGATAGATTTTAGCACTTCAATTGAAAAGTATAGCAAGAAAAGGCTACCAAGTGTATGTTGTACATGTGGAAGAATTGGGACAGTAAACTAAAAAATAACTTGTAGAAAAATTACCAGACATCAGAGAATTCAAGGATGTATTTCCAGATGAAAATCCTCACTTACCCCCAAAAATAGAAATTGAATTTTCAATTGAGTTAATACTAGGAGCTACACTAGTCTCTAGAGCCCCATACAGAATGAGTACCCCAGAGTTTTTGGAATTAAAATTGCAGCTACAAGAGTTGTTGGACAAAGGTGATATAATACCAAGTGTATCCCCATGGGGAGCACTGGTACTGTTTGTTAAAAAAAAATATGGTACATTCAGAATGTGTATAAACTACTGAAAACTGAATAAACTGGCTATCAAGAATAGATATCCTCTACCCAAGATAGATGATTTATTTGATAAAGTGAGAGGAGCCACATTATTTTCAAAAATTTATTTAAGGACACGTTATCATCAAGTGATAAGTAAATATGAAGACATAAATAAAACTGCATTCAGAACTAGATACAGACACTATGAGTTTGTAGTTCTACCTTTTGGGTTGACCAAGGCACCTGCTACTTTTATGTGCCTAATGAACAGTGTCTAAAGTAAATAGCTAGGTAAATTTGTTCTAATATTTATTGATGACATTCTGATATATTCTAAGAATGAATTTGAACATAAAGAACATCTTAGAATTGTCTTACAAAGACTTAGAGAACATAAGTTGTATGCTAAACTTAGGAAATGTGAATTTTATAAAGATAAAATTCAGTACTTGGGCCATATAATTAAAAAAAAAAGGATTAGTAGTGAACCCAGAAAAGATGCAACGTATCATGGATTGGCCTGTGCCTACTGATGTTTCCTCCATAATATATTTCATGGGAATTGCAGGATACTTTAGGATATTTGTAGAAATATTTTCAGCCTTAGTCTATCCCATCACATGTCTACAGAAGAAAGGAGTGAATTTTGAGTGGATAGAAAAATGTCAACATAATTTTGAACATTTAAATCATAAACTCACAACTACTCCTATTCTAAAGATTGTTGATCCAAATCAAGAATTTTTAGTATGTACCAATTCTTGTGAAGAGAGATTAAGAGGAGTGTTACTGCAAGAAAACTCAGTCATAGCATATGAGTCAAGAAAATTAAAGAAACATGAACATAATTACAGTGTGTATGACTTAGAGTTAGCTGCCGTGATACATGCCTTGAATATGTGGAGACATTATCTGTTAGGAAATTTTTTTGTATTAATGATAGATCACATAAATTTGAAGTACCTTTTCACACAACCTGATTTAAATGCTAGACAAGCTAGATGGTTGTACTTCCTCAGTGAATTTGACATGGAGATCAAACATATCGAAGGAAAGGAAAATAAGATTGCATATGATTTAAGTAGGAATTATTGTCAAAATTTGAATAGTGTTGGGAGTAGTGCAAACTTTGACTTTGAAAGATTGATCCAAGAATTAATGAGTTAGTACCCAAACTATGAAAATCTCCAAGAAAAATTGCAGGAAAATGAGATAGTGGGTTATGCTCAAAACCAGAAGGGACTATTTTTTTTACAAAAACAGATTATACATCCCCAATGTGAACTCATTAAAAAGTGAGATTTTGGATGAGTATCATAAAACACCATATGCAGGAAATTCAGGGTATTAGAAATTGACTTTAGCCTTGAGAAATAATATGTTCTGGCCAGGTACGAAAAAGGATGTAGCTAATTATTTAGCTAGATGTTTGGGATATCAGTAGGTAAAGTTAGAGCATCAACATCCAACAAGATTGTTGAATCCTTTACTCATCCCAGGATGGAAGTGGGAAACGGTTTCCATAGAATTTATAACTGGATTTCCAAGAACTAAATACCAACATGATTATATAATGGTAGTTGTAGACACATTGAAAAAAATTCCACATTTCTTAACAATACAATCTACTTTTGGTACAAGTCAAGAATTTAATGTATTTATGAAAGATTGTAAAGTTACATGGTATTCCTAAAATGATCATATTAGGCAGAGATGAAAAGTTTACTTAACATTTTTTTAAGACTCCGTTTGGGGTAATGGATACCAAATTGAATTTTAGTACCGCATACCATCCCTAAACCGATGGAAAAACTAAAAGAACAGACCAGATTTTAGAAGACATGTTGAGAATGTATGTGATGGACAAACCAAAAAAGTGGGAAGAATTTCTTGATATGGCAGATTTTTCCTACAATAATAATTACCAAGCCTCAATAAAGATGAATCCATTTGAAGAATTATATGGAAGAAAGTGCCATACGCCTCTAAGTTGGATTCAACCGGAGGATAAGTTAATACTTGGACCTGATGCATTGCAAAAAATGGAAAGAATTGTAAAGAAAATTCAGCAAAATATCAAGACAGAACAACATAGGCATAAAATCTATTGAGATAAAAAGAGAATTCATAGAGAATTCAATGTGGGTGATCATTTCTACTTGACGATTAAGCCCAAAAAGAGTACTTTGTACATGGGTAGCTATGAAAAATTAGCACCACGCTATTGTGGAACTTTTGAAGTACTGGAAAGAGTGGGGCCAGTAGCATACAAGTTGGCTTTACCTATTCACATTAAGGTTCACAATTTTTTTCATGTGTCATTATTAAAAAATTATATACATGACCCTACTCATGTCATTGATTGGAATGTGATACAGGTGGATCGAGAAGAGGAATTTCTTCCAGAGCCACTTCGCATCCTGGAACGGGAAGAAATTGAGCTCTGAAACATAATAGTGGCTAGGGTGAAAGTGCAGTGAAGGCACTTTGCACCCCAAGAAGCTACTTTGGAGTGAGAGGAAGATATGAAGGAAAAATATCTATCACTATCTGAAAAGTGAGTTTATATTTTTCATTGCAACATCAAGCACAATGTTTTTTTTTAGAGGGGGAATGTGTAATATCCCTAGTTTCTCTTCTTTTATTAGAAAATTGAACAGTCCAAAAGGGTCAAGTGGACCCAAGGGAAAACAAGTATTGTGGACATATTTTATTACTTTAATTTAATAAAATGAAAATGGAATTAATTGTCCAAAGACTAGAGTAAAATTAGAGATCAGGAATCCACGTCCATGAGGATGGATAAGGTTCCCAAGACTTTCCTAATTCTCCAAAAGTCCTTGGAGAAAATAAATTAAATATTTAAATTTAGATTGGAGATAAAAATATAAAAAGATACCCTAGTAAAGAGGAAGGTTACTCGAAATAGGTGGAATAAAACTAGAAAGAGGAAAAAACTAGTTTTAAAGTACTTTTGTGAAAAAACAAAAGGAAAGACTAGGCAAAAAGGAAAACAAAATCCTGATTAAATGGACGCAGTTATGGAAACAAAATAATGGGATAGTATGCTTAAATAGGAAAATTATGGGTAGGCAAGAGGTTGCCTACTACTGGAAGGTGTGATCTCTGCTAAGGGAGAGTTGTCGAGAAAGAGCTCATAGGTTGGGTGCAAAATAGTCTACCATAATTGGTATGCACAATTTAATTCATTTTATCTTGTATTTTTGTTGTTATATTGAAGTTAAACAGTGGTGGAGAGATTAGCTAGATCTTTCCAGGATTATATTCTGTGTATGAAAATAAAGTGAAAAAATCTCATTGTTGTAAACTATAAGATCTCTGCATTTAACAGAATCTTCTATAATAAAAATAGTATAGATCTGTAGTGTTGCACAGATAATTAGGAGAAGAGTACCAACTCTTAGAATGTCTAAATGTTGAAGTAGGTTTAAATCTGGGGTTAGGTGAACTATGAGAATCAATTTATGTAGAAAATAAATAAAGTAGAATTATATTACTAACCATGAAAAAAATGTTAATTAAACTAGTACAAAATGAAATCAATTATGTCTAGTAATGAAGGTGAATTAAGAACATTCAGATCAAATATTCTACTATGGTAGAATTTCAAGATTTGGATACTATACCTAAGACATAATATTTTGTCCAAATTACAATAAGAAATTCATAAAATATTAATAGAATTGAAATACAGATCCTATAGAATATATCACACGAGGAATGGAAAAAATAAATTCAATACTGGAAGTACAGTATATTAAATGATACTGAATTAGATTAAGTCAGGAGACTTAGATCTATATACATATATTTTTCATGTAAACTTAGGTCCAAATAATTATACAAAATTGGGGTATTTTGTCCCATAAATTACAAGTATATAATTTCCTTAAGAATTATGCAGAGTTATAATAAAATAAGTCCCAATGAGGTTACTCGACAAACCTGAAAAAGGAAATCCAATTTGACTATGTTACGATTGGATATATACATACTACTAACAAAAATTGTAAAGTGAGGCATTATGGTAGAGGTTACTTACACAGAATAGAAATTAAGAAATTAATACTGGTGCATAGATTGCAAACTATAACAAAAAGAGAAAGTATATATAACAATAGAGTGTAGGTAATAATTACCTTACTGACATTCATGGAGAAGTAAAGCTGTAAGAAAAATAAAAATTGACATTAGTAAAATGAAGAGTATGCAGAATCAAATAACCAAATAGAATTTAATTAATTTCAGGAAAAATATTACCTTAAATTATTCAATGGCCTAACGAGTTGAAATGGAGAAATGTGGAATTGTGGAATTCCTGTACAAAATAGGGAATCAAATTATTAGTCCATGTCTGTACAATTAATTGAAATGCAATAAAGGTAAACTATTATAGACGATAAAGTCAAATAGGGAGAATCATTGTACCAGCAAATCGAATTCATAAAATTCCTACGATTATTAAATAAATGGAATAGTAGGAATATGCAATATTTCAATAATGGAAATCAAGATTTCTTAACTAATAATAAGGTAAAATTACTTATCTCTGAGATTCAAATTCATTCTCAAAAATATACTCTAAGCGTTGAGAGAAATTGGGTTGGATGGTCAACTAATTAATTCGTAACACTGAGGGTATTGACAAAAATAATGAAGGTGCTAGAGCCTGCTAAGTAACGAAAATGAAAAGTTGAAAAGCATGAAAAACCAGTGTTATAAATAGGTAAAGCTATTGAGGAATACGCTTACATGGAAGGATTGAAATTCCGCAAGGAGGTAACCGGTTAAACAATTTTGGGTATCCGAGTTGGGGAATGATTTTCCACAGTAAATACTTCACCTGCATTTAAACAAAAATGCATTAGACAATTACCATTTTAATTTGGAAATTGAACTAAAACGAAGATATAATTAACACAGAACCGAACTCTATTACAAAAGCACCAAAAACAAAATTTCCCCAACCGAGGCACAATGGTATCCAAAGGAAAAACCTGATTTGAGCAATACGCAGAGAGAGGAGTTTTTGGCATTTCATGCCTAAATAAATTCTACCATTTGTGTTGGCACAGTGGTATAATAAATTTACCAAGGGAATCTCAGTGAAGGACGCAACATTATAGGGATGAACCCATCATTGCAAACCTAAGGGACAAATAGAATTCAGAGATAAAGGAGTAAACTAATAATTTCAGATAAAAACGAAATAAAAATCCAGAGACCTGGAAATTAAATCGACTAAATCAAGTTTAAAAACAAGATAGTAGTTTCATATTACCTGAGAAATATGATGAGAGCTACGAGCTTGACCACAGTGTCATGAATGGAGTTTTTTAGCTCAGTTTAAAATGAAATATTTCTTGAAGCCGAAACACAAATGTGTAAATAGAGACGAATGGTCGGAAAGAGAGACACATCAAAATGTAATGGAGTAAGAAACCCTAACCACAGATATTGTTAGATCGCCATCGTCCATGTAGAGCATATCCTATGATGAAGAATTAATCACATGGCTTGAGGGTTAAATCAACAACTGAATGAGCCATGTGACGAATTTCATAACAAAGTACTTTGGATTAAATTAACCAAGTTCTCGAGACAAAAATATGACTCAGATATTTGGTGTAAATCCATATGAAGCCAGAGTTCTATTAACACATTCATAAATGCCGAAATCGTTGCATATCTATCGACAAGTTCCATACTTAATAATGTGGAGAACACATGGGAACAATTAACGTTATGAAATTACATATGAGATTAATGTTTTTTCATGTAGGTCCATAATGACATCTTGGAAGGAAAAACGACAAAGCACACATTTAAATGCATGAGGCAAAATAGAAACCAAGGTTTCGTGTATATATATATATATATATATATATATATGTGAAATAGGAATAAGTGTTATGACATAAAGGGTATCGTAACACCTTAGTAAAGGTAAGGGACACAAATAAAATACTGATGATCGTGGAAGGAAAATTCTAAATCAAATGTATAAATGGAAAGAGGCAAACTAGAATCTAATTTTTCAGACATGTATATAGATATGGAAATTGGGAATAAATATAGTTACGTATATGGGTAACGTAACATCTTAATAAATGTGAGGAATATGAATAAAGCACAAATTGTGTGGCAAGTATATTTTGTGGATATAATTTAGAGAAGGGGTAACTTGTGAAATTAATTATATAGTCATAATTAAGGATGAGACCTTAATACAAATTAACTTTATCCTTTGGTCAACTAAATGATATGGATATAAATTAGAAATATGCCTTTGGACTATGGTCTTAAGAAGAATATTTCAACAGAAATAAAAATCATGATTTTAGTGTTATACTAGATAATTCACCGACGTCTCAATAATGGTCTAATGATACAAGGACGAAGAAATTTCACATGCAGTAATTAAGAATAAAATATAATTGACGATAACTATTGAATGAAAAATCGACAATTAATCAGACTAAAGTACAACAGATAGAAGGGTTGTTATATAGTGTTCACCAAGGTGTGACGAAACACATCAAGTATGTTGTATGTGAATGGTATAAATTCCATAAATAGAAAAAAAAATTGAAGTGGAGTTGTTACACACACACAGTTATTCACCCCTTCTAAGGAGTCCAAAATCCATTGAACCAACAAGGAAATATCCAAAATTATTTGATCAATCCCTCCTCTTCTTTTACTTCACGATGGAAACTTCCCAAGATGTTAGAGGGCTCTAGAGTATACTAACTTAACCCACATCCTCCAGGGTACCCAAGCTATCACTGGGCTCCAAATATTCCATCCCATACTATAGCCTTTAGTGATCCAAGTTGTTACGAGGCTCTAGACAACTTTGTATCAACCCACATCTATGAGGGACCCAAGATATGATAGGGCTCCATGGATCCTATCTCAACCCATGGGCTCCAGGGACCCCAAGCTATTACAAGGCTCTAAAGACTAGAAAATCAACAGACATCCTGCAGGGACAAATAAGTGATCCCCTTCTCTTCTCTGTAGCACTTCCTTCTTAAAGCTTTTTCTGGAGGCTCTATTCCAACACCCTTCTTGGTCTGCCTCAAAATAAAATTTATTGGTTCCCTTTCTACGAGTAGTTCCAATGGGTATCTCCCAAAGGAAAATATCCTCTATTCGAATGGGTTTCTCCTCCTTGAATGTTGTGTGCCTCCTCTCTATCTGAATGCCTTTTCTCATTTCAGTCGTCTCTATTGTTTGAATGCCCTCTTTTATTAAATTTTTTCCTTCCAATTATCTCCCTGAATGCTTTATCCTCTCCCATTTTAATCTCCCTCGAAATGGATATTCCCCTTTTTTTTGTTGCTTAGTCCCGACTTGCATTTTTTTCAATGATATTTACGGTTATGTCCTTACTGTTTTCAACCTTTCATGATTTATTTCCTCTTTGCTTCTTGTGTTTTTTCAAGCAATAACAGGCCCTAGTAATTCTAATTAACCCATTTAATTTTAAGAACTAGTTCATTAACTTCATGCACTAGCCAACCTTCAATGGTTGTCCTACAAATTTTATTTTATTTTTTTCACAAGAAACGATGACATCCTAAGAAACAATCCTCCTCCCCCAACTATGGAATCAATGTCCCTTTGACTTAGTCCCCTCTTCTTTTTATTTCAAACATTCGTAATATTTATAACATATCTACAATGTGGTTTATATGAGGACCTTGGTTGGCGCTCCCATATTTTTGTCTCCCTTGAGGGAATGCCACCCTTGGTGTTCATTTACACATATATAATTCTAGAATTAAAAAATAATATACATATTTTTTCATGGAGATTTATATACACAACTCTATACAATATTTACAATTATAAACACTTTCTTTAACCATCAAAGAAGAAAGGATAATTAAATTTCATGGCATCATCCATATACTATTTTTCCTCCTCTAGTCCAAATCTCTTCCACTACAGCTTGACTTGATATGTGGTTTGATTCTGGAGCATGAGACTCCTTCGGTATATAATGCACATTGGCTTTGGATGGAACTCTCCCTCTAGTTCCACTATAGCATGGATAAATCAATCACATGATTAGAATCTTGTACATACATTTTAAGTAAAGAAAAATGGAAAAGGTCATGAAATCTAACTGATGGAGGTAAATCCAACATATATTCTACTATTACAATCCTTTCAGGAATTTCAAATGGCCCACAATATCGTGCTGCCAAATTTACAAATTTCCCTATCCTTAGGGAAATTTTCTTAGGTTTAATTCTTAGGTAAACATGTTCCCCACTTGGAACTCTTTATGTACCCTATGCTTATCTGCATAGATTTTTTGTCTATCCTGTTCCACTTTCAAATTTTTCTTCATGATATGAAGTTGTTGTTCCATATACTTAAGCATAGAAGGTCATACATCAATGTTTTTAACTATATCACACCAAATAATATGATTATTATAACTCCTACCATACAATGCTTGAGAGGGGATAATATTTATGGACTCTTGGTGTCCATTATTGTATGAAAATTACACAAGTGGAAGATATTCTTCCCATTTGTTAGGATGATGCATCATATACATCCTTAACATGTCCTCAAAGATGAAAATGATCCTCTCTATTTTCCCATATGTTTATGGACTATATGTTGTACTAAATGCTAATTTTGTTCCTAATCCTACAAACAAATCATTCCAAAACTTGCAAGTCAATATAGCATCTCTGACTGACATAATCTTTTTGGGAATACCATGTAGCCTCACAATCTCCTTTATGAAGATTTTTGTTGTATCACTAGCAGAATTGGTGGATTTCACTGCCATGAAATGAGATACCTTGCTAAGTTTATCCACCAATACCATGATTACATTATGTTTCTTAGATGCTTTTGTTAATACTGTAATGAAATACATAGAAATTAGCTCCTACTTCCATTCCTGAATAGGCATAGGATGCAACAATCCTCTTTATTTTTTATTTCAACCTTTGCTCCTTGACAATCTATTCACATTTCTATGAAATATGCCAGTTATTTCTTCATTTTTTTCTAGAGATAGCACTTTTTAATGGCTATAATGGTCTTTTGATACCCTAGGTGGCCTTAATAAGGCTTAACATGAAATTCTTTAATTATAAGCATTTTTATTTCGTCACTCTTAGGCACAAAAATTATGCCTTTGAATCTGACTAAGTCGTGCTTAGTGAGATGATATCCTTCATCCTCACCACTTTGCTCCAAATTTTATCTCACTTTCTCATATTTTTCATGTTGTTGTCTAGCACCTTTTATTGTTTCTTCCAGATCGGTTGGATACAAACTTATATCCTCCAAGTTATTTATGTGGATTTTTCTAATAAAGGTGTCAAAAACATCATTTTCCTTACCGTTTATGTACTTAATTAAAAGTCAAAATCACTGAGCATGGACAACCATATTTCTTGCGTAACATTCAAATTTAGTTTCCAAAAAAAATATGAGTCCATTATGATCTTACATGAGCATGAAATTCCTACCAAGAAGGAAGTACCTCCACACTTTTAATGCATGAACAATAGCAGCCAATTCTAAATCACATGTCATATTATTTTCCTCATGCTCATTTAAATTTCTTGACTCATAGGACACTACTTTCCCTTCCTTCATTAAGATTCCATCGATTCCCTCTTTACATGCATCTTTACATACCACGAAATCCTTGTCAGAATCTATGACTCTCAGTACTAGTGTCGTGGCGAACAAAAATTTTAATTGCTCAAAGCATTCTGCACAATGCACATTCAAGTCAAATATTCTCCCTTTTTTCAACAAGGTTGTAATGGGATGACTAATTTTGGATAAATTCTGAATAAATATCTAGTAGTATCTAGCGAATCCCATGAATGGTCTAACCTCATCCACATTCCTTGGAGTTGGACATTCTCTTATGGTTTTGATATTTTCAGGGTCAAGTGATATGCCTTCCTTAGAGATGATGTGTGCTCGATAATGTATCTATGATTGGAAGAAGTCACACTTGTTGATATTTTCATGGATATTATGTTTTCTCAATAGTTTTACCATTACATCGAAATTATTTTCATGCTCTTCTTCCTTTTTGTAACAAACCAATATTTCATCAACAAACAAAATTACGATCTTGTCTAAGTAAGGGTGTAGTACTCCATTCATTAGGCACATGAATGTGGAAGGGAACTATTTAGCCCAAAGGGTACCACTATGGATTCATAGTGCCCATATATTGTTCTGAAGGTAGTTTTATGAATGTCATCCTCCTTGATTCTTACTTGGTGGTAACCTAACCTTAAGTCAATTTTGGATAAAATTATTTTTCCACTTAACTGGTCAAAGAGATCATTGACCCTTGGTAATGGGTACGTAATATTGATGGCTACCTTATTCAGCTAATTGTAGTCAATGCATAACCTAAGGGTTCCATATAAATTATTCACAAATAGTACCAGTGCTCCCCAAGTGGAGAACACTTTGCCTTATGTAACCCTTTTCAAGAATTTCCTTGAGCTGTAATTTTAGCTCAACCAAATATGGGGTTCTCATCCTATATGGACTCTTGGATGATGTTGCTACTCTTGGTACCAGTTCGATAGAAAAATATCTCTCTCTGTGAGGAGGTAATCCAAGAACCTCTAATGGAAAAAAATCCACATACTATTTCAAAATAGGATACTTTTGAAGAAATTCATCTTCCTTATCTTCTGCTTCTCTACCAGCTCCGTCGTTCTTGGAAACTTGAAATACAAAAAAAATTCATCCTTTCCTGTCGTTGCATTTTTCTTTCATAAGAATGATCAACCTCAATAATATGGGTTTCTTTTTGCCTTGCAACACTCTTTTTTATCCTTGCTCATTCAAGAATTCTATCACTTTCTCATATCCATCTACCTTGGTTGGGTTTAAGTATACGAAATCCATGCCCAATAATATACCATACCTACCCAATGGAAACACATTAGAGTGGGATTCCATGGGCATGCTAATGAGCTCAATTACACATGAATTTACCCAATCACTACTACATTGGGCGGAAATTTCGACACTTGCTTTTGACACTTTTGACCAAAGGTCGGAAATTTCCCCAAATTTTTTCAATCCCGCCCAAAACCATCGCTATACCGACGTTTAGAGAAATGTGTCGTAATACTGACACTTAGACAAAGTTTCACAGTTGCGACGTTTGAAGGAAGACGTCGCAATTGCGACACTATTTCCCAAGGCGTCGCTATTTCGACAGATGCTTCCAAACATCACAATGTCTAAGTTTTTCAATTGCAACGTTTGGAGGCATTCGTCGCAATAGCGAAGCTTTGTTTGCGACACAATTTATAAGTGTCGCAATTACGATGTTTATAGGGATCCGTCGCAATATCGACGCTCTGGCCGCCATCGGTATAACGACACTTATATGCAATAAACGACAGTTATATGGCCTTTGCAAAAATGGTCGGTTTACAGAGTAGCGCGAGGAGTAGTTAATGGAGGCACCTTTGCGATTGCGCATAATTTGGAGAGAAAATAGTAATAATGAGAGAGGCTCCTTTAATTGCGTCTTTTATTTGTGAAGGTATGGATTGTCCAGCCTACAATTCTATGTTGTCGAGAAAGACTCGCAATCCTCTGGAAACAAGACTATTGTGAAGATGCCTGGCGAAGAAACGAACATCGGGTTCACGACTGTTGATGAACACATCGTAGTCCGGCGAAGAAGGCACCAAGGAGGGTATTCTCAGTGAATGAGGGATGTTGAAATATTAATTTCAACTACCCTATCCTCTGGCTTCTTTCTAAATCTATTTGAATGGCTCTGTCAAACAGCCGCTTTCTAAAACTGATGAACAGTCAATTTTGGTTTTGAAATCACAGTCCCTGCACACTTGAAAACAGAGCGCTGTATTGTTTTGGAAACAGAGCAATTTCATAGTAAACGCGGGAGATTTTAATTCAGAAGAAAGTGGTCCCACAGACCATAGACAAAATCATCCATCCACGTGGAAGCAGGCGATTCGATCGCGTTATTTTTTGGCCCGTCTGCATTGTGTAATTCCGGACCCAAAACATTATAGGGCGGAATTAATTTGATTTTCGCGTCACATTTTTCCTCCATATGAAAAGCCAAAAAATGGACCTGAATTTTTATATGGCATATTCTATGAAGTTTTCGCGTCACAAATTAGGGTGACATCAGCAGGCTATTTTGGAACGCAAATTTGTGATTGAAATCGGGTTTATTTTTTTTGAAGTCCGGACGTATGATATAGTTTTATTAATATTTTGTTATAAGTTTTGTTTCACCGCCCGATAGTTATTTAAACCATTGTCTCATATATAACATATGTGCAAATATTTCACTTTGGGCATTTTTAATGTGGGCCCTGAATACTTTAAATAGGTACATATACATTAGACAGTTTAAAAGTTTTGAGGATTGCACCCCCGGTGCAATTGTTTGTTTATAAGATTATATGATACATGTCAGATGAAGGTTTATTATTTATCATATATAAATAAATTTTATCAATATTGGAAATTTACACTTTTATGAGGTGATTTTATAAGTAAATTCATAAATATCTCTTTTTAATCCTCATTTTACTCCATGAATATGTTTGGAAATGAAATTTCAATAGATTAATTTTCTCCTAACCTATGTATCATCAATATTGTACATTTACATTCTTAATTATGAGGTGATGTTATGGGTAAATCCATGAATATCTCCTTTTAATCTTCATTTTACTCCATGAATATGTTTGGAAATGAAATTTCAATAGATTAATTTTCTTGCTATTATATGTTTTACGAAGATATGGTAAGGAATTCTCTCTTGTTCTTCTTAGAAATAATTATATATAATTTTTTTCTTTTTTCAAAATAGATTAAAAAAATTATATGAGAAAAATTATTAATTCATCAATATGTGTGTGTTGTGAGGAATAATTTCATAGTTCAACTTAATGGTTCATTATATAATCATGTGAGCATCACCAATGATATATCTTAAAAATCAATTGAAAAGCCATGTGTACAAAATCGATGTATACTCTAGAGAGTGGTTCTCATATCACTATGTAAATTTTTGTATGCTACTTCAACAAAATTATAAGATAAATTGTAATACACATCATATATGCACCATAACAATTGGTGCAGGGTAAAACCCACCTGCCACACCTTTGTACTCGATCCAATTTTCTCTATCAACTCTTCTAGCTGTGGGAGTTTCCTCCAAGGATCATAATACCCCCAAGGCCTGTTATCACCCTAGTAATTCTCAGGTTGTGGGATAGGGATTTTTGTAGTTAAGAACACCGGGGGTAACCAAGAACCGCTTTGGGAATTCAAGATCTAGCCTTCTTGAACCCTAGAGAGGGATCTCTCCGTATGATTTAGCTTTGTTTTAGTAACAGATATTAGGCTAGCTATGATTGTGTATTTGGGTTTGATTTTAAAATATTGGTAGGAATAAAGAGATTTCAAGGTAAACCAGAAGGATCTACCAGAATATTGGGCAATGGATTCAACTCTCTAGGCAAGCAGAAATAAGAAATAAGGCTCAGAGATGCAAATGTGCTAAGGGCAAGATAGGTGACCTTCTAAGGCTATGTATAGGCTTGATTTGATGGAGTGGATGGAATCTGAGAAAAAGGGCACTTAAGAATCATTAAGCTACAGATAAGAAGATTGAAGAAGGGGATCTAATTGGGAACCGTAGAACTGCCCATAAGGTTTTACGAACAGGCTATTACTGGCCTACCATCTTTAAGGATGCCAAAAAATTCGTGCAGGCCTGTGATAGCTGCCAAAGGGCAGGACGCCCTGGGCAGTCTGATGAAATGCCTTTGAACCCTAAACTAGTGATTGAACCATTTGAACATTGGGCACTTGATTTTTTTGGCCCTATTAGTCCTCCCTCAAACCAAAAAACATACATCCTAGTTGCAACCGAATATGTCACTAAGTGGGTCGAAGCAGAGGCACTTTCAAAAGCTACAGAGGACTCTGTAGTACAGTTTCTTTTCCAAATCTTTATGCGCTATGGTCTCCCAAGGGACATAATCACAGATGGAGGACCACAATTTGTAGGTAATAAATTAGCTGAAACATTGCAAAACTACCACATTCAACACAAGATTACAACTCCATATCACCCACAGGCCAATGGCCAAGTAGAGAGCACGAACAAAGTAGAAAACATTAAAATGCCAAGTAGAGAGCACAAACTATATTTGTCTTGAGAAATTTTATTCACACTGAATACTTCGAATTGTGAAGTATTTATACAAAAAAATGTTTACAAAATATCTCAGGAATTGAGATAATGTTTTAATAAAAAATAGGAAAGAAAACTTAAAAAGAGGGACAGCTACAAAACAGTTTGCAAGCTGTTACCTTTTTACAAGCAAAAATAGAACTAATTATTCTAATTTGAACTGATTGTTGTTGTGCACTTTAACCCTGTATTTTTACCATTTGAGGTAACAGTAAAAAATGAATTTCCAAGTGAATTTCCTGTTTTTTATCCATCAAATTCACAGCATATCTGTGAATTCTTGCCACTTTTCTGCAGAGGGGATCTTCATAGTCTTCAATTTTCTGTAACTTTCATCTGCCTCTATATACTTGGCAAAGTTAGGCTTGATAGTGAACATATGCCTGATCTCATTATCTAAAAAGAACATATTTTCAAAATATTGAAGAAGTAATTTGCCTGTTGGTGATCCTTGAGGCAGTTGTTGTCTGGCTTGCTCTTTTGCATGATTTCTGATTTTTAGATCATAATCTTTCTGAGGCATTAACTTGTCATTCAATGCGTGAATATCAGGCAAACCTACTTCTGACAATGTTTTGTATTTGGCTAAAAATATTGAGATGGATACATTCATGTCTTTACACCGGTCCTCTAGATTACTCATTATGTTTCTTTTGTTCAGGACCTTTTTGATTTGAAGAATGGTTTATGTTCTATCAACAATTTTCAATTCTTCCAACTCTTCCCTGGTTTTACTGTTTAAAAAAGCTATGAGTTGGATTTCTTGGGCTGGTTTTTTGTCAATTTCCCTCTTAGTCTTGTCGATCTCTGCACTAGCAACTTGAAGTAACTCCCTCTGTTCATAAATTATCCGAATTGAAGGCCATTGAGAATGAATGCCATCAATAATTTTGGTCCATAAATGATTTTTTATAAAGGCCACTTGATCTGTAAGATTTACTTGTGCTTGTAGAATCTTTACCTGTTCTTGTAGTCGATCAGCCCTTTGCTCATGTCCTCTAGAAGTAGTCAAGGCATCATTTTTGGATTTTTCCAAATTTTTAATAGTGCCTCTCAAACTAAGAATCTCTTTATCTTGGTCTTGTGGTGTGGTCCTCTATGAGGATGAAGAAGAAGAGGCAGAGATTAGAGAAGTAATTGGCACTGCAGTTGGCAGTACTCCGTTCGGTGCCAAGTGTTCTGCCAAAGTAGATGGTATAGTAGTGTTTACAGTGGGGATCACTGTAGGAATGACCATTGGTTGTGCTTTTCTTAGTTCTTCATTCTCTTTCATTAGAGCTTCTATTTGACTTTCCATTTTTTTTATCTGATCTGTCATTTGATGTACAAGCTTCTTTAAATCATCATTCTCTATTTTTTGCTGTAGAATTTCTTTTGCTTGAGAGTTTTCACTCTGAGGCAACTTCAAATGTTTTCTAAGAGCAGCTATATCCTCATTTTTCTGTTTAATTAAGACTTTTTCCCCTTCAATGTTGGCTGGGTCACCCCCTACTTCAATCACTATATCTTCTAGTGCTTTTATTCTTAAATTATTAGCATGCAGTGAGGCTTTGTCCAACCTCATTTGATTTTGGAGGTTGAGCACTATTTTCTCAAGCCTAATTGATTTCATAGTTTTACTGACAATTTTTGAATATAGCATTTCAATATTGCTCCTATGAAATTCAATTTGATCTAATTCATGAATGGCATCTGCATCCAGTTCAAGATCTGTTTTGGAATAATCTGTCACTGATTTTGGCTCAGCCACTGTAGGCTTTAAGAATGACATTACCAATTTATTGGATGAATAATCAAATGCTGAAAGAAGCCTGTCTTTGTTTCCAGGCTTTTCCTTAAGAAATCTAGAATGAGCTTGATTCTTGAGCTCTTCATTCTTCTCTTTAATATGTCTGAATCTGATCTGAATCTCTGACTCTGTATTGTCAGTTTCCTGAGAAGAAGGAGGCAAATCGACAGTAGCCTGGTTTTCCTTCATGACTGTATCTTTTTTTTGTGTTCCAATTTTTATATTTTGAAGCTCTTTTAATGTTTGAGTGACTATTCTTGTTGCTTCATCATTTATATCAATATTTACAGCCTTATCCTTTTCTTCTTCTGTTGACTTGATTCTTTTACTATAAGGAGTTCTGAATTTTATGTCCTCAATAGTCTCAGCTATGAAACTATCTCCTTCTCTGTCTCTTTTATGTACATTATCAATATCTTTGCTTGTAGAAGCCACCTGTACTGTCTGTTCAATCTGTTTGCCTTTGCCACTGTCTACCTGTATTACCTGTACTGCCTGTGAATCATCATCAGATAGGGTGTTTGGCTCCCATTCAATTTTATTTACATATCTTTCAATATGGGGCTTAGGATCATGCAAGTAAACAGGCAACTTACATTTTACCCTTATTGCACTCAAAATCCCTTGTGGGTCATACTTCCATGTAAAACTACATGGGAACTTATACTCTTTAAGTTTGACATTTATCTCATTGGTAGCTTCTCTATTATTCACAATGAATGGCCCAATTTGATTTTTCAGCTTAAATTGGGCCTTTTTCTTGAAAGCTATGAAGTGGATTTCATCTACATTCAATAGTTGTCTCAGATATTCTAAAGAAAATATTCTTGTAGTAACAAATCTGGGTAACTTATATGGGGCCAGGGATGAGCCATACACTCTGATTTTTGTATGATTTTTATATAAATACCAATCTCTAGTTTTGTAGCTCTCTGATAACTGCAGAATTCTTCTTGTCTCATCATTGATCCTAGGGATCTCCTCTTTTTCCAAGAGATACATAGCAGGGGCTATAAATGAGTCATTGAAATATGTAAAACTATACTCTTTGTTCCATTTCCTTAGAATAGATGATCAAAATACTACTGATATAAATTTTCCTTCTGCATCCACTTTCTGACATTCAATTGGAAACTTATCTATTTGATAATATAGGAAGAGGTGGAGTAGATAAGAGGAGTATCTGAAAACTCCTTCTTCTAATAATTTGGATAATTGATAATGCATACTTTCAGCAATAAATCTAGCAAAATTGAACTGAATGGATGGTGATTTACTAGGGCTTAGAGTTGAAAAAAAACCTAGGATAGCCACATCAGTGAATTCATCATTGGCGTATCCTAGTATGAAGGAGAGCATTGAGACAATCTCTCTAGTTTCATTTGGGAAATCAACGGTGTCGAAAGCAGGATTTAACTTAGGAATATCAACTTGATTTGGACAAAAATTCTGGTATATTTTGAATCTAGCATTGAAATCCAAGTCAAGATATAGTTGGGTTAAATCTTCTATTGATAGGGAAGCAGAATTGGGGTCATGATTCATTTGCAGCATGGAATTTATCGACTCTTCAGTGATGTAAAATAGGGTTTCTTTTTCTTTTTTTACAATACATCTTTGTTCTGGCATATAATAGGCTTGGCATAATCTGATAAAGTCAGGAACAGAATGAGTGAGAGGGACAATATATCTAGGCAGATTGGATTCCCAAATTGGAATATCTTTGTCACCCTTTTCCACTGATTTTCCATAGCACCAATTATAGACATCAAGCGGGTTAAATTCTACATTAGGGTATAGTATTCTATAGTCCAGATCAACTAAAGGACTGTTCTTTGGAGAAATGACTAGAGGCTGGACTGGTCTGACCACTTCTGTAGAATCAACCGTGAGTGCAGGAGTTGGTTTGTCGATTTTGAAGGACATAAGCTGAGGAATCTTTGCAGAAGACTTCCTTTGAGATTTTGGGCCTCCAGTCTTGGGGGTTACCTATTTCTTGGTCAATTTTAATAGTGAACGAAACAAGATTAAACGGTCTGCTAAGTTCCTTTACGAGAAACAACAGTTTCTTGGCGAATTTCTACTGAAAATGGGGTTTCTGAGCAGGGTTTTTAGGAAATGCAAGGAATTTAAAGCTCAGAACGTGTATTTAAAATCGATTTCAACAAAAAAATGGACCAGGGTATGGAAAAAACTGCGAGAAAGGGCAATTAGGGATTCCAGGGAAATTTTGACAGAGTTTTCCCTGAAAAATGGACACTTTTTTGCAGTAACTTTGGTAATTATTTGAAATCGACAGGAATTTTGAAATCTCAGAGGGCAACTTCGAATAAAATTACCTGGAGAACCAGTGGAATTCGGTTGAAGACGTTGCAGAGGTGCTCAGTCTTCAAATTTTTGAAAATGGCTTTGCAGAGGACAATGTAGTACTTTGTAACGGAAATTCAGGGCAATGGGCGTCGAAAAATTGTACTGGTAGGTTGAAAATGGCTCTGCAAAGTTTATCAGGGTTCAAACAGCGTGATTTTGAGGAAAAACGGTTATGCAATGTTTTTACAGGTTTAAAGCGAAAAGGTGAAAATTTGAATGAAAATAATAATTTTAATGTTATCCTTCGATGGTATAACCATAGTTAAATGACATTAAACTTGGGTTAAATGGGTGAGGTTTAGGGAATACCGCCAGTGGTATTCACGAGGGTAAATGGTGGTAAGCGAAAACTAGCTTTTCAAACGCGATACAACGTGGTGGCGACACGTAAGCGCAGGTGGTTTGGAAAAACCACCCATTTCGCGCAGCTTTGCCAAAACATCAAATGATTACTTTATGAGTGCGGAAATGTATTAGCGCCGTCGGATATGGATTGAACGAGCGAATGGCCACAATCAAAAGGAAAGGTATGGGGAAAAGGTAAGTTATCGGGTTCACTTTGGGCCATTGATCTTGGGAAGGCGTCGCTATATCGACATTTAGAGAAAAGTCTCGCAATACCGACACTTAGAAAAAGTGTCGCAATTGTAAAAGTGCGACACTATTGCAAAAGTGTCACAAGACCGACACTTTCCAGAAGCATCACAATATTGACGCCAGGAAAAACTGTCGCAATTTCGACGAAATGTGGTCCGAAATTTTGAACGTCACGCTTCCAACCTCTTTTTTCTGTCGCTCTTCCGACATTTCTAGATTTATCGCAATATCAACGGACATCACAAGACCGACGAAAATGGAAATCATTCAAAACGTCAGAAGAGCGACGCTTACCGAAAAGGTAAAAGGTAAGTTATCGGGTTCACTTTGGGCCATTGATCTTGGGAAACCATCGCTATACCAACATTTAGAGAAAAGTATCGCAATACCGGCACTTAGAAAAAGTGTGCAATTGCGACACTATGCCCCAAAGCGTCGCTAGACGGCTGCCTCCAAACATCGCAATTGCCTCCAAATGTCGCTATTATATGTTTTACGAAGATATGGTAAGTAACTCTCTCTTGTTGTTCTTATAAATAATTATATATAATTTTTATTTTTTTTTCAAAATAGATTAAAAAAATTATATGATAAATTATTAATTCATCAATATGTGTGTGTTGTGAGGAATAATTTCATAGTTCAACTTAATGGTTCATTATATAATCATGTGAGCATCACCAATGATATATCTTAAAAATCAACTGAAAAGCCATGTGTACAAAATCAATGTATACTCTAGAGAGTGGTTCTCATATCACTATGTAAATTGTTGTATGCTACTTCAACAAAATTATAAGATAAACTGTAATACACATCATATATGCACCATAACAATTTCCATACAACTAATTTGTTTTAGGATACATGTGGCATTATAGGGGTAGATTCTATATGATGTGTATATCAATCTATTAGGTGTTGGTAAGTTTTGAGTATCTAAGAAATGATAAGGAATATCCATACATCATGATCTTGTAATGTGATTATAAATTGTGTCTATAATTTCTATAAAATGTATAAATGATTTGTTTAAAAAAAATCAACACAATCAACCCTAAACAATGCTCATGATGTGGAATGTCATTGGCAAAACCAAAATTATGGTCACATGTCCCATTTATGTGGTAATGGTGATCATATATATGTTGTAGCGACACTTGATGAGTAATTAAATAAATCTCAGAGTGTGACTCATTGTGCCATATTTTTTTAAAGCATGACTTGTTTTCCTAGTTTTTACTAATTTGTTAACATATTTTATTCATTTGGAAAGCTAATTAATGATGCTTTAAGTAATTAGGACCTAATGAGAGATCATATTCACATATTCACTAAAATATATTTGGTAATTGTAGTCACTATATGGACCGCACATGCATGCTACTTAAGAAAAATTGAAATATAAACTATAATACACATCTTATATCTTCCATAACAATTGTCATACAACTTATTTACTTCTAGATACATATGAAATACTTCAGGTAAATGCCATATTATGTGTATACCAATATAGTAGGTGTTGGTAAGTTATGAGGATCTAAGAAATGATAGGATATCCACACATTAGTAGTGCCCTGGTGAATTTTTTGCATAATTTTCTTTTTGTTGTAATTTTGTTGCCTGGATTTGTTATAGATTTCAAATAATATATACAATTATCTACCAATTGTTATTTATAAAGAAGAAGTACAATAAGTAGTCACCTAAAAGTGAGCCATGTGAAAATATTGGTAACATGAGTAACCTGGTAAGCTGTAAATGAAAAGTGAATAACCTCCACTCACCAACAAGTGGCAGGCAAGGTTGGAATTTGGATTTCTCTTTACCCGTCACACAATTTTTTTGACGTTTTGGTCATTATTTTTCTAGTCAATAAACGTTACGTTTAAAATTTTTCACTTCATTAATGATGTTCTCGTAATAAATTAACCCTTCACCAATAAAAGTTTGATTAAAAAAATTGAACGCTTTTCCATTTTCTTTGGATTTTTGAGTGTGATATATCTGTGTCATGGACTTTTAATACCTAAAGTTTCAAGAGAAATAACTGATTCTTGTCAAACTAATATTTCCTCAATATATGCTATGATCTACTAAAAATTACTTCAAAAATCAAGTAACCTTCCAATATAAAGAAAAAAAACATGAACGAGCTTTCCCTAAATTGCAATAAATTTATGTTTATTATTAATATTGCATAATCTGTCTTATAAAAATTGCATAATTGGACTAAGAACAAATCCTCAGTGCATTTTTTATTGTTGTTGTGATTAAAAAAATGAGCCAAAGAACGCTAAGGCACTTAGAGAAATCAATCTATGTATTATTTCTCACAAAACATGTTGAGTAGTGGAGACTAAGCGCTAGATTTTTTTATGTCCTCAATCTCTCTATTAATTATGTCTATGTAGTTATAAGAATAACAAGCCAAAGAAATTTGAGGCTTCCAGAGAAATTAGTCTCTGTGTGCAGAAATTGATGATTACTGTTGACTAAATGTTATACCATTTGAAATTGCTGAGCGAAATTAATCAGGCCATGATGTACCATTCGTCAGTATCTATTTTCTCATGTATGAAAGTTTTTTTTTCTAAATAAAAGTAATTCTATTAACAAAAGGATTACAGTACAGCGGATCGAAGCTTGATCATTTCTGAGTGCTGTGGCATTTGAAACAAAAAACCATAGTTTGAAGACTGCCGTGCAAGAGGGAAACCAATCTGAAACAGTTCATTTGAAAAATCCCGCACAGGGGAACCAGAGAATTGTAGTACTGGAGACCATATCGAAGCAAAAAAAACAGAGGCATTTTCAGAGACAGTGGGAAACACCTGAACAGGCCCGTGAGAATGGGCAGAAATAGAGAAAAAAACTAGAGTGAAGAGGAGGAAATATTCATCAGGAGGTTCGTAGACAACTCTGCACCAAAGTTCATCTGGTTCCCCGTCAGCATTATACAGGTCAGCAATAGAATGGATCACCTTCTCAGGAGGAGGAGGAGTAATCTGTGCCTCACTCGCTTGCACTACGTCCTGCCTCTCAGTAGGTTGACCCACCGCTTCCTTGTTCGCTAGGTCCTACGTGGCCTTGCCCATCTGACCCTGCACGTTCGCACTATCAGGGTGCTTCACCCCGACAAACTGCGCCGAATCCTGAGCCGCCGAGAGGCTGCATTCTGCCGGGCGAGAAATGGGAAAAATTTCCTGAGGCTCTTCACGAAAGACGACCGTAATTGAGGCAGTCACCCTGGGTTGATTGAGAGTGTTGTTAAAGGAAAAAGGGGCGGGGTGGGTTTGAGCAGGAGGAGCGGAAGGAGTGGGGGAAGCAAAGAGACGGCCCGAGAGGAGAAGGCGCCCTCTAGGTTGACTGTCAGAGTGGGAGATAGACGCAGAGGAGGTGCCAGAGGTGGAGGGAGAGCGTCAAATTTGGCACCTCGTGGAGCCTCTTCAGCAGCGCATTCTCTGCCTGAGGCGCGGCATAGTCGCACTCGAGACAGCAGGGCAGGGAGGCAAAATATTGACAGAAGACTAAGGCGAGAGGGGAAACAGGGCGACAGAAGCAAGCTTGCAGGAACCAGTGTGGGAGAAGTGGACATTTTCTGCAAAATCCAAACAACAATTGAGACATCTCCTCTTACTAGTTACAGTGCGAACATTAGAAAGCCCTGCTCTTGGAGCGCACCACAGATTCACAGGCGATGGAATTCTGTTCATACCAGAGGGACGTTCCATAATAACAACCCAGTCTACCGTGCAACTGTGAATCAACTACAATAAACCACCATAAGTATGAACTGGAGGCTGAGCCATGTCGCGTCATGCGAATGTGTATCGAGGAGAGGGACTATGGTTTATTCGAGCACCAGGAGTAAATGGCATTAAACGCCGATCAGTCGAAATTAAGAACTGAATGACAACACTCTTGCGGGTGGGCCAGTGGCTTCCCATTATGCCACACCCCCATCCCATCACGTTAAACACTACCAACTTCACCCGCATCCAGGTTCTCATGTATGAAAGTTGATGTACCATTGAAATTTTAATAATTCTATTGAAAGTTTAATAACTATAATAACTATATGTATATATATATATATATATATATTAATTTAATGATTAATAATAATTAAATTAAAATTCTTAAAAGACAAAATAAAAGCCTAATAATCACGAACTATTATGATAATTTAAAAATATAGAACTCGGGCTGAACATAGTTACAAAGATACCAATAAAAGAAGAGTGCATGTGCATGATAACCTCTTTCTTGAAAACCTATGAATGCCATTCTCAATGAAGACTCAAGACTCAACTGGATTGGATTGTGTATCAAAATAGTAGGAATGAATCAAATTTCAATGAATGAATAACTTGATCGAGAAAATTTATAGGGAAAGGTAACTTGACTATCAATCTACTAAACCTCACTTCCATGATTAAAAAAACACCCCCACCTTCTCAGTGGTCCCATCATTGTCCACCTATTGAAAAACAACCAACAAATATTATTTTTTATATATTTTTGCATGGCCATTGGACAATGATTTACTATGGTTTTCCTACTAAATTCCAATGGATGATTATTCAAAAATATTGAGAATTAGTTTAGTCTCAAGGCATAGCCAAGAGTCTTACTGGATAATTATAGATTACCTCTCCATTAGATGATTGTACATTTTTCATCTACTTTTTCACGTGAATTTCAGTTGATGCTAGATCTTTGCCTTCTATTTATTTAGTGAAGCTAAGAGCTAACTTTGATCTTACATTAATAACTATACTTGCATGAATATCCATGCTTTTATACTTCCCCACTATGGTCAATGTTGATGTATGGCCTTGGCCCATTGATCTTACAATTAACTCACTATTCATATTCAATTTTCTCCATTTCAGCCCAATAAAATAAGGAAAACAGAAAATGAAGTCTTGATTTATCTTTCCAGTGCTCCTACATAATACAAATAATCTTAAAAACCAATTAATATATAAATTGTCATCATTCATGCTAAAATCAGTTTGAAATTGTATAATGAATCTACTTACAATTAATATATTACATTGCTCCCAGAATAAGAGATAATTTAGAACTATGATTTCACAATAATAAATTATCGAGCTCCCACAGGGCGATGAACTTGGTCGGATGTGACCCTTCTGCAGCAGCTCCTGAATCTGCCTCTTGATTTCATTGTTTTCCAGAATAGAGCATGGATAGATCGGTCTGTTGGGTAGCGGCGCACCTGGGGTCAGATCAATCAGGTGCTTGACTTGACAGTGTAGAGGAATCCCTGTGGGTGAGGTGAAAATGTCCCCGTACTCCTCCACAACCTTATCCATTTGTTGTTGTCGTGCAGAGGAGCCTTTTCTGGAGGTCGTGGCCATAGTCTTCTTCTTGCCCTAGGGGCGGATCATCAGGAAAATGAATTTCCTGGTTTGGGAAATGAGCTTACTGCATTGTTTTGCAGTAACCAAAGAGATAGTAGCAGGAGGTGGCACCTCTGGTATCTTGTACAACTTATTTCCCAAAGTAACAATAACAGCACAAGGCCGAGACTCATACATCGCATGATGCTTCCACAAGTATGGTTGTCCTAATAATACATCAGAAACATCAATAGGAACAATGTCGCATAATACCTCATCCGCGAAGGGCTTGATGTTATAGGGAAGGCAGCCCTGTTGGCTGACACAGAGATCTTGTATGGATGTGGGTGAGCTGTGGTCGGCAAGCCCAACCGCTTCACGGCATCTTCCAAAATGAGGTTATTTTGGCTCCCATTGTCGACAATGAACTGTACCGGGGAGCCCTTTACCCACATCTGGGAGTGGAAGAGATGTTCCTCCTTCTGGATCTTTGTAGTGGCAACAGTGGCATTGGGCTCCGCATCAATAATTTGTTTCACTTTTTCATTCCCCTTGTCAGGTTTTGATTCAGATTTAGAGCATGCATCTGACTCAGAAGCTCGCATCTCGGCCACCAGCGACTGCTTGGCCCGACACTCACTTGTGTTGCGAGTGGAGCTCTTATGGAACACACACCACTTTCCCGTGTCCTTCTTTGGCTTTGCAGTGTTGTTCTTTGCTTGTGGCTTCGACAGGTTGTCTTGAGTCACCGTGCCTTGGCTCTGTCCTTTTTTCTATGGTTTGGGAGCACCTTTCCCTTACTTTTGATTCGTAGATCCAAAGTCTCGCTTCTTCTGTTTGAATTTTTGCTCAATCTTGGCAGCATACCGGTATGTCGTACCAAGCGAGGAGATGTCGAGGAACTCCATTACCTCCTGAATGTATCTATGCAGACAATTGCGATACTTTAGCACCAGATATTTCTCTGAATATTTGATACCCAACTTGGTGCACAGGGTATGGAACAGATTTGTCAGCTCATGCACATCTTGATCCCTTTGTTGTCGTAGCGTGGTCCATTCTATGTACTTGTCCTCATAGCTCCCCACGGGATAGTATTGTTCCTTGAAAGTGTCTCAGAGAGAATTCCAAGTGGGTACGACCGAGAAAAAAGAGGGTTTTGTCTCGTCCTTTTTCTCACAGTGGCTTTCCCACTAGTCCTTGACATGGGGGGCAACTTTGAGGAGTGAAAAAATAATCTTCTCCCTATCGGAAAAGTCATGAACCGAGAAATATCCTTCTAATAGATTCAACCATCCATCTACGACATCTGCATCTATTTGACCCTCAAATATGGGAATTTCAAAATTTACTTGTACCTTAAAAGGAGTCACACCTCCAGAGTGGCTGCTAGATGCAGATGCGCCACCGGTGGGCAGCCGTTGAAGGATCTAGGAAAATTTATCCATCATCGCGTTCCTTTGTTTTTCGAGGGCCTCCTTGAGCAATATTTTGATAGGATCTCTTGCTCCCTCATCTCTATTTTCGTCCCCCATGGGCGTCCATCGGGGTTTGCAAGGCTGATCTTGTAAAGGTTCCACCAGATTGAGCCCTAACTCCTTATACCCCAACCTCGTTGGGGACATGCAAAGAAGGATCGAGAAAAAGTAGACCGCTCTAATACCACTGATCCAGATTTATGCAGGAATGCAACAGAATAAACACATAACCATAAATACAGAGATGCAGTGGAAATAACACTTCATTTTATTAATATAAAAGAACTAAAATTTTCTTATAGACAGAATGGAAATAAAACTAGCTAGGGCGCTGGTAGCTATCTCTGAGGAGAGATGAGGCAGCTACAGGCCTCTGAACTGAGTTACGATGAGGCCCGAGGGCCTATTTATTATTGAGAAACAATGGAGAACCCTAAACATCCAAGAACCAAACCCTAGGAGATGAAGTGCCAAAACTATGGGCCCCATTTGGGTAAATTGGTGTTTCAACTTCCCAGGGACATAACTTTGGCATACTATCTCTGTTTGACGCACATGATACATCATTAGAAAGATCTATCCAAGGACTACAAATTTCGCCATGAATATAATTCTGGAGCAGAATGATACATAATGATATTTGCTAGAGGCGCGATGCCCAAAAACGTCGTTTAGGGCCTCAAAACGGCTCCAGAAGTTCCGGACCCGAAAAATTGCTAAAAATAGTAAGTTGTGCCGAAACTGAAAAAATGAAAGAGACAATGGTGGGGCCCCAAGTGGAATAGGTGAGTGGCCACCAGTGTCCACTTGGATCATTGAGTGAGCCAAAAAAGTAACTTTCCTTACTTTTTGAGTACAGCCTTGCAATTTCGAAGAGGACTAGTGTTGCAAAATTATTGGTAAGTGGAAATTAAAGGGCGTAAGAACGTTTTTGAAAAAAATTCAAACGTCAAAATTAAGTCTTCTATCCTTCCTAGCAACTCATGGAAAATGGGAATCCGCAAATTCTAGTCATCAAATATGTGCAAAATGCCTTATGACGGGCAAAATGGAGGATTGGTCCTATGTTGCTACATGAGTTAGGGTTTCATGTGGCAACAGGGAACCTTGTATATTTTTTCAAGGATAGAAAAGGAGAATATTGTCAGTTAATCATCACATGAAACTTCATCACCATTTGAAAATTATTTCCTAATTTGAAACAATAATACTACCCAACTATTTCATTATTTAATTTTGATTGTGTAATATGAAAAAATATCCTAGATAACTTAAATAATGTAAGCACTTTTGCAAAAATTTAGTGGAGAGAACCTTCAATTACACTTATTTTGAAGTTCCACTTGCATTTTAAGCCATTTTAATTAGTCTTTCATGGCTATCTAGTAAAAATTTTAACCTCTTGTAGAAATTTGTTTTTCACTTGTATTAGAAATGAAAAAATCAAATGTAAATAAAAATGATTTGAAATGCTAAAATTCAAATGCACGCTACATAAAAATGATTTTTTTAAAAACTACATTAATGTCTGATATCACGCGTGCATTCGCCCTCAGCATTCGCCCTCAGATCTTGCAGAACATCATTCGCTCTCAGCTCTTGCAGAACAACATTTGTCCTCAGTTCTTGCAAAATGGTAAGTTCTTACTACAGGCCCTTCCTCCTGTAGTAGGGTTGACCCTATTTGGGTTTTTTTGGAGCCTCTGAGAATACAAAGGTTGTGATTGATTACGGGGAACTACCTATATTTGTGGAACTTCTTGCCTCTGGGAATGATAATGTTCGAGAACAAGTAGCACGTTCATTTTAGAGGCATAAAATTATTCTTCCCAACTATCTTTATACGTCTGTAATTTTGGAATTTGATTTAAAAAACTACTACCCAACTTTGAGTTCAACTGGTGTTCATGTAAGGTTGTTTGGGCTTTGGGAAATATTGCTGGAGACTCTGCATCATTTAGGGATCTTGCCCTCAGTCATGGAGCTCCGAGGCAGGTGCTTGGATCTTGCCCTCAGTCATGGAACTCCGAGGCAGGTGCTTGCCAAGTTGAATGATACTGCCAGAATTTCAATGATACGAAATGCTACATGGGCTCTGTCAAATTTTTGCCGTGGTAAACCCCAACCACTATTCGAACAGGTAAGCAGAATACATTTTCTGCCTCTTCTTCTTAGTTCGCAGATACTGTGGATTTTTTTTTATAGATCTTGGTGATTGGTAGATTTGGACGTAATATGGACCTAGGCGCTTGTTCATTACAATGTCTCCGTCATCAGGTTTTAGAAAATGCTCAGAAATTTGGGTTTCACAAGGGGATTACCCTTGCTTGCAATTATCGATTATCAATCACATTCAAAAAAAGTATTTCGTAGCATTGTTGAGCTCTTTGTAGGTGAATTTCCGAGGCAATTTCACAATATCTGAACTAAATTTGTCTGTCCTTTTCAATACTCTGCGCTTGTAACAGAACCAGACAAACAATCTAGTGTCCAATGCAACAACAACAACACCTCCTGTTTCAATGCCTTCAATTCACCCTCTCTGCACGCATGAATGACAATGGCACCCTCTTTTGTGAACAGGTACTGGAGCTGATGGTACTGGTTTCCATTAGGATCGTGGAATTCAACATCCAAAATAGTATCAAATTCCACTCCAATAGTATTCCCCAGCGAGGGCAACAGTTCATTGAGACCTATTGGACTCATCACCCCCAAATAGCCTCCAGGGCTACCCAGAGTTTGATCATTTGGAGCAATAACAAATTCTCATCCATCCCCAATTGAAACAAGAACAGTACCCACATTGGTTACAGAAAAGGAGAAACATGTTTTGAAAGAAGAAGAAACTTTTGTATTAGGGTCCAGAAGTCTAACTGGTCTATTGTACAATGCCCTACCTGCACTTCAAATTGGTACTCCCAAATCCATGCTAAGGCTCACTGTGCCATTCTTCAGATGAGCATCTTAACTTGAAGTTTGATTCCAAAAAACCCAAGTCCCCTGTTCTATGCCCAAGACCTCTGTTACAACGAGTAGAGTTCTGAGCGAAATACTTCACAATAGGAAGAAAAAGAAACATCGCAAAATTGCTCCGCTTTAGACTGATAATTTTCTGTGCGAAAATTCAACTGCGGACAGTAAAAACATAATATCAAACACAACCAATCCACAATGGAATTTGAACATGAGGATTTATAACCACGGAAAACCCTCTCCAGGTTAAAAGAATTCCAGAATGGCTTTAAGATTCTACTAATGAGCGCTTACAACACCATAGAAATTACTGTCACAATGAAATCTGCTGGAAGCAAAGCCCTTGTACAGTTTCTACATTTCCACGGTGGAAGCAAGAATCTTGCTATCTCTCTTTTGAGCCCTACGTGGTCCAAATCCTTTGGTATGGATGTCTTGTTCTGCTAAAGTGGATACGTGTCTTATTTTTGGCTACGGTTCTCATTTTGGATCATGGCTATCGGTCTTGCGTAGCTTTGACTTCTTACAAACTTGTTCAATAGGAAAATGTTGACTCTGCTATATATAGGAGCTTCAATGGGTGCTCTCAAACACTTTTTTGGGCAACTTTGTTTTGTCTCTGATTCAAGGCAGAACTATGTTGGCCTTCGTTTTTTAGTCCTTGGAACTTAGTTCTCTCATATTTTCCATCCTATCCCGAGTTTTCTACTGAGAAAGACATAACTTCACGATATCAAAATTGACTATTTTTGGCCATTTATCTTTAGTAATGGTACAACCTTAATTTGGTGCATTCGTACAGTATCTGAAGAGCACTCTCAAGCTGTTATTCAGTATTTTAGCATAACTACTACATTTAACTACCATGCTCTAATATTTATATCAACCATAAGCATTCTTAAGGTAGTTCCACGTTTGTGAAGCAGAAGGAATTCTTCTGACAGCTTCTTATCATAGTGGTACAATTTTGTTCACAGTTTATCTTTTATAAACCTCCAATTTTCCAAACGTAGTAGAGACTACAATTTGCATCTCAAATTTTGGACAAATCTGTTTAGTATTCTACAGAAAATGCATTAAGAATAAAAAAAGCCCACAATTTGTAAAAAGCCCACAATTTTGTAAAAAGCCCACATTTTGTAAAAAGCTCACAATTTGTAAAATGCTCACTTTTATTTTCTTTTTGCTTATATATTGAGCTCCCATTGAGTTCAACAAGTCTTGGGTTTTCTACACCATTGAGAGAGATTTATTATTTTCTTTATAGGATAATTTGCATCAATGGAAGAAAACATTGGAGGTGGAAAAAAAATTCAAAAGGGTGAAAGGGGTGATGGCAGAGTTTATTGCCCTTGTAAAAAATGTTGTATGAGAAATAATGTTAGAGTTTTAATAGCAACAGCAATAGTGCATTGTAGGAAATATGGGCACATTGATGGTGGATCGAATGACTATCGTCCGTGGTAATTAATTATCTATCTTCATTTTGATTATATCGTAAAATTTTATATTATTTTAATATTTTTTATATGCACACTAATGTTTAATTATTAATGTTTGTAATTTTCATAAAGGCACAGTTGCCCCCCAACTTTTTGCAGATGATCAACCAGCTTCCACAGCAAAATAGTAGTAGATTAGATGATGTTGCACCAGTACAAGAGAATATTGCGGCAAATATTAGTATTGGAAATGATGTTGTACAGGGTGAAGAACATGAAGCGAATGATGAAGGTAATTTTAATGATCCCATGGAGGTAGATCATGATGACAGTAATGAGACAGTTCACATTAATGATGGGACAAATCAAATGCTCCAAGACTTGTATGGTGAGTCAGATGACGATGGTGGAGATAGCAGTGACGGTATTTATGATGTACCTCTGATTGAAAGGTCAAGTGAACGACTTTTTGAACACTCAAATGCAACTCTTCTCTCTGCTACATTGTTGCTGGTGAACTTAAAGGTTATGAATAATTTTTCGAACAAATGTATGACACAACTCCTAAGGTATGAAATATGTATATATGATCACATATATGTAAATGTTGATTATTTTCCCTTTTTTTAGTTGTAATAAATGTGTAAAATAATAACTTATATATATATATATATATATATATATATCATAGTTATCAAAACCGGCCGGTCAGGATGGCTGCCGGTTGGAACCGGCCTTGCAACCCGGTCAATAGCCTATTCTCACTTATTTTGGCTGGTTAACCAGACCTAACCGACCGGTTAAGTAAGGAACCGGCCAGTTTATGCATAAAACGGTCAGTTCCGTACTTAACCGGCCGGTTAGGTGCTCCTCCATGAGTTGCAAATTCCTCGGTGTCTCCTCCATGAGCTGCAAATTCCTCTATTATACTAGCAACAAACTTGTCTAATAACTCATACTCAACACCTTATAGTAGCAACAATACACATGATGACTGATAAATACAAGGCTGGCTAGCATAAAATCCCTGGTAGCATGCAACTCATCAAGTGTACTTGATGACAATTTATGTTCTCAAAACAATCAGCAGCAACCTTATTTCACACTCAGCTAGGAACTGTCAGACCCTCTCTCTCTGCTCACACATAGTAGCAGCATAAATACAAAACCTTTCACACAGCATACAAGCAATTTGATCATGGCATCAAGACTGATGCAAATGGTCTGACGCCACTCAAGGGACAACAACATACAACCTAATGAAAATGTGACTAGCAATAATAAATTGACCACTAGAAAATTCCCGCTTGGAAATGCACTAAACTGGCTACTGAGTTTTCTGGGTTTTAATGAATCTTTTCAGTGATAAATTTTGTCAAAAACATTGTGAGCAGACTGCTGAAGTTGTAATGCTCTCTCAACTTGTTACAAATAGCACTAATAGTGGGTTTCATAAACCAATTCAATACCTCTAAGTGTTATAGATGTTTTTCTAGAAATTTATTGCCAAGCAAACATAGATAATGAAGAATACAAGATCTTCAAAATGCTGGTCTGATATATATATATATATATACTGAACCCAGAATTGTCTTTAAGGCTGATACAATGAATTGACAACAGATTTGAGCAGGGACAGATTGTATATTATAATATTAACTCGGCAATAAAACACAATGAATAATATAAGAGAAACCTGATACATTACTTCAACAAGTTTGCTTATGTATTTTTCGATGATATGTATTGCATTTGCTGCCATTTTGATATATTCACCTTTGCATGGTATATAAATGAGAAAATTTTTCATATTTTGTCTCTATTGGCTTGGAATCATGGTTGCAAATCTTAAAAATAGTATTTATTTATTAATTCATTTTTCATTTTATTAAAAAATAATTATTTAATGTATTTTTTTTAAAACCGGTTCATTGAGATCTGATCGCTACCGGTTAGATCGATTCCGGTTCGAAACCCTGTTCATTAGCTCCATCGATCCGGTCACCGGTTCTGGTTTTAATAACTATTATATATATATATATATATATATGATTAATAATCTTTACAAGACACTACTTTTTGTTTCTGTTGTAGATTGTTGGGTGAATATTTGTTACCATCGCCAAATACTTTACCTCGAACATATCGAGATCTACGTGCTATTATGAAACACTTTGGAATGGAATATAACACTATAGATGCATGCCCTAAAGATCATATTATATATTATGGAGAACATGCATTGAAAACAGAATGTCTGAAATGTGGTACCAGTAGATATCGAATGGATCAACTAACCAAAAAGGTGCCTCAAAAGGTTCTTCATCATATTCCCATAATTCCACGTTTGCAGCGAATGTTCAGGTGTAACAGCATAGCACAGTTTATGGATTACCATGCAAAGAATAGAAGTGGAGATGGCGTTCTTCGAATGCCTGCAGATGGTTCTGTATTTAGAGAAATCGTGGAAAAATATGTAGATTTTAAAAATGAACCTCGTAATGTCAGGCTTTCATTGGCAGCTGATGGTGTTAATCCATTTGGAGAGCTTAGATCTACTTACTCAGTGTGGCCTATTTTCATTATCAACAATAACATTCCTCCTTGGATGTCAATAAAGAGGGAGCACATAATGTTGACTATGATTATTCCAGGTATTTGATAAATTATTTCTTTGAATGTAACATTTTCATTTCTCTCGTTGTTTGCATAAATATATATTTTATTTATTTACTTACTTATATATACATATATCATGGGATTAATTATTATGTACCGTAATTTTGAACAATTAGGTAAGTACCAGGTCAAAGATATGAATGTATATATTGAGCCTCTTATCGATGAGCTAATACAGATATGGCATGGCATCACTATGTATGACATCACTAAACCAATCAAGCAGAAGAGATTTCAATGTCGTGGAATGCTTGTATGGACAATTCATGATGCCCCAGGACTAACACATGTTTGTGGTATGTAATATTTCATTGCACTTTAATATGATACATAATTATCTAAATTAGATATACCATATTGCATGTTTTTAAAATGATCTCATAGTATATTAATTGTTATTGATCCATCTATTGCAGGTCTTCAAACAAAGGGTAGATTTGCATGTCCAGTTTGTGGCCCTAAGATGAAGTATCGTCATTCACCAGACTTTAAAAAGATGGTGTTTGATGAGTTTAGGCACTTCCTCCCTAGCAACCATAAGTATCGTACTACTGAAAAACATCTTTTCAATGATAAAGAAGAAACTAGATTAAAACCACGAAGAATGACACCTCAGTTGTGGATGTTGGAATATAACAGAATTAATAATCGTCGAGCAGCTAGTACGTAATTTGTGTGTATATATATATATATTATTTGTTTATGTAATGTTTTGAATTTTTGTTTTAACTAATGAATTTATTTTATTGTATTTTATAATTAATATTGTTCTGATTTATTTTATTCTTTGATATCAAGGTCATCGTCACCGTGAAGGTACTAATATTGTACTTCCACCTGGAATGAAATGTTATCCTTCTCAATTCGCGAGGTTTCCCTACTATGAGGACCTAAAAATAGCTCATTTGTTTGATACAATACATGTTGGAAAGAATGTGACAGAAATGTTATGGCGAACCATAGATGGTGCACATGAGAGAGATAAAATTGACAAAATTTGTGCAGACATTGAGAAATCAAATCATGCAATGAAAAGTGTGATCGACGGATCAAATAACAATGGAGGTCGAAATTATAATAATATTCCATGGTTATTAACAGAACAACAAAGCAATGATGTAAAAGAGGTCGTTAGAAGAATTAAATTTCCAACAGGTTTTGCTTCAAACATAAATAATATCTTAATGAAGAAAGGTGACTTTAGTGGGGTGAAAGCACATGATTGGCATACCATTGTTAAGGTAATTTTTTTGGTATACGTTTTTGTATGTTATTGCTTGAATACATATTTTAAATTTTCCTTTTTTTTGTTTAATTTGGAAACCAATAACGATTCATTTTTTATTTTTATAGTATGTTCTACCTGTATCTCTCCCAAACGACTTCGACAACAATGTCAAACAAGTTATATATGGTCTTAGTAAATACATGAGGTAAGTAGTTTTGATTTATAGGCAAAATCTAATTGCTACAATTTCTTTTCGTACTTGATGAAATGATGTATTAGTTTACTTGTAATGAAATATATATTATGTTTCATTGAAATAACCTTGCGTAATGATTTGCAGATGGTTGTCATTGAAAGAAATCCATCAAGATGAAATAAAGTATTGGAAGAGAGAAATTCCTTGGCTAATGTGTGAAATGAAAAAGTATCTACCTCCAACATTTTCAATGCACAAGAACACTACTTGATACACCAAGTTGAGGAGATTGAAATGTGTGGACCAGTACACACAAGGTCAATGTGGATGGTCGAGAGGCACCCGAAATCCTTGAAGGCTTTGGTTAAACAAAGAGCACGACCTGAGGGTTCTATGGTGGAGGGATATGTGGTATATCAATCCATGGTGTATATTAGTCATTATATTCCTAAATTAGCTGCGCCAGTCATGAAGGCGGTGGATTGCATTTGGGATGTGAACTCCATCAAAAAATTTGAAGAGGAGCACCTGTTGGGAAAAGGTAGAATGAAGAAAGTGAGAGGTAAAAGATTTATTATGTATATTACATATAATGTTTCATTTTTTTACATCATGTATATGATCATTATATTCATTTAGGTCTTATTCTTTCATAGTTTATTAATTAATATAATTTACCATGGTTATAAGTAATATTTATTAATATTGGTGAATTATTGTTTTTTTATTCGGGTGCTCAAGATTATGAGGCACTACTTTTATACATTGCAAACAATCTTGAGTGGATGAGTGAATGGATTGAAACATGTAAAGCATGTAACGACGGTAGGTTATCATGGCAACTACTGTCTGAATTGATTAGAGAAGTGTATCGTAGTGGAGATGGGAACGTTACGAACAGGGAAATCGATTTAGCATATGGTTTGAAAGATAGAAAGGTAAGCAATTAATTCACCTATTTTATTCATTACTTATTTTATACTATATTTATAATGTGACAAGAAGTTTGATTTTTCCGTTAATTTTCATGCCATGTAAATTATATGTTTAATTATTGATTGAGAATGCATCTTTTTCATGTTTGGCATATTGCAGTTGAAACACCACAAGGCTATGTGGTGCAATGGTCGTCAATTTCGCGTTAAACAGTTGGATGATAACAGGAAAACTTCTGATAGTGGGATAACTACAGTATTCCAGGTCACTAATGTTTCCTCCAGGAGTGACAGACATCCTCGAGAATCTGAAAATGGATATTATGGGTTCTTAGATGATATAGTTGAGTGTGACTTTAATTCCTTCAAAATAGTTTTGTTCGATGTCAAATGGTATAGGCTACGAATGAATGTACGTGATGATGATAGAACACTTATTAAACATGAAAATGGATTTCCAATGGTTAAAACATTGTAGTTTGAAGAAAGAAAAGATCGCTATGTTTTTCCAAGACAATGCGAACAAGTATTTTAATCAGAGGTTCCAGGTGAGAAGGAATGGTCATTTGCTATTAGATATGATCCAAGAGGAAGGCCAATAGAGTATACTATAGAGGAAGAATATGATATTGATCAAGAAGAAGATGATGCAGTGGCAGATGAGCAGGAAGATGCATGGATAGACGAAGAAGATATCTTAGAAGATGAACCAGGCATAAGAGATGACGCAATAATTATTGATGATGATGTCGATGAGGATATTATTGAAAATGACATAATTGATGATGATGATTACATGGTCAATCATTTCAACACCGTTTCTGAATCAGATGTTGATATAGATGTCGATCAGTTGGATGAAGATCAAGAAGATACAGAAGAATATTGATACAGATGTTAAGTTCGAGTATGAGCTGGTATGTTATAACTTTATATTTTAATATGTAGGAATTATTGTCTGTTGGGAAAAATACTGAGAGGGGGGGTGAATCAGTATTTAGGGCTAACTGAAAACTTTTCACCAGAGATCTTATTATGTTGTTAATTCTTTACTTGGATTATTGCATCATTCTTTTAGTAAACATGTGAAAAGAAATAACAGAATAGGACATTACACAAAAGGAACACATATGAACACCAGTATTTAAGGTGGAAACACAATTTGGGAGAAAACCACTGTTTTTGTCGTCTCAGTCTTCAATATTTATTATAAAGAAAACATCTTACAATTTTGTGCTGGCGCAGACTCATACCACCACGCAGGCACTAACCTGTAGAAGGCTTCAACCTTCTCTCGTTCTCCATCCTCTCCTGGAGGGGAGCTTCGACCCCCTGATTTAACACCATCTTGAACTGGCAAAAAGCTTCCACTTCTATGCAGAAGACTTCAACCCTCAGATCCACCGAATTTCTTCAATTTCTTCATCAGACTTGCATCAGATCTTTATTATTTCTTTGTTGATCTTCCTAGAGCTTTTTCATTTCCTCGATCAACTCCATAGGTACATCATGGATTCAGCGTTATCAGACAACAGAGTTCGATCATGCAGATCTCATAAAGAGATTTTTATTTACAATGCCTCTGCATACACACCTCGTACTATGATTCTCATCACCTTATATAGTTTTCACCTTTATTGAAACCATGGGTAAAAACCATTCAATTGCTAATGGTATTATTAAAATTCGAACCAATCCAAATTGAAATCCCGATCTTTGTTGTTCCATGCTTGAATTGTCCCAAAGGTAATCTCTATCTCCGCCAAATAATACTATAGCCAAGGTAAAGTACCAATAACGTGCCGCTGATGGTTTCCTTTCTTTTATTTATCAAATTCATGGAATTTGATAAATAAATATTATTCACAAACTTTGGAAATTAAATATATAATAGAACTTTATATTAATAACCAGCGCTTTTATCAAAGGCTTTTAAATAGACTTTTGGTTCCGACCCCACATACATAATCGACGGCCCAATCAATATAATTTAAAAAACTGGGGCCCATCACTTACGATCGTTTCCATCCGATGGCGGAGAACACATCACTTGGCATCAGATGATCCGACGGATATCGTTCATTGATGATGCACGGATGATAACGCGCGATGGCGCGCCGTACCTTGGGTAACTTTCGTGCATCTATAGCAAATGAACACCGTCCGATGACCCCTTCCCAGATCAACGGTGCTTATCAATATTGTTGGGCATCCTGGGTCGAGCAATAACGCGCGATGGCACACAGTGAAAAATGGTTTTGTGGAGTCGTACAAGGACGCATGTCGCCCGTTCTATGAAATCGCTCCCGAACCTCTTGAAAACTGCTTTCCTGTCGAAGGTGGTGCAATAGAAACCAAAAACCACCTTTACTACTTTCTCGGTCACGGTTTCTCTCTTCCACGCAGGGTTTTGTCACGCTTCCGTTTGTTATGTTCCACCTCTTTCCTTCCAGGTTCCGTTCATGATTCCAAAGGGTTAGTCCGTGTTCCACCGAAAGTTCAATGCCAAATACTCTGTTTTAGTTCTTTCGCGTTATAACTGGTTTGCTCTCGCTCCTCGTTCCTTTCTCCATGAAAGCCAGTCAACTCCTTACTAATAGAGTATACCCTTCCATCATATATTTAACGAATATATATAACTCCACTGTCTACCAGTTTGGATACACTGTCAACCGTATTAACATCGGTTCCTCGATCAACATACAGAGCACAGGGTTTCTTACGGATGTCAATTATCCTTCATCAGGATGCGTACATATGTTCACACATGAATTAACTCGTCCTTATTTATATCGATTCTCCATTAAATACAGAGCTTGCCATCAAGGAAAATCATATAATAGGATACAGGAAACATATTGCCAACATTGTCTTTAAATAATTTACTAATTATGCGGGTTTGTTGCATGTTGTTTATTATTTCAAACCAATAAATAATGGCCTTACTATTTTTTATTATTTCGCAGGATTCGCAGGATTCATTTGATTCTATGGTCAGGTCTCTGAAAAAACCAATTAAACACTTAAATAGTCAAGATCTGGAAGACGGGCTTTACCCCCACCATAAATTGCTGAAAAACCGGCCTTCAGTTCAGCTTGCTGTGCTGAAGACGAGGGTGGATTTGCATGATCAGTTGAATGAAAATGAATCAGATATTCGGGATGTTTTTTAGGGCAGATCCATAAGCCCCATAGATGAAGATCCCATTGCTGCAGAATTTCTGTCTGCGTTGAAGCACAAGTATAGTGTTGTATCGGAATACAAATCAGAGGACAACTATACCAAGTCTAAATCAACTGAATCCAGTTCTAGTGCTCTTGAACTTACCGAATTAAAGCCAGAAGCAGGATTTACAATCTCTAATGGGAACGGGTATGGTAATTCCAATATTGGATTGGATGTCCGGAGCTCTACAATAGGCACTGGACCTGATCGTAATGAACCCCAACTAATTCAATGTGATGAAAATATGGACTTTGATGATGATCAGGAAAACAAGCCAGAGCATTTTGGCAATATTGAAGAAACTAAAGAGGTTTCCTGTGATCGATTGAATCAACTCAGCTATAAGACATCTACTGCAGGCTGGTTTGTATTAGAAGGAGAATCGGTTTTGATTTCCCATGATGATGGATGCTGCTCTTTTCACGATATAGAAAATTCAGAGGTGTGGAGGTTTTAATTATTGTACTTAATTTTGGGGTTTATGGGTGTTATAATTTATACATTTTGGGATTTTCTATTAGAAATAGGGAAAAGCCTAGGGGTTAGATCATTCTCATGGTTTAAATTTATATATTTGAAATAAAATTCACCAATTTCTATTTAAAAAAATGATTTGCCTAAATATTTGATGTAGTTTAAATAGGATGTAGTTCATTTCAAAGACTGTTGAAATTTTCTAGAAACTATGATTGGGATTTCAAGAATATTTATGCACTCTTTAAATTTTCCCTTAACATAAAGGGCAGTTGATGTATGAGTAATACTTAGTATTGTTATTTTCCAATCTCCAGGAGAAGGCTGAATATAAAGCTCCATATGGGCTTACCCCAAACATGTGGGGTGATTGCTGGTTGATCAGAGCAGCTGGTTCAGATGGTTGCTCTGGTAAATATGTTGTGGCAGCATCTGCAGGTTGTACATTGGACTCGGGTTTCTGTTCATGGGACTTTTATAATAAAGAAATTATGGCATTCCATACTGAATCAGAGGCCTTCACTTCAACGTCCAGTACCATCTCTCCAGTTTTGGCAGAGAGGGATGTCTCGGGGAGAAATTTTGGCTTTGCAAATGTTGTGCTAGAGAATCAACATTGGTGGTACAGGCCATGTGGGCCTCTTATGGTATCTACTACCAGTGCCCAAAAGATAGTTAATATTTATGATATTCGTGATGGAGATCCTGTGATTTCAATGTGTTTGTTTTGAAAGTTTAGGTTTCATAGTAAATCATCAATGGGCTCTAAAATAAGGCCACATTGAAATCTTGGATACATGTTTCATGCCAAAATCGGTTGTATCTTCCATAAATACACAATCTTGGACCACTCTGTATAAATCTGCTTCTTGGACAATATTACATCTCCCTCATTATACAGGTGGTGTTCTTACATGCATAGCAAAGGCATTGTTTTGGCAATCATTTTTAAGTCACTAGATATTGTGGGTACAAGGATCTAGGGTCTCCACATGAAACTGTGTTGCCCGGAGACTCACTCTGCCTGTCCTTAAATTTGTAAACATAGTAGTATGCCAATGCTTCTTTCATTTTGTATGCATAAGATGATTTTTTGTCAAAGTCCATAATTTTTTTTAAGTTTTATCCATCCCAGTTTTGTTGTGAATGCACAGGTTTTTGGCTCAACACATATCTGTTATATCTTTGTACTTTTCCTTTACTAACTATTTGAAATTTCTAGTTATATTTAGAGGGGTATTTTAAGGGATGAGGGGAATTACTTGGATTTAGTGCTGCCAGGCTTATCATTTATTCTCCAAATGAAGCCCTGTAATCTGTAACACTATATGGGCATGCAGCTCACTTGTTAAAATATAGTTGATACAATACGTTGTACATGAAGCTTGGAATTGTGTACATTCCTGGAATATATTAATTTGTAGGCATGCTTAAAAGAGAGATAGGTTTTGATAAAATCAAAAACCCTGAACATGAAGAAAAAAAAGAGGCAATTATTTTATACAGATAGAACCAAGACACTATCTCCTCATTAATAACAAAACCTGAGTCCAAAAATCATATGTACAAATTCTAGAAATTGAAAGTTGAAAATTTCTGAAATGGAACCAGGCCCTTTTCAAAAGAATAAATTTAGTAAAAACGAGGGTGAAGAAAGTTATATTATCAAAATTTCCACATACCGTGTTAGCAAGGAATGACTATGGGTCCTAAGCAGTGAGACTGAGGAATTTCTCTTTTGCTGCAGGTTTCAATTCTCTTCTCCAACACGATGAAAAGAAAATTCTTAGCTTTGGAGTCTAAAGCCCGAGTCACAACTTGGAAGTTGGTAAGGAAAATTATCAGGGTTGTTACCAGTTGGCTTGGAGTTCGCAGCCTCATTAATTTTCTTTAATGCATTTCCTTCAATGCTGTGCCAGTTGTCACTGGCCAGCAACCTTTACAATAAAATTTATTAGACCCGTCACTCTACGAGGAAAATTTGACGTGATCACTTATCATTGATTTCTTATTGTGATAACAAACATTGGAGATTTACTGTCCTGTTTTAAAGTTTCATTTTTTTTTTAAAATTGAAACCGCTGTCGGTATACCAACGTCTTGTAAGCGTCGCTCCTCTGACGTTTTGAACGATTTCCATTTTCGTCGGTCTTGTGACGTCCGTCAATATTGCGACAGTCCTAGAAATGTCGGAAGAGCGACAGAAAAAAGAGGTCGGAAGGGCGACGTTCAAAATTTTGGAACAAATTTCGTCGGAATTGCGATAGTTCTTCCTGGCGTCGATATTGTGATGCTTTTGGAAAGCGTCAGTCTTGTGACACTTTTGCAATACGCCGGTATTCTGACACTTTTGTACGGCATCGGAAATGCGACAGTTTAGACACGTCGGAAGAGCGACAGTATAAATATGTTGGAAGAGTGACGTTCAAAACGTCGGACGACATTTCGTCGGAATGGCGAGACTTTACAAACGTCGGAAGAGCGATGTTAAAAACATCGGACCAAATTTCGTCAGAATGGAGACACTTTACAAACGTCGATTTGGGAAATGTCGGAAGAGCGACGCGTGTTTGGAAGCGATGGAAAAGTGTCGGTAGTGCGACACTTTGTAAATGCGTCGGAATTGCGACCGCACGACAAACCACATTTTTCTTGTCCTCGAACTATCACTCTTGCGACGACTATGTGTTGGAATAGCGACAATTTGGCCGTCAGAAATTGCGCCAAATTTTTTAGTGAATGGTTGATTTTTGTTCATTTCCTCGTTCCCAATTGAGCTAGCCAAAGTTCTTAATGCAATTCCTTGCCCAATCTGCACTTCTCAACAAGTTATAAGTTGATATAGCTATAATTAGAACATGAATCAATTAAAATAGAAATGACTTGTTGTTATAGCTTACCTTCCATATCAATGATGGATTCGTGGTGATATTCTTGGTGATTGTCCACCATTGCATAAATCCTTGGTATACTCTCGGCTACTTCACCCACTGTACTTACTCTTAAGCATTTTAAATATTTGGTTCACAATTATAGTGATATGGACACTCTCTCCTTCAATCATTCCCACAACAGGCCCAACACTTGAGTGGTTCTTGACATTCAATATTGGGTTGTGTTGATGCCAGTTGTTGGAAATTTTTCTTAACAACAATACTGGGCCTTTTTTGAAACTGTCGCACCTAAGATGGGTTCTTCACTTCCTTCTTATCTGGGTTTTTCTTGGGTCAATTATTATTACATCAAGAATTTCTCTTGGCCTTCTAGCTACTCCTAACTTCAAGCCCACACTTTTCTTGTTCATAACAGTGTTCTAATTTCTTTATAGCATCTTTCAAGGTTTGGGTTTCCAACAATTTGATTTTATCTCTTAATGCCATAGGAAGCTCATTGATCAACCTCTTAATATTGGTTTTGTTATCCTTGAGATTTATTACATACCTCAAGAGTCCCAAGAACTTGGTGACATACTCAATACTGGTTAACTGACCCATTTTGTTTTCATAAAACATTTTTCCTTTATTTTCATAGTATCGTTCAAACATGTATTGTTCTCTAAATATCTTCTCGAATTCCTCTCAGGTCAACTCCTCCTTCGAAATGGCTCTAGATTTCTTCAATTCCTCCCACCGTATGTCCCATTTCCCTTTTAAGTTGTGCAAGACAACTCTAGCATTCATATTCTCTGAATAATCATGTATTATAGTAAAAATATTCATTCCTAGAAACCACACTTATGCATCCTCTGATTTCTTCATATCCCCATCAAATGTAGGTGGATTTTCCTTCTTAAATTCTTTAGCCATATACTCCTTTCCTTTTCCTATTGAGTGGTGGTGATGGTGATAATGGTGATTCCTCCACGAAATTGAATTAGATGGTTTTCTTGAACATTGCACTTGCATGCTAGTTCCCCCTCTTGTAGTGCTTAAAGGTTCACCTCCTAGCATAGTCTCCTCACGTCCCTACCTGTGCGTCTTTTTGGACCTGCCACCGTCCATTTCATTGGTGTTTTATTTTTTTTCCCGAGGGATTTTCTAGTCTCTATGACTCTCTCTCCTCTTAGGTTTCCTTTTCATCTTCCAATCCGAGAGAATTTGTAGGATGAATATGTTAGTATGAAAATTATTATTATGTGTACCAAAAAAAATTCACTTAAATCACTTGTGAAAAGTGACCCTAATAATAGAATGGGGTTTCTTTTATGCTTTAGATCAGCAATAAAATGTCATAAAGCCTTATAATCAAATATATGATGCAAGCTCAAAACATATAGCGACAGTAAAGAGAAGTGAAATAACCCAATAGAAGGACTTCAAATGAATAATATTTTATTTAAAACACCTTGTGAAGAATATTTACAACATGGGTCTACAAGTCCCCCTCCATGGGATGGGTCCTTTTTATGTCATTGTGCTTCAATAATCTTATTCTTCTCTCTCAAATATGAAAAAAAAAACAAAAGCACATGGAACTCAAGTGTGAGCTCAAATGTTGTGACATGATAATTGTGATGATGATAATGATCATGGTGAAGAATGAATGAAAAACCATCTTGTTTATAACAATTATTTAGCTAAATTAGGAATTCGAAAATAATAAAATATTATTGAGAAAATCAAAATCTAGCTGTTGTTAATACTTTATTATATCTTTTGGAGAGAGAAAATTCTATTGAAATTTCCAAATATATTTATTTTGAGAATGGTTGAATTAATTAACAATTGACATTATTTATTAATTTCTTTGTGAGAATTAAGAAAATTGTGAATTTGAGATAATCATTAAATAATGGTTTAACAATTATTCCAAAAATAAGAATAAGTAAATAACAAAAAAATAATGATTTATTTAATTATTCCAAGATGATTTAGTAAAATGTGACAAGGAATGATTACCAAATAATGATTTAGTAAGTATTCCCAGAGAATATTAAAGAAATGTTGATTTCCTTAAATATTATTATGAGGTTTTTAACTTTAAAAAGAAATAATTTAGGAAAAATCATTTACTAAATTATTTCATATGGTGCAAGTGATTTTACTATAGTAAACTAATCCTACATGGTATATTTAGATCCACCTAGTAAGAAATGGCTAGGTAATCATACTTCGGGTGATAATGGATTGCACTGTAATAGTCCAAAATGGAAAAGACAGGAATATAGAACATTTTCAACATTCCAAATTAAGCAAAATAGGAATATAGCACTAAAGTATGAAAAATGTCAAAAATGTGCTGCAATTGGAAATTACATTAAAATATCATAATCATGAGCAAAAAATAGTTGAATCATATCATTAAGGATCAACAACAATGTAAGTATACAGTGCTCCAAACGGAATGCACTCAAGCCATAAGATGGCTGAAATACACTAAAGAAATCTAGCACTGGAAAGTATATTTGCTACTGCTGGAAACTACTGCTACTATGAATCAGATATATGTGCATGAGGCTTTCGGATTGCTTAGAATGATATGGGATTTTAACCACGGATTCTACTTGAGAAACCCAGAAAAACCCAAAAATGTTTTGGCCAGATTTTAAGTTTGGATTTTCGGCCTTTTAGGGGTTGCCCATAGTTGAATCATATCATTAAGGATAAAAAATAATGTAATTACACAGTTCTCCAAACGGAATGCACTCAAGCCACAAGATGGATGAAATACACTAAAGAAATCTTGCACTAGAAAGCATAACTGTTGTTGCTGGAAACTACTACTACTATGAAGCACATATATATGTGTGAGGCTTCTGGAGTGTTGAGAATGATATGGGATTTTAACCACGGATTCTACTCGAAAAGCCCAGGAAAACCTAGAAATTTTTTGGCTAGATTTTAAGTTTGGATTTTCGGCCCTTTAGGGGTTTCCCACTACACTCCTGCTGACTGAATTATGAACTCCCTGGGGATGACTGCTGATATGGGTCTGAAAGAATGATGTATTAGTTGAAATAGAACTCAATCAGATCAATAGATTAAGGGTTTTTCCCTTCTACTGATCTTAAATCTAGAAGCTTGAGATCTATCTCCTCCTTCCACTACTCAAGTTGCAACTGCATACTGCACAACTGTTGGATTGAATTGTGCTGTCAAGAGGGATGAAGTTGTAGCCTACTGCTAGATGATGGAATATAGCTCATAACTAATGGAAATGATCTCTCCAAAGTGATGGAAATACCCCTCACAAGATTCCAAGCTGAAATACTTGGAACATCCTTCCTCCGCTCAATCTACTTGGTTGGATTGTACAATTATTGAAGGAACTGATGCTGCATGGAGGTATAAAATGTTGGGTTGATGCCAAATATGAAAAATTTCCTCCTAGAAAACTAATATGGAAGCACAAGATGAATGTTTAAACCCTCCACCAATTTCTTAGATGAAATGCTAAGAACTAAACTACCTTCCTCCTCTCAAACGCTAAAACAAGAATTATGTAATTCCTCAAGTTGTGCGTTCAGAAGAGAGAGGTTGAATGTGGCACCAATGCTGGATGATGAATTGTTGCTGAAAATAACCTTCCCAGAGTATGTAATCTAAGTCACCCGTGGGAAAGGGTGGGATTCCACCTCGGGAACGCCTCTGTGGTAAACATCACAAATGACTTAGCTAAAGAATTTAAGCATGAAAAGAATGTCAAATGACAATAAAATATCAAATTTCAGACTCATTTTCTTTGCTACTCTCATCTTCCTTATATGGTTGTGATCCTTCCCTAGCCTTGGCCCACCTCATAACTGCGCTGCACATGTGGCCAATAGTCTCCATGATCTCCGTGATCTCTGCATTTACTTTCCACTCCTCCATCATGTGTGAATTTAATGCACCACTTCATCCATCACTTCATCATTAATTCTCTATGATCTTACTATTATTCCTCGACTATCTCCATCATCTTCCTCATTATTCTACATAATCTCCACTCTTCCTTCATTAATGAGCTGCTCCACTACTCCATGATGTCGATCTACTATCTACTAACCCACATTCACAGAAAAAAACTGGATTTTATTCATTTATGGGGCTTATGGGTCACTCCACCCTTTTATTTAATTAAGAAAAGTAAGAACTCTAATATTCCAATTAACTCATGGAAAATTGGGAATATCAAAGTCATCCCTACGAAAATGTTGCTTGTCCTCAAGCAACTGCAAATGTGAATGCTACAACAATCTCTCTCCCTCCAAATGGAATCCTCCTATGGAATGTCTCCCCATCTACTCTAATGTGTAATGAATGCCCAACTCCATATTTGCCTCTCTAGACATGTGAAATGTCTAACCATACTCTCTCAATAAAAACCACCGTAGCAATGCCTCTTACTGCCATACCACCCCATCATCATACCAAGTATGGTGGTCATACTCTCCTAACAGAATCCAACACATTAAGGCCTCCTCTTGCCATACCCCCTCCTCATCATGCAAGGTATGGGAGAAAATCAACCCATACTCTCCCAAGAGTAACCAAAATAGAAATGACTCTTACTCCCACCTCACACCATCATCATGCAAGTCATGGAGAAAAAACATAATTATGGACATGTAGAATGTCACATCAACCCAACATAACCAAGCTCCATGCTGCCACATCATGTGAGTGCCATGAAATGTTCCAAAAAATAACATACCCATTGACATAGGATATGTCATGTGATGGCAAAAATCTCTCAAAACTAGCCAGTGCATCCATGCCTCCTGCTGTTACTTCACCTCAGTACTATGCAAGGCATGGAACATACCAATCTAAAATGTCATGTGGTAACCATAATCACTCAAGAGAAGCTAGCACATCCATGATTCTTACTTCCCTATGTCATAGATCCACAAGTAGTTCACCAACCACTTGCTCATCATCCTCACCCATCCATGAAACTGTGGGTGATGACTCGTATCATGTTCCAACTTGGTATCCACCCAATGGAGAATACCATCCTGCCCAATCTGATGATCTTTTCACTCCATGATATGTTGAAGTGCATCCTCCTTGAGTTTACTCCATGAGAACCTCTCATCGATGACTCGATAGAATCCATAAGATTCTGAATATGATGTAGGTAGAACTTCTGTTTGAGTTGTGAGATGCTCATCAAGAAGGCTTCATCCTGATAATGGAAAATGATATTCATCATAAGATGTCTACCAACTATCATTTTTCCCTCCAATTCTTCATGAGTGAAGTGCTCATTGGAATGTTCCAAGAATAGTTGGGCCCACAACTCATCACTACTCCCTAGTGATAGTGTTGTTGATCTCCATGATGGTGCATCTATTATCTCAGCGCCATACTCAATGCTCAACACATAGTTATGCATTGGATTGATTAGGACTATGCTCATCCTATCCTCCAAAACTCTACACTCCAACCCAAAGTGTTGTGTGCAGCTCAGCAATGAAAAAACAAGATGGCTATATATCTCCTCCTTGACCAAGTCAAGGGTTCTCTGCACAATAATAATTTTCTTCTCAAAATCAGCAAGGTGCACTAATCCTTGGTTATGCAATTACCCTGATGGCATGTACCCACAAATATCAAGTTGAGGTACTGAAATAAGATGGGATGGAAATGTTTGCAAACCTTGGATCAGCTAAATCTTGGGAACATCTTGCACAGCTACATGAGTTCCTCTAACTGGGTGCAATGGCTTCTCCAACTAATGGTAATGATGATGGTTGTTCCTCTTCTACTGTACCAACACTACTATATTCCTCCTCCTTCTCATCCATCTCTTGAATCATGCATGGGACTCCTGATGTGAAGAGCTCAAGAACATCTTGCAAAGATGCAAATGCACCTCCTACTGATGAAATTGCTTCTGCAATTGGTGATGGTTGTCTTTGCTCCTCTTCTGGAGTTATAATGATGACATCTTCCTTTGGCTTCTCATGTAATATCTCATCAATGATGGCAAGTCTCTCTAGTTTCCTTCTATCAAACTTCTTCTTCAGTCCTTGAAAGAAATTTGAATCAAAAGTAACTTTGGCATCTGATAAATGACTGAACCACCAATATTTTTCTTCACCTTCAAGGTGTGGTGTTGCAATCTCTGCAACCTCTCTTTCTTCTACTGGATATAGCTGAAATAATGTATCTAACTCTTTCCTCCAAGCCCTTACTGTGCTTGAGGATGATCCATCAAATGTAGGCAAGAAGAGTCTATGCCTCTTTCTCCCATTGCTATTGTTGGATCTCATTTCTTCCTTGAGTTGTAAAAAATGTTGGAGAGTTAGATTCTCCTTGAGTGCTATAGACTTTACTTTTTACTCAGAAAGATATTTACTTAGGGTCTCATACCCCAAGTCTCCTCCATATTCACACCATTCACCTTCCTTCTCAAAGAAAGTGGATCTAGTAGAATGTTGTGGCGCTCCTTGCCTTGCCAGTTGTTTCTACTACTGATAGGAAGTGCTTGGACCTTCCTCATTCTAAAATATTCTTGGAGTTCCTCTTTGCATTTCTCTTCTTATTTCTTTGACCTCCTTGGAGAGATCTTGCATAGATATAAAGAAAAATGAGGCAAAACTAAATCTCTCTGCCATTATGGATCTCTTATTTCTACTTCTTCTTCTTATGTCATAAGATGTATTTCACACAAGCTAAGCCAAATATCATGCTCTGATACCATTGTAATATTCGAAAATGGAAAAGACAAGAACATAGAACATTTGCAGCATTCCAAATTAAGAAAAATAGGAATATAACAGTAAAGTCTGAAAAATGCTAGAAAAGTGCTGCAATTGGAAATTATATTAAGACATCATAATCACGAGAAGAAAATATTTGAATAATATAATTAATGATCAACAGCAATGTAAGTACAGATTGCTCCAAAAGGAATGCACTCAAGCCACAAGATGGTTGAAACCCACTAAAGAAATCTAGCACTAGAAATTATAATTGCTGCTATTGGAAACTATTGCTACTATGAAGATGATCTATGTCCGAGAGGCTGCTAGATTGCTCAGAATGATCCAGGATTTTAACCATGGATTCTACTCAAAAAAACCCAGAAAACCAAGAAATGGTTTGGCAAGATTTTATGTTTGGATTTTCGGCCCTTATGGGCTTGCCCACTACACCCCTGCTGATTGAATTACACACCCCTTGGGGATGACTGCTGATATGGAGCTAAAATAATGATCTATCAGCTACAATAGCACCAAATCATCTCAATAGATGAAGGGTTGGTTTCTTATCTTGATCGTCGAGCTAGATTCTTGAGATCTAGCTCCTCCTTCCACTACTCAAGTTGCAATTGCACACTGCACAGCTGATGGACTGAACTATGTTGTAAAGAAGGCTAAATTTATATCTTGCTACTATATGATGGAATATATCTCATAGCTGATGGAAGTTATCTCTCCAAAGTGAGGGAAAGACCCCTCACAGGATTCTAAGCTAAAATACGTAGAACTTCCTTCCTCCACTAGAACTACCTGGATGGACTGTGTAATTTCTAAAGGAAATACTATTGCATGGAGGTATAAAATGTTGGCCTAAAGTTTGATATGAAAAATCTACTCCTAGAATACTAATATGGAAGCACAAGATTAAAACATGAACCCCCCACCCGTTTCTTATCTGAAATGTTAAGAACTACCTTCATCCTCTCAAACCCTAAGACAAAAATTGCATAATTCACGTGTTGTATGTGCAAAAGAGACGGGTTGAATGTGCTACCAATGAAATATTATCAATTTCTAGTAGGCACTTAAAGTCCCTTGTGGGAAAGGGTGGGCTTCCCGCTCAGGAACATCCGTGTGCTAAACAACATGGTAGACTTAGCTAAATAGTTGAAGCATGAAAATAATGTCAAACGATAATACAATATCAAATTCCAAACTCATTTTCTTTGCTACCCTCATCTTCCTTATATGGTTCTGAGCCTTCCCTAGCCTTTTCCAACCACATAAATGCACTGCACATGTGGAAAATAGTATCCATGAAGACTGCTTTGTCTCTCCATGATCTGCATTTAATTTATACTCCTCCATCATGTGTGAATTTAATGCACCACTTCCTCCATCACTGCATCATTAATGCTCTGTGATCTTACTTTTATTCCTCCACTATCTCCATAATATTCCTCATTATTCTACATAATCTCCACTCTTCCTTCATTAATGAGTTGCGCCACTACTCCATGATGTTGAAATACTATCTACTAACCCATATTCACATAAAAAAAGTGGATTTTATTCATCTATGGGGTTTATGGGTCCCTCTGCCCTTTTATTTACTTAACTAAGTAAGAAAAGTAAGAACTCTAATATTCCAATTAAATGATAGAAAATTGGGAATATTACATGTAGCAAAACATACAAGTGTCATGAGAAAATCATATGACAAACAATTTGTAGGTTACACTTTAACGAGACACCAAAGGGGTGTCAGAGAGAGCGAGAGTGTTGAAGCAGTGCAAGGAAGGACTGAGGAATGGAGGGTGTGAGAGCTACTAATATTATATAAATCACCTTTTATTTTGGAGTAAATGATCTCAAATGAGATGCGGGGGGGGGGGGGGGTATATTCATACTCACCGATATAACTGAGTAAAAATAAGAATGAAGTGCCCAAAAATGTGGGACTAAGCTACAAAACACATGATACATGATACATGATATGCTGAAATCAATGGCTCGAGAAGTGATACATTGATACAATGAGTGTCATATACATAATGTGCCTCGAAAAACAAAGGCCATGACTAAATACAATAACATATTTTGATCTCAATAGATGAGACATATTGCCCCTCGAGATGACAATTTGAGGGGGAATCACAACCAAGGAAGCCTTGTAGAATATGAAAGGGCTCTGAAGATCTCAATGGATCATATGAAGGCGACATGTATATTGTGGGTATTGCAAGCAGCTGAATTTGAATCAGTCCCATCTATGGAAATGAATCTGAGGCTAGATCGTAATATGTTATCATCTGTTCATTTATGGGGCTACCTGAAGGGCCACCCACACATGAGATTTGGAACATCTCATGCACACCTAGGAAATTCTCATACAATTTGTGGAATCACTGGACCATCAAGTGTGTGATTCTTGTTCATGTGATAATGAGCTAGATTCAATCATGCAAGACACAACCAATTCAAAGGAAAATGGTGATTTCGTTTGCTTGATCTGAGGTATCAAACAATGATGATGGCTAGGACCAAGGTTAACCTCCATCTAGATCTCTCAACTAGAATGGATGTGTTGAAGTCGACAGAAGAGGGCCCACTAGAGTTGAGGTAATGAGGATTCCTCAACAAAGGAATGAGGATAATAGTAATGTGACTCATGGACTGATGAGTTCCCTTATCAAAGCATAATATTCATGGTTAACCTAGAAGCAGCTTACTTGATTCCAAACGGGATGGTAAAGTACTCATACATGGGATTTTAACAGAGACATAAATATAGTTGGAGGAAAAATATGAGAAAAATTGGATGAATGAGATGCAAATATGGACAAAATACTGCAACTCGAGTGAATGGGACTCAAAACAGACTCCATGGATGCAAGAGTGGCTCATCTTTGATGCTCTGAACAAGGATGACTTGTTGATGTTGCCACATGGGGAAGGCCTGGAGGGGACCGTAAAATAATGAGTAAATAATGGTTCTCATGATGAAAATAGGCACATGAGTTGACAAGTGAAAAGGTCAAGTGGTACCAAAGTACATGCGACTCATATGAAGAAATTTGATTCTAATAGGCGACAGAGTGAGACCTGTTGGAAAAAATAGCTTCTTGTTGAAGTTACAAATTTCAAAAAATAAAGAGAGACCCATTATGAAGCTCAGTGAGATATTTCTAATGGTGTTGATGGTTCACCAAATCAAGATATAGTTTCGTCACAATGGAAATAGGAAAAACTAGGGTTTTTCCTATAAAATGGATTCTTGCCCCCAAATCCAATTCATTTTCACATTAAGCTATTGAAGAATTTGGAGAGGAGGAGAAGGGAATAAATATTAGAGAAATCATATATAAAAGATCGACCATCAAAATTTAGATCAACGAATTTCAGGTAGGTGGCCTTATTTGTCTAAAAATGGCCTTAATTCTTATTGGAAGGATGGTTCCTTGTGAATAATCAAGGTAAGAAAGGAATAGAGGAATGTACTACTAGAAAAGGTCTAGGATAATCCTCACCCACCAATTTAAGCATTGGGACTTGGTCATAAGTGCGGCATCACATAGAGTAGAAAGCTTCAATATATTCTATCAAGTATTTATGATATGCCATGTGTAAATGGCTCCACGGAGAGGTAGGTAGGACAAATTGTCCAAGGGAAAGAAGGAAAGTCGACCATACCTAGATCATTCCATTCTGGGATGAGACTTATGTTAATCAAATGAGGAGATGGGCAAGGGCCTTCATTCCACCATGTTAGGTCCCTATATTACTAGTATAGTCCCTTATTGTTGTTAGTGTAACCCCCTTATTGTTATTACTGTACCCCTGTAACCCCCATATTGTTATTATTGTGCCCTTAAATTATTATTGTTAGGTCAGCTAGGATTACATTGTGGCCCCACTAGGATTACATTATGGCCCCATGGACTCTTATATATAGAAAGGATGTTTTTTAATTTGTATCATCTAAGAATTGTTCATTAATATAATGTATTGGAGGTTGCACCCTCGAAGTGGCTTATTTCTAAGGCATTGATATCTCTTTTCTTCTATTTTTGGAGCTGGTTTCACAACACACCAAGGATGGGATATTCCCCCCCAACATATGATGATGGAGGGGACTTATCGAATATGAAAAGGTGGTAATTATTCCCACAAATAAACGATTTTGTTGAGAATCATTGTCTTCCAAGTGCTCAAATAATTGATTAAAGAATTAGGAACAATTGGCACGATATCCTCCAAAGGATGATGAGTAGAATTAGGGCCATATGTTCCCCCCCAACTTTATATGGATGGATGTAACATGTTAAATAAATGCCAAATGTATCTAGAATATTGGAATCCAAACACATTTCGATGATGTTGTTCACCATTAGTTGTTTATGGTCTTCCTATGGGAATAATGTATGATGACTGCAATAGGAAAAAGGAAATTGTGGATTACCAATCTCACTTGGGACTACATATATGAATAAAATGGACTAAATTTATGGGTTCTCATACATGGTATCACTATACCAAAGAGTGGCTTCAGATATAATGAATAGATGCTTACCTAGATGAGATTGTGGTTGAACAACAACAATGTCTAAGGGATTGGGTTGCTAATGAAATATGGAGGAATGATTTGTGGATAATCCCTACAGTAATATGATGTGCTATGAGACTATATAGGATCTTCTAAATGGGGAATAATAATTTAGTAGAGTTGACACTATCATATGCACTACGAGGGTTGGGGGGAATTGCTTCTCCTGGACTCTAAAAAATTGATGCCCCCTTAAACAAAAATTGAGTGGAAATATAACGACCAAAAGGTGGATGTGGTTCGAATTTATGGGCTTTAAGTAAGGGGTTATGTAACTAAACTTAATAATGGGAGACATAGCTCACATGCACATCATCAAGAGGTATGGATGGATAATAAGAGGACTGAAGGTCCATCAGTGTTAAGATCAAAGTGTCTTCGTAGGATGATTCTAAAGAAGTGCATTCAAAAAATCCTAAGGATTATTAATATATCAATCCCATTTATAAAGATAGGAAGAGAATAGGGGTTAAACTATATGTCATATTGAAATAAAGAGGGGGAATCATAATGGTCGGTTGAGAAACCTCCTATCCTAGTGAATCATTGGGGATAGAACCCACAGGTGGAGAAGAGGTGGAAGAACTTCGAGTGAAATCTAACTCATGAAGAACTTGAAATGTATCGCAAAAATATTCATGAGAGGGACAACGATGGGAGTAATTCCAATAGTTATCACACAAAGAACAAGGGTGATTTGGGCATAAGGATTTTTTCTTTGTAGATGACTCGGGTAAGTCAAAATGGAGCTCATGAATGTTGGAGTCAAGAAAGGTATTAGAGACCACATTCTTAATATGAGGGATATGAGATGGTGGTTTGAGTACAATTCTGAGAATTAGGGTCATAGTAAGTCAATTGATTTATAGTGATGATCATTCCATTGTGAGGAAATAACATATTACAAAAGACAATGGATGTGATAGCTTACATGGCATTGTTGTCATTACGACCCAAGAAAATGTGATAATTTAAAGAGACATCAATGACTTCAATATCAATCGGGACCATCTTGCCAACAATAGTGATGGGGAAGTTGTGATATAAACTGAGTGGTTTTGTGTGGTGACCATTCCAAGGACGATGAGTGATGGTGGACGAGGACAGGTTAGGGGAACCAAGTTACTTCAAAACACTAGTAGTCATCACACAAATGGAGGTTCCTTGGTCTATTAGACACCATTGGACAATGGATTTTTTTATGAAGAGTGGTATTTTAAAGGAAAATGATGAAGGAAAGGGGGGATGTTCCACTTTTTCAACATCAAAGACAAGCATACGATCGTCATACAGATCCATAGTTCCTAGAGAATATAGGTGAGATTTCTGTTGGGTTCTTCACATCTAAAGGAATTCCAACATTGACATAGAAACAAGGGGTTGCACCAAGTCATGTACTATGCTATAGGTATGGACGACTTTAGAAGAAGAAAAATCTCAATGTAATAGACCTTTGGGGATATTTGGAGGAACCTTTAAGTTAGGTAGAGGTATTTATAAGGTGCCGTTTGATGACAATAGAGACTCAATGGAAATTTTAGGTTGGGAATTATTCACTGAATTTGTAATGGGCTTGTGATATTAGTGTGAACAAATATGGAGGTTTATTTTTTCAGTGTTAAATTCATTAGAATTCATCATGAGGATCTGGTAATTTTTCTTGCCAGATTATGAAGGTTTAGGGGCTGCATTACCCTTTGTGGGTTGGACACCTATATATCCTTGACAAGGAAAAGGATTGGTAAGAAAAAACGGTTCTGATGAAATAGGAGGGGAAGAGGTGGAGCAGTGGGTTGAGGTCCTGTAGTAGAAAATACTTGAGCTTCCCATACCTAGCACATATGAGGTAAAAGGCAACATTCATGAGTAAAATGAAAAAACACTTTGTAATAGACAAAAGGTTTGTTCATTTAAACAACTTTGTTTTTCTTGGGTTGTCTACCTTGTTGCTGGGTTGCAATATTAGGGTGGTCACCCTTAGGGGCATTATGTTGTGGACCTTGGTTTCCTTTATTACAATCATATGGTTGGTTTTGGTTACCCTTCCCCTTGTTTTTTCTCTCGGGGTTGGGGGGATTGGGTGTGCTCTATTCAGCATACACTTTACCCTGAGGAGGTGGTTGCTATTGTGGCAATGGTGGAGGAGGCATGGGAGGCTGAGGCACTAGTGCCAGTGAGGCTAGAGCGCTAGGAAATGAATAAGGATAATATGAATTTGCAGCAACTAAATAGAGAAACAGTTGGCCCTGGCATCAATTGATGTGGATGGCGATATGCATATGATGTGCTTGTACCTTGGTAAGTGTTGACAAGCTAAGGATCAAGAGGGAGATACGTGTAAGCAGAACTAGTCCCCCATTGGGGTTGAACATAACTCATAGAAGTTTGAGGATATGGTGAGGGTTGTGGGTGTGAGATAGATCCAACAATACTGTCAATGACATGAGATGCTTCTAGTGCACTAGCAGCACCAAACCGATGTAGATCGGGAAGGCTAGGATAAACATAACCTAATTGTGCATAGATCATCTCATACTTCAAGGTTATCTCAAGTGATTCTTCCTCGGGTAGAGGGAAGTGAGATTTGACTTATTTACCTATTGGGTCCAAAATAATTTTAATTAAATAATCCATATAAACACAACCTTCAAATTCAGGGACTCTACACATGCTCTTCCTTCTGCACCATTCTTGAACATGGTCAGATAGGTAGGCTACAGAAATTTGATGAAAATAGGTCAAGAGTTTAGTATCAGTATCCTATTAAAGAGGTAGTTACATGTATCTGATAAACTATTTGGTGAGAGTCGCGGAGGTGGAATGGGGGGCATGAAGTTGATCCACATAAAATTTGGCAGCACCTGCAGTATTCTTAGTCATGGAATTTTATGAACACCATTTATGAAATGAGAGAACATGATCTGTGGGATATTCTATAGAATTTATTCAAACTTTTGGATGTTATAAGGAAGCTTGGAAGGAATTTTAGGCAAATTTGGGTTATATATAATAAGATCATTGATGTGTTGGCTTAAATTAGGGAGGCCCAAACCAGCCATATAGGGGAGCAATGGAATATTAGATACCATACCAATAGAGGTTTCACCTATAGGTTTACCTTCGTTACCACCTTGGTTTCCCGCAACCACATTAGTGTCTAACATGGTAGTGGTATGGGGATGGGAAGATGCAGAATCAAAGGAAGAAATGGAAGAATAAAAAGAACCAGAGTCAATTTGGGGACTCGATGGAGGACTAGGAGGATGAACTCGAAATCAACTGGGAGGAGTAAGATATTCTAAAGGAAATTAGGGGAAAAGGTTATGAAGTGTTCGTAACAAACACATAGGGGGTGTAATATTGTCAAGACAGAGATGAATAAATAGACTAAAGGGTAATGATACGAGAAAATAGTAATAAAAAAAGGCGAACACCTAGTGCAGTGCTTCCAAGTGAAAACTAACTATAATTATATGCCACTCTAATTCAAGCAAACACATCCTATCAAAGAATAAAAACCTCTAGCCTATAGGTTATCTAAATCCTCAAACAATTCCTATATCTACTATTTCTAATGGCCTTCCGATTGACTCCTTGCTTGATAGACTCTAATCCCTGCAAGTCAAGATATCCAAAGAGAGGCGAGGTAGAGAACCAAAATCTTCCCACAACATGTCCTATAGGGTGTTTTCCTATGATTGGTCACTACAAATAGCTTCATTTCACATGGGTGCTCAAGTCTTGAGATTCTTGGTGATCAACCATGACATGGGATTTTGTGCCATGGGATGGATATCATCGAGGAGACTCGCAGGATGACCTAGCCTAACCCCCATTGAATCGGGTTTCTGACACACTATGGCTTTGGACTGTGGTATGGTGAAGAATTTAAAGCTCCCTAAGATGTCAACTTCTATTTCTAATTGTATGTGGTTGATGGGTGTTATTGGAAGCTTATCCCATTGATCCTACACCTAACTACATATATTTTTCGGCCCTGGTGCCCAATTGTGCTTAATCTATGTGACTTGAATTATTAAGGTGTGGTGTTTCAAGCCTTATCATGGTAGTGTTAAACAAGCTATTATTCACATAGTTTGGGCACACGTGTGTGAAATGTTTTTAGCGTATGAATTAATTGAACGTTTTTATGATGTCATGTGTTGTTGAAAGTAAAATGGAAAGGAGGTTGAATTAAGGGGTATCACAAGGAAACAATGAAATATAATCAATTTTAACTGTATGAAAAAACTTATGAATAAATAAAAACAAGGCGTAATTGGAAAATTATGCTCACTATAGGTAAGAACATCAAAAAAATCTATTTCTCAATATCTCCAAAAATTATTGGACAATCATTCCAAGGTATTTGAGACTCCCAAAGGCATTCCACCTATTTGTGATTATGATCATGCTATTCAGTTCATTTGAGGAAGTGTTCCTCCAAACATCAGGCCTTAAAAATATTGCTATGTTCAACAGAGTGAAATTGAATGTATGGTTGTAGAAATGTTAGAGGCTGGTATAATTTAACCTAGTAAAATTTCTTTCTCCACTCCATTAGTGTTGGTGCACAATAAGGATGGATCATGGTATATGTGTCCACAATATAGGGAGCTCAACAAGCTCACTATTAAATATAAATTCCACATTACTATCATTGATGAATTGTTAGATGAATTACATGGATAAATTTACTTCACCAAGCTAGATCTTTGTTGGGGATATCATCAAATTTGAATGAAGACTTGAGACATTACGAAAAAAACATTGATAAGTCATGAGGGTCATTATGAATTTTTGGTGATGCCTTTTGGCCTTACTAATGCACCTTGCGCATTTCAAGGTTTGTTGAATTCCATTTTCAGCCCATTCGTTAGAAATTTTTTGTTACTATTTTTTTATGATATACTAATATATGACAAGTCTTGGAAGGATCATGTTCAACATGTTAAGAGTGTGATAAAACTATTGAAGGAGAAATAATTATATGTAAAAACCTCCAAATTTTTCTTTGGAGTACACAGGGTGGAATATTTGGGTAATATTGTATCTCATGAGGGTGTTAAGGTAGACCCTAACAAAATTAAATCCATTTAGGAATGGAAAATCCCCACAACCATAAAGGATATTCGAGTATTTCTTGGGTTGATAAGGTATTATCACAAGTTTTGAAGAATTGTGGGAGAATAGCAGCGCCTATAACAACATTGTTGAAGAAATATGGATTTTCTTGTACTTGAGAAGAAATTAAGGCCTTTGAACATCTTAAAGAGGCAATGTGCCAAGTATTAGTCTTAGCTACACTAGAGTTCACAAAAACCTTTATTGTGGAATGCGATTGCTCAGGAAATGGAATGGAATGGTAGTTGTTTTAATTCAAGAAGAAAGACCCATTGCTTTTGAAAATTGTCCAATCAAAGGAAAGTATTTACACAAACCTATTTTTGAGAAATAAATTTTTGCAAGACTGCATGCACTAAGGAAATTGTGACCTTACCTAATGGGAAGACACTTCAACGTAAAAATGGATCATGATAGTCTTAAATACTCATTGGAAAAGAATTATCTTTAGAGGAGCAGCAAAAATGGGTCACAAAGATGTTGGTTATGACTATGAAATCATCTACAATAAAGGGCAGCAAAATTTTGTTGCAGATGCACTCTTAAGAAGGGACGAGGATGTGGAAGCATTGCTTTGTGCCATTTCTATTATCTAACCTCATTGGATAACCAAATCAAGAGATGAATGAATGAATGACGAAGAGGCGTAGACAGTCATTGAAAAGTTGCAGCAAGATCCCGTCATATCTAATACATTTAGCCAAAAAAATTACTGATTATGGTAAAAATATCATGTATAAACATAATTAATGATCAAATGAGAACTATTACCTCAAAACGAGAACTCTTAAAAAGGACATTAAAAAAAAACGTGAAAAAAAGCACCCTGAATATGAAAAGCGTTATTCCGGAATAACCTTTTTTTCCGAGGTAAATTTTCAAAATTTAAAAAAAAATGGAAGTAAAAGCCAATTATTTTTGTGCAAAAAACACCCCGAAAACAAAAAGTGTTGTTCTCGAATAACCTCTTTTTTAGCGGGTAGCTTTCCAACATTTAAAAGAAATGAAAGTAAACGTAAAATATTTTTATGCAAAAAACACCCCGAAAACAAAGTGTTGATGTTGGAATAACTTTGTCAAATTTTTGTGTGCAAAAAAGATTAAAAAAAACTTAATTTAAAGAAAAGTAAATAAAAATAAACCCAAAAAAGCATCAAAAACAATTTTTTTTTAAATTATGAAAAAAAACCATAATTAAAAAAATAATAAAATAATATAACTAAAGAGGAAAATTTTAAAATAATAAAAAAATAAAAAAAATAGAACGATCAAAATTCAAAAATAAAAAATAATCAAAATTTAGAAATTTAATTTTTAAAAAATAAAAAGAAAATAACAAAAAAAAATTAAAATAATAAAATATTAAATTAAAAAAAAATTAAAAAGAATATAAATATGAAAATCTAAAATAATAAAAATTTATATTTAAAAAAATATATATTTTAAAAGAAAATAAAATTAAATATTTTAAAATAAAAAAAGTACATTAAAAAAAAGTAATTGAGAAAAAACAAGACAAAATTCAATATATAAATAATTATTTTAATTAAGAAGTTTAAAAAAAATTAAAATTCTAAAAATAAAAATTTAAAAAAAATAAAAAATTAAAATATAAACATTTTTAAAATTAAAATTTAAAAATAAATTAGAAATAAATGATGAATTAAAAAAATAAAAAATAAAAAATAAACTACATTAATGAATATAAATTTTTTCGTTGATAATCACATCTAAGCATATATTATCACCAAAAGATTTTATAGACATTTTATGGATCACAGAAGCTATGAAATTCCTAATAAAAATATGAAATTATTAAAAAAAACGAAATTGAAATTAAATTTAAAAATGCAAAAATTAAACTTAAAAAAAAATCATAAATTAATATATATATATATATATATATATATATATATATATATATATATATATATATATATATATATATATATATATATATATATATATATATATATATATATATATATAAAAAAAAATTTTAATAAATTTTAAAAATTAAATTAAATTTTAAAATTAAAATTTAAAGTAAAAAATAATATACTAAATTTTAATAAATTAAAAACAAAAATATTATTAAAAAAGTTGATACCAACATATATAATTTTAAAAATAAATTTCAATTTTAAAATATATAGTTTTAAATATCAAATTATATAAAATTGAATTAAAATTAAATTTTAATAAATTTATTTAAAAAAATTGAATAAATAAATTCAAAAATACTAAAAAAACCCATAAATATTAAATAAAAATTATATTTTAACAAATTATTTTAATAAATTTTATTTTTTTATTAATGTAAACAAAATTTAATAATTAAATAATAATAATAATAAATTAAATTAATTTTTAAAGAAATTAATTTTTCTTTGCCGAAGTGGTGGTGTTGGCTGGCTCGCTGGCAGGCGGGGAGCTATGTGCAGCTCCTCGCCTACCCAGGGGCCAGCCCAAGATGTCGCTTGGGCGGGAGGCAGATTCTGAGGTCGGCCCTAGTCGTCGCTTGGGTGGGAGGGTGATTCTTGGGCTGGCCCCAGCTCTCACTTCTGTGGGACGACAATTCTTGGGACGATGTGAATCATCGCTTGGGCGGGAGGGCGATTCTCATGTCGGCCTGAGTCAGCGCTTGGGCAAGAGGGTGATTCTAGGGCCGACCTCAACCACCGCTTGGGTGGGAGGGCAATTCTCTGGTCGACCTCAGCCGCCGCTTGGGCGAGAGGGTGATTCCTATAACACGTCTTTATGTTAGAGGAACTTAATAGGGAGAATTCAAGTTAAATTCAATGTGGCCAAATATATTTCTTTAAAAATATATTTACTTTTCGTTCTTGTCATTTTTACTTTTCTCAGAACATTTTTGTGCTTTTTAGTTTTCAAGTAAAAATAGGCCTTTATTTTATCATGTATGTAAGATCTAATTCCATTAGCCTTCATCAATACCCTGGTACGGAGGCCCCAATCGAAAAAACCATCTATGACCTAAAATTCCAAACAGAACAACACATCAAAAATTTGAAACAGGGAACTTTGTAGGGGAAACAATTAGTGATCTCTTGAAAGAATGAAATAGCATAAATATTATATATGATTGATGCGCATAGATGTAAACATGTCATGATATATATGATCATGAATATTGTAACTTCCCACATAGGCAAGAACTCGTCGCATATTTTCTTTGGCACTAGTTTCAAGAGAGTCAACATATTTACTTAATGTCACCTTTCCAATCAATAGAGACATTAAAATGGAAATATGAGATTCTTTCTCATATTACTCAGTTAATCGTTTTACTTTTAATTATTTTGAGTCAATGGTAGGTTGTCATTTGAGTTAAAGCGTAGTTTTTTTAATATTTATTGCAACCACCAAGGGTTATACTCCTAGAGTGACATGTTTTCCTCTTGTGGCTAGTGTGTTGTGGCTATTAAGTTTGGACATGGAAGTCACACCCTAAAATGTGATGTGCTACCGAGCCTCTTCATCATGGGCGTCAATCGAATTTTGAAGCAAGGTTTCACTGCAACCATTATATAGTGAAAAATCAACAATATGCCACAATATGACCCTTTCTATGTCACGTTGAATGATTTCTACCAACATTTTTATGGAGAAATTGTAAAAGTCATGCATGTAGCAGTAACCACTCTGCACTGCCAATTCATTTTTTTTTCATCTACGCACTCTTGATTTTTAATTTTCAAATTCAATTTATCATATATATTTTACTTTAAATATCATTGATTATGTTTTTGTTTCTTTAATATTTTAGCAATTTGGAATAATGATATATTTTGATATAATTTGTGGCCATTTAAATATTTTTTATAAAGCAATCCACGTGTTTTCCTCATAACTTCAGTAGTGCAGTGCAATCATCCATTTAATCTGCTTTTATAAATTCAAAATCATTTATTTCCCAAAATATAAAAGTAATAATAATTTCCATCATCTTTGGTACCCTCAACAACAAATTGTTGCTTGTTTCTATCATTTGTCCCTTCCTCGTAGTGATCAAAATCTAAATTCATATCCTCAAACTCCCCTTCAACAACATGGAGAGAAGCACTTTTGAGATGCCCACTATCATTGTGAATACAATCTGGATGACCATGCTTAACGAAGGATGGTCCTGCAGAAAATAATTGCACTCTGATGGGTCGATGACATGCTATATATTCTTGTAAAAATCCCATCTACAATGTGCATACACATTATCCATTGTGTAACCTGTTGAAATCTTCGAGTGGTTGTATTTCCATGCATGTTCTTTTATCTTCTTCCATTCAACATCCATTGTGCAAGTTTCAAACAGCACACTTATTATGGCTTTCAAGCTTTTCATAGCAACTTGAAACCCTTAACAATTGTGTCACTTATAGATATGACGGAAAAATAAAACAATGGCATGGATATTCAGTGTTTACACACTCACATGAGAAACTATCTAATCTCTCACATCAAGGATAATCTACTTTAATCTAATCATATATATTTATAGAGCATTAAAATTCACATCTCTCTCAACAACTGAAATCCACTTTTTAGCGGACGGTCATACTGTTGAAATCACAGACATGGTTACACAACAGAGGGGGACCATCCCCATCCAGTCAAAAACATGAGCGCTTTACACTTATTTTCTCCCTTGAATAATGGAATTTTTCTTTGAGGAACCTACTTATGCTTGCATGCTAGATAAAAAATGCAATGGTTGTTGGAAAGGTATGGAGGAGAAACAAAAAAAATGACACAAAAAAATATGATTTTTTTCTCTTCTTTTGGTCACATAAACTTGATTGATTACAATGAACTTGATTATGGGTATTTATCCTTTTTGGACTAGCTACTAGCCCAAAAAAACTCAACATGCACACACGCTCTAAATTTGACTTTTCCCAAAATATAACTTAACTCAAACTCACTTAAATTGACTTAGTTAATTGACTCTCCTAAATTTAGCCAAGTCTGGCATGGGGGAGTAATTACAATTTCTAACACTCCCCCTTAATTATGACCGTATGGCTCAATATAACTCAAGCATGACATAACATGACTTAACTATGCCTACTAGGCTTACAATAGAAATTAACTCAATTATCACTCAAACATGCCCAGTGGTCTATGTGTCAGCTAGGTTGACAATGAATCAAGAGTTTTACAAATTTTCCTTTTATTTTTCGTTTCTTCCAGATTCTATATCCTCAAAATTCCTCAATTTTTCTTGATCTTTCTTGCTGTGGGATCCATATTTCATTACTTATTGCTACTACAATGTTTATTTAAGTTATCTTGAATTTGATTTGAGTCAGTCTTATACATCTTCCTCTTCAAGGATTCATTCAACTAACGATTGCTACGACAACTCTACATCTTCAAAATGTCTTCTTCCCTCTGCTTCTTGCACTTCATCTCCCTGACATTCTTTCTTCCATATTTCTTGATAGAAAATATCATCTCTTCTAAACTCCATTGTCGAAAAGTTGTTTAATTGCATTCTTCATTCTTTCCAGAAACTTCCATATGATTCTCTTAACTTTGATCATAAAGTACCATTTATTTTTTCAGTAATCTGCACACTCAAGATCATTATTCACCATTTCATTCACTTTTTTTATTCCAGCTGCTACTTTAAGACTCACATCAATTTATTCAATTGATTTCTGAATCCATTCTTCAATGAGCTTCAAATTTGCATTAATTTTATCAACAACTTTTTTTTCAAATTTTATGCCCATGCTGTTTTGAACACCTACATATTTAAAAAAAATGTTAAACACAACTTTGTTATGCTCTTCAGTGAGAGATTTCTTGTCTACCTCTTCCTTATTAGTCTTGTTTCCCATTGCATTAAGTTTGTCTTACACTATTATGATTTTAGTGGATATTCTCAACAAAAACTCTTGAATCACTATATCCTTTTCTTGATCATCAACTTTTGCTAGATCATGTACTACCTCATGAGAAATTTGAGTTCCTTCATATATTGATGGTACAATGGTAACTTCAACCTTCAATTCTTCATCAAACATGGTGGTTAACATAATACCACAACCAATCCCTATTTTAAAAAAGGAACCACACATAACCTCAACATAATGTTCATCCACACTATGTTAGGATATCCAAGCATGTATGTACTCATTGAAAATTTGAAACCCATCAGTTATCGATGGATTCACCAATGCACATCTCACTTTGCAGTCATCATCCAGTTATGTTTCATCACAATGGGACTCACCATCATCTACTCCATCCATGTTACCATGGAGTCCTTAAGCTTTTATATGCTCCTACTCTCCTTCACATATAAAGGCTTATGCTTCTCTCTCTGCAATATTTGTTGCATTTTCTTCTTCCATATGCAGTCTTGCATAATTGGTTTCAATTTTATCAGAGATTTTTTTTCCTCTCAGAGTCTTTCTCATATAATCTCATATCTGTGGTTGACATCCTTTCTTGTGACATAACCAATTTCTTCATGTCACTCCGCCTTGCACCAAATTTTTCTTCCAAGATCTTCCATGCTTCCTTGGAAGTTGTAGTTTTTTATACCTTGCACATAACTCTTTCATCCATTTCTTTCTGAATTAAACTCAAACATAGGGAATTAGTAAACAAAGAATGTGGTACCAGATCTACGCTACAACAAACAACCTCAATTTATTCTTTGTCTTCTGTTAGACTTCTTTATTCCTTGGCTGCAACCTCAACCTCTCTAAAAACCCCAATAATTTATGCCTTTTCTTTTCAATTCATTTTCTTAGTCTTCCTCGGTCATGCTTTACTACCCATGATTGATGTATTTCCTCTGTCTTGTATTTTCTTTCCTCATTGCGTGAGGTTATCTTCCATATCGCCCCCAAAAGAAAAATATGATTTTCAATATGCGCCCCTATATGGCATAATCTTCGCCCAAACAAATTTCATTCTTAAGAGAACACAAAAATAATTTTTTAGGCAAAATGTTTTTTACAAATCCGTAAACTCTTTCTAATTAAAAAATTCCAACCATTTTTTTTTAAATACCATGAACCTTTCCTTTTTATTGGTATAAAAACTCTTCTCGAATATTTAAAAAAAAACCCTTATGAAACCTTTAATATAAAAACTTTAATAAATAACCACTTTAATAAAGGCCCTCAAACTCCTTAATCCGAACCATAAATTTCCTTTTAGATGTCACTATATTAAAAAGAAAACTTCAATATGATTCGAAACCACCCGTGATTCGGTCCTTGATATTTTTAAATCCTTTTGAATCACGTATTTTTGGGTCAAACATTTTTTAATTACACGCATGACTTTTAAAAGACAAATCATATATCTCCTTATGAATATCTTTCCCATGAACTTTGCTAATAATTTTTTAATAACCTTTCGACCTTCAACCTTTCTACAAGTACGAGTTTTTAAAATGCGTTTTTAACCTCTACAATTTCTCTAGATTTTTACGCTTTCTCACTACTCACAACAACATGACATTGACTGTAGATGCCACATGACGAGGGTTGAGACATATGTAAAAGAAATTGGCGTAGCTCTTCTAACTAGAAATAATGGCTTTGTAGACTGCAGCTACAAATTTCTCGGATACACAAGATTTTTCGATGCTTTTGTTCAACCTCACTCTCATACCAATTTGTTGGAAATTTAGAGAGGAGAAACAAAAAAAATGACACACACAAAAAATATGATTTGTTCTTTTATTGATCACACAAACTCAAATAAATATAATGAACACGGTGAGGGGTATTTATACTTTTTGTAATAGCTACTCGCCCAAATAACTCAACATGTACACACACTCTAAATTCGAATTTTCCCAAAATATAACTTAACTCAAACTCAATTTACTTGACTCATTTATCTAAATCTCCTAAATTTATCCAAATCTAACATGTGGGAGTAATTACAATTTCTAACAAATATGCCAACACCAGTGACAAAGTTGATAAAGGTCCGTTCAATATGCTCTAAGTTTCAACAGACAACCATTATGGGAGTTTTGAGGTATAAAATGGGTCTCCTAAGGAAATTATAAAATAATAGTATAAATAACAAAACAATATTAGATCATATCATCAAATTTTAGAGGGAAAAAAGAAAAAACTATTTTTTCAAGTCGTATTTTAAACTTATCACACTATGGGTTTACTCAAATTTCAAGCGGGAACACTCATTGGATACATAATTTGATTCCTCATCGAAGGAGTACACATGTTGGATACTTTTGATGGACCCTATTACAAGAAAAATGATAAATACATGAAAAACATTATCACAATCACATTGTTTCATATATTTCTCATTTTTTGTGTAGTAGGGTCCATCGATAATATGAAACATGTGTAATCCTTGGATGAGAAATTAAATTTTGCATCCAATGAGTAATTAAATTTTTCATCCAAGTTGAAAAAATAGTTTTATTATTCTATTATTTTTTAATATATTTAATTTTTTACCCCAAAAATGATGAATTATCCCCCATGGTGGACATCATCATCTTGAATCCTATTGGTTCTTATAAAGTTTATTTTGGTATATATTTTTCTTAAGATGTCCATTTTAGACCCCAAAAGTTTTCTATTGCTCACCTCACAATTGGTTCATCTATTTGTGTATGCACTAGGAGAAATTCTTTCAATCATTATAGACACTAATAAGCCATTTCTATAAACGAACTCTTAATTGGGAAGAATAAACATTATTGCACACAAAATATTCTTTGTATGTTATTATTATTATTATATAATATTATGTATTTATACATCAATGATAAGATTTGGAAGATTAAGAATTTAAATTCTTAGTGTGCATACACTGTAGTAGATGCATTATAAACATTTTTCTCCATTGTTCCATTGAATATAAATCAATTTTTTTAATTTCTATTTTGATGTTCTTCTCTGCATTATTTTTGGATCAGATTATGTAAGAGACTCAAAATTCCTTCAATTGATTTCAATATTCTCTCTCCTTGACTTTGAGATGATTCATATGTCAATGTAGAAGCCTTGGCCATCTACAATGACTTAAAGCATGTTAACCTATGTGAATATTTTTCAAATATTTCTTGCACTTACTCTTCACTATTCAATGGACTACGAAAATTTCTCATGTAAGTATTTTATAGTTTTGTTTTCATTATTTTGAAATATGATTAGTTCCAAGATAGAACATTTCTAAATATTTTGATAATTCATTTTTATTATTTTGAACAAAGTTAAACTATTTTTTGTTTGTTTTTTAAATAGATTTTTATTATAGTGTTATTGGTAATATAATTATTTTTCATTAATATTTTAATGAAAATATATTTTTGAATACAAACAAATAAATAATAATAATTCTTTAATATAAATTTAAAGATTTAAATATATCAATTTATAAAATATACTAAAAAAAAATTATAAAACCTCTATGTTATACTCAAAATTTACATTTCATTAAGAAATATTTTCCTTATTTGATATCTAAATAATGATCATTTTAAAATGTACACATTATTAATGATAGTTATTTAATTTTTAAAATCCCCAACTTTATATCTTTATAGATATATATAACTTTAATATTTTAGATACAAGCAATTCCAAATATAAATACATAAAATAAAATAATCTAACAATAAAATGTAATCATAGTGCTCAGATTCCATGATAAGTATAGATTCACCCAAGTCGATTTATGAATGTATTAGAAAAGTGAATTTATTTTTCCACCTGCCTTATGCAATCCTACATTGTGTACACTTAATCTTAAGGCGTAAATATAGAATCTTGAAGCTTAAATGATGAGACTTATGTGGAATTCCCACACCCGTGAGCCGACGGTATGCAATATAGAGCATTAAATTAGGGATAGAGTAATGAGAATGAAGAGATTTTTAGTTAATAGAAATAATACAACTGAATTCTCTGGTTTAGATTGGTCAAATAGTTGTTTTGTATATTTTCTATGTAGTTTCTTTAATTTTAGTATTTTAGTATGTTAGTGATAGATTTTGGTTTGTATAAAAAGTATTTATATGAAATTTAATTAAAAAATTGATCTATTTCATGGTTGGAGATTAAAATATCAAATAGGTGATTTGGATAGATATGAAAATTCAATCCTATCATATGTGAATTTGAATGCAACTACGTTTGGGTATTTTAAGTGTTAATTTGAATGCAACTAAGTTTGGGTATTTTAGGTGTTAGGGTTTCTATGGGAAACTCACATTTTTAGTTTTCCAAAATTTATGAATTTCTTCCAAACACACAGTTTTTATAGGTTCAAGATTTTTTTATTATCTATAATATTGTTTTTTAGTGCAACTTCTCATCTGGAAAGTTGATTTTTTTTTTTCAAAATACATTATATATAATGGGTTTGACCTACATAATTTGTAAAATCTTTGAAATTACAGAAATACTAACTTTATATAATTATGCCAAAATTTCCATTAGTATTATAATAGGAATGCACACCACTGAATATATTTAATATTCAGAAATAATATAAAATATATTTGTTTAAAATTTTGGTGAATCAAACTAGTAAGTTAGTTGAGAGAATATCCCGACCACACACTAATTTAAAAACAATATTAATTCAACCAAATCTCTTAAATCTAGTTGACTAATAGCCTACCAAATAACATAAGTAAATAATTCTTTTAAAAATTACAATCATCAATATATAATAAAAATAGAAATATTAAATTTCACCTTTAAGTAAATGAAGATACAGAAAAAGAAATTTGTAGAGTTTACATTGAGAAGTGCTCTTTTTCAATGTGTGATATGGCAGGTTGAATTTCATAATAATTTTTATTGACATTGGTGTCTAAGTTCTAATATATCAAGAGTTTAACATGGTTTGTCATAAAATAAATGGGTGCAAACTACTGAAAGATCTACTCATGACAATAATGGCCATTGAAATATTCACTCAAAATTCTCACTTGAATGTTAGCTCAAATTTTTTTTTCATAAATTGTGGCCTTCAAACTTAAGGAAAGTGGAAAACAAATCCAAAGCATTTCTTGATTATGTTGAATTGTGAATGTACGACTACATTCAAGTCTATAATGATTTTTCAAAGTTCAATAAAATTGTGATTTTTGGAAGTTCATTAAAAGATTGATTTTTCAAAGTTTTAGCCACTCACTTCACAAAAGAATCTTTACTCTCCAAAATTAAAAAAAAAAAAAATTGGTTTCAATTATTCCCTTCTCATCCATAGTTTCACACAACTTTTTTTACAAAATTCATGTGGGCAAGGATAGTGACATTGTTATCATATAGCTTTCATTTATATAATAATATTTATATTTAATACTAATATATTTTTACTTATAATTATAATTAATGATTTTATACAATTTTTTATTTGTGTAAAAAAATATTGAAAAATAATTAAATTAAAAATATCGCATGTACAAAATTTAAATTAAATGAAATTTTCAAATAATTATAAATTAAAATATGACAACTATTTCCATTTAAAATAATCAAAATTATTTATTACTAAAAATATTAGTTTAATATAATTTTTTTTAGTTGTAAACAATATTGATATTAACCATATGCCGAATTAATGTAAAAAGAATTTAACGAAAGAAAATTTATTTAACTTTTAATAAAAAGTTAAAGATAAATGAGTTTTTCGTTTTAACTTATTTTATTTAAATACATTTTATCTAAATAATAATTTTTAGATATACTCATAATCATAAATTAACCCAACTTAATAATATTAACACTATTTATATATACGCCTTCCTTACCCCACCTATATATATATATATATACACACTTTCCCTGTGTCAAACCCTGCCCATCATGAACACTCACCACTAGCCGAACGAATCACTAATAGGATGTGTTCCATCTCGGTGTAAAGTTAACCAAATCATTAACCAGTATATCTTTCGTATATATTTTTTAAAAACATTCACAAATTTATAGCAAGCTTCATTGTAGAGAATGTTTCAATTATTTCGTCAGTTAAAAATTACAAACAAGAGAAGATTAGCCAATATTTCTTAACGTTCCAAACCTTTTAGATGTTTTCAAACATGGTTTAGATTTCTAGCATCTAGTGTTTTATGAGTGAAAGATGCCACGGTAAATGTTAAAAGCGTAAAACAGCGCACGTGAAAATGGAAAAATAACTATTTTCTTTTTAGCAATTATATTAGAACGATAGACATTTCTCATTATAGATATTTTGTTCTCTTTGACACATGCCGATACTAATGCTATTGATACAAGTTGAAAAATATAGATATAGATGAAATAATAATTATTTTACATTTCATTTATAAAAGATAGATAGGTTTATATGTTGATGAGTCATAATGTTTATTATGACGAATTAAAATGTTATAAAATATAATATTTTAATAAATATTTTTAAATTGATTTTTAATTTGGGTTTTATTAGAAAAAGTATGTTGATGAGCAGCAATGTCTATTATAATTAAGATGAATATTTATGCACACTGAAAAATGATTAAGAGAAATGATAATTTTCATGAATTAAAATGTTATAAAATATAATATTATAGTAAATATTTTAAAATTGTTTTTTAATTTTGGTTTTATAGAAAAAGTGTTGGAATTTAAGCCGATATTATATTTATTATTTTGGAAAATGTTGTTTAATAAAAGATATTTAGTCTAGTAGTTGACTAATGGAGCAATGTACTTAGTAGTAGATGAATTTGGTCAATTATCTAACTAGTAGACAATTGGTTTAGTGGTCAACTAGCACGATGATCAAAGCAATACACTAAACAATTAGGTACAATTAATTAGCCAACAAGAATTGAGTGAACTTGGATAGTTGATTAGTGATGCAGGAGCATCAACCTTAGGAAACCAATTTTTTATTTAGCCCCAAGGCAGTCAAGAATTTTCTTTCTCACAAATGTAATTTGTATAAATTGGAAATAGTGGGGTTTTGATATAATTACAATTGCCCAATTTCTAAAGGATTTTTGAAATATTGGACTAGTAGTTTGTTTTGATGAGTTGGTACTCTAGCCAAGTGGGCCTTTGTAAATATGAGTAGTGTTAGGAAATTTTTTTAAATTTTATTTATTTTGTTAATATTTTTCCTTAGCCAATAATAAACTGTATATGTACTTGTGTGTATAGTTAGATCCACATAAGGCCTCTGGAATTAGAAAAAAAAGAGATTGAAGAACAGATTTGGAAGACTTGTAAAGAGCTTGGGCCAAGAGCCCATATAAACAATCTATAAAAAAATGTGTTATGAGTAATATAATCAAGGTTATATGGATATTTTGTTCTTCTATGCATTATACATTTTATCTTCAAAAATATGTTCAATGTTGAATCGAACCCTCGGATTGGATGTTAGTGATGAATCTCACATTTGATCTTGTCCCTGGATAAGCCATCGTGGGGTTCTAAAAAGGGATGTAAATAAAGAATAATGGGAATAGTGCAACTTCCGACTAGGCTACATAGTTTGGTTGCACCAAGTGGTCTCAAAGTGTATTTATTCTTCTTGAGGATTAGGAGAAGGAAGGGTCATATTACTTGTAGCAAACATATGTGATTGAAAAAAAATTCTTATGAAGAGGAAGAAATACAGAGAGAGGAGACCTGAGGATAAAAAAGTGGTAGGGAATCCTAAAAAGAATATTAGGGAAGGGAACCTAAAGAAGATTGTAAGGATACATTGAGATACATGTACTAAAAAAAGAGCACAAGATTTGGAGCCATATTGAAGAAATACCAACAAAGAAGCAGAGCTAGAAGAATTGAGGAAAGTTGGAGATATCCAACCTTAGTATGAGGAGACTTGGCAGGTAATCTGGTCTTAAATTATTTATTTTTTCTTTTTATCAATAAGCTAACTATTGTGGAGGTAGCAATAGTGGAAGAAGATATGATAGCACTAACTATAGCTAGGAGAGTTATAACAAAGAAGAGGTGGCATTCTTAAGGATTGTGGGAAAAAACCCTTGTAGTAGAGGAGTGTAGAAAGGTGGAGAATTTGTTTCAGGCAAGGTTCGAAAAGTGAAGATAACAAAGGAACTCCTCAAGAGAGGTGAAGAAAACAAGTGAATTTCTTGAGAGGTGAGTACATTTCAATATCTAGAGGAGAAAAGTAAGCTCAAGAGGTTTCAGAGGAGGAGAACATGTAATATGAAAAAGCCAAGCCCAAAGGAGAGAATCTTATTGAGGTGTATGTGGAGTCTTGTTTGGAGCTCACAGTGTGAATGAAGAATCTTCTTAAGAAGGAGAAAGAGGTGACATATGTTGGTCATTATAAGGATTCAAATGAAATCCACAGGATAATTGAGAAGGATTCCAAAGTAGAAGGCGTAAGGAGAAGAAATATAATCCAAGAGTTTAATGGAGAGATGGCTGAGTTGAAAGAGAGACACAATGTAATAGTCATGTTGTTCCAAGAGAGGGATAAGTACGACCAAACATTTGGATGGGATCAAAAGAAAAATGTCCAATGTCTTGTTAGGAAGCTAAGAAGGAAGTTTAGGCACTTGTTGACTTCTCGTTTGAGAAATGAATAACTTAGAGGAGAAAAATATGGAGAGGAGGAATTTGACTATTGTGAACTAGAGCAAGGAAAAATCCTTCTAGAAGAGTATTATGAAGATGTTGAGGAGATATTATATCAAAGTGTTATGGACTACATGAAGAGTCTAGGGAAACCGAAGGATTTGATAGACGGTGTGGTGGTAGATGCACTAAATGGGGATATAAAGCCTTATAATTTTAATATTGATGTTTTTTGTATGTTTGTAGGTCATAAGAATGAAAAAGAACGATGGTCATCTATAGTTATCATGAGAATAGAACGAAGTGAAGGAATCATTTTTCAAAGGATTGGATAAGGTGAGTATTTTGATTCTATCATGAGAGAAGAATAGACAACATTGTATCATAGAGGAAACCAATAGAAGAACCATACACAATAGGATGAATTGGTGATTAATGTTAGATGGCCCCATGTTTTTAAGGTTGATAAATTGCATGTGAATGCAAGATTTTCAGGTCAAGGGATTTAGCAAACTGTCCAAAAGAAATGAAATGATGTAGAAATTTCTTCTTAGAAGCAGAGGTATGCAGAGACAAGGTTGATAAATAAACCCTCAAAAAAACTAGCCAATATTATTTCCATGGAAAGCAAGATCAATTTGACTTGTAGCCATGCTGAAGATGGAGGGAAACCATTGAAATATGTCATATGGAAATGAGATACAGAAAAATTGTGTATAAGAGACAAAGACAAGGTGAATTAAACAAATAAGAGAAAGGGAAGAAAAACTATGACACAAAAAAAAAATGGATATGAATCCTAAAAGGTAATGGATTTTCCTCTCTCTCTCTCTCTCTCTCTCTCTCTTTATATATATATATATATATATATATATATTTAATTTTTTTTCTTTTTCTTTTTTTTTCTTCTGAAGATGCATTGATATGTTAGGAGAATGGACATATTTTCCAAACTGCAGAAGAGAACACATGTTTTCCTTAAGGATACCAAAATAAAAGTAACACATGTGGAGATGGACAATCTTTCAAGATTGCACTACAGGAGAAAGAAAGTACCCAAATAGATTTCCATATGAAGGGGAAAGAAGACCTGAGATTGTCCTTAAGAGCAGTGTAAAGGAATCCCATAAACAATTAATCAAGAAGAAATTAGGAAAATTTTAGAGGTTAATATTTGCAAGTGGGCTAATATTCCATGCATTTTCCAAAAAAAATATTCGCCAGTCTCCATTTTTCTAAAAATTAATTCGCCGAAATTTTATAGGATAAAATTATTGTACCTAAAAATTGTCGATATTATATATTTTCTAATATAAAATAATTAGAAATCTAAACACCTTTTCAAAATTATCATCAAACATTACTATATTTGGATATTAGGGACTAGTAATATTCGCCAAGGTTGCTAAACTTTAAGATAAACTTCCATCCTTAAAATTTTCCCTGTAAGACATGAAATTAAACAAGAGGAACCATGCTAAAGGTGGAGATAAATGTTCAAAATTAGTTACAAAAGGGAGTGAAGGTGAGTAGGAAAACTTCAAAAAGGAAAGGATTGACATTCCAAAACAATGTTGTTCAAATTTATGAAAGAATATTTGGACAGTCCATGGTCTTAAGGAGCATTGAACAAGGAGTGAATGCAAAGAGCATGAAGAGGATGAGATGCATAAAAAATATGAATTTTTTGATGAATTACATCATGTAATGACTCTTGGGACAAAATAAAGACACCAAATGTTGCCAAAAGAGTGAGAAAAGGAGAAGCATGAGACAAGTGTTTCTCATGAAAATGAAAATTTATTTCATTTTCCTCCAAGGAGTATGGAGCAGAAAAATGCTTTGGAAAATAACAAGAATCCTATAATTAAGGAAATTCTATATTTTTTTGAGGGTAGAAATGGAGAAGAACCATCAATTAATGAACAAATAAATTGATGCAACATATCAATTCTATGTGTAAAATATTGAAGTCTATCTTCGATAGAGCTGCCATGGGAAAAAATTTCAAATTCTTTTGATGAAGAATGGGAGCTATGTGATATTAGGGTAGTTTAAGCCATGAATATTTTGAAGGTACTAGTACAAATTACTAATGTTAACAACTTGGTCCAGTAAAAGAATGAGTTGGCCACTAAAACTGAGATATTGAGGAGGAGGATGAAGAATATACCTACAAAATGGTACAATAGAGAAGAGGGGGAAATCATATATAACTTATGGTTGACTCCAATAGACTGCATAAATAGAGAAAGTGGGAAACAACAACATAAGAACTAGAAGGTTTGAGGATTTGAACCAACAATAGTAGAAAGGCAACATCATTGATGGATGAGTGGATAACTACAAAACAAAGTATGGGATCCTAGAAAGGTAAAAACAATAGAAAGAAAACCAAAAAGCAAGCTAATGGACATCAAAAAAATAAAGTCTACAATCTCGGAGGTTCTAAAAATCAAGGCAAATGACCAGGAGTTCATGAAAATTTTCAACATGGGGATCCTAACCTATACATCATGCGTTGATGTCATGACCAATGAACTAACCCATACAATAACTTTCATTTCATAAAAATTGTTGAAACTATTGTTTCTCCGTTATTGACTATATATTCCACAATTAAAGGAGGCTTCCTAGATTTACAAACTATAATTAAAAGACACTATGTATCCAATATTGTATAGAATTTATTGTTAATTAATTATCATACATTGTGATATTTTTTATCACAAAGGGAAATGCTTAACTCCCGTAACAATGTATTTAGACAGAATCTATAATTATTTTAGCACAATTATTCTTCTATTCACTACAATTTTGATGTCTTTAGAGGTTACCAAGGTCACTACTATAAAAAATATGTTGAACTTAAGTTATAATTTAGATGCACTCAAGGTACAATTTGTTACTTGGAAAAATTGAATTTGAATGGAGAGAATAAAAACATTCCTCCCAACCGCACTAGCCAAACACAATTAGTATACATATATAGTTTTGGGCCATTTTTAACTAAATTTTGTATTATTGAAATTGAATAATTTTTAATATAGCATCAAGTGAAAACATATTATAAAAAAAAAGCATTCTAAATCATAGTTTTTTATTTGCAAAATTAGTATAAATGTATAGCAAAATATATGTTCAAATAAGAAGAGTACATCTTTAATGACTTTAGTGGTATAAGAATTGTCCCATGAATAAAGATAACTTTGCCACCAATTTGATAATGATCCAAAAATTAAATTATTATTAATATTATAAAATTAATTGCTAAAATATATTATAAATGATATTGATAGTAAAACAATGTATTATTATTAATATTATAAAATTAATTGCTAAAATATATTATAAATGATATTGATAGTAAAACAATGTATTATTATTAATATTATAAAATCGATTAGTAAAATATATTGTAAAATATTTTGATAGTAAAAAAAATTATTATTAATAATATTATAAAATTAGTTGCTAAAATATATCGTAAATGATTTTGACAGTAGTATATTTTATTGTACAAATTAGTAGAAAATAATTTTCAATTCAAAGTTTTATAATATTATTTAGTGTTTATGATATATATTTATAATGGTCCGTGAGGATAATAAACTGTGATAATCCTACCCACCTTCCTTAAAATTTTAACTAAATTTCTTCTATATATAGCTTCATAGCATGTTAATGAGATTCTTCAGGACTACAACTACAGACAAGAAAAAGTGATTATAAAAAACAACCTTCAACGACAATATTTAACCATAGCAGTGCCTTTTCTAGAATTCACGTTTTAGTGAAGATAACTCCACGTCTGTTTTTTCATTTGCTGAATCGTGTCATATTAATAAAACTACAGCAGAAGCTTAATAGTAGAATCAAGAGGTTGATAACTCTGCTGTGCTCAGCTTATAAAAGCTATCGAACTCTCATTAATTTCTCTATATATTTGACACATATAGCTTATGAAGGTGAAAGTGGTAGCATATAGCCAAATGAAAAGCGTATAATCATCTGATCACACATGAATCCATGCAAAACCGGAGGTCCACTAACAACGGTTCATTGGGAGTGTACACCGTCCGCCGGAAGTCTACTAAAAAATGATTATTGGGAATGTCCTGATTCTGCTGTGTATTAGTTTGCTCCTGAAGAACTGCTGAACTATAGTAGTATTAAGAATGACATTGAGCAGAAGTGCAGGTGGCCATATGTCTGATCAATGATTCTTCCGCTCAAGCTATAAAATCTTAGTACCCTGTGGCTATCAATTTCTCAAATATGAAAGAAATGAAATAGGAAAATCCAAGTCAGAGAAATTTGCGTGTCAGCTTGGTGAAACAACTTCAATCTGACTGCCTAGCCAATTTGCCTAACTAACCTCAACCCAACTTAAGGAACAAGTATAATTGTGAAAATGTTTTCTTAGACTGAATATAAAAAACATATAAATAAAAACATAATAATATCATTGCATAGAATAAATTACCATAAAAAACGTGACTCCCCAAATTAATTTCTAATAATAAATTTATTATTCTTAATTAATTTCTAATAATAAATTTATTATTCTTTTTATCCAAATCATGACGTTTTTAAATAAAATAGGTTAAATGGAAATATTATGGGTTATTGGGACACTAAATAGTAAAGCTTACTTTAATTACTCTAACAAGTCAGGCCTCAAACTTGACTTGATTTACATAGATTAATGATATAATTATTCATATTTATATAAAAAAGAAATTATCATTCAACAAAATACAAAGATTTATATCTGCTATTTTTTTAAACATATTTTCTCATGCACTGTTTATGGGCCATCTCACTTTCCTTCTTAACCTACATGTATGCCTAAATATTAAGTTTTATAACATATTAATTCCAACCAACCGATAAACTTACTTGTCTTCATGGTATCTATTCAAGTGATTTATTTTGCAACTTTATATACCATCGTTTCTATGTATAAGAGAAATGACATCACATGCTATCTTCATGTATATATTTAAATAGTAAATCTTACAACAACCTTGAGAAATATGACTAAGCATGTAATTTGGATCCAATGACTTACTTATCTCCATTGTATCTATTCAAGTGGTTTATTATGCAACTTGATATACCATAGTTTATGTATAAGAGAGATGACATCATATGCTACCGCCATGTATACTAAAAATAGTAAATCTTACAACAGCCTTGAGAAATATGGCTAGCGGTGCCATTTGGATCCAATGATGTAGTGTTCACACAATAGTACTAATTTCCATAAGTTTTTGTCATCTTGGTCACGACTTTGATACACAAAACCATCTACATTCTCTAGTCCATGCAACTACACAACTTTAACAACTATAAAACGATAAAGGTGATTGGACTACACAAGCAAAGAAAAAAAGGCAATTGGCCAGAAGGATGACAACAACGCATGAAAAAAAATGACAAAAATTGTAAATATAGGAGTTCGCATTCCCAAATGAATCTGTTTTATAAAGTCAAAATTCTCAATTTCCAGTTTCAATGTGTAGAAAACTGTAGAAGCCACTATGAATCTAACTGTTGCAATTATATAGTGAAGTCCTCTGTCGTTTTTACTAAAACCAAGGAAAAAGAAATTTGCTCTGTAATGTCTGACATTCCATCGAATTGCCAAGACGATATGAACTCTACATTAATTTGTATGAAAATTTTTATTCACTGTGTGTCGCCTTACACAGGCCAGTTCCAAAGCTTTTGAGGGTCACCATAGGCACAATTGACCTCTCTTTGTCAAAGAAATAGAATGGCAAAGAGACAATATGAAAAATGTAAAGGAACTGGTAAAGGAAAACTAAACCAGCCTATGAAGAATGAAAGACGCAGCGAGCGAGGCAGAAAAAAAACAAAAGAATTCATGGAAAACATCTGCAATCTTTATGAAAATGGAAATCCAACCCACATAAGAGACACCATCTAAGGATGGAAAAGAGAAAGCAACCATGAAGATGAAGACATTAAGCAACAAGATGCCATATTGGACTTCATCTATGACCCTAGAAATACCAGGGGAAGGCTATCCCTCTTCCATAAATCGGTCAATACATAGTGGAAGATCAAGTGTGTCTTAGCCAAGGCTATGACCAGCACCTAGGAAAAAGCTGGAAACCACACAGTGATATCATAGCTACAGCAAATTAGGAAGGAAATCAGAGATATTGTCATGTCCCAGCACCTTGCAGCAGCCCGAATAGGAAGAATTGAAAAGCAAATCCAAGCAATGCAACAAGTGGAGATGCCAGGGTTTACTGCTAAAGACCTAGTGCCAGTTGATTCCTCTAATGGGTGACACATCCTTTCATTATGTTTTAGTTTTCTATGTTTTTAGCAACAAGTTTTTATAGCCAATGTCGAAATTGTAATTATTTTGGACATATTAAAGTAGACATAGCAGCAAGTAGAAGAAAAAAGAAATTTCAATACTAGTTAGCTTTTAATTCCCACCGGTGGCCAATAGACCTAGTTTCCCTTGGGCATATTGAGGCCACGGAAGGAAATGACATATGTATAACAATCTGCTCTTTTGAAATATAGAAAATGGTAAGGAACTGCCAAATTAACAAAAAAAAAAAAAAAACAACTATAGAACTTCTCGAGTATATTTAACAACTATAAAAGCTCTCCAAGTATATCTCTAGTAATATGGATTTCTTCACATAATTCCCGGTCTCTCTTAAAATGGGCTAAAGCCATCCATAGGGTACAAAACCTCTCTGGGTATATATCCTACTAGCATGGATTTTTCACATAATTCTCGGTCGCTCTAAAAATGGGCTAGGCCATCGATAGGGTGTCACTCTCCACACGAATGCATTACGCAGTCTGATCTCCACACGGTTTATGTGATCTTTATGCTAGGCAAATCCTTTCCTTATCCCAGGGATGCTGCTTGGGTCAATTTCTTAAGGAGCTTGCGTCTCCTCTACCCCAGGTAAATGAAGGTCAGTGAACGCTACCTTGGATAGTAAAGTGTTGTTCGTCGGCCCAATCCCACGAAAGAAATCGTCCAAGGCCTTCTATAGTGAAGCGTTGTTCGTCGGCCAAATCCCGAAGAACAAATCGTCCAGTGCCGATTAGATCTTGCCGTTGCCTTTAGTGCTGCGGCGCTTGTTGGCAGTTTTCAAGGCAGCTTGATCTCACAAACTGCTCCTCAGTCACGTTCGATTTTCCATATCACCTCTGCGTGATCTAACTTCGTTGCATCTCCTGCAGGCTTTTCATTTCGTACATGTCTCGTGTCGATGAAACCCTGCTTTTTTAAGAAACCCATGGCATGGTTTTGGGCGAACTGCAAACCCTCGTTCTCGTAAATTCAAATATATATTAATTAATTGGCACTCAATTTTTTACAAGGGTTCTATTTTCTTCTTACCATATTCCTTGAAAGATCTGTATAATATTTTTCAATAAAATATTGAATTTTCGATTAAAACATTGGTTCAAATCCCCAATTTTCAACCCCACGAGAAACAGATATTCAAAAACACCGAAACGATATTAATATTTAAAAATGTAAAACATTCCCATACACATAAAGTCTAAGAATTTAGGAAAGAAAAGGTTGAAAAACATTGTAAAAATATAAATAACCGAGTCCTTATCACAAAATTTTAGTTACTCGTGTATATTTAATGATAATATACTAATAATTAAGTTTAAATTTTTAAATTTTAATAATATAATTATTAATTTAAATATTTATAGGTTATAAAAATATTAAAAATATTCTTTATATAATGATAATATTTTATTAACTGAATTTAAATTTTGAAATTTAATAATATAATTATTAATTTAAATATTTATATATTACAAACATATTAAAAATATTCTTCATTTATATATTGGATTACACATATTTCTATTTTTTTTTAATTTAAAATATTTTAAAATAAATTTAAAAATATTATATTATTTAATTAATAAATTTTCAAGAACAATGGTAGTTTATCTTTTTCATATTTTTAAGTTTTTAACTTATATTATATTTTGATACTTTTAAGATATTTAAATATATAAAAAAAACTTGTATAATAATAATAACAATTTAGAGATAAAAAAATATATTTATAAGATTCAATTTTAATGAATGAAAATGAAAAAAAAAAAAAAAAAATTAATTTGAAAAAAAAAAATTTATTTAGAAATTTTAATTTTCATAAATAAAAATTAAAAAAATATATATATAAAAATAATAAATTATATTTAAAAAAAAAATCATAATTAAAGTAAATAGTTTTAATGTTTTTTAAATATTTGAAAATGTGTGAGATGATAACGATAATGCTTACCATCGATTAAGATTAATATTGTTTATTAGATTTAGAGAATGTAAGAACTTAATCAAATTTTTTAAACATATTATTTCTATGTTCTAAGAGAAGCAAGATGAAGGTTCTCAAATCAACATAGTTTTGTTTATTAACATATTAAGAAGGTTTGTAGTGTAAGAGATGTTTGGAAAATTTGAATGCATTTTATTATGAGTTAGATTTTTTTTTTTTTTTAAATATTTTCATCTTCAACCCTCTTCTTATGGTACAAGTGAGAGGCTCTTTCTTCCCATGTTGTTTTGAGAATATGACAACACTAAGTTTCACTATGTAGCCCATCACAATTAGTTATTATCATATCAATGTTCATTTTATTCTTAACACTATCAATGGCAAATAAATAATTCTAGTTTCCAAGATTGGGGTTGATCACCTCCTCATAATATCTTAGTTATTTTTTTCCCTCAGTGCTTTATTACTCAACGACTTCTCCTTAAAGTTAGAAGTAACATTATTTTTAATCTTATCCTTCTTCAGAATGATGATCTCCTTCTTTATTAGGGCATCCCTATGTCATCCTAGCTTGAGTGGAAGGAGGAGATTTTGGGTAAATTTAGAAACTATTTTAGGAAAACTCTTGACTTTCATGTTGTATAATTATTATACATTATATACCTGGTCATAGTCATGTTTTTAATAGTGGAAAAACTAGCTTCAATCACCACGATATAGTAGAGAGTATTTTCTTTAATCTTGATATTGAAAATTATAAGTTCTTTTTGAATTTGAATATATTGCGACTCGATAATTTTGTAGATAAAATGCACACTTTTTTATCATAATCGTATTTATATTTGGATTTATGATATAAATAATATAAATTTAAATTTAAAAACATTAAAATAAATATAATATACAAAGTCTATATCTCTTATATTTTTTATAAATCTTATTAAAATTTTCATTATAAATTTTAATGATTAAATTATCTAACTTTAATATTTTTAAGATATTCAATACTATATATAAAAATATATATTCAAAAATATAATTTATATAATATAAAATATAAAATACTTAACAATTATAATACTACATTAATTTTTAAATAATATAAAATATAAAATATATAACAATTATAATTATAATACTAAATTACTAAAAATGAAAACTTAAATTAAATTAAGTAATTTTAATGTTTTTAAGATATTTTATACTATATATGTGTATATTTGGAAAAATAAATTACTAAAATTGAAAACTTAAAACGTTTAAATTTATTTTTTAAGACTAATATTGACAAATTTGAATATTTTTTCCAAACTCTGAATATTTTTTCCAATTGAGTTTCTAGCAGTTTTGAGTGATAAATAATTTTATAGGGAATTGGACAATGAAACCTTAAAGACCCAACCTCCCCTCTTGACCATTAAATCACATCCTCAAGACCCAAAAATAAAAATATAATATATATTCTATATTATATAATCTTGAAAGCTCAAATGAAAATATAAGGCTTATTTTATATTAAATAAGCTTGAAAGCTCATGATTCCAGCGGATCACATAGTTACTCTTACCCCAAATAATTAAGCCGATGTATTAAAGAAATTTCAAAATTTCAACGCTAGAGGTTTCCAACTTTATTTAATTGCGTCCGCTCAATCTTTGTGAATAGAAACGTTTTGTTGTTGGTCATAATTCCTAAAACATAGATACCCTAGCACCTGTGTAGCCTAAAGAAATTAAACTAGGTCTTTCTTTTAGTGATGTTTGGTTTTAGATGTGCTTGATAGAAGCCATGTGTTATTGATAAGGATGTGGTCGCGGCTGAGATCTCAAATAAGCTGAATACTGACACAGTAAAGTATGGTGAGAGTTCGCCTTCTTAGGGTTGAACCCTAAAGTTTGTCGTAGTTGGAGAAAATGATATCTTTCTGACATTTGTAGTAAAGTCAAGTCACTAAATATTGAGGAGCCCCACGTTTAGTCGGTCAGAATACGCGTCGAATCTTGAATTTTGTAGCAGTTGCATCCGGGGATGGTGAAATATATCAGAAATTTGTGATAAGCGTGTTGAATATGTGTGATGAAATGCTGAGAAGAATTCCCGTGATGGGTCTGGTACGAAGACGTGGCACCGTGGTGCATCTCCACGCTCATGGTACGACGGCCGAGAAATTATTACGTTGACTGAGTGCGGATGGGCGGGATGATGTTCGGTGTAACTTGAACACTGTAGTCACTAATGGCTGCGATTAATGGCGGCGATTTTTTTTCCCTGCCCCACCAGGACGGATCTTGATCGCAAAAATTGGTGCTTAAGTCAATTTCAATTTTACCCTTTAAACATCGAAAATTTAACGCATTTATCGTATGTTCGGGCTAGACCTCCAATCTTGCCGTCCAACTCTTGAATATCGAAATTTTAAAGAAGCTTCTGGTATGTTATGGCTTGCTCTCGTATCTCTGCGGCCCATTTGTACCACCGTGTTTGTCAACCCCTCGACAACGTCTTTCGGCGGATTCTGCGGCTTTGGAGTTCACCTCACATCATCCATTTAAACCTGGTTTCCTTGAGATCGATTGAGGGAGACGTGGAAATGACTTTATTCTCATTTTTATCTGAATATAGTTACACTGTTTTTTGCACTTTTTTTAATGTAAATTTTTAAAATTGTTTAAACTTTGGAAACGTATCCAAAAATTCTTATTGTGATGTATTAAAAGATGAAGTGACCATTCAAATGTTTTAAGTATTGATTTTTTGAAAAAAAAAAAAAATATATTACTCATTTATATTTCTGGGCATACAAAGAAATTTAGAAGTTTATAAAATAAATGTACTTGATTTCAAAAATAATATTTTTTTATAAAAAAAATATAAAAGTACTATAAATTTAGATATTTTTATCAAAATATTATTAAACATATTTAAGTTTATCTATTAAAAATAGATAATATGCATTAAAAAAATTATATTTTAAAACAATTTTTTATTTTGAAATAATAGCATAATTTTTATTGTGAAATAATAACATATGACCACTCAATGGATGGGTGGCATGTGGTGTGTGAGTTTAATATTAAGTTAGTTGTCAAAGTTTTTATGGTTAGTTCTTAGATCCTAAGTTAGGCTATTTGAGCCCTAGTATTAGGAAATTTATCCAGGGAACCACCTATATCGTTAAACTAGACTAGATAGGAACTAGTGACTCTCTTTAGTGTTTATGTATATTTTTTTAATCTTTTAAGTTCATCTTTATATGGGTATTATTATGTCTACTATTTTAAAGCCTTGGGGTCTCTCCCTTGTGGCTCTTTATCTATGAGTTTGTTTAAGTCATATAGCTTTATTTATGTTTTTTTAGAGTGAATTTTTCACTTTTGGTGGTCTATTTTTATTATTGTTTCAAGAAAAGATATTATATCTAAAATTACACACTAACATTAGAGAAATTAATGATGTGTCTTACATGAATTAGAAGAAACCCAAAAGGGTATGCAAAGATATGAAAATGACGTGGCATAAGTGATCACTTATGGACTCCATTGCAAAAAAATAATGGGAAATTAAATGAAGGGATTATAATAACATTAAAAATCATTAAATTCCATGGATACTACTTCCAAACCACAAATATTTAAGAGAATTTGAACATGAATTCATTGTGTGTATAAATATTACTCAAAAGAAGCAAGATGGAACCCGAAAATATCTATAAATCCATTTTCTTCTAAGTTGGATTTTCATATTAAATTATATTATATCATCTCCCTTTATCTAAAACTACTATAAAGATTCATCCTCACACACTAAGCTAATGAGTGTACTTGGTTTTTCATATTAAATTATATTCTCATCCCCTTTCATATACAACTACTATAAGGGATTCATCCTCACAAGTTAAGCTAAAGAGTGTAGTTGGGTTTTCATATTAGATTATATTATCTCATCCTCCTTCATGTACAACTACTAAAAGGATTCAACCTCACAAATTAATCTAGGGAGTGTAGTGGTTACTTAAGTGGGATCCTCATGTTGGGGAAGCCTCAATGGAATGAATTATATTAAAATGAAAATTAGGATTAGAAGAACACCAAGAAGGAAAATGAAAAGACATTGATTTGTAAGTTGAATTTACTTTCAATTTTTTTTTTTGAGAAAAATAAATAAATTAATTACTAATATGCTTTTATTACCCTAGGGAGTGTAACGGTTACTTAATGGGATCCTCATGTTGAGGAAGTAGCAATGGATAGAATTATATTAAAATGAAAATTAGAATTAGAAGAAAACCAAAAAGGAGAATGAGAAGACAGGTTTAGAAAGTACATCTCCATTAAAATTTCTATTCTTTTAACTTACACATCTCCACTAGTTTAGGACTTACATAGCCTAAACTAGCTCCAGGATCTACTAAAATCGAGACAGGTTTAGAAAGTATAGTACCTTCCAGTTCAATCATTGTGGGTTGGAAGTCAGCCTGTCGATCCTCCAAGGCTGCGTTTATACGTGGTATATTTCGCGCCACGTCCCCCACTGTTGATGCCTCCTGCAAGTTAGCTACAGATTCATTCTTTTTCCGTTGTGGACAGTTCTTATAGTAGTGTGCTTCCCCACAGCCCCAACACTGTAGGGGAGGTTTAGAATTCTGCCCTTGCTTTGGTTTACTAGATGCTTCTGTGGGTTTTTCTTCAGCTGGCCACTTGATCCTTTGATGCTTCCTGTTAAACTGTTTGCTGCCAGCATTCCGTCCTACCCCTTTAAAGTGGCTGCTTTTACTGCTTTTAAAAGTAGAGGAATTATTTTGATTTTTCTTGGGCTGCCAACCCTTTCCACCATCCCCTTTGGTCTTATACTGTTGTTAACACATGCGTGCTTTCCATACAGCTTCATCCATCATTTGGGGGTTAACAAACTCTATTCTTTCCCTCATGGGAGCAGGAAAACTACTCAGAAATCTTTGTACCTTGGCTTTTTCCTCTCTGAGATAAGGTACATACCGTACTAGTGAAGTAAATTTTGTGACATACTCATCCATGGTTATTTGGCCCAGCCGAAGATCATGGAATTCCTTGGCTTTATCATCATAAAATCTTTCTCTTAGATATTTATCTTTGAAGTATTGCTGAAATAATTCCCATGTAATGTCCCGTTCATCAATACTGCGAACATTATTTACCTCCTCCCACCACAGGGTGGCTTTCTCTCGCAGCTGGTATATAGCCAATCTGGCATCCAGATTGCTAATATACTCATACACCTGAAAATATTTATTGATGTTAATCAACCATGCTTCAGCTGCTTCCTCCGCCTCACCATCAAACATTGGTGGCTTAATTTTACGGAACTCCCCCTGTAGTTCAACCTTCTGCCTCTTATGATCCTGCTGATCAGACAAATTCTCTGATTCTGCCTCATTATTGTTATGGTTTTTGCTCCTGTGGGAGAAACTCTTTTCAGTCTTTCCAGTGGTGTTGTTTCTGGTTTGCTGGTCTTCTGCTTCCGTTGATAATTCTTTTTCTGCACTGGGTTGCCGCATCTCACGGTTTTGTTTATCGGATATACTCTTCAGAATATTTTCATGGTCTTGCAACAGCTTTTCATTGTCCTTCCGGACTCTGATCATCTCCTCTTGTAACTGTTGTACCATGTTTAGCAGAAAAGCAGTTTGTTGTTGTTGTTCTTCCAGCAATTTACTTGTTTTCTGATGCCGCTCCACAGTTAGTTGAACCCACATTTCCGAGTTCATTACTGTTGGTCCTTGAGTCTCGCTTGGTTGCGACTGAGATGCTATATCTTCCCTCATATATTTTTCTTTTTTTCAGTGCACTAATACACACACAGCTTTGTTAGTAGACCCTTAGGTCGCCAGTGTTGTAACTGGCTCTGATACCACTTGTCACCTCTATCCACAAAATTACTATGAAACAACATAAATGTAAATTATATATATATATATATATATACCACATGAAAAACCATTTATATAATCGTAACTCCAATAAACTGTTTATATAAATGAATTCCAATAAACTATTTGTCAACCACCATACATCTTATCGATACTGTCAATACACAATCAGATGGAAATGCTGACAAGTTACAAAAGGTGGTACGTCGGGTTTAATGAAGTTTAATACGTTACAACTAATTGTTATTTATAACAACAAATATCATACCATTAGCAATGAATGCTGCATGAGTGAATTTATTAGTGGATCGTTCGAGATCTCGGTTAATCCGCTGAGCAAATCTCAGTGATCTTTTGACAACTGCACATTAAATTACAATGTGGACTTTCAACCGTCCGATTGGCTTCTCGTATTCCTCGCCAACACACATGTGTCGATCTCCCGGGGTTATCCTACGTGAGGTTAATACGGATGCCAACTGTTCATTTCGCGCCTCGACTTACTCAGAGGCAGCTCGGGAAGAAAACCTTTGGATGTCACTCTGTCAATGCGCCATTCTTTACTCTGCTGCTCTTCAATCATGGCGCGCCTCTAGGCTCGGCTCCTTCTGGTTTTTCCGCAACCATGGCGCACCTCTGGGCTTGGCTCCTTCTGGTTTATCTCGACGTTCTCGTGCCTGAGGTAAGTCAGTCCCGATTTATTTGCGTTTAAACACTCTGTCTCATTCTATAAGTAGACTGGAAGGCTTCATTCATTTATGGTCGCATTCGGTCCTGAGAAGATAGTTTTTTTTTTTTTTTGACATCTTTGGTTTATACAAACATGCTCTGCCATACTCGGCTCTAATCCTTGATCTTCATGACAGTTATACCCAGTCCACGGCTCCATTCCTCCTTAGGCTAACAGAGGTAAGTATTCGCCCTCTATTACCCAAGGCATTCGATTCATGAGTTTGTGCTTCCGGTCTGTAACTTATGTTGGCCTAATCCAATTTCTGTTATTAATAGGAAATTCTTGGTTCATTAAATGGGTCTAATCTCCCCTACCAGGTATGTACAGAGTTAAATTTCCCTATCGATTTTGTTCTGACTACACCCGCATACTTTTATATCAATCCAGGTTATCTAACAATTCTGTCGTATTTCTACAGGTGCGAAATTCTCACTGAATTATATCATTTCCCTGCGAACTCAGTTGTTGTGGCGATTGCAGTAATAATATCTTCTGATCTACAGATATTCCGCCATTCTCACCATCATGCAGTCGTGGCTTGAGCTGGCTTAATGCTTGCTCGCTTTCAGAGTTTCCTAGCTTAGGGTTTTAGATAGTTTTCACGGGTTTTATGGAACTCTTCTATTCTGAGCCCCGACTTCGAGGGTTTTGCAAGTTTTCAGGACATTTTCCCTGTTCTACCTTTGCTGAGAGTTTAATCCCTCTTATCTTATGAAATAGCCGCGTCCACGGCGTTAAATTTTAATGTACTGGATTAATAGTCTTTAATGTACTGTTTAATTTATGTGTATAAATATTTACTGACCCAGTCACTGAAGAATGAGTTCATGTTTCAACAGAGTTTATTCTTACTGAGCTTTTAAGCAAGATTTAGAATGTTATATGGCCGCTCTCGGCCTATTCGTTCTCTGGTTTGAAAAAGGACTCGGTTAATGGTTTATATCTTCTTGGATTATTTGTATGGTTTCCGACCATTCTCAACAGGTCGTAGACTTTTTGATTATATTGTTTATGGGTGATTATTTTTCTATGAAATGCCATCGTAACTCTCTGTCCTAATTTCACTATAGTCGTATTTACTTATCTTCGGAAGTCTGTGGTATAAGCATAGATTATGAATATCGAATAGATATTATGGGGTTCTTGTTTATCATTTCTATTTCTTATTATAAATGACTGCAATCTAAATTCTAGTCTTTCGGCACCGGCCGCCGATCCATGGCCGTGTATAGATGTTGGTTAGATGAACAGGAGTGGGATGGGGTTACCAACCCCCCCCAGCTTTACAAGTTCATTCTAAGTAAAATAATACGTCTCTGCTGGAAGGAAATAAAATGTTTCACATTCTTGTTTTCTTTTATTAACAGTGAATGAACAAAAGAGTCCGTCCATTTGTCAGTTTGCGTCAGTTCTTCATTTGACCTACAGAAATTATTGCTCATTGCATCTTTCCATCTAGATTTTGTGTTTCATTATCTTTCCAGGGAAGAATCATATCGTATACATTTCCTATGTGAGTGCTTTGCTTTCTATGTCATAGATATTTCCTGAACATAAAAGCATAAAGTTTTCATATAACAGTGCACAGAATATATGTTACTTTCTAGGTTAATACATAAATAGTATTTCCACATGCAGAGTTTATACTTATAAAGATTCCTCTAACTATTGAAATAAATAACTCAGGTTAACTGCTATTAAAACAACTTTCCAGTAGTATTAAAGGAAATAGAGTCTTTCTAGTTTACTTATCTGTTGTGGAGAGAATAACTCTTAAACTGTGGTCCTCCCAACCATCAAGGGAGGCAATGACGTCCTCCTCTTGCCCCCTAGCTCTAGAATATCAGTCGGTGCCACGGGAACAAAGATTAATTCATCTGATGTGACCTCTGGACGGCCAATCCAGCCACAGACAGACAATTTCTGGTTTTATGATTTGCAGAAAATTGTTCTCCACTGGTCTCTTCCCCAGCTCTAGAGAATATTGCAACTTATCATTCTTCCAGAAATTTACAGAACCCCTATCCCTCTCCTAGGATTTTATTTTATCCCTGGAGGGTAGGTAACTATTTTCAACTATTCCCAACCACCCTCTATTCTTAGACACTTTTCCAACAGTTTAAGAGATTCTTTTCTTGTTTTTCTTTAGTAACTCAGTAATGCAAAGTAAAATAGTGATTTTGAGTTTCTTTACCAAAATAAAGTAAACAAATAATAATAAAAATAACAAATTGTCTTTTCAGCTTATTCATGCTATTTAACCCTAAGTGAGGTTGTCACATCTGCCCCCTCTGAAAGTAACACCGTCCTCGGTGTTTTTCAGCTCATCTCTGCAAAGAGTTCCGGGTAGGCTTCTTGCCCAAACTTTTCATCCTCCCAAGTAGCTTTGTCAGGACCAAAGTGCTTCCACTTCACTTTCACCTGGGTAACTACTCTTTTACGGAGTTCAATTTCCCTATGATCAAGTATACGTAGCGGCTCTACCAGGAATTCTCTGTTCGGTTCTACCTGAAAGGAAAAACAACAAGATTACCAATCAGTAGATTCAATTTTGATTCAGTATTTCAGTTAGGACTCATTTCTATTCTATCTTCCTACCTGAATGTTTTGCCAATGTATTACATGTTTTTCATCATGCACATATCGCTTTAACAAGGACACATGGAACACATTGTGCACTTTAATATGACTAGTCAAAGCCAACCTATAGGCTACTGGTCCCACCCTTTCCAGAATTTGGAAGGGTCCACAGTAACGAGGGGCTAATTTAGCGCAAGAAGTCCACCTTAGGGTACTTCTTTTAGGCTTAATCCTGACATACACGTGGTCACCCACTCCGAATTCGCGATAAGATCTTTTCTTATCCGCAAAGACTTTTTGTCGGTCCTGAGCGGCCTTCAAATTCTGTCTTATTCTTTTTACTTCTGCTTCTAGCTCAGCCAACATATCTGGTCCCAACATTAATTTTGTCTCTGGACTGCCCCAGTTAATTGGTGTACGACACTGTCGTCCATATAACACTTCGAAGGGGCTCATTTTCATAGATTCTTGATATCCATTATTATATGAAAACTCCACTAAGTGCAGGTAATCCTCCCATTTAGCTGGCTGCCGCATTACATACATGTGCAACATATCCTCCAAAACTTGGTTTACATGTTCCGTCTGCCCATCCGTCTGAGCGTGATAGGCAGTACTGAAGTGTATCTGAGTACCTAAACCTGAAAACAAGGTTTTCCAAAATGCGGAAGTGAACTTAACATCCCGGTTTGAAATCATAGTCTTAGGTATACCATGTAACCTAAAGATCTCCCTCATAAATATGTCTGCAATCTGCACTGTCTTGTAAGTGGATTGCACAGGTATGAAATGGGCAGATTTACTTAGTCTGTCCACCACTACCATGATTGAATCATTCTACTTCCTTGTTCGAGGTAAGCCTATGATGAAGTCCAAAGAGATCACTTCCCATTTCCATTCAGGAATGGGTATGGGCTGCAGTAGCCTTGCTGGGTGCCGATGCTCCACTTTAACCTGCTGGCATTCTAAACACTTGTTTAGATATTCCGCAATGTCTTTACGCATACCTGGCCAATAATATATCTTTCTGATTGCCGAAAGCATCTTCTGGTAGCTAGGATGGCCAGCATAGTTGCTGTGATGGTACTCGTCTAAGATTAACTTCTTAAGACTTGTACGATTAGGAACATAGGTTCTTCCGCGGAAAGTTAACATCTGTTCTTCGTTGCTTCCATACTTAGATGGCTTACCTTTCTCCTTATCTGTTTTCATCGTTTGCCATAGGAACTTGTATTCTGGGTCCTTCCGTGCTTCTTCTCTTAATTGCTCCGAAAACTGGCTTACAGGTTGACTGAAGTACATTGCATAAATACCATGCACCTTCCTGCTCAGGGCATTTGCAACCCGGTTTTCCCTCCCTTTAACATGTTGTATGTCCATGTCAAATTCGCTCAAAAAGGCATTCCACCTTGCTTGCCTAGAGTTTAAATCTGCCTGCTTAAAATAGCTAGTCAAATTGCTATGGTCTGTTTTAAGTACGAACCTTTTTCCCAGTAGATAATGCCTCCACACTCAGATGGCATGCACTACGGTTGTAAGTTCTAAATCATAAGCAGAGTACTTTTTTTCATGTTCTCGCAATTTTCTGGACTCATAGGCTATTACCTTGCCCTCTTGCGTTAATACTGAACCAACTCCCTCCTTGCTAGCATCAGTACACACCACATAGTCTTTACTGGGGTCAGCAACCTTCAGCATTGGCGTTGTGGTTAAGAGTTGTTTCAGCTTCTCAAAGCTGCTCTGACATTCGCTCGTCCATTTGAAAAGTTTTCCTTTCTTTTGTAAGGATGTAATAGGGTAGGCGATCTTAGAAAACCCTTCAATAAACCGCCTGTAGTATCCGGCCAGACCCATAAATTATTTGATATCTGCCACATTCTGTGGTACTCGCCATTCCATGATAGTTTTAATCTTTTCAGGGTCCACTGCTATCCCTTCTGCTGTCACAACATGACCCAAATACTGGATTTCTGTTTTAAAGAAATCGCACTTGCTGAATTTAGTGTACAGCTGATGCTTCCTCAGTATTTCCAATACTATTCTCAGATGTTCCTTGTGCTCTTCCTCACTCTTTGAGTAAATCAATATGTCATCTATAAAGACCAGTACAAAGTGATCTAGAAACAGATGGAAAATGCCATTCATCAACCTCATAAAGGTTGCTGGTGCATTTATCAATCCGAAGGGTAATACCACAAATTCATAATGCCCATACCTGGTGCGGAATGCTGTTTTGCAAACATCCTCATCTTTGATTCGAATCTGATGATATCCAGACCTCAAATCTATTTTAGAGAACACTTTGGCACCTCTTACTTGATCGAATAAATCATCGATTCTGGGTAGAGGGTATTTATTCTTAACTGTCAGCTTGTTGAGTTGTCGGTAGTCCATACACATACGTAAGGTTCCGTCCTTCTTTTTAACAAAGAGGATTGGCGCTCCCCAAGGTGACACGCTTGGGCGGATGTAACCTTTATCTAACAACTCCTGCAACTGCATCTTTAATTCTGTTAACTCTGGTATACTCATTTTGTAAGGTGCTCTTGACACAGGAGAAGCTCCAGGTAGTAACTCAATAGTGAAATCAATATCTCTTTTAGGTGGCAACCCCGGAATGTTTTCTGGAAACACATCCAGGAATTCCTGTACCACGGGAATGTATTTTATATCTGCAGTCTTCCCCTTAGATTCAGCATACCCTACTTGAATTGCGTACAACTGACATCCTTTTCGAATACATTTGCTCATTTGAGACGCTGTTATGGGGCGTAATTGCATAGGCTTTTTAATTCCTTTAATTTCCTTACGTGTACCATCTAGCGCCTTGTAATAAATTGCCTTTTCCTTACGGTCCACCAGGGCCCAGTGTTTTTCCAACCAGTCCATTCCTAGCAACACATCAAATGATCCCAATGGAAAAATATTTAAGTCTACCTGCAACTGCTGTTTTGCCACTTCTAGTATGCAACCAGCAACTTTTGCGGTAACTTTGCGTTTTGCTCCAGTGGCTAGTTGAACTAACCAGGAGTTTTTAAATTTCTGTTCTTTTAACTTACACATCTCCACTAGTTTAGGATTTACATAGCTTAAAATAGCTCCAGGATCTACTAAAATCGAGAAAGGTTTAGAAAGTATAGTACCTTCCAGTTCAATCATTGTGGTTTGGAAGTCAGCCTGTCGATCCTCCAAGGCTGCATTTATACGTGGTATATTTCGCGCCACGTCCCCCACTTTTGATGCTTCCTGCAAGTTAGCTACAGATTCATTCTTTTTCCGTTGTGGACAGTTCTTATAGTAGTGTGCTTCCCCACAGCCCCAACACTGTAGGGGAGGTTTAGAATTCTGCCCTTGCTCTAGTTTGTTGGATGCTTCTGTGGGTTTTTCTTCCGCTGGCCACTTGATCCTTTGATGGTTCCTGTTAAACTGTTTGCTGCCAGCGTTCCGTCCTACCCATTTAAAGTGGCTGCTTCTACTTCTTTTAAAAGTAGAGGAATTATTTTGATTCTTCTTGGGCTGACAACCCTTTCCACCATCCCCTTTGGTCTTATACTGCTGGTAACACATGCGTGCTTTCCAGACAGCTTCATCCATTTTTTGGGGGTTAAAAAACTCTATTCTTTCACTCATGGGAGCAGGAAAACTACTCAGAAATCTCTGTACCTTGGCTTTTTCCTCTCCGAGATAAGGTACATAGCGTAGTAGTGAAGTAAATTTCGTGACATACTCATCCATGGTCATTTGGCCCAGCCGAAGATCATGGAATTCCTTGGCTTTATCATCATAAAATCTTTATGTTAGATATTTATCTTTGAAGTACTGCTGAAATAATTCCCATGTAATGTCTCGTTCATCAATACTGCGAACATTATTTACCTCCTCCCACCATAGGGTGGCTTTCTCTCGCAGCTGTTATATAGCCAATCTGGCCTTCAGATTGCTGCTATACTCATATACCTGAAAATATTTATTGATGTTAATCAACCATGCTTCAGCTGCTTCCTCCGCCTTGCCATCAAACATTGGTGGCTTAATTTTACGGAACTCCCCCTGCAGTTCAACCTTCTGCCTCTTATGATCCTGCTGATCAGACAAATTCTCCGATTCTGCCTCATTATTGTTATGGTTTTTTCTCCTGTGGGAGAAACTCTTTTCAGTCTTTCCAGTGGTGTTGTTTCTGGATTGCTGGTCTTCTGCTGCCGTTGATAATTCTTTTTCTACACTGGGTTGCCGCATCTCATGGTTTTGTTTATTGGATATACTCTTCAGAATCTTTTCCTGGTCTTGCAACAGCTTTTCATTGTCATTCCGGACTCTAATCATCTCCTCTTGTAACTATTGTACTGTGTTTAGCAGAAAAGAAGTTTGTTGTTGTTGTTCTTCCAGCAATTTACTTGTTTTCTGATGCTGCTCCACAGTTAGTTGAACCCACATTTCCGGGTTCGCTACTGTTGGTCCTTGAGTCTCGCTTGGTTGCGACTGAGATGCTATATCTTCCCTCATATCTTGTTCTTCTTTTCAGTGCACTAATACACACACAGATTTTTTAGTAGACCCTTAGGTTGCCAGTGTTGTAACTGGCTCTGATACCACTTGTTACCTCTATCCACAAAATTACTATGAAACAACACAAATGTAAAATTTTATATATATATATATATATATATATATATATATTTCCATACTACATGAAAAACCATTTATATAATCGTAACTCCAATAAACTGTTTATATAAATGAATTCCAATAAACTATTTGTCAACCACCATACATCTTATCAATACTGTCAATACACAATCGGATGGAAATGCTGACAACTTACAAAAGGTGGTACGCTGGGTTTAATGAAGTTTAATACGTTACAACTAATCGTTATTTATAACAACAAATATCATACCATTAGCAATGAATGCTGCATAAGTGAATTTATTAGTGGATCGTTCGAGATCTCGGTTAATCCGCTGAGCAAATCTCAGTGATCTTTTGACAACTACACATTAAATTAGAATGTGGACTTTCAACCGTCCGATTGGCTTCTCGTATTCCTCGCCAACACACAGGTGTCGATCTTCCGGGGTTATCCTACGTGAGGTTAATCCGGATGCCAACTGTTCATTTCGCACCTCGACTTACTCGGAGGCAGCTCAGGAAGAAAACCTTTGGATGTCACTCTGTCAATGCGCCATTCTTTACTCTGCTGCTCTTCAATCATGGCGCGCCTCTGGGCTCGGCTCCTTCTGGTTTTTCTGCAACCATGGCGCACCTCTGGACTTGGCTCCTTCTAGTTTATCTTGATGTTCTCGTGCCTGAGGTAAGTCAGTCCTGATTTATTTGTGTTTAAACACTCTGTCTCATTCTATAAGTAGACTGGAAGGCTTCATTTATTTATGGTCGCATTCGGTCCTGAGAAGATAGTTTTTTTTTTTTTTTTTTTGACATCTTTGGTTTATACAGACACTCTCTGCCATACTCGGCTCTAACCCTTGCTCTTCAGCACAGTTATACCCAGTCCATGGTTCCATTCCTCCTTAGGCTAACAGAGGTAAGTATTCACCCTCTATTTCCTAGGGCATTTGATTCATGAGTTTTTGCTTCCGGTTTGTGACTTATGTTGGCCTAATCCAATTTCCGTTATCAACAAGAAATTCTTGTTTCATTAAATGGGTCTATCTCCCCTACCAGGTATGTACAGAGTTAAATTTCCCTATTGATTTTGTTATGACTACACCCGCATACTTTTATATCAATCCGGGTTATCTAACAATTCTTTCGTATTTCTACAGGTGTGAAACTCTCACTGAATTATATCATTTCCCTGCGAACTCAGTTGTTGTGGCGATTACAGTAATAATATCTTCTGATCTACAGGTATTCTACCGTTCTCACCATCATGTAGTCGTGGCTTGAGCTGGCTTAATGCTTGCCTGCTTTCAGAGTTTCCTAGCTTAGGGTTTTAGATAGTTTTCACAGGTTTTATGGAACTCTTCTATTCTGAGCCTCGACTTCGAGGGTTTTGCAAGTTTTCAGGGTATTTTCCTTGTTCTACCTTTGCTGAGTGTTTAATCCCTCTTATCTTATGAAATAGCCGCGTCCACGGCGTTAAATTTTAATGTACTAGATTAATAGTCTTCAAGGGTGTTCTACTGTTTAATTTATGTGTATAAATATTTACTGACCAAGTCACTGAAGAATGAGTTCCTGTTTCAACAGAGTTTATTCTTACTAAGTTTTTAAGCAAGATTTAGAATGTTATATGGCCGCTCTCGGCCTATTCATTCTCTGGATTGAAAAAGGACTCGGTTAATGGTTTATATCTTCTTGGATTATTTGTATGGTTTCCGACCATTCTCAACAGGTCGTAGACTTCTTGATTCTACTGTTTATGGGTGATTATTTTTCTATGAAATGCCACCGTAACTCTCTGTCCTAATTTCACTATAGCCGTATTTACTTATCTTCGGAAGTCTGTGGTATAAGCATAGATTATGAATATCGAATAGATATTATGGGGTTCTTGTTTATCGTTTCTATTTCTTATTATAAATGACTGCAATCTAAATTCCAGTCTTTCGACACCGGCCGCCGATTCATGGCCGTGTATAGATATTAGTTAGATGAACATTAGTGGGATGGGGTTACCAACCCCCCCCAGCTTTACAAGTTCATTCTAAGTAAAATAGTACGTCTCTGCTGGAAGGAAATAAAATGTTTCACATTCTTGTTTTCTTTTATTAACAGTGAATGAACAAAAGAGTCCGTCCATTTCTCAGTTTGCGTCAGTTCTTCATTTGACCTACATAAATTATTTCTCATTGCATCTTTCCATCTAGATTTTGTGTTTCATTATCTTTCCAGGGAAGAATCATATCGTATACATTTCCTATGTGAGTGCTTTGCTTTCTATGTCATAGATATTTCCTGAACATAAAAGCACAAAGTTTTCATATAATAGTGCACAAAATATATGTTACTTTCTAGGTTAATACATAACCAGTATTTCCACATGCAGAGTTTATACTTATAAATATTCCTCTAACTATTGAAATAAATAACTCAGGTTAACTGCTATTGAAACAACTTTCCAGTAGTATTAAAGGAAATAGAGTCTTTCTGGTTTACTTATCTGTTGTGGAGAAAATAACTCTTAAATTGTGGTCCTCCCAACCATCAAGGGAGGCAATGACGTCCTCTTCTTGCCCCCTAGCTCCAGAATATCAGTCGGTGCCATGGGAACAAATATTAATTCATTTGTTGTGACCTCTGGACGGCCAATCCAGCCACAGACAGACAATTTCTGGTTTTATGATTTGCAGAAAATTGTTCTCCACTGGTCTCTTCCCCAGCTCTAGAGAATATTGCAACCTATCCTTCTTCCAGAAATTTACAGAACCCCTATCCCTCTCCTAGGATTTTCTTTTATCCCTGGAGGGTAGGTAACTGTTTTCAACTATTCCCAACCACCCTCTACTCTTAGACACTTTTCCAACAGTTTAAGAGATTATTTTCTTGTTTTTCTTTAGTAACTCAATAATGCAAAGTAAAATAGTGATTTTGAGTTTCTTTACCAAAATAAAGTAAACAAATAATAATAAAAATAACAAATTGTCTTTTCAGCTTATTCATGCTATTTAACCCTAAGTGAGGCTGTCACCCCACTAAGCCCAAAGCTTTGCAACCATGGCTATAGGGACTTAGGCCTGGCAAGGCGGTGCTACATAATGTCACCCCACGGAGGCCCGAGGCCCCTCGTCCTGCGCGACCATGGTCGAGGGAGGCCAAGGATAATTCCTAGAATCGACCTAGCTACCCAAAGCCAGCAAGCTACGACCTTGGGTGGCAAGGCCGATTCTGGGAATTTACTTAGGCCGCTAGGGGCAGTTTGCTTTTTTATTAAATTTTTTTTTTGCAATTTTTTAAATTTTAAATTTTAAATTTTTTTGATTTTTTGATTTTTTAATTAATTAACTTATTTATTTTTTAAATTTTTTTCTAAATTTAATATTTAATTTTATTTTTTTAGTTTTTTTAATTAACCTTTAAAAAAATATGTATTTTTTTGTTAATTTTTTTCCCTTAAATTATGTGTTTTTTTAAATATTTTCCTTTTATTTATTTCTAATTTTTTTTTGTTTTTCTTTTTATTTATTAATTTAATTTTTTTAACAAATTATATATATATATATATATATATATATATATATATATATATATAATATATATATGATTTTTTTTTTATGTTTTTTTTTCATGCTTTTAGATTTTTTCTATGTTTTATTACTTCTTATTATTATTTTTTCTTTTTGTTTTGTGTTTAATTTTATTTTGAATTTTTGTTTTCTTTTCTCTTTTTTATTGTTATTATACATATTGGTATAACCCATTTAGTTTTTTCTTTGACTTCTTATTACTTTATCTTTTACTATTATTATTTCTATTTATCTATAGTTAGCATTAGGAATTCAATTATTATTATTTAAATTCATTTATTTGTAAACATATTGGTTGAGGTTTTAAAGAGAGATTTTTAGAACTTTATTAGTTTGTGTTTGACCAATTCTTTTTCTAATTATCTATAGTTTAACATTAAAAATTCAATTTTTATTATTTAAATTTGTTTATTTGTAAACTGATTGGTTGAGATTTTATTTACTAACTTCTTAATTTATTAGTTACTATTTTCTTAGTTTTATTTAATTTTATGAATTTAATTTGTTTTATAATAGAAGTATTAAGCTAAGTGAAAGTGGAAAAGCAAAATTTCCTTAAACATCATCAGGTGTCTGAAATTATGGATTCCTTGCGAGGGGAAGAAAAGTAGAGCCTTAGGGTTTGGTGTTCTATGGTCCTTGCGTTGGAGGCACATTTGGGATTGGCAATTCTTATTTCCGAGATTAAAGGGTTTGGTGAAAACGTGAAAATTACGAGAACTGAGGGGGGAGAAAAATAGAGCATTAGGGTTTGGTGTTCTATGGTTCTTTCGTTGCAAGCACATTTCGGATTAACAATGCTATTCAATCTCTTTTGGTCGCGATTCCAATTTTCAAATATTTCAATGATTGAATGTTTTATTTTTTGAACTTTTTATTTAGTAATGTTCATGACAATAAAAAAATTGTTAATCAACCGATTTTTTTTTGGCTATGTAATTCTTTTTACAAATGCTTTGTTCAAGTTTTGAAAATTTTTCACATTATGGTTTTAAAATTTTTTACAAATGCTTTGTTCAAGTTTTGAAAATTTTCCACATTATTGGTTTTAAAAATTTCAAATTTACCAATTGCTTTATCTTTTCATTTGGTGTTGGCGCTGAGTTTGAGAAATTTCTCAAGGAACTAACTGATTTGTTTAGATCTACAACAGATTTCAAAAGCATCCTATACATGTCTTGGCCATCGGTTTTTTAAGCTTTTCCGAGGTTGAACTATTGCTTCACCATGAATGTTTATAGTTATCGGTAAAACCGTAAGTGACCGAAATCGTGAATTCAATTTCTAATAACACAAACATTTGACCCTCAAAATAAGTATATAGAGAGGGCTAAACTTATTATTTTACATTATGGATTCTAATTGAATGTACTAACACTTGTTGCATACGTTTCGTGCTCCCATATCTGGGTAGTTATCTTGAAAAAATGAGAGAATTTGGTTTGATGCATCTCACAATTCTCTCTTTGGCATATTCTTCTTAAGATCTGTGATCTAAATCATGGCATTGACACCACTAAGCTTGATGTCAAGGAGCTTGATGCCCTTCTCCAGAATTTAGACCCCTCCTCCATAATTTAGACCTTCCATTTGAAAAACTTCTTTAGTTTCTCATCATCTCCAAATATTATCTTGGAAATGGAGAATCAGAAGAGCGAACCTTTAAATTAGTTAATTTGTAAACTATGTCAAGATCTTGTCCAACATCTTGTCCAACATGACAATTCTGTTTTCAAAATAAATAGAAATGACATGATCGACCAAATGGTAGGCAATTGGATTCATGACTCCTCAGCCAGAAAAAACAAAGACTTTGCGAATTGGAAAAATCGACAGCTAATATGAATAACTTCAAAATATAAATATTCTTATTTTTTAGTTTTTAGAGATTCTTTTGGATGATCTCATAGATTTGACTGTATTTTAGATTTTATCATTAAAGCACTTAAAGTAGGCTTACAATTTTGATTTCTTTGTTGGTTTATTTTTAACAATTTTCCATGACATTTAATGAAGATTTTTTGAAGTTATAAATTTAATTATGCACTACATGCGTCATTTAAAAATATAATTTAAACTTATTTAAAAATATAATTTAAACTATTTAAAATTGCATATTGTTATTATTTATTCATTGGTATTTATTTACTAATGAAAGCGACACAATATTATTTTTTTCAAAAAAATTGATCTCTTTTGGCCTATGCTAAATCCATGATTAAGATGGACTTGTACTAGTTATATGCACTTCTATTGTGCAAATTATTTTTTGAGTGGTGTTAAACTACTTATATCTAATTATCATTTCCTAAGTAAATTTTTTCATGTATACATTATGCTAAGTTAATGTTTTATTTATTAGCAATAATGTATATTTAGTTTTTATATCATTTTTATAAATAATATTTCAAACAAATCACTTGAGAAAAAAACTATTATAAGATTAAAAGATAGAAAATAAAAGCCATATTTCCAAAAGATTTTCTTTTCACCACACTCTATTATCTAATAAGAAAAAATTAAGGGTGAATAGTAAAATTAATAATTACTATGATAAATAGTTTTTTTTTTAAGTTTAGTTGTGTCTTTCTACTTCATATTAATAAAAAATTAGTAGGTTACTACATATCAAAAATTGATGGCTTCAACTAGCCTGAAGGAAACTAGGTCTCTTGGCCACCTTAAAGAGTTATAAGCCATCCAATATTGGAAACGTTTAAACCTTCTACACTCGGTTATGTCTAGTTTACTATCTCTAACATATTCTACCTACAAGTAGTAACTTCTATTTGAAAAATACATATAAAAAAACAAGAGAAAATAGTGTGTCAAACATTCGAAGTTTCAATCGGTGCCAAACCCTTTACACTTGAGCCAAGCATGTCCAAATCATGTATAGATTGTAGCTAATGAACTATGTGGCCAAGACAAATAGTACCATGTTGCTGAGACACACAAATTTCTTAAATATCTCTTTTTATGTCTTGAAAAACCAAAGCGACTTTAGGGTCTCCTCCAATTTCCTGTGTACTCATGAATGCCTTGGCCATAACACATTTAAGCGTCCAATATGTATGCATAGTCTGGTGAAATAGAGACAGTATACCTCTTTTTTTACCAGGGTCTTTAAGGAAATCCATTGCTTCCTTCTGGATTTCTCCTTCCTCTTTGGTGTTACAGTCTCTCTCCCATCCAGTGATAAGATTCTGAACCTGCGGAGGAGTACCAGCAGAATAGGCATCAAAGAGGTTTTCCATGACCCCTTTACTTGATTTTCTTCCTCTCTTACTAGGTCCCACAGTAGACTTGGTCTGTTACTATTTCCCCTTATCCTTGGCCTCTTTCTTATTCATTTTTCCTTTAACCATATTTCTATACCAAAGCGCGAACCATTGAGACCATTGACAATGTTGTATCAAATCCTTGGCCATTAGTTGAGAAACACCTGTAGATAATTTATAGAGGCCTATGTAACACAACAGAAATTCAATAATTGTTTCATGAAAACAATAGTGAAAAATACCCACACTACCGAGTGTAACATCCTGGCAGTCAATAAAGTAATAGTCGTCCACGTTATCCCTTCTCAAGGTGGTGGAATTGTAAGCATTATTCTGATAAGAATTGGACTGAATGGAAAGAAATCGATGCTTTAACTCCAACAGACGAAGATAAAAATTGAAGTAGCTCGGCATCCAGAGGTTATAGACCCACAAATAATGAGGACAAGATTTCGACCTAGTTAGCCAGATGCCCCTATAAATCATCGTGTTATCTCTATAACCAGAGTTTGAACTATTAAGAATATAATGAAACCTTGGGACATAGAGATTCACCCACAACCCCAACAGAGAGTTGGCCACATGAGAAAATAAATAAGGGAAAGTGGGACCAAAGACAAAATTGCATTCAATAGCATTAAGAGGGTAGTCGTCTTTAGCCATGCACTCTAACTCCTAGTTCTGAGACTCTAAAGCTTGCGCCGTATCATTACATAAAATGTTCAAGCTACATGAATACTAAAGACCAAACTTGTAGGGTGATTGAAGTGTTGGATTAACAACATAGGTCCTTGGGACAAGAACCACAGAAACAATATACAAATGACTTAAAAAAAGAGGAAGAAAATCAAATAAACCCAAATCCCCTTGATTCAAGGGTATGAAGACATAATAATCACAATTCGAGGAATAAATGTAAAAATAATTTGAAAAATTACTGTTATATTGAGTGCCTTGAAAGCCCCCAGAGATTTGACAACCTCCATCTAAAACCTGACAATAAACTATAGAATTCCAATTGAACAAGAACAGAAACATCTCATTACAGAGAATTTTTGTGTAATAGACTAAAAGAGTGATTAAGCATAGGTCGACATCCATACTAAGGAGATACACCACATACCAGATGCCTGGAAGAGGGCATAGAGCTGCAAGCTTATTTCGTACTGCACCTTCACCTCCTTCAGAATTCAACCGGAAAACGATGCCTCCATCCCTTACAACTACTTTCACAAACCCCTTCATGCACTAATGTTGTTTCCCAAACTTCTCTGACACGGTGAGTTGGCCTCCTCCATAATTTTTGGCAGTCATTATAACCTGTGTGTGATGGTACTTCCCCTTCAGATGTCTGTCATCATTATCCTCGAGTTTCTCTGTGGTACACACCACAGCGTGCCACCTCATGCCTCCCTTCTCCCGGGTGGCAGATTTTAGAATCTCTAATACATTCCTTTCCTACTTTTATTAAAATAATTTTATTTATAAAAAATTACTAATTTTTAGGATTTTGTAGTTTTTTCTTAATTTTCTTGATTTTTTTTTATTTACAAATAACTTTTATAATTAAAAACTATTATGATAATTACTTATTAGTTTTTAGAATCTTGTATTTTGTTCCTAATTTTGTTAATATGGTTTTAACTAGCAATTGCACCATATGTTGCAAAGGAAACGCTGTAAAGAAATAACAAAGGAAATAGTAGTATAGAGTAAGTTGAGTTTTAAGGTGGTGAAGGTGTTGGAGCTTAAGAATATGCATCATTTTGTGAAGGCTTTGGTAGCTAGATGCATATAGAGGCTCATATCAAATAAGGGTCTATGAATCTAAGTTATCCTCTAAAAGTAAAACGAACCTAATTCATTAGAAGACCTTCCAAGAATACTCATAATATAATTTGTTGATATGTTGGAAGGCCATTGTCGGGTTGGAAATGGAAAAGATTATAAAGTGCTTGAAAACAACTATAACTTAGATTATACAACCTCCCTAGAATCCTATTGGTTGCTTCCGGTACATACAATACAACACTATCTAACTTATTCCCAATGGTATACCGATGATATTTGGACACTGCATTGACCCTAACACAATATGAAACTTAGTTTTTATAGATAGCTTTACTTACGATTCAATAAAAGATACAAGAAAGTATGTAGAAAAGGCTATTGTATATTGATGTTACTGTCAAGATAAGGTCTTTCTACAAAAGGAATTAAGTCATCCATAAACAACTGTTAATAAATGCAAATAGGGAGAGATGGATGGGAATAAAATCCACACTCTTAGTCCGTATCACCAATTTCTGTCCACGTTCAAGAATAGAGTACTCGTCAAGGGGCATTTGAGTCAAATATTATATTATAAATTCCACTGCTGAATGTAACAACGTCGTGAAATATACTTACAATGATGGAAAGTGGAGAAGCATACATAATCACGGTGACGATCATTCCCGAAGTCCCTACCAGCATTTTTCTACTCTTATGATCATGAAGAGAAAGCTGAGAAACTATTAGGCAAACACCATCATCATACCGAGGAGTATTTTCCCCATTGCTAACTAAACAACAAACAATTAATTCAATATATTCAAGTCAGTCTTCGTTTCAGCTATTTTTTATATGTTACTTATCAACTAGATAATGAGAAAAGAAAAAAATATATTAATGAAGTTTTAACTAAGTTAAGATAACATTATTTCTTACTATTATTTCTTAGCAATTGCACCATATGTTGCAAAAGAAATGCCATAAGGAAATAGCATAGGAAAGAGTAGCCTAGAAGAAATAAGTTGTTGCAGAGAAGGAGCCATTGTGAAGGAATGAAAAGAAAATTTTTCTTACATGGAAGCAGGTCAAGGAGGTTTCAAAGATATTGATTATAAGAGTTATCGACCAGAAATTTTTTTTATAGATATTGAAATAGGCAATTGTGGGTGAAAACATATATGTAAACCAACATAATGAAATAAGTTTTTGCAGATAAGGAGCCATCGTGAAGGAATGAAAGGCATATTTTCTTCCATGGAAGTAGGTCGTGGAGGTTTCAAAGATATTGATTATAAGAGTTATCAACCAGAAAATTTTGTTATAGATATTGAAATAGGTAATTGTGGGTGAAAACATATATGTAAACCAACATAATCTGTTCACATATATGTTATAGATATTGAAATAGAAAATTGGGGTGAAAATCCTTTGTTGATTAATAATCCTCCGAAACAAGCATGAAATGAGCATGTAACTCAAATAAGATATTTTAAATACATTCAAGTACAATCTATCTAGCATAGATATAAATAAAGATAATTTTTATTAGCAAAAAATAGAGTTTATTCCAAGTTCACCTACATATCTCGCCAATTGCATGCTTGTCATAAATTGTATATGAATAACAATAGTCTTGGTATACAAGAAAGTGAATGTATATGTAGACCAACATAATATTTTCACATATATAAAAATTTTGTTATAGATATTGAAATAGAAAATTGGGGTGAAAATCCATTGGTGATTAATAATCCTCTGAAACAAGCATGAAATGAGCATGTAACTCAAATAAGATATTTTAAATACATTGAAGTACCATCTATGTAGCATAGATATAAATAAAGATAATTTTTATTAGCAAAAATAGATTTTACTCCAAGTTCATCTACACATCTCGCCAATTGCATGCTTGTCATAAATTGTATATGAAGAACAATAGTCTTGGTATACAAGAAAGTGAATGTAATTTTAATATGGAGACATTTTTGGAAAGAGATATTGTTATTCATGTTATGGTTTATTTTCTTAACTCCAAACTTGGTTTAGTCTCTCTATATACATAAGAAAAAAAAATACAAAGTAATTTCACAAATTTAAGTTATAGTTTTATACTTTATAATTACAAATCTAGTTTCTTATTAAAATATTTTACACACATCTATTCATTGAAATAAATTATATTGTGAATATATTTTATCCTATTATTTGATTACAAAATTATTGTACTCCCTACTAAGTAAAACAACTTTATTAATAAAGAATTGAATGCCAAATTGAAAGATTACTCAAGCAATAACTACTATAATATATAGAACTAATTTTTTGACGTATAAATTATTTGTTTTATATGTCATTCAATTTTCATTACCTATTATCTTCAAACCCCATGGGGAGGTGTTGAACATGGGAGTCAAATTTAGGTAAATAAGCATTCACATTGTCAACTTGGACCCCAAAAAAAATTATAATCCTAAAATATATAATCATCTTTTTAAATATATAATTGAGTTTCATTTATTAAAAAAAAAAGACAATATTAAGAACCTCTGAAAATTATAAAAGGTAATTGACATGGAAATAAAAAAATATCCTCATGACAACATACAAATGTTAATTTTAAATTAATCATCAAAAAAATAAAAAGGGATAATAGATTTACAAGTTATATCATTAAAAAAAGTTCACTTTCACAATCAAATTTCAAAACTATAACAAAACATATTACTAATAATGGGTGGTGCAGATGTCATCAACATGGCATTTATGTATGTTAATCTAAAATATATTTCTTTCAATATAACTAACATTATTATAATCTTTATATTATAATTAAATATTTAAAAATTTGTTTCTTATATCAACATTATATTAACAATAATAATAAGAGTATACTAAAAAGATAGGGAGTTGGTTCATATTTCAGGGAAGTTGATTTTATTCTTAATGCTAGTCAAAACCAGAAAGTAATTTTAGTTTTTATTTTTTAGATAAAGATGGACCATTTTCTTGCAGTATTTTATAATTTTTTTATTTTCTTGCTCTTCTTTGCACCAAAAAACTCTTTAAAAACAAATGTAATAATACTTTTAATATTACTAGTGTGTTGCGAGATTTCATCTTCATGTATTCCCTAAAGATTTTGGCATATTTGTCAATATTTGCTTTTGGAATCCTCTTGCCATCTACATTTTTTTATCTTATTTTTTGCAATATTTATGTAACCATAGCCATACAAGCAATGAAAAGGCTCAATTTTATGAAAAAAATACTATAAAATATATTTCTTTTAATATATCTTAAAAATTTATAATAAAAATAAATTAAATAACTAAATATTTAATCATAACCATAAAATTCAATAAGTGAGTAAATTTTATGAAAATAATACTATAAAATATATTTCTTTTAATATATCTTAAAAATTTATAATAAAAATAAATTTAATAACTAACATTCTTATAATCTTTGTATTATAATTAAATATTTAAAAATTTGATTCTTCTATCAATATTATATTAATAGTAAAACAATTTTTTTTAATAAATTAATATTATGATATTAGATTTTTTAAAATACTCACAAATAATTACTTAAATATATTTTATTAAAATTTTAAAATAAATTAATATTTAGATGTATTTTTTTATATTTAATATTTTTATAAATATTATTTTTTCTGATGAGAAATTATTCTCAAATATTTTTATAATAATAATAATTATAATTTTTGAAAATTTATTTTCTTATAAAAAATAATGATAATTCTTAATAAAATGATACCATTAATAATTTATATTAGGAATAGTAATGTTTAATAATTATTTTTGAATTTAATTTTTAATAATATTTTAAATTTATATTTAATAATAATTTTAATAATATTTATATATTTTTAGATTTGTTGGCCAAACATTATCAGAATAATATAAAAGATTATTATTAATATTCAAATATAAACATTACTATTAATATTTTATTAACAATGATTCAGCATAATCAATTTAAAAAGACATCACTGGTTATGATTTTGAGTTTGACGATAGTTGGTTTTTTTCAATGGTTTTTCCATCTGTCATTTAAAAAATTTAAAACGATGGTTTTTCTATTGCATTTAAAATCTTAAAACGATGGTTGTGTACTATTTCAGCACCCAATCTCAGGACGCAAAATCTGAACACAAGGTCAAAATCTCTTGCTGCCCTATAAGTTTATTTGCTCAAAACCACTCTCGTAACGGTGCGATACTCTGACATGGTAAGACCAAATCGTTGCAAGGGTTATGGCCAGAGTAATTCTAATTCAAACGAAGCGGTCAAATTGTGTAACGTTAAAGAAAATACAAATTCCGAGTTACTTGTACATTGATTCCATTACACATGACTGTTCTGGGCGCACTTCATTCGCGATGGCAGATGTTAATCTCTTGAAACAGAAATCGGAAACTCTACCTGCTCTATGTGGAATTCAGCAGAGAAGAGATCCCCACATTGACATTATTTTGGAGGAGCTACTTTATCCGAGTGTTTGTTGGATCTGAACGATCTATCGTCTCTAGACTGCCATCTTCTTTCCTCTCCATCGGACTGTCTAACCTATTTTGGGCTAGAAGAATTCAACACGAAATTGGCATTGGCGGCAAACTCCAATGAGTTTGAATATATGGGTTCTGATCAAAGCCTTATGCAAAGCATTAACAACTTTATGGTCTCGATGATCAAATAACGGACCAAAATATAATTAATGAACTTGATTGTTTACAGAAATCAGAATTACAAAAAAAAAAAAAAAATCAATGAGAAACTATAAATCAATGTTATTAAATGCTCAAATACATACAGTACTTTCGGAATTGCTAGCCGCCTCATCAGCGGGCTTGTTAGCGGCAGATGATCTTGACGGATTTAACATTATCGAGAACCTCCAACCGCAGGAAACACAGGTTTATTTTGACCTTGCAGCCAGGAGACTTGGGTTCGCCTGCATCGCTGCCGCCATGGCCGTCGAAGACTCCATAGAACCCCATCGGCTTCCATTGTCAATGCAGATCTGTGCCTGTGTCAAATTTTCATCTCGTCAAAAAATTCATTATTTTTAAAACTGTTTTTTTATATAACTGATTCATAATAACGAATCAACCGTATTTAATCGGAAGGCAGAGAATGTTTCAATCGTCTCACACTAAAATCAATGATACATAATAATACACCTGTCAATTAGCAAAGTTGTTTTCAAATAAATACGCTTTACAACGTAACTAGCAATTGCACCATATGTTGCAAAGGAAACACTGTAAAGCAGTAACATAGGAAATAGTAGTATAGAGGAAAAAATATGTGATATGTTATCTGATTTAATCGAATATTTAACTTATAACTTATAAATATGAATTATTTTTTTAAAAGAAATTATAGGTTTGGAGAATTGTTTGGATAAAAAATTGGTTTTTGAAGTAATTAAAGCAATAATTCCTTGGGTTAGAGCCATTCATCTGGTCTATTTCCCATTTTCTGTAAATGTTTTAGAAGCTCATTATTTTTAAAACTTATTTAATAAAAAAATATGATGGAATTTAAATTAATTGCAAATTTCTAAATATTTTAGAAAATTGATTTATAATATTTTTAGAAGTTCATTATTTTTAAAATTGTTTTCTTATTTAATAAAACAATATTTAATAAAACAAATACGATGCACCTGATAAATGGAATGAATCTAAATTAATTGTAAATTTTTAAATATTTTAGAAAATTGATTTATAATGTTTAAATAACTAGAATGAATCTAAATTAATTGCAAATCTCTAAATATTTTAAAAAGTTGATTTATAATGTTTAAATAACGGAGTTTATAAAATTTCAAATTTAAATATTCTGAAAATCTAATAAAAGAAAGTCACGTTCATCACGTACTCGTGGATCTCAAATGCCAGTTGAGAGAATATTCATTCATCATATTACGATGCTTCAATTAATCAATAGAAATTAACATTTTGTCTGTTATTAAATACTCACATTCCTCACGTACTCGCGGATCTCACTGCCGAGACAAAATGTTTCAGTGCGCAGTAGTCATCGATGCAGTTTACATTAAATATTTTTAGATTTGTCGGCCAATTATCAGAATAATATAAAATATTATTATTAATATTCAAATATAAATATTACTATTAATATTTTATTAACAATGATTTGGCATAATCAATTTAAAAAGACATCACTGGTTATGATTTTGATTTTGATGATAGTTGGTTTTCTTCAATGGTTTTTCCATCTGGCATTTAAAAAATTTAAAACGATGGTTTTTCTATTGCATTTAAAATCTTAACACGATGGTTGAGTACTATCTCAGCACCCAATCTCAGCACGCAAAATCTGAACACAAGGTCAAAATCTCCTGCTGCCCTATAAGTTCATTTGCTCAAAACCACTCTCGTAAAAACTACGGCGGTGCGATACTCTGACATGGTAAGACCAAATCGTTGCAAGGGTTATGGCCGGAGTAATTCTAATTCAAACGAAGCGGTCAAATTGTGTAACGTTAAAGAAAATACAAATTCCGAGTTACTTGTACATTGATTCCATTACACATGACTGTTTAGGGCGTACTTCAATCGTGATGGAAGATGTTAATCTCTTGAAACAGAAATCAGAAACTCTACCTGCTCTATGTGGAATTCAGCAGACAAGAGATCCCCACATTCACATTATTTTGGAGGAGCTACTTTATCCGAGTGTTTGTTGGATCTGAACGATCTATCGTCTCTGGACTGCAATCTTCTCTCCTCTCCATCAGACGGTCTAACCTATTTTGGGCTAGAAGAGTTCAACACGAAATCGGCATTGGCAGCAGACTCCAATGAGTTTGAATATATGGGTTCTGATCAAAGCCTTATGCAGAGCATTAACAACTTTATGGTCTCGATGATCAAATAACGGACCAAAATATGATTAATGAAGTTGATTGTTTACAGAAAAAAAAAAAATTTAAAAATCAATGAGAAACTATAAATCAATGTTATTAAATGCTCAAATACATACAGTACTTTCGGAATTGCTAGCCGCCTCATCAGCGGGCTTGTTAGCGGTAGATGATCTCGACGGATTTAACATTATCGAGAACCTCCAACAGCAGGAAACGCAGGTTTCTTTTGACCTTGCAACCAGGAGACTTGGGTTCGCCTGCATCGCTGCTGCCATGGCCATCGAAGACTCCATAGAACCCCATCGGCTTCCATTGTCAATGCAGATCTGTGCCTGTGTCAAATTTTCATCTCGTCTACATATTCATTATTTTTAAAACTGTTATAAACTGTTTTTTTATATAACTGATTCATAATAACGAATCAACCGTATTTAATCGGAAGGCAGAGAATGTTTCAATCATCTCACACTAAAATCAATGATACATAATAATACACCTGTCAATTAGCAAAGTTGTTTTCAAATAAATACGCTTTATAGCGTAATTATATATACATACTAATTTTTAGGATAGCTTTTCTTTTTTAACTTTTTTAAAGAAATCATTTATTTAGATTTTAGTAATTAATAACTATTATGATAATTACTTACTGATTTTTACAATTTCTTGACCATTTTTTTCCTAATTTTAGTAAGAAAGTTTTAGGACCTCATGAGAATTTTTTGAATTTGTTTTATTTACACAATTTTTATAATTAATAATTATTATGATAATTAGTTATTATACTTTACACATGCTTGTCAGAATGCATAATTACATACAGCTTGAATGGACCTAATGGTTAAGAGTATTTGTTTCTTCCTAAGAGGTCACATATTGAAAACCAAACCGAGGTAGAATATCTTTGTGTTGGTAGCTAGTAGACCTAATAATAAGGAGGACGTGTTCTGAGAACCAAAGGGGGTATCTATGCATTGGTTGTTGGTAGACCTAATGATAAGGAGGACATGTTGTGAGAACCAAAGGTTGTGAATTACTGAAATTGGTTATAGATTTCCTTCATATTTTATATCAGTTAATGAAAATATTACTTTTAACATATTACTCATATTAATTTTAACATATTATTTTTTTTTTTTTTCAAAAGTTGTAAAATATTAATTTTTATATATTTAGAAACACTGAAAGTTGCAAAATTTATTTTTACATATTTACAAACAAATATTTGTTCAAGATCCTCAACATAAATGGATGAGTGCTTTTTTTGGATTGTTAATTGGCTTTTTAACACAACACTTTCAAACAACACAAGTTTCAAAATTCGTATTTATTTGAGTCTTTTAAAAAAAAAAATTTATAATATTGGAAAGTTGGCGGTGGGTGTCTTGTCCCACAAACAAGGGATTCTCATAGAATAATTTGTTGTTAGGCTTGGCCAAGAGCTCAAAATTAGATAATAATAATAATAATAATAACAACAATAATAATAATAATAATAATAATTAATAAAATACCTAAATTTGCCAATAAGTAAAACATAAATTGACTATATTCTAAACCTTAACACTAACATGAATAAATTAGTTTTAGTTTAATATAGCTATATTTATAGCAAACTTCATGTACAAGCTACTATGTAGCATTTCTTGATTATTTTTTTTTCATTTCCACCTTAATTATAAAATAATAATTCAAAATCAATTTTCTACATTTTGTATTGATAAATTGGTTATATATTTTTAAAATATTACTTTTAATATGTTATTTATTTTTATTTGAAATATTTGGAATTTAATTGTATATAAAATTTGAGGCATTTTTTTTCAAGCGTTGTAAAATATTATTTTCAACATAAATGGGTATGTATATGTTTTGGACTGTTAGTTTGTTTTTTAAAACATAATATTGAAAAAACACAAGTCTCAAAATTGTTATTTTCTTTAGTATTTTAAAAAATTAAAATTATAGTAATGGAAAGTTAGATGATATAATATATATTAGCTATAAATAATTCTAAATAATATTTAAAAATAATGAAATTTAATTTTTAATGTCAATCTCTTTCAATTAAAAATAATTAAATTTCCATCTCCATTTGAACAAAACACTACTAAAAATTTAAATTTATAGAGCTTCATTGCAAAAAGAAGGTTGTTCACCAAAAAAACATAATTTTAGCACAACATTTTTATTTTGATATATATATTTTCATAATTTTCCAATTATCACCTGATGGTTTCTAGGAATCCAAACTCCAGTTTAACAATATTTAAACTAAGTGGAAGGTACGAGTTACTAAGTAGCACTTCTTTTATATATATATTTATTATTATTATTATTATTATTATTATTATTATTATTTTATTTTTTATTTTTTATTTTTTTTTGCACTTCCGTGTCTCGACCCATTATGTGCAATTTGATAGTTTATTTTAAAGTTTTAATTATGATGAATCGAGTATACACTCAAAATGTGTTAATTTCATGGTTGGTCTTTAAGTTTTCATTACAATGAGTGGAGTTGATTTTAAATTTTTGTTGCAATGTGTCAAGTTTAAATTTTAAAATTGCTATACACTTAATATTTAAAATATAAATTAGTGTTGGTATTTCTAGTCATAAAATTTTCCATAAAGTCATGCTTAAAATCATTTGAAAACTTAAGTTTTTTGTTGTCATAATTTTTTATTTTAATTTCATGGTTCAAGATTTTAATTCTTTTCTAAGTCATTATATTTTATCATTAATGATATGCTTGAATACAGTTATAAGTACTTTTTATTTAGCACTATCACTATTTTTTTTGTAATTTTAAGGTTTTTCAAAAACGTGACATTTATATCTAATGTGATGCATAAAAATGGTTGGAATTTTCAGATTTTTCAAAGATGTGATATTTTATCTTTCAGTTGGAACTTTAAAGTTTTTAGAGCCACTTTTGCACCAAAAAAGTTGTATTTCCAATTCTAAAAAATGTTTACATCAAAAAAACAAATTCCAATATTTATTACTTTTTCATTTTGAACATTTTTTTTCATTTTTTTTTTTTTTTTTCCTATTTTTAAAGTAATATTTTATTTTTTTCATGTTTTTTAAGAGTTTTTTTTACTAAATTTTTAGTATTGAGATAACAGTTCTGTTTTTATCAATGACTTCATTTTAATTGAAGTTGAATTCAGTATAAATATTTTTATACAGAACTTTCTATTAATATTGTAATTATATATTTTTCATTTGTTTAAGTATTTGTTTATATTTATTTTGATCTAGATGGGGTTGTTATATTTATATAACATTGATAAGAATTATATATAGAGAGAAAAAGAGTTCATAATGTTCATTAAATTAATTTTTTTACAAAAATTAATTGATATATTTTAAAGTTTCTATATTTTAAAATATTTATTTCTAAATATTCATAATAGGTTAAAAAAATATATATTATTATAATATGGAAATAAATATTTTTGGTAATTTTTTTAATAATATTATTTTATTATTGAAATTAATTATAACAAAAAATAATTTAATATTTTAAATTAGATTCAATATTTTAATTTGGAGTTAATGAACTTTGTATAGTTTCTAATTTCTTTTTTATTTTATTTCTTTATTATTTTTATAATAATTGTAATATTCTCAATGGGGTCATGAGTGGCATAATTACATATAGGAATGATGCAAGGGCATGAGGCTTAGAGACAAAAGGCTTCATTAATTATTCCAAAAATCCAAAAAAATGTTCCAAGAAAAGGTGTTGGTACCCTTAGCTGTCAAATTTCAGTTTTACTAGATAACGGTTGAACTAGTATCTAGGAAGATTTAACAGTTTTAGATCAGATTCAGTAAATTTAGTCTTCAGTTGATAGAATTTAGGAAGATATCATGTAATTAGGATTTTTATAATTTTAGAGAATTCGATCCTTAAGAGGAGGTCGATTTTTATGTAAAAGAACTATAAATTGTAACCTCTGAAGAGGAGAAATTTGAGATTGGCTGTAGAAGAATGAGTTGTGAGGGTTTGACCTCTGATTTAAATAAAATTACAGTTTTTATGTATCTATGTTATACTTGGAAATTTCCCAGAGGGTTTCACCTTCGAAAAAACCACTTGATATATATGTTTTATGTGTAGAAATTGAGAGCGATTTGTTTCTGTGTGAAGGAGGGTCTGAATTTTATTAAATTCTGTTTAAAAGGTTTGGAGGAAATCGAGGGACTCTGGTTCTTTTTTTGAGAGTGCAGTGGTAATATATCTACCTTTACTGAGTTGCAATGGAAAAAATGAGGTTTCCAAAATAATTTGGAGTCAAAAAAACAAATGGTGGAAAAATCGTGTTTGAATGCGATTTAAAACAAATTTGAAGAACAAGCGGTTTTGAGAAAAACCAGTTACTGTTGTCGCACCGCTTTTGGATGGTCAGCAGTTTTATTTGTTTTGAACGTGATCAAATTAGAATTTGACATGTCACTGGCACAAAACCATCCATTTCGCGTTTCTTTTGGGAGATAAAGCTCTAGCGTCGAATGAACGCAATATCCGTCTGATCGTGATCGACGGAGATCCGACGGTGTTCGCGTCAGGAGTTACACGGCATTTAATGAAAGGTATGGACCCGATGTTTTATGCAATGAAACTTTATTAAGCTTTGAAATCCGGTTATATGTGGGGCTGAAAGGCTTTAAACATTGTTTAAATCACACCATAATATTACATCGCCGATGGTTTAAATATTCATTTACAAATGTATTTAAACGTTGATTTTGACGGGTTTAACGTGTGCTCTGAAGGTTTGAACATTGTTTCAAAAAAGTTTTATTAAAGAATTTTAAAGTTTGGGACCCACTCCCGAAAGGGTTTCATTATTTTGAAAGTAAATTATACATTGTCGAATGTTTTAAGCATGGTTTAAGTGTATCAAAGGTATAAGGGACTGAAAGCTTTAAAACCTTGGTTTAAGTGGTATTATTATGTTTCGAAATGTATAAAAGGAGTTTTGCTTCTGACTGTCTTTTTATTAATTATATCAACAGAATTAATAAAATTTGATGACTGAGAGTGAAAAGGGAGATCAGGATCAGATTCCTCATGAGTTAGAAAACATTGTAACCAAGTTGGAACAGCTCTCCTTAATGCCTGCACCCACACTGCCATCATTTGTGGTATCAAAGCAATCTTCAAAGCATTTTTTAGATACTAATCAAGCTTCCAAAAGTCAGAAAAAGAAATCCAGCATGGTTGTTAGAATTGGTAGAGGTGGTGCTGGTAGAAGAAGAGGTAGAGAAGTTGAAAATGCAGAAGTACTAAAGACTATGTAGCAAATTCAAGCCAGATTGGGAGCAATAGAAGCAGGAAAACACAGAGATCCTGAAGATTTTAGTGAACCTAAATCTGAAGAGGAAGAAGAAAATTTTGAGCTTACTCCTGATATGAGATTATTTAAATCAGTTTTAGGCTCTACATCCAACCATAGAATTGAAGTTTCAGCTTTTGCAGGAGGATTGAATCCAAAAGAGTTGATAGACTGGATCAATGAAATGAATAAATGATTTAATTATGAAGATATGGGTGAAGAAAATAGAGTTAAGTTTGTTGTCACAAGGTTGAAAGGACATGCAACACTTTGGTGGGATGGAGTGCAAGCAGAGAGAAGGAGAGTTGCTAAGAAGCCAATCAAGAAACAGAACAGAATGGTGGCAAAGATGAGAGGTAATTTTTTTCCTAGTGATTATCAGCTTTCATTATTTAGACAAATGCAGAATCTTAGACAAAGATTAATGACAGTAAAATAATACACATAATAATTTTACAAAGTGAGCTTAAGAGCAGGACAAATTCAAGATACAACAGAGAATATTTCTAGGTACATAAATGGTCTCATAATGGAGATTGAATATGAGATAAGTATATTGTCTCCTAAAACAGTAGAAGAGGCTTTCCATATGGCCTTAGAAGCTGAAGAAAAACTCCTATGAAAGAAATCTGCTAAAGGAAGAGGTACTTTCCGAGGAAGAGGAAGTCAAGGTGGTAGAGGAAGATCTACAATACCAAGATATGGAGCTAGCAGTAGCTCACCTCAGTATGCACCCACAGAAGGTGATACAGGTGGCACAAAGAGTTCTTATAGAGGAAGAGGAGGTAGAAACAGAGCAATAGAAGTTAGAAGTTACATATGTAAAAAATTAGGACATAGAGCCTATGAATGTCCAGAGAAAGATAATGTGGGGAAAAATGAGAGAAATGCAATTATTGCTCAGACTAGAGAAGAATCAGCAAAATTTCCTAAAAGAGAGAAAGAAATTGTGCCAGAGAAAGGAGAATCTTTGGTGGTTAACAAGGTTTTGTTAAAACAAAAAAAGGAGGTTGTTGAACCAACACAGAGAAATACTTTGTTCAGAAGTGTGTGCAAGTTGCAGGGAAATGCTATTAATTGGTCATGGATAGTGGCAGTACAGATAATTTGGTCTCTATAGAGGTGATAGAGAAGTTGAAATTGAAGACAAGGGAAAATCCAACACCCTACAAGGTGTCATGGCTTCAGAAGGGACATCAACTGATAGTGAAAGAATAATGTGAAATAGAATTGCAAATGGGTAGTTACAAAGATAAAATTATGTGTGATGTGATGCCTATGGATGTGTGTCACATATTGTTGGGTAGACCTTGGCAGTATGACAGAGCAGTAGTATATGATGGAAAGAGAAACACTTACAAGTTTTTCAAAGATGGTATGAATCAAACATTGTTACCTATGGAAGAAGAAGATGCATCAAGTAAAAAGTCGGATCCTAGGCTTTATTGTTGAGTGGAAAATAATACTTGCAGCAAATTGAAGATGATGAGGTAAATTTTGCTTTAGTTTTCAAACCTAAGGTAGTATTTAATTCTACTCAAATTTCTGATTTGCTAATTGAAATTCAAGAAATGCTGGAGAGTTATTGTGATATTATTGTGGATGATTTTCCTAATGAATTACCACCTGTGAGAAGAATCAGCCATCATATATATTTGATTCCAGGATCAAATTTTCCTAACAAAGCAGCTTACAGAATGACTCCTATAGACAATGAAGAAATCAGAAAGCAAGTGCAGGAATTGGTTGAGAAAGGTTTGATCAGAGAAAGTTTGAGTCCTTGTGTAGTACCTATAGTGTTAAGTCCGAAGAAAGATGGAGGTTGGAAAATGTGCACTGATTCAAGAGCAATCAACAAAATAACAATCAGGTATAGATTTCCTTTGCCTAGAATTGAAGATTTTATGGACTGTTTGAGTGGAGCAAGATATTTTTCAAAACTAGACTTGAAAAGTGGGTATCATCAAATTAGGATAAGGGAAGGTGATGAATGTAAAATAGCCTTCAAAACAAATGAGGGATTGTATGAATGGATGGTAATGTCATTTGGTTTATAAAATTCACCTAGCACCTTTATGAGGCTTATTAATGAAGTATTAAAGGAATTTATTGGTAAATTTGCAATAGTATATCTGGATGATATATTAATTTATAGACAAACAAAGGAAGAACACCTAACACATCTTAATTATGTCTTAAGGAAGCTACATCAAGAGAAATTATTGATAAATTTAAAGAAGTGTTCATTCATGAAAGAAGAATTGGTATATCTGGGTTTTGTTGTTTCTACTGAAGGATTAAAAATGGATCCAGAGAAAATAAAGGCAATTGTGGAGTGGCCTTCACCAAAGAGTGTTTTTGAGGTAAGAATTTTTCATGGACTTACTAGTTTTTATAGAAAATTCATAAGGAATTTTAGTAAGATCAATGCACCTATCATTGAAACCATAAATAAGGAAAAACAACCATTCAAATGGACTACTGAAACTGAAAAGAATTTTCAATTTTTGAAGAAAAAGATAACTGAGAAACCTGTCTTAGTTTTGGCTGATTTTACTAAACCATTTCAAGGGAAATGTGATGCTAGTGGAGAAGCTATTGGAGCTATATTAAGTCAAGAAGATAGGCTTGTAGCAAATTTCAGTGAGAATCTGAATGAGACAAGAAGAAAGTACTCTTCTTATAACAAGGAATTTTATGCAATTGTAGAGTCATTGAAGAAGTGGAGACATTATTTAATGTCTAAATAATTTGTGCTATATTTAGATAATCATGCTTTACAGTATATTATGAAACAGCCTAAATTGAATCAAAAACATGAAAAATGGGTTGAATACCTTCAAATTTTTAACTTTGTATTGAAGCATATAAGTGGTGAAGCAAACAAGGTAGTTGATGCCTTGAGTAGAAAAAGCATTCTTGTTCAAGAAAGTCAAATTGAAGTGGTAGGTTTTGATTTTACTAAAGAACTCTATAAAACATATTTAGATTTCAAAGAAGCATTTGAAGCATGTTGTAATCCTGTTTTTATGGACAGAAGTTAGTGGTTAGATTATTTCTAGCAAGAGGGTTTATTGTTCAAAAGAAATCAGTTGTGCATACCAAATTGTTCTATGAGAGAAAATTTAAACAGGGAGAAACATAGTGGTGGAATTGCTGGACATTTTGGTGTTGATAAGACTTATGAGAAACTAAGTCATTTTTAATTTTTGCCAAAGATGAGATATCAAGTGGAAAAGTATGTGAAGAATTGTAAAATTTGTCAATATGTAAAACGGAAAAGTCAAAATGCAGGTTTGTACATTCAATTACCTATTCCAGACAGACCTTGGGATATGGTAACTATGGATTTTGTTTTAGGATTGCCTAAGACACAGAGAGGGAATGATGCAATTTATGTTGTAGTTGACAAATTTTCAAAAATGACACATTTTATTCCATGTTATAAAACCAGTGAGGCTACTCATGTTGCCAAAAAAATTTCAAGGAAATTGTCAGATTACATGGGTTACCTAAAAGTGTTGTCTCTAATAGAGATACCATATTTGTTGGTCATTCATGGAGGAGATTTTGGAAGAATATTGATACTAAACTGAATTTCAGCTCAACTGATCATCCTCAGAATGATGGGAAGACTGAAGTAGTGAACAAAAGTTTGGGTAATCTTTCTAGAAGTCTTGCAGGAGAACATCCTAAACAATGGGATCATATTTTACCACAGGCAGAATATGCATATAATGATTCACCTAACAGAAGTACAGGACAGAGTCCATTCCATATATTTTATGGGATGCATCCAAGAGGAGTATCTGAATTGAGGAACTTGGGAAAAGCATAAATGAGAAGTGTTGAAGGAGAGGAGTTTGCTTCAGAAATACAAGCAATACATGAACAGGTAAAGAAGCAGCTACAAGATAGTAGCATCAAGTACAAGAATAGAGCAGATTTGAGCAAAAGAAAATTTAATTTTGAAGTTGTGATTTGGTTTTAGCACACTTGAGGAAAGAAAGATTTCCAAAGAGGCAGTATAACAAGTTAAAATTCAAAAAGATAGGACCATGCAGGATATTGAGAAAATTTTCTGCCAGTGCTTATGAAATTGAATTACCATCTAATATTGGAATATCTCCAATATTCAATGTTGCTGATTTGTACAGATATGAATATGGTGGCATAGATGATAGACTAGAAGACAAAGAACACATTGACTGGGTAAAACAGTTACCCACAGCAAAGACATTACAGCCAGAGAAGATCTTAGACAGAAAGGTGTTTAAGAAGACCAGAGGACAGGAGTATTTTCAATACTTGATCAAGTGGAGGGATCGACCAATTGAAGATGCTACATGGGTGACAGAAACCATGTTGCAGAAATTGGGCAGTTCTGTGGAGGAGCTCATGGAAAGGAGCCCATGAATATTTTTGTCCTCAGCAGTCTGATGCAGAGGCATGAGGCTTAGAGACAAATGGCTTCATTAATTATTCCAAAAATCCAAAAAAATGTTCCAAGCAAAGGTGTTGGTACCTTTAGCTATCAAATTTCAGTTTTACTAGATAAGGGTTGAACTAGTATCTAGGAAGATTTAACAGTTTTAGATCAGATTCAATAAATTTAGTCTTTAGTTGATAGAATTTAGGAAGATATTATGTAATTAGGATTTTTTCTAAATTTAGAGAATTCTATCCTCAAGAGGAGGTCGATTGTTATGTAAAAGAACTATAAATTGTAACCTCTGAAGAGGATAATTTTAGGATTGGCCATAAAAGAATGAATTGTGAGGGTTTGACCTCTGATTTAATAAAATTGCAGGGTTTATGTATCTGTGTTATACTTGGCAATTTCCAGGAGGGTTTCACCTTCGAAAAATCCACTTGATATATATGTTTTCTATGTAGAAATTGAGAGCGATTTGTTTCTGTGTGAAGGAGGTTCTGAATTTTATTAAATTCTATTTAAAGGGTTCGGAGGAAATCAAGGGACTCTGGTTCTTTGGTTGAGAGTGTAGTGGTAATAGATCTACCTTTATTGAGTTGCAGTGGAACAAAGGAGGGTTCCAATATAATTTGGAGTCAAACAAAGAAATGGTGGAAAAATCATGTTTGAATGCGATTTAAAACAAATTTGAAGAACACGCAGTTTTGAGAAAAACCACTTATTGCTGTCGTGCCACTTTTGGATGGTGAGCGGTTTTATTCATTTTGAACGCGATCAAATAAAAATTTTACACGTCACAATTTTGAAACCACCCATTTTGTGTTGATTTTGAGAGATAAATCTCGGGGGTCGAATGAACACAATATCTGTCCGATCATGATCGACAGATATCCAATGGTGTTCGCATCGGGAGTTACATGTCGTTTAATGAAAGGTATGGACCCGATGTTTTATGCAATGAAACTTTATTAAGGTTTGAAATCCGGATATATGTGGGGCTGAAAGGCTTGAAACATTGTTTAAACCGCACCATAATATTACATTTTCGAGTGTTTAAATATTCATTTCTGAAGGTATTTAAACATTGATTCTGAAGGGTTTAATGTGTGCTCTTAAGGTTTGAACATTATTTCAAAAATAGTTTTTTTAAAGAGTTTTAAAGTCCGGGACCCACTCCCGAAAGGGTTTGATTGTTTTAAAATTAAATTATAAATTTCCAAATGTTTTAAACATGGTTTAAGTGTATCAAAGGTATAAGGGACCGAAAAGTTTAAAACCTTGCTTTAAGTGGTATTATTATGTTTCAAAATGTATAAAAGGATTTTTGCTTCCGACTATCTTTTTATTAGTTCTATCAGCATAATTAATAAAATTTGATGACCGAGAGTGAAAAGGGAGATCAGGATCAGATTCCTCCTAAGTTAGAAAACATTGTAACCAAGTTTGAATAGCTCTCCTTAATGCCTGCACCCACACTACCATCAAGGAACTCCATTGTACAAATGTCAAGACTAAGGATTTTTTGGACTCTCTTTGATGAGCTCATGCTATGTGAGGTCATTACTCCCCAAAGTATAGATATGGTTTTCTGATGACTCGAAGGGATGGGGATCTAGGACTAGTGCTGAAAATATCTTGACACTGAAAATCCTAGCTTAAGACAAATTGTTATTTCGATGTATATTAAAGAACAAAGCTCCTACATGGGACAATTTACAAAAACGAAATAAACATGGTCCTGTTTGATGTACCTTGTCCCAGGACGCTGAAGAATCTATCAACCAATTATTTCTTAATTGTCGGTTCTCCACCAATGTGTGGGAAACTACTCTATCTCTCTTAGGCATAAGATCAACTTAGATAGGGGATCATTCCGAGGCAACTTGGAAAATATGGTGGACTGCAACATGCGATGAAAATATTAAAAACATTCCTATGATTATCTTTTCGGAGATTTGGTTAGCAAGAAAGAAATGCATCATCAAGGAAGTTTCTTCCTATTCTAATCTGATTGCTACAGAATGTTCTTCGACCTTCACTCTTCTCCCTGCCACCGATCCCCCTCAGAAAATTAGAAATATCAGTAGAAAAAATATCTGACATGATATCCCATGGGAATACTTTGATGGGGCTTCATATGCACATAATAGTTGTAGTTTTGGGTTGGTAACTCATATAAATGACAAAAAATCTCTAAAATATTTTGTGGGTATCGGTACAGGAACAAACAACTATGTTGATACTTTCTTTAAAATTCCTTTCATGCTAGCTCATTCACTTGGGGGTTGTTTCAGTTCAAATATTTGGTGAGTCCATGAAAATTACTAACTGGTTAATAATACTAGGAGATGTCAAAATCATGTTTTAATCCCTATGATTGAAGAAATTATCCTTTTAAAGATGTCATTTAATTTTATTACTATTTTTCATATCTACAAGGAACATAATTCAGCAACAAACCACCTATCTAAGTAGGGACTTTAGTAGGATATGGACATATGGCGCATAACTGAGACAGCCGACGGTACAATCTGTGTGTCAAACAACATGCCTTAAAATATATAATTTTTCTTTTCAATTTGTTTTGATTTTTTGTCTCTCACCAGGTTTTATCGGTGACTATGGTAAAAACTTTTTATCTGGTGTATCTGTTATTCTGAGACATTTCTATGAAACTGTGGTATATTTAGGGCCTTTTTCTCCTTTATTGGGGAGGCCTTTGGTATTATACATACATATGTTTTTGTGGCAATAACTTTGGCACAGTTTTGCACATGTTGTTTTTGGACTGGTTTCCCTTTTAAGTGATCTCACTACATTTTTTTAATGCTTAAATACATATGCTATGTAAATTTTTATTTCCTTAATAAAAGGCTAGATTTTTATTTTCGCAAAAAAAATTTAATACTTTAAATTAGATTTAATAATTTAATTTACGGTTAATGAATTTTTTTGTTTATAAACTTTTTTTTTCTTCTTACTAAACTTTATTTTTATTGTTACAATAAATAATAACTTTTATATTTATAGTTAAGATTTATTTATTTATTTTATAATAAAGTTTTTTAACCTTTTTTTTTGGTTATAAAAAGTTAATAAATAACTAAATTAAAATATTGCAATAGTAAAGTTGAATAGAAACTTTAAATTAATTTTCCAAGTAATTATAAATTAAAATATTACACAGATATTACGTTTCTTTATTTTCTTAATAAGAAATATTTATGGTCATGTTAATTGAAAAAAATATTAGTTAAATATTATTTATATTGCGGACAACATTATTGATAGTAAGCCTATGTTGAATTAATGAAAAACATTTTAATGTGAGAAAAAACAGATAATTTTTCATGGAAAATTAAAGATAAATGAGTTTTGTTTTTCTTTAAATTTGAATAATATTTTTCAAGTAAATTTATAATTAGACTGATAGGCTTTCTCTTTTGAAAGAGATGCAGTTTTTCATCGTCAACATTTTCAATGTCTCTCTGACACGTGTTCCCTAGCAGTATTAACCTGTGGCTGACAGTTGTTGCCTCACACCTCGTCGTGTGGTCTCATCTCTAGAATCCAGTTCACAGCTAGGAGTAGTGGCAGCAACGGCAGCGGCAACTTCTTTCTGAACCCCACGGAGGAAGAGCCTCCAGAAGTATCAGAAGATGACTACATGGGACTCACCAAGTTCGCGCGCGTGGAAACAGAGGTTGCCAGGGCGTGGAAGAAGGAGGTCGAGGTATACGAGCGGGACAAACACGTCTTCCCGTCCGCCATTGGCTTGGACGAAGACGAAACAGTTGTGAAAGACAAAGAAGAAGGCAATGAAATCTTCAGACTCGACAGTAAACAGGATGAAGGAGACTTCTTCACCGAGTTCGACAGGGCGGTTGCTCTGTGCAGGAAAGAACTCATAAATAGGGTGGGTCTTATGGAGTATTCCAAGTGCGCTTTCGCGGACGGCTTTAGGGAGATTTTCTTGGTCGTATGAGGTTCAGATTTGCACGCTGGAGGGCAAGATCTCATGAAGAGACTGTTTTTTTGCCGTAAATGAGACTTTATTATGGCAGAAGCGGCGGTTCTGGGGCCATTTGTTCCTGTTATGAGGTGGAATTAGTGGCCTTTAGTGATACGTGCACAATATGGGCTCTGGCAAAGATATTGCGGACAAAGCTCTGGAAATATTTAAAGGATTAGGTAGGGCGATTGCTCGAGACAGAGTATTGCGGGAAATGAAACGAGAGGCCGGGCAGAATGTTGAAAATAGCCGCAGGGCCAGTTAGAATGGGCAAAGAAATTGTTTTAGCTTGGGTAAAAGGCACAAATGTCGTTGCAGGTTTCGTTAGCGCTGTAAAAATGTTCTGGGTCGCAGGAAATGTGTAGGGGAAATGACAGATATATTTGCAGTTTGGTTTAAGATAAATATTTATAGTTTTGAAATGAATATTGCAAGGTTTCAGGTGAATATTTTAGGTTAGAGACGAATATTATAAGCAGGGATTGACAAAATTAGCGGTGTAGATTCTTAATGCTGAAGAAAATGCGCAGGAAAGAGGCTAGATGGATGCAGAGTAGGTGAAGGTGAATAATAAGCAGGATTTTGCAGATAAGATAAATATTTTGGCCAGGGTTCTTTATTCTTTAAGGGCTTAAGGTGATAGATGTCCAGCTCGGGCAGGGCAGATGGTCGCACTGGAACACCTCGTGACGTCTTCCCGATGCCTCGTGACTCTTCCTTCTCATGCGCATCAGACAGTGGTAAGGATAAGTGCAAGGAGAGGGATGCTTTTACGAGAAGGCTGTCTAGTTCCATTTCTTTGGATGGAGTGGCACTGGCGAGCAAGCGGCGGCCTGCCCCTAGGGGCGGTAGTGAGCTAGCGTCGTATTCAGGTATGTGTTTTTGGTCTACTGGCTTGTTTTGTTGTGGCATGCGTTTTTACTTGGAAGAATTTTATGTATTAGGTTGATTCTTAGAATCTAGGGTTTTGGCATCGATTTAATATTCCACTGGAAAAAGAAATTGTCGATCTGTCTGTTTTTGGTGGTGTGGGTTTTGTACACGATTTGTGCAGCCAGCAACGTTTTTTTTCATTTTGCTGTACAGGGCAATCTGTTGGCATCATGTTTTCCCCCTTAGGGTTTGGGCTGGATTTCTATTACTTATTCAAGATCATTATATGTTTAGGCTTTGTGCTTTTCTTCGGGTTTGAGGCATTCCAGTAGCGTGTATAATAGCTTTCTCGTATATGACTATCTTTATATTCCTTTCCAGGAAGATCTGTGGGAGTATCGTCCAATGGGTGGCATGATGATGTCATTTCCAGAAGTAGGAACCTTGTTGACTCAGGAACACGTTGTGGAAGTGGAATTTCAGTGGGTGGAGTTGCTTCTCCAAGCCCGAGTCTTGATTGTTCTAGTGCAAATGATTCTCCTAGAGAACTGGATGGATATCGATTTTCTAAACCTAGTTCTCCATTGTTTATGCAATCGAGGATCTCTCCTTTGGCACAGTCATCTCACAATAGCTTTACAGGAAAAGGTGTTTTAACACGAGAACACTCAAGATGCAGCGACATCTCTACTTCAGCATATGGATGATATGAATGACATGTTACATGTAAAGACTTATTTCCATAACAAATTTTCGAAGAAATAACCGATATAACAAGGATCAACAAGATACTAAACATAGCAACCATCAATAATGAAAAGCATACTGATTATTAAGAACATATGTCTCATATTATTAATATCCTCGGAAAAGCTAACAAAATAGAAACTGAGAAATATTGTCAATGTCTGGTTATACTTATTTTCATGAAAAGTAGTAGATGCATACAACTAGGGAAGCTTATGAACAAATCCTTAATCCAAAAGTTGTGCCTGGGTTCAATGAAGCATTACTACCAGCACTCGTAATCCTAAGTGGAAGAAACCCAGGCATCAAATACTATGTTGAAGCATTTCCCTCGATCAAAATCCTTGTTATTAAAGCAAAACAGACAACAGTAACATTTTAGCCCACAAAATTGGCTTCCTTCACAAGCCCAAGTAGAATTGAGAGTCCATGTGTATGCTGAAAGTAGTCCTCCTGATACTATTGAAAGAAAACTGCAGAGATCCCTTGATTCTCATGTATGCAGTTCAAAATCTCCACTGTGATGATAGTATTCTTGATAATCTCTAGAACCAGTGGTGAAACAAGGAACAAGGAGAATAATGAACCTTCTTACACTGCACTTTTTTCTTTAACCCACCGAATGTGAATATCTCCAGTTCAAAACTTACATATCCACTTGAATAATTTTTGAAGTAATCTCCACCTTTGGATTTTGCTAAGCCTCTGCAGAATAAAAGCACTTTAAGACCATTCAAGCCAGCGAATTCCAGGTGAAATTTCAGATATGACAAATCAAGCTTTATCTAGATATATATTGCATAATGGTCATGAGGTAGACAAAGTCAAGGAAAAGCCCATTGATTGTGCCTGGTCTATAGGGCACTGATGGAAAATACTTATAGCTCGGACAAGGCCACAAATAAAGCATAAGTTTTCAATAGAGAACAAGAGCCAAGGTCAAAGATTTGATGCATAACCATGAGTAACCGTTACTCCAACCAACAAGCACTTCCTGATGGTATCCTGTTAAAACCACAAACAACTGTTAAAAGGAAACCTCTTCAACTCATGTCCAACACCCAAAGCATCTCTAGTCTACACTTTTACCAAGCTAGCTATTAAAATCTAGGGTACATGCATATACAATCTACGTTGCAAGATATATAATCTAATGAGAAATTGAGATGCAATGTCTGATTATAATTTCAACAAGAAAAATTAATCACTTCGCAAATTCCATTATTTGCACACAAAAATGTAGATAAGGCAAACTAAAAGCACTATCATCATATCAATGCACATACCGTTTCATTCCTGGAATTTGCTTTATATAACCTACGGACCTCAACCAAAGTACCTCGCAGACCACAAAGACTGATGTTGTTGCTGTTTTGGAAAAAGCACCTGGCTTTGATGTTGCTGCCATTCTTGGGCCTTGTATTGAAGCTGTTGCTGCTGCTACTTCAAATGTAATTGCTGATCTTCACATATTGGCAGACTCGAAACCTGCTTCCCTGGGAAAGGAAATTTCACTGCAGCACTGATTAGATTGTCACTAGTAGGCAAAAGAGGATTTGATGGTGTGTATCCATCCAACCAGTTGTAGTAATCCATTTGAGGTTGTTGTTCATTGCTCTGAACCATCTGTTCACTTACACAGGTGAATCCAACATTAGAATGCACTAAATCAACCTTGGAACTATCTGGCAGTCTTGAAGGTACGGGACCAAAGCCAGGTGGAGGTCAAAAATGGCGAACAGGTTTATTCACATGTCCTTTTTTAATGCTTAGTTTAGGGGTGTTTGTAGGCTTGGTAGTTATACTACTTTTGGTAGTTGATGTATCAACCTTGGACAGTGGTGATGATTCAAAATTTGTTACATGAGGTTCACTGGAGATTTTTGGTTGAACGGAGTTTGCATAAACCATCGCCGAGGAAAGATCATTGGAAATTGGCTTTTCCGACATGCTAGCAACAACGGTACTCACAGAGACTCCAAGTGGAGTTGATGAATACAAACTTTGAGAAGGAATCCAAATATTTTTTCACAATAGTGTGCCTGAAGATGCCTATTGCAATAATAACAACATTCCAGAAGCTCTGCAACTACTTTCTTATATGTAGGAACAAGGCCTTGCGCCGCATACTTCTACTTGCAATAAACTCATTTCTGCTCAGTGTAAACTTGGGGATTTAGACAAGGCTTTCTTGTATCTTCATGAGATGGCCCAATTAGGTTTCGTTCCCGATGTGATCACTTACAATATCCTCATCGCTTGGCATTGTAGGCAAGGCAGGCTTGAAGATGCTTTCTTTTCGTGAGTGAGGTTTTTCAGAGGCATCTTAAGCCTGATGCCATTTCATACAATGCTCTCATTGGTGGTCTCTGTAGAAAGGGCATGTCAGTACAGGCAAGAGAGGTCTTGTGTGATATGTTGGAAAGAGGTGTTGAGCCATGCATATTGACTTACCAAGTTATTCTTGCTAGATTCTACAACGAGCACAATATGGAGGAAGCGAAGAAGTTTTTGGGGGAGATGATGAGAAATGGGTGTAGTCTTACGCCTGATATTTTCGATATTTTGGTAAAGGGATTTTCTGCATCTGGCCTCAAGAATTTTGGAGTGAAGCTGGAGAGGGATGCCCACACAGGTGTCACTAAAGTAGTAAGTTATAACACTTTAGGTGGGATGTGCATGGAGGAAAAGGCATTGAGGCTGAAAAGGACCTAGCTGAGATACTGGACAGATCCATGCTTCCTGATTTTAATATGATTATACAGGAAGCGTGTAATAAGCGAAACACAAAGGATGTCATGAGACTTAAAGAGTAAAATGCTGCAGAGGGGTCAGGTGCCCGCTCCTCATGCTTACTTTGCAATAATCAAAGTTCTTTATATCCCGGGTCAAGTTAAATGGGCACTCAAGGTGCTATATGAACTATTGGATGTGGGTTTTCAACTTGATGTAGCTACTTACAATGACCTCATCACTGCCCTGAGCAAGCAAAGGATGGAAATGGATGGGCTATCACTGTTAGAGGAAATTTTGGAGAGGGGACTGCAAGTTGAAAATGTTACATACACCACACTTTTGACAGGTTTATGTGAAGGAGGAAAAATAAATGAAGCTTTGACACTCTGGGATTCAACAGTATGAAATGGTTGGGTTCCTGATTTCAACATTTATAAAAAATTAGTTGGCAGTTAGGTATTTGAAATTTTCAGTTACATGAGGTGAGTGTTTTAATTAGGTAATGATTTCTCATTCTGATTGTATTCAACATCTATTTTTTTCAAACCATTGCCTATATTAATCTATGGTAGATATGGAAATTCGATAAGGCACTACATGTATAACTTCTTCTGGAAGATTTAAGTTGTAGTTTTTCCTTTTACAGTTTTGGTTTTCAATGTGTATTGGGATTTTTGGTTTTTCCTGACATCTGCCCAAACGTTTTTTTCGGTCACTCTCCCTCTGTAGGCTTAACAGCTTGCACCAGAATTAAGCAGACCATATTTACGCAGAGTTCCAGTTGCAAGAGTTTAGTTCGGTCTTTTAGAGGGTTGTTGGAAAAGATAAAACTATCATTTAATCTTCCACTCCTTCATCTAACGATGAAGGTTGCAAGAGACTGGTTGGCTGGTTAAGTGTAACTAACTCGCCTCAACTCTCGTTGTTTATCCATTCATTTTCCCGCCTTAACTGTCCTGTCTACAACCCATCCCCAATGGCGCTAGGCTGTCTCACTGTTTTCAAGGTTTATACAAGGTTTTCAAGGTTTTTCAATTGTTTTCAAGGTTCCCTAACTACAGGGGTTTCAAGGTTTCACCCATTTTTATCTTCCTCTTTCTGTAGCGTCCCTTATGTACAAGGGTTTGAAGGTTTCGTTGTCATTCTGGCATTAATATTTATCCTAAATTTGTTTCTTCACCATCATTACTAATGACTCCCTTTGATCCAGAGGGACAAACTCTACAAAATCTCCACGGATAGGTACCAAAATATGTACTCACGTTTTGGTTGTTCTAAAAATCTTCTTTTACTTATGCATGTTTTTTTCTGCTAAAAACAAATTTTCATTTCTTTGTCTACAGGTAAGGAATTGGAAGCCACATTAAAGCATGAATCACAGGTTTTCCTGCACGACCTTCCATATTTTTTACTTCTTGATAGGTTTTCAAGTTGTAATTCCTTTGCGAACTTAGGGTTTGTCTCCTTTGGAAACTCTGGATCATGTTTCATCCTTTATGCTGTAACCATGTTAGAGGATATTCGTTATCCCTTCTCAAATAGGTTATAGGTTGGGAAATCAAGTTTTACAATAGTTTTACAAGGTACCTTATGAAATATGTCTAATATTGTGTACTTTTCTCTCCCTTATATTTCTTGCTTCTATGCCATGCAATTTATGAAATGCTATTTTGAAAATATTTTGAATATTATATGCCCATCATAGATTGGACTCAACAGTTCCTTCCAAAGTATTGGTTGTAAAATTATTGGCATCTATAATAACCATTGTAACTAAGATTACAATCACCATTCGTTTCTTAATGTTAATTTTAACGATACCTGCAACTTCTAAATGTAAATAAAGAACTGACATGACGGTTGTGAATATGCAGAAATTCTTATAGCCATTCTTTGTAAACCTTTATATTCTATTCCGAACTGAATTATTTCCTAACAAACCTACAGGATGTTGAAGTTAGAGCCTATTTTGTTTCTTCTTGCAAGTACATGTTTCTTAATGTTAATTTTAACGATACCTGCAACTTCTAAATGTAAATAAAGAACTGACATGGCTGTTGTGAATATCTGGAAATTCTTATAGCCATTCTTTGTAAACCTTTATATTCTATTCTGAACTGGATTATTTCGTAACAAGCCTACAGGAAGTCGAAGTTTGAGCCTATTTTGTTTCTTCTTGCAGGTACATATTTCTGTTTGATAAGATCTATAATATGTAATTTGAAATCCAGTACCTCATATTGTATTTGCAGAACACTATTATTTGTTTATGAAACTCAGTCATGTATCTTAGGGCTTCCTTCCAATGCCCAAAAAAATATGAAATTCCAAAATAGATCCATGCATCTCAGTGCATTTCACCATCTCTCACGAAGCAGGCAATTCCTGTAATTCAAAATTATTCCTTGTACAATCAGTCAGCGGGCATTCAAAATGTTGGCTACAGCGTTTAGGTTCGTTTCCATTGGGTTGCTGATTTTTAAAATTCTTAATTACATTTTTGAGTTGCACGTAAATTTTTTTTTGGCAGTTTTTAAATATATATATATTTTTTAATTATATTTGTTTTAGGGCTGTGTTATATGTCACTGGTCTTGGAATCTAGAAGTTGTTTTGATGGGTTGATTTGAGTCATTCACTTGTTTTCAAGTTTCTCTAGCATCTGGAGTTCCAGGAATCTCAACGTCCTATAGGGGGATGTTGCCCCAAGTTGGAGTAACTGTTAACCTTTGAATACACACTTAGAAACAAAGACACAACCCAAATTTCCAAATCAACATTTTAAGATCATATTAGTGGAGATGTTTCAGACTTTTACTGGCCGAATTTTTGGGTCCTCTATTCAAGGTAGATTTGATGGTATCAATACAAGAGTGGGTGGCATAGGACGTGAGCTACAACAACTCTCAAATGTGCACTTTCCAAGGAAATATAAGCATCCTCCTTAGGTGAATACCGGACAGAGTAAGGGTGCATTGATGATGGCTGTTACAGGCTACAACCTATTCTGAAAAAGGATTTCATAAGTATGTCAGATTTTATGATAGCACTAGGGTACAATCTTGTATCAGCTAGAAAGGCATAGCTTCTGTTAGTTTTTAATCCTATTTTGGGCAGTATCTTAACAAAGTTATATGACAGTCTGTGACAACTGATTTGAAAATCTGTTTGAGGTGTTGATTTTAGTAGGTTATGGCAGTCTGGAGGCTGCCAGTATGATAGTAGTCTAGCCACAATTTCTTTCAATTTTTCATGTTGACTTCATGCCTTCATGATGACACTTAAATGCCTTATTCTTGACTAGATTCGAGGGTGCATTCCTCTATAGTTATATTCACCCTTCACTCAACTATTTTAGGCATTGGCATCCTATCTGATTTGGTAGAAATATTGCAGCCAACTAATAGAGCTGATCTGCAATTATTATGACAACATTCTGCCAGTTAGTGAGTCATTAGACAAGTTACTTTACCTTTTCTCGACAAAAATAAAGGGCCACATTTCATCCTTTTGTGGACAATAGTTGCACCTTATTTCCTGGCAACAGTTTCCTAATGCTGATGGACCATGTGCTACTGCTAACAACATTGTCTATGAACCTAAGGTGAGCTTGTAATCCCCATAGCATATTCCTATGACTAAGTCCAGAGTTTATTTTTGTTCTTTTTTTTAATTAGAATTTATGTGCTTTTGAGGTGATAACAAGGCCTCTCTGGCCCTGTTCTACCAGGGTTAGTTCTAGCCACTCCATATTCATCATCTCTCATTACAATATTTTTAACAATGTTTTTTGTATCATTTAAGATTTGTGTTAGCAGATTCCCCAGTACAGTGCTATCATTTTGTACAGGTAGTGGGTGTACTGTAGAGGATGTTATCAGTGAAGTTGTAAGTTATAATTGGAGTTGGATGTGTAAGCTTTACATTGTTTGTTCTAAAAGCTATTCAAGGTAAATTTCACACTAAATGAGCCTATTCTTTTAATTTTATTTGGTCTGTAGTTTTGATTATTTAGGTTTTTAGGTTTTTTTTCTATTTAGAGGTTTTCATATTTGAAATGGGCATTTTTTGTTTTTGTTTTTTCCTAATTTTTTTCTCTTTCCATCCATAATTTAATTTACAAAAAATATTTTCGGTGTGAAGCATCATTGCAGAGATCTATGTTCCATTACAAAGCCATGTTACATTTATGAATTTTTAGCATTTGAGGTAGAGTTTGTTTGTCATTTGTAATATATTTTTAGATTTTTAGTTAATGGAGATGTCGTGGAGAAAAAAAAATGGACAAGACACAAAATATATATTTATTCGAGATTAAATTGGCAGATTCCTTGGTTCTTCTGAATAATCAGAGCCAACTGAAGAGTATTTCATCTTTTGTTTGTTCTGCTAACCTTTTTTTAACATGTAACAGTGATCACAAATCTTAGATCACTTTTGGATCTCAGACCTTTAATTATAAAGGTTCCTACACAACTCATCCAATAAGTCTCTACCTGCATAACTGAGAATTGAGCAATAAGCCTGTTACTGCACAACTGAGAATTGAACATCATCTTTGTGCAAAATTTCTACAAAATCTCCTTCATCTCAAAAACTACAATTACTTAAAATTAATAATTCACGAAAAAGAGAGCGATATGAATCAAGTTCTGATGGAGAACAAGATACACCGACATGAATATTTTGTACAATGCCAGGTTTGGTCGAAATATCGATAGAAATTGTTTCTTTGATATTAGATAAATTTCACTCAGAGTCAATTGCATTAATAGGTAAAGAATTCGAAAAGAAAGTTTTTATGGATGGATGATATAGTTCACTGAGATTATTTTCTTCATAAATAGGAAGATGGGAACGATGATTATAATCTTCCCATGGTTCTCCTTATGACATCATAGCTTCCAAAATATTTTCATATGTAAAATTTTTTGAGGAAAATGGATCAGATGGAGTGCCAAAATCTAATGAAAGATCAACCCAAACACTCGATGACGCTGATTTCGGATTTGCCATCCAAGCCAAATAGATTGATTGTTATGCCAACTCAATAGGGATGGGTGGTAAAACATCATCCAACGTAGAAATATCAGAATCACCCGTACTAATATACAATTAATTAACTAAGCATAATAATATTAATATTAAAAAAAATATTTTTTTAATATCAATATACAATTAATTAACTAAGCGTAATAATATTAATATTAAAAAAAATATTTTTTTATATGAATTCCTTACTCTGCACACGCCTAAGTAAAATCCTACCAAAACTTGAATACACAATTTTTCCATATCAAACCCTAGCCAGTCATGAACACTCATAATTAGCCGGATCAATCACTAATATGATGTGTTCCAACCGTCCTGTGCAATACTTTCTGTCTAGACTTAACGAAATCATTAACCAATATATCTTTCATATATAATTTTAAAAAACAGTCACAGGATTATAACAAGCTTCATCACACATAATGATTGAATTATTGCATTAATGAAGGCGAGGAACAAGAAAAGCTTATCCAAACTAGAGAGACTCATGCTAGTTTTTTATGAGTGAAAGATGCAAGTGATGATGACTTAGATATTAAAGGAGTAGGATATAATGTGAATTTTCGGAGATTCTGATGACCTGAAAAGAAAATTATTTTGTCATCAGAAAAATGTGGGCCTCTCTGCCATTTTCCTCCTGGTCAGCACGACGTCCCGGCTCCGTTACTCCTTCAGCTCACCGTCACCATTACCATGTCTACCTAGTTGGCTACATGCATGCATTAACTATGCTGCCAACCCATCCACACTTCCCCAACTCGTCAATTCACTTTCAAATTTTTTTGCAACAATCCATCCTCTGTTTCTGACTCCTTGCCCACAACATGAATGAAACCGCCTGAAACTCTATCGTTGTCGCTTCCCAGAGGTACGTAATGACGAGAACTTCTATAAATTTCTGAGAATTCCAGAAATAAGATTTGTTTAGTGTTGCAAGGCTTTGTTGATATCGAATGACGAGAAGGAGGTAATTTAGTTTTTTAAGATCCTACATCTATCGATGCACTATTTAATTTTTTATAGAAAAAGGGTTTATCTCATTGGAATTTGTTTATCATGGCACATTCCTCTGCAAATCAAAGATATATTTCACATAAATAAAACAGTCATGATTTAAATCTACGATTGGATTAAACTTTCAAAAAGGAATGCAGTGCGTGAAAGGGGTAAATGTTGATGGTTAAGTGGCATCGTTATTGCTCGAATAGTGGGTAAAACTCTCATTGACTGCAAGTTTCAAGTGCACTCCCCTATCTTATTGATTTTAATCCTCCTCCTTAACACAAAACTAAGCCTATATTTAAATAGATTACAACACTCTTTACAAGTTTAACCTTGAAATAACACTCTTATGTTGTCAAGCTACTTGTGGATCTTTTGGTTGTTTGGGTTATCCTCTTTTGCCTCTTCCACTGCCTCAACATCAATTTTCAATCCATTGCTTCCATGAAAAGATACCCAATTGGAATCAATAAAAAATTCAAAATTGCCGAGATCTGCCCAACTGATATAATGCCATTGATTTTCCAGCAACATAAATCTCGCACTTCACTTGGCACAATTTTTCTTCTATCATTTGATAGGTTGTAGTTGTTCAAGAGAAAGGATCTCGAACCTATGCATTCATTAAAAAAAAATATAAATAGTTGAATAAACCATATAAATCTCAGAAAATTTTGTTTTGTAACTCATTATATTTTGAATGTGCAGGGCTTGGATTATAGAACAAAATTCAATATTCTAGGTATTGATTAGTTTCCATTTTTCTTTAATTCCACATTGTAGTTTCGCACATCCAAAATCAAAATAATTAGAATTAAATTTCATTTGGCATCATGTTTGATGAATGGGTATCGTTATATAGTGGGTATAAATTTTTTAGCATTATTTATTATTAGTTTACTTGTAAACAATCATGATTTAAATCTACGATTGGATTAAACTTTCAGAAAGGAATGCAGTGCATGATAGCGGTGAATGTTCATGGTTAAGTGGCATTGCTGATGCTCGAACGGTGGGTAAAAATCTCATTGACTGCAAGTTTCAAGTGCAGTCCCCTCTCTTATGGATTTGAGTCCACCTCCTTAACATAGAACTAATCCTATGTTTAAATAGGTTACAACTCTCTCTACATGTTTCATGCTCAAATGGTGGGTAAAAATATCAATGTGGCAGAACATAAAAAAAGAGAATTCAGATCGTACAAAACTCAAACCACCCTGAAATTTTTGCCAGATTCAGCTCCTTTTTTTCCAGCAATAAGAATTGTTTACTTCAAATTTAAATAATTGATAATTCAAATATTTTTTCTGTTGACATAAAATAGTAGGTGCTATGTTGGTGCCAATCTGCCCATACCCATGGGGAACATCATAGTGGGAATGGAAATATGGGAGATGGCTTGGATTTGTTATTATTTCTACTCAACTAATGTCTTGCTAGAGCCATTCAATTCTTTTAAAATTATAGCCTACCACCAGAAAATCACCCAATCCATATAAAAAATTACAGGTTTATGCTAGGGGATCATAGCTCCCATAGTATTGATTATAGGAAAACCCATAAAACATTTACCCACTGTGCTGCATGGGGAAGCTGCACCTAAAGGAGAAAAACAAACCTTCCAACAGTCAATAAGCTAGTGTATAACTACAATCATGCAAAGTGTTGCAGTGGGAAAACAATAATCACAACGAGAATAGTATCATGCCACAGACCTTTCCTCAAAAGCCTTCTTCACCTTCCATGAGGACCCCTCCCACTAGTAGCGCTAGGGACCTGCAAGAGTGGATAGGGTTGGGAACCAACAAAATTCTACCGTAGGCTGCAAATAGAATTTCCTTCTATACGATGTGAAACTATGAATTTCCTTAATACACTTGGGTTCACCCCTCAACATTGTCATAGGGTCCTCCTCTGTCTACCTTGCCATCAACATGCCATTTCCTTCATGTTGTTGAAACCCCATCATGGTTTGGGGTAGGTGTCATGTGGGTGAGAGGGAAGCGAGAACCTCTACTTGTCCTATACATCCACTCATCCAAGACCTTACATGCTTGGCATATAGCTCCACATCAAATGAGAAAATTATTATCAACGGAAATAAAATTTTGGTTTTGGAGGTACATCAAAACGTCCTATTATCTAGCATAGAAGCACCTTAAAATCAATCTCTTCAACACCAAGAAGGATCAGAATAAAAATACTAAGGTTTGACTCTCTATGTGCCCAAAAGGGTTTCGTTTTACATTACAGACCTCAATGATGTGATAACATTGTGATAGCATCTCTTCCATCTTGGTTATAGAGTGCATCTTACTTCTCGTGGTGAGATTAGAGACACTTTTGGAATCTCAAAATTGTTGGGAGATTATAAAATATGAATTGTCTGCCCTGCTAGTTTTAGAATGTCTAGTTTTTTATTTTACAATTTGCATACGTATACCCTGCTAAACGATCAATTTTTTTAACCATATTTACATATTTTCTTGCAAGAAACATATTTGGCATGTAAGATATCGAGCCTGTCGGATGAGTAATGGCATAAACAGAATCATACTTTTTCTATGAAAACAAATAGATATAAGTCCTTACACTAGCTATCAGATACATTAAACCCTTCAGAGTAAAAATAGTGGGTACGAACCAATTATGGTGATATTGTAGAAGGTAGTATTCTTCTAGAAACCTTTGTTTCTCTCCTAGAAATATTATTTAGAATTTTTTGTAACAATTTGTCAAACGAATCATGGCTATTGTATTCTTCCTCTTCATCTTTAAAAATATTATTTGCTTGATTATCCCAATCACATAATCATTATACATATCGTTATCTCTGAATCTAAAATTACCATATCAATCAACAAAACTGATCACAAAATTCAAATATTTTGTCTATTTGTAGAAAACAATAGGCATTGTTTATTTTGGTGCCAGTCGTGCTTGCACAAAAAAAGCCAATTTAATTTCCCCATAAAAGGTTTTTAGTTCCAATTTCATCGAATAATGTGTGTTGGTCTCTCAAAATTCACTCTATGAAAGTACCATTGCATATTCATTGTTGAACATGGGTGTAAGCTAGAGTTGGAATGTTGCCATACCCTTGGAGAATTACTTTGAAAGGCAAAATAATAGAGTCATATTGTAGAGAACCTGAGGAGTTACTCTGGGAAATAAAAGAATAAAACAATACACACAATTTCATAAGAAGAGATATTTTTCATTAATATAAAAAATTCCAATGCGAATATAATGCAATAATAGTACAGTCCAACATTTGTAGATTAGACAATTTAGATACATATTAAAAAATGCCATGGATTTTAGACACCCGTAGTGCTTAGGGACTTCACTGGGGATGTCATGGAAAAAATGGGATGCCCCAGGTATTTAAAATCACACGTAACCCTAGGACATTGCTTATAGGAGGCACATCTTCATAAGAGCACAGAAAACAAAAAAAACATTACTTTTTTCTGCTTCAAATTTTATAGCATGGTGAGGATCCCACCACCGTCAACATTCCTTTTCTTCTCTTTATAGCCCTATTAGGCCCTAACTTTTGATGTTTCTTACCTAAAACAAACTTGTTTGAATACATTAAGGAGGTCGAAATTGGATTTTTGGGAACAATAATATTCCTAACATATTACAGGCCCAACAAACATTATTTTAGTGAAAAAATAAAGTAGCATCAATATTTTATTTTTTCATCTGCTGGAAATGTTAAAGCAATGGTTAGATTTGAACAAGGTGTCAGATATATTCATATTCCTAAAGCGTGATGCTGATAGTTTCCCATAGCACATAGATGCAACGACCCAACAGAGGCTGATTGAGGTAGCAAACAACGATGATGGCTAGGACCAAGGTTAACCTCCATCTAGATCTCTCAACTAGAATGGATGTGCTAAAGTCAGCAACAGAGGGCCCACTAGAGTTGAGGCAATGTGGATTTTTCAATAAAGGAATGAGGATAATAGTAATGTGACTCATGGACTTACGAGTCCCCTTATCAGAGCATAATATGCATGGTTAACGTGGAAGTGACTGACTTGATTCCAAAGGGGATGGTCAAGTACTCATACAGGGGAATTTTAGAGAGACATAAATATAGTTGGAGGAAAAATATGAGAGAAATGGGTTGAATGAGATGCAAATATGGACGAAATACTACAACTCGACTCAATGGGACTCAAAATAGACTCCATGGTGTAAGAGTGGCTCACCTTTGATGCTCTGAACAAGGATGACTCGATGATGCTGAAACATGGGGAAGGCTCATAGGGGACCGTAAAATAATGATTAAATAATCGTTCTCATGATGAAAATAGACACATGAGTTGACAAGTGAAAAGGTAAAGTGGTACCAAAGTACATGCGACTCATATGAATAAATTTGATTCTAATAGGCTGCAAAGTGATATCTATTGGAAAAAATAGCTTCTTGGTGAAGTTACAAATTTCCCAAAACAAAGAGAGACCTATTGTGAAGCTCAGTGAGATATTTCTAATGGTGTTGATGGTTCACCAAATCAAGATACAGTTTGGTCACAATGGGCAATAGGAAAAACTAGGGTTTTTCATATAAAAGGGATTCTTGACCCCAAATCCAATTCATTTTCACATTGAGCTATTGGAGAATTTGAAGAGGAAGAGAAGGAACTAAATATTAGAGAATCCATATAGAACAAATTGACCATCAGAATTTAGATCAACAAATTTTAGGTAGCTGGTATTATTTGTCTAAAAATGGCCTTAATTCTTATTGGAAGGATGGTTCCTTGTGAATAATCAAGGTGAGAAAGGAATAGAGGAATTCACTAGTAGAGAAGGTCTAGGATAATCCCCACCCACCAAGTTAAGCATTGAGACCTGGTTGTAATTGCGGCATCCAATAGAGTAGAAAGCTTCAATATATTCTATTAAGCATCTATTATATGCGATGTGTAAATGGCTCCACGGAGAGGAAGGTAGGACAAATTTTCCAAGGGAAGGAATGAAATTCGACCATACCTAGATCATTATGGTGTAGGATGAGACTTATGTTAATCAAATGAGGAGATGGGCAAGGGCCATCATTCCGCAAGGCATGGGATATTTCCCCCCAACATATAATTATGGAGGGGACTTATCGAGTATGAAAAGGTGGTAATTATTCCCAAAATTAAATGAGTTTGTGGAGAATCATTGTCTTCCAAGTGCTCAAATAATGGATTAAAGCATGAGGAAGAATTGGCACGATATCCTCCAAAGGATGATGAGTAGAATTAGGGCCATATGTTCCCCCCCAGTTTTTTATGGATGGATGTAACATGTTATGGACATGCCAAATTTATCTAGAATATTGGAATCCAAACACATTTTTATAATGTTGTTCACCATTAGTTGTTTATGGTCTTTCTGTGGGAATAATGTACGATGGCTGCAATAGGAAAAAGGAAATTGTGGATTACCAAACTCACTTGCGACTGCATATATGAATAGAATAGATTGAATTTATGGGTTCTCATACATGGTGTCACTATACCAAACAGTGGCTATATATATAATGAATATATGCTTACCTAGATTATATGGTGGTTGAAAAACAACAATGTCTAAGGGATTGGGTTATTGATGAAATATGGAGGAATAATTATGTGGATCATCCCTACAGTAATATTATGTGATATGAGGCTATATAGGTTCTTCTAAATGGGGAGGAATAATGGTACTAGAGTTGACACTATCATATGCACTATGAGGGTTAGGGGGAATTGCTTCTCCTGGACTCTAAAAAATGGATGCCCTCTTAACCAAACATTGAGTGAAAATATAATGACCACAAGGAGGATGCAGTTCAAATTTATGGGTTTGAAGTAAGGGGTTATGTAACTAAACATAATCATGGGAGACATGGTTCACGTGCACACCATCAAGAGGGATGGATGGATAACAAGAGGACTGAAGGTCCATCAATGTTAAGATCAAAGTGTGTTTGTAGGATGGTTCTAAAGTAGTGCATTCAAAAACTCCTAAGGATTCTTAATACATCAATTGCATTGATGACTATAGCAAGAGAATATGGGCTAAACTATCTATCATCTTGAAATTGAGAGGGGGAATCACAATGGTGGTTTGAGAAACCTCCTATCCTAGTTAGTCATTGGGGCTACAACCCACAGGTGGAGAAGAGGTGGAAGCACTTCAAGAGGAATCTAACTCATGAATAACTTGAAGTGTATCGCAAAAATATTCATGAGAGGGAAAATGATGGGATTAATTCCCATAGTTATCACACAAAGAACAAGGGTGATTTGGGCATAAGGAATTTTTCTTCATAGATGACTCGGGTAAGTTTAAATGGGCCTGACGAATGTTGGAGTCAGGAAAGGTATTAGAGACCACATTATTTATATGAGGGATATCGTGACAAATATTGGGGTTATGTCAACAAACATCACATAAAGCACATGAAGGAGAAGGCTTTGATGGTTTAGGAGAAGTGGGAGTGGCTTAGGGTTTGTTGTTTTTGGTTCCCTTTGTCTAGGATTCCCCCACCTCACTAGTTGCTTTCAGAACATGAGTGGATACCTATTGAGGTTGCTGAGGAAACGAATAAAAGGAAGGGATGGCTACAATGGGTTGAACCATAGTGAAAGTTTTATAATTTTTGAGTTTGTCAAGGGGAGTGTTTATAGGAGGATCAATTTACTAGATTGGGATCCCCAGGTGAAGTTAGGACGAATCAATGTAGCCATTATAAGGGTAAAAAATATTCCTGGTGGTGAGAACAAGAAAGGTATCTAATCAGAGGTGTAATGACCTCAAGGAACTACTCCTATATTAGAGAGACTTAGGGGAACAAATCCATGTGGAAAAGGAATGGGATAGATATCGGTCAGAGGAAATGGGCCCAGAGGAATTGTACCTAAGGGGTGACATGAGTCTAGAGTAGGAGGTTGTGGAGGACCTATCTATTCATAATTTGTAACAAACTTCTTACCTATGGACTGTGATTCTTGAAGCATGCAAAAATAGAAGAGATAAGTTGAACAGGAGTAGGCAGCAGGCCTTAATAAGCCCCAAGAAATTTGGAATCTTTGTACCTCGGAGAGATACATCGATAAAGGTAGGGATAGTGTGATTTACAATTATATATGAGATGATGGTTTGCATACAAGTATGATAATTAGGGTTGTAGTAACTCAATTTATCGATAGTGACGATAATTCCAATGTGAAGAAAGAACATATTACAGAAGACAATGGATGTGATAGCTTACATGGCACTAGTGTAATTGCAACCCAAGAAAATATGATAATTTAGAGAGACAACAATGACTTCAATATCAATCAAGACCATCTTGTGTTAGGTCCCTATATTACTAGTATAGTCCCTTATTGTTATTAGTTTAACCCCCTTATTGTTATTATTGTACCCTTGTAACCCCCATTTTTTTATTATTGTGCCCTTAAATTATTATTGTTAGGTCGGCTAGGATTACATTGTGGCTCACTAGGATTACATTATGGCCACATGGACTCCTATATATAGAAAGGAGGTTTTGTAAATTGTATCATCCAAGAATTGTTCATTTATGTAATGTATTGGAGGTTTCCCCCTCGAAGTGGCTTATTTCTAAGGCATTGATATTTCTTTTCTTCTATTTTTGGAGCTGGTTACACAACATTTGGTATCAGAGGTTTGGATTCTAGGGTTTCGCTGCTCCAAACAGGTCATCGTGGAATTTTCGCCATAACTTTTTTTCTATGAAGTTTCAGAAGCTGAAATTTTACGGTACGAAGCCGAAATCCATAGGAACATCATCAAAAAATTTTAGAGCTTGGTTCAAAATATTTGTGGAGATATGATATGTGAAAGTTAGGTCCTTTTTCATGCTCCTAAAAAGGTCATCATGGAATTTGCGCTGTAAATTTTTTTCTACGAAGTTTTAGAAGCTAAAATTTTTAGTTTTTGAATCTGAAAACCTAAGGAAAATATTCAAAAAAAATCAGAGCTTGGTTCGCAATATTTTCGGAGATATGATCTGTGGAATGTAGTGCTTTTTCAGGCTCCTGAATTTCATCTCAAAGATGTGATCATGGGAAAATCTTCATAACTCTCTCTCTGAGCATCAAATTGGAGTGCCGTAAAAAGTGGTCGCAAGTACACGGGCTATAGTTTCTTGGCTATCAATTTCAAAACCAAAGGATGAAATAGTGACATGTGGCAAGTCGTACAAGTTCACTCTACTGAACCAGTCCATAATTAGGTCATTGTGGGAGATTGGACACAAATTTTCTTGGAGAATCCAAATCAGGTTAGACCTGTGGCATTCAAAAGATAATTGAGAGGGCTACGTTTGTACTGAAATTCAAATATTGAAGTGCTGCAATCACAGAGATAATCCAATTTCAGTATCGAGCTCCTCAAAAGCAAGAAAAAGGTGTGTATTTTTTTTTTTCAAATTGCATAAGTCTTGTTTGAAGAATCAATTTGACTTGATTCCAAGGGAATATTGTAGAATAGATATCACTATTGGATTCTAAAAAATTCCCCATAAGAATAATTCAACACCCATTAAGCCTTTAGAAGGCTCTACTATGACTCGTGAAGATGTAGAATTGCAAAATGATCTATCAAAATTACAAGAGAAAGTGCAACAATTTTCACTCTCGCAAAGAGCAACAAAAAATGAAATGGAAGTTTTGAAGAAAGGCGTGGAAGCGAAGATGGATGGTTTGAAGAAAGGCATGGAAGCTAAGATGGATGGCATGGAAGCTGGCATGGAAGCTAAGATGGATGACATGAAAGACAACATGGAAAACAACATGGAAAACATGAAGAATGATCTAAATGCAGACATCAAAGGTTTGACAAAGTTGATACAATGAATGTTTCCTAATGGTGAAAAGATAGTAGAAGAACCTCATGATGAGAACAAAATAAATGTTAATCATGATTTCATAAACTCTAATGTTGGTGGGAAAAACCACCATATTCCAAAAATGGATATAAGGAAGTTTGATGGAAAGGATCCTGTAACATGGATACTACAGATGGAGAAATATTTTTATCTCCATAACGTGCAAAACATGCAAAAGGTATGCATTGCAACTTTACATTTAGAACAAAATACATTTGTATGGTATCAATGGCTTTGCTCCCGTAAAAAAATTGTCACTTGGTCAATTTTTACGGAGGAAATGATAACACATTATGAGGATACAAAGAGAAACAGCTTCTTTAGCCAATTGATAAATCTCAAACAAAAGGGTTTAGTGGGGCAGCATATTGAGGACTTCCAAAAATTGAATATAAGGGTAACTGATATTCCAGAGGAACACAGGATTGACCTCCTCATAGGCACTTTAAAGGATAACATCCAACATGAAGTTCACGTTTTGGAACCAGATTCATTGGAGAAGGCATTCAGGTTTGCAAGAAAAGTTGAACGTAAAATAATGGCGACAAGGAAGCCTACCACTCAATTCTATAAAGAAGGAAGTGTTGCTACGGCTAGATTTCCACAACCTACAAGGTTGAAATCACAACAATTAGAAGAAAAAAGAGCAAAAGGGCTTTGCTACAGTTGTGATAGAAAATACACTAAAGGACATAAGTGTGCTGAGAAGAAATTATTTTACATAGATTGTGAAGAGGAAGAATAAAATGAACAAGAGGATATACACCAGGAACCATCCCTAGAAGAGGATGAAATGAATCTGACCATATCGCGTAATGCACTGGCAGGAATTACCACTCCTCAAAATCTCAAGATAGCAGGACATATCAACAAGAAAAGGTAATAGTGTTGATTGACTCAGGTAGCACCCATAATTTTATTCATTATAAGGTAGCCAAGGAATTAAATTATTTCCTATCCCCAGCACCAGAATGTCAAGTGATGGTTGCAAATGGAGGAACTATAAATTGCTCTAGAAAATGCCATAATATCAAACTAACCATGGGGGAATATGTATTGACTAGTCCAATGCTTTCCATTCCTATGGGAGGTGCTGATGTTGTACTAGGAGTACAATGGTTACAATCTTTGGGGATGATATCTTTTAATTTTCAAGAACTTTTCTTGAAATTTTTTTCAGAAGGAAAGGAATTCGAATTACAGGGTATTGTGGGCAAGCCGAGAAAGATAATAAGCTCTAATGTCATGACAAATCTTCTAAAGAAAGAACAACGAGGCGTAATTGCACAATTATGCTCATTAGAAGTTCCAACGTCAAAATCATCTATTTTCTGTAGATCTCCAACAAGTCTTGGACAATAATTCCAAGGTGTTTGAAACTCCCAAAGGACTCCCACCTATTCGTGACCATGATAATGCTATTCATTTGATTCCGGGAAGTGTTCCTCCAAACATCAGGCCTTATAGATATCCTTACGTCCAAAAGAGTGAAATTAAATGTATGATTACAGAAATGTTAGAGGCGAGTATAATTCAACCCAGTCAAAGTTCTTTCTCTACTACTGTTGTATTGGTACACAAGAATGATGGATCATGGCAAATGTGTCTGGATTATAGGGAGCTCAATAAGCTCACCATTAAAGATAAATTTCCCATTCCTATGATTGATGAATAATTGGATGAATTACATGGAGTAATTTATTTTACCAAGTTGGATCTTCATTCAGGATATCATCAAATTAGAATGAAGACTGAAGATATTCCAAAAAAATAATTTCGAACTGATGAGGGTCATTATGAATTTTTGGTCATGCCTTTTGGCCTGACCAATGCACCTTCTACATTTCAAGGGTTGATGAATTCCATTTTCAAACCCTTTGTTAGAAAATTTGTGCTAGTATTTTTTGATGATATACTAATCTATAGAAGGTCTTGGAAGGATCATGTTGAACATGTTGACAAGGTGCTCAAACTATTGTAGGAGAAACAATTATATGAAAAAACATCCAAATGTTTCTTTGGAGTACAAGAGGTGGAATATTTGGGTCATATTGTATCTCACGAGGGTGTTAAATTAGACCCTAACAAAATTAAAGCCATTAAGGAATAAAAAGTTCTAACAACCATAAAGCATTTGCGAGGATTTCTCGGGTTAACAAGGTATTATCGCAAGTTGGTTAAGAATTATGGGAGAATAGCAGCAGCTCTAAAAACATTATTGAAGAAAGATGCATTTTCATGGACTCCTAAAGCAACTAAGGACTTTGAACATCTTAAAAAGGCAATGTGCCTAGCACCAGTCTTAGCTACGCCAGACTTCACAAAAACCTTTATTGTGGAATGTGATGCCCCAAGAAATGGAATTGTTGTTGATTTAAGGTAGGAAGGAAGACCTATTTCTTTTGAAAGCCATCCAATAAAAGGAAAGTATTTACAAAAACCTATTTATGAGAAGGAAATGTTAGCAATACTGGATGCGCTAAATAAATGGAGAACTTACCTAATGGGAAGCCACTTCAATGTAAAAACTGATCATGATAGTCTTAAAATTTTTTTGGAACAAAGACTATCTTTAGAAGAGCAGCAAAAATGGGTCACAAAGATGTTGGGTTATGACTTTCAAATAATCTACAAAAAAGGAAAGCTTAATGTTTTTGCAGATGCACTCTCAAGAAATAATGAGTAGGTGGAAGCATTGCTTTGTGCCATTTCTATTATCCAACCAGATTGGATAACCAAAGCAAGAGATGAATGGAAGAAGGACAAAGATGTATGGACACTCATTCAAAAGTTGCAGCAAGATCCTAGTACATCTGATACATTTAGTTGGAAAAATGATTCCTTATGGTACAAAGATCGCTTATATCTTTGTAAGAATTCCCAACTAAAACAAAAGATTCTTCTGGAATTGCACACTTCTCCTTTAGGAGGACACTCGGGATTTTTAAAAACTTACCACAGGGTGAAGAAAGAATTTATTTGGGATGGCCTTAAATCTGATATTCGAAAGTTTGTGGCGGAATGTTTGGTTTGCGAGCAGAATAAAGTGGAAACAATTAAGACCCCAGGACTTCTACAACCTTTATCCATTCCAAGTCAACGTTGGGAGGAGATTTCAATGGATTTTATCACAGGTTTACCTAAGTCCGAAGGAAAGAGTGTCATCATGGTGGTAGTTGATAGACTTAACAAGTATGCACAATTTTGTGCATTATCTCATCCATTTAAAGCAAGTACAGTTGCTACTACATTTATGGACAGAATTCAAAAGCTACATGGAAGCCCAGGGGTTATTGTGAGCGACAGAGATCCCATTTTTATTGGAAATTTTTGGACGGAGTTATTTTCTTGTTTGGGTACTCAATTAGCTCATATATCATCTTATCATCCTCAATCTCATGCTCAAATTGAGATAGTAATTAAATTCTTGGAAGGATATCCTCGGTGACCATCCTAAGGACGATGAGTGATGGTGGATGGGGACAAGTCAGGGGAACCAAGTTACTTCAAAACACTAGTGGTCATCACACAGATGGAGGTTCCTTTGTCTATTATACACCATTGGACAATGGATTTTTTTATGGAGAGTGGTATTTTAAAGTAAAATGATGAAGGAAAGGGGGGATGTTCCACTTTTTCAACATCAAATACAAGCATACGATCGTCATAATGATCCACAGTGCCTAGAGAATATAGGTGAGACTTTTGTTGAGATCTTCACATCTAAAGGAATTCCAACATTGACATAGAAACAAGGGAATACACCTAAGTCTAATATGCTATAGGTATGGACAAATTTAGAAGAAGAAAAATATCAATGTAATGGACCTTTGGGGGTCTTTAGAGGAACCTTTACATTAGGTAGAGGGACTTGTAATGTACCATTTGATGAAAATAGAGGCTCAATGGAAACTTTAGGTTGGCAATTATTCACTGAAATTGCTGGGGGCTTGTGATATTAGTGTGAACGAATATGGAGGTTTATTTTTTCAGCGTTAAATTCATTAGAATTGATAATGAGGATCTGGTAATTTTTCTGGCCAGATTATGAACGTTTAGGGAATGCATTACCCTTTGTGGGTTGGACACCTATATATCCTTGATGAGGAAAAGGATTGGTAAGAAAAATCGGTTCTGATGAAGGAGGAGGGGGAAGAGGTGGAGCAGTGGGCTTAGGTCCTCTATTAGAAACTACTTGAGCTTCCCATACCTAGTGCATATGAGGTAAAAGGGGACATTGATGAGTAAAATGGAAAAATACTGTATAATAGACACAAGGTTTGTTCATTCAAAGATATTTGTTTTTATTGGGTTCTCTACCATATTGCTCAGTTGCAATATTAGGGTGGTCACCCTTAGGGGCATTATGTTACGGACCTTGGTTTCCTTTATTACCTTCATATGGTTAGTTATGGTTACCCTTCCCCTTGTTTTTTCTCTCGGGGTTGGGGGGATTGAGTGTGCTCTATTCAACATACACTTTACCCTCAGGAGGTGGTTTCTATTGTTGCAATGGTGGAGGAGGCATGGAAGGTTGAGGCACTAGTTCCAGTGAGGCTAGAGTGCTATGAAATCCATAAGGATAATATGAATTCGTAGCAACTAAGTGGAGAAAAATTTGGCCCTGGAATCGATTGATGCGGATGGGGATATGCATATGATGTGCTTCTACCTTGGTAAGTGTTGACAAGATAAGGATTAGGAAGGGGATACATGTAAGAAGAACTAGTCCCCCCCTGGGGTTGAACATTACTCATAGAAGGTTGAGGATACGGTGGAGGTTGAGGGTGTGAGATTTATCCAACAATATTATCAATGACATGAGATTCTCTTAGTCCATTAGCAGAACCAGACCGAGGTAGATCGGGAAGGCCAGGATAAACATAACCTAATTGTGCATAGATCATATCGTACTTCAAGGCTATCTTGTGTGATTCTTCCTCAGATAGAGGGAGTGAGAGTTGAATTATTTACCTATTGGGGCCAAAATAATTTTAGTTAAATAATCTATATCAACATAACCTTCAAATTCAAGGGCTCTACATATGCTCCTCCTGCTGCACCATTGTTGAACATGGTCAGATAGGTAGGCTACAAAAGTTTGATGAAAATAGGTCAAGAGTTCAGTATCGGTATCATATCAAAGAGGTAGTTACATGTGTATGATAAAATATTTGGTGAGAGTCCCGGAGGTGGAATGGAGGGCATGCAGTTGATCCACATAAAATTTGGCAGCACCTCCACTATTATTTAGTGACGGAATTTGATGAACACCACTTGTGAAATGAGAGAACATCATTTTTGGGGTATTATCTAGCATTTATTCAAACTTGGGGATGTTAGAAGGAAGCTTGGAAGGAATTTGAGGCCAATTTGGGTTATAGAGAATAATATCATTGATGAGTTGGCTTAAATTAGGGAGGACCAAACTAGCCATATAGGGGAGCAATGGAATATTAGATACCATACCAATAGAGGTTTCACCTGTGGGGTTACCTTGCTTACCACCTTGGTTTCCCACAACCACATTAGTGTCTAATATGGTAGTGGTATGGGGCTAGGAAGATGTGGAATCAAAGGAAGAAATGGAAGAATCAAAGGAACTAGAGTTAATATGGGGACTTGATGGAGGACTAGGAGGATGAACTCAAAATCAATAGGGAGGAGTAAGATATTCTAAAGGAAATTATGGGAAAAGGCTATGAAGTGTTCGTAGGAAACACATAGGGGGGTGAATTTTTTCAAGACAGAGACGACTAAATAGACTAAAGGGTGATGATACAAGAAAATAGTAATAAACAAAAGGGACACACCTAGTGCAGTGCTGCCAAGTGAAAACTGACTATAATTTTCAAGAAAACACATCCTATCAAAGAAAAAATACCTCTAGCCTATAGGTTATCTAAATCCTCAAACAAGTCCTATATCTACTATTTCAAATGGCCTTCCAATTGACTCCTCGCTTGATAGAATCTAATCCCCGCAAGTCAAGATATCCAGAGAGAGACGAGGTAGAGAACCAGAATATTCCCACAACAAGTCCTATAGGGTGTTTTCCTATGATTGGTCACTACAACTAGCTTCATCCCATAGGGGTGATCAAGTCTTGAGATTCTTGGTGATAAACCATCACATGGGATTTTGTGCCATGGGTTGGGTATCACCGAGGAGACTCACAGGATGAACTAGCCTAACCCCCTATGAATTGGGATTTTGACACATTATGGCTTTGGACTGTGGTATGGTGAAGTATTTAAAGCTCCCTAAGATGTCAACTTCTATTTCTAATTGTATGTGGTTGATGGGTGTTAATGGAATCTTATCCCATCGATCCTACACCTAACTACATATTTTTTTTGGCCCTAGTGCCCAATTGTGCTTAATCTATGTGAGTCAAATTATTAATGTGTGGTGTCTCAAGCCTTATCACGACAGTGTTAACCAAGATATTGTTAACTTAGGTTGGGCATGTGTGTGTGAAATATGTTTAGTGTATGAATTAATTGAACATATTTTATGATACAATGTGTTGTTGAAATTAAAATGGAAAGGAGGTTGAATTAAGGGGTATCACAAGGAAACCAAGAAATATAATCTACTCTAACGGTATGAAAAAACTTATGAAGAAATAACAAAAAGGCATAATTGCAAAATTATGCTCACTATAGGTGAAAACATCAAAATAATCTATTTCTCAATATCTCCAAAAAGTATTGGACAATCATTCAAAGGTATTTGAGACTCCCAAAGGCATCCCACCTACTTGTGATTATGATCATGCTATTCATTTCATTTGAGGAAGCGTTCCTCCAAACATCACGCCTTTAAAATATTGCTATGTCCAAAAGAGTGAAATTGTGCATATGGTTGTAGAAATGCTAGAGGCTAGTATAATTTAACCTAACCAAATTTCTTTTTCTGCTCCATTAGTGTTGGTGCACAAGAAGGATGGATCATGGCATATGTGTCCACATTATAGGGAGCTAAACAAGCTCACTATTAAAGATAAATTCCACATTACTATCATTGATGAATTGTTAGATGAATTACATGGATAAGTCTACTTTACCAAGCTAGATCTTTGTTGAGGATATCATCAAATTTGAATGAAGAATGGAGACCTTATGAAAAAACATTAATAAGTCATGAGGGTCATTATGAATTTTTGGTGATGTCTTTTGGCCTTACTAATGCACCTTCCACATTTCAAGGTTTGATGAATTCCATTTTCAGCCCCTTCATTAGTAAATTTTTGTTACTATTTTTTTATGATATACTAATATACAACAAGTCTTGAAAGGATCATGTTCAACATGTTGAGAGGGTGCTCAAACTATTGAAGGAGAAACAATTATATGTAAAACCTCCAAATTTTTTTTTGGAGTACACAGGGTGTAATATTTGGGTAATATTGTATCTCATGAGGGTGTTGAGGTAGACCCTAACAAAATTAAATCCATTAAGGAATGGAAAATCCCCACAACCATAAAGGATATTCGAGTATTTTTGGGGTTGACAAGGTATTATCACAAGTTTTTAATAATTGTGGGAGAATAGAAGCACCTATAACAAGATTGTTGAAGAAATATGCATTTTCTTGGACTTCAGAAGAAATTAAGGCCTTTGAACTTCTTAAAGAGAGAATGTGCTAAGCATCGGTCTTAGCTACACCAAAGTTCACAAAAACCTTTATTGTGGAATGTGGCTCAGGAAATGGAATGGTAGTTGTTTTAATTCAAGAAGAAAGACCCATTGCTTTTGAAATTCATCCAATCAAAGAAATGTATTTACATAAACCTATTTGTGAGAACGAAATGTTTGCAAGTCTGCATGCACTAAACAAATTGCGGCCTTACCTAATAGGAAGACACTTCAAGGTAAAAATGGATCATGATAGTCTTAAATACTCTTTGGAAAAAATATTTTCTTGAGAGGAGAAACAAAAATGGGTCACAAAGATGTTGTTTATGACTATGAAATCATCTACAATAAAGGGAAGAAAAATGTTGTTGCAGATGCACTCTTAAGAAAGAATGAGGATATGGAAGCAATGTTTTGTGTCATTTATATTATCCAACTTCATTGGATAACCAAATCAAGGGATCAATGAATGAACGATGAAGAGGAGTAGACACTCATTGAAAAGCTGCGGCAAGATCCCATCATATATGATATATTTAGCTTGAAAAATTATTCATTATGGTAAAATTATCACGTATAAACATAGTTACCGATCAAATGAGAACTATTAAATCAAAATGAGAAATCTAACAAAAAACACATTAAAAAAACCTAAAAAAGCAGCTTGAATACGAAAAGTGTTATTCTGGAATAACCTTTTTTTCCAGGGTAAATTTTCAACACTTTTTAAAAATGGAAGTAAAAGCGAATTTTTTTTTGTGCAAAAAACATCTTGAAAAAAAAAGGGTTGTTCTCGAATAACCTCTTTTTTTGGGGGTAGATTTTGAACGTTTTTAAAAAATGAAAGTAAATGTAAAATGTTTTTATCCAAAAAAACACGCTGAAAATGAAATGTGTTGATGTTGGAATAACTTTGTCAAATTTTTGTGTGCAAAAAAATTCAAAAAAAGTCTTAATTTAAAGAAAAATAAATAAAAGTAAACCAAAAAAAAAAAAAAATCAAAAACATTTTATTGTAACTTCTGAAAAAAAAAACATACTTAAAAAAATAATAAAATAATATAACTACAAAAGAAAATTTAAAAATAATTAAAATTAAAAAATCAAAATAAAAATAATCAAAATTCAAACATAAAAAATATTCAAAATTTAGAAATTTAAATTAAAAAATAAATAAAAAGAAAATAAACAATAAAAAATATAAAATAATAATTAAAAAAAAAATTAAAAAGAAAATAAATATAAAAATTTTAAAATAATAAAAAATTATATTTAAAAAAAAAATTAAACAAAAAAAATTAAAAATTTTAAAATAAAAAAACTTAAATTAAAAAAAAAAAGTAATTGATAAAAAAAAAATTAAATTAAATATATAAATAATTTTTTTAATTCACAAGTTTAACAAAAGTTAAAATTAAAAAAAAAAAAAAATTTAAAAATAAACATTTTTAAAATTAAAATTTAAAAATAAATTAAATATAAATGATGAATTAAAAATAAAAAATAAATAAATAAAATATAAATATGAACATAATTTTTTTCGGTGATAATCAAATCTAAGCATATATTATCACCAAAAGATTTTATACACATTTTATGGATGACATAAACTATTAAATTTCTAATAAAAATAGGAAATTATTAAGAAAATAAGAAATTGAAATTAAATTTAAAATGCAAAAATTAAATTAAAAAGAATAAAATAAAATTTCCTAAATTAAAAAAATATATATTAAATTTTAATAAATTTTTAAATAAAAATTTAAAATAAAAAATAATATATCAAATTTTAATAAATTAAAAAAATATATATAATTAAATTTTAATAAATTAAAAACAAAAATATTATTAAAAAATTTGATACCAACATATATAATTTTAAAAATAAATTTAATTTTAAAATATATAGTTTTAAATATCAAATTATATAAATTTGAATTAAAATTAAATTTTAATACATTTATTAAAAAAGTGTAAATAAATAAATTTAAAAAAACTAAAAAAAACCATAAATATTAAACAAAAATTAGATTCTAATACATTATTTTAATAAATTTTATTTTTTTATTAATGCAAACAAAATTTAATAATTAAAAATTAATAATAAATTAAATTAAAAATTAAAGAAATTAAGTTTGCGCTGCCCAGGTGGTGGCATTGGCTCGCCCGTTGACAGGCGGGGAGCTATGTGCAGCTCTTCACCCACCCAGGGGTTGGCCCAAGCCATTACTTGGGCAGGAGGGGGATTCTCAGGCTGGCCCTAGTCATTGTTTGGGTGGGAGGGCAATTATTAGGCTGGCCCCAGCTGCTGCTTGTGTGGGAGGGCGATTATAGGGACGACCCAAATCATCGCTTGGGTGGGAGGGAAATTCTCAGGACGGCCTGAGTCGCCGCATTGGTGGGAGGGTGATTCTAGGGCCAACCTCAACCGCTCCTTGGGCAGGAGGGCGATTCTCCGGCCAGCCCCAGCCACCGCTTGGGTGGGAGGGCGATTCCGATATCATGTTTTTATGTTAGAGGAATTAATAGGCAGAATTTCAGTCAAATTCAATGTGGCCAAATATATTTCTTCAAAAATATATTTACTTGTCATTCTTGTCATTTTTATTTTTCTTAGAGCATTTTTGCAGTTTTCAGTTTTCAAGTAAAAATAGGCCTTGATTATATCATTTATGTAAGATCTAATTTCGTTAGCCTTCGTCAATGCACTGATACAGAGGCCCGAATGGGAAAATTCCCCTATCACCTGAAAATTCCAAATGGAACAACATATCAAAAGTTTCAAATAGGGGACTTTGTAGGGGAGACAACTACTGATCTCTTGAAAGAATGAAATAGCATAAATATTATATATCAATGATGCACATAGATGTAAACATGTCATGATATATATGATCATGAATATTTCACCTTCCCACATAGACAAGAGATCGTCGCATATTCTCTTTGGCACCAGTTTCAAGAGAGTCAACATCATTTCTTAAAGTCAGATTGACAATCAATAGGGACATTAAAATGGAAATATGAGATTCTTTCTCTGATTAATCAGTTAACCATTTTACTTTTAATTATTTTGAGTCAATGGTAGGATGTCATTTGAGTTAAAGCATAATGTTTTTAATATCTATTACATCCACCAAGGGTTATACTCCTAGAGTGATATGTTTTCCTCCTGTGGCTAGCATGTTGTAGCCGTTAGGTTTGGACATGGAAGTCACACCTTAAAATGTGATGTGCTATCGAGCCTCTTTGTCGTGGGTGTCAATCAACTTTTGAATCAAGATTTCACTACAATCATTATATAGTGAAAAATTAACAAGATGCTACAATATGGCCCTTTCTAAGTCGCGTTGAATGATTTCTGCCAACATTTTTATGGAGAAACTGTAAAATTCATGCATGTCGCAGTAACCACTCTACATTGCCAATACATTTTTTTCATCTACACACCCTTGATTTTTAATTTTCAAATTTAATTTATCATATATATTTTACTTTAAATATCATTGATTATGTTTTTGTTTCTTTAATATTTCAGGAATTTGGAATAATGAAAGATTTTTTGAGAATTTGTGACCATTGAAAGCTTTGTAATAAAGCAATCCGCATGTTTTCCTCAAAACCTCAGTAGTGCAGTGCAATCATCCATTTAATATGCTTTTATAAATTCAAAACCATTTATTTCCCAAAATATGAAAGTAATAATAATTTCCATCATCTTTGGTACCCTCAACAACAAATTGTTGCTTGTTTCTATCATGTGTCCCTTCCTCATAGTGATCAAAATCTAAATTCATATCCTCAAAATCCCCTTCAACAACATGGAGAGAACCATCTTTGAGATGCCCACTGTCATTGTGAATAAAATCTGGATAACCATGCCTAACCAAGGTAAGTCCTCCAGAAAATAATTGCACTCTGATGGGTCGATGCCATACTATATATTCTTGTAAAAATCCCATCTACAATGTTTATACACATTATACATGGTGTAACCTATTGAAATATTCAAGTGGTTGTATTTCAATGCATGTTCTTTTATCTTCTTCCATTCAGCCTACATTGTGTGAGTTGCAAACACAAAACTTATTATGGCTTTCAAGCTTTTCATAGCAACTTGCAACCCTTACCAATTAGATCACTTATAGATATGATGGAAAAACGAAACAATGGCATGGATATTCAGTGTTTACACACTCACACGAGAAACTATCTACTCTCTCACATCAAGGCTAATCTACTTTAATCTAATCATATATATTTATAGACCATTAAAATTCACACCTCTCTGAACAACTTAAATCGACTTTTTAGCGAGCAGTCACAATGTTGAAATCAGAAACCAAGTTACACAATAGAGGGGGACCATCCCCATCTAGTCAACAACATAGGTGCTTTACACTTATTTTCTCCCTTGAATAATGGACCTTTTCTTTGAAGAAACTGCTTATGCTCGCATGGTGGATAAACAATGCAATGATTGTTGGAAATGTACAGAGGAAAACAAAAAGGATGACACAAGAATAATATGATTTTTTTCTCTTCTTTTGATCACATAAACTTGATTGATTACAATAATCCAGTGATGGGTATTTGTACTTTTTGGACTAGCTACTAGCCCAAAAAAACTCAACATGCACACATTCTCTAAATTTCACTTTTCCCAAAATATAACTTAACTCAAATTCACTTAACTTGACTCAGTTAATTGACTCTCCTAAATTTAGCCAAGTATGGCATGGGGGAGTATTTACAATTTCTAACACTCCCCCTTAATTATGACCGTATAGCTCAATATAATTCAAACATGACATAACATGAATTAACTATGCCTGTTAGGCTTATAATAGAAATTGAATCAATTATCACTCAAACATGCATGGTGGTCTATGTCTTAGCTAGGTTTACAATGAATCAAAAGTTTAACAATTTTTCCTTTTACTTTTCGTTTCTTCCAGATTATATACCCTCAAAATTGCTTCATTTTTTTTGTGCTCTCTTGTTGTGGGCTCCATATTTCATTACTTATTGCTACTTCAATGTTTCTTTAACTTATCTTGAATTTGATCAGAGTTGGTCTTATATAGCTTCCTCTTCAAGGATTCATTCAACTAAGGATTGCTGCTACAACTCTCCATCTTCAAAATGTCTTCTTACCTTTGCTTCTTGCATTTCATATCCCTGACTTTCTTTCGTCCATATTTCCTGATAAAATACTCTTATCTCTTCTTAACTCCATTGTCAAAAAATGGTTTAATTGCATTCTTCCTTGTTTTTAGAAACTTCCATATCATTCTCTTCACTTTAATCACAAAGTACTATTTATTTTTTCTATAATCTACACACTCAAGATCATTACTAACCATCTAATTAATTTTTTTTATTCAAACTTCTACTTTAAGACTCACATCAATTTTTTCAATTGGTTTCTGAATCCATTCTTCAATGTGCTTCAAATCTGCATCAATTTTATCAGGAAATTTGTTTTCAAATTTTTATGCCCATGCTATTTTGAACACGTACATATCGAAAAATAATGTTAAAAACATCTTTGTTATGGTCTTCAGTGAGAGATTCCTTCTCTACCACTTCCTTGTTTGTCTTGTTTTCCATTGCATTAAGTTTGTCTTACACTATTATGATTTTAGTGGATATTCTCATCAAAAACTCTTGAATCAATTTATTCTCTTCTTGATCATCAATTCTTGCTAGATCAAGTACTACCTCATGAGAAATTTGAGTTCCTTCATATCTTTATGGTACAGTGCTAACTTCAACCTTCAATTCTTCATCAAACATGGTGGTTACCATATTACCACAACCAATCCATGTTTTGAAAAAGAAACCACACATAACCTCAACATAATGTTCATCCACACTATGTTGGGATATCCAAGTATGTATGTGCTCATTCAAAATTCGAAACCCATTAGACATCGATGGATTTACCAATGCACATCTCACTTTGCAGTAATCATCCACATGTGTTTCATCACAATGGGATTGACCATCATCTTCTCCATCCATGTTACCTTGAAGTCCTTAAGCTTTATATGATTCTACTCTCCTTCACATATAAAGGCTTCTTCTTCTCTCTCTACAATATTTGTTGCATTTTCTTCATCCATATGCATTCTTGCATAATTGGTTTCAATTTTATGGTCTTGAAAACCGTCATCCACTTTTGAGTGGATTATCCAAGCTTTGTTGTCCTCTCAGATTATTGCTCATCTAATCTCATATCCGTGGCTGAAATCCTTTCTTGTGACATAGCCTATTGCTGCATGTCACTCTACCTTGCACCAAATTATTCTTCCAAGGTCTTCCATGCTTCCTTGGAAGTTGTAATTTTTTATACCTTTCACATAACTATTTCATCCATTTCATTCTGAATTAAACTCAAACATAGGGAATTAGTAAACAAAGAATGTGGTAACAGATCTGTGCTACAAAAATCAACCTCAATTTATTCTTTGTCTTCTGTTACACTTATTTATTCCTCGGTTGCGGCCTGAACCTCTCTAAACAGGGCAATAATCTATGCCTTTTCTTTTCGATTCATTTTCTTAGTCTTCCTTAGTCATGTTTTGTGACCTATAATTGATGTCTTTCCTTTGTCTTGTATTTGCTTTCCTAATTGCATGAGGTTATCATCCATGTCACCCTTGAAAGAAAAATATGATTTTCAATATGTGCCCATATATGACACAATATTCGCCCCAAAAAACTTTCATTCTTAAGAGAAAACTAAAATATTTTTTTAGGCAAACAAACTTTTACAAATCCATAAACTCTTTCCAATTAAAAACTTCCAACCTTTTTTTAAAATACCATGAACCTTTTTTTTTGGTATAAAAACTCTTTTTGAATATTTAAAAAAGAACCCTTATGAAACCTTTAATATAAAAACTTTTATAAATAACAACTTTAATAGAGGCCCTCAAACTCCTTAATTCCATACCATAAATCTCCTTTAAATAGATGTCACAATATTAAAAATAAAACTTCAATATGATTCAAAACCACCCGTGATTCGGTCCTTGATATTTTTAAACCCATTTGAATCACGTATTTTTATGTCAAACATTTTTTAATGTGATGCGTGACTTTTAAAAGACAAACCATATATCTCCTTATAAATATCTTTCACATGCACTTTGCTAATCAGTTTTTAATAGCCTTTCTATGAATACGAACTTTTAAAATGCTTTTCGAACCTCTACATTTTCTATAGATTGTTATGTTTTCTCACTACTCACAACAACATGAAATCGGTTGTATATGCCACATGACGAGGGTTGAGACATATGTAAAATAAATTGGCATAGCTCTTCTAACTAGCAATAATGTCTTTGGAGACTACGGCTACAAATTTCTTGGATACACGAGCTTTTTAGCTCCTTTTATTCAACCTCACTCTGATACCAATTTTTTGGAAAGGTAGAGAGGAGAAAAAAAAAAGGTGACACACAGAAACAATATTATTTTATCTTTTATTGATCACACAAACAAGATTGAATACAATGAACCCAATGAGGGGTATTTATACTTTTTGGAATAGCTACTCGCCCAAATAAATCAACATGTAAACACACTGTAAATTCAAATTTTCCAAAAATATAACTTAACTGAAACTCAATTTACTTGACTCATTTATCTGACTCTCCAAAATATATCCAACTCTAACATGTGAGAGTAATTACAATTTCTAACAAATATGCCAACACGAGTGACAAAGTTGATAATGGTCCCTTCAATACACTCTGAGTTTCAACAGACAACCATTATGGGAATTTTGAGGTATAAAATGGGTCTCATAAGGAAATTATAAAATAATAGTATAAATAATAAAATAATATTAGATCACATCATCAAATTCTAAAGAGAAGAAAGAAAAGCTATTTTTTCAACTTATCACACTACAGGTTTACTCAAATTTCAAGTGGGAACACTTGTTGGATGCATAATTTTATTCCTCATCCAAAGAGTGCCCATGTTGGATACTTTTTATGGACCCTACTGCAAGAAAAATGAGAAATACATAAAAAAAATTATCACAATCACACTGTTTCATGTATTTCTCCTTTTTCATGTAGTAGGGTCCGTTGAAAGTATGCAACATGTATAATACTTGGATGAGAACTCAAATTTTGCATCCAATGAGTAATTAAATTTTTCATCCAATTTGAAAAAGTAGTTTTATTATTATATTATTTTTTAATATTTTTTCTTTTTTACCCGAGAAATGGTGAATTGTCCCCTATGGTGGACATCATCATATTGAATCCTATTGGTTCTTATAAAATTTATTTTGGTTTTATATTTTTCTTAGGATGTATGTTTTAGACCCTAAAGATTTCTAATTATCACCTCACAATTGGGTCATCTATTTATATTTGCACTAGGGAAAATTCTTTCGATCATTATAGACATTAATAAGCCCTTTCTATAAAGGAACTCTTAATTGGGAAGAGTAAAAATTATTGCACAAAAAATATTCTTTGTATGTTGTTATTATTATTATTATTATGTATTTATACATCAATAATAAGATTTGGAAGATTAAGCATTTAAATTTTCAGTGTGCATACACCGTGGTAGTGGCATTATAAACATTTTTATCCATTATTCCATCAAATATAAGTCAATTTTGCTAATTTCTATTTTGATGTTCTTCTCTGCATTCTTTTTGGATCGGATTATGTAAGAGCCTCCAAATTCCTTCAATTGATTTCAATATTCTCTCTCCTTGATGTTGAGATGATTCATATGTTGATGTAGACACTTTGGCCATCTAAACTGAGTTAAAGCTTGTTAACCTACGTGAATATTTTTCAAATATTTCTCGCGCTTATTCTTCTCTATCCAATGGACTGCGAACATTTGTCATGTAAGTATTTTATAGTTTTGGTTTTTATAATTTTGAAATATGATTGGTTCTAAGATAGAAAATTTCTAAATATTGTGATAATGTAGGTTTTAACTCTGTACAGAAATTAACTACGAACAAATCTTTAAAATAGAAAATAAACAATAGCAAGAGCATAAAACATAAAACGGATATACACAAATATTTTCCCCTGGATACCAAATCGGGACGACCATCTTGATTTTTCATTATATTCCTTTTAGTGTTACAACACATATATGTACATGCCAAAGCATACATAAACTCTAATACATTAACCCTGGATTAGAGCATAGCCGTAGTTCCCTTGACCGGATCTACAAAATATCAGGGGCCAAAAACCATCATGCCCCAAAACCATGTGCAAACCCATGCAAAAAACCATGGGCGGGTCTACCAACTGGAAAATAAGGACCAAAAAAATTTTCCAGGGCGTTGCCTCGGACCCCCACAAGGGGGGCTACCGCCCCCCCTGTTACCCCCTCACGCGTGACTAGTCATGGAAATAATATAACACAAACCCAACATTCTCCCACTTGTTGTTTTCTTTCCGCGGGGGGCCATATGAGAGCTGAGTCATCATCCCAACATTGCAACACCCATTGTTTCTCTACACCAAGAGAACTTCTGAGTGCTCATAGACTTTGTCAATGCTTCTACAACATTCTTCAAAGTGTCCACCTTTACCATCAACACCCTTTTAGCTTCAACCATATATCTCACAAAGTGATATTGAACATCAATGTGCTTTGTCTTTTAATGATAAGCAGGGTTATTAGCCAAGAAAATTGCACTTTGGCTATCACAGTCTATCCTTATAGCTTTCTACAGTAACTCCATACTTGAACACAATCTCTACAACCAAACTACTTCCTTGCTTGCATGAGTGGCTGCCATGTATTCTGCCTCTGTAGTTGAAAGAGCCACTACAGACTGTCTTTTACTCATCCAACTGACTGCACCTCCAAATAGGCTAAAAACATACCCACTTGTAGAGATTCTTTGGTCTAGATCTCCAGCCCAGTCTGCATAAAAAAAACCAAGAATGTCCAGCACTCTTTCCAATCCTAGTCTTCCCTAGTAACACAAGACATAATCACTAGTGGCACGTAAATATCTGAAAACCCGCTTCACTGTTCATAGATCTTCTCAATACTCCTACTACATGTGCAATGTCTGGTCTAATACAGACCATTGCATACATCAGGCTACCCACTACACTTGCATATGGAACAAGGGACATATCCTCCTCTTCTTCTTGTGTGTTGGGACACTATTCATCAGATAGCTTTGTACCTACAGGAATAAAAACATTCACCGGTTTACTATCCTGCATATTGAACCTCTGTAATATAGTCTCGACATAATTCCTCTGGTTTAACCAAGCTTCCTCTTTTCCCGATCTCTCTTAATTTCCATGCCCAAAATATTGTTTGCAGCACTAAGATCCTTCATGTTGAATTTGGAGAACAGCTAGGTCTTCAAATCTTGGATGATTTCTTTGTCATTTCCAATAAAAAACATATCATCCACATACAAGACCAAATAAATAACATGGTCACCAATTAATTTAAAATAAACACAGTGATCCTCCTTGCTTTTGGTGAAGCCAAGTCCCCGTATATAGGTATCAAATTTCTGATACCACATCCTTGGTGACTGTTTTAACCCATACAAAGACTTATTTAACCTGCATACCAACTCTTTCTTCCCCTTCACCATAAAGCCTTCAGGTTGTTTCATGTAGATCTTCTCTTCCAGATCCCCATGAAGAAATGTTGTCTTCACATCCATCTATTCTACCTGAAAATAAAATGCAGCAGCAACAGATAAAAGTAAGCTAATAGAAGTAACTTGGGCAACAGGAGAAAAAATATCACCAAAATCAATTCCCATAACCTAGGAGTAACCTTTTGCTACCAACCAAGCTTTGTATTTCTCCACCTTGTCTTCTACATTCATCTTCTTCTTAAACACCCATTTTCTCCTGATGAGCTTCCTTCCAGCTAGAAACTCCACTACATCCCATGCCTCATTTTTATGCAAGGATGTCATTTCATCAACTAGGCCTCCTTCCAGAGTTTTCCATCCTATAAATCTACTACCTCCCTGACAGTTATGGGATCATCATCAGTTATAGTTAAAGAAAAATTTGAGCAGAAAGCAGATGGAATATACCTTTCTAGTTGTCTTATTTCTCGAAGTGATCTTCTAACAGTTCGAGTTTGTGGCTCTTCCTCTTCTTAGTCTTCTTTTGTTGTAGAGTCTGATTCATCCTCCTTTATCTCAAACTCTATATTTTCGGGTTCCTTTGGTAGGAATTCATGTTTAAAAATACATTTCACCTCTCTAAACACCACATCTTGGCTGTACACAACGTTCCTTGTTTCCGGGCTCCAAATCTTGTAACCCTTTAAACCATCCTTATACCCGATAAAGATGCACCGTTCAGATTTATTATATAACTTCCTCCTTTTCTTCTTTGCAACATGTACATATGCATCACATCCAAATACCCTTAGATGTGAAAGAGAGGGTTTCTTACCAGTCCATACATCATTTGGAGTCTTATCCTCCAACGCTTATGAAGGTGATCTGTTAACCAAGTAACATTCAGTCTCCACTACCTCTGCCCAGAATTCATGTCCTAACCCGGTACCAATGAGCATGCTTCTTGCATTTTCCATCAGCATTCTCTTCATTATTTATGCAACTCCATTTTGCTGAGGTGTGTATGGATTAGTCTTCTCCCGTGCTATACAACACTTCTTACGGAACTCCCCACCATTATCTTTCCCCAGCACCTTTATCTTCTTCTCTGTCTGGTTTTCCACCAGAGCCTCAAATTCTTTAAATCTGTCAAAGACTTCAGATTTCTTCCTCAAGAAATATATCCATGTATTCCTTGAAAGGTCATCTATGAATGAAACGTAGTACATAGAATTACCCAGTGATGGAACAGAAACAGGTCCAAACACATCACTTTGCACAAGCTCTAATATCTTGTTTTCCCTCTTAGCACCAGAAGGAAAACTCACTCGATTCTGCCTCCCATATACACAATGTTCATAGAAATATAATTCCAAAGAGCTATTAGACATATCTTCTACCATATTATTTCCATGCAGTATCTGAAGGCCCTTCTCTACAATATGTCCAAGCCTTTGATGCCATACCGTGGTATTTTATCTAGAGACCACTAGGCTTTCTGCTCCACTTTTGGGAACCATAGAAATATTGCACCCATCAATAATAGTGTTTCCCTGAAGCTTGTAAAGAGTTCCAATCTAAACTCCCCACATTAATACCAGTGCTCCTCGAACCATCTTACAGGCATCTTTCACGAACAAAATTTTTACGTTTGCATCATCCATCTTGCTTACAGAAATCAAATTTTTGGCCAATGCAGGAATGTGCAAAACACTAGGAAGTGTTCTAATCCTTCCACCTTGCAGCTTCAGCTTTCCAATTCCCATGAGTTTGGCCTTCCTATCATCACCTAAGAAGACGTCATCTCCATCATATTTCTCATACTCGCAGAATCAGTCCCTATGGGGAGTGAAGTGAAAGGATGCACCCGAGTCAATCAACCATGAATCATGATCTACATGTGTATTTGAAGAAGAAGCCAAATACACATCCCCACCTTCATCCGAGGTGGTTTTTGCTTCTGCAGAAGGAGCATCACCAGATCCCTTTCCTTTCTTAGGAGTTTTAGATCTTCAGTCATTTTTGTAGTGCCCTTCCTTTCTGCATTTCCAACACACCTTTACAAACTTTCCAGGAGATTTATATCTCCTGCTCAAGACCTTATTCTTGTTTCTATTTTGGGACTTCCCTCGTACAGATAGGGCATCTCTATTCTGGCCCTCCATATTTCTTCGTCTCATTTTCTCTAACAACAAGGCTGAGACAATATCATCAAAATTCAAGGTAGTTGTATTGCTACGAGTCTCGTAGAGAACACAACAAATTGATGCACTTATCTTCATCTGAGATTTTAATATCAACAGATGACAGCTGACTTACCACAGTATTGAAGGCGTTCAGATGCTCTGTCACTGAGTTTCGAGCCTTCATCCTTAGGTTATACAGATTTTTCAGCATGAACAATTTATTCACCAGAGACTTAGATTGGTACAAAGTCCCAAGTTTGTCCCATAAGGTCTTCACCATAGCTTCCCTAGATACATTCAACAATACTGAATCTGAGACACAATTGTATTGTTCTTTTTTCCTTTCGATCCAATTTCTTCTAGTCTTCATCTGACATTGCCGTCAGTTTAGTACCTGGATCTACCGCGATCCACTAGTCTTTATCCACCAATAGATTCCTCGAGGTTGAGCTTCCACAACTCAAAACTCTAACCATTAAATTTATCGATCTCTATCTTCCCACCGCTCGCCATATTCTTTCACCGTAAGAATCGATCCCATAGATCTCCCACTAAACAGGGTCTACCTCAGGCCTGAGAAAAAACCCCCCAACAGCAAAGGCATCTCCTTGAAGCCAAAACTTCTCTGATACGAAATGTAGGTTTTAAACCTGTACACAAATTATCTATGAGGGAATATTTAAAATAGAAAATAAACAATAGCGAGAGCATAAAACTTAAAACATATATACACAGATATTTTCCCCTAGATCCCAAATTGGGATGATGAGCTTGATTTTTCATTATATTCCTTTTATTGTTACAACACATATATACATGCCGAAGCATACATAAACTCCAATCCATTAACCCTGGATTAGAACATAACCGTAGTTCCCTTGACCAGATCTACAAAATACTAGGGGTTGAAAACCATCATGCCCCAAAACCATGGTGGGTCCGCCCACCAGAAAATAAGGACCAAATTGTTTTTCCAGAGCGCTTCCCCAGACCCTGCCAAGGGACGCTATCGCCCCCATGTGACTCCCACCCCCTACATTGCACCCAACGCAACATACGAGGCGGACTATTGCCCCCCTTGTTACCCCCCTGTCCATAACTAGTCATGGAAAGGATATAACACAAGCCCAACAGATAATTCATTTTTTTTATTTTGAACAAAGTTCAACTGTTTTATGTTTGTTTTCTGAATAGAATTTTACTATAGTTTTATTAGTAATATAATTATTTTTCATTAATATTTTAATGAAAATATATTTTTGAATATAAAAGAATAAATAATAATAATTCCTTTATATAAATTTAACGATTTCAATATATTAATTTGTAAAATATACTTAATTTTTTTTTATAAAACCTCTATGTTATACTCAAAATTTACATTTCATTAAGCAATATTTTCCTTATTTCATATTTAAATAATCATCATTTTAAAATCTACAAATTATTAATGATGCTTATTTAATTTTTAAAATCCTCAACTTTATAAGTGAGTTTTATATATATATATATATATATATATATATATATATATATATATTTATATATATAACTTTAACATTTAGATACAAGCAATTCCAAATATAATTACATAAAATAAAATAATCTAACAATAAAATGTAATCGTAGTACTTAAATTCCATGATAATTATAGACTCACCCAGGTGGATTTATGAATGTATTAGAAAAAACTGAATTTATTTTTCCACCCGCCTTATGCAATCCTACATTGTGTACCATTAATCTTAAGGCGTAAACATTGAATCTTCAAGCTTAAATGTTGAGACTTATGTGGAATTCCCATACCCATGAGTCAACGGTATGCAATATAGAGCATTAACTTAGGGATAGAGTAATGATAATGAAGATATTTTTAGTTCTCAATAGAAATAATACAACTAAATTCTCTTGTTTACATTGGGTAAATAGTTGTTTGTATATTTTCTATATAGTTTTTTTAATTTTAGTATGTTAGTGATAGACTTTGGTTTGTATAAAAAAGATGTATATCAATTTTAATTAGAAAATGAATCTATTTCATGGTTGGAGATTGAATTATTAAATAGGAGATTTGCATGGATATGAAAATTTAATCCAATCATATGTGAATTTGAATGCAACTAGGTTTGGGTATTTTAGGTGTTAAGGTCTCTACGGGAAACTCACATTTTTATTTTTCCAAAACTTATGAATTTCTTCAAATACACCGTTTCTATAGGTTTTGTAAAATATTTAAAATTACATAAATAATAACTTTATATAATTATACCAAAATCTCCACTAGTATTTTAATTGGAATTCACACCATTGATATTTGATATTTAGAAATAATATAAAATATATTTTTAAAAAATTTTGGTGAATCAAATAATATATATGGTCAAACTAATAAGTTATTTGAGAGAATATTCCGACCACACACTTATTTAAGAGCTAAATTAATTGAACCAAATCTCTTAAATCTAGCTAACTAATAACCTATCAAATAACATAAGTAAACAATTCTTTTAAAAATTACAATCATCGATATATAATAAAAATAGAAATATTAAATTGCACCGTTAGGTAAATGAAGATAGAGAAAATAGAAATTTGTAGAGTTTACATCCTTGTAATTGATTGAAATTTGAAAGCAGAGATGTGTTCTTTTTCAATAAGTGACATGGCAGGTTAAATTTCATAATAATTTTGATTGACATTGGTCTCTAAGTTCTAATATATCAAGAGTTTAACATGGTTTATTATAAAATAAAAGGGTACAAAACACTGAAAGAACTACTCATGACAATAATGGCCATTGAAATATTCACCCAAAATTGTCACTTATTGTTAGCTCAAAATTTTTTGCCATAAACTAGGGCCTTCACACTTAAGGAACTTGGAAAGAAAATCCAAAGCATTTCTTGATTATGGTGAATCGTGAATGTATGACTACTTTCTAATGTATAGTGATTCTTCAAAGTTGATTAAAATTGTGTTTTTTCAAAGTTCATTAAAAGATTGATTTTTCAAAATTCATTAAGAGTGGCCACTCACCTGAAAAAATAATTTTTACTCTCCAAAATTTTGAAATTAGATTATTGGTTTCAATTATGCCCTTCTCATCCATAATTTCACACAACTTTTTCTCTACTACAATCTTACCAAAAAAAAAAAAATCATGTGGACAAGGATAGTAACATTGTCATCCTATGGCTTTTATTTATATAATAATATTTATATTTAATACCAATATTTTTTTATTTATCATTATTATTAATGATTTTATAATTTTTTATTTGTGTAAAAAAACATTAAAAAATAATTAAATAATTTTATACATTTTTATTTGTGTAAAATATGATTAAAAAATAATTAAATTAAAAATATTGCAAGTGCAAAATTTAAAATAAATTAAATTTTTAAATAATTATAAATCAAAATATTACAACGATATCCATATAAAATAATCAAAATGATTTATTACTAAAAATATTACTTTAATATTATTATTTTTATTGTAAACAATATTGATATTAACCATATGCCGAATTAATCTAGAAACAATTTAACGTACCAAAAATTATTTAACTTTTGATAAAAAGTTAAAGATAAATGAGCTTTTCATTTTAACTTATTTTATTTAAATAAGTTTTATCTAAATAATAATTTTTACATACACCTCATAATCCTAAATTAACTCAACTTAATAATATTAGGACTATTTGTATATACACCTTCCTGCCCATCATGAGCACCCACCACTAGCCGAACGAATCACTAATATGATGTGTTCCATCTCGGTGTAAAGTTAACCAAATCATTAACCAGTATATCTTTCGTATATAATTTTTTAAAAACACTCACAAACTTATAGCAAGCTTCATTATACAGAATGATTCAATTATTGCGTCAGTCAAAAATTACAACCAAGAGAAGATTAGACAATATTTCTTCACGTTCCAAACCTTTAAGATGTTTCCAAACATGGTTTAGATTTCTATCATCTAGTGTTTTATGAGTGAAAGATGGGACGGTAAATGTTAAAAGCGTCAAACAGCGCACGTAAAAATGGAAAAATAACTATTTTCTTTTTAGCAATTATATTAAAACGATAAACATTTCTCATTATAGATATTTTGTTCTCTTTGAGACATGCCGATACTAATGCTAGTGATAGAAGTTGAAAAATATTGATAGAGATGAAATAATAAATATTTTAAAATTGATTTTTAATTTGGGTTTTATTATAAAAAGTATGTTGATGAGTAGTAATGTCTATTATAACTAAGATGATACACTGAAAAATTATTATGATAATTGATAATTTTGATAAATTAAAATGTTATAAAATATAATATTATAATAAATATTTTAAAATTGATTTTTAATTTGGGTTTTATTAGAAAAAGCGTTAGAATGTAAGGCCATGTTATTTCATCATATATTTACTATTTTGGAAAATGTTGTTTATTTAGTTTAGTGGTTGACTAATGGAGCAATGTACTTAGTAGTGGATGGATTTGGTCAATTATCCAACTAGTAGGCAATTGGTTTAGTGGTTAACTAGCACCATGATCAAAGCAATACACTAAACAATTATGTACAATTAATTAATCAACAAGAATTGAGTGAACTTGGATAGTGATTAGTAATTCAAGAGCATCAACCTTAGGAAACCCATTTTTAATTTAGCCCCAAGGGGGTCAAGAATTTTCTTTCTCACAAATGTAATTTGTATAAATTGGAAATAGTGGGGTTTTTATGTAATTACAATTGCCCAAATTCTAAAGGAATTTGGAATATTTGATTAGTAGTTTGTTTTGATGTGCCTGGGCCTTTGTAAATACAACAAGTGTTAGGACAAATGTTAAAATTTTCTTTCTTTTGTTAAATAGATTTTCTTAGCCAATGATAAACTATATATGTATGTGTGTGCATAGTTAGATCCACATAAGGCCTAAGGAATTAGAGAAAAATGAGCTTGAGGAACAGATTTGGAAGAGCCTTAGAGAACTCAGGCCAGGAGCCCATATAAGCAATCTATAAAAAAATGTGTTAATATAATTGAGGTTATATGCATATTTTTTTCTTCTATGCATTATACATTTTATCTTCAAAAATAGGTTCAATGTTGAATCAAACCCTCAAATTAGATGTTAGTGATGAACCTCACATTCGATCTTTCCTTGGTTAAGCCATCATGGGGTTCTTAAAAGGGATGTGAATAAATGGGAATGTGAATAGTCCAACTTCCAACTAGGCTACATAGTTTGGTTTTATCAAGTGGTATCAAAGTGTATTAACTCTTCTTTAGGATTAGGAGAAGGAACGGTCATAGTACTTGTAGCAAAAATATGTGATTGAAAAAAATTTCTTGTGAAGAGGAATAATACAGAGAGAGGAGACCTGAGGATAACAAAGTGGTAGGGAATCCTGAGAAGAATTTTAGGGAAGGGAACCTAAACAAGATTGTAAGGAGAAATTTAGATACATGGACTAAAAAAAGAGAACAAGATTTGGATTCATATTGAAGAAATACCAACCAAGAAGCACAGATGGGAGAATTGAGGAATGTTGGAGATATCCAATATTAGTATGAGGAGACTTGGCAGGTAATCTCGTCTTATATTATTTATTTTTTCTTTTTATCAGTAAGCTAACTATTGTGGAGGTAGAAAAGGTGGAAGAATATATGATAGCACTAACTATAGCTATGAGAGTTATAACAGAGAAAAAGTGGCATTGTTAAGGATTGTGGGAAAAAACCCTTGTAGTAGAAGAATGTAGAAAGATCAAAAATTTGTTTCAGGAAAGGTTCGACAAGTGAATATAACAGAGGAAGCCCTCAAGGGAGGTGAAGAAAGCAAGTGAATTTCTCAAGAGGTGAGTATATTTCAATATCTAGAGGACAAAATGAATCTCAAGAGGTTAGAGAGGAGGAGAGCATGTAATATGAAAAAACCAAGCCCAAAGGATAGAATCTTGTTGGGGTGTATGTGGAGTCTTGTTTGGAGCTCACAGTGTGCATGAAAAATCTCATAAAGAAGGAGAAAGATATGACATATGATGGTCATTATAAGGATTCAAATTAAATCCACAAGATAATTGAGAAGGATTCCAAAGTAGAATGCGTAAGGATAAGAAATATAATAAAAGAGTTTAATGAAGAGATGGTTGAGTTGAAAGAGAGACACAGTGTAATAGTCATGTTTCTCCAAGAGAGGGAAAATTATGACCAAACATGTGGATGGGATCTAAATAAAAATGTCCAATGTCTTGTTAGGAAGCTAAGAAGTAATTTTAGGCACCTGTTGACTTCTCGTTTCAGACATGGATAACTTAGAGGAGCATAGCATGGAGAGGAGGAATTTCACTATTGTGAACTAGATCAAGGAAATCTCCTTCTAAAAGAGGATTATGAATATGTTGAGTAGATATTCTCTCAGAGTTTCATGGAATACATGAAGAGTCTAGTAAAACCAAAGGATTTGAGAGAAGGTGTGGTGGTAGATGTGCCAAATGGGGATATAAAGCCTTATGATTTTAATATTGATGTTTTGTGTATGATTGTAGGTCATAAGAATGAAAAATAACGATGGTCATCTATAGTTATCATGAGAATAGAACAAAATGAAGGAATTATTTTTCAAAGGATTAGATAAGGTGAGTATTTAGAGTTTATCATGAGAGAAGATTAGACAACATTGTATCATAGAGGAAACCAATAGAAGAACCATACACAATAGGATGAATTGGTGATTAAGATAGCATAAGATCTTAGATGGCCCCATGTTTTTAAGGTTGATAAATTGCATGTGAATGCAATATTTGCAGGTCAAGGGATTTAAAAAATTGTCCAAAAGAAAGGAAATGATGCAGAAATCTCTTCTTAGAAGCAGAGGCATGCAGAGACAAGGTTGATACATAAGCCCTCAAAAAAACTAACCAATATTACTTCCATGGAAAACAAGATCAATTTGGCTTGTAGCCATGCTAAATATGAAGGGAAACCATTGAAATATGTCATAAGGAAAGAATATACGGAAAAATTATGTATAAGAGAAGAAGACGAGGTGAATTCAACAAATAAGATAAAGAGAGGTAAAAATATGACATAAAAAAAGGGATATGGATCCTAAAAGGTAATGGATTTTCCTTTAGAATATATATATATATATATATATATATATATATATATATATATTCTTTTTTATTTTTTCTTTTTTTTCTTCTAAAGATGCATTGATAGGTCAGGAGAATGGACATATTTTCCAAACTGCAGAAGAGAACACATGTTTTCCTTAAGGATACCAAAAGAAAAGTAACACATGTGGGGATGGAAAATCCTTGAATATTGTGCTATAGGAGGAGGAAAGTACCAAAATAGCTTTCCAAATGAAGGGGTGTTACACAGTATTTTTTCACCGTCCCTAAAATCCCTCGTCCCACACATTGGAGGAATATTCCCGTGACCTGTGAGCAATGAAATGTCCTGAAAACACCTTCATAACATCCTCCTGCCTAAGGATTAACATTCTCCTGAAGAACATTTCCTTTGGAAAACCCTAAAAACAGATGTTTTAGCCTTGGCACGACTAGTCAGTTTATCCCTCGCGTCAATGGGGGAAATCCAAACTAGAGGGTGTGCCAGTTGGCGCTCTGTCCCTATGTTTCACTCGCGCCAAGCCCATTAAAGAATGTTTTTTAAAAATAAATGGCAGAATTTTGGTTCTAACAAACTCTAGAATGAATCATCAAAGGAAGTTGAGTGGTTTGGCTTTGGATCTCCATGTATAGGAAGTGGGTTTCCACCTCTCATGGAACCTTCCTAAGATATAGGGCCTATCCCATGATTATAGGGATCCCAACTTCCCTTCTGTCATCTATAAACGCTTGCCCTCTCCATTAGCAAGCTAGCTAAACCTGTAGGAGGAAAACTAGAGCCGAGCAACTATTGAAAGCAATGCCGAGAAGATGCCCATAAGAGAAAGCTTTTTCCAAATTCCTGACAGGCTTCATTGAGATGCGCTCTGCTGCAAGCTCAGCTGAAGGAAGATCATAGCGTCAGAGCATTTGGTTGTAATCTCCCTTTTAGTCATCATTAATATAAGTGACTCTGATTTTGGTTCCATTCATGTGTTTATACTTTTATGAAATGCAATGAATTATATCCTCTTTGACCGATATATAGTTACATGCTTTAAGTATCACGTTGTATGTCGTCATTTCTCTGCATTTGTATAGGTGTCTGGATGAAGCGAACAAGAGGATTGTGATCTGTCACGCAAGGGACGAAGAGCATCACTTATTCTTCAACAACAACAATGTGGGATTTGAGGTAGGTCACTTATCACAATCTTTGTCTTTCTTGTAACTAGGAACCAACGTCTTTGCGTGATTTTATTGTTGCTAGACCCACCCTAGGGCTAGTGGGATCGCCTCTATTTGCAATTTGGCGATTCCACTGGGGATTCAGTGGGATTTAATCCTTCGTATTTTTGTTTTTTTAGCTTTCGATTGATTTATTTTCTTTTCTAGTTCACCTTCCTTGGTGTTAAACCATTGTTCAGCCCCCAGAAAACCAAATCCAATCTTTGTTTCTCCATTTTCATCATTTTTCTAGGGTAAACTCAATTGGCGTGGTTTTTCCCCTGACAGTTGTGCCAGCTGGCGCTTGTTGCTAGTTAGGCCCCTGCACCAATGGCTTTTTGGTGCTGATTACAACCAAACAGGTGTGAAAACTCTTCTTGGTGTTAGGGTTTTCTTGCTTTTGGGCTCTCTGAGCTTGAGTTTTAGTCTTGGTGTCATTTTTCTTATTGATTTAGTGCCTTGAGGTTATTTTTTACTGTGTTTGGCCCTTGTCCTCTGGTTTTTTCCACTTTACTATCAGTTTTTTAGTCTAGCTGTAGTGCTTCTAGGTGCTTAAGTGTGCTGAGCCTCCCATGGGAGTTTTGGGTCCTTGATTACGCAGTCAATTTTTTTTCTTCTTCTTTGCATTCGTCTTGTTAAATCCCATTGTGTCATTGCGTTAGTTGACTGATTGCCCTCTCTTTCATTCAGTTTCTTTTTGTGTCACTCCAAGCCTAGATTACATGGTTTATTTGAGTCTCTTTCGAGATTCTTCTTCGCTTTGAGGGATTTCCTTGTTAGTTTGAGTCTTGTTTGTGTGCATTTGGATTGAGTGAAATCATTTGTTTTAGATATCTCTTTGCCATTCCTCGAATTGATTTTTTCATTAGTTTTTCATTCATTTAGTGCATTTTCTCTTATATGTTGAAAAATACAAAAACAAGGTCTTTTGCATTTTGATTGGCTTAGTGAAAATTGAAGGATCTTTCGCATTATTAGTGTTACATAACTCTAAAAAGGAGTTTTCTAGTTTCATTAGCTTGCATTAGAAATAGTAGTGGATGTTTTTGTGCTCGTCTTGATGTCATTTGAAAAGCTCTCAACTGTCCCATAAGTAGCTCTTCATTGAACAAAGTGATATTTTGTGGCATGTAGTTTGCATTTAGAGGTTTTATGAGATCCAACATTCGATAGGGCCTAAAATTGAAACATAAATTGAAGATCAACTTTAAAATTTACCGAATTAACCTAAGGCAACATTGAAACATTAATGGAATATCTAGTAGTCTAAGGTAGAGATGTGTTCCGACGTCTTTAACCCTAGCAGTTGTCACTCACCATCTGGCTACAGACAGCACTAGTACAGACTTGTGATCCCCGTACTATCACGTATATAAAGGGAGACCCCATTAGGTTGCAATCCTTTATCAGTAGGAAGCTGAGTCTGCCGCCTTTTGCCCATGATACACTAGACACAACATTCGGGGATATTAGCTAGACGCACATCAAGTCCTTGGTTGATTTCTTTTCATTTTTACAAAGGTGTATATGGCAGTTCATAGATATCGGGTACACCTATTTACCTAGATTACGAGAGCAGTCATTTTGATCTTTAGTGACTCATTAAATTTGAAAACATGATAAAGCGCTTGTCCTTTCATGCTCGTTTCCAAACTGAAAGTGATAGAGTCATCTTTTACTTGTTTCTAGACTGTTAAAACATGAAACAGTAAAATTTCCAGTTTCAATGTGGTAAAATTAATCACCTACGATCACATGCCCATTTAGAGATTGATTTTTTGGCCTGTTTTTGTTTGCCTTGGTTTTTTCCCATGTGTCTTTGTTTTTGATCTCTTCCTCTTTTTGTTACAGTCACAGTGGAGGGACCCTCAGTTTCATCTACTGGTAGTCCTTACATAAACGATTCATTACAGGCCTCTCAATCCTCTACTGAGTATCAATAGCCCATTGTATCCAACTTTCCCGACGAGGGACCGGTTATATCTGAACTTCCCTTTGGAGGACTAGTTGAATTCAATTGGCCCTTGTCCAATGCTTGGTTTGGATTTGGAGTTGGGGAACACTTCTCTCCTCTTACATTGGGATATCCTTTTTTTGCTGCTATCATACATCCTAGTCCCCGTCGTCTCCTGCAAGATCTTACGGTGGAGTCATATATGTACTCATTTGATCTTTCTCCTAGTGAGGGAATTCCTACTTCTGGTGAAGATTACTATATTTTTTCTGAAGACATCCTCGAACCTTCTGTTATCTCTTCACCTAGTCCTTTTCTCCGAGCTGGATATAGATCTTTAAGTCAGGTCATGGCCGTTGTTACCTCTATCGGAGTATCGACTCCATCCACGAGGCCGACCATTCCCTCGTTAGAGATGTCGCCATCGACACCTCTCATGGCATATCCTTTTGTTACATCGGCACCTGTTAGACCTACCATCTACGTGGCTGCATCTATGCCTATTATTACTACTCAGCCAGCTAGGACCTTGTCAGTTCCTAAAGATGTTTATATAGCTTCTACTATTCCGGAGAATATCTCTCCCGAGGAGTATCAACTATCTTTACAGCCGTCAAACTTTGAGGTTGCTCCATCCTCTCAAGACCTTAATCATCCTTACTTTTCCCATTATGGACTAGATGGTGCCCCGATTTATGTATTTTCATATAAATATGATGATTAGGGCAACCCCATTCATTTTCCTACTCCTGAGGCTTATCAATACACTAATGGTTTTCTATCTACCCAGGTTGGGCAACCTTCTAATCAACAAGGGAAAAAATTTCACGGACAACCTTTGTTTCAGCAAGGATATGCTTCTGGCCTACAAGGACAACCCTTCCAGAGACAACGTTCGGCCCAAACAGGTTATGCGTACAACCCGCAAGGACAACCCTTACAGGGACAACCTTCAGTCCAGCAGGGATTGTTTTTTGGTCCGCAAGGGCAATCTTACAATCCTCAAGGTCAACCTCTACAGCCTCACCATGTGGTCCAACCAGGGAAGCCTCAAGGACTAGCAGGGCAACTGAGGTATCAACCTGGACCATTGTATGGTCCTGGGTGGCAAACCCATGTTTCTCAACCGTTGGTGCAACCTCAGCAACCTCATTTTCCAATTGGTCAAAATGTTGCACAACTAGGGCCATCTTATGGTCCTATCACAGGTCAACTTGGTTATCAGGAATAACCTGGGCCTTTCTTGCCATTAGGCCAACTGGCCCAACCGAGGCAGCTTGGTGTCTTTGATCAACCAGGACAACCTGTTCAGCCAGGTCAACCTGTTCAGCCAGGTCAACCTATTCGACCAAGCCAGCCTGCATAGCCAGGTCAACCTATTCAACCAGGACAACCTGCCCAACCTATTAACCCTACTCAGCAGCCGATCTGCTCTATGCCACAGCCGAATCCACCTGTGCGCCTGACTTACCAGGCTCAGAAGGGTCCCACTTATCAGCAGTCCATTCGAACCCAAGGTGACTATTACCTTCAAGGTCAGTCTCGACTGGTTTACAACCTGCCCAAAGTTGTGGTTATTACCTTCAACATTCCGGCTATACTTATACTCCACTATCAAATCCATATATTGCCCAAACAGGGCCCATGTATAATCAGAGTCAGTACCCTGGTTATCAACCCATGTATCCTGGTTATTAGCTGCCATGTCAATCTCATTATCCGAATTATACTTCCTATGGTCAGAATCTTCCACGACAGAACTAGTGGGGGCAGAGTTATGCTCAACTAGGATGGAATATAGGTATAGGCCCTTATTGGAGACTTGGCATGCCTTTTAATCCTCAGTTACCTTTCCTCACCATGTTTGAGTTACCAGATGTATCCAAGTTGGAAAATGATCCGATTCTTCATAATCCATACTGGCCTCCGCTTCTGACGAAGGTGCCTGATGACTGTCCTAAGTTTGAGGGTAAATCTAGTGAAGACCCCCAAGCACATGTCATGACATAGCATTTGTGGTATTCTTCAAACTCTTGGATAAATGACTTGATTCGTCTACTTATTTTCCAGTGCACTCTCACTAGTGCTGCCACTAAGTGGTACATATAACTACCCCATGGTATTTTTCAAGATTTCAATACTCTAGCTATGGCATTCCTGACACATTTACAGTTACCGGTTCGTTACGAAGCCGGGACGCATCTCCTGACATCTATAAAATAGGACAAAGCCACTCATATTTCAGATCACATTCACAAGTGGAGACGTCATCGTTGTCTGATCAAGTTTGATATTCCTGATCAGCTTCTAACTCACTGGTTCACTACCTCCTTTGTCAACAAGATTGCACAGGAAATTTCTATGGGTGCATGTGTAACCAAGGAACAAGCCATTGCTTGTGTCCAGTACCTCGATTTAGTGTACTCTCAATCTGGCACGTTATATGATATCTTGACTGATGCCCTGCGACCAGGAACCTCTAAAGCACCAGCTACCCCACCGGTTGACAGTGTTATTGGTTCTGTCTCTCAAACTTCTCGTAAGTCTACCAATGGGAAGCAGAAAGTGAATTCTTCCAAAAATTCTACTCCTCTAGCTACTCCAGATTCTCGTAAGACCGTGGAGGTCAATGTCGTTCAGGCTAATCCTGCGAACACGACTTCCAAAGGGAAAAAGAAGGGCAAAGGCAAAGCCAAATCTGATGCCCCCAAACCATAATCGTCCAAACCACGTGCTGAGGATGGTTTGCAACGTAAATCGAAGTACCCATTCCTGATATGTGATGAAGACCACTAGACCAAAGATTTTCCTCGACTATCTGAGGTTAGTAAACTTATTAAGGGCTCTAAGGGGAATCCAGCGGTTCTTAAGGAACCATTTCCATCCCAACAGACCCAGATGGTCGAGCAGCCTTCACCATCTACACCTTTTGGGTCTTAGGTTTTCATGATGAATGGTGCTGCACCTGTTTCTATTGCCACTCGATCGAAGGATTATGCTGGATCACATCAGGCAGGTGGAAAGGAAGTCGTTGATGGCCCTCCTCCCCCACATACCTCTGGTCCTCTTGAAATTGAAAGGCCTAGCATTGAACCCATTATACGACCACCTTACAAAGGTGTTCTACGAAAATATTCCTATAATCCAAATGCCCATGCTGCTCAGTATTACAGCATTTTTGAGGATTTGGCACAGGTGCCCTCCGTGATTTCCATGTTGGAAGTTCTTCAGGTTTTCCCATCTCAATGGAAAGCTCTATTATCTACAATCAGTGGCATTTACCATGCCGATTCCAGCCTTCTCTCCTTCGATCTAGAGAATGTTTTCCCCCGACTTCCGCATCAGATCGCGCTTGTTATACAAGTCGGTATCGAGAGCCTCAACATTCACAGAGCTATTGTGGACAAAGGTGCCTCTACCTGCATTATGTCATTTGCCTGCTGGAAGGCCATTGGCTCTCTAGCCCTCACTTCATCTCCCAATTCCCTTGAGGCATTTGATGGAAGGGAATCAAAACCCTTGGGTGTTCTCATGAGTCTACCAGTTACATTAGAAGGTAAGACAGTCAACGTCGAAGTGGAAGTTGTTAATGCCAAGCTCAACTACAACCTTCTACTCGGTCACAGCTAGACCCATGACATGCTGTCCACCCTCTTTCGGCTTTTGAAGTTTTCACATGAGGGCAAGATTGTTACTGTGGACTAGTTGTCTTTCTTTACCTCATCCTCTGAGAACAATGTGCCATACATGGACCAAATTCCTAGTCCCCCTAACAGTATAGGACTAGATTTTTTTAAGGACCTTGTTCTTATGGGTATTTTCCCCCTTCCACCACTGAAAAACGTTCAAGTCAATATGGTCTCTAGGTCGGATGACCCATGGATCATCCCTTCTCCTGAATAGGTTGCCTCTTTTTGAGAATCGATGCCTCTAACTCCAATTGAGATAAATTATTGCGAGATCGTCGCTGCATCTAATGCTCCTCCCGCTGATAAAGCTCCTTTGAGCATGGCTCTTGATGTTTATTCTCAATCCCCTTGGCTCGGTGATGCAGATTCACCTGATCCTATGAGAGAATTTTTTCCGTCTGACAAAAATATCTTGGAGATTATTTCTCTCAAAGATCTGCCATGGGGAGATGAGCATCATCTGTCCTTGTTCATGCCTGGCCTGGGAGCAATGTCTAATTGTCTCGAGTGTTTTGCATCTCAAGCTCTCTCTCTACCACTATAAATGCCAATATTGACTCATGAGGTATTTTTGGAAGGAAATCTAAGCAATATTACCCAAACGATTCCTATTGACATCTCTGTTAAACCAAGGGTTGTCGAGAACATCCACATGGGATTCACTTGTTCTCCCGATAAGATTCAAGTGTACACTAGCCTTTTCCATGAATTCTGAGATGTTTTTGCGTGGTCTTATGAAGAGATTCTTGTGATCGATCCTAGTATTATTGTGCATGAAATTCCCACCTACCCCAGTGCGAAGCCTGTGCACCAACGTCTACAACCAGTGCATCCTCGAAAAGTTCCTGCTATAAAGGTTGAAGTTGAGAAACTTCTTAAAGCAGGATTTATATTTTCGATCCCTCTGATAGAGTGGGTTTCCAATACTATCCCTATGTATAAGAAGCAGAGCACAATTCAAGTCTATGTTGACTATTGAGATATCAATCGAGCTTTCCCTAAGGACAACTACCCCACCCCCTTTATAGATCAGATCATTAATGATTGTTGAGGGAGTGAGATCTATTCCCTTATGGATGGATTTTCGGGTCATAATCAAATTAATATTCTACCATCTGATCAACATAAGACCTCTTTCATCTATCAGTGGGGCACATTCGCCTATAATAAGCTCCCGTTCGGCTTGAAAAACGTTGGAGCCAACTTCCAGCGTGCCATGTCCTACGCCTTTCATGACATACGTAATATCGTTCAGTTGTATCTGGATGACCTACCAGCTCATTCAGCTCTGTGTGAAGACCATCCCAGACATCTCCACCAGATTTTTCTCCATCGCAAACGTTACAACATCAAGCTTAATCCTCACAAGTGGATCTTCTTCGTTGACTTTGGTCATCTTTTGGGATTCATTGTCTCTAAAGATGGAATTCGCCTTGACCCTCTCAAGGTTGAGGCCATTGTTAATCTCCCCTCCTCCTCCTCATTGCATCAACTTCAAAGTCTTCAGGGGAAAGTGAATTTCTTATGTCACTTTATCCCGAACTATGCAGAGGTGGCCAAAGGGTTTACGCAACTTCTAAGGCAGGGCATTCCCCTCCATTGGGATGAGATTTCTCTGTAATATTTTGACAATATTAAGACATTGCTGGTCAATGCTCCATTAATATGTCCTCCCAACTATCATCACGACTTTACCCTCTATCTGGTTGCCGCCTTCAGCACAATTGCCATGGTTCTGGTATAGGATGACGATGCCGGTAATGAACATGTGGTTTATTATCTGTCTCAGAATCTCCTTGACACTGAAATGTGTTATGCCCATGTCGAGAAGTTGGCGCTTGCTGTGGTCCAGGTTGTTCAACAGTTTTTCCATTACATCCTGTTATCCATGGTAACCATGATTTCTGACTGCAATGCCATGACTTAAATTTTGTGTCGAAAATTGCTTGGGGGCAAGTAGTCGAACTGGATTGTGATCCTTCAAGAGTTTGATTTGGAGTACACACCACTGCCAAATCGAAGAAGTCACTAGTTTTTTATGATCTCATTTTCTCTCTCCCTACCGACTCTGTTCCATCTCAATTCGAGGATCATATACTGGATGAAACTCTCTTCTTAATCAACACTCTCGATCCATGGTATGGTGATATCATCGTGTAGCTTCAGACATCTATTATATTTTCTAAGATACCTTATATCGTGTCGGGGTTGATTCTGTACTCCACCGGTGTTTGACCTTAGAGGAGGTTGAGAAAGTTCTGAATGACTGTCACAGTGGCGCCTGTGGGGGTCACATGTCCGGTTATGCTACCGCCCAAAAGATTCTGCGTGCGGGCTATTTTTGGCTGTCTATATTCGAGGACTGTATTTTTGCAGTACGGAAGTGTCATGTGCCAGATCTTCCAACTCAAGATGCATGCGCCACCCCTCCCATTACATCATGTCATTATCGTAGGCCCTTTTTCTAAATGGGGCATTGATTTTATGACATGTAACCCTCACTCGGCCGAGGGGCATGTTTATATCATCGTTGTCATAGATTACTTCACCAAGTGGGCCAAAGCGATGCCTATATTGGCCGCAGACGATAAGACAGCTGCTCAATTCATTTTCAACCATGTGATCATGTGTTTCGGAATTCCTCAATCCATCATCACCAATCATGGTTCCCATTATCGGGATTACATGATGGCAAAGCTGACATCAAAGTTGGGCTTTCGTCAGGACAGCTCGACGCCATACTACTCTCAGGAAAATGGCCAGGTTGAAGTTGTGAACAAGGTGCTTGTCACGATGCTTCAACGAACAATTGGTATTCACAAATCGAATTGGCATCTCCAATTGTTCTCAGCTCTTTGGTCCTACCGAATGTCAGTGAAGAGTGAGACCGGGTTCACACCATTTCAGTTGGTGTATGGCCTAGAAGCTACTCTTTTGGTTGAATGTGAGATCCCTTCACTGAAGTTGGCTGTGGAATTACTGCCCGACACTTCCCCAGAGGAATAACGTCTCCCGTATCTCGAAATATTGGACAAAACTCGTCGCTTGGCTGCCTTGGTTATCGAGGCATAGAAAAAGTGGGTTAAAGCTCATTTCGATAAAATGGTTTCTCTGTGCTCTTTTATCGAAGGGGACCTTGTCCTCTTGTATGATCAATCCCATGATAAGCTTGGGGCAGGAAAATTCCAACCTATGTGTCATGGGCCTTATATCTTTAATGCGTATTGAAAAATGGGGCTGATGAGCTGATCGATTATGAAGGTCTTCCTTTGGCACAGCCCAGAAATGGGTTGTACCTGAAACAGTATTATGCTTGAATAATTCTTGTGTAGTATATGTACATAGGTGATTTCTTCATTTTTGTGCATGTGTGGTGTGGTGTGCTTTTTAAGCGTTTTTCTGCTGACTGGGTCTTCCTGATTGTGCAGATGTCTATTACTCCTTATGTCAGTTTCATGGATGGTGCCTCCCATAGTACCGAGAACTTGTCTTCGGCAGCCTCGGTAATTTACAATCCTGCTGGTGAGTTGATTAATTTACAAGGTGTTTGTCTAGGGCCTGCTATGAATAATGTCGCAGAGTTTAGTGCTATAGTGGAATTACTAAACGTGCCTGTTAACCTCGATATTGACGCATTACTTGTACATCTAGATTCACAGCTTGTAGTTTTATAGCTCAATGGTCATTAATCAGTTAGAAACCCATGCATTTTAAGACTATATCTATGTATTCATTTACTTAAGAGGAATTTTGATTACATCACATATCATCATATACCAAGACGAATGAATACACTTACAAATGCAGTAGCCAACATGGTATTAGATAGACATTTACACAATTTGTAAAAACATCATCATATGTCAGAAATATATATATATATATATATATATATATATATATATATATATATATATATCGAATGTTTGCAGCGTGTGCATCATATAAAATCCAAAAATATACATTTTTATTTTAAATTACATCTGGAGACAACATGTCTCTCAAAAATATGCATACGAAAAGCCTAGGTGACTAATCGGCATGGTGCTCATGATAGCACGTCATTTCCCGCACCAACTTCCACAGTAAGTGATGGAGTCGACTCGGCACCCCTACGGTGTGCCTCTAATCAGCGATATGGACATCAGCTAGGTGAGCATAGTCCGGAACCCCATGAACAATCTCCTCAAGGTTTTTTACCAGTGCGTCTCCCTCGCCCCCCTCACCTTGAGGGTCATAGGTGAGAGGGGTCCTCCTCAACACTAGTGACATTCTGGAAGGCCTCTCTGGGCCGACATATGCATACATATAGGATAAACTATTACAACATGCATGTATACCAAAAAATCATAAAATTCATAAAATCAAAAAGAGTCTCACCCAGCTCCTCATCTCAGTCCTCTCCTTCTGGGAGCGGAAGATCTGGGTCTCCTGTGAAATTAGTACTGGCATAGGGCCAGTCCTCTACGATGATCAACTGTTGCTGGAGCCATCTGAAGAATTCGGGCTGCCATGACATCTATTGGCCGCCCCCTGTCCTTGGCATTGATGCTTTCCATCGAGCCATCCGCGGCTCTCTCAAAGGTGGATCTAGGACTATCACCCCCTGGCCCTGGAAGATAGGTAGTCATTCTAGGAAGAATGATACAAAGATTGAACTGTACTCAAACTACTTCAGTTTTGCCTTTTTACATTTAATTAATTGTCGTTTGATATTTATGGTTATGGCTGTGGCCAAATCAAATACTATTGGGTTCATACATTCTAACGCCAGAAGGAGCAATGTTTTGGTAGCCTCATGCGGTGCTAGCCCTTGTAATAGCATGTAGCACCACTCTGAGTACTAGATCGAGAACAGTGTGAATGTCAACTTTGCCACTACCTGATCCTGTTTGTGCCCCCAGACACACTCTTTCCATAACCATCGACATATTTTACCTAGAAGGCCTGGTGTCTGTCATAATTGGAACCAAACCTCTGCGTGACAGTGCAGTGATGAAGTAGACATCGGACACTTCGAGTTCAAGAACTTGATATTGAAGCCTAAACTTCTCTTCATTCTCATCCCAGATACTTATCAAATATTGTAACAATTTGGGCTGAGCCCTGAGACATGGATTTAAGAAGAATTTCTTCAAGCCACAGTTACAGAGAGCAATCATATATTTCTCATTGTCCATTTCCATTTCATCTTCTTCACTATGCTCCCTTTCTTTCCATTCAATCACCATTGTGGATTTATATCTGCATCAAATTGGTCATAAGCACATTATAAGATCCCTTGGGCATTCAAAAATTCAATTTATTGGTTCATTTTTTGTGAAATTTGAGCGGAATATGAGGTTACGTGATTGGTGCAACTGTTTTGATGACATTTGCGCTAGCTGGTGCGACCCCTTTGCAAAAAGAGCTCGATTGGTGTGGGTCCGTGCCTCATACCCGCGCTAACCCTATAAGCCCTAAATTTTCAAATCCTCCCCTCATGGATGTCAAATCACAATGGAAAGCTATGAAATATGGCTTAAAACATAGATAATGGAAGCAGCTCTTACCTAAAAAGACGGGATCCGGAATGATGCACTGGATCATCGACAATCGTTACCGCAAGATCGCAGGGAAATAACTCACTATCGCTCTGCGCAAGAGGTAAAAAGTAAAAAGTAAATATGTTTTTACTATTTGGTAATATTTATAACTTTTAGAAATCAAATTTAGGTTTTGAGACTTATTTTTCCAATATTTCACTATGTTTTGTCGAAAAATGGGTTTTAAACTTGCTTTTTGTGTAGCGACAGGTTTTCACGTGACTAGCACGACGACACGAGTTGTATTTTATACTATTTTGGACTCAGTAAAAACACGAAAAAGGCACTACTGGAGTCACCTTTAAGCTCTTTTATGACTCTCTAAAATTGAAAAGATCGTCAAGTCACTTGTCGTTTTGAGCTCGTTAAAATTGGCTACGAAGCGATATCTACCCATTATATGTTTACCCCTTTTTCGAGCTAGGATAGATTATTTACGAAAAATGAATACCCTAGCCTATCATGACTAGGAGGTTCTCTCCGACATAGTTTTCTACTTTTTTGGATCTGTGGGACTATCTACGAAAAGGTACTGTTGGAGTTTTCTTTTCCGCTGTCTTTTCAAACTCTCTAAACATGAAAAGACACTGAGTTCTTCCTTTGTCAGACTCGTTAAAACTTGATGACATCGAACTCCATCATAATGACGTTACTCGATTTCCTCCTTCCTAGGGCTCGTTAAATGTACTAGGTTGGATTTTTCTAAAGGAAAAACTTGTAGCGCAAGAATATGTTATCCCCCTTCAAGCTTGTTTTCAAAAATAATTGGGGTACTCGCCAGAAATGGTGGGGGAAAATGGAACCAGTATCATAGTTGTGTCGACAGTATGTCTCTTTTGAACATGGCACTTGTCTGCATTCGTGTAGGGTTAGGGACATCTCATCTCGTTATCTACTTACCTCTGTGGGTTTGAGTAATCTCTTTTGAACGCTAGGGAAAATTTTAAACATGCAAGTTTATCCTAAATTTTAGAAACTTTGGCGAATATTACTCATCCCCAATATGTAAATTGTAAAATTTTCTATGATAATTTTGTTAAAATATTTATGTTTCTAATTATTTTATATTAGTATATATAAAATTTTGGTGATTTCTAGGGTATAATAATTTTATACTAGAAAATTTGTGCAAATCAATTTTTAAAAAAATGGAAATTGGTGAATCCTTTTTTTGAAAAAAGCATGGAAAATTAGCGCACCTGTGAATATTAGCCCCTAAAATTTTCCCTGTTGACTGCTCATCTTCTTTTTGCCTCCTCACCATGACCTCAGATCCTTTGATGTCAAATAATTCCAAATCTAGTGTCATGCCACCAATATGTTCAAGAGAAGTTGGCCTCTGTGGCTTTTAACCTCCCTCTGATTCTCTACTGCTCTTGATTCATAGACATTATGTCCCTTTGTTTCATTTTGGTGATGTGGGAAACATTATGGCCCACCTTCGATCAAGGTCACTTCCTGTCGAATTCAACTCATTATCCGGGAAGTTGATCTAGAGACTCCCTTCAAGTACCTTGGAGCCTACATGCCTTAATGGCAGGTTTTTCACATCCGACACAAGGTTTTCATTATTGGCCTTCGATTGGATCATTTGGCTGGTGTTCAACGCCAACTCACTATTAACATTCCATGGATAGTACCTCATGTACCTTAAGGGCCATCATCATTATTGGTGGTTTCTCTCGCGTCTGTTAACGAATTTCATTATTGGGTGGTAATTAGACAATGTTCTTGCATGTTCAACTTCAGCTCACATATTCGCATGCTTGAACTTGTACTCTGTCCGGGTTGAGATGGAGCGCAAGACCCTGGATTTTGTCTAATAAACATCCAGGTTGTGGATTATTTGTGGATTATTATCGTGAATTACATAACTCATTCGATTAGATATTTGCGACCATACCTGAGTCTACTTGTTGATCCTTATTCACTAGATGGCTACGTCCATACCTTGGATCCCGATTTTTGTACACTCTATTATGGATGGCTATGCCCATATTGCATATCATGTATTTGAGATATCCGTTGTATTTGTCTTCGTAGGTTTCTTGACGGAAGTTTTTTCAGTTGGGTCTGTTCTCATAAAGCATCTCACGCCTCCCTTTCTCTCGGACCTCATACTTTAGGGGGCATCTGTTACATAGTATCTTTTCACCGTCCCTACAATCCCTCATCCCACATATTGGAGGACTATTCCTGTGACCTGTGAGTAGAGGAATGTCCTGAAAACACCTTCATAACATCCTCCTGCCAAAGGATAAACATTCTTATGAAGAACTTTTTTTCTGGAAAACCCTAAAAATAGATGTTTTAGCCTTGGTGCGACTGGTCAGTTTATCCCTCTCACCAATGGGGGAAATACACACTAGAGGGCATGCCAGTTGGTTCTTTGTCCCTATGTTTCACTTGCGCCAAGCCCATTAAGGAATTCTTTTTAAAAATAAATGGCGGAAGTTTGGTTCTAACAAACTCCATAATGAATCATGAAAGGAAGTTGAGTGGTTTGGCTCCAGATCTCCATGTATATGAAGTGGTTTTCCGCTTCTCATGGAACCTTCCTAAGAGATAGGGCCTATCCCATGATTATAGGGATCCCAACTTCCCTTCCTCCATTTATAAAAGCTTGCCCTCTCCATTAGCAAGCTAGCTGAACCTGTAGGAGGAAAATTATAGCCGGGAAACTATTGAAAGAAGAGCTGAGAAGATCCCCATAAGAGAGAGATTTGTCCAAATTCCTGACAGGCTTCATTGAGATGCACTCCACTGTAAGCCCTGCCGAAGGAAGATCATAACGTCAGATAATTTGGTTGTAATCTCCCTTTTTGTCATCATTAATATAAGAAACTCTGATTTTGGTTCCATTCATGTGTTTATTCTTTTATGAAATGCAATGAATTATATCCTCTTTGACTGATATATAGTTACATGCTTTAAGTATCATGTTGTATGTCATCGTTTCTGTGTGTGTGTATAGGTGTTCGGACGAAGCAAACAACAGGACTGTGATCTTTCAGGAAAGGGACGAAGAGCATCGCTTCTTCTTCGACAACAACAGTGTGGGATTTGAGGTAGGTCACTTATCGCAATATTTGTCTTTCTTGTAACTAGGAACCAGCATCTTTACGTGATTTTATTTTTGCTAGACCCACCCTAGGGCTGGTGGGATCGCCTCTGTCCACAGAGGGGATTTACTACCTCAACAAGGGGAAAGAAGACTTGAGATTGTCCTTAAGATCAGTGCAAAGGAATCCCATAAAAAATTAATTAAGAAGCCATCAGGGAAAATTTTAGGGGTTAATATTTGTAGGTGGGCTAATATTCCAAGCTTTTTTCAAAAAAAATATTCGCCGATCTCCATTTTTATAAAAATGAATTCACCCAAATTTTATAGGATAAAATTATTTTACCTAAAACATTGTCAATATTATATATTTTCTAATATAAAATAATTGGAAATCTAAACATTTTTGCAAAATTTTCATCAAAAATTCCATGATTTGGATATTAGGGACTAGTAATATTCACCAAGGTTGCTAAAATTTAAGATAAAATTCCATCCATAAAATTTCCCTTGGAAGCCATGACATTAAACAAGAGAAACCATGTTGAAGGTGGAGATAAATGCTCAAAATTAGTTACAAAAGGGAGTGAATATGAGGAGGAAAACTTCAAAAAGGAAAGGATCAACATTCCAAAGAAATGTTGTTCAAATTTATGAAAGAATATTTGGACAATCCATGGTCTGAAGGAGATTTGAACAAGGAGTGAAGGCAAAGAGCATGAAGAGGATTAAATTCTTAAAACATATAAATTTTTTGATGAATTACATGATGTAACGACTGTTGGGACAAAATAAGGACACCAAATGTTGTGAAAAGAGTGAAAAAGGAGAAGCATGAGACAAGTGTGTCTCTTGAAAATGAAAATTTATTTCATTTTCCTCCAAGGAGTATGGAGCAGAATTTTTTTTTTGGAAAATAACAAGAATCCTATAATTAAGAAATTGTATATTTTGTTGGGGGTAGCAATGGAGAAGAACCATCAATTGATGAACAAAGAAATTGATTCAACATATTGATTCCATGCGTAAAAGATGGAAGTCTATCTTCAATAGAGATGCCACGGGAAAAGGTTCCAAATTATTTTGATGAAGAATGGGAGCTATGTTATATTAGGGTAGTTTAAGCCATGAAGCTTTTCGAGTTACTAGTACAAATTAGTAATGTTAACAACTTGGTCCAGTAAGAGAATGAGTTGGCCACTAAAACTGAGATATTGAGGAGGAGGATGAAGAAGATACCTACAAAATGGTACAATGGAGAAGAGAAAGAAATTAGATATAGATTATGGTTGACTGTAGGAGACAACATAAATAGAGAAAATAGGAAACAACAACATAGGAATTAGAAGGTTGGAGGATTTGAACCAACAATAGTAGCAAGGAAACAACATTGATGGATGAGTGGATAACTGCAAAACAAAGTATGGGATCCTAGAAAGGTAAGAACAATAGAAAGAAAATAAAAAATAAAGCTAATGGGCATCAACAAAATAAAGTCTACGATCTCGGAGGTTCTAAAAATCAAGGAAATTGACCAGGAGGTTATGAAAATTTTCAACATGGGGATCTTGCATCAATTTGTCAATAATAACTAGATTTCATAACCAATGAACTAACCCACACAATAACTTTCATTCCATAAAAATTGTTGGAACTATTGTTTCTCCCTTATTGACTATATATTCCACAATTCAAGGAGGTTTCCTAGATTTACAAACTATAATTAAAACACACTATGGATCCAATGTTGTATAGAATTTATTGTTAATTAATTATAATACATTGTGATATTTTTACCACAGAGGGAAATGCTTAACTCTTCTAACAATATATTTAGACACCATCCATAATTTTTTTAGCACAATTATTCTTCTATTTACTACAATTTTGATGTATTTAGAGGTTACCAAGGTCACTATTATAACAAATAATTTGAACTTAAGTTATTGTTTAGATACACTCAACATACAATATGTTACTTGGAAAAATTGAACTTGAATGGAGAGAATAAAAACATTCCTCCCAGCTACACTACCATACACAATTAGTATACATCTGTAATTTTGGGTCATTTTTAACTAAATTGTGTATTATTGAAATTGAACCAATTTTTAATATAACATCAACTGAAAATATATTATTAAAAAGAACATCTTTAAATCATAGTTTTTTAGTCACAAAATTAGTATAAATGTATAGAGATTATAGGTTCAAATAAGAAGAGTAAAGTATCTACATCTTTAATGACTTTAATGGTATAAGAAACCTGTCGATTTTCCCATGAATAAAGATAACTCTGCCACCAATTTAATAATGATCCAAAAATTAAATTATTATTAATATTATAAAATTAGTTGCTAAAATATATTGTAAATAATTTTGATAGTAAATGTTTTTATTATTATTAATATTATAAAATGGGTTTCTAGAATATATTGTAAATGATTTTGATAGTAATATATTTTATTGTAGAAATTAGTAGAAATTATTTTTCAATTCAAAGCTTTATACTATTATTTAGTGTTTATGATGTATATTTATAATGGTCCGTGAGGGATAATATACTTTGATAATCCAACCCACCTTACTTAAAATTTTAACTAAATTTCTTCAATACATAGCTTCATAGCATGTTAATGAGATTCTCGAGGATAACAAAGAAGAAAAAGTGATTATAAAAAACAACCTTCAACGACAATATTTAACCATAGCAGTGCCTTTTTTAGAACTCACATTTTAGTGAAGATAACTCCTCGTGTGTTTTTTCATTTGCTGAATCGTGTCATATTAATAAAACTACAGCAGGGGCTTAATAGTAGAATCAAGAAGTTGATAATTCTGTTGTGCTGAGTTTATAAAAGCTATCGAACTCTCATTAATTTCTCTACATATTTGACACATATAGCTTATGAAGGTGAAAGTGGTAGCATATATCCGAATGAAAAGCGTATAATCATCTGATCACACATGAATCCATGGAAAACTGGAGGCCTACTAAGAAGGGTTCATTGGGAGTGTCCACCGTCTGCCGGAAGTCTACTAAAAAATGATTATTGGGAATGTCCAGATTCTGCTGTGTACTAGTTTGCTCCTGAACTGCTGAACTATAGTAGTATTCAGAATGACATTGAGCAGAAGTGCAGGTCGCCATATGTCTGATCAATGATTCTTCCACTCAAGCTATAAAAATATTAGTACCCCGTGGCTATGATATTCTCAAATATGTGAGAAATGAAATAGGAAAATCCAAATCAGAGAAATTTGGGTGTCAGCTTGGTGAAACAACCTCAATCTGACTGCCTATCCACTTTGCTCAACTAACGTCAACCGAACTGAAGGTACACGTATAATTGTGAAAATGTTTTCTTAGACCAATTGTAAAAGATATATAAATAGAAACATAATAATATCAGCCCATAGAATAAATTATCATAAAAAACTTTACTCCCCAAATTAATTTCTAATAATAAATTTATTATTCTTTTTATTCAAATCATCATGTTTTTAAATAATATAAGTTAAATGGAAATATTATGGGTTATTGGGACATTGAATAGTAAAGTTCACTTTCATTACTCTAACGATTCAGGCCTCAATCTTGACTAGACTTAGAGATATTAACTTGTTTTTATATAACCATTCAAATTTATATAAAAAAAAAATATTATTCGCCAAAATACAGAGATAACGAGCACTTATATTTACAATTTTTTTAAACATATTTTTTCACCAAAATATAGAGATAATGAGCACTTATATTTACAATTTTTTAAACATATTTTTTCATGTATTGTTTATGGGCCATCTCACTTTCCTTCATAACCTACATGTATGCCTAAATATTAAGTCTTATAACATATTAATTCCAAGAAGCCAATAAACTTATCTTCATGGTATCTATTAAGGTGATTCATTTTGCAACTTTATATACCATAGTCTCTATGTATAAGAGAAATGACATCACATGCTATCTCCATGTATATAATTAAATAGTAAATCTTACAACAACCTTGAGAAATATGACTAAGCATGTAATTTGGATCCAATGACTTACTTGTCTCCATTGTATCTATTCAAGTGGTTTATTATGCAACTTGATATACCACAGTCTATGTATAAGAGAGATGACATCATATGCTACCACCATATATACTTGAAATAGTAAATCTTACAACAACCATGAGAAATATGGCTAGGGATGCCATTTGGATCCAATGATGTAAAGTGTTCACACAAAAGTACTAATCTCCACAACGTTTTGTCATCTTGGCCATAACTTTGATACACAACACCATCTACATTCTCTAGTCCATACAACTACACAACTTTAACAACTATTAAATGATAAAGGCAATTGGACTACACAAGAAAAGAAAAAGAGGTGATTGGCCATGAGGATGAGCAACAACGCATGAACAAAAATGATAAAAATTGTAATTATAGGAGTTCTCATTCCCAAATGAATATGTTTTATAAAGTTAGAATTCTCAATTTCCAGTTAAATTGTGTAGAAAACCATAGAAGCCACTCTAAATCTAACTATTGCAATTATATAGCAAAGGCCTCTATCCTTTTTACTAAAACCAAGGAAAAAGAAATCTACTCAGTAACATCTGACATTCCATCGAATTCCCAAGACGATATGAACTCTGCCTTAATTTGTATGAAAACTTTTATTCACTTTGTGTTGCCTTACACAGGCTAGTTCCAAACCTTTTCAGGGTCACCAAAGGCACAGTCGACCTCTCTCAGTCAAAGCAACAGAATGGCAAAGAGACAATATGGAAAATGTAAAGGATCTGGTAAAAGAAAACTAAACTAGCCTATGAAGAATGAAGGACCCAGCAAGCGAGGTAGAAAAACAACAAAAAAATTCATGCAAAACATCTACAATATTTATGAAAATGGAAATCCAACCCACATAAGAGACACCATCCAAGGATGGGAAAGTGAAAGCAACCATGAAAATGAAGACATTAAGCAGCAAGAGGCCATACTAGACTTCATCTATGGCCTCGGAAATACCAGAGGAAGGCTATCCCTCTTCCATAAATCAGTCAATACATACTGGAAGATCAAGTGTGTCTTAGCCAAGGCTATGACCAACATCCAGGAAAAAGATGGAAACCAGACAGTGATATGAAAGCTGCAGCAAATTATGAAGGAAATCAGAGATATTGCTGTGTTCGAGCACCTTGCAGCAACCAGAATAGGAAGAATTGAAAAACAAATCCAAGCAATGCAACAAGTAGAGATACCAAGTCTACTGGTAAAGACCTAGGGTCGGTTGATTCCTCCGATGGGTGACGCATCCTTTCATTATGTTTTAGTTTTCTATACTTTTAGCAGCAAGTTTTAGGCCACTGAAGAAAATAACATATGTATAGAATCTGCTCTTTTAAAATATAGAAAACGGTAAGAAACTGCCAAATTAACAGAAAAAAAACAACTATAAAACTTATCGAGTATATTTAACAACTATAAAACCTCTCCAAGTATATCTCCTAGTAATATGGATTTCTTCACATAATTCCCGGTCTCTCTTAAAATGGGATAAGGCCATCCATAGGGTACAAAACCTCTCTAGTTATATATCCTACTAGTATGGATTTTCCACATAATTCTCGGTCGCTCTAAAAATGGGCTAGGGCCATCCATAGGGTGCCACTCTCCGCACGAATGCATTACGCACTCTGATCTCCACAGAGTTTGTGTGATCGTTATGCTAGGCAAACCCTCGTCCTTATCCAAGGGATGCTGCTTGGGTCAATTTCTTTAAGGCGCTTGCGTCTCCTCAACCCCAGGTAAATGAAGGTAAGTGAACGCTACCTTGGATAGTAGAGCGTCGTTCGTCGGCCCAATCCTACGGAAGAAATCGTCCAAGGCCTTCGATAGTAAGGGGTTGTTCGTCGGCCAAATCCCGCAGAACAAATCGTCCAGGGCCGATTAGATCTTGCCGCTGCCTTTAGTGCTGCGGCCCTTGTTGGCAGTTTTCAAGTCAGCTTAATCTCACAAACTTCTCCTCAGTCACGTCCTTTGGCAGAAAAAGATCGATTCTCCACATCAACTCTGTGTGATCTAACTTCGTTGCATTTCCTGCAGGTTTTTCATTTGGTACATGTCTCGTGTCGATGAAACCCTGCTTTTTTAAGAAACCCATGGCATGTTTTTGGGAGAACTGCAAACCCTCGTTCTCGTAAACCAAATAGCAGGAAATGATGACAGTGTGCGTCTTTCACCTACGGCGAAGCTCGTTCCATAGGGAACCTGCCTCGATGTTTTGCAAGGATATATAAATTCAAATATATATTAATTAATTGGCACTCTATTGTTTACTAGGACTGTATTTTCGTCTTACCATATTCCTTCAAAGATCTATATAATATTTTCCAATAAAACATTGAATTTTCGTTAAAAACATGGGTTCAAATCCCCAATTTTCAACCCCACGAGAAACCGATATTTGAAAACACCCAAACGATATAAATATTTAAAAATGTAAAACATTTCCATACATAAAAAGTCTTAGAATTTACGAAAGAAAAGGATGAAAAACATTCTAAAAATATAAATAACCTAGTGCTTATCTTAAAATTTTAGTTAGATGCCATTTTTCAAACTCGTGTATATTTAATGATAATATACTAATAATGAAGTTTAAATTTTAATTTTAATAATATAATTATTAATTTAAATATTTATATATTATAAAAATATTTAAAATATTCTTCATTTATAACGATAATATTTTAATAACTGATTTTAAATTTTAATAATATAATTAATAATTTAAATATTTATATATTAAAAACATATTAAAAATATTGTTCATTTATATATTGGATTACAGATATTTTTATTTTTTAAAATTTAAAATATTTTAATATAAATTTAAAAAATATTATATTATTTAATAAATAAATTTTCAAGAATAATGATAGTTTATCTTTTCATATTTTTAAGTTTTTAACCTATATTTTGATACTTCTAATAATTTTAAGATATTTTAATTTAATTTAATAAATATATTTTAAAAATTGTATAATAATAATAACAATTTAGAAATAAAAAATATATTTATAAGATTCATAAGATTCAATTTTAATGAATCAACATGAAAAAAGGAGTAAAATTAAGTTCAAAATAAAAAATTATATTTATAAAGTTTAATTTTCATAAATGAAAATTAAAAAAAAATATAAAGATAATGAATTATATTTTAGAAATTTTCATAATTAAAGTAAATAGTTTTAATGTTTTTTTAAATATTTTAAATGTGTTAGATGATAAAGATAATTATTAACATCTACTAAGATTAATATGGTTTATTAGATTTAGAGAATGTAAAAACTTAATCAAATTTTTTAAGCATATTATTTTTATGTTCCAAGAGAAGTGAGATAAGGGTTCTCAAATCAACATAGTTTTGTTGCCTAACAGATTAAGAAGGTTTGTAGTGTAAGAGATGTTTGGAAAATTTGAATGGGTTTGACTATAAGTTAGAATTTTTTTTTAAAATGATTTTCATCTTCAACCCTCTTCTTATGGTACAAGTGAGAGGCTCTTGCTTCCCATGGTGTTTTAAGAATATGAGAACACTAAGTTTCACTATTTAGCTCATCAGAATTAGTTATTATCATAGAAATGTTCATTTTATCCAAGATTGGGGTTGATCACCTCCTCATAATATCTTAGTTACTTTTTTCCCTCAATGCTTTATTACTCAAAAAATTCTCCTTAAATTTGGAAGTAACATTATTTTTAATATTCTCTTTATTCTAAATGATGATCTCATTCTTTGTTTCTTAATGGTCAAGCCAGAATAGGGCGTCCCTATGCCATCCTAGCTTGAGTGGAAGGTGGAGATTTTGGGTAGATCTAGAAGCAATTTTAGGAAAACTCTTGACTTTCATGTTGTATAACTTTTTATACAATATATACCTAGTTATAGTCATGCTTGTAGGATATGGTAAGGAGTATTTTCTTTAATCTTGAAATTGTAAATTATAAGCTTCTTTTGGATTTGGATATACTGTTATTCCATGATTCTATAGATAAAATGCAACCATAAACCTCACATCTATATAAAATAATAAAAGTGACAAGAGTTTAAAAAAACATACTTTTTTATCATCATCATATTTATACTTGAAATTATGATTTAAATAATATAAATTTAAATTAAAAAACATTGAAATAAATATAATATACAAAATATATCTTTTTATATTTTTTTATAAATCTTATTAAAAATTTTAATAATTAAATAATTTAATTTTAATATTTTCAAGATATTCAATACTATATATAAAAATATATATTGAAAAATATGATTTATATAATATAAAATATAAAATACTTAACAATTACAATACTAGATTCATTTTTAAATAGTAAAAAATAGAAAATATATAATAATTATAAGACTAAATTATGTAATTTTACTGTTTTTAAGATATTCTATACTACATATTTTTATATATGGAAATTTATAATTATAAAATATAAAATATAAAATATCTAATATTATATTAATTTTTAAATAATACACGATAGAAAATATACAACCATTATAAAACTAAATTATTAAAAATTAAAAACTTAAAACATTTGAGTTTATTTTTTTATACTCATATTGACAAATTTGAATATTTTTATATTGTGTTTTGAATGATAAATTGGACAATGAAACCTTAAAAACACAACTTCCCTACTTAATCATTAAATCACATCTTCAAGACTCACAAATGAAAATATAAAATGTATTTTATATTTACATAATCTTGAAAGCTCAAGACTCAAATGAAAATATAAAATGTATTTTATATTATATAATCTTGAAAGCTGAAATGAAAATATAAGATGTATTTTATGTTACATAAGTTTGAAAGCTCACGACTCGAGCGGATGACATAGCAACTGTTACCCCAAATAATTAAGCCGATGTATTAAAGAAATTTCAACCCTAGAGGTTTCCAACTCTATTTAATTGCTTCCGCTTAGTCTTTGTGAATAGACACGTTTTGTTGTTGCTCATAATTACTAAAACATAGATACCCTAGCACCTTTGTAGGCTAAAGAAAATAAACTAGGTCTTTCTTATAGTGATGTCTGGTTTTGGATGGGCTTGATAGAAGCCATGTGTTATTGATAAGGATGTGGTCACGGCTGAGATCTCATATAAGCTGAATACTGACACAGTAAATTATGGTGAGAATTCGCCTTCTTAGGGTTGAACCCTAGAGTTTGTCGTAGTTGGAGAAAGTGATATGTTTCTGACATTTGTAGTAAAGTCAAGTCACTAAATATTGAGGAGTCCCACGTTTGGTCGGTCAGAATACGCGTCGAATCTTGAATTTTGTAGCAGTTGGATCCGGGGATAGTGAAATATATCAGAAATTTGTGATAAACGTATTGAATATGTGTGATGAAATGCTGAGAGGAATTCACGTGATGGGTCTGGTACGAAGACGCGGCACCGCTGTGCATCTCCACGCGCATGGCACAACGGCCTAGAAATTATTACGTTGATTGAGTGCGGATGGGCGGGATGATGTTCGGTGTAACTTGAACACTGTAGTCACTAATGGCGGCGATTTCTTTTTCCTGCCCCACCAGGACGAATCTTGATCGCAGAAATTGGTGCTTAAGCCAATTTCAATTTGACCCTTTAGACATCGAAAATTTAAAGCATCTTCTCGTATTTCGGGCTGGGCCTCAAATCTCTGCTGTGTAACTCTTTGAACGTCAAAATTTTAAAGCAGCCGCTCGTATGTTATGGCTTGCTCTCGTATCTCTGCGGCCCATTTGTAACACTGTTTGCCAACCCCTCGACAACGCCTTTCGGCGGATTCTGCGGCTCTTGGAGTTCACCTCACATCTCCATTTAAACCTGGTTTCCTTGAGATCGATTGAGGGAGACGTGGAAATGACTATATTCTCATTTTTATCTGACTAGCAATTGTACCGGGTGCAAGGGAACGCCGGAAGGAGGAGATGTGAATCGTTTTTGTGGTATATGAGAGGTAAAATGTGTAATAAGATGTTTTGTGGTATTTTGTTACGATATGGAATATTGGATTTTATTTTTAATAAAAATAAAAATTATTAATTTAATATTATTAAATTTTAATTTATTTGATTTTATTTTTATTTAATTTTATTTGTTTATTTTTATTTTTTTAATATTTATTTTATTTTATTTTATTTCTATTTATTTATTTATTTTATTTTTATGTTTTAATTAAAAATTTTATTTATCTATTTTATTTGTATTTTTAATTTTATCTTTATTTTATTTTATTTATTTATTCATAATTTATTTTATTTATTTTATTTTATTTTATTTTATTTTTATATGTTGATACATTAAAATGAAATCTCCCAGGCCCACATCAACTTATATCACATGCCTTGTTAAATTATTTATTATTGAGTAGTTTTTTTGTTAGCTAAATATGTAAATATGTATAAAAAATATAATTGGTAAAGAATAATTAATGGAATTGTTTTTAGTGTTTTTTGGGTGTTTGAATTACACTTTGATTGTGTAAAGGTTATTCATCAATTTTTTGATTTTAGTAAATTTTTGCCATATGATAGAAAAATTAAATCCACAAGAAAACTTTCAATAAATCAAATAAAAACAACTAAATAATTAAATTCATTTTTTATTATTATTGGATATAATGGAGACTGGCAATTTGGTGCTAAGATGGTGCAGTGAAGTGATTTTCTGGGAAAGCGGAACTAAAGAGCAATTTTCTTCTTCAAAATCTAGTAACACCACTGGAGCAGTTTTACAAGGGATTGGAGTTTTTGGCCTCTTTGATAGACAGGGGACCATCATTTGGTCAAGATATAGTGAAGATTATACAGACCCAAATGTGAATTTGAGACTTTTGAGGTTGGATGCTGATGGGAACCTTAGAATGTATTCATGGATTGAGAAACTTCAGGTCTGGAAAGTGGCATGGCAGGCTTTGGAGAATCAATGTGATGTTTTTGATACCTGTGGTTTGTATGGTGTCTGTAGCTTTAATGCCACGGGACCCTTTTGGCAAATGCCCATTTGAGAGAGAAGGATCTAAGGCCAATGTTAGTTTGGAAATGGGGTCCAAAGGGGTCTGCAGGAAACTGATGAAGTTGGGCAGTTGCAACGAGGGGAACACCCTAATGGTGATGAATCATACTTTTTTATATGGAATCTTTCCTCCTCACGATGTGTCTGACTATTTCAACACCAAGGCTTGCATGGAAAATTGGCTCGAGGACAGGTCCTGTGTTGTTGCAACAACCTTGAATGATGGGTTCGACATCTGCAGGATCAAGAGGACTAGTTTCATCAGTGGATATCATTACATCTCGGTTCCTGCAATCTCATTTGTAAAGGTATGCCTTACACCAGAAGCAGTAAACAATCATATTATTTCCATATATCCTCAAATAAGTTGGTATGTTTTTAAAAGAAGAAGAAGAATGCAGGGGATGCTTTTACCCAAGCATGGATTGATGGATCAAAATTTTCGAGTCCCCATCAGGTTGACTTACTTAGAAATACAAGAATTGACAAAGAGCTTTAGCCACAAGCTTAGTCCAACTGTTTTCAAGGGAACTCTGTCCAGCATGAAACCTGTGATAATCAAGCGGTTAGATGTTGAAACTATCGAGAAAACTAATCCACTAACAGGAAACTAACCTACATCCACAGCCATATGTGGACACTGATACATCCATGGACCATGTCTCATAAGCTCAAAATTTCATTCTCTATCTCTGTGTAATCGCGGTCCTCTGTGATCCTTACAGGGAATATAAGGTAGCTGAAGTGGGGCCATCTGAAAGAGTTGCAAAAAGCGATAAAACTATGTGAACCTCCTCTAATCTATGGAGACATGAATATAATTTCACTGGGCAAAGGCCTTCAGGTTTGTCATTCAATTGAATAATTTATGCATCATTCCATTTTATAGAAGCGTTTAACCCTTGCAATATAGTGTCGTTTCAAAAGCTTTTGAGATGGAAACTAATGAGACTTTTAGGCATAAAACTTGCCCTGAATATGCAGGCAACGGTATACTCTGCCAAGAATTCTGGTGTATGTGCTGCTTTCCTTAGCAACGTCCCCCGCACTCTTTGAGTGCCGAATAAATTTGGGCAAGGGAAACTCTGGCATACCATATGCATCAATAGGCGCATCGTAGTCATAACTGGTGGTAATGAATGGACCTCCACCTGTCTGGCCAAAATTTGTACCTCCATGGTACTGCAACATAGAAAAAATAAAATAATGGTTCAAATTGTAATAACAAAATTATAAATGTGTATCGTCTGGAGTTGAAGATGAAAGGAGATCAAAATCCACCATGTAATAGTTCTGAAATGTTCCTCCTCTCTGGAAAAATCGGGCCACTGCGAACGCGACATCCTCAGCAGGCCTGTGAGGGGTTCTCCCTTCGAATGTCTGAAACATGTACTATAAAAACAATGTGTAATCAGCATGAACAAGAAGCCACCGGACTCGGCAATAGTTTTGCTCCGTGTGACGGCCATGAGACTCTTGGGAATCTTCATCCCGATGTCGAGCTCACTCATGTAAAGCACAAATTGTTCTCCTCTCATGAACCTGTAGTTGTGTGCCAGCATGAAACCTTCCCCTACCACTTGCCCACAGATCGTAGCAATGGTGGGCACCTTAACCCTCTGTTCAAAGAGCAAAAAATACGCAACCATAGCCCAATAGTCTCTCTAGAATCCCTGGTATCTTTCTTGAACGCAAACCCTAAGACCGAAATCTTCTTGCCCGAAACAGTATTGAACATCGACGACACGACCCTGTTCACAAACCTTCTCCTTTGGTAATCATTGATACGAACAACCTGCTTCCAGTCATTGGTAACATCGGACAGCCCATTGCATTTACAAATGTACACCAAATTCAAGATACCTTTCTGAAAGCACTAGCCGCTGAATTCAACACTGGAATTTAGAAACCGGGGACCGATCCAAGAATATTTCCCGACGGCATACGCGACGTCAGCCACGTCGGCCACTGTGGCCTCGCAGAGGGCAGACATGGCATTCATAGACAAAATCCTCTGCGCCAAGAAAGCATTCACAGCCAGCTTCGAGAGCTCGGCAGACCAAAGATTCATGGTGATGATTTGGTCCTCCGGTACCCAGTGACCATAAACCGTCTTCAGTGCCGCGACGACCTTTTGGCCCTCGGCGGTCTCCCGCCTGCCTATCAAAACCCTGTCGGGCTTCTCCAGATCTTCAATGGCGGTCCCCTCGGCCAGAAATTCAGGGTTAGATAATATCTTAAAGTGGATCCCTACTTGCCTAGGAGGAACTGGTGCAGCTAGCGGTGCAATTGAACGTAGATTTTACAAACATGTGTCTAATTTTAATTGGTTCCATGCGTGATAGGAAAACTGCTTCTCATTGGCTGGGGTGAACAGTGTTTTCTCACCCCAAGCCCGCAAAAAAAACACCTTCGGCGTAACAAATCAAATATGTTAAACCTAATCAGCGAATAGTGATGGTTTGTAATATATCGCTTCATACAGCTTAGTGCTGTTTTGCAATATTATAGAAAGCTTGGTGATGTTTTGCAATATATATAGTTATAAGCGAAACTTACAGAAATTAGACGTAGTAAAGACTGTGGAATTGGATTGTAACATACAGAAAATGGTGTCAAGAAACTTGAAACTTCATTATATATTCTCGTTGTAACCCGTCCATTTATGACTGAAATCCTACTATAACCCAAAACTATTGAAATTGGCCCCAGATCAAAAGTCTGGAGGGCGGTCCCTTTCACTGGTTACACTTTGTGTTACCGCAGGAGTTAAATACGATTCTAATGGTAGATCAATACTTCTTTAAGCTTTAGAAGGAAAATTTATTTAACTAATGGATTTACTTCCTGAGTTTGAGCTGACATATGGTATGAATCTCATACATCATAAAATGTAATGCATTAAATTGAAGCGCACGAGATATATCACCGCATAAAACATTGCAGAACTCCAATTTCAAACCTTGCTACGCCTCTTCACTAACTATGAAAGTTGGCCGAAATCACAGTTGGATTTCGCTCATTCAGGATCGATAAACCACTCCAGTTCATTCCACGATGATCCTCCCTCCACAATAGCAGTTCGATCCAAATTGATTGAGGAAGAAGAGGACCGACTTCCCATAGAGGTTTCTTACCATAACGATCCTCGTATATTTCCTCCAAGTCCTTCATGAATCAGGTTTCTAGACCACGAAAGCTGTTCACAAGATGTCCTGTCGCGAGTGGTAGACATTCTGCTTGCATGCGGTTCTTGAAACTAATAAATCTCTCCAGTTGCAACCGTTTGTGTGATACAACGCTGCCTGGAATTCCAATCCCTTTCTCGTTTATTGTGGAGCTATAGGCGCTGAAGCAATTGAAAATGTAGGCAGGAGCTCGATATTTAGCCACCACCGTCTGAACCCACCCGAGTATCGGGTCATGCACGATTAGAATTCTGTTCGAATTGGGGAAGCAGAGTTTCTGCAATAGACTATCAAATGGCTCTCGGAGATCTTCGAAAGCTTTGATTAGAGTCATGAAATGTATGGGAAACGCATGGTCGTCCTTGTCAAGATCGGGCTGCGAATCTGACAACGAGCGCATCGGCAATTCATGGAAGTAAATGCAAACTGATCAGGATTAAATCCCTGAACACGACGCCGAGCCTGCTGGACGTGAGTAGAAGTAGTGACATAGAGGAAAAAACACGTGTCCAATTTGAATTGGCTCCATGCGCGATAGCAAAACTATTTCTCATTGGCTGGGGTGAACAATGTTTGCTCACCCCAAGCCCGCAAAGAAAACGCCTTTGGCGTAAATATGGTTACAGTGCTTTTTGCACTTTTTCTATGTAATTTTTAAAATTATTTAAACTCTGGAAACGTCTCCAAAAAATTCTTATTGTGATGTATTAAAAGATGAAGTGACCATTCAAATGTTGAGTATCGATTTTTTCAAATAAAAAAACGCATATTACTAATTTTTATATCTGGGTATACAAAAAATTTAGAAGTTTATAAAATAAATGTATTTGATTTCAAAAATAATATTTTTTTTATGAAAATATTATTAAAAATATTTAAGTTTATCTATTAAAAATTGTTTATTTATTAGAAATCGATAATATTCATTAAAAAAATTATATTTTAAAATAAATTTTTATTTTGAAATAATAGCATAAAATTATATTTTAAAAGAACTTTTTATTGTGAACTAAGTTAGTTTTCAAAGTTTTTATAGTTATTTCTTAGATTTTAGGTTAGGCTATTTGAGCCTTAGCATTAGGAAATTTATCTAGGGAACCACCTATATCATTAAACTAGACTTGATAGGAACTAGTGATTCTCTTTAGTGTTTATGTATGTTTTCTTTTTTATCTTTTAAGTTCATCTTTATATGGGTATTATTATGTCTACTATTTTAAAGCTTTGGGGTCTCTCCCTTGTGGCTTTTTATTACTGTTTTAAGAAAAAAATATTAAATCTTAAATTACACACTAACATTGTAAAAATTAATGATATGCCTTATATGAGTTAGAATATATCCAAAAAGAGATGCAAAGATATGAGAATGACGTGGCATATGGTCACTGATGGACTCCATTGCAAAAAAAATAATGGGAAATTAAATGAAAAGATTATAATAACATTGAAAATCATTAAATTCCATGGATACTACTTCCAAACCACAAAGATTTAAGAGAATTTGAACATGAATTTATTATGTGTATAAATATTACTCAAGCGAAACAAGATGGAACCCCAAAATATCTATAAATCCATTGGCTTCTATGTTGGGTTTTCATATTAAATTATAGTATATCATCTCCCTTCATCTAAAACTACTATAAAGATTCATCCTCACCAGCTAAGCTAAGGAGTGTACTTGGTTTTTCAAATTAGATTATATTCTCATCCCTTTCATTTACAACTACTATAAGGATTCATCCTCACAATTTAAACTAAGGAGTGTAGTTGGTTTTTCAAATTAAATTATATTATCTCATCCTCCTTCATGTACAACTACTATAAGGATTCATCCTCACAAGATAATCTACGGAGTGTAGTGGTTACTTAAGTGGGATCTTGATGTTGGGGAAGGAATGAATTATATTAAAATGAAAATTAGAGTTAGAAGAAGACCAAGAAGGAAAATGAAAAGACATTGATTTCTAAGTTAGATTTATTTTTAATTTTTTTTTGAGAAAAATAAATAAATAAATTACTAATATGTTTTTATTTCCCTAATATTTACTGTTTGATAATTTTGTTATCTTCTTAGTTGTAAACTAATATACTTTCTAAAAACATATAATCTCTATTAAAATAGACTATAATAAAATAGTCTACAATTTATTATGTCTTATTTCATTGGTGAGTGGTGATCAATATCCATCCCTTTCATATGATTAAGGTAAGTTTTTTACTTAAATATATTTTTCTAATGATAAACAAATAACGCATGCTCAAAAACATTTAGAAAAAAATTAAAAAATTATATAAAGATGGATACTATAGAGTTAGGAAATCGGAAAAAACAAATTAATAATACTATAAAATTGATGGCCATGAGAGAGTCATAACACCATGTTTAATAAATGATAAAAACAAAAACAAAAATATAGGGGAGGCTGAGAGAAATAAAATTTAAATAATAAAACAACATAAATATGAGGATGTCTCTATATGAGTTTAAAAACGGAAGGGTGGTAGGGTTGTTTTGTCGCTCAATTGTGCTACATTGTAAATGATGATAGATTATATGTTATAAGCATAATAAAAAACTTAATAATAATAAATATTGATAAAAATATCATTACAAATTAAATGAAAATTACTGATTACATGTTTTTATGTTTTTTTGGAAGTAGTAAAGAAATGAGTTGATTTTGAAAATTTATTTTATTTTAAAAAGTGGTTATTTATAAAATGTTTTTTTAATCATATTTTTTACATTTTTTTTTTGTTTTGAAAAGTGTTGATGCAGAATCAACTCATTTTATTTGAGAGTTTATTTTTTTTATGTATAAGTATGAACATTTTTAAAATGTTGGTAATTTTTATGTTGATTTTGGAAAGTGATAATAAAACATTAACATAAGGCTTATTTTTTACAATTTAAATCTTCTAATATATTAATTGTGAATATTTCTTAAAATGTTGGTGATTTTCACGTTGGTAATACAACAAAAAAAAATCATATATATATATATATAGATATATAATTAACCTGTATTTTATTTATTTTTAATTAATAATAACAAAAAAAAACATCTAAAACGTTATTTTTAAATAAAAAAAAAACATAACTAAAATAAATTAAAATAAAATATAAAAATTTAAATTTAAAAAGACAAAAAATTAAAATTAAATAAATAAATAAATTAATAAAATAAAATAAATAAAAAATTGTGTCACCTGGCAGTTAGGTCAATTCTAGGAATCGACTAAGGTTGCCCTTCACCATGGCCACTGAATCCTGTAGGGCCACCGACATGGACGGGTCAGGGCTACACAGCACTGCCCCACCTAGGTGGGAGGCCCCGATACTGTGGGCGGCGAAGATCTAGCTTGGCCTTCGCCACCCAAGGCCACGAGGCCTTGGGTCTAGGCGGGGTGGGGTGGGGTTGGGGGTGACACTGTGCAACACCACCCCACTAAGATCGAGGCTCTGCAACCATGGCTGTAGGGACTTGGGTCTACTGAGGTGACGCTGCACAACACCGCCCCACAAAATCCCGAGGCCTTGCGTCTTGGGTGACCATGGCTGAGGGAGGGCTAGGCTAATTATTGGAATCGACCTAGCTACCAAGGGCCACCAAACAACGACCTTGGGTGGCAAGGTCGATTCTAGGAATCTGGCCTAGGCTAATTACTGGAATCGACCTAGCTACCTAGGGCCACCAAGCAGTGACCTTGGGTGGAAAGGTCGATTCTGGGAATTGACCTAGGCCACTAGGGCCAATTTGTTTTTTCTGTTAATTTTTTTATTTGTAATTTTTTAAATTTTTTAAATTTTTTAAAATTTTAATTTTATTTTTTAATTAATTAATTTCTTATTTTTTTATTATTTTTTTTCTAAATTTAATATTTATTTATTTTTTAATTCCTTTTAATTAATATTTAAAAAAATATGTTTTTTTTAATTTTTTTTTTTTTAATTATGTGTTTTTTTTAAATAATTTCCTTTTATTTAATTTTTGAATATTTTTTTTTTCTTTTTATTTATTTATTTAATTTTTTTCACAAGTTATTTTGTATATATATATATATATATATGTGAGATTTTTTTTATTTGATGTTTCTTTTTTTTCATGTTTTTAGATTTTTTTTCTTTGTTTTATTACTTCTTATTATTATATTTTTTTTTTTTGGTTTAATTTTATTTTGAATTTTTGTTTTCTTTTTTATTTTTCATTTTTATTATACATATTGGTATAACCACATTTAGTTTTTCCTTTTTAATTCCTATTAGTTTTTCTTTTACCTTTTTTTTCCTATTTATCTATAGTTTAACATTAGGAATTCAATTATTATTATTTAAATTCATTTATTTGTAAACATATTGGTTGAGGTCTTATTAGTATTTTTTTAGTAACTTTATTAGTTTGTATTTGACCATTTTTTTTTCCAATTATCTATAGTTTAACATTAGAAATTCAATTTTTATTATTTATTATTATTATTTAAATTTGTTTATTTGTAAACTAATTGGTTGAGGTTTTATTATGAGTTTTTTATTAACTTGAAAAACTCTCTATCACCTGAAAATTCCAAATGAAACAACACATCAAAAATTTGAAATAGGGGACTTTGTAGGGGAAACAACTAGTGATCTCTTGAAAGAATGAAATAGCATATATATTATATATCATTGATGCACATAGATGTAAACATGTCATGATATATATGATCATGAATATTGCACCTTCCCACATAGGCAAGAGCTCATCGTATATTTTCTTTGGCACTAGTTTCAAGAGAGTCAACATCTTTTCTTAAAGTCACCTTTCCAATCAATACATACATTAAAATGGAAATATGAGATTCTTTCTCTGATTACTCAGTTAATCAGTTTACTTTTAATTATTTTGATTCAATGGTAGGTTGTCATTTGAGTTAAAGCGTAGCGTTTTTAATATTTATTGCATCCACCAAGGGTTATACTCCTAGAGTGACATGTTTTCCTCTTGTGGCTAGTGCGTTGTGGTTGTTAAGTTTGGAAATCGAAGTCGTGTTATGGAGCCTCTTCATCATGGGTGTCAATAAAATTTTGAAGCAAGGTTTCACTGCAATCATTATATAGTGAAAAATTAAAAATATGCCACAATATGACCCTTTCTATGTCGCATTGAATGATTTCTGCCAACATTTTTATGGAGAAACTGTAAAATTCATGCATGTAGTAGTAACCACTCTACACTGCCAATACATTTTTTTTTCATCTACACACTCTTCATTTTTAATTAAATTTATCATATATATTTTACTTTAAATATCATTGATTATGTTTTTGTTTCTTTAATATTTTAGCAATTTGGAATAATGATAGATTTTCTGAGAATTTGTGGCCATTTAAATATTTATAACAAAGCAATCCACATGTTTTCCTCAGAACCTCAGTAGTGCAGCGCAATCATCCATTCAATCTGCTTTTATAAATTCAAAATCATTTATTTCCCAAAATATAAAAGTAATAATAATTTCCATCATTTTTGATACCCTCAACAACAAATTTTTTCTTGTTTCTATCATGTGTCCCTTCCTCATAGTGATCAAAATATAAATTCATATCCTCAAAATCCCCTTCAAAAACATGGAGAGAACCATCATTGAGATGCACACTGTCATTGTGAATAAAATCTGGATGACCATGCTTAACCAAGGTAAGTCTTGCAAAAAATAATTGCACTCTCATGGGTCGATGCCATACTATATATTCTTGTAAAAATCCCATCTACAATGTGCATACACATTATCCATGGTGTAACCTATTGAAATCTTCAAGTGGTTGTATTTCCATGCATGTTATTTTACCTTCTTCCATTCAACATGCATTGTGCAAGTTGTAAACACCACACTTACTATGGCTTTCAAGGTTTTCATATCCACTTGAAACCATTAAAAATTGCATCACTTATAGATATGATGGAAAAATTAAAAAATGGCATGGATATTCAGTGTTTACACACTCACACGAGAAACTATATACTCTCTCACATCAAGTCTAATATACTTTAATCTAATCATATATATTTATAGAGCATTAAAATTCACATCTCTCTGAACAACTAAAATCCACTTTTTAGCAGGCAGTCACAATGTTGAAATCACAGACATAGTTACACAACAGAGGGGGACCATCCCCATATAGTCAACAACATGAGCGCTTTACACTTATTTTCTCCCTTGAATAATGGAATTTTTCTTTGAAGAACCTGCTTATGCTTGCATGGTGGATAAACAATGCAATGGTTGTTGGAAAGATAGGGAGGAGAAACGAAAAAAATGACACAAAAACAATCTGATTTGTTTCTCTTCTTTTGATCACATAAACTTGATTGATTATAATGAACTCGATGATGGGTATTTATACTTTTTGGACTATCTACTAGCTCAAAAAAAATCAACATGCACACACACTCAAAATTTGACTTTTCCCAAAATATAACTTAACTCAAACTCACTTAAATTGACTCAATTAATTGACTCTCCTAAATTTAGCCAAATCTGGCATGGGGGAGTAATTAAAATTTCTAACACACCCCCTTAATTTCGATCATATGGCTCAATATAACTCAAACATGACATAACATGACTTAACTATGCCTACTAGGCTTACAATAGAATTTGACTCAATTATCACTCAAACATGACTGCTGGTCTATGTCTCATCTAGGTTGACAATGAATCAAAAGTTTTACAATTTTCCCTTTTATTTTTCGTTTCTTCCAGATTCTTTATCCTCGAAATTTCTTCATTTTTTTTCTTTGTGCTTTCTTGTTGTGGGCTCCATATTTCATTACTTATTGCTACTGCAATGTTTCTTTAACTTCTCTTGAATTTTATCTGAGTCGGTCTTATACATCTTCCTCTTCAAGGATTCATTCAACTAAGGATTGCTGCCACAACTCTCAATCTTCAAAATGTATTCTTCCTTCTCCTTCTTGCACTTCATAGCCCTGACTTTCTTTCTTCCATATTTCTTGATAGAAAATTATTATCTCTTCTTAAATCCATTGTAAAAAAATGGTTTAATTGCATTCTTCCTTATTTTCAGAAACTTCCATATCATTCTCTTAACTTTGATCATAAAATAATATTTATTTTTTTAGTAATTTGCACACTCAAGCTCATTATTCACCATTTAATTCACTTTTTTTAGTCCAGCTGCTACTTTAAGACTCACATCAATATGTTCAATTGGTTTATGAATCCATTCTTCAATGAGCTTCAAATCTACATCAATTTTATCAGCAAATTTGTTTTCAAATTTTATGCCCATGCTATTTTTAACACAAACATATTGAAAAAAATTGTTAAACACATCTTTGTTATTCTCTTCAGTGACAGCTTTCTTCTCTACCTCTTCCTTCTTCGTCCTCTTTTCCATTGCATTAAGTTTGTCTTACACTATTATGATTTTAGTGGATATTCTCAACAAAAACTCTTGAATCACTTTATCCTCGTCTTGATCATCAACTGTTGCTAGATCGTGTACTACCTCATGAGCAGTTTGAGCTCCTTCATATCTTGATGGTACAGTGATAACTTCAACCTTCAATTCTTCATCAAACATGGTATTTACCATATTACCACAACCAATCCCTATTTGAAAAAATAAACCACACATAACCTCAAAATAATGTTCATCCACACTATGTTAGGATATCCAAGCATGTATGTGCTCATTGACAATTCGAAGCCCATCGGTTATCGATGGATTCACCAATGCACATCTCACTTTGCAGTAATCATCCACATGGGTTTCATCAAAATGAGACTCACCATTATCTGCTCCATTCATGTTACCATGTGTAAGGCCCCAAGACTTCATGGGCGCGTTCAGTGGGACGGGCGTTCCGGTTGGGCGTTTGGATGAGTTCGGGCACCGTGCGACGAAATGGGCGTAACGACGCACCAGAGAGGCATAGGCGCGTGCATGTAGCGAAGGCGAGTCACGAGGGAGAGTTGGAGGAGAGGCGCATCACATTAAACCAAAACGGCATTGGAAAGACGCGTTTATACCACAACAGAGTGCCCCTTGGCCGAGCTAAGCTGACAGGTGAGTCGGTGGGTCGGTCGACATGTTGGGTGCGACCGACGCGACACTTCGTGGGCGGATGACCAAACGGGTGGGTCGGCTCGGGTCAACCAAGTGACCCTCACTTCACCATGCGTTCATATATATTGGCGAATGTGTTGGAGAGTGGAGGCATCAACGAAAACAACGAACTTCATATGAAGGATGGTCAAGGGTACAACGGCGAGTTCCAATAACTCCTTGGTCGAAGGAAGACGAACAGGAGCACTGGGCGAGTCAGGCCGCACTTGGACAAGTCGCACCGCAGACCACCGTAGCCACACCGTAGGTCGGGTTGGGTCGGGTCGGGTCGGGCGCCTCTGAATGTCGGGTCGAGTTGGGTCGGTCTTGGCGCCTATGAACGGGACGACCCAGTAGTAAAAACGCGATTTCAAGAGCGTCGGGTGTCGGATTGAGGTGGTGTAAATTTCAGAAGGTGCGTATTTCCAAGACACATCCAACCATATGGGTGAGGGATGGATTGGCCACACGTTCAGCTCAAGAAATGCTCTGCACTAATTTGGAGCAACGGTTGACTGACCCGAGTGACTAGCACTTGGGCAGTTTTGGGCAGCACTTCTCAAGGTGAACTTTGATGGTTGTACATGACTGTTGTAAGCTAGTTTGAGGATTGGAAAGTCTTATAACTTGGCCAAGAGGAAAATAGCCTTGTCAAGGAGCAGGAGTGGCTCTTGCTGGATTGAATTGTACTTGTATTTTTATGAAACATATTATCTGGGCAGACTCATTTTAACAGGGAGTTGCCCCTCCCTTGTATGTATGGGCGTACATGTGGTTTGATAATGATGTTTATGTTTTATTCCGCATAATTGAAACAAAATTTGCCTAATAACTAACGAATGTTGCTAAAGGCGTAGTCTGGGTACTTGAGTATTTAGAAAAAGAAAAAGTACGGCAGTGCCACACCTGCCTACAAGACGTGGTTGGAAGACACTCGAGGTGTAGGGGCGTGATAGTTGGTATCAGAGCTAGATAGATTTGCAGGGGTTGCAGGTGCTGTGAGATGATTCTATCTTGAAAGGGTTTGCACATGGTCTTGACTCGTTCTCAAGCAAAGCAAATGGAGGATACCGTGGAAGAACTTCAAGTCATTGAGGAGACCCAAGTACTCTCTCAAGAAGACTTGGTTGAGAAGATTGTGGAGAACATGGAGAAACATGAAAAGGAGTTCATGAACCTTAGATAAGAACATTAAGAACTTCGAGAAAGAGGCATGATGTTAAGGGATGAAGTAACGAAATTGAAGGCTGAGCTTGACACAGTGTCAACACGATCCGTGTACACAAAATGACAGCTTGGTGAAGCTTTTAAGAAGATGGAAGAAATGGGCCAATCCAATGATTGACTTGTGGATGAGCTTTCCAAAGCTCTTACAAGGATCACGGAGTTGGAATGCGATATGGTCTTGATGAAAAGGGCCATGGGGCAAGGATCATCTGGGGGATTTGTCCCCATTAAGGCGAAAGAACCAGATTCATATGATGGAGCAAGGAATGCAAAAACTCTTGGAAACTTCTTATGGGATATGGAGAAATATTTGGACCGATTAAACATTCCTATTGAGGATTTTAAGGTGAATATTGTGGCACAATTCCTTACAGGAGATGCTAAGATGTGGTGGAGAAGGATAATTGATTAGATAGCACAAGGTGTTGTATTCGACATCACAACTTGGTTGGAACTAAAAGAGGCTTTGCAGATTTACTTCAGTCCACAAGATGAAACCTGGGATGCAAGGACTATTATCAAATACATCAAACAAGAAGGAACTCTCCAGCAATATCAAAGTGCATATGAGAGTGCTATCCTAGAGCTACCTGACATGGCTGAGCATGACAAGTTGTTCAACTTTACTATTGGGTTGAAACCTTGGGCTCAGGATGAGGTGAAGAGGCAGAAACCCAAGACATTGGAGGAAGCCTTTGCTATAGTGGATAAACTCATTGAGCACGATGATGGAGGATCTGGAGGAGGAAAGAAGAAGTCTTTTGAAAAAAAGGTTGATGCACCGAGGAAGGAAGCTACTAAGTCTAACATTGCACAAGCAAAGTCGAAGACTAAGAAGCCCTTGAAGTGCTGGATCTGTGACGAGGAACATACGGTGAAGAATTGTCATTCAAGACCGAAGTTGGCCACCGCAGTACAAGCAAAAAAGAAGAAGGAACCTTCACTTGGGACCATGCAGGTCTTAAGTGCAGCAGCAGCTTATGAAGCTATCCCAAGAAGGGACCCTGAAAGAAACAACCTTGAGTTTGTGAACATGAAGATTGCGCATGGCACACTATTAACCATGGTGGATTGTGGTGCTACGCATAACTTCATTGGAGAAGACACCGCTAGGAAATTTGGATTGAGGTTCAAACCAATCCAAGCTAAATTGAAGGCAGTGAAATCACCACCGGATTATGTGATTGGAGTTGCAGAAAAGACACCAATTGGAATAGGGAGTTGGCATGGGGATGTTGACTTCATCATTGTAAGAATGGATGATTATGAGGCTGTATTAGGCATGGAATTCTTCAAAGAATTTGAATTTATGGTGGTTCCTCACATGAGGAAGTTTTACATTTACGATGGGGAGACTGACCATCCTATTGGCACACCAACCATAGGCGGAGGAGACACAACTCGTTGTAAGTTAACAACTATGAGTGTGGAAGAAACAAAACGGCATGATGAACTCCAAGGAATATTAGTCCTCACGGAAGGTAGACTTCTGGAGCAAGCACAGGAAATCATGGCATTGTCCAATAGTCTCTTGGATATAACAAGAAGACTTGAGACAATGGAAGCGAAGAGAGATGCAGACCCACGGATTCAGGGAGAAAGTCAGCAAGCATACATGTTGAGGTTGGAAGGGGAAGACCCAGACAGATGGCTGGAGTTGATAAATGAGGAGGGAGATCCTTCGACCTCCACTTCCTCCACCTTCTAGACTATACATGGAGGATGAGGCTCATTGTCATTTGCTCAGGGTAGTGATGACCTCTAACTTATGAGAAGGATATGGAGCGAGATGGGCACTTGATAACAGGATGTTTTGGTAGTCATGATGATGGGAGGAACATATGTTCTTGTGGAGGAGATGTTCATTTGGACTAGCTACCCAACTTATCACCAACACAAGGGGTGCCAACACATGATTTCTTGCAGAATTGGAGACATGATCGAGGCATGTAGCAGATCAAGAGTGTTCACATCTGGATGCTATTCATATATTTATAGCAGAGTTGGAGACATGAACACCTTTGGAAGATGTTGGAGTCATCAACACTTTGCGACGGTAGGTGCGATGATACCGTGCACATGGGGGCAACGATAGTTATTGCAGCGACACTTTGATGGCAGTTGCGACGATATTTCACACATGGAGTTGTGATGGACCGTGCGACGATGGGATGATGTTGTCAAGGGATGACAACACTTTGAATTGGAGGAGGATGTAAGGCCCCAAGACTTCATGGGCGCGTTCGGTGGGACGGGCGCACCGGTTGGGCGTTTGGACGAGTTCGGGCATCGTGCGACGAAACGGGCGTAACGACGCACCGGAGAGACACGGGCACGCGCGTGTAGCAAAGGCGAGTCACGAGGGCGAGTTAGAGGAGAGGCGTGTCGCATTAAACCAACATGGCGTTGGAAAGACGCGTTTATACCACAACGGAGTGCCCCTTGGGCAAGCTAAGTCGATGGGCGAGTCGGTGGGTCGGCCGACGTGTTGGGCGCGGCCGACGCGACACTTCCTGGGCAGATGACCAAACGGGTGGGTCGGCTCGAGTCAACCGAGCGACCCTCACTTCACCACGCGTTCATATATATTGGCAGATGTGTTGGAGAGTGGAGGCATCAACGAAAACAATGAACTTCATACAAAGGATGGTCAAGGGTACAACGGCGAGTTCCAATAACTCGTTGGTCGCGGGAAGACGAACAGGAGCGTTAGGCGAGTTGGGCCGCACTTGGATGAGTTGCACCATAGACCACAGTAGCCGCACCGCAGGTCGGGTTGGGTCGGGTCGGGTCAGGTGCCTCTAAACGGCGGGTCGAGTCGGGTCGGTCTGGGCGCCTATGAACGGGACGGCCCAGCAGTAAAAAAACGATTCCGGGAGCGTCGGGTGTCGGATTGAGGTGGTGTAAATTGCAGAAGGTGTGTATTTCCAAGAAACATCCAATCATATGGGTGAGGGATGGATTGGCCACATGGTCAGCTCAAGAAATGCTCTGCACTGATTTGGAGCAACGGTTGAGTGACCCGAGTGACCAGCACTTGGGCAGTTTTGGCCAGCACTTCCGAAGGTGAACTTTGATGGTTGTACATGACTGTTGTAAGATATTTTGAGGATTGGAAAGTTTTAGAACTTGGCCAAGAGGCAAATAGCCTTGTCAAGGAGCAGGAATGGCTCTTGCTGGATTGAATTGTACTTGTATTTTTATGAAACATATTATCTGGGTGGACTCATTTTAATAGGGATTTCCCCCCCCCTTTTATGTATGGGCGTACATGTGGTTTGATAATGATGTTTATGTTTTATTCCGCATAATTGAAAGAACATTTTCTTAATAAATAACGAATGTTGCTAAAGGCATAGTCTGGGTACTTCAGTATTTAGAAGAAGAAAAAGTACGGCAGTGCTGCACCTGCCTACAAGACGTGGTTGGAAGACACTCGAGGTCTAGGGGCGTGACACCATGGAGTCCTTAAGATTTTATATGCTCCTACTTTCCTTCACATATAAAGGCTTATGCTTCTCTCTCGGCAATATTTGTTGCATTTTCTTCATCCATATGCATTCTTGCATAATTGGTTTCAATTGTATGGCCTTGAAAACCATCATCCACTTTTGAGTGGGATTATCCATGCTTTGTTTTCCTCTCATAGTCTTGCTCATATAATCTCATATCTGTGGTTGGCATCCTTTCTTGTGACATAACCTATTGCTGCATGTCACTCCGCCTTGCACCAAAATTTTCTTCCAAGATATTCCATGCTTCCTTGGAAGTTGTAGTTTTTTATACCTTTCACATAACTATTTCATCCATTTCTTTTTGAATTAAACTCAAACATAGGGAATTAGTAAACAAAGAATGTGGTGGCAGATCTTCGCTACAACAATCAACCTCAATTTATTCTTTGTCTTCTTTTAGAATTTTTTATTCCTCGGCTGCAGCCTGAACCTATCTAAAAATGCCAATAATCTGTACCTTTTCTTTTCGATTCATTTTCTAATTCTTCCTCAGTCATGCTTTGCGACCCATGATTGATGTATTTCCTTTGTCTTGTGTTTTCTTTCCTGATTGCATGAGGTTATCTTCCATATCGCCCCCAAAAGAAAAATATGATTTTCAATATGCGCCACTATATGGCACAATCTTCGCCCAAACAAATTTCATTCTTAAAAGAACGCAAAAATATTTTTTTAGGCAATTTTTTTTTTACAAATTTGTAAACTCTTTCCAATTAAAAACTTCCAACATTTTTATTTTTTTTAAATACCATGAACCTTTGTTTTTTTGGTATAAAAACTCTTTTCGAATATTTAAAACAAAACCCTTATTAAACCTTTCATCTCACCTTGTCCCTGACAAGGGGGAAAATGGTGGTCATATTGGAGAAAGGCATCAATGCCCATCTGAAGGTTTTCATTCTAACGTTTTCCTGCAATTTTTGCATTTTAAATTCTGCATTTTGAGAGCTGCTGGAAAATAGTGTTTCAAAATGGATTTCTGAAGAAGAAATTTTTGGTTTTACTGCAAAAGATTTCTGATTTTCTACTAGATTTTCTGCTGCTATATGGCCCTCTACAATTTTTTGAAGAAAAAATTTTGAGTTTTCTTTGCAACTTTTGAAGTTCTACTGCTGTACATTTGTAAAATTCCTGCAAAATTTCTGCTCTTGCTCTCTGCTGTTATAGTTAAAAATAAAAATAAAAATAAATAATAAAATAAAATAAAAAATTTTTAGATTCAAACCCCATGCCCTTTTGGCCTCCCCAACCTGCAATTTTTTACATCTGAACACACCCTCGCCTCACCTCAAACACTGTTCCCTCTGCATTATACGCTCTATTCGGCTCCCTAAACTCTCCACACTCATATAGACCCCTGCCAGCATTGCTACCCCGTGGCCTTCGCCCAACCCCCTTGCTCTCTGCATAAACGCACCACCCTATCTACCCGGCCCTCCACCCATAGGATTTCACTCCACCGTGGCACCTGCAAAAGCACAACTTGGCCCCTTGCACCCTTCCCAATACTCCCTCTCGAACTCTGCACGACTTGCTCTTAATTCATGCTCTCACCAATAAGCTTCACGCTCCTCTCCAACCTCGCCTGAACAGCGACACCATACTCCAGCGCTCCCATTTCATATAACAACCCTTCTCTTCCATTCAACCCGCCGTTTTCCATTACTAAACGTCTCACAGTAGACCATCCCTTGCATTTTTTATTGCAGCCTTACAGCTCACGCCCTACGGCTTTACCACTAGCCTCACGGCCCTCCTACCCGCACTTTGCGCCATCTCCCCGTGCCCCCTGCTCAAAAGCCCCTCTGCTTGCCCTCACGAACCCTCCGCTGCACATACAAAACTGTATCCTGCCACATCTCTTTCAATTTTTTTTATTATTATTTTCAACCATTTAAAATACCACCAGCTCCCCATCTTTTATTAATACCGCCCTCTTTCCATTGTAATACCGCTTTCAAAAAAAAAAAACAATTGATTTTTATATTTCCATAATAACTATCCCTTCATATAAAATTCCTTTTCCCTCCATTAATACCACCCCACATTTTATAATAGCCCCTCACCCATTTAAAATTAAAAAAAATAAAAAAATAAAAAAATCCCATCCCATTTTTATATAATCCATTTCCCCTAGTTTTTAAACTCATTTTTTTAATAGCCCCTCTCACCCATTAAAAAAAAAAAAGAAAAAAATCTCCACTCATTTTTAATTGTTCTCATTAATATATATATATTTTTAATTAATTAAAAAAAAAAAACAGCAGAGAGAGAGAGGAAGGAGAGAGAAATGAAGAGCAAAAATGAAGAAAATGACATGTGAGCAGATCGACTGAATATATTGAGAAAATTGCAGATTTGACATTTTATGATTTGTGGCATAAGGGTGAATTTTTTGAAGAATTTGACATTTGAAGACATGTTTGCCATCATTGAAAACAATTATTTGAAGAAAAATTTCAGCTACCTTAAAAGCCTCCTGCACACTCTTTTGCAGAAATATTGTATTGCACTGACATTGTATTGCCTCTTCATAGTTGCAATCAGTATTTGAGTTGTTGGATTGTTGATTTCCCTCCATCATTTGAGGAGCACACTTTGTACTTTGAGAATTATTTTGAGTCATTTGTATTTCTTGTTGCATCACATTGTAAATGGCTGCATTTTTGGTTGAAGCATACACCCTTTCATTTTTTGAGCCTAAGATGTTGAAAATGGCCAAAATCAATGAGGCATTAGCGTTGTTGAATAGCCTCATTCATTCAAATGTTGATGACGTGATAAAAATGAGCAAGAATGCTCTTTGTAATATTCCTATTCGTTTGCAAGATGCACAAGAAAAGATTGAGTTTTTGCAGTTGGAAACTCAGCTTCAGCAAGAAGAACTTTAGCGAAAGAGTCACCATTTTGAACCTGTTTCTGTTCAGAAGATTGAGAAGGACTCTCATCAGAAGAAAGAAGAAAAAGTTGCAGTTGATTCACATTCAGTTCCTTGTACTAGAGAAGATTTAAATGTAGATGCAGCAGCTCAGCCTGCACTTCTCAAGCCCATCATCAGACCTTGGGAAGAGCTTGTCCACAACAAGCATCGAACTGGTCTTGGATATGACAAGGATGCGTCCTTTCACATTCTGGACTACACCAAGCCCATCATATTTCAGAGTGCCGGATTCCTATATGACAGTTCACCTGCAGCAGTTCTAGATCCTGCTCCACTTCCGCAACAGATTGAGAAATGCCAACACTGTGATCGAGTTGGCCATATGAAAGATCACTGTTTTGATCTTCATCCATGCAAGCACTGTGGTCGGCACACCCATTATTTAGACAGATGCTTCAAAAACAAGCCTCCTGCAAGAACCAAGATTCATCTTGGATGGATCGCTTCTTGGCAATGGGCATCAACAGCCAAGAAGATGTTTACGACACATGTTAGAACTTGTTCACGGATATTGAGAAAAATTGCGGTTGATTTTTCGCCATCATCTCACCTTGTCCGGCAAAGTGAGGAAAATGTTTGGGGATCATTTCACAAACTTAAATATGACTTGAGATCAACAGCCACAATGCATCCTCTCATTCCATGGAAACATTCAAAAGTTGCCATGTGATTTAAGCAGTGACTGAAGCACACAATTAAATATTCTGATTCAGATAATGAGACAGGATGCTAACAGGCAGCACCAGCAGCAGGACATACAAAACCATCATCTGATGATGCAGACAACCTCATCCTCTAGTGTGGAGCCCTCCCTTGCCTTGGGTGGAGATCCTCACCTTTCATATGAGAACATTCTCTGGCAATCCTTCAACAGCTTCTTGCCGGCTTTGGTTGAGTTCCGAGTAACTGACATTCCAGAGTTGTTGGTAATCCTAAAACTATCACAGGTAGTAGACCTCCCTTCTTTTAGGTTGAAGGTCTCCCTTTTTTATGAGAGACAATTCCTCTAGTAGAAGCTTTCAACTTCTTGCCAGTTTTGGAAGAGTTCCGGGAACTACAACAAGTTTTGCGTTCCAGTGTTTGTGGTCATCCTAAAACCACCTCTTTTTTCCAACATTTCAGAGAGTTGATTCAGCCCAAGTGCTGCCATGTATACTTTGCAGATTTGTATTACAACTCTTTTCTTGGACTCACACATACCCCTTCAGATTAAGGGGGGATATTGGAACACCTAATCCTACATGGGTAGGTGTGGAATGCGAAAAGTCACAATGGAGTCCAAGTGACCTTGGAATATGAAAGCAAGAGTCACACCAGTGTACTATAAATGTACATATTTGTATAATGGAAAATAAGAAAGCCTCACGCTTATCTTTCATTGTGTGTTGAGTCTGTTGTGTTTGTGTTTATCTTCCTCATACACCATGTGTGTGCTTCAACATGGTGTTTAACAAATATAAAAAGTTTTATAAATAACTACTTTAATAAAGGGCCTCAAACTCCTTAATTCGATACCATAAATCTCCTTTAAATAGATGTCACTATGTTAAAAAGACAACTTCAATACGATTCGAAACCACCCATGATTCAGTCCTTGATTTTTTTAAACCCTTTTCAATCACGTATTTTTGGGTCAAACATTTTTTAATTCCACGCATGAATTTTAAAAGACAAATCATATATCTCCTTATGAATATATTTCCCATGAACTTTGCTAATAATTTTTTAATAACCTTTCGACCTTTAACCTTTCTACAACTACGAGTTTTCAAAATTCTTTTTGAACCTCTACAATTGATCCATATTGTTACGCTTTCTCACTACTCACAACAACATGACATCAACTGTAGATGCCAAGTGACGAGGGTTGAGACATATGTAAAATAAATTGGTGTAGCTCTTCTAACTAGCAATAATGTTTTGTAGACTGTAGCTACAAATTTCTCGGATACACAGAATTTTTAGATCCTTTTGTTAAACCTTACTCTCATACCAATTTGTTGGAAAGTTACTGAGGAGAAAAAAAAAGAGTGACACACACAAACAATATGATTTGTTCTTTTATTGATCACACAAACTCGATTGAATACAATGAATCTGGCGAGGGGTATTTATACTTTTTGGAATAGCTACTCGCCCAAATAACTCAACATGTACACACACTCTAAATTTTAATTTTCCCAAAATATAACTTAACTCAAACTCAATTTACTTCACTCATTTATTTGACTCTCCTGAATTTATCCAACTCTAACATGAGGGAGTAATTACAATTTCTAACAAATATGCCAACACCAGTGACAATGTTGATAAAGGTCCGTTCAATACGCTATGAGTTTCAACAGAAAACCATTATGGGAGCTTTGAGGTATAAAATGGGTCTCCTAAGGAAATTATAAAATAATAGTATAAAAAAAGAAACAATATTAGATCACATCATCAAATTTTAGAGGGAAAAAACAAAAAAACTATTTTTTCAAGTCATATTTTCAACTTATCACACTATGGGTTTACTCAAATTTCAAGCGGGAATACTCGTTGGATGCATAATTTGATTCCTCATCCAAGGAGTACCTATGTTGGATACTTTTTATGGACCCTAGTACAAGAAAAAAGAGAAATACATGAAAAACATTATCACAATCACATTGTTTCATATATTTCTCTTTTTTCATGTAGTAGGGTCCATCAAAAGTATGCAACGTGTGTAATCCTTGGATGAGAAATTAAAATTTTCACTCAATGAGTAATTAAATTCTGCATCCAAGTTAAAAAAGTAGTTTTATTATTCTATTATTTTTTAATATGTTTAATTTTTTACCCCAAAAATGACGAATTATCCCCCATGGTGGACATCATCATCTTGAATCCTATTGGTTATAAAGTTTATTTTGGTTTTATATTTTTCTTAGGATGTCCATTTTAGACCCCAAAAATTTTCTAATGCTCACTTCACAATTGGGTCATCTATTTGTGTTTGCACTAGGGGAAATTCTTTCAATCATTATATACACTAATAAGCCATTTCTATAAGCGAACTCTTAATTGGGAAGAGTAAACATCATTACACACAAACTATTCTTTGTATATTATTATTATTATTATTATTTATTTATACATCAATGATAAAATTTGGAAGTTTAAGAATTTAAATTTTGAGTGTCCTTACATCATAGTAGATGCATTGTAAACATGTTTCTCCATTATTCCATCGAACATAAGTCAATTTTGTTAATTTCTATTTTGACGTTTTTCTCTCCATTCTTTTTGGATCGAATTATGTAAGAGACTCAAAATTCCTTCAATTGATTTCAATATTATCTCTCCTTGACTTTGAGATGATTCATATGTTGATGTAGACATCTTGGCCATCTACATTGACTTAAAGACAATTAACCTACGTGAATATTTTTCAAATATTTCTCGCACTTACTCTTCTCTATTCGATGGACTGCGAAACTTTCCCATGTAAGTATTTTATATTTTTGGTTTTTATTATTTTGAAATATGATTAGCTCTAAGATAGAACATTTCTAAATATTGTGATAATTCATTTTTATTATTTTGAGCAAACTTCAACTATTTTGTGTTTATTTTTTAAATGGAATTTTATTATAGTGTTATTGGTAATATAATTATTTTTCATTAATATTTTAATGAAAATGTATTTTTGAATATACAAATAAATAATAATATTTTTTTTATATAAATTTAATGATTCTGTATATTTTCTATGTAGTTTTTTTAATTTTAGTATGTTAGTGATAGATCTTGGTTTGTATAAAAAAGATGTATATCAATTTTAATTAAAAAATGAATCTATTTCATGGTTGGAGTTTAAACTATCAAATAGGTGATTTGCATGGATATAAAAATTCAATCCAATCATATGCAAATTTGAACGCAACTAAGTTTGGATCATTTAGGTGTTAGGGTTTATATGGGAAACTCACATTTTTAGTTTTCCAAAATTTATGAATTTCTTCAAAATACATGATTTTATAGGTTCAAGATTTTTTTATTTTGTATAATATTGTCCTTTAGTGCAACTTCTCATGGGGAAAGTTGATTTTTTTTTTTCAAAAGTATGATATATACACATAAATATATATAATTATACCATTCCCATATTATAATAGGCTGAATATATTTGATATTAAGAAATAATATAAAATATATTTGTTTAAAATTTTGGTTTATAAAATAATACATATGGTCAAACTAATAAGTTAGTTGAGAGACTATCCAGACCGCACACTAATTTAAAAACTATATTAATTCAACCAAATCTCTTAAATCTCGCTAACTAATAACCTACCAAATAACATAAGTAAACAATTCTTTTAAAAATTGCAATCATCAATATGTAATAAAAATAAAAATATTAAGTAAATGAAGATAAAAAAAATAGGAACTTGTAGAGTTTACATCCTTGAGTTTACATCCCCGTAATTGATTGAAATTTGAAAGCAGAGAAGTGCTCTTTTTCAATGTGTGATATGGTGGGTTCAATTTCATAATAATTTTAATTGACATCGGTGCCTAAGTTTTAATATATCAAGAGTTTAACATGGTTTGTCATAAAATAAAAGGGTGCAAACCACTCAAAGATATATTCATGACAATAACGGCCATTGAAATATTCAACTCAAATTTTTTTTTCGTAAATTGTGGCATTTAAACATAAGGAACGTGGAAAACAAATCCGAAGCATTTCTTGATTATGGTGAATTGTGAATGTACGAGTACCTTTCAATGTATAGTGATTTTTCAAAGTTCATTAAAAGATTGATTTTTCAAAGTTCATTAAGAGTGACCATTATTTTGAAATTAGATTATTGGTTTCAATTATTCTCTTCTCATCCATAGTTTCACACAACTTTTTTTCTACTATAATCTTACCAAAAAAACAAAATTCATGTGGACAAGGATAATGACATGGTTACCATATAACTCTTATTTATATAATAATATCTGTATTTAATACTAATATTTTTTTATTTATCATTATTATTAATGATTTTATAAATATTTTATTTGTGTAAAAATACATTAAAAAATAATTAAATTACAAATATTGCAAGTACAAAATTTAAATGAAATGAAATTTTCAAATAATTATAAATTAAAATATTACAACCATTTCCATTTAAAAAAATCATAATTATTTATTAATAAAAATATTACTTTAATATAATTCTTTTTAATGGTAAACAATATTGATATTAACCATATGCCGAATTAATGTAAAAAGAATTTAACGTAAGAAAATTTAACTTTTGAGAAAAAGTTAAAGATAAATGAGTTTTTCGTTTTAACTTATTTTATTTAAATACATTTTATCTAAATAGTAATTTTTAGATGTACTCATAATCATAAATTAACCCAACCTAATAACATTAACAATATTTATATATACACATTCCTTACCCCACCTATATATATACACACACACTTTCCCTAGGTCAAACCCTGCCCATCATGAACACTCAACACTAGCCGAACGAATCACTAATATGATGTCTTCCATCTCGGTGTAAAGTTAACCAAATCATTAACCAGTATATATTTCGTATATATTTTTTAAAAACACTCACAAACTTATAGCAAGCTTCATTGTACAGAATGTTTCAATTATTGCGTCAGTTAAAAAATACAAACAAGAGAAGATTAGCCAATATTTCTTAACGTTCCAAACCTTTTAGATGTTTTCAAACATGGTTTAGATTTCTAGCATCCAGTGTTTTATGAGTGAAAGATGAGTGAAAGATGCGACGGTAAATGTTAAAAGCGTAAAACAGCCCACGTAAAAATGGAAAAATAACTATTTTCTTTTTAGCAATTATATTAGGACGATAGACATTTCTCATTATAGATATTTTGTTCTCTTTGACACATGCCGATACTAATGCTAGTGATAAAAGTTGAAAAATATAGACAGAGATGAAATAATATTTATTTTACATTTTATTTATAATTATTAAAAATATAGATAGGTTTATATGTTGATGAGTAGTAATGTCAATTATAATTAAGATGAAGATTTATGTACACTGAAAAACTATAATTCTGATGAATTAAAATGTTACAAAATATAATATTCTAATAAATATTTTAAAATTGATTTTTAATTTGGGTTTTATTAGAAAAAATATGTTGATGAGTAGTAATGTCTATTATAATTAAGATGACGATTTATGTACACTGAAAAAATATTAAGAGAATTGATAATTTTGATGAATTAAAATGTTATAAAATATAATATTATAGTAAATATTTTAAAATTGATTTATAATTTGGGTTTTATTAGAAAAAGTGTTGGAACCTAAGGTGATATTATTTCATCATATATTTACTATTTTAGAAAATGTTGTTTAATAAAAGATATTTAGTCTAGTGATTGACTAATGGATAAATGTACTTAGTAGTGGATGGATTTGGTCAATTATCCAACTAGTAGGCAATTGGTTTAGTAGTCAACTAGCATGATGGTCAAAGCAATGCACTAAACAATTAGGTACAATTAATTAGCCAACAAGAATTGAGTGAACTTGGATAGCTGATTAGTGATGTAGGAGCATCAACGTTAGGAAACCAAATCTTTATTTAGCCCCAAGGCAGTCAAGAATTTTCTTTCTCACAAATGTAATTTGTATAAATTGGAAATAGTGGGGTTTTGATGTAATTACAATTTCCCAAATTCTAAAGGGTTTTGGAAATATTGGACTAGTAGTTTGTTTTGATGAGTTGGTACTATGGCCAAGTGGGCCTTTGTAAATACGACTAGTGTTAGGAAAAATGTTAAAATTTTATTTCTTTTGTTAATATGTTTTCTTAGCCAATAATAAACTACATATGTATGTGTGTGTATAGTTAGATCCACATAAGGCCTAGGGAATTAGAGAAAAAAGAGATTGAAGAACAGATTTGGAAGACCTGTAGAGAGCTCAGGCCAAGAGCCCATATAGACAATCTATAAAAAAATGTGTTATGAGTAATATAATCGAGGTTATATGCATAATTTTTTCTTCTATGAATTATACATTTTATCTTCAAAAATATGTTCAGTGCTAAATCGAACCCTCATATTGGATGTTAGTGATGAAACTCACATCGATCTTGTCCTTGGCTAAGCCATCGTGGGGTTCTAAAAAGGGATGTAAATAAAGAAGAATGAGAATAGTGCAACTTCCGACTAGGCTACATAGTTTGGTTGCACCAAGTGGTGTCAAACTGTATTAAGTCTTCTTGAGGATCTGGAAAAGGAAGGGTCATAGTACTTGTAGCAAACATATGTGATTGAAAAAAAATTCTTGTGAAGAGGAAGAAATACAGAGAGAGGAGACTTGAGGATAACAAAGTGGTAGGCAATCCTGAGAAGAATTTTAGGGAAGGGAACCTAAACAAGATTGTAAGGAAACATTGAGATACATATACTAAAAAAAGAGCATAAGATTTGGAAGAATATTGAAGAAATACCAACAAAGAAGAAGAGCTGGAAGAATTAAGGAATGTTGGAGATATCCAATCTTAGTATGAGGAGACTTGGCAGGTAATCTGGTCTTAAATTATTTATTTTTTCTTCTTATCAATAATATAACTATTGTGGAGGTAGCAACAGTGGAAGAAGATATGATAGCACTAACTATAGCTAGGAGAGTTATAACAGAGAACAAGTGGCATTCTTAGGGATTGTGGGAAAAAAGCCTTGTAGTAGAGGAATGTAGAAAGGTCGAGAATTTGTTTCAGGTAAGGTTCGACAAGTGAAGAAAATAGAGGAAGTCCTAAAGAGAGGTGAAGAAAAAAAGTGAATTTCTCGAGAGGTGAGTATATTTCAATATCTAGAGGAGCAAAGGAAGCTCAAGAGGTTTTAGAGGAGTATAACATGTAATACGAAAAATCTAAGCCCAAAGGAGAGAATCTTGTTGAGATGTATGTGGAGTCTTGTTTGGAGCTCACAGTGTGCATGAAGAATCCTATAAATAAGGAGAAAGAGATGACATATGGTGGTAATTATAAGGATTCAAATGAAATCAACAAGATAATTGAGAAGGATTCCAAAGTAGAAGGCATAAGGAGAAGAAATATAATTCAAGAGATTAATGGAGAGATGGTTGAGTTGAAAGAGAGACACAGTGTAATAGTCATGTTGCTCCAAGAGAGGGATAAGTATGACAAAACATGTGGATGGGATCTAAAGAAAAATGTCCAATGTCTTGGTAGGAAGCTAAGAAGGAAGTTTAGGCACCTGTTGACTTCTCGTTTGAGAAATGAATAACATAAATGAGCACAGTATGGAGAGGAGGAATTTCACTATTGTGAACTAGAACAATGAAAACTCCTTCTAGAAGAGGATTATGAAGATGTTGAGGAGAGATTCTCTCAGAGTGTCATGGACTACATGAAGAGTCTAGTAAAACCAAAGGATTTGATAGAAGGTGTGGTGGTAGATGCCCCAAATGGCGATATAAATCCTTATAATTTTAATATTGAAGTTTTGTGTATGTTTGTAGGTCATAAGAATGAAAAAGAACGATGGTCATCTATAGTTATCATGAGAATAGAACAAAATGAAGGAATGATTTTTCAAAGGATTGGATAAGGTGAGTATTTAGAGTCTATCATGAGAGAAGATTAGACAACATTGTATCATAGAGGAAAGCAATAGAAAAACCATACACAATAGGATGAATTGGTGATTAAGGTAGCATAAGATGTTAGATGGCCCCATGTTTTTAAGGTTGATAAATTGCATGTGAATGCAAGATTTGCAACTAAGGGATTTAACAAACTGTCCAAAATAAAGGAAATGATGCAAAAATTTCTTCTTAGAAGTAAAGGTATGTGGAGACAAGATTGATAAACAAACCCTCGAAACAACAAGCCAATATTATTTCCATGGAAAACAAGATCAATTTGGCTTGTAGCCATGCTAAAGATGAATGGAAACCATTTAAATATGTCATATGGAAAGGAGATATGGAAAAATTGTCTATAAGAGACAAAGACGAGGTGAATTAAATAAATAAGAGAAAGGGAAGTAAAACTATGACACTAAAAAAATGGATATGGATCCTAAAAGGTAATGGATTTTCCTTTAAGATATATATATATATATATATATATATATATATATATATATATATATATATATATATATATATATATATATATATATATATATATATATATATATATATATATATATATATATATATATATTTTTTTTTTCTTTTTTTTCTTCTGAAGATGCATTGATAGGTTAGGAGAATGGATATATTTTCCAAACTGTAGAAGAGAACACATGTTTTCTGATGGGACCAACCATTCTCGAGTTCAGTGATGATTTAATAATAAACTTTATGATTAAGTGGATTTTAATTATCCGATTTCTCGGTGGTCTTGTAATGGATATTTGTTTTATTTAGGAATTATGACTCATACCTGTGGTTGTGTGTGGAGGAAAACTGTCCCTTTCCTCGTTATGCACTATCCCGCCTTTTGTTATAATCCTAAGTTTTGTTCATTTGGCATTTTCCACTGTGCGCTGCTGTGAGGTTTCTGTGACTATGTCTCTGTGACTTCTGTTATTCATTCTTCAAGGGTGTTATCTGGTATGAGGTCACAGCCTCTTCTTTCTTTTACTGGACTCTTCGTTGCAACCTCTATTCACTATTCAACTCTACATAGCTGGTTTTAGTTTGATGCAATGGCTCTATGGATACTTCCTGTTCTGTCAATGAGACTGAGGGTTTTGAAGCTTGAATATTTACTGTCTGCAAATGGGCTTCTTCTTCTGGGAGGTTTTATGGTTGTTAAAAATATCTACATCCGAATGAAACTGTTGTTTGCTACTTATCTTCTCATCATTTAACTGATTCTATGAATGCGATTTTTATTTATTTTTCGAGGTCGCAACTAGCAGGGAACTCGGCATTCGACCTCGGCTCAAAAATTGCACAAGGTAAGTCTTCTTTCTATGCTTTATAAATTGGTTTTTCTTTTCTTGATTAAACTAAGGGTTTTTTCTCCTTGTGCGTAGGTTCACTATTTGGTTGGTGACCGATTGGTTTCTTCCTCGATTTGTCGCTACCCTCCTGGTAAGATTAGGTTTTTAAGCCCTCACTGCTCTCCTCTGTTTCTAATTCCAACCTATTCGTGGTTCTTATCATGTATATGTCTTTCTTGCAGGTAGCTGGTCAGCATTCCAAATGTGGTTTTCAATTTCACTGTTGCTGACCCCCAAACGGGTAGGGTCTCTCCCTGTATTCACTTCCAGTATTTAGGGTACTATGAGTCTCGGCTCCCTCGTTAGTTTCCCGCTACGTTGGCTTCTCTGTTAACTTTAGTTTTTGATAATAAAAAAATTCTTCTGTTTGTAAAAGGACTTTGGAACTATGAGCGTTCTTTGGTTTTGGCATTTTCCGTTAGTAATGGGGTTTTTTCATTGGGGTTTTTGAACCCGTATACTTGACTGAACATATCATATACTTAGCTATGTTTTGGACTGCAACAGTTTTCTTGGCATTTGTAAATAATTTATTTCGATAATGTGCAAAAAGGAAATGAGTTACTCTTGTTGAAATGATACCTATGATTTCTCTGTTATAATTCTTGGTGCGCTTCTATAATAGTATTTCTCCATCGATAATGTATATCTCGATTCTTGTATGTAGTCCCGTTGACATGTTCGATGTGACCACTCCTATTTGTTCTTGGCTATCTTTCAAATGCCTGAAAATAAAATTATTCCACCAGTACTTTTTTCCACTGTAGTAAATGCATTCAATATTTAATGAAAATAAGAATAAATTTGATTTAAGCTGTGAATGGATTCAGACGACTTGTTTCCAATTCTCTTCTCTGATTTTATTCGTCTTTTTCTAGGATGGAAAATCAACCCTACAAATGTGTTATCGTGTCCCTTTTGTATCATTGTTGAACTGTTCTTTCTTTTTGAAACTACCAACAGTTACATGTAGTTATAATGGACAACTGTTCTTTTTCATTCACCTAAATTTCGTAAGTAATTTAAAACAGTAACTAAAAGGAATTACAATGAAATTAAAAAACCCAATTTGTTGTTAAGTTCTAAATGCTAAAAACTAAAGAAAATAATTGAAATAACTCAGGTGCAATGACCTGTAAACCTGTGAGACAAAATACTTTAATTTTTTTTGTTCACCCTGAGATGGATGCTCCTGCATCAGGCTCCTGGGGTGACAAAAATTCATGGCTCCGTTCCATGAGATCCTCCACTAAATATCCTACACGATGTATCTAGGCCGTATCAAACCATGAACATCCCTCAATGGGGCGGTTCTTCCACTTCATAAGGTACTGGAGGTACTCTCTTCTACGAGTCTGCTTGGCCACCTATGTGTCGAGAATTCTCTCGATCTCAAGGGGCTGAGCCAAAGGCATTTTCCTCATCCAAGATCCACTTCCTGTCTGGCTGTCCCGCTCTAGCTGTGCCAAACTGTCCATTTCAGGACTGACAGTGCATGGAAGCATATATTATACATTGAATATAGGTGATATTCCTATTCCTGGGTAACTGTAATTCATAGCCATTTGCAGAGAATTTATGCAGAATTTTGCAAGGGCCAATTTTTTTAAACTTCAATTTGTTGTACTCACCCTTAGGGAACCTTTCTTGCGTAAATGTGCGAGAACATCATCCCCCAGCTGAAACTATACCTCTCACCATTTTATATCTGCTTGCTATTTATACTTCTAACTGCTATCCTGCAACTTAGATTTTACTTGTTCATGTAGGTCATTCATTGCTTTGACGAAATCCTCCCCGTCAGCAGTCCTTCTTTCCAACTGTCCCAGATCTCGTTACTCATGCACTCCGTGAGGATGCATGCCATACAAGATATGAAAAGGGCTATATCTCATGCTTTGATTCGGTGAATCGTTATAAGCGAATTCTGCCTGGGCAAGTACACGATCTCACATTCATGAATTTTCTCCAATCAAACTCCGTAGTAGGTTTCCTAAGCTTCTGTTTACCACCTCGGTCTGCCCATTAGTTTGTTGGTGATAAGCAGAGCTGAAGTTCAATTGTGTATCCAACTTCTTCCACAGGGTACGCTAGAAATGTCATGTGAATTTCACGTCCCTGTCAGAAACAATGGACTTAGGTAAACCATGCAGTCTGACAATCTCTATGAAAAATAGGTGTGCTACATGAGTAGCATCACTGGTTTTTTTACAAGGGATGAAATGTGCCACTTTTGAAAACCTGTCCACTACCATCATCACATAATCATAACCTCGCTATGTTCTGGGTAGACCTAAGACAAAGTTCAAGCTGACTGGATCCCACGGTCTATTCGGAATAGGAAGTGGTGTGTAGAGTCCTGTATTCTGACTATGTCCTTTCGCCAACTGACACACTTTACATTTGGTTACAAATCACTGTACATCCCTTTGTATCTTCGGCCAGTAATAAAAGTGACTAAGCTGATCCAGGGTCTTATCAATGCTGAAATTTCCCGCAAGACCTCCACTATGTTTTTCTTGGATGATGTTCTCCCTCATCGAACAGTCAGGAATACATAACTGTCCTCCTTTAAACAACAATTTTTCCTCTAAATTATAGTGCAACCATGGACTATTGTTTCTCAACAAAGGATTCTGGCATGCTTCATAAGCCTCCTTGAAATCTGCATCCTTTTGATATAAGTCTTTCAGGTGTTCAAATCCCAGCACTTGTATAGTACTCTCTTGTAAGAGAAAAGCTCTTCTACTTAATGCATCTACTACCTTTTTGGCTTGTCCACTGATATGATTCAATACAAAGGTGAAACTTTATAAGTACTCAACCCATTTAGCATGCTTGTGGTTCAGCTTATGTTGCTGCATAACATACTGTAATGTAGAATTATCAGAAAACAAAACAAATTCACTACCCAACAGATAATGTCTCCAATACTTCAGTGTTTAGACGATCACATAAAACTCCTTATCACAAGACGAGTACTTTTGCATGCTTTCATTCAGTTTTTCACTGAAATAAGCGACTGGTTTGTATTCCTGGATGAGTACGGCTCCAATGGCTATACCACTAGCATCACAACGAACTTGGAATAGTTTGTTAAAATCAGGCAACCTCAAAATCGATCTTTCAGTGATCTTTTTTTTCAAAATCCGAAAACTTTTTTCTATCGCTTCAGTCCAAAAAATAGACTGATTTTCCTTTTCTATTGTGTCCAACGTAGGTGCGCAGATCTCACTAAAATTCCTTATGAATTTATGATAGAAACTTTCCAATCCATGAAAACTACGAACCTTAAACAGGCTCTTTGGGGATGGCCAGCTAACAATGGCTGCATCTTTCTCTGGGTCCATTTTTAGCTCATTCTCTGCAATCACAAACCCAAAATAAACTAGTTCCTTCTAGAAAAAAGAACATTTCTTTAAATTTATCAGCAACTTGTTTTTCTGCAACTTCTCCAACACACTCTGAACATGTCGGAAATGTTCTTCTTTGGTCTTATTTAAAATCAGTATATGATCCAGATATACAATTACAAACTTTCCGATGAACTCCTTCAACATTTTGTTCATTAGACGCATAAAAGTACTAGGGGAATTGCTTAATCCGAATGGCATCACCAGCCACTCATACAGTCCTTCATTAGTTTTAAAAGTTGTTTTCCATTCATCCCCTTCTCGGATTTGGATCTGGTGGTATCCGCTCTTCAGATCAATTTTTGAGATGTATTTTTCTCCACTTAAGTAGTCCATCATGTCATCCATTCATGGAAATGGGAATCGGTACCTAATGGTAATATTATTAAGGGCTCTCGAATCCATGCACATTCGCCACTCTCCTCCTTTCTTGGGAGCTAAAACTATCGGAACTACACAGGGACTCAAGATTTCTATTGTCAACCGCTTATCCAGCAATTCCTGCACTTGTTTCCTGATTTCCTCATTGTCCTTAGGACTCATTCAGTATGCTGCCTTGTTTGGTAAACTAGCTCTGGGTATAAATTCTATGTAATGACTGAAACTTCTCTTAGGAGGTAATTCATCTGGAAAATCATCCACCACAATGTCGCTAAACTCCTACAACATGTCTTGGATTTCTTCAGGAAAATCTGTAATTTTAGTGTGTAATAACACTATTTTTGGCCTCCTTACAACAACATATTTTATCTCATTGTCCTCGATCTGTTTCGAAAATTCCTTTCCTCCCACCAGCAATACTTTGACTCCACTAGTTTCTACTATCTCTTCCTCTTTGATGGGTACAAGCCTATGCTTAATCCCATCCTTGAAAAACTTTTAATAGTTTGTCTTCCCATCATGTACTACTTTTATGTCATACTACCATGGTCTCCCTAGCAGTATGTGACACATGTCCATAGGCATAATATCACAAACAACTTTATCCTTGTACCTGCCAATATGGAATTCAACCTCACATTGTTCATCAAATAATAGTTGATGTCCCTTCTGTAACCACGACACCTTGTAAGGGGTGGGGTGCTTCGATCTCTTCAATCCCAACTTCTCCACCGTCTCTGTGGCAACTATATTTTATTTTCTCCCACTGTCGATAATTAGTTTGCAGCATTTTCCATGTGACTTACAGACTGTCCTAAATAATGCCTTCCTCTGAGTTGGGTCAGCTATCTCCTTTGCTAGTTTTAGCAATACCTTATTCAAGACCAAGGCTTCCCCTGCCTTCAACACATTTTATATCTCTTGGGGTGGTACCTCCGCTTCCTCCATATGAGAAACATATGCTCCTCTTGCTCTAGCCTGTTCACCCCCAGGACACTTAAAGGACTTGTGCCCCCACTTGTGGCACTTATAAGACTGGATGGAAGCTCCTCTGCCTCTGCCATTACCTCTTCTGTACTAGTATGGCCTTCCTCCCCTAGTGCTATTGTCCTTCTCTTCTGTCCCTGGAGTTTTTGAACTGCTGCCTTCATCATTGGGGTTGGCAGCTCTACCTCTACCATAGGCTCATCCTTTCCCCCTACTAGATCCTCCTCCTCTTCTGGCATTATGTTTCCTATTTATCTTCTCCTCTGCTCTTAAGGCACTTTGATAAGCCTCATCTATGGTTCTAGGTGAAATAATACTTATCTCATCCAATATTTCCCACCTTAATCCATTCACATACCTTGTTTTTTTTTCTAGGGTGTCTTCCATGTAACGGGCTCTGAGGTTTACCCGATAGAACTCCTAGGTGTATTATTTTACAATCATCCCCTTCTGTTTCAGGTTCTATACCTGCCTGTACATAGCAATCTGATAGCCTTTGGGTAAGAATTTACCCTTCAACTTAGCTTCCATCCTGGTCCATTTTTTTATAGGCTGCTTGTTCAACCTCTTCCTCTCTTCTTGTATACTATCCCACCAAAAGGATGTATGCCCTTTCAACCTGGTGGTAGAAAATTTAACTCTTTTATCTTCGCTGATCTCCTCATAGTCAAAATACTTATTCATCTCACTGAGCAAATCCAGTAGTACCTCTGCTGACAAGCTTCCATCATAATTCGAAAGCTCATGTTTTGGCTTACTATTTGATAGTAAGACTAAACTCAACATTCTAAGTTCAGGTCCTTCTCCATCTGATCCATCTATTGTCTCTACAGCTTCCTCATCACCATCATCTCCTCCATTAGGATCCCTTCTTATTCCTGCTTCTACTGCCGCCAAACAAGCATTCAATATCCTAATCTCTTCTCTCAATCCTTCATCTACTACTATTCAAATAGCTCTCCCATGACCTCGCCTTCCAACTTCCATTTTCCTAAAACACTCCACCTCCTCTAATACCAAAAATTGATGGGACTAGCCCTTCTCAAGTTCGGTGATGATTAAATAATAAAATTTATGATTAAGTGGATTTTACTTATCCGATTTCTCGGTGGTCTTGTAATGGATATTTGTTTGATTTTGAAATTATGGCTCATACATGTGGTTGTGTGTGGAGGACAACTGTCCCTTTCCTAGTTATGTGTTATCCCACCTTTTGTTATACTCCTAAGTTTTGTTCATTTGGCATTTTCCACTGTGCGCTGCTGTGAGGGTTCTGTGACTATGTCTCTGTGAGTTCTGTTATTCGTTCTTCGTGGGCGTTATCTGGTATGAGGTCACATCCTCATAGTTGGTTTTAGTTTGATACAATGGCTCTATAGGTACTTCTTGTTCTGTCAACGAGCTCGAGGGTTTTGAAGACCAAATATTTACTTTCTACAAATGGGCTTCCTCTTCTAGGAGGTTTTATTGTTGTTAACAATATTTACTTCCCAATGCAACTGTGGTTTGCTACTTGTCCGTTCATCATTTAACTGATTCTCTAACTGTGATTTTATTTATTTTTCTAGGTCACAACCAGCAGGGAACTCAGCGTTCAACCTTGGCTCAAAAATTGCACAAGGTAAGTCTTCTTTCTCTGCTTCAGTAATTGGTCCTTTTCCTGATTAAACTAAGGATTTTTTCTCCTTGTGATTAGGTTCCCTTTTTGGTTGGCGACCGATTGGTTTCTTCCTCGATTTGTCGCTACCCTCTTGGTAAGCTTAGGCTTTTAAGCCCTCACTGCTCTCCTCTCTTTCGAATTCCAACCTCTTCGTGGTTCTTATCGTGTATATGTCTTTCCTGTAGGTAGCTGGTCGGCACTCCAAATGTGGTTGTCGATTTCACTATTGTTGACCCCCAAACGGGTAGGGTCTCTACCTATATTCACTTCCAGTATTTAGGGTACTATGAGTCTCGGCTCCCCCGTCAGTTGTCCGTCTTGTTGGCTTCTTCGTTAACTGTATTTTTTGATAAAATGTTTTCTCCTGTTTGTAAAAGGACTTTGAAACTATGAGTGTTCTTTGGTTTTGGCGTTTTCCGTTAGTAATGGGGTTTTTGCATTGGGATTTTTGAACCCGTATACTCAACTGAACATATCAGATACTTAGCTATGTTTTGGACCGCAATAGTTTTCTTGGCATTTGTAAATAACTTATTTCGATAATGTGCAAAAAGGAATTGAGTTACTCTTGTTGAAAGGATACCTGTGATTTCTCTGTTATAATGCTTGGTGCGCTTCTATAATAGTAGTTCTCCATCGATAATGTATATCTTGATCCTTATATGTAGTCCCGTTTTCATGTTCAATGTGATCACTCCTGTTTGTTCTTGGCTATCTTTCGAATGCCTAAAAAGAAAATTATTCCACCAGTTCTTTTTTCCACTGTAGTAAATGCATTTAATATTTAATGAAAATAAGAATAAATTTGATTTAAGGTGTGAATGGATTCAGATGACTTGTTTTCAATTCTCTTCTGTGATTTTATTCGTCTTTTTATAGGATGGAAAATCAACCCTACAAATGTGTTATCCTGTCCGTTGTGTATCATTGTTGAACAATTCTTTCTTTTTGAAACTTCCAATAGTTACACATAGTTATAACGGACAACTGTTCTTTTTTGTTCACCTGAATTTCGTAACTAATTTAAAACAGTAACTGAAAGGAATTACAATAAAATTAAAAAACACAATTTGTTGTTAAGTTCTAAATGCTAAAAATTAAAGAAAATAATTGAAATAACTTAGGTGCAATGACCTATAAACTTGTGAGACAAAATACATTAATTTTTTTTTTCACCCTGAGCTGGATGCTCCTACATCATTTTCCTTAAGTACACCAAAAGAAAAGTAACACATGTGGAGATGGAAAATCCTTGAAGATTGCACTACAAGAGGAAGAAAGTACCCAAATAGCTTTCCAGATGAAGGGGAAAGAAGACTTGAGATTGTCCTTAAGAGCAGTGCAAAGGAATCCCATAAACAATTAATCAAGATTCCATCAAGGAAAATTTTAGTGGTTAATATTTGCAAGTGGGCTAATATTCCATGCGTTTTCCAAAAAAAATATTTGCCAATCTCCATTTTTCTAAAAATTAATTCACCCAAATTTTATAGGATAAAATTATTGTACCTAAAATTTTTTCAATATTATATATTTTCTAATAAAAAATAATTAGAAATCTAAACATTTTTTCAAAATTATCATCAAACATTCCAAGATTTTGATATTAGGGACTAGTAATATTCGCCAAGGTTGCTAAACTTTAAGATAAACTTTCATCCTTAAAATTTTCCCTATAAGCCATGAAATTAAACAAGAGAAACTATGCTAAAGGTGGAGATAAAGGGAGTGAAGATGAGGAGGGAAACTTCAAAAAGGAAAGGATCAATATTCCAAAACAATGTTGCTCAAATTTATGAAAGAATATTTGGACAGTCCATGGTCTTAAGGAGCTTTGAACAAGGAGTGAATGCAAAGAACATGAAGAGGATGAGATGCATAAAACATATGAATTTTTTGATGAATTACATGATGTAACGACTCTTGGGACAAAATAAGGACACCAAATGTTGTCAAAAGAGTGAGAAAAGGAGAAGCATGAGACAAGTGTTTCTCATGAAAATGAAAATTTATTTCATTTTCCTCCAAGGAGTATGGAGCAGAAAAATGCTTTGGAAAATAACAAGAATCCTATAATTAAGGAAATTGTATATTTTGTTGAGGGTAGCAATGGAGAAGAACCCTCAATTAATGAACAAAGAAATTGATGCAACATATCGATTCTATGTGTAAAAGAATGGAAGTCTATCTTCGATAGAGCTACCTGGGAAAAACTTTCGAATTATTTTGATGAAGAATGGGAGCTATGTGATATTAGGGTAGTTTAAGCCATCAATCTTTTGGTAGTACTAGTACAAATTAGTAATGTTAACAACTTGGTCCAGTAAGAGAATGAGTTGGACACTAAAACTGAGATATTAAGGTGGATTATGAAGAATATATCTATGAAATGGTACAATGGAGAAGAGGGGGAAATCATATATAACTTATGGTTGACTGCAGGAGACTGCATAAATAGAGCAAGTGGGAAAAAACAACATAATAATTAGAAGGCTGGAGGATTTGAACCAACAATAGTAGAAAGGAAACATCGTTGATGGATGAGTGGATAACTACAAAACAAAGTATGGGATCCTAAAAAGATAAGAAAAATAGAAATAAAACCAAAAAGCAACCTAATGGGCATCAACGAAATAAATTTTACAATCTCGGAGGTTCTAAAATTCAAGGCAAATGACGAGGAGGTCATGAAAATTTTCAACGTGGCGATCCTAACGCATACATCATACGTGGATTTCATGACCAATGAACTAACCCATACAATAGCTTTTATTTCATAAAAATTGTTGGAACTATTGTTTCTCCATTATTGACTATATATTCCACAATTCAAGGAGGTTTCCTAGATTTACAAACTATAATTAAAAGACAGTATGGATCCAATATTGGATACAATTTATTGTTAATTAATTATCATAAATTGTGATATTTTTTATCACAAAGGGAAATGCTTAACTCCTGTAAGAATGTATTTAGAGACCATCCATAATTATTTTAGCACAATTTTACTACAATTTTGATGTCTTTAGAGGTTACCATGATCACTACTATAACAAATAAGTTGAACTTAAGTTATAATTTAGATGCACTCAAGATGCAATTTGTTACTTGGAAAAATTGAATTTGAATGGAGAGAATAAAAACATTCCTCCCAACCACACTAGCCAAACAAAATTAGTATACATCTATAGTTTTGGGCCATTTTTAACTAAATTTTGTATTATTGAAATTTAATAATTTTTAATATAACATCTAATGAGAACATATTATAAAAAAAAAATATTCTAAATCATAGTTTTTTATTTAAAAAGTTAGTATAAATGTATAGCAGATTATATGTTCAGATAAGAAGAGTAAAGTATCTACATCTTTAATGACTTTAGTGGTATAAGAATTGTCCCATGAATAAAGATAACTCTACCACCAATTTGATAATGATCCAAAAATTAAATTATTATTAATACTATAAAATTATAAAATTATTATTAATATTATAAAATTAGTTACTAAAATATATTGTAAATGATTTTGATAATAAAAAATTATATTATTATTAATATTATAAAATTAGTTCCTAAAATATATTATAAACGATATTGATTCTAGAAAAAAGTATTATTATTAATATTATAAAATTGATTAGTAAAATATATTGTAAATGGTTTTGATAGTCAAAAAATTTATTATTATTAATATTATAAAATTGGTTGCTAAAATATATTGTAAATGATTTTGACAGTAGTATATTTTATTGTAAAAATTAGTAGAAAATAATTTTCAATTCAAAGTTTTATAATATTATTTAGTGTTTATGATATATATTTATAATGGTCCGTGAGGGATAATATACTGTGATAATCCTACCCACCTTAAAATTTTAACTAAATTTCTTCAATATATGGCTTGATAGCATGTTAATGAGATTCTTCAGCACAACAGAGAAGAAAAAGTGATTATAAAAAACAACCTTCAACCTCAATATTTAACCATAGCAGTGCCTTTTGTAGAATTCACGTTTTAGTGAAGATAACTCCACGTGTGTTTTTTCATTTGCTGAATCGTGTCATATTAATAAAACTACAGCAGGAGCTTAATAGTAGAATGAAGAGGTTGATAACTCTGCTGTGCTGAGCTTATAAAAGCTATCGAACTCTCATTAATTTCTCTATATATTTGACACATAAAGCTTATGAAGGTGAAAGTGGTAGCATATAGCCGAATGAAAAGCGTATAATCATCTGATCACACATGAATCCATGGAAAACCACAGGTCCACTAACAAGGGTTCATTGGGAGTGTCCACCGTCTGCCGGAAGTCTACTAAAAAATGATTATTGGGAATGTCCAGATTCTGCTGTGTATTAGTTTGCTCCTGAAGAACTGCTGAACTATAGTAGTATTCAGAATGACATTAAGCAGAAGTGCAGGTCGCCATATGTCTGATCAATGATTCTTCCGCTCAAGCTATAAAATCTTAGTACCATGTGGCTATCAATTTCTCAAATATGAAAGAAATGAAATAGGAAAATCCAAATCAGAGAAATTTGGGTGTCAACTTGGTGAAACAACCTCAATCTGAGTGCCTAGCCAATTTTCTCAACTAACCTCAACCCAACTGAACGAACAAGTAAAATTGTGAAAATGTTTTCTTAGACCGATTATAAAAAGATATATAAATAAAAACATAATAATATCATTTCATAGAATAAATTATCACAAAAAAATTGACTCCCCAAAATAATTTGTAATAATAAATTTATTATTCTTTTTATCCAAATCATGACGATTTTAAATAAGATAGGTTAAATGGAAATATCATGGGTTATTGGGACACTGAATAGTAAAGTTTACTTTAATTACTCTAACAATTCAGGCCTCAAACTTCTGCTATATTTTTAAACATATCTTTTCATGCATTGTTTATGGGCCATCTCACTTTCCTTCTTAACCTACATGTATGCCTAAATATTAGGTTTTATAACATATTAATTCCAAGTATCCAATAAACTTACTTGTCTTCATGGCATGTATTCAAGTGATTCATTTTGCAACTTTATATACCATCATCTCTATATATAAGAGAAATGACATCACATGTTATCTCCATGTATATACTTAAATAGTAAATCTTACAACAATCTTGAGAAATATGACTAAGCATGTAATTTGGATCCAATGACTTATTTGTCTCCATTGTATCTATTCAAGTGGTTTATTATGCAACTTGATATACCATAGTCTATGTATGTATAAGAGAGATGACATCATATGCTACTGCCATGTATATTTAAAATAATAAATCTTGCAACAACCTTGAGAAATATGGTTAGGGATGCCATTTGGATCCAATGATGTAAAGTGTTCACACAATAGTACTAATCTCCATAACTTTTTGTCATCTTGGCCACGACTTTGATACACATACTTTGATACACAACACCATCTACATTCTCTAGTCCATACAACTACACAAATTTAACAACTATAAAACGATAAAGGCAATTTCACTACACAAGAAAATACAAAAAGGCGATTGGCCAAGAGGATGAGCAACAACAAATGAACAAAAACGATAAAAATCGTAATTATAGGATTTCGCATTCCCAAATGAATCTGTTTTATAACGTTAGAATTCTCAATTTCCAGTTTAAATGTGTAGAAAACCATAGAAGCCACTGTGAATCTAACTGTTGCAATTATATAGCAAAGGCCTCTGTCCCTTTTACTAAAACCAAGGAAAAATAAATCTACTCTGTAACGTCCAACATTCCATCAAATTGCTAGGACGATATGAACTTTGCCTTAATTTGTATGAAAACTTTTATTCACTGTGTGTTGCCTTACACAGGCTAGTTCCAAAGCTTTTCAGGGTCACGAGAGGCATAGTCAACCTCTCTCCATCGAAGCAACAGAATGGCAGAGACAATATGAAAAATGTAAAGGAACTGGCAAAGGAAAACTAAACCAGCCTATGAAGAATGAAGGACCTAGCAAGCGAGGCAGAAAAAAAACAAAAGAAGTCATGGAAAACATCTACAATCTTTATGAAAATGGAAATCCAACCCAGTGCCCACATAAAAGACACCATCCAAGGATGGGAAAGAGAAAGCAACCATGAAGATGAAGACATTAAGAAGCAAGAGGTCATACTGAACTTCATCTATTACCCCAGAAATACCAGAGGAAGGCTATCGCTCTTCCATAAATCGATCAATACATAGTGGAAGATCAAGTGTGTCCTAGCCAAGGCTATGACCAGCACTCGGGAAAAAGCTGGAAACCAAACAGTGATATCAAAGCTGTAACAAATTAGGAAGGAAATCAAAGATATTGTCGTGTCCGAGCACCTTGCAGCAGATAGAATAGGAAGAATTGAAAAACAAATCCAAGCAATGCAACAAGTGGAGATACCAGGGTCTACTACTAAGGACCTAGCACAGGTTGATTCCTCCGATGGGTGACACATCCTTTCATTATGTTTTAGTTTTCTATATTTTTAGCGGCAAGTTTTTATAGCCAATGGTGAAACTGTAATTATTTTGGACATATTAAAGTAGACATAGCGCAAGTGGAAGGAAAAAAAAAATTCAATACTGGTTAGCTTTTAATTCACTCCGGTGGCCAACAGACGTGGTTTCCCTCGAACAAGTTGAGGCCACTGAAGAAAATGACATATGTATAGCAATCTGCTCTTTTAAAATATAGAAAATGGTAAGGCACTGCCAAATTAAAAGAAAAAAAAAACAACTATAAAACTTCTCGAGTATATTTAACAACTATAAAACCTCTCCAAGTATATCTCCTAGTAATATGGATTTCTTCACATAATTCCCGGTCTCTCTTAAAATGGGCTAAGGCCATCCATAGGGTACAGAACCTCTCCACATAATTCTCGGTCGCTCTAAAAATGGGCTAGGTCCATCCATAGGGTGCCACTCTCAACACGAATATATTACGCACTCTGATCTCCACAGAGTTTATGTGATCTTTATGCTAGGCAAACCCTTGTCCTTATCCAAGGGATGCTGCTTGGGTCAATTTCTTAAGGCGCTTGCGTCTCCTCAACCCCAGGTAAATGAAGGTCAGTGAACGCTACCTTGGATAGTAAAGCGTTGTTCGTCGGCCCAATCCCAGGGAAGAAATCGTCCAAGGCCTTCGATAGTGAAGCGTTGTTCGTCGGCCAGATCCCGCAGAACAAATCGTCCAGGGCCGATTAGTTCTTGCCGCTGCCTTTAGTGCTGCAGTGCTTGTTGGCAGTTTGCAAGGCAGCTTGATCTCACAAACTGCTCCTCAGTCACGTTCGATTCTCCATATCACCTCTGTGTGATCTAACTTCGTTGCACCTCCTGCGGGCTGTCCATTTGGTACATGTCTCGTGTTGATGAAACCCTGCTTTTTTAAGAAACCCATGGCATGTTTTTGGGAGAACTGCAAACCCTCGTTCTCGTAAACCAAATAGCAGTACATGATGACAGTGTGCATCTTTCACCTACGGCGAAGCTCGTTCCATAGGGAACCTGCCTCGATGTTTTGCAAGGATATATAAATTCAAATATATATTAATTAATTGGCACTCTATTGTTTACTAGGACTGTATTTTCTTCTTACCATATTCCTTCAAAGATCTATATAATATTTTCCAATAAAATATTGAATTTTCGTTAAAAACATTGGTTTAAATCCCCAATTTTAATTGGCACTCTATTGTTTACTAGGACTGTATTTTCTTCTTACCATATTCCTTCAAAGATCTATATAATATTTTCCAATAAAATATTGAATTTTCGTTAAAAGCATTGGTTCAAATCGCCAATTTTCAACCCCACGAGAAACAGATATTTGAAAACACCCAAACGATATAAACATTTAAAAATGTAAAACATTCCCATACATAAAAAGTCTAAGAATTTAGGAAAGAAAAAGATGAAAAACATTCTAAAAATATAAATAACCGAGTGCGTATCTTAAAATTTTAGTTGGATGCCATTTTTTCAAACTCGTGTATATTTAATGATAATATACTAATTATTAAGTTTAATTCTTTAAATTTTAATAATATAATTATTAATTTAAATATTTATATATTATAAAAACATTAAAAAAAATCTTCATGTATAATGATAATATTTTAATAACTGAATTTAAATTTTAAATTTTAATAATATGATTATTAATTTGAATATTTTTATATTACAAACATGTTAAAAATATTCTTCATTTATATATTGGCTTGCACATATTTTTATTTTTTTAAAATTTAAGATATTTTAAAATAAATTTAAAAAATATTATATTATTTAATTAATAAATTTTCGCTTCTCATATTTTTAAGTTTTTAACTTATATTTTAATACTTTTAAGATATTTTAATTTAATTTAATAAATATACATAAAAAAATTGTATAATAATAATAACAAATTAGAAATAGAAGGTAGCGGTCTGAAGGGAGATCAGGAACGCTCTCAGATTCAGCGCCAGTACAGTGGCAAAAAGCCCATATCTCCTCCAAGATCTGCGGCAACGAGGCATCAAGCTGGCTCAGAAAGTTGGATGGCCGAGGGCCCCTGGAGCCCCCACTTTCAAGCAAGTTATCATAGACAAGGGTAAGAAGAAGGTTGAGGGTTTGAAGATTCCTGGTTCTTTAGTAATTAGAAATTGCCCCAGCAATGAGGAGCTGCTTTCAAGCGGCCGACTGGAAGATGCAGTGGAAGACTCAGCCAGAAAAGACGAAATCAGCTTGGAACAACCCTCGCCGGGGGTAGATCCGCAAAGGAAAGTAGCAAATCTGAGCAATACTGCTAACCAAGGCCCCGATCTTGGTCGATCTAGAAACTCTGGGGAAAACAACGGCCAACCGAAGTATCAAGGTCGATGCAAACCAAAGGCACTCGACAGCCTTAGGGTGGTCATCACTGATCCAGATCTGCAAGACTACCGGGATCATATGGCTGTCTATGCGGTCATCTGTAAATTCATGGGTTTTTGGCCCAGTGAAAAAGCTCTCTGTCAATGGATCAAGCAAGTCTAGAAACCACGAGGGGAAGTACAGCTGCACCTGGGGGCCAAAGGTTTCTTCACCATGGTTTTCACCAATCTGGAGGATAAGGATCGAATCTTTGAAGGAGGCCCTTATTTTTATGCCTCCGCAGGCCTCTACATGCAGCCGTGGAAACCCAACTTTGCGCCCAAACAGGAGACCTTTACTCAAGTGCCAGTCTGGATCATGCTTTTCTCTCTGCTAATTGACTACTGGAGACCAGCAGCACTGGAACAGATTGGTAACACTTTGGGCACTTTTTTCCGTGCTTTTGAAGCCACTCTTCAAAAAAGGTACACGAATTACGCCCGCATCTGCGTTGAAATGGATGTCTCCGGACCTCTGCACGAGGGGCTTTGGTTAGAACACAGAGATGAAACCTACTTTCAAACTATTGACTATGAGAAAATACCATTCAGATGCCGGAAATGCCATGAGCACGGGCATTTAATTAGAGAATGCCCTCAAAAAAAAATGGAGGAAATCCCTAAGGGGAAACCCTCCTTGGTCTTGGATGGATTTATCCGACCCACAGGCGGGCACCGGGCCAACCGCAGAAATCCTCCTAAAACAATGGCACCAAACACGGGCACAACAAATTCCTTTGAAATATTAGGAGAGGAGTCTCAGATGGAAAAGGCAGAACAAATCCCAGCAGTAAAGCTGGCAACGGAGATAGACGACCAGACCAAAGAAGTCTGCAAATCGACGGATCTTAGCACAGCGAATTCGGAAGAAAAAGATCAGGAAGAGGATGAGGATATGGTTCTCAGTGAACAAGGTACGGAGGACGTGGAATTAGGTGAGATCTTGGAAAAAGAGGGGCTAGATCTCAATTCAATAGTGGAACAGTGGAAACAGAAAGGACTTGACAAAATACCAGAAGAAGAAATTAACAGGGTTAACCACCTGTTCCTAACCAGACAGGACGCAACATCAAAAGGAATGAAGCGAGGGCGTGGGGCAACCAAGGGCTTGGGTATAAAATCACAAACCCTACACCACACGCAAGCTAGCAGCCAGTACAAGAAGAAACGAGGAAGAAGATCCGACAAAGATGCTCTCCTCGAATTGGGTCAGATGTTAATAAACTCGGGAAAGATGAAAGCCCTTGAGGCTTTCTCCTTCCTATCCTAAACCTTTGTTAATAATGAAATTCCTCTCATGGAATGCAAGAGGACTGGGAAGCCTCAGGAAACAGAGGCTCCTGAAAAAGAAAATCACGCAAGAAAAATCAGATATGGTTTTCCTCCAGGAAACCAAATGCACAAATCAGAAATTAGCTGAGATGATCAAGCGTCTAGGAAAACATCTCGAGCATCTAGCTGTGGAAGGAACTGGAATGAGTGGAGGCCTCGCAATTCTCTGGAGCCCGAATTTCTACCATCTCATTAATGCTGAAGCCTCAAAAAACTTTCTAGCCTTGCGAATGCAGATTATCGGGGAAAAAGACCCTTTCTTATTTGCTAATATTTACAGCCCTCAGCGTCTGGAAGATAAAATTCTGCTGCTCCGTCATCTAACCAATTTGCATCACAGACACGGCACCTCCCAGGCCATTTATGGTGGAGACTTTAATATGATAACCTCTCTTGAGGAAAAGAAGGGGGGCACCAGAGCTCTCAGTAACGATGCCCTGGCCTTTAATGCCTTCATTCAAGAAGTCAACTTGGTAGATATCAAGCCTCGCAGTGGCTTATTCACTTGGACCAACAGACAAGGGGGAGACCGGATGATAGCGTCCAGATTGGATCGCTTTCTAGTCTCTGAGAGCCTTCTCCTTGAAGGAAACATCATGAGTTCTGACATCCTCCCTTCCGGGGGATCAGACCACTGGCCCATCTCTCTGCAAACCTCGATCTCAGGCACCCCCAGGAACAGGCCTTTTCGCTTTGAAAGATTCTTCCTGACTCACAAAGACTTTCTCAGTAACATCAAAACCTGGTGGAAATAACCTATGCTCATAGAGGGAACGAAAATGTTCAAATTACAAGCAAGGCTCAAGTTCATTAAGGCACGGCTAAAAACCTAGAATCGAGAGGTCTTTGGCGATATCTTTACAGAAAAACGCCAGTTGGAGCAATAACTGGAAGAGATCCATAGTAACTAGATTCAGGGCAGCACATCACAGGAGTCAATCGAGATGGAAAAGGAACACATGAAGAAATGGAATGAACGATGTGAGCAGGAAGAAATACTTTGGAAGCAAAAATCGTGCAATCAATGGCTGAAGGAAGGCGAGAGGAACACTAAGTTCTTCCATAGGTCAGCAATGGACTATCGTTGCAACAACAGAATCACCAAAATTCAAGGAGAGCATGGAATGGTTCTCAACTCGCACCAGGACATTGCCTATCAACTTCGCAATAATTTCCAATTAATTGCCATTGAACAGAACTTTGATCGACGGGAGGCCATTGCCAAGGTAATTTCCACCATACCCAACCTTATTACAGAAGAACAAAACCAAGCCCTGGAGCGATCTGTTTCCCTAGAGGAGGTGGAGACAGCAGTAAAAGAAATGGCCAACGGGAAGGCGCCAGGGCCGGATGGCTTCACCGTGGATTTCTTTAAGGCCTGCTGGGATGTTGTGAAAGAAGACATCTGGGAGGTGGTGGAAGACTCACGAACCTCTTCATCCATTCTGAAGACCCTGAACTCCACATTTATTGCATTAATCCCCAAGGAAGTGGATGCATGCACCCCATCCAAGTTCAGGCCCATTGTGCTCTGCAATGTGGTGTACAAGATAATCTCGAAAGTCATAGCCAATCAGCTAAAACCGATTCTACCTCAAATCATCTCTGAGGAACAATCAGGTTATGTGGAGGGGCGACAAATCATGGACAATATTTTGTTAGCTCACGAGATGATCCACACGCTGCAGTCACCCAGAAAGGCGGGCATGATAATTCAATTGGACCTCTCAAAGGCTTATGAAAAAGTAAGTTGGGACTATCTAGAAGCTGTACTCAAGGCGCTTGGCTTCAGCACCAGATGGATCACTTGGATTTTAGCTCTAATCAAATCGCCTAATCACTCGATTTTAATTAACGGAGCCCCCTCTCAACCTTTTTACCCGTCCAGGGGCATCAGGCAGGGAGACCCTATATCCCCTTTCCTTTTTTTCATTCTTATGGAAGGCTTCAGCCACCTCATTAAGTTAGCCAAGGAGAATAACATGATAAGGGGCCTGCAGCCGTTAGACAATTTTCCAGCCACCACGCATCAATAGTTCGTGGATGACACCATGCTGCATGGCACGCCCACTGTAAAAGAAGCAAAAGGCTTTAAGCACATTCTGAATCTGTTCAGTCAGGCATCTGGTATGGATTTTAACTTTGAAAAATCCTCGGTTTTCTTTTTTAACACCCATCTGGCAGTTCAAAGGCACTTAACTGAGCTCCTCAGTTTCAAACGAAGCACTCTCCCTTCCAAGTATCTGGGGGTTCCCCTCACGGACAAGCCTTGGCACAAAGGTCATTGGGAAAAGCTCATCACCAAGCTCGCGGACAGGTGCAACCACTGGACTAATCGTGTCCTAAATTTTGCGGGTCGCTTGGTCATGACCAAGGAAATTATCCAAGCTATTCCACACTACTTGCTATCGATTCTCCCAGCCCCTCGGGGGATCCTACAGAAAATTAGAACCATCCAGCGAAACTTTCTCTAGTCGGGCAACTCGGGGAAGCAAAAATGGGCGCTTGCAGCATGGGATAAACTTTGCAGACCCAAAAGATTAGGAGGGATAGGGCTGCAGGATCCAGGAACAACCAACAAGGCATGCGGAGCCAAGCTATGGTTGAGATGGCTGACAGAGCCGCACACCCCGTGGGCAAGATTATGGAAAGCTAGGTATGCGGCGCAATGGCAACAAGAGGAGCTGGTTCGAATAACCGACATCCCTGCTGGTTCCCCTATCTAGAACATGGCCCGAGCCAGTCGGCATATCATTCAGGATAATTGCTTCTGGGAGATAAGAAATGGGCAGTGTGCTCTCTTCTGGGAGGATGCTTGGCAACAACTCCCGAAACTGGAAACCCCTAATCTATAACCTCTACAGAAATGGTTTCAGGACATGGATAAAATAAAATTTCATCATTACTGGACTCAAAGCAGGGAGCCACAGTAATGGAGGGACTGGAATCTAACTCCCTCCCTGATGACGAACTCCTGAAGAATCTTCTCAACACCCTCAACGCTATCCTTAGGCAGAGAGTAATCAGGGAAATGCAAGGTCCCGACATCCTGCGCTGGGGCAAACTTACAGGAGGTTCCTTCAAACTAAAGGAAGCTTGCTACTATTTGGACAAAAGAGAGGAGCGTGAAAAAGTTGCATGGTATGACAATGTCTGGACCGGCAGTCTGTGGCCCAAGATTAAGGTTTTTTTATGGCTCATTCAAAACATAAAGGTTTTAACCTGGGAAAATCTCACTAAAAGAGGGTTCATAGGGCCCTCCCGCTGCCCCTTGTGTGAGCAACAGGAGGAAACCACCAAACATCTTTTTAATGAGTGTGTCTGGACAAACAATCTGTGGGAATGGCTTCATGAAATATTCCACCAGTCGGACAGACAGTGAAATTCCATCCACGACACTATTACCAGTTGGCGGTCTCACTACTCTAATAGCACCATGGTAAACACTCTATGGAGAAACAGTCCAGGATTCCTAATCTGGAATGTTTGGAAAGAAAGAAACAATCATATTTTTCAAAAACACAGCATTCGGCAACTCGATGAATTAAAACTGGTCATTATGCAGGGGTTAACAAAAAAAACCCGCACCTGGTGTAAAGAAGAGAAAGCTGAGACGATATCTCCCAACGACCGTAGAATTCTAGGCCTCTTCGGGCTCATTGACTCGGCAGAGCATCTTCTGAAGGAAAATGCCCTCCGACCTGTTCCTCCTCCTGCAATTTGGCACTGTCCGCCCCAAGGATACTGTAAATTGAACTTCGATGGTGCCGTGAGAGGAAACCCAGGCCCAGCCAGGCTGGGTGGTGTTCTACGAGATGATATGGGAAACGTTATACACATCCTGAGTAGGAATTTAGGTGAAACCACAAATAACGATGCTGAATTCACGGCCTTAGAACAGGGACTGCGACTCTTAATTAGACTAGGCAAAGGTCTGGTCATCGTGGAGGGCGACTCCCAGCTAGCCATAACCACACTCAAGAAGATACAGCATGGAACAAAGCCGAGCAAAGCAGTAAAGCACTAGAGGTTAGCTGCGGTAACGGAGGTCATGGCACAGCATTTGGCATCCCTCAAAGGCATAATTCTGCAATCTGTGCGAAGGAAGGCCAACTCACTCGCGGATCACCTTGCGAACTATGTTGTTGACAACCCGACAAATGCCTGGGACACGTGTTGGCACGATATCACGAATGAAAAACTTCGGGATCAATGCTACACCATCTTAAGGCAAGACCTAAATGCTGGTACTTCCGTAGGACGAACGACAGTTCATCCGTCGTCAGTCGATCAGGAGTAACGATATGGTGATTGCGCACGTCAGGCGGCACAGGCCGAATCGGATAACGAGACACCCTTGGGTTCAGCGATCATTAATGAAGGGAATGATAACAAAGGAAAGAGTACAACTAATCGCATTAAGCGGAGTTTGCTAGCGTGTGAAGGGTCGGCTCGAAGGATGGAAATCCCAGATCATCAACCTAGCTTTGGCGGAAGGACCAATTGGCAACATGCCATGCATTATGGCCTTAAATGGCCACTCCACTACACTCATCACCCCGACTCCATCCTCTTTATTAACTCATCTGCTTGGCCTTTCATTCTCATTCTCTCCTTCGGAAAACGACCTCTCTGCTTTCCATCTGATTTAGGGACCAGTCTTCTGAGCGACATCTCTACCTTCACAGACCCAGACGCCATGGCTGATTTGAATTTGTGAAGCATAAAAGCCTCACAGGCCCTCAAGAGGGCCAAGGACTGCTATGATGCATCTGTTTCTAAACGAGGTAAGCAAACAATCGAGGTTTTAGAAGAGGAAGTGGAACTTGCGCGGACAAAGATGGATGACAACGCCATTAGTGAGGAAGTTGATTGGCTTGTCGACCCAGGCACTCCCTCCACGCGCCAGACCCAGTTTTTGCAAACCTAAGTCGTAGCTTGGAAAGTGAAAACAATGCTGGCCAAAGCGATAGCCATGCAGGGAGCTGCGGTGAAGGAAACGTTTGTGGCCACATCCATGGCATCAGCTCGGAACACTGCCCGCCTTGATAAATTGGAAGTTTCGTTCAACTCGTTAGCAGATGAACTACGCCAGCATGGCAAGGCATTGGAGAAATTCGTCTGACGCTTCGAAATTTACCTGCGCCACATCCTCCATCTCTCCATCGAGCTTCCCACGGACGACTCGCAAGCCACGGTAATCAGACGCTTCAAGCCCCGAGCTCCAGTGACAGGCGATGAGGGCATGACTCCAGGTGAGGCAGGACACTCCGGAGCTTCCACTCCTACTCTCTAATGGCTCAGCAGCTTCTGTGGGTTCTCTGCAATTGGTCAATCCTTTCTTTCTATACTTGTGTTAGTTTTTCAGTAAGCATTCGGCTTGTAAGAGGCCATTCTGGCTGTCAGCACAGTTTTTCTCTGGTTTTGGTAGTCATGGGCAACCCTGCGTGGTAGCCTCGATGTTTTGACAAAGGGCTAAGATGGTTATCAATCTAGCTAGTTTTCAGCTCAGTCACACTTAGTCTCTTGTAAGCTCGAAAGAAGTAGGCCACTGAACTGTCAAAGCCATAAGTCTTCGAGCCTCTTTGATGTAATCTTTGTTTATATTATAATACAATGATCCTCACTTACTTACAAAAAAAAAAATAATAAATTAGAAATAAAAAATATATTTATAAGATTCAATTGTAATGAATGAAAATGAAAAAAAAATTAGTAAAATTTATTTGAAAATAAAAAATGATATTTATAAAGTTTAATTTTCATAAATGACAAATAAAAGAAATAAAAAAATAACGAATTATATTTTAGAAATTTTCATAATTAAAGTAAATAGCTTTAATGTTTTTTAAATATTTGAAAATGTGTGAGATGATAATGTTAATGATTAACATCCACTAAGATTAAGATGGTTTATTAGATTTAGAGAATGTAAAAAATTTAATCAAAATTTTTAAACATATTATTTTTATGTTCCGAGAGAAGTGAGATAAGGGTTCTAAAATCAACATAGTTTTGTTGGCTAAGAGATTAAGAAGGTTTGTAGTGTAAGAGATGTTTGGAAAATTTGAATGGATTTGACTATAGATTAAATTTTATTTTTTCTTTTAAATGATTTTCATCTTCAACTCTCTTCGTATGGTACAAGTGAGAGGCTCTTGCTTCCCATGGTGTTTTGAGAATATGACAACACTAAGTTTCACTATGTAGCTCATCAGAAATAGTTATTATTATAGCAATGTTCATTTTATTCTTAACACTATCTATGGCGAATAAATAATTCTAGTTTCCAAGATTGGGGTTGATCACCTTCTCATAATATCTTAATTACTTTTTTCCCTCAATGCTTTATTACTCAACAACTTCTCCATAAATTTGGAAGTAACATTATTTTTAATATTATCCTTATTCTAAACGATGTTCTCCTTCTATATTTCTTAATGGTCAAGCCGGAATAGGGCATCCCTATGCCATCCTAGCTTAAGTGGAAGGTGGAGATTTTGGGTAGATTTAGAAGCATTTTTAGGAAAACTCTTGAAGTTCATGTTGTATAACTTCTTATACATTATATACCTCGTCATATTCATGCCTTTAATAGGGGAACAACTAGTTTCAATCACCACAATATGGTAGGAAGTATTTTCTTTAATTTTGAAGTTGTAAATTATAAACTCCTTTTCGATTTAGATATAATACAACCCCATGATTCTCTAGATAAAATGCAACCATAAACCTCACATCTATATAAAATAATAAAAGTAACAAGAGTTCAAAAAACATACTTTTTTATCTTCGATTGAAATAATATAAAATTAAATTAAAAAACATTGAAATAAATATAATATACAAAATATATGTTTTTTATATTTTTTTATAAATCTTATTAACATTTTGATTATAAATTTTAATAATTAAATTATCTAATTTTAATATTTTTAAGATATTCAATACTACATTTATAAATATATATTAAAAAATATAATTTATATAATATAAAATACAAAATACCTAACGATTATAATAGTAGATTAATTTTTAAATAATAGAAAATAGAAAATATGTAACAATTATAAGACTAAATTACTAAAAATGAAAACTTAAAATTTTGATTATAAATTTTAATAATTAAATTATGTAATTTTAATGTTTTTAAGATATTCTATACTATATATATATAAATACAATTTATATAATATAAAATATAAAATATCTAACAATTATAATACTATATTAATTTTTAAATAATACACAATAGAAAATATATAACCATTATAATTACTAAAAATGAAAAGTTAAAACATTTAAGTTTATTTTTTATACTGATATTGACAAATTTGAATCTTTTTTCCCAATTAAGTTTGGAACCGTTTTGAGTTGTAAATAATTTTACAAGGAATTAAACACCTTAAAGACGCAACTTCCCTACTTAACCATTAAATCACACCCTCGAGACTCACAAATGAAAATATAACATGTATTTTATATTACATAATCTTGAAAGCTCAAATGAAAATATAAGGTGTATTTTACATCACATAAGCTTGAAAGCTTATGATTCCAGCGGATGACATAGCAACTCTTACCCCCAAATAATTAAGTCGATGTATTAAAGAAATTTCAACCCTAGAGGTTTCGAACTTTATTTAATTGCTTCTGCTCAGTCTTTGTGAATAGACACGTTAACCTAGCACCTGTGTAGCCTAAAGAAATTAAACTAGGTCTTTCTTTTAGTGATGTCTGGTTTTGGATGGGCTCGATAGAAGCCATGTGTTATTGAAAAGGATGTGGTCGCGGCTGAGATCTCATATAAGCTGAATACTAGCACAGTAAAGTCTGGTGAGAGTTCGCCTTCTTAGGGTTGAACCCTAGAGTTTGTCGTGGTTGGAGAAAGTGATATCTTTCTGACATTTGTAGTAAAGTCAAGTCACTAAATATTGAGGAGTCCCACGTTTGGTCGAGAAAGTGATATCTTTCTGACATTTGTAGTAAAGTCCAAGTCACTAAATATTGAGGAGTCCCACGTTTGGTCGGTCAGAATACTCAGAATACGCGTCGAATCTTGAATTTAGTAGCAGTTGGATCCGGGGATGGTGGAATATATCAGAAATTTGTGATAAACGTGTTGAATATGTGTGATGAAATGCTGAGAAGAATTCCCGTGATGGGATGGGTCTGGTACGAAGACGCGGCACCGCTGTGCATTTCCACGCGCACGGTACGACGGCCGAGAAATTATTACGTTGACTGAGTGGGGATGGGTGGGATGATGTTCGATGTAACTTGAACACTGTAGTCACTAATGGCGGCGATTTTTTTTTCCTGCCCCACCAGGACGAATCTTGATCGCAGAAATTGGTGCTTAAGTCAATTTCAATTTGACCCTTTAAACATCGAAAATTTAAAGCATCTTCTCGTATGTTCGGGCTGGACCTCAGATCTCTGCTGTGTAACTCTTTGAACGTCAAAATTTTAAAGCAGCCGCTCGTATGTTATGGCTTGCTCTCGTATCTCTGCGGCCCATTTGTAACACTGTTTGCCAACCCCTCGACAACGCCTTTCGGCGGATTCTGCGGCTCTTGGAGTTCACCTCACATCATCCATTTAAACCTGGTTTCCTTGAGATCATTATCTTGGATTTTGTAGCAGTTGGATCGGGGATAGTGAAATATATCAGAAATTTGTGGTAAACGTGTTGAATATGTAAGATGAAATGCTGAGAAGAATTCCCGTGATGGGGATTGGTCTGCTACGAAGACATGGCGCCGTGGTGCATCTCCACGCGCATGGTACGACAGCCGAGAAATTATTACGTTGACTGAGTGCGTATGGGCAGGATGATCTTCGGTGTGACTTGAACACTGTAGTCCGTAATGGCGGCTATTTTTTTTTCCCTGCCCCACCAGGACGAATCTTGATCGCAGAAATTGGTGCTTCAGCCAATTTCAATTTTACCCTTTAAACATCGAAAATTTAAAGCATTTCTCGTATGTCCGGGCTAGACCTCCAATCTTGCCGTCCAACTCTTTGAATATCGAAATTTTAAAGAAGCCTCTCATATGTTATGGCTTGCTCTGGTATCTCTGCGGCCCATTTGTACCACTGTGTTTGCCAACCCCTCGACAACGTCTTTCGGCGGATTCTGCGGTTCTGGGAGTTCACCTCGCATCATCCATTTAAACTTGGTTTCCTGGAGATCGATTGAGGGAAACGTGGAAATGACTTTATTCTCATTTTTATCTGAATATAGTTACACGGCTTTTTGCACTTTCTTAATGTAAAATTTTAAAATTATTTAATCTTTTGAAACGTCTCCAAAAATTCTTATTGTGATGTATTAAAAGATGAAGTGAGCATTCAAATGTTTCAAGTATTGATTTTTTCAAATAAAATAACGTATATTATTAATTTTTATTTCTCGGTATACAAAAAAATTTAGAAGTTTATAAAATAAATGTATTTGATTTCAAAAATAATTTTTTTATAAATAAAATATAAAAGTATTATAAGTTTAGATATTTTTATGAAAATATTATTAAACATATTTATGTTTATCTATTAAAAATGATAATATTCATTAAAAAAATTATATTTTAAAACAATTTTTTTTTGAAATAATAGCATAAAATTATATTTTAAAAGAAATTTTTATTGTGAAATAATAGCATATGAGTACTTAATGGATGGGTGACATGTGGTGTGTGAGTTTAATATTAAGTTAGTTGTCAAAGTTTTGATGGTTATTTCTTAGATCTTAGGTTAGGCTATTTGAGGCCTAGCATTAGGAAATTTGTCTAGGGAACCACCTATATCATTAACTAGACTAGATAGGAACTAGTGACTTTCTTTAGTCTTTATGCATATTTTTTTTTTTTTTTTAAGTTCATTTTTACATGGGTATTATTATGTCTACTATTTTAAAGCCTGGAAGTCTCTCCCTTGTGGCTCTTTATCTATGGGTTTGTTGAAGTCATATAGCTTTATATGTTTTTATAGAGTGATTTTTTCCTTTTTGGTGGTCTATTTTTATTACTTTTTCAAGAAAAAAAAATTAAATCTAAAATTACACACTAACATTGTAGAAATTAATGGTGTGTCTTACATGAGTTAGAAGAAATCCAAAAGGGTATGCAAAGATATGAGAATGACATGGCATATGATCACTGATGGACTCCATTGATTTAAGAGAATTTGAACATAATTTATTATGTGTACAAATATTACTCAAGGGAAACTAGATGGAACACGAAAATATCTATAAATCCATTGGCTTCTAGCTTGGGTTTTCATATTAAATTACATTATATAATCTCCCTTCATCTAAAACTACTATAAAGATTCATCCTCACAAGTTAAACTAAGAAATGTACTTAGTTTTTCATATTAAATTATATTCTCATCCTTTTTCAGGTACAACTACTATATAAGGGATTCATCCTCACAAGCTAAGTTAAGGAAGGTAGTTGAGTTTTCATATTAAATTATATTATTTCATCCACTACTATAAGGATTCATTCTCACAAGATAATCTAGGGAGTGTAGTGGTTACTTAAGTGGGATCCTCATGTTGGGGAAGTCCCAATTGAAGGAATTATATTAAAATGAAAATTAGAATTAGAAGAAGACCAACAAGGAAAATGAAAAGACATTGATTAGTAAGTTGGATTTATTTTCAAAATCATTTTTGAGAAAAATAAATAAATAAATTACTAGTATATTTTTATTACCCTAATATTTAGGGTCTAATAATTTTGTTATCTTCTTAGTTGTAAACTAATATAATTTCTAAAAACATATAATCTCTATTAAAATAGACTATAATGAATATTTTTATGATAAACTTGAATAACAAAAAATTTACCAAAAAATTAAAAAATTATATAAAAGTGGATACTATAGAATTAGAAAATGGGAAAAAACAAATCAATACTACTATAAAATGGATGGCCATGAGTAAGTCATAACACCAATTTTAATAATTGATAAAAACAAAAAACAAATACATGGGGGGCTCTATTCCCAAGAGAGAAATAAAATTTAAATGATAAAACAAACATAATTATGAGGAGTTATCTATATGAGTAAAAAAACAGAAGAGTGGTAGGGTTGTTTTGTTGCTCAATTATGCCACATTGTAAATGATGATAGATTATTTGTTATAAGCACAACAAAATTCTTAATAATAATAAAGTTTGATAAAAATATAATTACAAATTAAATGAGAATTACTGATTACATGTTTTTTTAGAAGTAGTAAAAAAATGAGTTGATTTTGAAAAATAATCTTATTTTGTAAAATGGTTATGCAAAATATATTTTTTTGATCATATTTTCTTACACTTTATTTTTTTTTGTTCAAACAACTTTTTTATGTTTTGAAAAGTGCTTATTTTTTACTCTTTAAATCTTCTAATATATTAATTGTGAACATTTTTTTGAAATGTTGATGATTTTGATGTTAATAATACAACAAAAAAATTATATATATATATATATATATATATATATATATATATATATATATATATATATATATAAAATACCAAAAAAAACATTTAAAACATTATTATTTTATTTTAAAAAAACCATAATTAAAAAAAATTAAAATAAAACCTAAAAAATATAAATTTAAAAATATATATATATAAAAAAAATTAAAGCTAAAAAAATTAATTAATTAAAGTAAAATAAATCAAATTAAATTAAATAAATAAATAAATAAAAATTTGTGTCGCCTCGGCATATGATCGTTGATGGACTCCATTGCAAAAAAATAATGGGAAATTAAATGAAAGGATTATAATAACATTGAAAATCATTAAATCTATGGATACTACTTCCAAACCACAACAATTTAAGAGAATTTGAACATAAATTTATTATGTGTATAAATATTACTCAAGGGAAACAAGATGGAACACCAAAATATCTATAAATCCATTGGCTTCTACATTGGGTTTTCATATTAAAATATATTATATCATCTCCCTTCATCTAAAACTACTATTAAAATTCATCCTCACAAGCTAAGCTAAGAAGTGTACTTGGTTTTTCATATTAAATTATATTCTCATCCTCTTTCATTTGCAACTACTATAAGGGATTCATCCTCACAAGCTAAGCTAAAGAGGGTAGTTGAGTTTTCATATTAAATTATATTATTTGATCAACTATTATAAGGATTCATCCTCACAAGATAATATAGGGAGTGTAGTGGTTACTTACGTTGGATCTTCATGTTGGGGAAGTCCTAATGGAAGCAATTATATTAAAATGAAAATTAGAATTAGAGGAAGACCAACAAGGAAAATGAGACGACATTGATTTGTAAGTTGGATTTATTTCAAAATCATTTTTGAGAAAAATAAATAAATAAATTACTAATATGTTTTTAATACCCTAATATTAACTGTTTGATAATTTTGTTATCTTCTTAGTTGTAAATTAATATACTTTCTAAAAGTAATCTCTATTAAAATAGACTATAATAAAATATTCTACAATTTATTATGTCTTATTTGATTAGTGAGCAAAAAATTAAAAATTTATATAAAAATGGATACTATAGAGTTACGAAATGGGAAAAAACAAATCAATACTACTATAAAATGGATGGCCATGAGAAAGTCATAACACCAGGTTTAATAAATGATAAAAACAAAAAACAAATACAATGAGGGCTCTATTCCCATGAGAGAAATAAAATTTAAATGATAAAACAAATGTAAATATGAGGAATTCTCTATATGAGTAAAAAAAGGGAAGGGTGGTACGGTTGTTTTGTCGCTCAATTATGTTACATTGTAAATGACGATAGATTATATGTTATAAGTATAATGAAAAACTTAATAATAATAAAGATTGATAAAAATATAATTACAAATTAAACGAGAATTACTAATTATATGATTTTTTGGAAGTAGTAAAAAACTGAGTTGATTTTGAAAAATCATCTTATTTTTAAAAATGGTTATTGAAACTATACTTTTTTTAACCATATTTTTTTACACTTTAAATTTTTTTTGTTCAATCAACTCTTTTTTGTTTTGAAAAGTGCTTATTTTTTACACTTTAAATATTGGTGAACATTTTTTGGAAATGTTAGTGATTTTCTTATTGAGAATGAAACAAAAAAAACATCATACATATATATATATAACGAAAAAAACATATAAAAAATTATTTTTTTATTTAAAAAAAAACCATAATTAAAAAAATTATAATAAAACCTAAAAATATAAATTTAAAAATATAAATAAAAAAATTTAAAATTAATTAAATTAATTAATTAAAATAAAATAAATAAAAAATTGTGTCGCCTTGACTTTTAGGTCAATTCTAGGAATTGATTAAGGTTGCCCTTCACCGTGGCCACCCAATGCTATAGGGCCACAGGCATGGGCGAGTCGGGGCTGCACAACACCACCCCACCTAGGTCAGAGGTCCCGCTACCCTGGGGGGCGAAGGTCGAGCTCCGCCTTCGCCACCCAAGGCCATTGGGCATCGAGTCTGGGCGGGGCGAGGCTGGTGGCAACACTGTGCAACACTGCCTCGCTAAGCCTGAGGCTTTGTGACCATGGCTATAATAAATTGGGTTCGGTGAGGCGACACTGCACAACGACGCCCCACACAGACCCGAGGCCCCGCGTCCTGGGCAACCATGGCCGAGGGAGGCCTAGGCTAATTCCTGGAATCGACCTAGCTACCCAGGGCCACTAGGCGATGACCTTGGGTGCCAAGGTCGATTCTGCGAATTGACCTACGATGCTAGGGGCAATTTGTTTTTTATTAATTTTTTTTATTTTTAATTTTTTTAATTTTTAATTTTTAATTAATTAATTAATTAATTTTTCAAAATTTAATATTTACTTTTATTTTTTTTTCCTTAAATTATGTGTGTTTTTTTTTAAATATTTTCCTTTTATTTATTTTTGAATTTTTTTTGTTTTTGTTTTTATTTCTTTTTTCAATTTTTTTCAAAAGTTTTTTTGTATTTTTGTTATATATATATATATATGATTTTTTTTTCTTTGATGTTTTTTGTATTTTTGTTATATATATATATATATATATATATATATATATATATATATATATATGATTTTTTTTTCTTTGATGTTTTTTTCATTCTTTTAGATGTTTTTCCTATGTTTTATTACTTCTTATTATTATTTTTTCCTTTTATTTTGTGTTTAATTTTATTTTGAATTTTATTTTTCTTTTTTCTTTTTAATTTTTATTATACATATTGGTATAACCACATTTTGTTTTTCCTTTGACTTCTTATTAGTTTGTGTTTTACCATTTTTTTTTCATTTATCTATAGTTTAGTATGGGGAATTCAATTATTATTATTTAAATTCATTTATTTGTAAACATATTAGTTGAGGTTTTATTAAGAAATTTTTAGTAATTTTATTAGTTTGTGTTTAGCCAATTTTTTTTCCAGAAATTCAATTTTTATTATTTAAGTTTGTTTATTTGTTAAATGATTGATTAAGGTTTTATTATGAGATTTTTACTAACTTCTTAATTTATTAGTTAATTTTTTAAGTTTTATTTCCGTTTTATGAATTTTGTTTTATTTAACTTTATAATATTTTTTAAACTATATGAATTTTGTTTTTTTTTTAATTTTATAATATTTTTTAAAATATTTATTTTATAATAGAAGTATTAAGCTAAGTGTAAGTGGAAGAGGATTCCAGCAAGAAAGGAAACCAACAAGATTAGTTGGGTTAGTAGAAAAGGTAGAAGTTTCCATTGTTAGTTGTACGGATATACAGTACATTTTCCAAAATTTCCATAACATCGTCAAGTCTCTGAAATTATGGATCTAGCTTGTGAGCACCTCGATAAGATTATTATCAAAATTTGGATAGGTTGCTATCTTTTGATTGAATTACCTAAAATCATATGTAACCTCTAAATCGCCATTCTTATTTTGCAGATTCAAGGGTTTGGTGAAAACTTGAAAGCTGAGAGGGAAAGAAAAGTAGAGCCTTAGGGTTTGGTGTTCTATGGTTCTTGCGATGGAGGCACATTCGAGATTGGCAATTATTATTTTCCAGATTTAACGGTTTAGTGAAAATTTGAAAGTTACCTCTATTTGGTGAAAAATTGAAAGCTATCTCTAGAAAAACTCAGAGGGGTAGAAAAATAGAGCCTTAGGGTTTGGTGTTCTATGGTTCTTGCGTTGGAAACTCATTCGCTATTGGCAATATTATTCAATCAATTTTCAAATATTTCAATGATTGAATGTTTCATTTTTTGAAACTTTCATTTAGTAATGTCCGTGCCAAAAAAATTGTTAGTCAACCGATTATTTTTTCGGCTATGTAATTCTTTTTACAAATGTTATGTAATTCTTTTTACAAATGATTTGTTCAAGTTTTGTACATTTTCCACATTATTGGTTTTAAAAATTTCGAATTTACCCAGTGTTTTATCTTTTTTCTTTTCATTTGGTGTTTGGGTTGAGTTTGAGAAGTTTCTCAAGGAACTAACTGATTTGTTTAGATCTACGACAGATTTAAACGGCATCCTATACTTGTCTTGGCCTTTGGTTTTTTAAGCATTTCCGATGTTGAAACATTGCTTCATCATGTTTGTTTATAGTTATCGTTAAAACCATAAGTGACCGAGATCGTGAATTCAATTTCTAATAAAACAAACATTTGACCCTCAAAATAAGTAGATAGAGAGGGCTAAACTTATTATTATACATTATTGCTTCCAGTTGAATGTACTAACACTTGTTGCATACCTTTCTTGCTCCCATATCTGGGTAGTTATCTTGAAAAAGTGAGAATTTCGTTTGATGCATCTCTCAATTCTCTCTTTGGAATATTCTTCTTAAGGTCTGGGATCTGAATCATGTCATTGACACCACTAGGCTTGAAGTCAAGGAGCTTGATTCCCTTCTCCAGAATTTAGACCCCTCCTCCAGAATTTAGACCTTCCATTTGAGAAACTTCTTTAGTTTCTCATCATCTCCAAATATTATCTTGGAAATGGAGAATCAGAAGAGCGACCCTTTAAATTAGTTATTTTGTAAACTATGTCAAGATCTTGTCCAACAACTTGTCCAACATGACAATTCTGCTTTCAAAATAAATAGAAATGACATGATCGACCAAATGGTAGGCAATTGGATTCATGGTTCCTCCCGAGAAAAAAACAAAGAGTTTGCGAATTGGAGAAATTGACAGCTAATCTGAATAACTTAAAAAATTAAATATTCTTATTTTTTAGTTTTTAGAGATTCTTTTGGATGATCTCATAGATTTGACTGTATTTTAGATTTCATCATTCCAGCCCTTAAACTAGGCTTACAATTTTTATTTTTTTGTTTGTTTTTTTAGCAATTTTCCATGATATTTAATGAAGATTTTTTGAAGTTATAAATTCAATTATTCACTACATGCGTCATTTAAAAATATAATTTAAACTATTTAAAATTACATATTGTTATTACTTATTCATTGGTATTTATTTACTAACTTTGGACCTATGCTAGATCTATGCTTAAAATAGATTTGTACTAGTTATATGCACTTCTATCTGCAAATTTTTTTGAATGGTGTTAAACTACTTATATCTATTGATCATTTACTAGAAATTTTCATGTATGCATTACGTTAAATTAATGTTTTATTTATTAGCAATAACGTATAATTAGCTTTTATATCACTTTTGTAAATAATATTTCAAACACTTGAGAAACAAACTATTATAAGATTAAAAGATAAAAAATAAAAGCCATATTTCCAAATTTTTTTTTTTGAACACACTCTATTATCTAGATAAGAAAAAATTAATAAGGGTGAATAGTAAAATTAATAATTATTATGATAAATAGTTTTTTTTTGTAAGTTTAGCAGCGTTTTTCTATTTTCTATCAATAAAAAAAATAGCAGGTTACTACATATCAAAAATTGATGGCCTTAACCTGCCCGAAGGAAACCAAGTCCGTTGGCCAGCTTAAAGAGTTATAAAACATCCAATATTGGAAAATTTAAACCTTCTACTCTCAGTTACGTCCAATTTTACTATCTCTAACATATTATAACTGCAAATATTAAATGCTATTCGCAAAATACGTATAAAAAAACCAGAGGAAATATTGTGTCAATCATATGAAGTTTCAGTTGGTCCCTGATCCTTTACGCTTGAGTCGGGCATGTCCACATCAAGCATGGTTTGTAGCTAACGATGTATGCGGCCAAGACAAACAGTACCATGTTGCTGAGACATGCAGATTTCTTAAATCTCTCTTTTTATGTCTTGCAAAACAGAAACAACTTTAGGGTCTCCTCCAATTTCCTGTATACTCATGAGTGCCTTGGCCATAATGCATTTAAGCATCCAATATGTATGGATATACTTGTGAAATAAAGACAGTCTACCTCTTGTGTTACCGGGGTCTTTAAGGAAATCCATTGCTTCTTTCTAGATTTCTCCTTTCCCTTTGTTGTTACAGTCTCTCTCCCATCCAGTGATAAGATTCTGAATCTGCGAAGGAGTACCAGCAAAATAGGCATTGAAGAGGTTTTCCAAGACCTCTGCTTGATTTTTTTCCTCTCTTACTAGGCCCCACATTAGACTTGGTTTGTTACTATTTACCCTTATCCTTGTCCTCTTTCTTGTTCATTTGTCCTTTAACCATATTTGTATACCAAATTACCAACCACTGAGACCACTAGCAATGTTGTATCAAATCCTTGGCCATTGGTTGAGAAACACTTATAGATAATTTATAGAGAGGCCTATGTAATGTAACAGAAAGTCAATAACTGTTTCATGCAAGCAACAGTGAAAAGGACCCACACTACCGAGTCTTACATCCTAGCAATCAATAAAGTAATAGCCGTCCACGTTATCCCTTCTCAGGGTGGTGGAATTGTAAGAATTATTCTTATAAGAATTGGAGTGCATGGCGAGAAATCGACCTTGGAACTCCAACAGACAAAGATAAAAATTGAAGTACCTCGGCACCTAGAGGTTATAGACCCACAAATAATGAGGACAATATTTAGACCCAGTCAGCTAGATGCCCCTATGAACCACCCTGCTATCTCTATAATCAGAGTTTGAACTATTAAGAATATACTGAAACCTTGGGACACAGAGATTCACCCACAACCCCAATAGAGAATCAACCACATGACATAATAAATGAGGGAGAGCGAGACCAAAGATAGAATTGCAACAAACACCCTTAGCAAGGTAGTCGTCTTTACCCATGCACTCTAACTCATAGTTTTGAGACCCTAAAGCTTGTGCCCTATCATTACATAAAATGTTTGAGGTAGATGAATACTAAAGACCAAACTGGTAGGGTGATTGAAGTGTTGGATTAACAATAGAGGCCCTTGAGCCAAGAACTGCATAAACAATATACAAATGACTTAAACAGATAGGCAGAAAAGAAAATAAACATAAATCCCCTTGAGTCAAGGTTATGCAGACATAATAACCACAATTCGGGGAATAAATGTAAACATAATTTGAAAAATTACTGTTGCATTGAGTGCCATGCAAGCCCCCAAACGTTTGACAACCTCCATCGAAAACCTGACAATAAACTGTATAATTCCAATTGAACAAGAACGGAAACATCTCATTACAAAAAGTTGTTGTGTAACAGACTAAAAGAGTGATTAAGCATACCTCGACATCCATAGTAAGGAGATACACCACATACCAGGTGTCTGGATGAGGGCGTAGAGCTCCAACCTTCTTTCGCACTGCACCTGCACTTCCTTCTTCAGAATTTAGTGGGAAAAAGTTGCCTCCATTCCTTACAACTACTTTCGTAAACCCCTTCACGCGCCTATGTTGTTTCCAAAACTTCTCTAACAAGGTTAGTGGGCCTCCTCCATAATTTTTGGCAGTCATTATAACCTGCGTGTGATGGTACTACCCCTCCAGACATTTTTTGTCTTTATCCCGAGTGTCCATGTGGTACACACCATTGACTGGCACCTCACATCTCCCTTCTCCCGTGTGGCAGATTTTAGAATCTCAAATACATTCCTTTCCTACTTTTATTAAAATAATTTTATTTTTCTAAAATTACTAATTTTCAGGATTTTGTAATTTTTTCTTAATTTTCTTGATTTGTTTTTATTTACAAATAGCTTTTATAAATAAAAACTATTATGATCATTACTTATTAGTTTTTAGAATCTTGTATTTTGTTCCTAATTTTGTTAATATGGTTTTAATTATATATAGATACTAATTTTTAGGACAAATTTTCTTTTTTAACTTTGTTAAAAAATTGATTTATTTCGATTTTATTAATTAATAACTATTATGATAATTAATTATTTATTTTTACAATTTCTTGAGCATTTTTCTCCTAATTTTACTGAGAAAGTTTGAGGACCTCATGAGAATTTTTTGAAATTGTTTTATTTACACAATTTTTATAATTAATAATTATTATGATAATTAGTTATTATACCTTATACATGCTTGTCACAATGCATAATTACATACAGCTTGAATGGACCTAATGGTTAAGAGTATTTGTTTCCTCCTAAAAGGTCACAAATTGAAAACCAAACCGGAGTAGAATATGTATGTGTTCAATGGTAAGGAGCACTTGTTGTGAGAACCAAAGGGGGTAGAGTAACAGATAAAAGAGCGATATCTAAACTAAGAGTCATTTACAACCTACTCTGTAGCAGTTGTTGATTAAAAAAATTGTTTTCACTTCCACTTTAATTGTGAATTATTGAAATTAGTTATAGATTTCCTTCATATTTTATATCAATTAATGAAAATATTACTTTTAGCATATTATTTATTTTTATTTCATGTAAAATTTCATGCATTTTTATTTTCAAAAGTTGTAAAATATTAATTTTTACATATTCTGAAAAACTGAAAGTTGCAAAATTGATTTTGACATATTTACAAACAAATATTTGTTCAAGATCCTCAACATAAATGCATGAGTGATTTTTTTGGATTGTTAATTTGATTTTTACTACAACACATTCAAACAACATAAGTTTCAAAATTGGTATTTACTTTAGTCTAAAAAAAATAATTATAATATTGGAAAGTTGGAGGTGGGTGCCTTTTCCCACAAACAAGGGGTTCTCATAGACTAGTTTGGTGTTAGGCTTGGCCAAGAGCTGAAAATTAGATGATGATGATAATAATAATAATAATAATAATTAAAAAAATACCTAAATTTACCAATAAGTAAAACATAAATTGACTATATTCTAAACCTTAACACTAACTTGAATAAATTAGTTTTACTTTAATATAGCTATTTTAATTTAGCTATATTTAAAATAAGCTTCTTGTACAAGCTACTATATAGCACTTCTTGATTAATTTTTTTTTTCACTTCCACCTTAATTATGAAATAATAATTCACAATCAATTTCCTAGATTTTGTATTGATAATTTGGCTATAGATTTTCTTCATGTTTTATATCAAATAATGAAAATATTACTTTTAATATGTTATTTATTTGTATTTGAAGTATTTGGAACTTTATTGTATGTAAAATTTGAGGCATGTCTTTTTCCTAGTGTTGTAAAATATTATTTTTTTACATATGAAGAAAAAATGAAAGTTGAAAAATTTATCATTTACAAACAAATGTTTGTGCAATATGTTCAACATAAATGGATATGTATATGTTTTAGGCTATTAACTGGTTTTTTAACACATAATATTGAAACAACACAAGTTTCAAAATTGTTATTTACATTAGTATTTTAGAAAATTAAAATTATAGTAATGGAAAGTTAGATTATATAATATATATTAGCTATAAATAATTTTAAATAATATTTAAAAATAATGAAATTTAATTTTTAATGTTAATCTCTTTCAATTAAAACTAAGTAAATTTCCATATCAATTTGAACAAAACACTACCAAAAATTTAAAGTTATAGACATTCATTCCAATAAGAAGGTTGTTCACCAAAAAACACCATTTTAGCACAAAATTTTCATTTTCATATATATTTTTTCATAATTTTCTAATTATCACCTGAAAATTTCTCAGGAGTCCAAACTCCAGCTTAACAATATTTAAACTAAGTGGCAGGTAGTAACACTTGTTTTATATATTGTTATTATTATTATTACTTTATTTTTTTATATTTTATATTTTATTTTTTTCTGCATTTCCGTGTCTCGACTAGCAACTCGATCCCATTATGTGCAATTTGATATTTTATTTTAAAATTTAAATTATGATGAATCGAGTATGTGCCCAAAATGTGTCAATTTCATGGTTGGTCTTTAAGTTTTCATTACAATGGGTCGAGTTGATTTTAAACTTTTTGTTGCAATGTGTCAAGTTTATATTTTAAAATTGCTATACATTTAACATCCAAAAAATAAATAAATGTTGGTATTTCTAGTCATACAATTTTTCCATAATGTCTTACTTGAAATAATTTGAAAACTTAAGTTTTTTGTTGTTATAATTTTTTGTTTTAATTCCATGGTTGAAAATTTCTCAAGATTTTAATTCTTTTCTAAGTCATTATATTTTATCTTCAATGCTATGGTTGAATACAATCATAAGTACTTTTTATTTAGCACTATGACTAATTTTTTTTGTAATTTTAAGGTTTTTCAAAGACGTGATATTTTATATTTAATGTCATGCATAAAAATGGTTGGAATTTTAAGGATTTTCAAAGACGTGATATTTTATCTTTAATCTCATGCTCGAAAATTGTTGGAGCTTTAAAGTTTTTAGGGTGACGTTTGCACAAAAAAAAGTTGTTTTCGCAATTCTAAAAAATTTTTACATCAAAAAAAAAAATCTAGCATTTATCACTTTTTCATTTTGAGCCTTTTATTTCATGTTTTTTAGCATTGTTTTGAGGTAATATTTTATTTTAGGCCTTTTTTTCATGGTTTTTTTCATTTTTTTCGCTGGAGTTTTCGTTTTGAGGTAATAGCTCTTTTTTTAATCAATAAATTCATTTTAATTGAATTTAAATTCATTGTAAATATTTTTATATAGAACTTTTTATTATTACTGTAATTAAATTTTTTTCATTTGTTTATATTTACTTTGATCTAGATGGGATTGTTATATTTATGTAACATTGATAAGAATTATATATAGAGAGAAAGAGAGTTCAGAATATTCATTAAATTAAATTTTGTTATAAAAATTAATTGATGTATTTTTAAAGTTTCTATATTTTAAAATATTTATTTCTAAATATTCATAATAGCTTAAAAATAATATATTATTATGATAAGGAAATAGATAGTTTTGGTAATTTTTTTAATAATATTATTTTCTTATTGAAATTAACTATAACAAAAGGGTAATTTTAATATTTTAAATTAGATTCAATATTTTAATTTAGAGTTAATGAACTTTTTATAGTTTCTAATTTCTTTTATTTATTATTTATATAATAATTGTAATATAATCAATGGGGTTATGAGTGGCATAGTTACATACAGGAACTCCATTGTACAAATGTTAGGACTAAGGATTTTTTGGACTATCTTTGATGAGCTTATGCTATGTCACGTCATTACTCCCCAAAGTATGGATATAGTTTTCTGATGACTCGAAGGGATGGGGATCTAGGACTGGTGTTGAAAATATCTTTGGACATTGAAAGTTCTAGCAAAAGAAAAATTGTTATTTCAGTGTATATTAAAGAGAAAACTGCCTCCATGGGAAAATTTACAAAAACGAAATAAACATGGTCCTGGTTGGTGTACCTTGTGCTAGGACTTTGAAGAATCTATCAACCAATTATTTCTTAATTGTCGGTTCTCCACCAATGTGTGGGAAACTACTCTATCTCTCTTAGGCATAAATATCAAATTGGACTGAGGGATTGTTGCGGGGAAGCTTGACAAAGCTAGTGGACTGCAACATACGTTGAAAATATTAAAAACATTCCTATGATTATCTTTTCAGAGATTTGGTTAGAAAGAAATAAAGGAATCATCAAGGAAGTTGCCTCCTATTCTACTCTGATTGCTGCAAAATGTTCTTCGATCTTGACTCTTCTCCCTACCACCGATCCCCCTTAGAAAATTAGAAATATTAGTATAAAAAATATCTAACATGATATCCCATGGGAATACTTTGATGGGGCTTCATATGCACATAATAGGTGTAGTTTTGAGTCGGTAATTCATATAAATGACAAAAAATCTCTAAAATATTTTGTTGGTATTGGTACAAGAACAAATAACTATGTTGAATTACTTTCTTTAAAAAAATATTCATGCTAGCTCATTCACTTGGGGATTGTTTCAGTTCAAATTTTTGGTGATTCCATGAATGTCACTAACTAGTTCAAAAATACTAGGAGATTTAAAAATTAGGATTTGATCCCTATCTGATACAGGAGCATTAGTCAAAACTTATAAGACCCATGAGTCTTATTTCACATTTACTAAAGGGAGTGAGTTTCGTTAATCATTTTATTTATTTTCCTAATTTGAGTTGATTTTGAGGAAACTTTAAATCGTAAATTAAAATTATGGAGAATATGTTGTGAAGGAAGAGATCTTAGAGAAAGTTGAGTAATCTTAGGAGGAGTGAGGATTTGAGGGATTTAAAAGCTTAATTTAGGATTTTGTTTGAGAAAAGAGTGGAGCCGAAGAGATACTTTAGGAGAAAGTGATATATTGCTGGATCTGAACCAAATTGGTTCATGAATCCATATTTGTATAAATTATGATCTTTTGAATAAATTGGGAGAGTTGGAGATTAGACAGTAGAGGAAGCTAGATACCATGTAATATCAAGCGTTGAGAGAGCGATATGGCTCATATGAGTGTGTTGTAATTCAAAATCGAAATTAATTGAAATATGGTGTTTCTTTCTGTGAATTTCTATCATTTGTATCCGAGCTATAATTTTCATCAATCCGTCAGACTGTGTGGTTTCGAGAGATCAAACACCCATTTTTTTTGTTGTGTAAAAGTTGAATATGTGTGAATTCGTGTATGTTAAAGATCAACCATCAATCACAAAATGGATCGATGGTAATCCATTAAAAGAAACGTGGTAATTAAAACAGGATTGCAGCGTGCACTGCGTAGAGGTGGGATGGATGGCCCACATCCATCTGGAAATTTATACTGTGTAAAAATCTTTATCGAGCCATATGTTGTTAGTTGATGTGAGGATGTGTATGCCTAATGGCATTGAAGCTGTGAATCAAGAGCATAGCATACGACTACATATAACAACCTTTGAAACCATAAGTGGTGTAACACATATCTTCAAAACCATAGATGGCATATCGCGGGACTTCATTCCAGAAAGAGGTATTTTTATAACATATGTGATCTAGTAATAAGATGACACATAACACATAGATGGCAGAGGAAACCACTTTTATCGCAAGATTTTAAAGAGTCAATTATCGTCCTACTGGGTATGCGATAACAGTCAGATCCAAAAATATTTAAAATGGATGGTGGAGATTAGATATATAATGATGAAGTAAATTCATCGAATTAGAACAGTCAACAGTGATTACTTATGTTTTAATACTTATGCTGAAATGATTCAATTTTGTTAAAGTACAAATGTAGATGTTGGTTTTGCTTTCTGGTTGCACATAGTAATTAAAAAATTCGTAGAATCCCAACATCATAAGAGGTGAAAGACGCAAATTTGTTGTGTCATATGTGGTATCAGATCTTGGATTTGAAGTTGGACCCAACCGTAAATGTAAATCACATTCATTCTCAGTTGTTGTTTTGCAATCTATCTTTGTAGATAAATATCTTATTATTTTCATTGAACTTGTTTGCAAGCTTTTGTAAGAAGCATCAGTGTTACAATTACATTCACTTGAAGAGCCCATTTCTGCCATGTTTTTCCCATGATCGAACCCTGAGAAGTAGCTATTGTTGGACACCTTTTAAGGAAATTCAAACCCCATTTCATAATATACATGGGCTCCAGGGGCCTCGGGTACCAAAGTACTTAATCTTTCTGGATAATAGAAACCACTAGAAGACTCATTTGACAGTTCTGGTTGAAATGAAGTTGGAACTGCCCAAGAGGTTGATAGTGAATTTCCTGTAGATGTTGAAGACATCTAAATGATTTAAAGAATTTTGTAAAAACTGAAGAATGATTGAGGATTTCTTATGTATTGTGAAGACAATGTTATAGATGGTTGAAGGAATATTTAGAATGAAGACTGGATTTAATAGATCTAAAAGAAGAGCCACTACAAGAAGTGAAATTTGAAATTTGCAGAAGAAAGACAAGATTTGTTTACAAAAACATTTCTAGAAGAAATATGTATCGTCTGTTATGAGTTTTGTAAATAGAGTTGAAATATTATATTGAATCTTAGCTGATCTTAAAAGATGAAGTGTTCATTATGAAGAGTAATATGAGAAGTAGTTACTGACTGTATGAATTCTTTTGAATAAAGAATGAAATAGTGGAGACATGAATCATTTAGAAAAGATTTAATTGATGGAATGGGAATTATTTTTAAGACATATTTAAAGAAATTTGGAGGGTTTGAAAACATACTTTGATGTATCTTGAGGTAATATTATATAGGTACAATGGTGATATGAGAGAGAAGATCAGATTTTGAATCTGATAGATTGCAGCACATAGAGATACAGTGCAGATGAATGGTGAAACAATATCACACAAGAGATATTGAAGGTGATATGGTAAGTGTTATATTACCTCTGGTTTGAAGATTATGTTTGCAGCTATCAATATGAAAACAAGGAGGAAGTATCTCAGCAAAAAGAAGTCAAGGAAGCTGGTAAGTGATTTCTAAATGAAAGAAGAATGCGGCAGAACATTGAAGAATTCCAATAGAGGTTCGATAAAAAGGACAGTGTGTTCTTAAAAGGTGCAGATGAGTTGAAGCCTAGAAGAAGCAGAGAAGAATTCTCAAGAGGTTCCAGAGAATAGAGAACCAATGCTCGCCAAAATACCAAGTCCAGAGAGGGGATTGGTGAGGTAAGTAGCAGCAGGGAGGACTTGATGTTGCAGAGGCTTAGTATAGCTCATAGTGAGTGAGGAGCTCATAGAGATGGAAGAGAATAGATATCAAAAGGATGATTTGGTATGGTTGACAAGTAACAGACTTGTTACTAAAGAAAGAAGGGTTAATTGCAACTCACCAATCAACAATCAAAGTTCACCAAATGAAGAAATGAATTTGAATATTGTTAGTCATAATAGGGGTACAAAGGAAAGTCACAAACAGAGAGAAAATAATGCCAAAGAATTTGGATCCAAAAGAATGAGTAAGTAAGAAAATAACATAGAGGTGGCTGAAATAAAGAAAGAACTCGGTCATTTGAAGAAGTTGATACATAAATAAATCATAGAGGAATGAAAACAAGGATTTTATGTGGGGAAAAGAGTTAAATCGCCTGCTAGGGAATTATTTGCTGAGAAATTAATATTCCGATTACTTGATAATGGAAAAAGAGAATCCATTTGTAAACTAGAGAAAAGACCTATCCTTGGGGAAAGATACAGTGATGATAATGATGAAGAGATGATATATACAGATCAACATGAGAGAAAGGTGCTGGTAGCATCTACACAGAAAAGAGAGTCTCATATTTTTGGGATTAATTATTTGTGTGAATGTACATTTGCAGGTATGAAAATTAATGAAATTGAGCCTGAGCATGAAAAAGTGAAAGAGGAAGAAGAAAGAAAAATAGAAAAGGAGATTCATAAAGAGGTTGAAGACTTCAATTGGTGGAGAAAATTAAAAGGTATGAGTGAATGGTTGTGCCTTCTCTTATTAAGAACTTATTGGATAATGTTTGAAGGAGTTTTAACATGGATAGAAAACCAATGGAAAGGGGATAGAGAAAAGGAAATAAATGTATTGCAGGTTTGTGAAGTGGAGAGAAGAGAAGCTGACACAAAGAGCTTAGCTCAAGAAGTTAAGTCAAGGAAGATTTTGAAGGATCAAAGTATTGTCATTGAAGAGAGAAAGACATTATTGTCTTACTTGGATAAATTGAGTTATGGAGAGAATTGTGTACAATGGGAAGGTATTCTACAAACCTATGATAAAGTTGCCAAGCATAGTTAAGAAGCTGGAGTCCAAGAAGTATTCTTTGATAAAAAAGAAATCAGAAGTGTTGAGGAATAATTTCTCAATAACTTAGTGAACTATCAGAATAGTTCAGAGAAGAATAAAGATCTGATCACTGAGGCTTCGTATTAAGAGACTTTTATTTTTAAAACTGATATGTTGTGTATGTTTTTAGGTTTGAAAAGTAATGAATAGCAATGGGACAATGTCCTTATGCATGTTGATGAAGAAGTGAGATTACTGGAAGAGATGGTTGGATTAGAAAAATATTTGAGCATGTATTTAATAACTTCGAGAATAATGACATTCGTAAGGAAATTTTTATAATTTTAGAAGCTGAAGACAAGAAAATGAGAGGTTGTAACTAGAATGAAGCATTTTCAGTAGAGGATCAATATAGAATTATTATGGAAAATGTGAAGGAGTGTATAATGATGTTCATAGATACAAAAGTTTAGAAATTATGTGATTTTAAAATTGATTCTGTAAACCATTAAGAAGCTTTAGAAAAACAGAATTTTGTTTCTGTTATATATGAATATGAAACAACATCATTTTGTTGCAATGATATTAGTACAAAAGATGAAAGGATATTTCACAATGATATGCTCCAGGAGATTCTAGCTATGAAATATGATAGCCTGGTGTTAGAACAAGGAACACTGTGTAATGCAGATGAAAGTACTGAAACAAAATTTGCTGACAGTTTCATGAATTTTGTAGAGAATCAACATAAATATTGGATGGTAGAATTATCTGTGGAGAAATAAAAGAATAGTAATTTTAAATGTGACAATTGTGATGGAAATTTTGTTTTATACAGGGAAGAGAAACAATATGTAAATGACATGCTTATTAAAGATGAGGGAAGATTTAATTTTCTGGAAAAGTTATTGAGTGAACCTGATGATATAGGGAAAATATTGACTTTCATAGCAATGAAGGAGAATCTATAAAGTGCAACCAACAAGTTATAAATGAGAGAGGTAAGGTAAATTTGGATATAAATTTCATAATTTCTATGGAAAAAGAGAATGTACAGTAGTTAGTTGTCAGTGGAGTTCAATTAAGGGCAAAGCGTAAAGAGGAAATTGAGAAATTATGGATGAAAAATTTAGGGAAGAAGAAAACCAACAAAAAAGAGAAATTAACAAAGGAAAATTATAGTATCAAAGAGAGAGGACAACAACAGCATAAGATTTGGAAACCTGGAAGAACTAAAGCAATAGTAACAGAAGAAATTAAGCAGAAGCATGATGAAAGAGATGACAAGTTACAAAGTAAGGTTTGGGATTATGGATGATTTGACAGAAGAAACACATGACCAGGAGGTCATGAAAATTTCAACTCAAGGAGTCTGATGTAGGAGAATTAGTAAAAGCTTATAAGACCCATGAGTCTTATTTCACATTTACTAAAGGGAGTGGGTTCCCTTAATCATTTTATTTTTTTTCCTATGTTTATTTGAATTTGAGGAAAATTTAAATTGTAAATTAAAATTGTGGAGAATATGTTGTGAATGAAGAGATCTTAGAGACAATTGAGTAATCTTAGGAGGAGTGAGGATTTGATGGATTTAAAAGCATTATTTAGGATTTTGTTTGAGAAAAGAGTGGAGTTGAAGAGATACTTTAGGAGAAAGTGAGAGATTGTTGGATCTGAACCAAATTGGTTCATGGATCCTTATTTGTATAAATTATGATCTTTTGAACAAATTGGGAGAGCTGGAGGTTAGAGAGTGGAGGAAGCCAGACACCATGTAATGTCAAGTGTTGAGAGAGTGATCTGGCTCATATGAGTGTATTGTAATTAGAAATTGAAATTAATTGAAATATGGTGTTTCTTTCTATGAATTTGTATAAATTTCATCTCAGCTATAATTTTCATCAATCCGTGAGACTGTGTGGTTTTGAGAGATCGAACACCCATATTTTGTTGTTGTGTACGAGTTGAATTTGTGTAGATTCACGTATGCTAAATATCGACCATCGATCAGAAAATGGATCGATGGAAATCCATTAAAATAAACATGGTCATTAAAACAAGATTCCAGCGTGCACTAGGTAGAGGTGGGATGGATGGCCCATATCCATTCGGAAATTTATAGTGTGTAAAAATCTGTATCGAGCCATATGTTGTTAGTTGATGTGGGGATGTGTATGCGTAATGGCATTGAAGCTGTGAATCAAGAGCGTAGCATATGACTACATACAATGGCCTTCAAAACAATAAGTGGTGTAACACATATCTTCTAAACCATAGATGGTATATAGCGGGACTTCATTCCGGAAAGAGGTATTTTTATAACATATGTGATCTAGTAATAAGATGACACTTAGCACATAGATGGAAGAGGAAACTACTTTTATCGAAAAACTTTGAAGAGTTAATTATCGTGCTACTGGGTATGTGATAACCGTCAGATCCAAAAATATTTGAAAGGGATTGTGGAGATTAGATATATAATGATGAAGTAAAGTCAGCAAATTAGAACAAACAATAGTGATTATTCATGTTTTAATACTTACGCTGAAATTCTTCAATTTTGTTAAAGTACAAATGTAGATGTTGTCTTTGTTTTTTGGTTGCACATAGTAACTAAAAAAATTGTAGAAGGCCGGCATCATTAGAGGTGAAAGATGCAGCTTTGCTGCATCACTATCGTTGAAGAAATTATCCTTTTAAAGATTTCATTTGATTTTATTACTGTGTGTGATATATACAAGGAACATAATCAGCAGCATACCTCCTATCAATGGAGGGACTTCAGTATGATCTGGAAATATGGCACATAACTGAGACAGTCAATGGTACAATCTGTGTGTCAGACAACAAGCCTTACAATATATAATTTTTTTTGTCAATTTGTTTTGTTTTTTTGTCTCTCACCAGTTTTGTTTTTTTGTCTCTCACCAGGTTTTCTCGGTGACTATGGAAAAAAATTTGTATCTACTGTATCTGTTACTTTGAGACAGTTTTATGAAACTGTGGTATATTTAGGGTCATTTTCACCTTTACTAGGGAGGCATTTGGTATTATACATACATATGTTTTTGTGGCAATGACTTTGGCACATGTTTTTTTTTTTTGAGTGTTTTCTTTTTTGGGTGATCTCACCATATTTTTTTAATGCTTAAATGGATATGCATGTGTAAATTTTTATTTCCTTAATAAAAGGTTAGATTTTCTTTTCGAAAAAAACTTTAATATTTTAAATTAGATTTAATATTTTAATTTACTGTTAATGATTTTTTTTGGTTTATAATTTTTTTTTCCTTCTTACTAAACTTTTTATAAATTTTTTTCCTTCTTACTAAACTTTATCTTTATTGTTACAATAAATAATAACTTTTATATTTATGGTTAAGATTTATTTATTTATTAAATGTTTTTTACTTTTTATTTTTATAAAAAAGTTAAGAAATAACTAAATTAAAATATTGCAATATTAAAGTTGAATAACAATTTTAAATTAATTTTCCAAGTAATTATAAATTAAAATATTACACAGATATTATGTTTCTTTATTTGCTTAATAAGAAATATTTATTATCATGTTAATTGAAAAAAATATTAGTTAAATATTATTTATATTGTGGATAACAATATTGATATCAAGCCTATGTTGAATTAATGCAAAACATTTTAATGTGAGAAAAAATAGATAATTTGTCATGGAAAGTTGAAGATAAATGAGTTTTTTTTTTTTTAAATTTGAATAATATTTTTCAAGTAAACTCATAATTATAAATTAATATACAATTAACTAAATGTAATAATATTAATATTAAGAAAAATAATTTTTAATACGCAATCCTTACTCCACACACACCTATGTAAAATCCTACCAAAACTTAAGTACACAATTTTATCATGTCAAACCCTGGCCAATCATGAACACTCACAATTAGCGAGATGTTGGGTGCTAAAAGGTGTCTTGAAAAACTCCTAATTGCCTCACATTAATTATCAACCAGGGTAAGTCCTTTTATCTCGACTGTGTACACAGTATGTGCAAGCTTATTCATATAAGGAGTAATGCAGAGGACAATCGTTGAATATAGATGCAATCATAAATCTGAAGCTTTAAAGAAATTAATTCATCTATGCATTATAATAAAAAACTGTGATTCATTCTTTAATTCAAATAATTCATTCAACCGGGAGAACTGAAGCATTAACCGAGCTCTTTCAACTAGATCTAAACTATTGAACAGAAGGAAAGTAATAGAAATAATAGTCTATACTTTAAATAATCAAATCCAATTATCTTAACAAGCAACTAATAAATCGAAAATGTGCACTCAAGGGAATAAATACAAAAATATAAACTATCATAAGTAATTCACTGTAAATCAGGAAAGCATAATATACTTTGCAGTAAATGGAAAATTATAGCACAAAGAACAGTAGCAAGATTCACCAAAGACCGGGCCCTTAGCTGCCGGTGAACACTGCTTAGTTAATCCAGAACAATCGAATGGACAACTACGCAAATTATGTATTAATCATCGAAATAATTACAATACAAATCTGTGTTTCAGAACTATGTTCTGTTCATTATAAAATGATACATAAATGAAAGATACATGAAACAATACATGATATGGTCTGATTTACATTCTCTGCTTTCTCCTATGTTATCATATCATCTCCCCGTCTTCGTATTCTTCTCATTCTTTATAACTAAAGAAAAGGAAAATGTGATCCCTCAAGATCAGGGGGTCTTGAGGGATTCACAACATATTACTATTTTGAACAGTTCATCGTTCTCTTTGATTCGTTTCCTGATTTGGCTGCGCCTTCTTCTCCCTCGATTATATCCTGTTGTTCCTTTTTGGTAACAAATATTGTTTTATTTGTTATTTTCATCATAAAAGAAATGGGAATTAGTTTGGACGGTTAAACCATATCAAGATTATTCCATTTATTTTTTATCAAAATCCATTCATGATATTATTATATTATAGCACAAAAATGGATGAAGAAGAGGAAAAAGGATAGTATTTAAGAGTAAATACATACCTATTGCAAGGCCCAACATACTCCCTTTCTTACCTTTTTTCATGTCCTTAGGAAAAATAAATAACTCTGATGGAAAGAAGTTAAAGAGTAGGCTGGAGAAGGTCTGTTTGTAATAGGCCTGAGACCATGATGTTGTGCCAAGTGTGCAAAGGTTGCCACTTCTTATCCTTCTGGAAACTCATAGTCAGGATGATATCCTTCAGGAGGATACCAAATAAAGGGGCATCTATAGTGACATCCCACCCAATAAGGTCCTCCTCTTAAGATGAAGTTTCCGTATGGGATTAACTATCTCGCAGCAGCTTTGAAATTTCCATAATTAAATGGTTCTCTATCTTTAACATTATTGCTTGAAACCATCCATCTCATTTTGGATGCAACCAGGGATATTTCTTGAACGGAGAGGAAATATGTTGTTCCTTTCAGCACAAGTTCCTTATTTATGGGCCCTAAAATCTTAGTCACGCCCTCTTGTGTCATCAGTGCTTTATTCTTGGAAAACACTTGCAGAGGGTGATTAGGCTCACTTCTTACCCAAGATCCAGGCCATGTCCCTATCTTTGGAATGAATTATAAGCCTTCAACCACTTGATTTGGTTGACTGCAAAAGAAATAAAAGCTTGAAATTGAACATCTCCAATAAAAGGGCTAGGATTCACATCCACTTCTTTATCTAATATGAAATTATGTAAATAAAATTCACAAATAAGCCTTTGGACCTTTACTCCATGAATCTTACAGCAATTTATAAAATCTTCCATCGTTTTCAGCTCAATTGGCTTGCCGGCTCTAACAGCTTTGATTTTTAACAATAAATATCCTTCTAATAAAAACAAGGCATAGTTCGTAGGAGGAGATTGACAAGTCAAGATATCCAAATATAATGAGCAAATGGTGTCCAATTTATTCCTAACTCTATTAGCTTAGTTTTCATTCTATTCATTTTTTCTTCTTCCTGTCTAGCCTTATCAAAAGCCTCATTCTCTGCTAGAGCTAATCCTCTCAATTGTTTTTGTAATTCCTGGTATTTCTGCATGGAGACTATTTTTTATTGATGTTGTTCTAAAGCAAGGTGGGCTTGCATTAATTATTCATGAAGCTTTAAAACAATAGGGTCCTTCTTTAACGAGGAATCCTTAGATTTCTTCTTTGTTTGGGGCCCAATACTGTGAAAGTGTACCTTTTCAGTTTGTATTTGCTTATTCTGGGAGGACCTACCCTCCGTTTGAACAGCTACATTCATCACGTTTTCATGCAAATCAATCTGGGTGGTAATTGTTCTAGTGGAAACAAGTTCTGTTTGAATCCCCACTGATTTATTTTCGCATTTTAGTGTTTGTGTTGCTACAGAAGTCACCTCAGAAGTGGTGCTATGTGTTTTCCATTTTTTTATTTTTAGTTGTAACCTTTTAACTTTCTTTTGGAGGTTCTGGTATTGTTGTCGCAACTTCTTAATTTTTTCTCTCGCTCCTAGGTTCTTTCGACTAGCATCTGTTCCCCTAACAGGTTTATCAACTGTTTCTAAGGCTGCTTGTTGGCCCTCAGGGCTGTGTTCTAAAGGAACTGTATTTCCTGACTGATTGTCAGATGCTGCTGGTTGGCCCTCAGGGCTATGTTCCAAAGGAACTATATTTCCTGACTGATTGTCAGATTCATGACCAATGTCTATATCTATAGACTTCTGTGGGTCCTCCTGGCTTAACAAAATTGTATCACCAGATTGGTTATAAGATTCCTGTGCAATTTTTGTGTCTGCAGCCTCTTGTGATGGAGGAGTTTCTATGTGCCTGGAGTTCTCTGGGGCTTGTGTTTCCAATGTGCTAGGGCCAAAATGTCTTCCAGGTTGCATGTATACATCAAGATTCGCTAGGACCTCGGCTATTCCTGCCTCAAAATCTGGTCCAGCTTCAACTTCCAATTCATAATATTCTTCTTGTTCTTGTTCTTTAGGCTTTGATTCTGGCTCAGCCTCTTCCTCAGGCTCTTCTTCTTGTTCTGGTTCTGACCCGACTTCTTCTTCTGGATCTTCCTCTGAACCTGGTGTCTCTTGTTCAGACTCAGAATCCCCTACCCTAACTGGGTTGGATGTCTGCGCAGGTTGATTGCTTTCATCCTGTAGATTTACAGACATTCCTTGGGCTATTTCGATTCTTATAGAACTCCTACATTTGTGAGGTTCGACCCTTGGAAAGGCAATCTTTTTTCTTTTTGAGACAGGGTTTTGCTAACTTGCTTCCGCAATTGCGGGATATTGAATTGCAGGGTTCTGTATGCTTTCTAGAGCTGTGATGAAACCATCCCAAGTCAAGTCGCATTGAACTAGGCTATGAATAATGATCATTTTAATCAATCCATGCTAAATTACCACTGTTTCAGGGTGCCTCGCGCATCTTATTCTAGTAGCAGTATTGTGCAATAAAGAATTTAAAAGGGATGGGAAATTAATAGTAAGTTTTTGCTTTAGAACAACTAGGAGTTTGAGCTGTCGTGGCCTTACCACATCATGATGTCCATCACAGGTAATGTATTTCTGGATGATGCTTTCTAATTCCCTCCATGATTCTACGAAAGAAGATGGTTGAAAGCCTTTGTCCTTTCTGATCAATTGTTCACCTTCGTCTTGAAGGTCTCCACCGTGTCTTGTATCGATACATGGTTTTGTGCCCATGTGGTGCCTTCTGCTGGCAACCTAGTTACCTCAACTATTACAATGTCTATAGTTGTAATCCTTCTACCTTTTATCATGGATTTCCTATTCTGCAAATTTTGTAGAAACTCAATAGCGATTTCCTCATTTGAGGGCTGAAACCTTGTAATATAGGATATCCATCCTACTCAAATCAGAATTTCTCTTACTTTATCAGAGACTTATAATACTAACGGTTCATGGCACACTGTCTTACCATCCATAGTGTTAGAATTCTTCTTACTTTTGCAATGGATGAATGTAATGGGAAGATTTAGCAATTCTGAAAAGTAGGACAATACTGAAAAGCACAGCAATACTGGAAAGCATAGCAATAATGAAAAGAACAGAAAATTTTAAAAGCAGAATAGCACAATGATACTTAGAGCGATAGAACATCAAGTTATTGAAATATATAAGTATAGTTGATGTTGTTAAATTTTCACATGCCGCATAATCATGGGATATAGTGTTAGTTAATGAAATAGTTACAGCACATGCATAACAGAAGTTCTCTCCCCCTCCGAAATGAGAGGTCGCCTTCGACCGACTAGGTGAGAAATGGCTATTTCGGCAACAGGATGTATGGATAAAGAGTACAACCATAAATGGGTCAGAGTACGTAGATGAATGAGGGGGCAGTAAGAAATATGGATAGGGGAAAAGCATGGTGTATAATGATAATGAATGATAAGAGACAAGTAGCTTTAGTTGATGATAAGCTAAGTGATAGGAAAGGGAACAACAAAAGAGAGTGTTGTTCCAAAGATGGAACAAAAAAACCAAAAAGTGTTGTTCCGAAGAGGGAATAGCAAAACCAAAAGTGTTGTTCCGAAGAGGGAACAACAAAATCAAAAAGTGTTGTTCCGAAGAGGGAAAAGCAAAACCAAAAAGTGTTGTTCCGAAGAGAGAAAAACAAAACCAAAAAGTGTTGTTCCGAAGATGGAACAGCAAAACCAAAAAGTTTTGTTCCAAAGAGGGAACAACAAAACCAAAAAGTGTTGTTCCGAAGATGGAACAGAAAAATCAAAAAGTGTTGTTCCAAAGATGGAACAACAAAACGAAAAAGTGTTGCTTCTAATATCGAACAACAAAATCAAAAAGTTTTGTTTCGAATATGGAACAAAAAAATCAAAAAGTGTTGTTCCGAAGAGGGAACAAAAAAACCAGAAAATTATGTTCCAAAGAGGGAACAACAAAACCAAAAAGTGTTGTTCCAAAGATGGAACAACAAAATAGGAAAAAAAACAAATTAAATCGGCAATCCTATTTAAAAAAATAAGAAAAAAATGAATTTCTACAAAGATGAAGCTGCTGAAGGATTGTCTAATGCTGCTAAAACTTGCATGGTGGAGTCCTTGTGTATCTGTTGACAAAAATATTCTCTTGTGAGAGGTTTTTGGTAGAGGTGAACCTGATTCCAGTTTGCTTTAAAGGAACAATTAGACCCATCAATGGTGGTTAACGTAAGAGTGCCATTGTCATGTACTTCCTTTATTTCATAGGGACCTAACCACCTAGTCTGCAGTTTGCCAGGGAATTCTTGAAACCTGGAATCATAGAGAAGTTCCCAGTCTCCCTCATGAAATGTCTTTTTCTTGATCAGAGAATCGTGCCATTTGGCTCTTTGTTGTTGAATGAGTTCAGTATGTTGCAGAGCTAAAACCGGATTTCATATAATTCATTTACTTTTGTAATCTATTAATATGGGCTTCAGTAAAATCCAGTCCCATTTCCTGGGATATCGTTAGTGTTTGTATCTCAAACCTATGAGAAAAATAGGTTCCTTACCAAATACCAATTCATATGGGGAGTATCCAGTAGTATTCCTCCAAGTTGTTTGATATGCGCACAAGGCTTCTGCCAGTCGAGTAGCCCAGTCTCATTTTTTCAATGAGACTGTCTTCGTTAGAATAGCTTCAATTACTTTGTTGGTGCTTTCTACCTTCCTGTTTGCTTGCGGATGATATGGAGAGGTAATTCTGTGAATAACATGATGATTTTTCAGTGTAGCAGTAATCTTGTGGCCTACGAATTGCGGCCCTCCATCAGTGACTACTTCTCTGGGTAATCCATATCGTACGAAAATTTCGAAAAGAAAGTTTATCATGGTTTATTTTGTGGCTCTAGGTAATGTTACTATTTCTACCCACTTAGTTACGTATTTTGTTGCAACCAATATATATGAATTCTGGTTGGATGATGGATTGATTCGCCCAACAAAATCTAATTCCCAACGCTCAAAAGGTTCTATGACCAGCTGTGGGTGCAATGGAATTTCATCAGATTGGTTAGCACGGCCCATCCTTTGACAACTATCGTAGGCCTGAACAAATTTCTTAGCATCCTTAAAAATCATGGGCCAATAGTAGCCCATTTGTAAAATTTTGTGTTTAGTTCTGTAGTCTGCAAAATGTCCACTGCAAGTTACATCGTGGCATGCTTTTAAGATATCATAAATTTCATCTTCCCTGATACACCTGCGGATGTGCATATTGACCCCTGTGTGAAAAAGGTATCCTCCAATCCAAGAGAACCGAGTGTTGCACTGTACTATTGATTTCTTTTCTCTAGGTGTCAGATGTTTGGGTAGTTTTCCCACTGCTAAAAAATTCACCACATCTGTGTACCATGGTGTTTTTACAGTTATAGCAAACAGGTGTTCATCTAGAAACTGATCTTCTACTACTATTGCATCATTTGTTCTTGGCACTCGGGAGAGGAAATATACCACAAGGTTTTCCTTCCCTGGCCGATCCCTTATAGTTACATCAAATTCCTACAAAAGTAGCAACCAACGTGTCACTCTTCCATTTGTAATGGGTTTATTAGCTAAGTATTTAATAGCAGAGTGATCCATATACAGAATTATAGGGTATCTAGTTATATATTGTCTGAATTTGTTAATAGCATAGATAACAGCTAAAAACTCCTTCTCTGTTACTGTGTAATTCAATTCAGCAGGGGTGAAGTTTTTGCTAATGTAATATATAGTGTAGGGTTTCTTGTCTTCTTTTTTGCCAAGAACTGCTCCAATGGATGTGTTTGATGCATCTGATGAAATATGGAATGGCATATCCGAGTTCGGACCTCATAATACTGGTGTTGTAGCCATTTTAAATTTGTAAAGGAAGTACCACATTTTTCAATTCATATGAAATCACTATTTCCTGTTAAGGAATATAATGGTGTAGCAATTTGTGGAAAATTCTTGATAAATCTATGATAATATCCATCAAATCCCAAAAAACTACGTACCTTTGTTTGACTGCAGGGAGTAGCTAATAAGAGAATTACCTGTATTTTTGATGGATCTATCCGAATTCCAGTTGCTGAAATGTAATGACCCAAGATCAAGCCTTCTGTCATGATTATATGGCACTTTTCATGACTTAAACATAGGCTGGTAGCAATACATCGTTCCAGAACTTTTTCCAATGTCCGTAATGCTTGCTCAAAGTCATCTCCATAGGGCGTGAAATCATGCATGTAAACTTCCAATCCTTCATTTATCAAGTCTGCAAAAATACTGAGTATGGCCCTTTGGAATGTGGTAGGTGCATTACACAATCCAAAAGGTAATACCCTGTAGGCGAATGTTCCCCACAGACAGTTAAAGGTAGTCTTATCCTGGTCTTCAGGGGCAATTTGAATTTGGTTGTAGCCACTGAAGCCATCCAGGAAAGAGAAAAATTTCTTCCTTGCCAATGTATCTAGGACCTGATCAATAAATGGAATGGGAAAGTGGTCTTTTTCCATTGCCTTGTTGATTTCTCTATAGTGAATGCATATTCGTCATTTCCCATTCTTTTTGGGAACTACAGCTAATGGAGAAACCCATTTACTGTTAGATATAGGATAGATAAAAATCACATGTAGCAGTTTTTGAAGCTCTTCTTTAACAATATCTTTTAGGTGAGGATTTAATCTACGATGAGGTTATCAAATGGTTTTTTCATCCTTTTTAGTGTATATATGATGCATACATAGTTGAGGGTCAATCCCTTTCATATCTGAGTAATCCCAAGCGAAAGCCCCTTTATTTTTCCTAAGGACTTGAATAAGCTTTTGTTGCTGGTCATTGCTCAGATTACTATTAATGTTCAGGATCTTCCCTGGCTTAATTTCGATCGGTTTGCTATTATAAACAGTGGTTATTGGTATTGTTTGATCATGGATATCTCTCAAGGGATCTTCTTCGATTTCGTTGTCAAGGACTTCTTTAATCATGTGACATTTATAACTTAATACTGTGGTAGGGTGATTGATAAAAGTATTAATGACATCGTCTTCAGTTTGGTTTTTGAACTCAAGGGAATCTACCATACTCAATGGTGACCGAATATTTTCTGTTAAGCATGTTGCAGGTTGCCTCTTGGTTTTCATGATAGTTAAGCTTGGCTACACAGGAGGGTATAAAGCTAAAATTTTCACATCATTACCCCTGGTTTTAGTCATACTGCCTATCCGACAGCTGATATAAGCATCAATAGTCTCTAGCCAAGGCCTTCCTAATATTAAGGGATGTCCGTCTAGATGGTTCCTAGGATTAATAATCAAGAAATCCACCAGGTATTCTCAAGTGTCAATAGAGACCATCACATCCTGTAATGTTCCTTCTAGTCTAATGACTGAGCAGTCAGCTAGTTCCAGTAAGGTAGTTGTTGGTTCCAAGGCTGTGATACCAAGAATGTTGCAAGTTGTAGCTGTGAGAATATTAATGGCTACCCCTAAGTCAACTAAAACATTGGGAAAAGAATGGCCATTTATATGGAATGTGACAATCGGGTTTCCGGGATCTTCATACTTTACAGGAGTCTCTTTGCCTAGTAATAAATCAGACAAAGCCCCAACAACATGGACAGTAGTAGTTTTTTTTTTTTTCCACACAGACTTCTTTATACACAACTCTTTGATAGTTTTGGCATATATTGGAATGTCTTGGATAACCTGAAGGAGAGGGATTTTTATACAAATATTGTTAAGTTCACCCAGAAGATCAAAGTCAAGAGATTCAATCGGGCGTGGTATCAACAATATTTCTGGGAATGGGGGGGAAGTGGTTACGATTTGTTCAGGAATTTTTTGTCTCAATGTATCTTCCCCTTGTTTTATTTCTTGATCATCTACAGTCAGAGGCTTATTTGTGTGCGGTTCTTCCGGTTGCAAATCTTTATCCTTATCTAGAGTGATTATGCATCCAAATCTCAACTTAAGCTTGTTACATTCTTTCAACTCATCTTTAGGGTCCAGACCCTCAATGATTTGTACTGACTGGAATGGTTTGTTATTTGGATTTGGGTTAGGTTGAGCTAGAATTTGCTGTCATATACTAGATTGAGGATTCTGCTGCAACGTGTAAGGTGCTGGTAAAGTTGGTTGAGATAGAGGAGCTATCCCTATAGGCTGGTTCGTATATATTTGCCAATTTGATTTCCAGTTCTGATTTTGTGAGGTGGAAGGGGACCATTGGGGGGAATAAGGGTTGCTTTTCTAGAATGGTGGTGGATAAGGGAAATTTGGCCAATTATTATTTGGATTTGAATGGTTGGGCCATGGTGGCATAAAAAATTCTTGAGGTGACAAAAAAGGTGGCTGATTCTACCATGCTACCCCTGAATATTGCTGAGAATTATATTTCGAGGAAGGAAAAAATGAAGATGGATTAGTAGACATACCCGTCTGACACGCTTGCCATTGATGATGCTGGTTCAACAGATATAATGGTTCCATTTCTTCTTTCACTTCCTTGAAAACTGCTTTCAATCCTGGAAGTGATGGGCAGCTTTTCGTGGCATGCTCTTTAGTGCATATGGCACATGTTCGTACCATATCTAGGGGGAATTATGTATGATTGTGCTTCTATCTACAACGAGGGTAGAAAATAGCCAAATTATATTCTACTATATTCTACTTTTGCTTAGCTTTCATGACATCCAATTGTGTCGCCATGGTCCCCAGGATATTAGTCTTGAAATCCTCCAGCAGATTATCGATTTCGCTTCGTGTAATGCTTCCTCCTGAGGCTTTTTTGTCTCTGGAGCTTGCATTATGTCCAACTGGTTTCAACCTTGTACTGCCCCTAGAACACTAAATGCAAAAATCTATAATATTTTTATAACTTTCTTGATAAATGTCACATTTACCCGTTATGTTTAATGTCTCTACCCATTGGTATTTCATACCTCTAATCAGCGTGGTTTTTATAACATTATCAAGAAGATTTTTGTAAGGATACCTTTGCAAATTATATTGGAAATTTTCTACATATTCTTCCAAAGTCTCGCTAGGCTTGGCTACCATTTGAAAATTTTCATCTTTTAATTCTCTAGTTCGACGATAATCTTGTTATTTTTTAAGGAACAATGTTTTCATTTGGTCCCAATTATTTATGGTGCCTCCCCTGAGCCCCATAAACCAATGCAGAGCTGCTCCCTTCAAATTAGAGGGGAATAGCTTCATCTTCTGGGGGTCGGTAGTGTAATCATAATTCCTGCATAAAACATCAAACTCGAAAAGGAATGCGTCGGGATCTTCTGAAGTTAGCCCATGAAAGGTAGGAATATTCTGTAATGGGATAGCCTTCATGGGGGCATTGAAAATTGTTTCAACAATAGGGTATTGCAATGTAGAAGTTTGAGGTTGCTGGTTATTAGGCATTTGGTAAAAAATATGCTAGTATTCTTCAGGGATCTCCAGAGCTAGAGATTTATTCCTAGGATGTCTATAAGAGGCTAGAATAGTTCTAACAACACTACCTTGATATGGAATACTAGGTGTCCTCTGTTGAGTCACTACGTCAGGAGATCTAGGTTCTGATAATTTAATTTCAAAATTGCCTATTTCTCCTTCTCCCTCACGGAGGTTGCAAGAATTTCCTTCTTGTGAAGGGAAGACTTGTAAATTCTAGGTATCTTGAAAACTCTGCTCAGTCCCTTTGGTTTTACTGTGAATCTTAGCGTTAGCTACAAATGGTGGTCCTGTATCTTGAAGAAATTCAATAGGACGTCTGGCAGCAATAATTAGGGGTCCTACAGATGACTGAGACTAAGCTTTTCTTAAGATTTCGTCAATAAAAGTTGATCGCCCAAGAGTCACCGGTCCCTTAGGTTTTTCAGGTTTAGAGGGAGGATTTTTGCCTTTTTCAGGTCTTTCCCTCTTAGTCATTCATGAATAAATACAAACATTCATCCCTACTTTAAATTCTCACGCAATTCTGCTAGAAAGCGGGTGAATAAGAGAAAATTTTACTCATTCTTTACGCATGTTCTTACCTTCCATTTCTAATACCCAGTACTCCCTTAGCAAAAAAAAAAAAAAAAAAAAAACAGCAATCAGACATTACTCAGAGTAGCAACACACTACCTGGCAACGGCGCCAAAAGTTTTGATGCTAAAAGGTGTCTTTAAAAACTCCTAATTACCTCACATTAATTATCAACCAGGGTAAGTTCTTTTATCTCAAGTATGTACACAATATGTGCAAGCTTATTCATACAAGGAATAATGCTAAGGCCAATTTTTGAATATAGATGCAATCATAAATCTGAAGCTTTAAAGAAAGTAATTCATCTATGCATTATAATCCAAAACTGTGATTCATTCTTTAATTCAAATAATTCAATCAATTGAGAGTATTGAAGCATTAACCGAGCTCTTTCAGCTGGATCTAAACTATTGAACAAGATGAAAGTAATAGAAATAACAGTCTATACTTTAAATAATAAAAGCTAATTATCTTAACAAACAACTAATAAATCGGAAATCCGCACTCAAGGGAATAAATACAGAAATCTAAACTATCAAAAGTAATTCACTATAAAGTAGGAAAGCATAATATAAATTACAGTAAATGGAAAAGTATAGCACAAAGAACAACAACAATATTCACCAGCGACATGGCCCTTAGCTGCCAACGAACACTGCTTAGTTACTCTAGAACAATCAAATGGACAGCAACGCAAATTATTTATTAATCATCGCAATCATTACAATACAAATTTGTCTTTCAGAACTACGTTCTGTTCATTATCAAATGATACATAAATGAAAGATACATGACACAATACATGATACGGTTTGATTTACATTCTCCGCTTTCTCCTATGTCATCATATCATCTCCCCATATTCGTATTCTTCTCATTCTTTTATAACTAAAGAAAAGGAAAATGCGATCCCTCAAGATCAGGGGATCTTGAGGGATTCACAAAAGATTACTATTTCAAATAGTTGATCGTTCTCTCTGATTTGTTTCCTAATATGGTCGTGCCATCTTTTCCCTCGATTAGATCCTGTTGTTCCTTCTTGGGAAAAGATATTGTTTTATCTGTTATTTTCATCATAAAATCAATGGGAATTAGTTTGGACAGTTAAACCATATCAAGACTATTTAATTTATTTTTTATCAAAATCCATTCATGATATTATTATATTATAGCACAAAAATGGATGAAGAAGAGGAAAAAGGACAGTATTTGAGAGTAAATACATACATATTGCAAGGCTCAACACCAGATCAATCACTAACATGATGTGTTCCAACTTTCTTATGTGATACCTTTTGTCTAGACTTAACCAAATCATTACCCAGTATATCTTTCATATATGATTTTAAAAAATAGTCACAAGCTTATAACAAGCTTCATCACACATAATGTTTGAATTATTGCATTAATGAAGGCGAGGAACAAGAAAAGCTTAGCGAAACTAGAGAGACTCATGAGAGAATCATGCTAGTTTTTTATGAGTGAAATATACAAGTGACAATGACTTATATATTAAAGGAGAAGCCTATAATGAGACTTTTCGGAGATTTCGATGTCCTAAAAAGGACATTATTTTTTCATCAGAAAAATATGGGCCTTTGTGTCGTTTTCCTCCTGTTTAGTGCGATGTCCTGACTTCGTTACTCCTCCATCTTGTCGTCACTATTACCTTGGCTACCTAGTTGGTTGCATGCATGCATTAACTACGCTGCCAACCCCACCACACTTCCCCAGCTCGTGAATTCAATTTCAAATTTCTTTGTAACAATCCATCCTCTATTTCTGAATCCATTCCCAGAGCATGAATGAAACCACCTAAACCTCTATCGTTGTCACTTCCCAGAGGTAATTAATGATGAGAACTTCTATAAATTTTCGTGCATTCCAAAAATAATATTTTTTTAGCATTGTAAGACTTTGTTGAGATTGAATAATGAGATGGAGGTAATCTAGTTTTTTAAGATCCTACATCTATCGATGCACTGTTGAATTTTTTATAGAAAAATGGCTTATCTCCATGGAATTTGTCTATCATGGTACATTCTTTTGAAATCAAATATATATTTCACATAAATAAAACAATCATGATTTAAATTTATGATTGGATTAAACTTTTAGAAAGGAATGCAATGTATGAAAGGGGAAAATGTTGATGGTTAAGTGGGATCATTGATGCTCAGATGGTGAGTAAAACTCCCATCGACTACAAGTTTTAAGTTGAGTCCCTTATCTTATTGATTTGAATCTTGCTCCTTAAAAAAAAACTAAGCCTCTATTTAAATAGGTTACAACCCTCTTTACATGTTTAACCCTGAAATAACACTCTTATGTTGTCAAGATACTTGTGGATTTTTTGGTTATTTGGGTTATCCTCTTTTTCCACTTCCACCACCTCAACAACAGTTTTCAATTCATCAGTTCCATGAAAAGATACCCAGTTGGAACCAATCAGAAAGTCAAAATTGTTGAGATCTGCTCAACTGCTATAGTGCCATTGATTTGCCAGCAACATAAATCCCGCTATTGATTAGTTTCCATTTTTTTTTTATTCCACCTTACAGTTTTGCACAACCAAAATCAAAATAATTAGACTTAAATTTCATTCGGTATTATGTTTGATGAATGGGTATTGTTATATAGTGGGTATAAATTTTTTAGCATTCTTTGTTATTAGTTTTCTCATAAAACAATCATGATTTGAATCTACGATTGGATTAAACTTTCAGAAAGGAATGAAGTGTGTGATAGGGGTGAATTTTGATGGTTAAGTGTCATTTTCGATGCTCAAATGGTGGGTAAAACTCTCATTGACTGCAAATTTTGAGTGCAATTCCCTCCCTTATGGATTTGGGTGCTCCTCCTTAACACATAAGTAAGTCTATGTTTAAATAGCTTACAACCCTCTCTACATGTTTGATGCTCAAATGGTGGGTAAAAATTTCAATGTGGCAGAACATAATAAAGGGAATTCAGATCATACAAAACTCAAACCACCCTAAAATTTTCGCCAAATTCAACCCCTTTTTTTCCCAGAAATAAGAATTGTTTACTTCAAATTTAAATAATTAATAATTCAAATATTTTATCTATTGGAAGAAAAAAATAGGTGCTATGTTGGTGCCAATATGCCCATACCCATGCGAAAGATCACAGTGGGAATGGAAATATGGGAGATGGCTTGGATTTGTTAATATTTCTACTCAACCAATGTCTTGTTAGTGCCATTCAATTATTTTAAAATTATATCCTACCACCAGAAAATCACCCTATCAGTTTAAACCATTACAGGTTTATGCTAGGGATCATAGATCTCCCATAGTCTTGATTATTAGAAAAAGCATGAAACATTTACCCACTATGCTACATGGGGCAGCTGCACTTGAAGGAGAAAAACAAACCTCCCAACAGTCAACAACCTGGTGTAAAACTACAATCATGCAGAGTGTTGCAGTGGGGAAAATCTGCATCACAACCAGGATAGTAGCATGCCACAGACCTTTTCTTGAAAGCCTTCTTCACCTTCCATGAGGACCCCTCCCACTAGCAACGCTAGGGACCAGTAAGAGTGGACAGGGTTGGGAACCAACAAGAGTCTACCATAGGCTACAACTAGAATTTCCCTCTACTCTATGCGAAACTATGAATTTCCCTAAGACACTTGGGTTCATCCCTCAGCCTTTCCATAGGGTCCTCCTCTCTCTACCTTGCCATCAACATGCCATTCCCTTTGTGCTGTTGAAACCCCATCATGGTTTGGGGTAGGTGTTGTGTGGGTGAGAGGGAAGCAAGCACCTCTACTCGTCCTATACATCCACTCATCTAAGACCTTCCATGCTTGGCATATAGCTCCGCATCAAATGAGAAAATTATTATCAACGGTAACCAAATTTTTGTTTTGGAGGTACATAAAAACCTCGTATTAGCTAGCATAAATCTCTTCAACACCAAGAAGGATCAGAATAAAAATACTAAGGTTTGCATCTATGTGTGATCAAAAGGGTTTTTTTTGACATTACAAACCTCAATGATGTGATAACATCTCCTCCATCCTAGTTATAGAGTGTGTCTTACTTCCTGTGGTGAGATTAGAGGCACTTTTGGAATCTCAAAGTTGCTGGGAGATTTAAACTCTGAATTATGTCTACCCTGCCAGTTTTATAATGTCTAGTTTGTTATTTTAAAATTTTCTTATGTCTGCCCTGCTGATGGATCAATTTTTTAACCATATTTACTAATTTTTTGAAATTCCATTTTCTTGCAAGAAACATCTTTGGAATGTAAGAGATAAAGCCTGTAGGATGAGTAATGACATAAACATAATCATATCTTTTCTATGAAAGCAAATATACATATAAGGACTTACACTATCTATCATATACATTAAACCCTTCAGAGTAAAAATAGTGGGTAAAAACCAATCGTGGTGATATTGTAGAAGGAAGTATTCACGTGGCAACCTTCCTTGCTCTCCTAGAAATCTTCTTTAGAATTTTTTGTACAAATTGTACAAACGAATCATGTCTATTGTCTTCTTCCTCTTCATCTTTAAAAATTTTTATTTTCTTGATTATCCCAATAACATAATCATTATACATATTGTTATCTCTGAATTAGAAATTAGCATATCAATCAACAAAACTAATCACAACATTAAAAAAATTTGTTTACTTGTAGAAAATTGCAGGCGCTGTTTATTTTGGTGCCAATCATGCTTGCACAAAAAAAGAACTAATAGGCAGACATGCCAATTCAATTTCCCCACAAAAGGTTTGTAGTTCAAATTTCTTTGAATAATGTGTGTTGGTCTCTCAAAATTCGCTCTACGAAAGTACCATTGCATATTCATTGTTGAACATGGGTGTAAGCTATAGTTGGAACGTCACCAGACCCTTAGAGAATGAATTCGCAAGGCCAAAGAATAGACTCATATTGTAGAGAACCTTAGGAGTTACCCTGGGAAATAAAATCATAAAACAATACAGAAAATTTCATAAAAAGAGATATTTTTATTAATATAAAAAACTCCAATGCGAATATGATGAAATTTTTTAGTAATAGTAGAGTCCAAAATTTTTAGGTTAGAAAATTTATCTACATATTAAAAAATGTCTTCGATTGTGGATGGTCATAGTGCTTAGGGAATTCACTAGGGATGTCACTAGAAAAAATGGGATGCCCCAGGTATTTGAAAATAGACATTACCCTAGGACATCACTTATAGGAGGCACATCTTCATAAGATCACAGAAAAAAAGAAAAAACAACATAAACATTTTCTACTTCAAATTTTATAGCATGGTGTGGGTCCCACCACCATCATCTTTCCTTTTCTTCTCTTTATAGCCCTATCAGGCCCTAAATTTTGATGTTTCTTACCTACACCAAAATATTTTGAATACATTAAGGAGATAGAAATTGGATTTTTGGGAGAAACAAGATTCCTAACATATTAAAGGCCCATCAAACATTCTTTTAGTGAAAAAATTTAGTAGCATCAATATTTTATTATTTATTCTGCTAGAAATGTTAATGCAGTGGTTAGATTTGAACAAGGTGTCGGATAACTTCACATTCCTAAAATGTGATGTTGATAGTTTCCAATAGCATATAGATGCAAAGACCTAGGAGAGTTTGATTGAGAATGACTAGTGGCTTGGGAATTATTTACTTTCTTTTATTGTTATTTTTTATGACAATACTCACTCATCCCCATTTAAATGACTATAGACATAATTTTTTGAGAAATCATTGTATTAAATTGTGTTTTGGACATTCATGATATTACAATGAGAAATACAATGATCTTCCCATTGCATTAATTTTTTCTACCAAGTGCCTATGCTTTAAGATTCACCTGTCATACTAAAATTCCTTATTAACCAAGCCCATTTGAGTCTTAGGATGATTAAAAATTGACCTAAAAAATATTTGTGCACAATCCACTTCTTCCTGCTATTGTGCATAGTATCAATTTCCTTGACCTCTTCCACTATAGGTCCAATTGATAGTCTATCATTTCTAGGCAGCTGAAGTAAGATTTTTGGCCAACAATCAGTTGTGAAAGCGAAGCATAATGAGCTTCAAGATATTCAATTTTTCATTGCTGAATGTGTAAGTTAACAGAATCAAGGCATATTCAAAATTTATCGTTTCTTTTTGGGAATGCATCCTAACAGTGATGGAGAGTAGTCCTTAGCTGATAACAATCTAATCAAATCCATCAACAATTAGTTTGGATTTTCATAGCATATAAGGAATTCAGTTCCTTTGATGTAATGTAGTTTTAAGGTTCTGCTTCTTTCCAGTTTTCAATGTTCATATTTACACTTCTTCTTCCTCATATTGTAGTCTCCATATCTTGATTTTTGAATTTTTGTTCATTCATTTCCTACTTGATGCTTCCCAAAAATTAGATGTATGGTCATGTAGCTTACGAGTGTAAATTGCATTTAAATGTGTATCAATTTTTTAAAATTTTAATCTCACAATATTTATATGTAGTGTTTGGTTCATGATGGATGATATAATGATCTCATATTACTTTCTTGGTGTTTGGTGAGTGTTGGTCATTATTGAAGATCTACCCTGTGTCACCACATTTGAAAAATTTTGAGCCTGAAATTTGAAGTTTGTTGAATTTTAAGGTAGGAAAAATTAGCTGGTACAAGTGGAAAAACTCTTCTAAAGATGGATTTGGGGTAGCAAAATGATTCCCACGAAGCTAGGGACTGCAGTAATGATCCATTATGGCCATATAAATTTTGTTTTTATTCTACTTTGGTTAATTATTTATTTTTTTAATGACTTCACAAACTTCTTTCTTTTGTTTGGATGTTTGAATGTATAAGCCAGATAAAATCCTATTTGTCTAATATAAATGTATTATTATTGTATTCTTCAAGTCTTCTAAAGATAGAGAATGGTGCAAAATTGGGAGTTGTACATTGAAGTGTCTTGTCATCCTAATCCTGGTGAAGCCACTATAAAGTATGTGCTTCATAATGTCGCAAGAAATCATCTGCTACATATAACTATAGAAATGCACGGGAGGACAATGAACAAAGAAGCCTACTACATTTCCCTTTTTGAGGGTTTAAAGGAGGCAAAAAATTATGTTGTCAATTGTATTATAGTTTTCACAAACTCACAACATATATGCAATCAGATCAAAGGCATCTATGAAGTTCGAAAAATGGATCTAAAACCACTATACAAGAAATAAATAATGTGTATTTCTTAGTTTTAATGTTTTAGCATACATTACCATGCAAAAATTCATAAGATGTCCACTGATATACTTTCTAGAGGAATGTCAGCTATATATGGAGGTGTTAAAGATGACATCGTATCATCATCTATTGCAAGGGAAGTCATTGATCAACATCAACATAGTTCCCCATTATGTGAATGTGTTGTTGTTATCATTTTCCTTGGGGCTATCATGACATGGTTCTTTCACTAAAGAAGAAAAAATATTGGAGTATTTTGTATGGGTGACAAGTTTATTTAAAATTTTGTGATATTCCATGTATATGAACAGATGTAATATTTTCATGGTTTGTGATATAATAGTTTAATGTTTTTGAGGTTATTTACACTCAATGTTCTTGTAAATTTCACTATGGAAAATTTCATTGATTTCATAATGAATTTTAAAGGAATGGGTGGAGGTTAAAATCCAAGTTGGAAGAACTTACTAATCCTTCAACAATATCTAAATTTTTTCTTAGAAAAAAAATAATTTTTAAATGTTAGCATTATCATAACCATGATAAATAACTTACATTGATAAGGCACTTTACCTTTCATATTGGGGAGAGATTCCCACCGAAATCAATCTGTGCCCGCAGCTTGTAGAGATAAATTACTAAAGAACGAACACTTGTATTCAATACTTTTCGTTTTGTTGGAAGTGGATTATAATACTGTTATAACTAATTTTTATAACAAAAAATTTCTAGGTTTTATGGTTATATAGCTTTAGACTTGTACTATTGTCTGTTATGAAATTTATAAAATACGTTGATAAATAAAATTAAATGGAGGATTTTGATAATGTGGATCCCTAAAAATGAACTTTATGTAATAATAATGTGGATTTTTTTATAAATGTAGATCCCAGGGAATGGAATTCATGTCTCCATTACGTGGAATTGACTTTTGAAGTTTGTAAATTTATGCAATTATGTTTTAATGACGCCAAATTTCTGAAAATTGAAAACATATTTTAATGTATAGATTTTTTATAATTCTTCATTCATAAACCTTCTAGATATTGAATTATACAGGAACATTTGGAATTTTGTATATATATATATATCTATGATGGGGCATTATCATAAGGTAATTTCTTTCATCAAGTACATTATTCTTGAGTACATTTACAATGATTACATAACAATTTCAAACAATTCCATGCTAGAAGCTTTCACTTCAAGTCATTTCTTATCTTTTATCTATGATGTCATGAATCTCAGTGACATATTTTTGTGACACATGGAGTGCTTTATTTAATTTTAAAAATTCCATCAAAAAAACTTCTATGGCCATGTGCTGAATCTTCCATACTCATTAGATCTGCTTTCTCATATAAATACCATTTTTACGTGGTGATATATATTTGTACATATAAGAACTAACCATTCGTGTATGAATTTAAGTAGTGCTTTTCAATAGTCATTGCAACCTCATAATTTTAACTGAATATCATTGTTCCATGTATGCATGATTTCTAATTCAGAACCATTCCACAATTTCCACTTGGACAATTTTCTTACTTATAGATTCTATGTACTTCAGATTGTTTTGAAAACTAAACAAAGATATAATAAATTATTCTTGATACAACACCAATAAGGCACATGTAAAATAAAATGTATAAATATTTATATTTGTTCCTTTATGATATGGAACACCAAAAGGAAAAATCCATGGAGAAAGTCTAGACTCTAACATGAGAAGGGTGTCTTGCTCAATTGCAGGAAGCACATAAACAACAACTGTAACATCACTAGAAATTGAGAGAAACAATTAAAAGCATATGGAATGGCTTGGAAACGTATGCAAACATATTGATAGGTGTTCCATTGTCTGGAAACATGAAATGAAACACCACATCATATTCCCAATGTACTTTAATAAATGTACAACACATTTCACGATTTCCTTTGGGAAATTTTGAAGGATTTGACCACACAGACCCACATTGGCTAATTCAAACCCTAATTAAAGACTAATGACACTTATAGTGCCCTCTAATAGTAGAAATTTTTTATAGAGATAATTTTCCTCTCATATTCCCCTCACACAATTTGAGCAAGGGTTATTTCAACAAGAGAGAGTTCAGTGCCTTGGGCTACTTGAGAAAGGATAATTTTGGCAAGAGAAAGTTCAGTGCCTTGGGATGCTTGAGCAAGGGTTATTCCAGCAAGATAAATTCCAGTCATTAGAGAAATTATAGTCACTTAGATCACCTTATTAACTATAAGAATCCATATCAACCACTGCTAAGATATTCCAATATGAAAATGTCGCACTTGTTTTTCATTTAGTTGTACGTTCATATCAACATTTTTATTTTTTCCTATCATTTTCCCCTCACACCATTTCAGCAAGGTTTATTTCAGCATGAGAGAGTTTAGCGTCTTTGGCTGCTTGAGTAAGGATGATTTTAGTAAAATAAATTTTAGTGTCTTGGGATGCTTAAGCAAGGGTGATTCCAGAGCAAGGGTTATTCCAGCAAAATAAATTCCAATCATTTAGATCACCTTATTAACCAACAAAATCTATATGAACCACTGCTCATAGATTCCAATTTCATGCAAATGTTTCACTTGTTTTCCATTTAGTTCGAGCTTAATATCAACGTACTTTTTTCCTCCCATTTTTCCCTCAAACCATTTACACATAACAATCAAGGTTGCAAAAATAATATCATCCATAATACATATACAATCAAGGCATCGAAGTAGATGCAATCCAAATGGCTTTAAGGGTTACTCGGTGTAATTGCAAGAATAGGTCTAGATGTAGTTTATCTCAATGATAATACCATGACTATAAAATAGCCCTCACCTAGCCAATGATCAAATAGCCCTCACCATGACTATCAAATAGCCCTCATTTTCAATTTGGAGAGTGTCAGTCCTAAGTTTGGATAGGAATCCTTATCTCTTTGCATCCAGATTATGAGGCATCATGTGTAGTATACCTAGGGGGGATAATATAGGGTACAAAGGGAGGTACCCAAGGGAATAATATGATGTAATAATATAATAATGATAAACAAATGGGCCATAGTTAATAAATAAAGTGGTTAACCCACATTATGTAAGGGACCACATGTAGCTAGGGAATAAAGTGATAAGCCCATTGTATTAGGTGTATGGTATTGATAGACCCATGGTATTGCATGTATGAAACCTATATAGAGGCTAGAGGAGAGATGTCACGGATTATTGTATTGGCAAGCATATGGTTTGTGGAGTGATCTCCTTCCTTAAGGAGTGAATGTATGGTGTTTCCCTACCTCAAGGGTTTTGATATTAATGGAGATTCGAAGTTTTATCTTCTATGGTGTTATTTGATAGAAATATTTTCCATTTCTATACATTTTCAGGTCAGGTCTACTACAATTAGTATCAAAGCACTTTCTTGGGTAGAGTTTGCGAGATTTGTTTTTTCATTTTTTGTAGGGAATTTTTGGGCAGCGAGTTTGCAGAGAAGATCTGAAAATTTTGCCACACAATTTTTATAAATAAATAGCATATCTAGATTCCTTGCACAAAAATACCCTATTTCAAAAAAAAATCAGTGAAATCGGAGTCCGAATGAGGGCGATATTGTTGATTTAAATTCAGTTGTGTTGTAGAAATGTTTCTAATGGAAATTTGTGTACGGTGGATATGTTGAATTGTTTTGTACATTTTGGTGCAAAATTTTAGAAAAAAAAATATATATCTAAGCTCCCCTTGAAAAGGCACCCAATTTCAAAAAAAAAATTGTCAAGTCAGAGTATGGATGAGGGAGTTATCACTAATTTAAATCAGCCATTTTTTCAAAAAAATTGTGACAGCAGGACAGTTGCAGCGTAGATCTATGTTTCTAGATTACCTAGATCTAGATTTCAATCACATGAATAGATGGAGAATGACTATTCCATTTCCGAAAATGGGCTATATTAAGGATTCTGAGTTATACTGACTAAGTAATGTCCATTTTAAATTTTTGCCAAAGGAAGTGATTTTCTTCAAAAACTTTACTTTGTTTTAGGGGTCCTCACAAGAAGAAGTTTACACAAAAAGATGATGGCCATACTATTGAATATTTTTGCAATATCACAAGGCTCGATACCAAAATTTTTGGATATGCTGCATAGGGCATCATATGAAAAATGGGGCAAATAAATGGTGGACCTCACTTGATAGCCCAGTGAGGAAACTTCCTGAGGAAAAACTTGAAAAATTCATTTTGGACAAGTGGTATCAAGCATGAAACAAGGACACTAAGAGCCATAAAGACTTCTTTTCTACTAATATTTCCATATTACATGTTCATGGAAGTATTTAGAAAGAGAACATCATTGTGTCTATCATTCCTAGTTGCAAGCATAATTGTATAAATATTAATTTTGCTAAAACATTGCAAGTTCTAGCAAAACATATTGAAAACACATAGGTTGATAATGAATATGTTCAAATTTATAAAGATTTGAAGCTTTATATTGATAAGAATGTGTTTCATTCTTGTTTTTATGCTTCAGATATGGTTGTTGCGAATGTTGTTTTGGGACACCCTTGGATGGAATCCATTGGTACTGTCAATTTTAAAGTGCAAAAGAAATTCATGAAGCACTGGTATAAATAGAAGAAAATTACATTGCAAGATATTGCATTATGAACCATGCAAAGAATAGGGAGGAAGAAGCACAAATCTATAATGAGACAGACACATGAGATGATGAGCCTTTGATGGTAGACAACCAAACACAAACATCAAATAAGGTACCAAAAAAAGCACCAGACACCTCTCCATCACCAATAGTGGAGGAATTTGTGAAAGATATTCCATTATTTAAAGCTTCAACATATCAACACCCACATCACCCAGAAAGACATCAACTAGCAAGGTGGCAACAAATTAGCAACAAGGACAACAACCCCTGCACGACACATAGAAAGGTGTGATGATCCACCCACAACACATCAACACAGAGGAATCACCAAAAACTGTTTCCATCTCAAGCGAGCGAGACATTGCCTAGATCGAGTGTTCAACTTTATCAGGGATGTCTAGATGCACGCGAATGGTACCAGTGGAGTACTTTTTTGATTATATCTTATTATTTGTGTTTTTCTCATGTTTCCAGGATGAAACATGTTTAATGGGGGTGTAATGTAGTATACCTAGGGGGTATAACATAGGGTACAGAGGGAGGTAGACAAGGGAATAATATGATGTAATAATATAAGAATGATAAATAAATGGGCTATAGTTAATAAATAAAGTGATTAAACCACATTATGTAAGGGAACACATATATTTAGGGAATAAAGTGATAAGCCCATTGTATTGGATGTATGGTATTGAGAGACCCATGGTAACTACCCATGGTATTGCATGTATGAAACCTATATACAGGCTAGAGACTCTCCATTGAGAGATGTCAAGGATTATTGTATTGGAAAGCATAAGGCTTGTGAAGTGATCTCCTTCCTTAAGGAGTGAATGTATGGTGTTGCCCTACCTTAAGGGTTTTGATATTAATAGAGATCTGAATTTTTATCTTATATGGTGTTATCTCATGGGCATATTTTCCATTTCTATACAATTTCAGGTCAGATCTACAGCAAGAATATAGTATACCTAGGGGGGAAAATATAGGGTACAAAGGGAGGTTCCCAAGGGAATAATATGATGTAATAATATAAGAATGATAAATAAATGGGACATATTTAATAAATAAAGTGGTTAACCCACATTATGTAAGGGACCACATGTAGCTAGGGAATAAAGTGATAAGCCCATTGTATTGGATGTATGGTATTGAGAGACCCTTGGTAACTACCCATGGTATTGCATGTATGAAACCTATATAGAGGCTAGAGAATCTCCATTGGGAGATGTCAAGGATTATTATATTGGCAAGAATATGGCTTGTGGAGTGATGTCCTTTAATATCAAAAACCTTGAGGTAGGGCAACACAATACATTCACTCTTTAAGGAAGGAGATCACTCCAAAAGGCATATGATTTTCAATATAATAATCCTTGACATCTATAAATGGAGAGTATCTAGCCTTTATATAAGTTTCATACATGCAATACCATGGGTAGTTACCATGGGTCTCTCAATACCATACATCCAATACATTGGGCTTATCACTTTATTCCCCAGCTACATGTGATCCCTTACATAATGTGGGTTAACACTTTATTTATTAACTATGGTCCATTTATTTACCATTCTTATATTATTACATCACATTATTTCCTTGGGTACCTCCCTCTGTACCCTATATTCTCCCCCGTATGTATACTACATCATGCCCTTAGCACCCTTGCCATTAACCTATGGAAATCAAACTACATTAAAGAAAGTGAGGACATGCACATTACAACAATAGGAGAAATTCCAAAGGCATCAATATAGTGCACTTGTATGTGTCATTTCCTATCACCCAGAACCACAACCTGTACAACTCATTTGATGCCCTCTATTTCTGAAAATTTAGTCAAGGTAAGATATGAAAAAAAACAAAATTTTTAATTTCTGCAAATGACCAATAAATAGGTCAACAGGACTAAATAGCATAATCAGGGGCCATTCAACAGTGGGAGTGTTTTTAATAGTACTATATGCTAAAATAATATGAAAATAACATATATAGAAATAGAAATAAGAGAAAGAGGAGATAAAAATGAAGCTGGTAATTATCATGCCCTAAAACTTTCCTATGTCCCAGCTGTCAACAACAGAGAGTTTAATGTCTTGGGCTGCTTGAGCAAAGATAATTTCAGCAAGAGAAAGTTAATTTTTTTGAGATGCTTGAGAAAGGTTGATTCCAACAATATAAATTCTAGTCATTTAAATCACCTTATTAATAAGAGAAATCCATATGATCCAATGATATGAGATTCTAATGTCATGCAAATGTTTCACTTGTTTTTTATTTAGTTGGAGCCTCATATTAGCAGAGATTATTTTCCTCTCATTTTCCCCTCACAACATTTTAGCAAGGGTTATTTCAGCAAGAGAGATTTTAATGTCTTGGACTACTTGAGCAAGGATAATTTCAACAAGAGAAAGTTCAGTGTCTTGGGGTTCTTTAGCAAGGGAGATTCCAGCAAGAGAGAATTCAGTCATTTAGATCACCTTATTAACCAGCAAAATCCATATCAGCCATTGCTCAAAGATTCCAAATTTTGCGATTGTTTTCGATTTAGTTGGAGGTTAATAACAACATATTTTTTTTAAACATGTTTTTTGTATATGGAATAATGCACTAAAAGGCATTGGAATAATTTCATGGATGTCATATTTTGTGAAATTTGCTAAAGATGTGTAGATGTTTATCTAAAATCACCAAGCCCCATTCACTATAGATGTTTCACACGAGAAATGAATTCATCAAGTCTACATATACCATATACATCAGCTACTTCCCTTTTATGTAATAAATGATTGAGGTGCAATAGCAATTGCAGTCTTTGTTGTATACAATGATTTATTGTAGTCTGTCATGTCAAATTTTCATTATAAAAAAAAGTGCTAGAAATTACCCAATGAAGAAATGGAAGACAAGATCATAATCAAATTTGCAAGTACTCAATTATTGGACTACATAAACACTTTATTTATATAGAAAATATGAATTACATGTACATATTTGCAACTTATCAGAATATGGAATGGTTTCAAGCTCTCATAACCCTAGTTAGGGAAACCAAGAAAATCCTAAGAACCAACTCGTCCTGGATAGGGATCACACCTAACAAACGCTGGTCACTACACCAATAATCCTCAACAACCTAGCATCATCAATTGCATCGACATTCATGACATGAATTCTGGTATGTGGGAGACTAAAGAAGAAGATGTTGTATTTCCTCTCATAATTTTTTTGAGAATCCTACAAGTTGGCTAACCTTTATGTCATTTCCTCAACCCTGCCGATTTATTCTATCCTTATTCATTATGAAAACATTCATACACCACATTAGCAACATCAACAACAACCAGTACAAAATTTACGAAAAAACTAAGACAAACACATAGCAACAAACCTGACAAATCACCAATTTGTGTGTTGTGAATGAGCCAATCATGTTCGAATGGAGGGAAATCCATTGAAGAAGTTGTTGTATCTGTAAGATAAATATGTATTTTCCATCAAAGAAAATAATATCATGTGAATTAATACAGGCATCAGAATACTGACTACATCAAGTAGCTATCACATCAAATGCACCTTGACTAAACTGATAAAAAGAGGGATGGTGTTTTTTTCTATGTGATTCAAGTGAAGCCACAATATTGGAATGATAAAAATCTTCAAACATTCAAGCACTACATTAAAAACATCATAAAAAACCAGTGCACATAGTTAAGAGCAAACACATAGAAACAAACTTGGAAAATCACCAATTTGGGTGTTTCCAATGAGCTAATAATGTTCATATGGAGGGCGATAAATTGAAGAAGTTTTTGTATCTGTAAGATAACAATGCATTTTTTGTCAGAGAAAATAATATTATGTGTATTAATATAGGCATCAGAATACAGACTACATCAATTAGGTGTCCCATAAAATGCACCTTGACTGAACTGATAAACAAAGGGATGGTGCATTTGGCCATGTGCTTTAAGTGAAGGCATAATATTGGGATGGTTCACCCCTGCCACACCCCTGCAAATATTCAAATACTACTTTAACAACATCAACAACAACCAGTGCACACGATTAAGAGCAAACACATAGGAAAAACCTAACAAATCACCAATTTGGGTGTTGTCAATGAGCCAATCATGTTTGAATGGAGGGCGTTCCATTGAATAAGATGTTTCATATGTAAGATAACAATGCAATTTCGATCAAAGAAAATAAGATCATGTGAATTAATACAAGCATCAAAATACAAACTACATTAATTAAGTGTCCCATCAAACACACCTTGACTGGAATGATAAATAGAGAGATGGTACTTCTCTCTACGTGCATCAAGTGAAGGCACAATATTGGGATGGTGCACCCCTGCAAAAATTCAAACACTACATTAAAAACATCATCAACAACCAGTGCACACAGTTAAGAGAAAACACATAGCAACAAACTTGTAAAATCAACAATTTGGGTGTTTTCAATGAGCCAATCATATTCATATGTAGGGAAAACCATTGAATAAATTTTTGTATCTGTAAGATAACAATGCAATTTCCTTCAGAGAAAATAATATCATGTGAATTAATACAGGCATCAGAATACAAAATACATCAATTAGGTGTCCCATCAAACACACCTTCACTAGTCTGATAAATAGAGGGATGGTGCTTCTATCTATGTGCTTCAAGTGAAAGCACAATATTGATATGGTGCAACTCTCCTAACATTCAGACACTACATTAACAAGATCAACAACAACCAATGCACACAATTAAGTTCAAAGACATAGAAATATACTTCGAAAATCACCAATTTGGGTATTGTCAATGTTAAAATCTTGTTCAAATGGAGGGTGATCCATTAAAGAAGTTTTTATATCTATAATCTAACAATGCAATTTCAATTAGAGAAAATAATATCATGTGAATGAATACATGCATCAGGATACTAACTACATTAATTAGGTGTCCCATCAAACACACCTTGACTTAACTGATAAATAGAGGGATGGGGGTTTTGTCTGTATGCTTCAAGTGAAGCCATAATATTGGGATGTTGGACCCCTCCAAACATTCAAACACTACATTAAAAACATCAACAAAAACCAGTGCATACAGTTAAGAGAAAACACATAGCAACTCATCTATTTTTACAACATACTTGGCACAATAGAGGATACATTGTTGGAGCAAGCATGACCACACTTGTTGAGATATTGCAACTAAAATGGTTCATTTTCAGATGCAGAAACATTCAAATCAATATCCAAGTCGACATTTTTTATTTCTTTTATCTTTCTTTTCAGGACTAACGAAACTCTTCTTCCTCTTCAAAGATGACTCATAAGAACCCAACCCAAGGGTGAAGTCATAATCCATAATATGGAGGTCATTAGCATCATCCACAAATTTTTTAGCCAAATACATTCAATGTTTTTTCTTGTTCACAGTAGAAGGAGGACTATTCTGAAACAGGTCTAGATAGCCAAACATCTCCTCTCTCAACAAATTAATTTCTTAAGCATTATTATCATCCATAATAGTCATGACAATATATGAATAAAGGTTTGGTGACTAATACTTATCTCATGAGGGGAATTCAATGTATTGGGTGTGGTATCAACATCTAATAAAGAGTCCGAATCCATTAAGGAGGAATGCAGCCAGTCTATCTTTATGGCATGCTTTCAAATGTTATCATAAATAGACCATGGGAGATTACAAGTGATAAAATTTGTGCGATTCCATATGATAAGATATTTACTATCAATTTTACTTTTACTCCTCACCCAATAAGCGTGAGATATGCTCTCATCAGGCCGGCAATCATTGTATGGAATTCTTCAAGCATTTTCCATTAATGATTCAAGGTCCATCTCTTTCTTGTGGTTATTCATATATCCTTCCTTTTTTAGAATTTTCTTGAATTGATAAAATGGTTCAAATTTTTTTATTAGAGTATAGAATATCCAATCCATCCTACGATAACATTTCTTTCATCTATCACATAGAAATGTTGTCTTGAGATATCCGTGGTATGAATTGACAACATTATTTGTCTTTTGATTTGCATGAGGAAAATATCGGGAGCCTTTAACCCACATCCCTAAATGTAAAAACTCAATTAGTATATATGTATTTTCGTTATGAAATAAAAAACATATTAACTAAAAAAATAGCATGTGAACTTACGAATCTTGTCACCAGAAACCCAATTCTTGGGGAAATAGCTTTAAATATTTTCCCCAGTTACAAACTTGGTGAAAAAACCATTAATTAAATTATCAACTTCATCATTAGAACAATTTTTCATGATATAACAAACTTAATTGAACATCTCTTTTCCTTTTTTCTAAACTATTTACCAACCGATTAACATTCTTTAGCCAAGCCCTCCTTGCATGCCAAATAGACAATATCACTTCACATCTCGTGATTTTCCTACCATAAATAATTCATTTTAAGTGAGAAATATTTACAATGAGTGTAACTTGCAATTTCAAATAAGAATATTGATGTTACCTCAAAGAAATGATTTCAGCCAATGCATCATCGACCATAAAGGCATTGACCTTCCAGTCAGGACAAAGCTGAAAATACCTATGCATGAGGTGCTCCAGCCATTCCGCTATATCTTGTGATGTATCATGTGACATCACCACCCATGCAACTGGAACTCCACTTTGTTTCTCATCAAACACCCCGATTGTGTACAACTAATACTGTCAGATTAAAAAAAATGAAGTTAATTTTAAGTCATTAATAATATTGAATCATTATAACCAAAATTATTTGTACTGAAAGATGATTCCATGGCTATCAAGCTATTGTGGGATAATTTAACCTTAGTTTCTGGCATCCATTTAGTTTGTATTCCAGCTATAAAAGGCATCTCTCCACCATTTGGCTTCTGGTAGAAGAAGAAATCACTAGGGTGTTTTTCATACGAGAGATTCATACTCATTTCATCTTTGTTATGCAGTTGGTAATTTTATTTTATCAGACGATTATATATCTTCACAATATATTTTCTGCATAATAAAAATCCATATACCAAGCTATGGCGTCTATGTCAACATATTTCTTAATATGCATTTTACAAACAGAGTCAATTGGCACTTGAAGAAAAAATAAACTTTTTAAATAAGAGATCATGTCCCTTGAAATTATTGGCTTCCTCTGAGGACCATCATCACCTAAAGTGTCATGTTTTCCAAGACAAGGCCATTCTTACCCATCTTCATGATCATACATGTTGTATGTTATTATTGCAACATCGGGATCTTGAGCCATGACCTTTATAATAAAATGGCATTGACAACGCATCTTTTTGACAATTAAAAGTCTTGGTTTGGTTTTCCATTCTTTTCTTTTGTCCTCTGGACCATATGAGAAAGTATAACTACAAAATAAACTTTGAAATGTCAACACATATGACAAATGATAAAGAACTATTAATATCAATTTCTAAACAAGGCTTTTCTAAAATACTTGTAGTTCCATTGTAAGGCAGCACTAGGCCTTGAGCTTGGAGGTTTTATTTTTCGACGCTTGAAGCTGTATGGAGCATCTAGATTTGATTCATATCCTTGAATAAAATCAATAAATAGTTTTGTATGATTTTTCAGAACCCGGTCAATATTGATGTTTGTCTTGTATACTTAAGACCAAAATAAATCTTTACTAGAAAATAATATTTTCTCTTTAAGGTCTTGTACCTCAAGGCCCACTATAGTCTTCCATTTCTTTTCCATGTTGTCTCAATGTCTAAAAAAAATGTAGAAACATATTATGAAGCTGAATCTAAAAGCTGAAGTTATAAAAGAGAATAAATAGTTGAAGTTTAAATAACAGACTGTGGGAAGGGATCCATATCTGCAGCTATGGCTTGAGGGAGACATATATACTTTCTCTAGTAGAGATCGATGAGCATGAATAATGAGTTTGTTTCAATAAGTATCCATTATTGTGCAACTATTGTATACCTTGAAGAAAATTTGGCAGTGTTACAGACTTGGTTTAGGCTCTATGGCTCCCTGTAGGTCAACAGGTTTGAACAACAAGGATATTGTGTTCCAGATACTAGATTTGGACTCTTGAATGATTTTATTTGGAATATCATAAATACTATAATCTAATTATTGAAATGTACATGGATTTTCAAGGTAATGCAGGTATTTTTTTTTTTCTTCTCTCAATGTTGGACTTATCCCAAATTAAGAAAGTTTATGTTTCCTCCATTAAGACTTGGGGCATCTATAGCTAATCCCAAATTAAAAAATATATTGGGAATCTACAGCTAATGTAGGCACAAGCATCATCCATTTAATTTATATGATTTAGATCCACATATTATGCTCAAGGAAAATCATGAGTCCTTTCATTTACTAATGACAATGTGGGTCACTACCTAGTGATGTTTCCCTGATGAAAAAAAAATCATGGTGGACAACATGACAACTTAATAATCTGTTTACCTGATCATTTAACCAACGTCTTGTTGGTAAATCATGCATTTTTTGGGATTATTATAACTAGAAAGTTGCAAAACTAATGGTAAGAAGAAGAGCATGAACAATTCTCTCTTGTTTAATGTTTAACTAGAGAAAAAGTGTCTATCTGTGATTTAGTGGGTTTCTTGGAATCCAACTTATACATCTCAACTAAGGCTATATACCATTTAGTATATTTAACCTACATCTAGATGCATTTATTGTTGGCTCTTCTAATTGGAATGTTGTTGTATTTTTTAGGTTGCTAATTTAGTGATGGTTTTCAAGTTTTTCACTTGTTGTGCAATGTGCATTCTCTAGACTCCTGCACTTGGCATAGCACATTGGGGTCAGTTTAGTACCCACAAAAAAAAATTAGATTCAAACTCAAACCAAATACAAGCTATTGATGTTTATGGACACCTAGTGCAATTGGTTGCAAGTAGAGCTTAGTGGTTATCAAGGAAACCATCACTACAATTATTTCAGCGATTTTCAGTCCTCTGAGAGATATCTATAAGAATCCTTGGAATCCACACTACTCTGCTAGAAATCAATTGTTGGGATCATGTATTTGTATTTATTGTAGAGTGTCATTGAAATATTGGTTCAGATAGCTACAAGTTCCTTATGATTTTTGGGTTGAGTAAGATCAACATTTGGTTGATATTTTTTCTTGGAAGGTGCTAAGCATGTTCCATTATTTGGGAACACAATAATTAGATTTCAGACTACATGAATGTAAGGAAACAATGTATCAAAATTTTTAATTACTGTAAATGTACACCTCAATATATGAGTATGTTCTTGAATTAATAAAATTCTAGACCTTGTAATTCCAAGGTATGGAAAATCTATTCAAAATTTTTGGTTTCTAGTGAGTCTTGTATTGCCTGCCCATGACTTAGGTTATTTGTTATGAACTTTGCAATGAATTATAGGAAGATGAGTGTGTGGCTTAAAATTTGTTCTTTTACCCTTGTAGGTACTAACGTGGTTTTAGCATTTTTTTTTTAGTAATAAATGTATGGTAGGTACCGAAATACAATTTGAATATATTTGATTTATTATTGAATTGTTGGAGGAAAATTTTGGATAACTTCATAAGAAATTGGTGCCTTCTTTGTGTTTTCTATCATTACCCTTATTTTCTAGTCTAGTCTGTAATTATCTTGAGGGGAAACTATATAATTATCTTGAGAATATTTCTAAGTATGATAACTATTTATTTAATTGATTTATGCTTAGTAAAGATGTGGATAATTATATTATACTAAATGAGGATTCCTGTTGAATGTTGTATCGTAGGGTGGTTTGAGTTTTGTATTTTTTAGGGTGGTTTTCCCCTTTATTTCAGTTGTATTGTAATTTTTTGCTTCAGACAAAGTTGCCGGAGAAGGGAAAGATTTTACAGGTTTCACAACCTCAAAATCCTTAAGAGATGATAGCTATTTCTTCTTCAAATAGATAATCGTCAATGATATGGAGCAAGAGAGTAGAGTAGTTTTCGGTTGTATTATAATTTGTTTCACTCAAAAATGTGTATAATATTGTCGGTGATTTAAATTTGCAGTAAACAAATCTTATTTCTATAAAAAAAGGGGCTGAATCTAGACACAATTTTAGGGTGGTTTGAGTTTTATATGATATTAATTCCATTTTATATCCTAAATAAAATGCTCAAAAATTGATACCCACTGTATAAGAGTACCCATTCATAAAAAATAATGCCAAATAAAATTTAATTCTAATTATTATGATTTTGGGTGTGCAAAACTATAATGTGGAATTAAAAAAATTGGAAAGTAATCAATAGCTAGAATATTGAATTTCACTCCAAAATCGAAGCCCTGCACATTCAAAATATAATGAGTTACAAAATAAAAAATTTCGAGATTTATATGGTTTTTTCAACTACTATTTATATTTTTATTTGATGACTACATAGGTTTGATATCCTTTCTCTTGAATGACTACGACCTATCAAATGTTAGAAATAAAATTGTGCCCAGTGGAGTGTAGGATTTATGTTGCTGGTAAGACAATGGCACTATATAGTTGGGGAGATGTTGACAATTTTGACTTTTATATTGATTCCAAATTGGTATATTTTCATGGAAGCGATGGATTAAAAATTGATGTTGAGGCAGTGGAAGAGGAAAAAGAGGATAACCCAAACAACCAAAAGATACACAAGTAGCGTGGAAACATAAGAGCTTTATTTCAGGGTTAAACATGTAGAGAGAATTGTAGCCTATTCGAACATAGGCTTAGTTATGTGTGAAGGAGGAGGATTCAAATGCATAAGAGAGGGGACTGCACTTGAAACTTGTAGTCAATGAGAGTTTTACCCACTATTTTAGCATCAAAAATGCCACTCAACCATCGACATTTACCCCTTTCAGGCACTGCATTCCTTTCTGAAAGTTTAATCCAATCATAGATTTAAGTCATGATTGTTTTATTTATGTGAAATATATATTTGATTTTCAAAACAATATGCCATGATAAGAAAATTCGATGTAGATAAACCCTTTTTCTATAAAAAAAATCAACAATGTGCCGATAGATATAGGATCTTAAAAAACTAGATTACCTCCATCTCATCATTCAATCTCAAAAAATTCTTGCAACATTAAACAAATATTATTTCTAGAATGCTTAGAAAGTAATCAAAGTCGTGGTCATTACATACCTCTAGGCAACGACAAAGTTTTAGGTTGATATGTTCGTGCTCTGGAAAAGGAGTCACAAATAGAGGATGGATTGTTGTAGAGAAATTTGAAAATGAATTTGGGGGTTGGGGAAATGTGGTGGCGTTGGTAGCATAGTTAATGCATGCATGCAGCCAACTAGGTAGATGGGGTAATGGAGATGGAAAGCCAAAGGAGTAACAGAGCTGCGACGTCATCCAAAACAAGAGGAAAATGGCGAAGGGGCCCACATATCTCCGATGACGGAATAATGTGCTTTTCGGGTGATCAGAATCGCTGAAAAGTTGCATTATAGCCTACTCTGATATGAAAAGCGTTTTATTTTTAGAAACTAAATTAGAATAATAGATATTTTGTTCTCTTTGAAATATGCAGATGCGAGTTGGAAACTTTAGATAAAATATGAAATAATATTTATTTTGCATTTATTTTTAATAACTAAATTAAAAATATAGTATTCATATACTAAAAATTCTTTAGAAAAAGGTAGTTTTTATTTCTTAAAAAGTTAGGAAATTTGTATTATAATAACAATTTTGAAACTGATTTTTTTGTTTGGGTTGTATTAGAAGTGTTTGAATCTAAGTTTATGTTTGTTTATTATATATTTGAAGTTTGTGGAAAATGTTGTCTAAGAAAACAAATTTAGTCAAGTGGTTCATTAATGGAATAATGTACTGAGTAGTGAAAGGAGTTATTCTACTAGCACAACCATATTAATAAATGTGGTTGATAGGTGTTTATATCAATCACATGCATAACTACATTAGTTAACGTGGTTGAAGAGTATAATATATATATATATATATATATATATATATATATAATTTTTTATATGTTAAATACTAATATTATTGCATTTTAATCATAATTAGTAGTAATAATAATAATAATTAAATATAAATTATTTAATTAATTATTATTAAGTCATATATCCAATACATTCATTATTATTTATTCAGTAATATTAACATTAATGGTTTTATTATTATTTATAAAAAAAAATTATTATTATTATTATTTAATACTCCTAAATAACAAATCAGTAAATAATTTGAATAATATAATTATAAAAAAATAAAAAATTATAATATTAATAATATTAATTGTAAATTATAATCACTATTAATAAACCAAATGGATTGATTACTAAATAATAATCAATTAACTAATAATTCTTAATACTTATATTTCTTAATAATAATTATAGTTTGCGTTTGAAAAAGGGATAAATATAATAAATCAAATGGATTAATAATATAAACCAAAGGAATTAATATTATAAATAAAATTAATTAATGATCCCATCTAATTATTAATATTACAAACCCAAGGGACTAATATTTTAAGCCGCGGGGATTAAAAATCTAGGAAATCTGTATTATAAACCCAATGGATTATAAACCCAAGATATTTAAATTAAACCATAGGATTAATATTATAAAACTTATGAATAATATTATACCCTAGGAATATGAACCCTCATTTTAATAAACCAAAGGGTTTGATATCGTAAAGGAAAAACACTAATAAACCCAAGGGATTAGAAACCCGAAGGAATAATATTAAACACAAGTAATTAATAATATATACCCAAGTGATATAAACCCTAAGGTAAATATTAAAAACCCTGAAATAAAAATTAAACCTTAATATTAATATTATAAATCTGTTGTGGCCAGCAACAACCCCCCTTCTTATTTAATATTAGTAATAATACTAAATAAGTGGGGACCCTTAGTCAAAAAATCCAAAAAAATTAATTAGTATTTATTTCCTTTCTCAAATAAAACTTACTATCATAACTTAGGGAAATTCCTTTGAACATATTTAAAATAAACCTAAGTTTATGACAGATCAAAGCATAATCTTTCTTTGAATAAAAGTACCACATCCATCGCAAAAAGTGGATATCCTTTGTAAAAGCAAAATCTTTTAAAATTGCGATTCTGCGATATTGCGATAGCGCGATCCCAAAGAAATATACATTAAAGTATTGATCGCAAACCACATATCAAAAAAAAGTTGTTTAATAAGTTATATTTTGTGAAATTGCGATTTTCGGATTTTGCGATATTGCAATTTCGCGATAATATTAGATTGCGATTTGTGGATGTTGCGATTAGCGATGGTTGCGATCCGTGATATTGTGATTTTGCGATATTGCACAGCAAATTGCAGATCGCATTATCGCAGATTCTTCTAGCGCGTTGTCCAAAGTAAATCTTTTCATAAATAAATGTCCGTTATGCGCTTTAATGTCAAAATTAATGAATGGATTGTTAATCATTGATGGAAAGGATTTTGTTTTGATTGAAAGGTTGTTTCACGTTTAAAATAATATTTTTCATCCGCCTTCAGCATTTAAAACTATCCCGTCACCTTTCTCATATCATTTCTCTCACTTAATTCGTGAAACCACAGGTGCGAAGGAGCAGAAGACTATACAAAGCATTCATAGAGCATTATGGGTAAGAAAGAGAAAGTTTCGAGTGCTGAAAACAAAGAGATGGCTTCCTTGTATGCGGATACTGCTTGCAACAAGGACACCGGTATCACTACTTCGGAGGGCATGCATAATCTACTCGAACAAGAAAATCCCAGGGTAATGGAAGTCGCGACTACTACAGGATCAATTCATTCCTCTCAAGCATCTCTTATAGAATTGGCTTGTTCATTTCTCCACAGAATAGCAGCAAGACCGAGAATTCTTCCGTATACAGATATGGTAAAATGGGTGCTGGATAACACTGATATTTCAGACAGGCAATTTAGAACTCCAGGACAAGAACTCATCGGGTCATTCACTACAGAAGATTTGAGGCTTATGTATCACTTACCGGAACCTTAGGTGACTTACAATAGACAATTTATGGAGAAATTCGCCAGAGAAAATGCAAATTTGGCGGAATGCACCAAGGAATGGACCAAAAGAGATGAAACATTGAAGAAAAACAAACACAGTATGTACAGTACTGGTTCGCTCACCTCTCCATATTGTTTTTCTGCTGCTATGTTATGCAGGCTTTTTGGAAAGCCTGACATAAATATGTTCTTGCCTGAATGGCTCCCTTTGTTGAATGCTGCTGTTAATGCTACAATCGTAGACTGGGCCAAAATCTTGTCTGATAATTTGACCATTGCTATTTTCAGTTACCGGTCTAAACGGACTGTTTCTTAGAGGATTTATCCTCCTTTTTATCTATCTTCCTATGTTATGGATTCAATTTGTTTTGTTTCTAAATTCCCTTTGATGGGTTGGCAATGGAAAATTCATGATCCCTTGCCTATTCATGTCTATCACAAAGAGTTGTGGGAATCAAAGTTTGTTCCTCATTTTTACAAAATTTTCCATGGCATAATGCTGCCTCTGTACAGAATATTGTATAATAAGGATGCTCCAAGGTTATCCCTGGAAGCAAAAGTCAACATTCTGCCTGTCGCAAGATGGTTTGGAGAAGAGTTGTTTACTTATGTGAGGGTTTTTGGAAGTTCTGCTTCTCCCCATGTTTTACCCCTGTATGTTCCGGATAAACTTGTAGCTCGGGAGATTGCTTATCAAACCTGTGGTGAAGGAGGTTTGACAAAGGAATTAAAGGAGAAGAAGAAGGGCATTTGGCCACAATTTCCCGTAGCCTGTGGAACATTTTCATTGTTTGATGTTGGTCACACATTCAAAGAGGTAAGCAATATTACATGCTTACAACTGTTCAAGTTTTCGAGAAGGTTATTTGATCCAAATGATGTTGTCAAAGATTTCACCACTGCAATCAAAGTAAGAGTGTTTTCTAGAGAAGAAGATCCTTTTGATGATATGTTTCAAACAAAATGTTCATTTAAAGAAGTTTTTCATTTAGCTCAAACATAGTTATCCCCAAAAGAATTTGAGGAATTTAAAGTTTACAGAGAGAGAAGACTAACTACTATCTCTTTGGAAAATTTACGCTTGGAACCCGCAAGGGAACCAACTCCTAGTGTCAGTCTTAGTGGCAGCTCAGATATAGAAAAGTCTAAGTTGAAGTCTGACAAAGAGACTTATGAGCATTCTAAAAATATTGATAATGATGAAAGCTCAGTGAAGGATACAGCTCAATCTAAAGAGCTTGCACAACAACAAACTTTTACCACTCCACAGTTGAATCTTCCACCTCTCAATGTACAACAACTGACAGTCAGGACTGAATTGGATAAAGAATGGGAAACTTTTAATCAATTGCTTAATGTAGAAGGACAGAATATACAGACCCCTGTACAGACAACAAAAGTTTTGAGCATGGGAATAAGTGGTAATGTCACAGAAACTGAGCATATACCTATCACTCCCTCTTCTGAAATTGTACTCAATATAGAGGAAATTCCTCCTCTAGATGTATTCTATAGCCCGTAGTATAAAACAGTAGTGAGGAAGAAGAGGAAAAAGAGAAAGTTAGAGAGCTCAATCTCTACTAAGTCAGAACAATTAGATGTCTTATGGAAGGATCCTACTACGGATCCAACTGATAATCTTACCAAGTTATCTCAGATTACAGGAGCTTATGCCTCCGCAACTATTGACAAAGCATCCGAGGTAAGGCTATTATTAAATGAAAAAGAAGATCAGATACAAGTTCTGCAACAACAATTACAACAAGCTCGTGCTAACAGTGAAGCACAGATAAAACTTGAAAAGTTACAGCAAGAACTTCAAGAGATGCAAATTGGATATCAGAAAAGTTTGGCAGATAAAGAGGAACAAATACAGATTATCCAAGAGAAGCACAAAGATGACCCTAAGCTTCCAGAATTTATTTCAGAGTCTGTTTCTTTGAACAAACAACTACTGCAACAACAAGACATATTATGCCAGAAAATCTCGTAATACAACTCTTTTTGTCAAGAAAGTGATAAAATCACTAATCATGTCGTAGAATTATGACATGATTATGATTTAACTAATGAAAGAATTATTAATTATTTGGCATGGAAAAAGACAGAGGAAGGATGAAGACCAGGAGCACCTATCATCAATGATAGTCATAAAGAAATGCTCTTCAACAATTGGGATGTACATATCAGAGAGGCAGAAAAAGCAGCAGAGGAAGTAGCTACAGCAGCGGGAAATATTACTGATTCTGTAAATGAAAATTTGCACAAAGTTAATTTGATTTCAGAAATTATTCCAGGACACCTTCCGCAAGCACAACAATTGCAAACAGAATGGAGGCAAAAGGTTGATGAAAAGGCAAAGTCAATTCAAGAACTGACAAAATTAAATTGGGATTCTTACTAGACATATCTAGTAAAACCCCACAGTCAATGTAGTGTGCTTAATTGCATCATTAATTCTGCTGAGAAGATTGCTCCTACACTTGCCGATTCTGTCTTTTCGGGGTAGTTGAAATCTGATGTCGGCCAACCACCTCTTCTCAAAATAATGCTAGATGCTTGCAAGATCAAAGATCAAATTCATAAGTAGATAGTTGATAGTCTTTATTTTTAGATTTAGTTTTAGTTTTACTGTATTTTTGCCTAGAAAAAGGACGGTCATTTAAACCGAATCCTAAATTTTTGTAATAAACTATTTTTAGATTTTAGCCATTAGTATTTAAACCCTTCTCATGCATTTAGAGAAGGGTCCTGAAATTTTTCAAAAACTTATCCTCAGAACATGCACTTCTGCACCCTCAGAGGAGGTTTTGATAAATGAATGGAACGATATTTATTGATATCTGTGTCTAATATCTATTACTGATTTTGCATTTCTGTACTCTTGATAGATGTTGGACTAAGAAAGAGATAAATCATTATTTCTTCTAGCTCATGAGTAGAACCAGTTATAAATGGTGTTTTTATCGCTTAATTGTTTCTGTTTCTGTGTTAAAAGTAATATTTATGTTTAGTTTTTTATAAGTTAATGTTTGAATATTTGAGTTATCATTTGGCATTTTTGTACGGTGATAATTATTTATTTGTGCTTGATATATGAATAGCTTAATATGCGATATGTTTTCCACAACTATTTCATCTAACTTTTTATGTGAAATAGTTTATCTTTATTGAATTATTTTCTCATAATAATTGAATGATCTTTATTATCAATTGTTATCTAAAATCCTTTTAGATTGCATATATATTGAAAGATTACATCCTGGGTTAGTTTAGAATTAGATATTTCTTAGAATGCAGTTTCCATATGAATAGATTAGAAATAGATTAAAATCATTTAACTTAGGAATTTTAGAAAAGAAATATCAAATCTCAAACACACACACACATATTCTGAAACTGGTCCCATTATCCCCAGTCGGACCCACCACATCAAACGGAAAAGGAGCTGCTAACCAAGGTCCGGACCGGGTGGGTATCCCCCTTGTTGTAGACCCGATTTTCAGGGCTTCAACATATTTGGCACTAGAAGGAGGGCCTCCAACTATGAATGGAAAGTGAATCTAAATCTAAATACCATTCTGAGAGTAAATCACCCTCACCATCTTCCTCGACTTCTCCATCATACTCAGAAATTTTAAATCTAGAACCAAAAGTCGAAAGAAGAACAGACACTGCCACAAACCCTGAATTTTTAGAAAAATCTGTTGTTGAACCTCCTGAAGTCAAATCTTTGATTTATAAACTTCAATGATTTTCAATATCACCTCAAAGTTCTGATAAATCTCAAGTCAGTGTGACTTCGCAATATAATCCTACTCATCCTCTCACTAGATTACACAGTTAAATGCTCGGCATTCAGCCAACTGAGTTACCTCTACCTATAAGAAAAAGAGCTAGGAAATCACCCAAAGGGTATGATATTGAGACACTTTCATCATCATCATCCATCTCAAACACTTCATCGCGAAGTCAACCGCCCACTCCTCCACTCCAGATTACTGTCCATCAGTCCACTCAATCTTCCACATCTCCTTCTCAAATCATAATATCTTCATCTTCACAGTCACAAATATTATCATCTGTGCTTTCATCTGTTAGTAGTTCAGTGATGGCCCAAATGCCATGGAATAATCTAGGGGCAGTCTTAATGCCTGCACCCTTGAGTCAAATACCGGCCCATCCTGAAAAATGGCTACCTAAGTTTAATCCTGAAGCAGGCATGCTAGCAGAATAACATATAAACAACTTTATGTTATCCATAAATCTCAATGGAGTTGTTAATGAAGATGTTGTTGTCTGACTTTTTCCTTATACCCTACAAGGAGCAGCTGGATCATGGTATTTCTCATTACCATCTGGATCTATTACTAGTTGGGATATCTTTCAAGATCAATTTTTGACTAAATTTGGTGATGACAGGTCTACAACAACATTGATCAATGATTTATCTAATCTTAGAGTTGATTCAAAAGAACTTGTCAAGGATTTCAATTCTCGTTTCAATAAATTATTAAACAAAATTCCTACTGCTTCCAAGCCTAGCGAAGAAGTGTGAAGTGAATGGTACATTTCTTCTTTGCCATCAAACATAGCAATCTTTGTTGATAGGGCTAATAAAACAACTTTAGCAGACAATATGAAGGAAGAGATAGCAGTAGAGAAATGAATCATTGCTTTAGAAAATAAAAATTCAATAGAAGAACGGAAATCCAAGAAGGTCACTTTTAAGGAAGATCCCAAGAAAAAACAACCAAAAGATCCATTTTATTTAGAACGATTGCAGAAAGTTTTGAAAACCATGTCCAATGAAATGGTTGATATCAAGAAACAAGTAGCAGAAACATCTTCTAAAAAGTCTTTCAAGCCTTTTAGAATAAATCCTTCAACTGATTCAAAACCACCAAATACTATTACAAATGCTGAATCAGAAGAAGAAGAAGAAGAGACTATTACTGAAGAAACTATTGATGAAGAAGAGGTGGTAGAAGTACAAGGCATGTGGGATTTCATCCTCCCAGATGAGGAAGACCAAGAAGCATCCCCGGTTAGCACTAGAAGTAGAAATCAACTTGATCCTCCTCAATCTACTCCTAAACCAAAGAGTGCAAGCTCATTGGCTAAGGATAAAGTTGCACCCAAGAAAACGACATCCAAAGCAATTCAAACTAGCCCAGTCCAAACAGATTCATCAATTCCATTAAGAACATTGATTGTTCCGGATGAAATGGAATATAATATTATAGAAGATATGAAGAAGACTAGGGCTAACATCACTTTTTATGAATTGAGCAAGTTAAAACACCAACAAAAGGTACTTTTGAAAGAATTACATGCTGTACCAGAAAAACCTTTGCCCGACCATGTAATTTCTCAAGCTTCCAATGAGATGGGAAGACCTCTAGCTAATGCGATCAGTAAATTTGACCTAGAAAATATCACTTTAATTGGAGGAAGGTCGAGATCTCATACTCCTCCATTTCTTCTTACTTACAAAGTTTTCAATAAAAATTTGCATAACTGTTTAGTGGATTCTGGAGCTTCATCTAATATTCTACCAAAATCAGTATGTGCAAAATTGAACGTTCAACCACAAAAATCTGTTGTGCGCATAGTACAGTTAGATCGATCGCAAGTCGAAGTGATTGGCGAATTAAATCAGGTTACCATAAGGCTGTCATCAAATCCTAAGGTATGTCAAGTCATTGATATTTTAGTTGCAGATATTCCAGAATTTTATGGCTTAATTCTTAGCAGAGATTGGTCAGAAAAAATTCATGGATACTTTGCAACTGATTGGTCGCACATGTGGCTTCCTTACAATGGTAAACCAAATCAAATAAAGTTTGAATGAGAAAAACATCAGAAATACATAGTAACAAAACTGGAAGGAGAAAATGAACCAGTTGCATACAGTAGTAATATCATTGGCAATTATTCAGTTGATTCTTTCTTAGGAAATTTCAATGCTCACACTTCACCTTATTTAGAACATTCTGTTTTATCTCAAATAGAAATTTTTTGTCAAATAGACAGTTCTAAATGTATCAATTTTGTAGATACTCCTGTAAATAAATCTTTATTTTGGAAATTATTTTTTGATGGTTCTAAGTCTAATGAAGGAGCAGGAGCAGGATGCGTGTTGGTTAGTCCAGAGGGAAACAAGATTATGCTAACCTGTAGACTTGAGTTTGAGTGCACTAATAATACCGCAGAATACGAGGCTTTAATCCAAGGGTTATATAAAGAAATCGGATTGGATATCAAATATCTGAAATTTTTCGGAGATTCAGAAATTGTAATCAAACAGGTACGCAATACTATACATTTTTTATCAGGTCATTTAAAGCATTATCAATCTTTAGTTCAAGATCTGACTGAACATTTTATAGCATTCAATATTTCACCAATTTCTAGAATCCAAAATGCTAGTGCAGACCTTCTAGCCAATGTAGCCTCCAAGCTCATTCCTGCAGAATACTTTAGTCCCGATCGATTTTCAATTGAATTAATCTTTAGACCTTCAATTCCTGATAACATTACCAATTGGAGAATTTTCAACGATGATCCTGATATTGTAAGTTTCCTCACATTTGAAGGATCTTATACCAATCAGATAATCGATGAAGACCAGCATGACAAACAATTACAACATGATAGCACTAATAATGCTATTCCAAAATCAATAGTCAAGTTAGAAGACCTCTACGATTTGAGAGACCGATTTAAAATATCTACCAATTCAAAATTACAAAGTTCAAATTTGAATTATGAATTGGTAAATCTAGGAACCAATACCAAACCACATAATATCAACCTAGGCCTTGGTCTAACTCCTGAAGAAAAATCAACATATGTTCGTCTTTTGAAACAATATAAAAGTGTCTTTGCTTGGAACTATGATGAACTCAAAACTTATGACACTTCTATCATCCAACATACTATCCCAATGATGAACGATGAGAAACCTGTACAACAAAAGCTGAGAAAAATACATCCCAATCTAGAAAATCAAATCAAATCTGAACTCAATAAGTTATTGAAAGCCAAAATTATTTTTCCTGTTTGACATTCTAAATGGGTTTCCAATATGGTGCCTGTTAGAAAGAAAAACAGAGATATTAGAATTTGCATTGACTTTCGAAATCTTAATAAAGCCTGCCAAAAAGATAATTTTCCTTTGCCTCCCATGGAGCAAATATTACAGGCAGTTGCAGGATCAGAATTAATGTCTTTCCTAGATGGTTTCTCTAGCTACAACCAAGTGTTAGTTCATCCAGATGATCAATTGAAAACTAAATTTAGAACCAAATGGGCACTTATGCATATCAAAAGATGCCTTTTGGTCTGATCAACACTGGTGCTACATTTCAAAGAGCCATGGACATCGCTTTCAAGGGATTAGTTAACAAATCAGTGGTAATTTACTTGAATGATATAACTGTATATTCCAAAAAATGAAGCAATCATCTTAGAGATTTGAAGCAGATCTTCCAACGTTGCCAAAGGTATGGAATTTCACTTAACCCAATTTTTTTCTTTTTTTTGCATTAAGTAAAGGAAAGATTCTTGGATTCATAGTGTCAAAATATAGAATTCATATTGATCCTGATAGAATCAAGGAGATTTCTGAAATATCTTTACCTCACAACAAGAAAGCTATGCAATGTTTCCTCGACCAAATTAATTTTGCAAAGAGATTTGTACCAGATTTTTCAAGAATTGTATCTCCTTTACAAGCAATGATTAAAAATAATTCAAACTTCAAGTGGGGCCAAGATGAATATGAGGCATTCAATCTAATCAAACAAGAAATCATTAATGCTCCATCTTTAGCAACTCTAAATTTTTCCGATCCTTTTATTTTGTACACATTTTCCTCTGATAAATCTTACGCTGCGATTCTCACTCAAGAAAATTAAGACAAAGCAGAAGCCCCAATTGATTTCTTCAGTTCAAATTTACAGGGAGCTGAGTTGAATTACTCAAATGTGGAGAAACAAGCTTACGTTGTTTTTAAAGAAATTAAGTATTTCAGACCCTTTTTACATAAAACCCATACAAAAATCATTGTACCATTTTGTTGAAGCCTCGAAAATCACTGCTACAACATTGGGGGATAACCACCCGGTCCGGACCTTAATACAGCTCCTTTTCCATTTATGATAGTGGCTCTGACTGGTTTAACTAGGTCCAGTTACCTTTTCCCTATCGCTATTGGTTTATGATATATCCTTAACTACCAATAGACAGGGATATCAGATCAATTCTTCTTGCAGATCAGGCAAGAGAATTACCCTTAAACTGATTTGGGTTCAGCCAAACCACAACTAAGATTTTGCCTCTTCGAGAAGAGGACTTAAAAGAATATAGAAATTAATCTAAATGCAAACTTTATACTATAATGCAAGCAAAAGAAACTAATCTAAATCCTATCTCAATTAGGTAGATGAAAATCTAACCCAAACTAAGAGCAAGATAATTAAATAATGAGGATTAAAATATGTCTGGCTTTTAATTAATGTCAAACCAATGAAGAAATTCAATTAGCTCGCATTTGTGAATACCAAAACACATTCTATTGAGACCATTTGACTGAAAAAATAAATCAACAACACTCCAGAAGAAATTCACAAAAATGATATTGACTGACAAATAAGTCAAGCCAATAATTAAAAAATAATATGTGGAAGAAATTCACAACACATTACTATTTAATAAATCAGTTTATTAGACATATTGCTAAGTAATGGTTACTCAGAAATCAAAGTGTAATTCATAAGAGTAGAGATAAATAACAATTTGAGACAAATTATCCATATCAACAAAAATGCCAAAACATGAATAAAATGAAACAACAATTTTATTAACATAAAAAATGAAACTGGTATTTGATACAGAAATGCCAAAAATACCAGTTAATTGAATCTTCTTCTCTGATCCTGGCCTCTAACAATACTTTACATTACTTGAATTTCTGCTTTCAAGACTAGAGCTACAGAAATGCAAACTCTGCCCATCATGCATAATCCAAGACATAAAAAAAAACCCTCAATAATGTTCAGATCTAAAATTTTCTCTCGTCCCCATCTACAATTATGAATTCTTATTACAGAAATGCTTTTAGAAGTATGGATTTGCAGAGGAGAGCAGCTCCCTTTTTTACATTTTGCAATCTGCAATTTATAATCCTACCAAAAGTATTTTTAGAAGAGATTTTGTTGAAGAAAAAATCTGCCCAATCCAACTTTAATTGCTCAAAAATTCCAATCTTTAATTGTTGGAGCCTTTTCATTGATTGAGATCTTTTTCTCTATATCCCTTCTACTATTTTTTCTGCAAAAGAAAATCAAAATGAATTAAGATGCAACAATAAAATCAAAATATTATTTCTAACATTAAAATAAATCTAATCAAATTTTATTTAAATAAATAAAAAAGAAAATTTAAGATTCTTATTGATGTTCATAATGATTTTAATTAACGAAGGATATTATTGATGCATGAATCTGTAATTGGAAGAGGCTTGAGCAAATGAAAATGAAGAAAACAAAACTCAGAAAATTGATTTTATTTTTAGAAATTCAGAGCTTGATCTTCTGCCTGATTTTTGACTTGATAAATGACCAAATCTGTTAGTGAAACCTCCTCATAAGTATTCTCCTTGATTTTCTCTTTCCAATGAGCCATCCTGGGCCTCATTTGGCCAAGTAAAACTCAATCTATGAGCCTCCAAAGTTGATTAGTCAAATCTGATATAAATCTGGAAATTCAGTTGTTGGGCTAAAAAATTAGAATTTTAATTAAAATCTAATCCTAAATTAGCCTACAATTAACTAATAATTAATTCTAATTTAATTGCTAATTATAAATTAAACTAATTACATATTAATCTAACTAATTAATATAATTAACTATTTATAAACAAATTAATCTAAATAATAATAAATTTGATTAAATTAATTATATTTTAAATATTAATTAATTTAATCAATTAAAATTAATCTATCACTAATACTCACTAAAACTAACCTATTAATTAAAAATAACTAACATTAAATTAAATTAAACCTAACACTAACTAAGACTTACCACTAACTAATATTAACATTCCACTATAGTAATATTAAATTAAATTAATATTAACTAACACTTTACTAATATAAAACTAGACTCACATTATACCTATGATAGACTAACACTACTTAACACTAACGTTAACATTACACCTATGCTAAGACTAACTTAATACTAATAAATATTAACTTTAAAACTAACGTGATCTTCCACTAACGCTAATACTCATAAACATTAGAACAACACTAAAACTGGCCTACCTACCACTCGACTCAATTTCATCGCATAAAATAAATGCGACTCAATCGCATCGGACAAATTCAAATAAGCTTCAATCGCATTGGAATAAATAAGTTTAATCGCAATCGGAGCAAACGAGTTTAATCACATCGGGGTTTTTTTAAGTCATCACATCGGATGAAACCATTGCATCGGGGTTTAAAAAAAATGTGGAGATTGAAATCTCCCGATGCGATGTTCCGATTGATTTTAATTCTATTTTTTATTTTTATTTTTTTTGTTTTTATTTTAAAATATATTTTTATATTAAATTTTAATTTAATTAATTAATTATATAATAATTAATTTAATTAATTTAAAATTTAACATTAAAAATTGGTTTTTATTTTGGTTTCATTTTAATGACGTTAAATTAGATTATGAATTTATCTAAGATGATGATTTGTCTAAAAAAATTACAACCATTTTGTCGTTTTAGATTTATTGAGATTTTTCGAGTTTAGATTTATTTGAAAATTGGAGTAAAGTATCAAAATTCTGATGCTTCGTTATTTGGCTGTATAAGTAAAATAAAATGAAAAAAAAAATATTAGTCATAACTAACTACGGATTAATATTTTAAACTAAATGCATTATTGAACTAATTAAAAAAAATGAAATATTGTACATTTTATGCAATTTTCTAACACAGACGACATAATTGATTAGACTTCAAAGGAGTGCTATTTACAAGCTGGTTGACCAAATGAGACAAAACAAGCGTCAATAGAAATCTTATAAAAAATCGATTTTAACCAAGCAATCAAAACAAGAATCTAAAGAAAATTAAAAATTAACAAAATCATAAGATAGTTGACTTAATAAAAATCCTAAAAGGTATTTAGCCAAAAATTTTATAGAAAGGGTCCCCATTATTTGATGTGAACAAGTTAAAAATGGGGGGTTGTTGTATCGTACAACAATTGGCAATTCACTGGAAGAAACAATTATTTCTGTTTGATAAAAATGAAATTTTCCTAATATTAAAGTAAAAATAATTAAAGAAAAGAGAATTATGCTTAAAATGCTTGACTAGGTTCATTAGTCTGAATAAAAGCAAGAATCATCTAACTGTAATTTTTCTTAAAATTCCTCATAAATCAAAATATTTCAAAACTCTATATCAGTCCTTAATTAGTTGTAGAGATAAAGCAGGGGTCACTTTACAGCTTAGCTTTTTTTAAAATATACTCATTTGTCATAGGTAGAGCCACTGTTGCCAACAAACATCTATAGTCTTGACAGGGTTACCTTTTAATCACCAATGATTCAGAATCCCATCTCTTTAAGAATTATTGACCTAGAGATAAATCCATTTATATTATTTTATTTTTTATTTTTATTTTTATTATAAATCTTAAAAGCCATTGTCCTGGTTTGGTAGCCAGATAGTTGACAATGCCATTCACTGGTTATAATTGGACTGAACAAGCTGGCTCGTGATGAGACCCCTTGTCTTATAATTGTTTGCAATCATAAGCCATTACCCTGGTTTGTTTAGCAGTGTTGGTAATGTCAGCATATTTTTTCCCTATGATCATGGTAAGCAGGCTCATGATGAGACCTCTTATCTTTTAAGTTTAAATATATCTCTGGATTATACTCTAGAAAAATAAGACTCTTCGAGACAGGGAGAATCATTGACTCCTTAAGAGTTAAGAATGACAATTTCAGAGTTAAAAGGTGCTCTTGCTATAAAGTGTCTTTACTTGGTTAAAAATAACTTTTCTTGACTGATAATAGAACTTTGAAAGATCTTAATAAAATATTGAAATCTCAAAATGATTACAAATTTGATGAAAAAGAAATTTCTCCATATTTTATGATACTTTGTCAACTTCTCTAAATTGGTAATCTCTTCCTTAAGTATGTCTAACTTTATAATAAGAAAATCAAACTTTTAGTAAGAGATTTTAAAGAAAAAGTTAATAGGTGACAATTAAATTTTTTTTTCCATGTATGCTGACCATTGTTAGGTAACAAGTAGGCTTTCCATATCAGCCACGGCAAGGTCACCCAAAATCAAAACTGAAAACCAAAGGAAAAAGAACTCTTATGCTAAAATGAGAAAGAAATAAGCAAAAATAAAAATGAAGAAATTTTAAAAATGGAAAGGAAAATCCAAGTTTCGCAAGATAAACTCAAACAAGAATGTTTATACAAATGTCTCAACAATATGAAGAAAGAAAATAATCGTGTAATCAATCCTTTTTATGTCGAGATTTAGAAAAATAATACCTTGCAGGGTTGTAAGTGTTTTAGACTTTTTAGATAGCAGTGACGATAAAATTCAGCCACAATGAAAAATTTCTGTCTGATATCAATATTCTTGTTTCAAAGCATCAACTTAATCATTTTCTAATGAAAGGAATTCTTAAAGAAAAAGCTAAAGGTTCTGAAACTTCCTGGTATAGCTATTTCAATGAGGATTATCGCTGCTTTTTTAAATTAAGCCAGGAGAAGAGTATGGAATTTGAAAATATGATCTGGCGAAGGATTGGAAGCTTTTATCAAGAGCTGCAAAATAGATTTATATATCAGAAAAATAAAACTGAAACTAAAGTAACGAAATGGAAATAAATGAAAGTGGGTACATGAATCTTACCATTGGATGATTGCTTTTGATCTTACCTGAAAGGTATCAATTTCTCCAAACTAGCCAACTTCTTATTTTAATTAACATTAAAAACATGAAGAAGTCAAACTAACCAAAATCCTATAACCCAAAATCATTATTTATTTTATTTACACTAAAGCAAGCAGTAAAATGTAAAAATGGAATGCTTAGTGCTCAAGGGAATTGAAATTAAATTAAATGCATCAGAAATGAGAATGCGAATTTGCAGTAACGAATGTTTCTCAAAATATTATAAGTTTCATATAAACTCCATGATTTTATAAATTGTCCAAAATCAAGACCAAATCCAAAATAATAAAATTTAAATATGAAAATAGAGATGTCTTGAATTCCATATTTAATTATGGAATTATATATTTAAAACTGAAATACATGAGAAATCGAAATGATTTGAATATGCCGCAAATTTATCATCAACTGCTTTCTTACCATAGTGGTTACCCAAGCTCGCTTTTAAAATAACACATCGCCGTATTGGATGATTCGCATCACATGTTTCTTCACCATGCTTCATTTTTAATTTGCAAGACTTCACCTTTGTTGCTATGCCATATATCGATTAAATGTTAATGGCTCAAAGGCATGCATTGAATGCTATCACATCAGAGATTGCAATGGCAAATTGCCAATATGAAAACATGTAATGAAAACATGTGCAATGAAATGAAGCGATCACATCATTAAAGATATATTATATTAGGGATCGGGGAATATTGACATTGTGCTTCCCTTATTGCACATCGCACATCGCATATTCTGAATTGTGATGTGAGCATAATTAAAAATGCGATGAAGTGATTGCAATATCGGCAATTTCTAGTTGGCGATGCTAATCGGCGATTGGTGAATGTTTTGGTACCTGATGTAATACAATATGATTCTTGCGATGTCGATATTTGATGAATGACGTGGTTAATTGGCGATTGCAATTGGAAAACTTAAGCACATGATGTAACAATTCTCGATACACTGATATGCGATGAAGAGTGGACCCGATAACTTTATGATGAAAATTTAATAACATATCGGATCTGAGACATCGACCCTTTTAAAGTTATGCTCCTACAATTATTTGTGATTGAATGGACACGATATTTTATAAACTTGATTTGAATTTCATATCGGGTCCATAATTATGTGGTCGTCGCAATATTGGTAAAGGAAATTCACGATAATAGAAGTATACTTCAACTGCAAACCTCTAATATGCGAAATGCGAAATGTGATATGGCATATGAGTGAGGTAATACATCGGAGATATTTTATGAACAATTTGTTATCAACAATGCTAAGACGTACTTCTGATGAAATCTTTCACTACAAATGGTTGTGATATCATATGAAATGATTGATAAAGATGAGTGGGATGGTAGTATTGCAAATATTTTCACTGAAGTATCAACAATATGAAAATCAAATTGAAATAATCAATGAAAGCAAAATTAAAAATTGCTCAAATTCTAATGAATAAAATTTCCCTGAACCTGTTGCAATTTTGAAATGGGTTTGCTGCTTACTTCCAGTTTTGAAAACAAATGAAATCCTGCAAATAAAACAAAAAAAAAAACAAAAATAAACTAAGGGAAAGAGAAACTAATAATGGATGAGAAAGAACATGTGAATGCGTACCTGGAAGGAAATTCTCTGTAATTTTTTACCTCATGAATCTTCAAATTTTTCCTTCGATTTATTAAAATTTTGACTTTGTTCAAAATCATCTCATCATTTATTCTAAATCGGAGTGAGCAATCAGCCTTAATAAAATCCGCTTATTCATGTTCAGGAAATCTGAAATCCATAAAATTCACCAGAAATAACTCTGAAACTATGCTTCCCTTTTTGAATTGCAACAACAATTTATTACCTCTTCTCATTCTGAATTAATTTGAGAAAAATCTGTATTGTTATAGTGACTTTTCAATAATGCCTTTAGTAAATAAATATGATTCATATTTCAGCATCAAATAATAAACCAAAGATCAGAATGGGATAAAGCCACTAATTGTGGTTAAATGTAAAAACAGATTTGAATGTGTGCCAGGTGCATATTCTGTCAATACATTATTCGAAATAGGTAGAGATGTATTCATGGGTAGAGGCATTGCTGCAAGAAATTTTAAAAAGGAAAACAAGAATTAAAATTTTCTGATAGGAAGAAAATATTTCACTAAAAATGTATATGATATGAGAAGGGCTGATTGCTTCCCTTATTTTTAATCTGCAGAACTATTAAAAATAAATTAACTACATAAAACAAACTAACTAAATTAATTCTACTCCTATTCTAACCATATACATGAAAATGACTAGGTATAGTCATATTTCCAGTGTAACCATTCTCTCATTTTTATTCTTGCATAGATGTATAGTTCAAATGTTAGTAATAAAAATAGAAATCTTATTGAACTAAGAAAATTAAATTTGAAATCAGAATGTACAACTATTGTTAGAAGCTTATCTAAAATCTCCTTCTCATGAAATTTTCTTTCCAATTGAATACCAATTGGATCATAGAAATTTGGATGGGTTTCTATTAATAATTGGGAAATATTCAAAAGAGGAGATGAAAGGCCAGATTGTGGATATGGGCTTTTAGATTCAAAGGCCTGGAAGAAACTGTTAGTGTTATGTGCAAATGTTAAGCTATTGACAATCTTCCATAAAGGAAAAATTTCCAAATATTTTTCAAATGAATTAATGAAAAATGAATGGAAATCTTTCAAATGAAATGGAAAATTATTAATTAAATTGGATTGCTGGCAGACTTCTAAAAATACATTCTCTTGTTGATATTGCCTTTGAGAAGATATAAGCTTTTGATAAAACATTAGCATTGATTGAAATTGAAATTGAAATAGCTTTTGATGCTCTTGATTATAATATAAAATTTCAATTTTCCAACAGGGCAATGCATCAATTGAATGTTTGACAATAAAGTGCGCAATATGCCAGCGTAATGTATCAAAAATATGAAAAATAAAATACGAAAATAAATCTGATTTAATACAAAATAAGTGAGGAAAAATTAAAATGAAATCACTATTTGTACAACTAATGTTACAGCACAATTGGGATCGTTTTGAAATAATTTCTTTTTCACAAGAATTGGCCAGAATTATGGAATTTGAGTAATTTCGAATTCCAACTAGTGAATTAGAAGGGGAATTATGATTATGAACAGGAATGAAAGCTTGATCATGATATGAATCATAAATTGGAATATTTTCTTGAATAGTGAAATCATGAGGATGATTATCTGCTTTAGAGTGAGGATTAGTTGGAATAATTTCTAAATTGAAATGTTCCCCATTCTCGGATGTTATTTGAATTTTCTCATGAATATTTTATTTAGAAGAATAGAAATCGACATCCTCAATGTCAGAGTAATTATCATAAATGACTTCACAATATTCTCTATAATTCCCTTCAATCTTATCCAATATATCCAAACACGGAGGAACAAGAATTTCATGTTCATTAATGGCAAAAGAATGATCATTAATTTCTTCTCTATCTTAATAAAAATTTAATGGTAATTCATTTAGATCAGCCTTTGTATTTTCTGAAATATCATTAACACCAAGAGGGGAAAAATTACCATCATTAAAAATATCAGGATAAAGGGAAAAATGTGAATCTGAAATAATGCATTTAAAAATGTTTCTGTTTGGGAACTCTTGTGCATTAAGCCCATTGTAAATTTTAGATTCTAAATCATTCCTTTGTGTACTCATGCTTTTTTGAAGAAGATTGCTTTGCTGCTCTGATTTCAGCATTTTCTCATCATGAAAAGATTCAGAAATTTGTACAGCAGTTTGCATGCTATTATTTACTTTGATTGTTGCTTGCACTTGCTGATTTGCAATCTGATTTTCTGAATTTAATGCAGAGAAAATTTCTGATTGCAATGCAGTTCTTTCTCCAAAATTTTTGTTGTTGTCTTCTTGCATTTGATTAGAAATATTTTCCAAGATTTTTGAAACTACTTCATCACAATTTATTTAGACATCCATATTGGAATTCTCATTTATGTTAGAAGGGGATGGAACAAAGCTTGAACTAACTTCATATGGATCGGGAATAGGAGGAAGAGAATAATTATGTTCAAACCAATCTAGTGATTCTTCTTTCATAGGTTCATCTTTGAAATTAAATTTTAAACAATTCAAATGAAGTCGAATATTAAAATCTCTAACAGACTCATTTTCATTTCGTAGATATTCAATTTCATCACATACCTGATCATAATCATAGCGGTCAAATTTACAAATGAAAAATGTAAAAAATTGATCCCAGCTGTGAATTGAGGCAACCAAAAGAGTTCTACACCAGTTTCTGGCTTCTGCCACAAATGTGAGAGTAAAAATTCTGCATAAGATGCTTTCATCGATTCCTTGAAAATCATAATTTGAAACATTTTGAATAAATTGAAGGACATGATTAAAAGCAGAAGAATTTCTCTCACCATTAAAATTTACCTGAGACAAGAGTCTTACCACTTCGGGTGGAGTATTGGAAGATGCACGTCCATGGATACAAATCCAAATTGGAAGTTTAAAAGGAACCATTGTGATTAAATAAAATGTTAAAATTAAAAAGATTCCAACAGACAACAAGTTTCAGGCCCTCCTTCTAGCGCCAAAAATGTTGAAGCCTCGAAAATCGCTGCTACAACATTGGGGGATAACCACCCGGTCCGGACCTTAATACAGCTCCTTTTCCGTTTATGATAGTGGCTCCGACTGGTTTAACTAGGTCCAGTTACCTTTTCCCTATCGCTAGTGGTTTATGATATATCCTTAACTACCAATAGACAAGGATATCAGATCAATTATTCTTGCAGATTAGGCAAGAGAATTACCCTTAAGATGATTTGGGTTCAGCCAAACCACAACTAAGATTTTGCCTGTTCGAGAAGAGGACTTAAAAGAATATAGAACTTAATCTAAATGCAAAATTTATTCTATAATGCAAGAAAAAGAAACTAATCTAAATCCTATCTCAATTAGGTAGATGAAAATCTAACCCAAACTATAGCAAGATAATTAGATAATGAGGATTAAAATATGTCTGGCTTTTAATTAATGTCAAACCAATGAAGAAATTCAATTAGCTCGCATTTGTGAATACCAAAACACATTTTATTGAGACCATTTGACTGAAAAAATAAATCAACAACACTCCGGAAGAAATTCACAAAAATGATATTGATTGACAAATAAGTCAAGCCAATAATTAAACAATAATATGTGGAAGAAATTCACAACACATTACTATTTAATAAATCAGTTTTATAAGACAGATTGCTAAGTAATGGTTACTCAGAAATCAAAGTGTAATTCATAAGAGCAGAGATACATAACAATTTGAAATAGATTATCCATATCAACAAAAATGCCAAAACATGAATAAAATGAAACAACAATTTTATTAACATAAAAAATGAAACTGGTATTTGATACAGAAATGCCAAAAATACCAGTTAATTGAATCTGCTTCTCTGATCCTGGTCTCTAACAGTACTTTACATTACTTGAATTTCTTCTTTCAAGACTAGAACTGCAGAAATCCAAACTCTGCCCATCATGCATAATCCAAGACATAAAGAAAATCCCTCAATAATGTTCAGATCTGAAATTTTCTCTCCTCCCCATCTACAATTCTAAATTCCTATTACAGAAATGCTTTTAGAAGTCTGGAATTGCAGAGGAGAGCAACTCCCTTTTTTACATTTTGCAATCTGCAATTTATAATCCTTCCAAAATTATTTTTAGAAGAGAGTTTGTTGAAGAAAAAATCTGCCCAATCCAACTTTGATTGCTCAAAAATTGCAATATTTAATTGTTGGAGCCTTTTCATTTATTGAGATCTTTTTCTCCATATCCCTTCTACTGTTTTTTCTGCAAAAGAAAATCAAAATGAATTAAGATGCAACAATAAAATCAAAATATTATTTCTAACATTAAAATAAATCTAATAAAATTCTATTTAAATAAATAAAAAAGAAAATTTAAGCTTCTTATTGATGCTCATAATGATTTTAATTAACCAAGGATATTATTGATGCATGAATCTGTAATTGGAAGAGGCTTGGGAAAATGAAAATGAAGAAAACAAAACTCAGAAAATTGATTTTATTTTTAGAAATTCGGAGCTCGATCTTATGCCTGATTTTTGACTTAATAAATGACCAAATCTGTTAGTGAAACCTCCTCATAAGTATTCTCCTTGATTTTCTCTTTCCAATGAGCCATCCTGGGCCTCATTTGGCCAAGTAAAACTCAATCTATGAGTCCAAAGTTGATGAGTCAAATCTGATATAAATCTGGAAATTCAGTTGCTGGGCTAAAAAATCAGAATTTTAATTAAAATCTAATCCTAAATTAGCCTACAATTAACTAATAATTAATTCTAATTTAATTGCTAATTATAAATTAAACTAATTAAATATTAATCTAAGTAATTAATATAATTAACTATTTATAAACAAATTAATCTAAATAATAATAAATTTGAAAAAATTAATCTATCACTAATACTCACTAAAACTAACCTATTAATTAAAACTAACTAACATTAAATTAAATTAAACCTAACACTAACTAAGACTTACCACTAACTAATATTAACATTCCACTACAATAATATTAAATTAAATTAATATTAACTAACACTTTACTAATATAAAACTAGACTCACATTATACCTATCATAGACTAACACTACTTAACACTAACGTTAACATTACACCTATGATAAGACTAACTTAATACTAATAAATATTAACTTTAAAACTAACGTGATCTTCCACTAACGCTAATACTTATAAACATTAGACCGACACTAAAACTGGCCTACCTACCACTCGACTCAATTTCATAGCATAAAATAAATGTGACTCAATCGCAGTCGCATCGGATAGATTCAAATAAGATTCAATCGCATTGGAATAAATAAGTTTAATCACAATCGGAGAAAACGAGTTTAATCACATCGGGGGTTTTTTAAGTCATCGCATCGGATGAAACCATTGCATCGGGGTTTAAAAAAAATGTGGAGATCGAAATCTCCTGATGCGATGTTCCGATTGATTTTAATTCTATTTTTTATTTTTATTTTTTTTGTTTTTATTTTAAAATATATTTTTATATTAAATTTTAATTTAATTAATTTAAAATTTAACATTAAAAATTGGTTTTTATTTTGGTTTCATTTTAATGATGTTAAATTAGATTATGAATTTATCTAAGACGATGATTTGTCTAAATAAATTACAACCACTTTGTCGTTTTATATTTTTTGAGATTTTTCGAGTTTAGATTTATTTGAAAATTGGAGTAAATTATCGAAATTTTGATGCTTCGTTATTTGGCTGTATAAGTAAAAAAAAAATGAAAAAAAAAATATTAGTCATAACTAACTACGGATTAATATTTTAAACTAAATGTATTATTGAACTAATTAAAAAAAATGAAATATTGTACATTTTATGCAATTTTCTAACCCAGACGACATAATTGATTAGACTTCAAAGGAGTGCTATTTACAAACCGGTTGACCAAATGAGACAAAACAAGCGTCAATAGGAAGCTTATAAAAATTTGATTTTAACCGTGCAATCAAAAGAAGAATCTAAAGAAAATGAAAAATTAACAAAATCGTAAGATAATTGACTTAATAAAAGTCCTAAAAGGTATTTAGCCAAAAATTTTATAGAAAAGGTCCCCATCATTTGATGTGAACAAGTTAAAAATGGGGGGTTGTTGTATAGTACAACACGTTTCCAGCAGTAAGAAATATTTTAGTCCAAAAAGATGTGGGTGAGAAAAGAGCTAATTGGATTACTGCCTTACAAGAATATGATGTTGAGATCAAACCAGCAAATATTGTAAGAGGTCAAGGCTTTTGCAAAATACTAGTTGGAGCATCACAGATTTCTGAGAAATCATCTGAAGAGATACAAACGTATGAGGTAAGCCTAAACAATGTTGAATCATTATATGCTGATATCATTTTTTATCTAAAGAATGGATATGCTCCTCCAAATCTTGATCACACCAAGAAAAGAGCTTTAAGGTTGAAGGCTAAACAATATCAGCTTGTGAACGATGTTCTTTTTAAAATGAATTACGATTATGTTCTTCTTAGATGTTTGGAGAAATCTGAAGCTGAAAAATTCTTGCAGGAACTTCATGATGGGCCAGCAGGTGGACATTATGCTGGAGATGCTACTGCACATAAAAATTCTTCACGCAAGCTATTACTGGCCCACTTTATTCAAAGATTCACATAGCTATGTAAGAAGATGCCAAGTTTGTCAAACTGCAGCTGGAAGACAAAAGAAACCATCATTTCCATTACAACCAGTAAACATTGAACAACCTTTTGATCAATGGGGATTGGACATAATAGGTGAGATCGTTCCTCACTCTTCTAAGCAACATAGGTATATCATTACCGCAACTGATTATTTTATGAAATGGGTAGAATCAGTCCCTCTCAAGACTGCTAATGCTGAGCATATCATTGAATTCGTAGATCAGTTCATAATCATCAGGTTTGGTTTACCTTCTGCTTTAGTGTTTGACAATGCATCATATTTTTCTAGTAATGCTATGACTGAATTTGCACTCAAGAGAGGTTTTAAAATTAAATACTCTGCCAACTATTATCCACAGGGAAATGGGTTAGCTGAATCCACAAATAAAAACTTAATCATAATCATTAAGCGAACCATTGATCAAAATCATAAAAATTGGCATAAGTATTTAATATATGCTTTATGGGAAGATCGAATAACACAAGAGGCTTCTATTGGGACTTCTCCCTTTAATTTAGTTTATGGGAAAGAAGTAGTTCGTCCAACTCATTTAGCAATTCCTTCTTTGGCCTTAGTTCAATATATAGATGAAGCACCAACTTCTTCCTTGCAACTCAGACAGATGGAAATAATTAAGTTAGAAGAACAACGAGAAAAAGCCAAAATAACTCATGCTCATCATCAAGCATTAGTAAAAGCTTCCTTTGATTCAAACATGATAACTAGAAAAGACTTTCAGGTTGGAGATCTTGTTTTAAAATGGGACAAGGCTCATGAGGAAAAAGGAAAACATACGAAATTTCAACGAATGTGGCTTGGTCCTTTTCAAATTGCAGAAATCATACGTCCATCTACTTTTATGTTACAGGATTTAACAGACAAAAGAGAGTCTTTACCTGTTAATGAACAAATTCTCAAAAAATACTTTTCATAGGAGATCATTCTTCTATTTTGTATATTAGTTTTCTTTATTTGTCAAAATAAAACGAATTGTTAATGGTTACATTTGGAATTCACAAAGAAGAGATAAATTCTCTTTTTAGATTTTGTTTCTTCACTTTTATATATAGAATTATTTTCAGAATATTGATCATTGTTATTCAAAGATACAGTTAAAAAACTTTAGTCTTGAAATGATACTAGTTTCAACTTTGAAAACTTTGATGAAAGGCAACTTTTAGTGAAATTTTTTTTATATCAATTCAATGAAAGGTATCAATAACAAAACAAAGTTTCTCTATAGAAAAGTTCCTTCCAAAAAAACTCTACCATTGTCATCCAGAGCTATCTTAAGGAAACAACGATATCCTCCCCACTTAGAAAATTACAATGTTCAAAGAATTATCCAATAATACACTTTTTAACTTAAAGAGTAAGAGGTCTCATTACGAGCCGACTTATCATGATCATAGATATTATAGCTTGTTGACTTTGCCAATACTGCATACCATAACAGGGCAATGACTCAAGATTGTTGCAATCAAAAGACAAGGGGTCTCATCACGAGCCAGCTTGTTCAACAAAGTTCTAAATCAATTGAATGGCATTGTCATGAGTTGGCTACCAGACCAAGACATTGTTCTTTAAGAATAAAAAAGAAAAGCAAAAGCAATAAGTGTGAATATGGATTTCTTTTTGAAAATTGTATGTCTCTAAGTAGGATACAGGATCATTGTTGGGTAACAGGTAACCCTGTCGAGGCTATAAACGCTTGCTGGCAGTAGTGGCTCCACCTACGACAAATGAGCATATTTAAAGCTGATTTATAGAGAAGCCTTTGTTTTTATCTTTTTAAACCAAGTAATGACTGATGTAAATACAAGGACTAGCTTGAGGAAGTGAATAATCAAAAGTTGAATATAGAAGAAATGAAATATCATTTATAGATTAAAGCATAATGTACTTTGTCTTTTTATAATAAAGTTTGATTTTCTGGAAAATTTTCTGTTTTGAAAAGTTTAGAAAATTCAAAAGAAAAGAAGAGATAACTGGTTCTTCCAAGTGAATCGCCAATTGTTGTGGCCAGCAACAACCCCCCTTCTTATTTAATATTAGTAATAATACTAAATAAGTGGGGACCCTTAGTCAAAAAATCCAAAAAAAGTAATTAGTATTTATTTCCTTTCTCAAATAAAACTTGCTATCATAACTTAGGGAAATTCCTTTGAAAATCTTTAAAATAAACCTAAGCTTATGATAGATCAAAGCATAATATTTCTTTGAATAAAAATACCACATCCATCGCAAAAAGTGGATATCCTTTGTAAAAGAAAAATCTTTTAAAATTTCGATTCCGCGATATTGCGATAGCACGATCCCAAAGAACTATACATTAAAGTATTGATCGCAAACCGCATATCGCAGAAAAGTTTTTTAATAAGTTATATTTTGTGAAATTGCGATTTCGCGATTTTGCGGTATTGCGACATCGCAATAATATTAGATTGCGATTTGTGGATGTTGCGCTTTGTGATGATTGTGATCCGTGATATTGCGATTTTTCGATATTGCACAACAAATCGCAGATCGCATTATCGTAGATTCTTCTAGCACGTTGTCCAAAGGAAATATTTTCATAAATAAATATCCGTTATGCGCTTTGATGTCAAAATTAATGAATGGATTGTTAATCATTGATGGAAAGGATTTTGTTTTGATTGAAAGATTGTTTCACGTTTAAAATAATATTTTTCATCTTCCTTCAGCATTTAAAACTATCCCGTCACCTTTCTCATATCATTACTCTCACTTAATTCGTGAAACCACAAGCACGAAGGAGCAGAAGACTATACAAAGCATTCACAGAGCATTATGGGTAAGAACGAGAAAGTTCCGAGTGCTGAAAAAAAAGAGATGGATTCCTTGTATGCGGATACTGCTTGCAAGAAGGACGCCGATATCACTACTTGGGAGGGCATGCATAATCTGCTCGAAGAAGAAAATCCCATGGTAATGGAAGTCGCAGCTATTGCAGGATCAAGTAATTCCTCTGAAGCATCTCTTACAGAATTGGCTTGTTCATTTCTGCACAGAATAGCAGTAAGATCGAGAATTCTTCCGTATACAGATATGGTAAAATGGGTGCTGGATAACACCGATATTTCAGACAGGCAATTTAGAACTCCAAGACAAGAACTCATCGGGTCATTCACTACAGAAGATTTGAGGCTTATGTATCACTTACCGGAACCTCAGGCGACTTACAACAAACAATTTATGGAGAAATTCGCCATAGAAAATGCAAATTTGGAGGAATGCACCAAGGAATGGACCAAAAGAGATGAACCATTGAAGAAAAACAAACATGGTATGTACAGTACTAGTTCGCTCACCTCTCCATATTGTTTTGCTGCTGCTATGTTATGCAGGCTTTTTGGAAAGACTGAGATAAATATGATCTTGCCTGAATGGCTCCCTTTGTTGAATGCGGCTGTTAACGCTACAATTGTAGACTGGGCCAAAATCTTGTCTGATAATTTGGCCACTGCTATTTTCAATTACTGGTCTAAACGGACTGTTTCTCAGAGGATTTATCCTCCTTTTTATCTATCTTCCTATGTTATGGATTCAATTTGTTTTGTTTCTAAATTCCCTTTGATGGGTTGGAAATGGACAATTCATGATCCCTTGCCTATTCATGTCTATCACAAAGAGTTGTGGGAATCAAAGTTTGTTCCTCATTTTTACAAAATTTGCCATGGCATAATGCTGCCTCTGTACAAAATATTGTATAATAAGGATGCTCCAAGGTTATCCCAGGAAGCAGAAGTCGACATTCTCCCTGTCGCAAGATGGTTTGGAGAAGAGTTGTTTACTTATGTGAGGGTTTTTGGAAGTTCTGATTCCCCCCACGTTTTACCTCTATATGTTCTGGATAAACCTGTAGCTCGGGAGATTTCTTATCAAACCTGTGGTGAAGGAGGTTTGACAAAGGAATTAAAGGAGAAGAAGAAGGGAATTTGGCCACAATTTCCCGTAGCCTATGGAACATTTTCATTGTTTGATGTTGGTCACGCATTCAAAGAGGTAAGAAATATTACATGCTTACAACTGTTCAAGTTTTCGAGAAGGTTATTTGATCCAAATGATGTTGTCAAAGATTTCACCACTGCAATCAAAGTAAGAGTGTTTTCTGGAGAAGAAGATCTTTTTGATGATATGTTTCAAAAAAAATGTTCATTTAAAGAATTTTTGCATTTAGCTCAAACACAGTTATCCCCAAAATAATTTCAGGAATTTAAAGTTTACAGAGAGAGAAGACTAACTACTATCTCTTTGGAAAATTTACGCTTGGAACCCGCAAGGGAACGAACTCCTAGTGTCAGTCTTAGTGGCAGATTAGATACAGAAAATTCTAAGTCGAAGTCTGACAAAGAGACTTCTGAGCGTTCTAAAAAGATTGATAATGATGAAAGCTCAGTGAGGGATACAGCTCAATTTAAAGAGCTTTCACAACAATAGACTTTTACCACTTAGTTGAATCTTCCACCTCTCAATGTACATCAACCGACAGTCATGACTGAATTGGACAAAGAATGGGAAACTTTTAATCAATTGCCTAATGAAGAAGGACAGAATATACAGACCCTTGTACAGACAAAAAAAGTTTTGTGCACGGGAATAAGTGGCAACGTCACAGAAACTGAGCATATACCTATCACTCCCTCTTCTGAAATTGTACTCAATATAGTAGACATTCCTCCTCTAGATGTATTCTACAGCCCGCAGTATAAAGCAGTAGTGAGGAAGCAGAGGAAAAAGAGAAAGTTAGAGAGCTCAATCTCTACTGAGGCAGAACAATTAGACGTCTTATGGAAGGGTCCTACTACGGATCCAAATGATAATCTTACCAAGTTATCTCAGATTACAGGAGCTTATGCCTCCGCAACTATTGACAAAGCATCCGAGGTAAGGCTATTATTAAATGAAAAAGAAGATCAGATACAATTTCTACAACAACAATTACAACAAGCCCGTGCTAACAGTGAAGCATAGATAAAACTTGAAAAGTTACAGCAAGAGCTTCAACAGATGAAAATTGGATATCAGAAAAGTTTGGCAGATAAAGAGGAACAAATACAGATTATCCAAGAGAAGCACAAAGATGACCCTAAGCTTCCAGAGTTTATTTCAGAGTCTATTTCTTTGAACAATCAACTACTGCAACAACAAGACATATTATGCCAGAAAATCTCGCAATACAACTATTTTTGTCAATAAAGTGATAAAATCACTAATCATGTCGTAGAATTACGACATGATTATGATTTAACTAATGAAAGAATTACTAATTATTTGGCATGGAAAAATACAGAGGAAGGAAGAAGAGTAGGAGCACCTATCATCAATGATAGTCATAAAGAAATTCTCTTCAACAATTGGGACATATAGATCAGAGAGGCAGAAAAAGCAGCAGAGGAAGCAGCTACAGCAGCGGGAAATATTACTAATTGTGTAAATGAAATTTTTCACAAAGTTAATTTGATTTCAGAAATTATTTTGGGACACCTTCCGCAAGCACAACGATTGCAAATATAATGGAGGAAAAAGGCTGATGAAAAGGCAAAGTCAATTCAAGAACTGACAAAATTAAACTGGGATTCTTACTGGACATATCTAGTAAAACCCCACAGTCAATGTAGTGTGCTTAATTGCATCAATAATTCTGCTGAGAAGATTGCTCCTACACTTGCTGATTCTGCCTTTTCGGGGCAGTTGAAATTTGAAGTCGGCCAACCACCTCTTCTCAAAACAATGCTGGATGCTTGCAAGATCAAAGATCAAATTCATAAGTAGATAGCTGATAGTCTTTATTTTTAGATTTAGTTTTAGTTTTGCTGTATTTTTGCCTAGAAAAATGGTGGTCATTTAAACTGAATCCTAAATTTTTGTAATAAAATATTTTTAGATTTTAGCCATTAGTATTTAAACCCTTCTTATGCATTTAGAGAAGGGTCCTGAAATTTGTCAAAAGCTTATCCTCAGAACATGCACTTCTGCACCCTCAGAGGAGGTTTTGATAAATGAATGGAACGAGATTTATTGACATCTGTGTCTAATATCTGTTACTGATGTTGCATTTTTGTACTCTTGATAGATGTTGGATTAAGAAAGAGATAAATCATTATTGCTTCTAGCTCATGAGTAGAACCAGTTATAAATGGTATTTTTATCTCTTAACTGTTTTTGTTTCTGTGTTAAAAGTAATATTTATGTTTAGTTGTTTATATGTTAATGTTTGAATATTAGAGTTATCATTTCGCATTTTTGTACGGTGATAATTATTTATTTGTGCTTGATATATGAATAGCTTAATATGCGATATGTTTTCCACAACTGTTTCATCTAACGTTTTATGTGAAATAGTTTATCTTTATTGAATTCTTTTCTCATAATAATTGAATGATATTTATTATCAATTGTTATCTGAAATCCTTTTAGATCGCATATATATTGAAAGATTACATCCCGAGTTAGTTTAGAATTAGATATTTCTTAGAATGGAGTTTGCATATGAATAGATTAGAAATAGATTAAAAGCATTTTACTTAGGAATTTTAAAAAAGAAATATCAAATCTCAAACACACACACACATATTGGGAAACTGGTCCCATTATCCCCAGTCGGACCCACTACATCAAACGGAAAAGGAGCTGCTAACCAAGGTCCGGACCGGGTGGGTATCCCCCTTGTTGTAGACCCGATTTTCGGGGCTTCAACAAAACCTTAGGAGTAACATTAGAAATAAATGTGATTAATAAACAAAAAGGATCAATATTAAAAACCCAAGGGAATAACATTAAACTCTAGGATTAATATTAAATCCTAGGAACAAAAACATTAACATTAATAAAACCAAGGGATTGATATTATAAACTCAAGGAATTAATAAACCTAAGGGATTAATACTAAAAATACAAGGGAGTAATATTAAACCCAAGGGTTTAATATTATAAACCCAACATTTATAAACCTTAAGATAAATATTACAAACCCTAAAATAAACATGGTTGACTATTGATGACCATGGTTGATTTTAGTATTGACAAAATCTTCGTCACAATAAGACAATGGACCATGGTTGACCATGAATTATTCTTATATTGAATCAATATTTTTCACAGTGCAACGTTAGACCACGGTTGACCATAGTTGATCTTCATATTGAGATAATATTTTTCACGATGTAACATTGGACAATGGCTAACCATTGTTAACCATGGATGACCATGGTTGTCATAATGTGACATTAGACCAAGAGACAAACATTGTCACAATGTGAACATTATTATTGACCATGGTTTACCGTTATTGACCATGTTGATTTTCATATTAGGACAATCTTTGTCACAATGTGACGTTGGACCATGGTTGACCATGATTGTTTTTTATATTGAAAGAATATTTAGCACAATGCAACGTTGGACCATGGTTGGCCATGGGTGACTATGATTTTCACAATGTGGCATTGGATGATGAGACAATATTTGTCATAATGTTACCATGGTTATTAATGATCATTGATCATGGTTAACCAAGATTGATTTTCATATTGAGACAATATTTGTCATAGTGCCACGTTGGAGCATGGTTGACAATGGATGATGATGATTCATCATGTTTCATGATGGTTGACAATGTTTTATTTTCATATTGCGACAAACTTTATCATAATGTGACTTTGGACCATGGTTGATTTTTATATTGATCATGATTAACCTTAGTTGACCATGATTGACTAGGATTGAAAATGGTTGACCAAAATTTATTTATATTGAGACAGTCTCTCAAAATGTGATATTTGACCATCCTTGGCCATGGTTTAAAATGATTGAGCGTGGTTGACCATGGTGGGCCATGGTTTATTTTCAAATTGAGATAGTCTTTGTCGTAATGTGATGTTGGACCATGGTTGACCATAAATTACCATTGTTGATAATGGTTGAACATGGTTGATTTTCAAATTGATACAGTATTTGGCACAATGTGATGTTGGTCCATGATTAACCATGGTTAAAAACCCAAGATATTTATATTAAACTCTGTCATTAATATTATAAACCATAAGAACAATATTATACCCTAGGAATACGAACCCTTAGATTAATAATCCTAAGGGATTGATATTATAAACCCAATGGCCTAATAAACCCAAGGGATTTATTTCATAAAGGAAAAGAATTTGTATCACAAAATAAAGGAATTAATAAACCTAGGGGATTATAAACCCAAGGGAATAATATTAAACACAAGGAATTAATATTATAAACTAAGGGATATAAACCCTAAGGTAAATACTATAAACTCTAAGATAAACATTGAACCCTAAGATACAAGCTAAGTGATTAATAAACCCAAGGGATCATTATTAAAAACCAAGGGATTTTAAACACAAGGGAATAACATTAAACACTAGGATTAATATTAAACCTTAGGAACAAAAACCATAGGGATTAATAGTAAACCCTAAGATTAATATTATAAACCCAAAAAAAACTTTAATATTATAAATTTACTACTAAAATGCCCTAATATTATAAAACTTGTATTAAACCCAAGGTTTTTAATGTAATAATGTGACATTGAATAAATTAGAATGTAATGTAATATTACGACAATGGACCGTGGTTGAGAATGGTTGAGCATGGTTGAAAATGAATGACCATGGTTGACCATGGTTGATTTTCATATTGAGACAATATTTGTCAGAATGTGGCGTTGGACTATTGTTGACTATGATTAACCATGGTTAACCATGATTGATCGTCGTTGACCATGATTGATTTTTTTATTGAGACAATATTTTCCACAATGAAAAATTTTACAATGGTTGACCATGGTTGATTTTCATATTGAGACAGTCTTTGTCCCAATGTGATGTTACACCATGGTTGACCATGAATGGCCATGGTTGTAGATGGTAGGCGATTGCTGAACATGGCTTATTTTCATATTGAAGCAATCTTTGTCATAATGTGATGTTGGACCATGGTTGACCATGATTAGAAGCCCAAGGGATTTATATTAAACCCTAGGATTAATATTATAAACCATATGAATATATTATACCCTATGAATATGAACCCTTAGATTAATAAACCCAAGGGACTAATAAACGCAGGGACTAATACTAAAAACCCAAAGGATTATAAACCCAAGGGAATAATATTAAACCCAGGTGTTTAGCATTATAAAACCAAGGTATATAAAACCTAAGATACATATTACAAACCCTAAAATAAACATGACTTACCTCTAAGACGGAGCATGTTCCCAAAATATTCCTTCCATATTAAATCTTAGTCATCCTTTTAAATAGAAAATAGAAAATCCTCAGATGTACTTGCAACCTAACTTGAAATATATATGCATATCAACGAAAAATTGGTCTAGTAGTCAAATAACATGATGATAAGAGGAATCAACTTAACATTTTTTTTGTAAGCGTGGAAGGACTGCATATTCATAATGTCTAATATATCACCCCAATGAGGAAAGGGAATTGAACAGGTGACTTCACATGAAGAATTTCCTTGGAAAGGCACCCAATCACTGTCTACCCAAGGCCCTGTGGATGAATCCAATTAGCAATTGCGTCAGCTAGGAGAATTGATTAGAAAACAAGAATTTATAGAACTGGGATAATTGATTAGCCAACAATAATTGGATTACCTGAACAATCAACTAACCCACAAAAAAAAATCATTTCATAAACGTTGAAAAATTATCTCATCTTCTTGGTGAATCAATAGTACAAGTAAATAAAATCCCTATAACATCACTCCTAAGCAATTTTTTTTTTCCCATATTTCTATACACAATATTTCCCATTGAGTCCTATATAGTTCCTATACATATAGTAGAATTTTCATAGATTCCCTTGGAAATAGTGGATACTTCATATCTAAAAACAATTCCCTACCAACTAAACTTATTATATGTATATTATTTAATCATGAATAATATACCTAGGTGTTTTAATCCACCTCCACCTTGTATAGGTTTACACATGGTTACACCATACCTCAAATACACATCCATATAAACTATATAACCATTCCAATATATCCTTATTATATCTATATGTTTCCCCCTTACAAGCTATACGTCTCACTTTGGTATATCATTACACATCTTTTGGATTTTGTTTTTATTTCAATTACCACCAAACCCACTATAGGGATTTTTACTTATGCTCGTACGTCTCATTCGTAGTTGGACTACAATTTTGAATGCTTGTTTCCAACCCATTTTAGCCATACGTGGAATGTTAAATACATTATATGGAATGGATTGATATTTATACATGTTTGCCTATTCCCTCCACTTGACACACTCAAGATTTGAGACTTATTAATTAATCATTTCACGCGTTTAATGCCAGCTATACTTGTGAGCGCCATGCGGGTTTTTCATTTAAGGAACGTACTTTTTGAGTCTCGTTACACTGGCCCAAAATCTAAATCCGACCTCAAATCTTCCTCGGCGTACCACTCTGCTCCTCATAAATTTATATAGATTGTTTTTTGGCTTTCTAAGGACGATGCATTTAAGTCCAAAGTTTATTGTATCACTTGGGATTATTCTCTATATTGTCGAGGCAATTTTATGTAGTTTTGTGATATAGAGTGGTTTATCATTGAACACGTGGACAGTGATCCCGATCCAATTTCTAGGGTTTCATACTGTATTAAAATGTAAAACCAAATGAGTCATCTTCATTTTTCCTCTCCATCAATTGTTGTTCTATTCTTCCCTCCAGGCGAACCATTCGACCTCATTCTTGTCTCGACTAGTGTATCATTTTTGCACCTGGAATGGTTTGGTTCTTCCTACCCTACATATATGGAAAGTGATTTGTTGTGTATTATCATTAGAGATAGTATAGATGTTTTTTTCCCGTCTTTCATTTCAATTTCTCAAGCGATATGGCTCTGGTATCATAGCTACTCTCTTCGCTCGTTGCGTTGCCCTCTATCGTTTGATCTCGTTGCTACCTGGAGTTTAATACTCAAATTTTTTTTTTGTTATGGTTTCTCCCTCAGCAGATTTATATGAGTATTCGGATTTGTTCACAGAGTTGTTAGAATGCTCAGATTCTTCAATACGCAAGGGTGAAAGAAATTCCCATCGTACTGATAGGTGATTCTTCACCGACTATCACGTCGCCCTCCTATTGTCTCATTTCATTTGTAAAATAATTACTCTAACACTCTCCTTCCCTCTGTGTAATTACAGAGTAAGGGAATTCGGTTCAATACGACTTGCATGAGGTAATATTCTTGCTTGATTTTACTTTGATGCATCCCTCTATTTTCGTTTTTCTTGTGTCCATTTTTACTTCTTGCATTTAACTCGTTTTACATGGATGTTGACAGGTAATGACTTGTTAAGGGTATTTTCACGAAATGATTCCTTGGGTCTTCTCTAGAATCTGACTTAAGTTTGCGTTCACTTGTCTTGAACAGGTCGGTATTACCTCATACTTCGAGATCCAGAGTGATTTTATATAAGATGAGGGACTTTCGTCTCGTCTAGCAATTTACTTTTTTTAGTTCTGGTCTCTGCAAAATTTTTTGTGACAATTGTAATAATTAGGACTTTCAGTTCAGTGGAACTGTGACATTATTCTCTGAAAAGGCGAATGAAATAAAATATTGTTCTGTTGACATTTTGATAGGTTACTTCTGTGGCATAAAATATGTTTTAGGTTTAATTGGTTATCATTCCCAGAATACCCTTTGTTATTTAAAATTTTGTTCCATATTGTTTGTTTGTAAAATAATTTTCAGTACAGACTTTAGTTAGGTTCAGTATTATGCTTTCCACCTATAATAACATCCACCTCTATTTAATAATAGCTGCATATGTGGCCGAGAAATTCTACTTAAATCCATGGTGTTAATAGCTGGAAATTTATTTTTGTTATTTAATCGAGAGGTTTAATAAACTTAGTGTACCCTAGTTAGATTAATATGAAACAACTGTTACTCACTGATATTTTTTTTTCTACTCTATAGAGGTCCCATACGCCAATGAGGGGTTTTATTTCTGCTATGTTTGTCATATCACTTCATACGAGGATATAATGTAGTTTCCATATAAGAGAATGTCTGTACTTCAATGTAACCTCTTGAGTTCTGTATAATTATTCCACTTTATCTATATGTGTGGAAACAACACTAATACTCTTTTTCTATTCATACTTCCCTTCTTTATCAGTCTATAGTAGAATCTTATTGTTAATGTAGTTCCATCACCACATAATTTAATAACTAAATTATCAGATACTAGTATAATGTTTCTCTGTCCACAGAGGTAGAGAGTTAACTTTATTATTATATAAGCAGAGCTGGTTAATAATTAAGTTGTTATGTACCCATTTAGTAATTGATTTCCACTCTATACATATGCATCTATATACACATCTGCTACTGATATTTGGAATTTTTCTCAGGTATCTCAAGGTATCATGTATGTGGTTTAGTGTAATTTTATGGAGTAATAATAGCTTCAGCCATTTTTTCAGTTGTTCTATTTTTTCAAAACATTAATATCATAAGTAATCTTACCAAGAGCAAGTATATATTATCGGTAGTCTCTTTTTCTTCCATAAGTATTGTTAATTTAGTATATCTACTTCTACTTTGAATTTAACATTCTTCATTGAACTAGTAGTATGACTAAATTTCCTACATGCAATTAAGTGGAAATAGCCAAACAGAGACTGATAATTTCCACTCACTCTGTTCAACTCTCAGTGATTTGCAAATGAGTTAAATAATATATTTCCAAAGCAGATTAAAGTTACACTTTACTTGTTCTAAGGAATCTGTTTAATATCTAAGGAATTATTTAATATCTCCAGATTTAGACCAGACTGTGGTTTAGAGATTCTGGTTGATAGAATTCCTTAGACTGTACTCCTACTACACTACAGAAATCTGGAAGAGTTATTTCTTCTATGGAATTCTGTTAAAAGTAAGGAACAAAATTTTTAACTTAAATAAATAATAGCTACAACTTTCACTAGTACAGTACTTCAACAATTATTTTAACCCTTCATAAAAATCTTATGAGCATACCAATTATGCAGGTGACCAATCCTCCCAACCTTAGAGTTCCATTGCCTCCCAAACTCACCCCCGAGATGAGATCTTCTCCAAGAACAGACCAACCCCAATCTGTTCTAGAGTAGCTTATTTAATCTTATGCTCCCCAAAGCCTGTTTCTAATTCTGTGTCCAAAATTATAGGATTCTTTTATTCCTGTTTGCGTAGGCTTCCCTTATTCAGGGACTTTTAAAGCTGCTTTCTACTTTTCCATCTTTTTACCTCTTCCCAACTGCTCTCCACCTCGTTGGGGAAATCTAGATTTTTCCTCAAAAATCTAAATTAGAAATAAATTCTTTCAAGGATTTTTAAAAGATTTTTGGGGATACTCTTAGCCTCTTTCCATACCTCATGGATTTGGAAAGTGATCTCAAAATTCTCATTTGGTCAATATGCACATAAATATTTTATTTATTTTTTCACAATTAAATAATTAATTACATCCACACAATAATTATGGGGTCCACTCCCCTTTGGATTGAAGTTAAAATGTCTAACTTGAAAAAACATAAAACTAGGGATGTTACATATTCCCCCTCTGAAAACCAACACCATCCTCACTGTTAACAATTAACTACTAGAGTTCATTTTGAAAATAGATATGGATATTTTTCCATCATCTCAACTTCTCTTTCCCATGTAGCTTCCTCAACAGTAAAGTGCTTCCACTACACCTTTACTCTTGCTACCATTCGGTTTCTCAATTCAATTTCTTCCTGCTCCAATATTTGAAGCAGCTCTGGAAGGAACTCCCCTTCTGGTTCCACCTGTATCACACTCCAATCAACAATGTGAGAAGCATCATGTAAATATCTTTTTAATAATGAAACATGAAACACATCATGAAATTTAACATGGGGTGGTAAGGCCAGCTTATAAACCACTGGTCCCACCCTTTCTAACACCTCAAAATGCCCACAATATCTAGGATCCAATTTTGCACAACTTCCAACATAAAGTGTGCTCTTTTTGGGTTTAATACGCAAATACACATGATCTCCCACTTTCAGCTCTCGATGCACTCTCTTCTTATCAACATAGTGTTTATGTCGATCTTGTGCTATCTTGATGTTTCTTTGTATTTGTTTGACAATCCTTTCCATTTCTTGTAAAGTATCTGGTCCCAATACTAGCTTATCTTCCGGTTGGCTCCAACTTAAAGGAGTACGACACTTCCTTCCATAGAGTGATTCAAATGGACTCATTCTGATCGAGGATTGATAGTTGTTGTTATAAGAAAATTCAGCGAAATGCAAGTAGTCTTCCCATTTTGATGGTCGGTCCATCACATACATTCTCAGCATATCCTCCAAGATTTGATTTGTTCTCTCTGTTTGACTATCTGTATGAGGGTGATAGGGAGTACTAAATTTCAATTTAGTGCCCATGCCCCCAAACAAACCTTTCCAAAGGCGGCTAGAACTTAGCATCTCTATCTGAAATAATCATTCTTGGGACCCCGTGTAGCCTTATTATTTATTTTAGGAACACATCTGCTACTTGGGCTATCCCAAAAGTAGATTTTACAGGTATGAAGTATGCAGCCTTTGTTAAAGTGTCTACCACTACCATCACTAATTCATGCTGGTACTTTGTTCTGGGTAACCTAGTTATGAAATCTATAGAAACAATGTCCCATTTCCATTCTACAATTCGCAAGGGATTTAAAATACCAACTGGATGCTGATGCTCAACTTTAACTAGTTGACATTCCATGCATATAGCTAAATATTCTGCTACATATTTTTTCATTCCTGGCCAAAACAATTTCTTTTTCAAAGCTGTTAGCATTTTCTGATATCCAGGATGTCTTGAATATGGCTGTTTATGATATTCATCTAGGATCTCTTTTTTCAAGGACTCTACATTGGGGATATACAATCTGTTTTTATAGTAGATCAACCCTTTCTAGTTTTGGGTGTACTCAGCCATTTCTTATTTCTGCATTTTTAATTGTAGAATTTCATAATTGGGATCTTGATCCGCTACCTTTTTAATCAGCTCTTCTAAGTCAAGTCTAGCACTACTCCTAATGTTGCTTATGTTTTGGCAATCATTTTTGCTTAGAGCATCAGTGATTTTATTTTCTTTCCCCTTGATATGTTTTATGTCCATATCAAATTCACTCAGAAAAGACGACCATCTGGCTTGTCGAGCATTCAAATATGTTTGAGAAAAGAAATATTTGAGACTAATATGATCTGCCATCAATGTAAATTTTTTCCCAAGAAGATAGTGTCGCCACATCTTCAAGGCATGAATTACAACAGCCAACTCCAAGTCATATACATTGTAATTTTGTTCATGTTTCTTAAGTTTCCTAGATTCATATGCAATAATAGAATTTTCTTGCAACAACACTCCTCCCAATCCCTCTCTACATGCATCAGTATGCACGAAAAACTCCTTACCTGGATCTGCAATCTTCAGTATAGGGGCTGTAGTGAGTTTTTATTTTAGTTGTTCAAAACTATTTTGGCATTTCTCAGTCCACTCAAAGTTGCTGCCTTTTCTCTGTAGTGAAGTTATGAGATATGCTATTGCAGAAAATATTTCCACAAATCTTTGATAATAACCTGCAATTCCCATAAATGACATCACTGCTGAAACATCAGTCGGAAAAAGCCATTCTCTAATAGCCTTTTTTTTCTCAGGGTCAACAACCAATCCTTGTTCAGAAATAATATGCCCCAAGTATTGAATCTTGTCTTTATAAAATTCACATTTACTAAATTTCACATATAACTGGTTTTCTTTCAAAGTTTTAAAAACTATCCTTAAGTGTTCTTTGTGCTCTTCCTCACTTTTTGAATAAACCAGAATATCTTCTATGAACACTAGTACGAATTTATCCAAGTACTTGTGAAAAACGTTGTTCATTAAGCACATAAAAGTGGCAGGGGCATCTGTCAAACCAAAAGGTAGGAATACAAATTCGTAGTGACCATACGTTGTTCGAAAAGATGTTTTACTAATTTCTTCCTCCTTAATTCTGAGTTGGTGATAACCAGTCCTCACATCAATCCTAGAAAATACTGAAGCCCCTCTGACTTGATCGAAAAGGTCATCAATTCTGGGTAGTTGATATCTGTTTTTAATTGTCAACTTATTTAGCTGACGATAGTGAATGCACATTTTAAAGGTTCCATCCTTCTTTTTCACAAACAACACTGGTGCTCCCCAAGGAGACACACTCAGTCTGATATAACCCTTATCCAAAAATTATCACAATTGCATTTTCAACTCCATGAGTTCAGGGGGGCTCATCCAAAAGGGACTCTAGAAACGGGTGTTTCTCCAGGTACCAAATCAATGGAAAAGTCAATCTCTCTTTTGTGGGGAAGATGAGGAATATCATATGGAAAAACTTCCTTAAACTCTCTTACCACTGGCAGAGTGTCGAGCAGGTTTTCTTCAGGTTGCTGTCCTAATTCTTCAACATGTACAACATATACTTGATATCCTTTCCTAGCTGTTCTTTTTAATTGCAGAGCGGATATTTGTCTTACAGAAATTAGCTTTGGTTTTCCTTTGAGTATAACGGGTCTCCCTTCCTCATCTATGCAGTGCAGAATTTTATCCCAACAGATCATCATAGCCTTTCTCTTTTCTAACCAGTCCATTCCTATCAGCAAGTCATATGAGCCTAAGGGCAGAATGTTTAAATTTACTTTTGTCTGAAAATCGTTTAATTTAGTTGTTGTTTGAGGTAACTTATGAGTTACTTTTCTCTTGGTGGCAGTGGCTAACTAGACCAACCAAGACTGCTGAAATTCTTTAGTATTGAGATTGCATTTCTCTACAACTTGTGGACTAATGTAACTCAAAGAAGCACCCGGATCAATCAAAACTGTAACAGATTGGTTAGCAATCTTACCTTCGATCTCGACCATAGTAGCCTGGTGTTTTGCTTGCCGATTCTCCAAGGCTGCACTGATAGTGGGTATGTTCCTTGCTATATCATTCATTGTGGTAGCTTCTCGATCTCTCATAATCATCTGAATATTTCGGTGTGGACAGTCCCTCAACAGATGAGGTTCTCCACAGCCCCAAAATTTCAAAGGCTCCCGCATTTTAACTGTTCCTTCCTTCTTATTATCTCCATCTAGTTGTTTTGAACCAACTTGGGACTAAACAGTTTGACTTTCTTTTGGTTTATTAAATTTCTTTCGCTGATGATATCTACCAAAATTCTTCAAGTAAGATGGTTTCTATTTCTTTCCTTTGAACTCACCCTTGTTTACCCAGCTTTTCCCCTGCTCCCCCTTTCCTTTAAACTACTGGTAGCATAATCTAGCTTTCCTCACCGCTTCATCCATAGCTTTTGGATTATCAAACTCTATTTTCTTCTTGTACACAGCAGGCAAATAGTTCAAAAACCTTTGTACCTTTGCCTTCTCTTCATGAATATAAGGAACATACCTTAACAGATTTATAAACTTGGTGACAAACTCATCTATGGCGAGTTGTCCCAATCTGAGTTTGTGGAACTCCTTTTCTTTATCATCATAATAACGTTCATTCAAATAACGGTTTTTAAACTTGACTTGGAAATCTTCCCAAGTCATTGTTTTTTCATCAATGGCATGGACCATTTTTGTCTCCTCCCACCATAAGGTAGCCTTACCCTGCAGCTGGTAGACAACTAATCTGGCCTTCAGATTGCTCTTGTATTCATAGACCTGGAAATACTTAATCATATTCAAAAACCATGCTTTAGCATCTTCCTCCTTCTCCCCATAATAGGAGGGAGGTTTAATTTTTCGGAATTCACCCTGTAATTCCTTCCTCTATTTAGACTGGTGTCTATTAGTGTCATCTTCCTCAGAATCATCAGAGAACTTGCCTTTCTTCCTCTTTCCGGAACCTTCACCTTCTTAGCTGTTCCGCGAAGTCAGTTCTCTTATGAGCTTTTCCTGCTCCTCACTAGCTAATGGCAACCTATCATTCTGTCTTCTTAGCTCAGCCATTTCTCGTTGCAACCTGTACAACATAGTCATCAAAGGAGCATTGGGATCTGGCGTGTTATCTCCATCACCCAGATCAACATAAATTTCATCTCCTTCAGCCATTGACTTTTCAATTTTAGTACCACTATACACTAAACAAAACAACATCAGTAATAATATAATTTCTTTTTCTCAACCAGAAATAATTTCTACAGTGAGCACAACAACAACCTAGTTTTTCTAACTCAAGCTCTCATACCATTTGTAACATCACTCCTAAGCATTTTTTTTTCCCCATATTTCTATACACAATCTTTCCCATTGAGTCCTCTATAGTTCCTATACATATAGTAGAATTTTCATAAATTCCCTTGGAAATAGTGGATACCTCATATCTAAAAAAAATTCCCTACCAACTAAATTTATTATATGTATATTATTGAATCATGAATAATATACCTAGGTGTTTTAATCCACCTCCACCTTGTATAGGTTTAAAAATGGTTACACCATACCTCAAATACACACCCATATCAACTATATAATCATTCCAATATATCCTTATTATATCTATATGTTTCCCCCTTACAAGCTATACGTCTCACTTTGGTATATCATTACACATCTTTTGGATTTTGTTTTTATTTCAATTACCACCAAACCCACTATAGGGATTTTTACTTATGCTCGTACGTCTCATTCGTAGTTGGACTACGGTTTTGAATGCTTGTTGCCAACCCATTGTTAGACATACATGGAACGTTAAATACATTATATGGAATGGATTGATATTTATACATGTTTTCCTATTCCCTCTACTTGACACACTCGGGATTTGAGACTTATTAATTAAGCATTTCATGTGTTTAATGCCCATCTATACTTGTGAGCGCCATGCAGGTTTTTCATTTAAGGAACGTACTTTTTGAGTCTCATTACACTGCCCCAAAATTCGAATCCGACCTCAAATATTCCTCGGCATACCACTCTTCTCCTCATAAATTTATATATGCTGGTTTTTAGCTTTCCGAGGACGATGCATTTAAGTCCAAAGTTTATCGTATCACTTGGGATTATTCTATGTATTGTTGAGGCGATTTTATGTATTTTTTTGATATAGAGTGGTTTATCGTCGAACACGTGGACGGTGATCTCGATTCGATTTCTAGGGTTCCATACTGTATTAAAAATAAAACCAAATGAGTCATCTTCAGTTTGCCTCTCCGTCAAATTTTCTTCTATTCTTCCCTCTAGGCGAACCGTTCGACCTCGTTCTTGTCTCGAATGGTGTATCATTTTCGCACCTGGAATGGTTTGGTTCTTCCTACCCTACGTATATCGTAAGTGATTCATTGTGTATTATCGTTAGAGATAGTATAGATGTTTTTTATCCATCTTTAATTTCGATTACTCATGCGATATGGCTCTGGTATCATAGATACTTTCTTTGCTCATAGCTTTTCCCTCTATCATTTCATCTCGTTGCTATATGGAGTTCAATACTATTTTTTTTTTTTGTTATGGTTTCTCCCTTAGCGGATTTATATGAGTATTCAGATTTTTTCATAGAGTTGTTAGAATGCTCAGATTCTTCAATACACAAGGGTGAAAGAAATTCCCATCATACTGATAGGTGATTCTTCGTCGACTATCACATCACCTTCCTGTTGTCTCATTTCATTTGTAGAATAATTACTCTAACACTCTCCTTCCTTCTGTGTAATTACAGAGTAAGGGAATTCGGTTCCATATGACTTGTATGAGGTAATTTTCTTGCTTGATTTTACTTTGACACATCCCTCTATTTTCGTTCTTCTTGTCTCCATTTTTACTTCTTTCATTTAACTCGTTTTACATGGATGTTTACAGGTAATGACTTGTTAAGGGTATTTTCACATAATGATTCCTTGGGTCTTCTCTAGAATCCAACTTCAGTTTTCATTCACTTGTCTTGAACAGGTCAGTATTACCTCATGCTTCGAGATCCAGAGTGATTTTATATAAGATGCGGGACTTCGTCTCGTCTAGAAATTTATTTTTTTTAGTTCTGGTCTCTGTAATTATTTTTTTGACAATTGTAATAATTAGGACTTTCAGTTCGGTGGAACTATGGCATTATTCTCTCAATAGGCAAAAGAAATAATATGTTGTTCTGTTGACATTTCGATAGGTTACTTCTGTCGTAGAAAATATGTTTTAGGTTTAATTAGTTATCATTCCCAAAATACCCTCTGTTATTTAAAATTTTGTTCCATACTGTTTGTTTGTAAAATAATTTTCAGTACAGACTTTAGTTAGGTTCAGTATTATGCTTTCCTCCTATAATGGCATCCACCTCTATTTAATAATAGTTGCTTAGATGGTCGATAAATTCTACTTAAATCCATGGTGTTAATGGCTGGAAATTTATTTTTGTTATTTAATCGAGAGGTTTAATAAACTTAGTGTACCATAGTTAGATTAATATGAACCAAATGTTACTCACTAATATATTTTTTTCTACTCTACAGAGGTCCCATATGCCAATGAGGGGTTTTATTTCTACTATGTTTGTCATATCACTTCATACGAGGATATAATGTAGTTGCCATATAAGAGAATGTCTGTACTTCAATGTAACCTCTTGAGTTCTGTATAATTATTCCACTTTATCTATATGTGTGGAAACAACACTGATAATATTTTTCTATTCATACTTCCCTTCTTTATCAGTCTACAATAGAATCTTATTGTTAATTTAGTTCCATCACCACATAATTTAATAACTAAATTATCAGATACCAGTATAATGTTTCTCTGTCCACAGAGGCAGAGAGTTAACCTTATTATTATATAAGCAGAGCTGGTTAATAATTAAGTTGTCATGTACCCATTTAGTAATTGATTTCCACTCTATACATATGCATCTATATAGACATCTGCTACTGATATTTGGAATTTTTCTCAAGTATCTCAAGGTATCATCTATGTGGCTTAGTGTAATTTTATGGAGTAATAATAGCTTCAACCATTTTTTCATTTGTTCTAATTTTTCAAAACATTAATATCATAAGTAATCTTACCAAGAGCAAGTATATATTATCAGTAGTCTCTTTTTCTTCCATAAGTATTGTTAATTTAGTATATCTACTTCTTCTTTGAATTTAACATTCTTCATTGAACTAGTAGTATGACTAAATTTCCTACATGCAATTAAGTGGAAATAGCCAAACAGAGACTGATAATTGCCCCTCACTCTGTTCAACTCTTAGTAATTTGCAAATGAGTTAAATATATATTTCCAAATCAGATTAAAGTTACACTTTACTTGTTCTAAGGAATCTGTTTAATATCTAAGGAATTATTTAATATCTCAAGATTTAGAACAGACTGTGGTTGAGAGATTCTGGTTGATAGCATTCCTTAGACTGTACTCCTACTACACTACAGAAATCTGGAAGAGTTATTTCTTCTATGGAATTTTGTTAAAAGTAAGGAACAAAAATTTTAACTTAAACAAATAATAGCTATAGCTTTCACCAGTACAGTACTTCAGCAATTATTTTAACCATTCATAAAAATCTTATGAGCATACCAATTATGCAGGTGACCAATCCTTCCAACTTTAGAGTTCCTTTGTCTCCCAAACTCAAACCCCAAGCTGAGATCTTTTCCGAGAATAGACCAACCCCAATCTATTCTGGAGTAGCTTATTTAAGCTTATGCTCCCCAAAGCCTGTTTCTAATTCTGTGTCCAGAATTATAGGATTATTTTATTCTTGTTTGCTTAGTCTTCCCTTATTTAGGGACTTTTAAAGCTGCTTTCTACTTTTCCATCTTTTTACCTCTTCCCAACTACTCTCCACCTCATTGGGGAAATCTAGATTTTTCATCAAAAATCTAAATTAGAAATAAATTGTTTCAAGGATTTTTGAAAGATTTTTGGGGAAAGTCTTAGCCTCTTTCCATACCTCATGGATTTGGCAAGTGATCTCAAAATTCTAATTTGGTCAATATGCATAGAAATATTTTATTTATTTTTCAGAATTAAATAATTAATTACATCCACACAATAATTATCCATTGGGGTCCACTCCCCTTTAGATTGAAGTTCAAATGTCTAACTTGAAAAAACATAAAACTAAGGGTGTTACAATCCCATTGTATTATTTTTGTGGGCACCGAAAACTACTAGAACAGAGAAGTAATCCATGGATATTGACCCTGAATCTGTTCAGGAGGGAACATATCTAGCCAATGAGGTAGCATTGGAATGTGAAGTTATTTTAATTCTTGTAAAGGGGGAATGCGTTGGCACATCATTTTTTAACAACGACAACAGAATGCGCCACAAATTTTAAAGGTATTTGGGAGCTCATGTCAATGTGGATTGTCCATGTGCTAGTGAGGACCCTAATGTGCATTCTCATTGTAACCCTGAAACTAGGTGATCTATTTATATGGAAAAAATGAAGGGTTCAAAGAGGGTTTCAAGCACGTTCCACAACAAGGGTTTCAACTGTCTTAGAACATTCATTCCTCCTCGATATGTAACATATCCTATGGGAGAATTTCCTCCCAAAAGGGTCATGGCGAGGAGCCCCAATAACACTTCTTAGGGGGCCAAATAGTTTTGACTCCCTAAGTATAAGCCTGAACTTTTTCAAAATGTTGATATGCTAGAATAAGCCGCTCTTGTAGAAGACATTAAGGTTCCTAAGGTTCCAGTATAGGAGGAGACAATTGTTGATGACAAGAAGTTAAAAGAGTAATCTGCCAAAGACGTCGTCACTCGAGAGGGAAGTCTTTAGTAAGAAGGTCGAGCATGTCACCACATCAGAACTCCTGAGCCCTTCTCATATCTCGATTAGATCAATTTCTGGGCACTCACTTCTTTTCTAGGTGAGATGTATGGATCAGGTAAATGACCTCAATATCTTGTTGGAACTAAAACCAGGGATACCTTTTAGTTTACAACACTTTATTTTTGAAGGTAAGCAATTCAAATATATTTCTCCTCTCTTTATTTGAATTATATGTAGGGATGTCACAATTTTCTTGGAACTTCGACTATGTGGGGGATCTTTGGAAAAAGCATCCTCTTCCCAAGCCTTACCTTATAAATAAATCATATGAAATTAGGTTTCCCAATGTGAAATTCCACACTAGGCACATCCCCAATCCTCAAGATAGGTGATTATTGCACAGACTGCTCCATGTTCTTTTTTAGTAGAAAAATATTAGGAGATCCCTTGAATCGAAATCACTCATCAGTATCTAGAGGCACTCTACGAGGTATTGGTAGGATATGGCCTCACCTATCATTTCAATGAGTTGTTTCCACACAAAAAATAACTTTACAAATGGATTAATTAAACTTAGACCAAGGATTGTAGGGTTTTCTTCAATTCAAAGGGTTTACTTATTGTCACGTTTTTCAATGACGAGGATTATCATAATTTTGTTTCCAAGGGGATTTGGTTCTAGGGAAAAGCTGGGATCTTCCTGATCCCTTGGTTCGTATATTTTAACTCGTCATTAATAGTGATATAAAAGCTACCCATCTCGGTTCGACTCCCAAATTCTTCTACTCATCTATGGAATTATTTAGTATTTTAGGGTATGAGAAACACCTTGGGTCATTTTCTAGCCACAATTCCTCATGAGGCCAGTGTTGAGTCTACACCTATGGTAGGATTTGTGTAGAACTCGAGATAAAGAAAGGCTTTCGCTAGGCTCAACTACTTGACTACAAAAAATTTAAAAATAGGTGATTTTCACTAGAATCAACTACGGGACTATAAGATCACTACATTTTGGTGTCAAATTTTCCATAAAACATACCATCTTCAGAATTATTTTTTCCAAAAAATATTCAAATGAAATTCAAGGTCTAAGGCATCAAAGCGATGTCTCTTTCCTCTTCGATAAAATGAGGATTCCTCTTCCTTGGATCAGGAATACGTCGAGTTTGATGATAAGGAGATCCAAGTTGTGTCAAATAAAAAAGAAGTCGTTAATAATGGTCCGTATAGAACCCTGAAGCGCTCCCATGAATCAACCTCCTTGGACAATGACAAGGATGCCTCCTTTTCTTGTTAGAAAAATTTATAGGTAACACTGGTCACCCCACCTTCAAAAGGTTTGGTAAAAGAAAAAAATAAAGGGAAGAAAGGATGCACCGATGATCTTCCCCAAGTTGGGTAATTTTAATATTTCTTCGTTGTGATTTTTTTTTCCCCTATATTATAAGGATGGTTGGATGCATATTCCCTATATTCCAAAGAAACCCTATCCTTCCTATGTAAACATTGGATTTTAAATTATGGCTCTCTTGTTATTTAGTATTGATGCTTACTTTGTCTTACCTAGTTGGAGACTTATACTGCCATGTCAAAAAATTTGGAGGATATATGTTATCGATGTAAAAATGATATTTATTAATAGAAATATTTTGTACTAACTCACCAAAAAAAAAATCACTTCATAAAAACTATTAGAACTTTTGTTTTTGCCTTATGGACTAAATGTTCCACAATTCTACGAGGTTGTCTATAATTTGAAACATAGATAAAGTGCACTATATATCCATTATTTTATAAAATTTATTATGAACTAATTATCATACATAATTTGTGATGTTTTTATAACAAGAAGCAATGCTTACATGCTATAATGATGTCTTTACACACCATCTATAACCTTCGAGCATAATTACTCTTCTCTTTATTTCTTTTGAATGTTGTTTTCTATTCACTATGCTTAGATTCAACCCCATAGAATTTCTACAATTTTGATGATTTAGAGATTAAAAAAGTAACTACGATAACAAATGACTTGAACTTAAGTTATAATCTAGATCCACTAAATGTAAAATTTATTACTTGCAAAAATTGTACTTGAATGGAAAGAATAACAACATTCCTCCGAACTACACTATTTAAACCCAATTAGTATAAAACTATGATTTTGGACCATTTTAAACTAAATTGTGCATTATTGAATTTGAATCAAATTCTAATATAATACACAGAGAAAATACATAATAAAAAACAAAACATACCAAGTCTATATTTTATTTACAAAATTGGAATAAATGTATAAAATATTATATGTTCAAATAAGTGGGTGTAGAGTATTTAAATTTTTGGAGACATAGGTAGTAAAAAAGGAATGTGCCTAGTGCTACAAACAAAAAGAAATCTTATGAACTGATTTGATAATGTTCATAAAATTTAATTATTATTCCAAAACTTATTGATAAAATATATTCTGAATGATTTCAATACTAATATAATTTATCACAGATTTTCTTTATTTTTAATTCAAAATTTAATATCTAAAATTGACAATTATTTTTTATGTTTATAATATATTGTGATAATGCAACCCAACTTATTTAAATTTTTAATTAAATTTCTTCAACATATAGGTATCATAGCGAGAAGAAAGAAATTGTAAAAACAACCTTCGAGGACAATATTTCCCCACATCAGGCTTTTGTACAATTCACATTTTAGTGAAAGTAAATCCACTTGTGTGTTTTTATGTGCTAAATTGTGCCATGTGGTATTAATAAAACTATTATTGGAGCTTAATAGTAGAATTAACTAGTTGAAAATTATCAAGCACTCATTGAGATATAGAGCTTATGAATGTGGAAATTGTAATAGTTAGCTGAAAGAAAATCCCATAACCATCTCAAAAAACTAATACACAGGGGACGGTGGACATTTTGATTATTGGAAATGTCCACCGTCCGCTGTGTTAGTTTGTTGACAACATATGAATATATGAAATGATTTTTTCTTAGGCCAGAGATCGAGGAAAAGCCAATTATGTTCATTAAGAACTGCTGAAATATAGTAGTATTTCAGCAGATGTGCACGTCATCATATATCTGATCAATTATTCTTCCACTCAAACAATATAATTCTTCATATCGTGTCGCTATCAAGTTCTTGGATTGGGTATGTTATGAAATAAATAAAATAGGAAAAATCTAAATCAGAGAAAATTATCTATTTTTTTTTTTTTTTTTCATTATATGTATTATTAAACTTTCATAATAGTTCTTATTTATATTTTAAAACAACCTCAATCTCACTGCAGCCACTCTGGTGAATTAACCTCAACCCAAGTATAATTTTGAAAATGTTTTCTTACACCCGATTATCAAAATATATATAAATCAAAACATAATAATATAAGTGCATAGTCTAAATTATCTTAAAAATAAGAGTTATATTCATTTATAATAATAAATTTATTATTTTTTTAAATCCAAATTATCATGTTTTTAAATGACATAAAATGGAAGTATTATGGGTTGTTGGGACATTGAGTAGATGAATCAAATTTACCTTAATTACTTTGAAAATTCCCTTCTCAATTTGACTGGGAGATATTAACTTGTTTTAAAATAGTTGTTCAAATTTATATAAAAAAAATTATCATTCACTAAAATATAAAGGTAACTAACAATTACATATGCTATTTTTTTAAAACATTTTTTCCTCATATACAATTCATGGACCATGTCACATTCCTTCTTAAACTACAACATGTATTCCTAAATATTAGGTTTTATAACATATTAATTCTAAGTTAGCATACAAATAAAATTATCTATCACCATTGTATCTATTCAAGTGGTTCACTCTACAACTTGATCTACCATCCTCTCTATGTATGAGAGATATAGCATCACATGCTACAACACTACAACATGTAAGCTTAAATAGAAACTCTTAAAACAACCTTGGGAATATGGCTAGACATAAAATTTGAATCCAATGATGTAAGGTGTTCTTGCACTAGTATAGATCTCAATAAAGTCCAACTCCTTCACCAATACTTTCACAGACAACACCATGTGCATTCTATCGTTCATACAACTACACAACCTTAAACACTACAAAACGTCTCTTGGTATATTTCCTAGTAGTATGGATTTCTTGACATAATTCCTGGTCCCTCTAAAAATGGGCTAGGGCCATCCATAGGGTGGTACTCTCCACACGACTGCACTACCGCACTTTGATGTCCACCATAAGGTGGGGCATCCATAGAGTATCAAGATCTTGCTGGAGCTAGTGTAACTCTGATAAAACCTTATAATTGGTGGAGAGATTGGAAAATGGTATTGAGGTCTATCTCCAGAAGAACTACTATATAATATTACTCTGGCAAGGAGCACGGGGGAGAAAAGGATGTAATAGCCTCTCTCATGGTTGGGAGGATACCATCAGCCCTACTCATCTAAGATAGTTACTGTAAACCAAAATGAATTAGAAATAAGAGTTATTTTAAATTTTATAAGTACATTAACTTCTGAAAAGGATTTTTGTATGATGTGAAGGTGGAGTATAATATTCATGTTAAAAAATAGATTTAATAGGACTGTACAAATTAGAGTGGAATACTTAATTCCTGTTAACTGTAAAACTTCCCTAGAACTAGATTGAATTATTCCAATTTGGAAAACTGTACCACTAGTTGTTGAAGGAAGTATAAAAGAATTAAATTTGAATACTATGTAGAGATAGTTTGAAATTATGTAATGAAAGAAATGATTGACAAGAAAATTAGTGCACCTGAAGTAGAACTCCAGACAAGGCAATCTGCCCTGAAGAGGTATAAATACATGGATTAAGGGTTGAGGAGAAAACCCTTTCTCATGTACAGATGGTCCGAACATTTGGGGGATAAACTTATTTAAAAAAAAATAGAAATGAGGAAATACTGAATGTAATAGGTGAACTGTAGAAGTATTATTTTCAGTATAGAAGTAAATAATAACAAAATAGCTTCAATTCACTGCATCAAATATAATCATTACAGAAAAAGAAATAGAAATTTGTGGAGTAATAATTCTTAGCTAGAACAAAATAGCTTTCCTAAAAGAACAATATGGAAAGAAACAAACATTATGTAAACCATAATATGGTTTCTGGAAAAAATTTAAGCTAATATCACATACATGTATATAAGAATCAAACCAAATTACATAGAAAACCCAAATTTGTGTGCACCATCTTGAATTTTTGAAATAGACATGAAACTTGTGCATTGCTCTGGGTGGGGTGATATTAGAATTTAATTATAGTTACATTGTCAACTAGACAAAATAGGATCCACATGCAAGGTGAAAAATGCAAGTTTGCGGCAGAGGTCTAAGAGTAATAAATTTCATAACTGAAGGCAGTGTCTAAATGAACGGTTACTTCTGAACAATAAAAAGGGCCAAAATATAAAGAAACTTGCTACAAATTATAACTAGAAGATGCACTTTCCTCTGAGGACCAGTATGGAGCTAGAAATCCTCCCTTCCAAAACATAAGAAAAAAATTATAATACAATGGTCTTAGAGAGCCTCAGCGAGCTAGAACTGTCACCATGATATAGAACAACCACAACATGAACTCAAGACTATAGAGACTCTTAAAACATAGGCATATCAAATATTAAAAATTTCTGAGAACGTCTCAGTAGAGACAACCAAAGGATTCAGAGTACCTATACACACATGGGAGGCACATCACAGTTTGGTTGTCCCCATTGCTATTAGAATTGTAAAGAGGTAGGGTTCAAAGAATCGATACCTTCCATAAACACAAACAATAAGAGATGAGAAATTCCATTTAAGAGATATAGAGAAGGTCATTATAATAGAAATAATGCACGGGCAAGTGATTTAAAAGAAAATTACCTCTTAGAAAACACAATATCGAAACGAAAAATCCTAAGGAGGAAAATCAAATTTCAAGAACTGTAAGGATGAGATTTAGATAAAAGATTAAGAAAATTTTCCAATATTCTTGGCATAGCAGTGCTCCTTACTTAGGTGAGCCTATTCGAAGATGGGAAATCATCCCTGATATATGAAAAGTCACAAAATGGGGAAAAATTCTTAGGAACACCATCATAGCGAGTGTGCAGACACATCCAGTCACCACAACTAAAAATAACTAGTGAATCACTCTCATCACCGAAAATAAAACATTGCTTGAGCACAGTAAAGTATAGTAAGTGGAGGAATACATTTCCAGAGGAACAGGGAGAAGTGTAAAGGATAATACCTCCTCACCTTGCAGGAAAACAACAAAGTTAGACATGAACCCTGACGAAAAATTGCAGAGCTCGGCAGAGCGCGAAGGTGGATGAAAAAGTGGTTAGTGTTTGGGGGGTATGGTATCACCCTAACCTCCCCTAACTCCATAAAACCATTGGATCATCAACAACCAAGGGCTGATATTTTACCATATGTCGATTTGATGGATAACTTCATGAATGCCAACTAGATAATGCTGCAGTTAAGACGTAATGTACAACCAAATCTTTGCTTTGGGCACTTAGTTGCAGCTAGTTGTCAGGTCATCCATACCATTAATCAAAGTGTTGATAATCACTCAAGTATTATTTTGTACAGTTAATAGATATGATTCGAATTAAGTCTCTACAACATAGTACTTGAAATAAAGAGTGAATAAGTAAGTCATGTTGGGAGTGTTAATACTCCATGTCTATATAGGTTTTGAAACCAAGGAATCCAAAAGGTCTTAATGTTAATTGTATAAAATTGTAATGCTTGTCATTTGTAGGTAATCATTACAGTTTTATGATTAGGAAAAAGATATGGTAATAGGAATAATGTTAATAGAGTTAAATACTAAGATGCAAATGTTTTTTTTTATCCTTATATTTTTATGATGGTAGGTATTTGTTAACATTTACATGGTTAGATGTTACACAGTTTATGTGATCTTCGTGCTAGGAAAACCCTTTTCATTATCCAACAGATGTTGGTTGGGCCTCCTCAACCCCATGTAAAAGAAAGTAAGAGAACGCTACCTTGGATAGTAAAGCATTGTTCATCGGCCCAATCCTGCAGAAAAAGTCATATAGGGTTGCTTAGATCTTTTTGTTGTCTTTATTTCCACAGCACTTTTCTTTAAACAAATTGATCTCATTGATTATTTCTCACTCACGTCAACTAGCAGCAAAAATTTGATTCTCTGTAGCACCTACGTGAAATCTATGTTCGTTATATCTCCCATGGGATTTTCATTTGGTACATGCCTCATGTGCCAATGAATCCTTGATTTTTTAAAGAAAGTCATGGCATGTTTTTGGGATAAATTCAAACCCTCATTCTCCTAATTGAAATTGTAGTACATGATGATAGTGTCAATGTGCATGTTTCACCTACACTGAAGCTCATTGGAAAGGAATTCTACCGCTAGGTTCTGCAAGGAGATAAAAATTACAATATATATCTGATTCTATTTTCTTCTTACCATATTCCTTCAAATGAATTTTTATTTTGAAAAAATTATTTATTTTTCAATAAGAATTTTTGATCAAAATTTCAATTTGTTAGATTTTCCTTTTCCAACACCTCATTTTCCTAAGTATGGTGATTTGTAACCTCACATAGGAACTTGCATATGTCGAGTTCTAGTAGTTATCCTTAACCAACACTGGGCCTCCTCCATTTCTATATGATCTGGGTCTTCTATCTACATTAAAATAGCAATGTGAGGAATAAGAAACTCTTACATTCTATCATAGACATGGCCAAGTTTGTTTCCCCGAAATTTTTTATGAGGGAGGGTGTTGTATTTTCACACTCACCTCATTGGAAATCGATCATGTGGACAAACCGACACTCTGGGATGAACCCTGGGACCACTAAAAAAGGGCATGATAATGGTTGGGAAGTTTTATAATGCCTATGGGTTTTGGTGTAAGGGAAAACCACAACATGATATTAGAGGAGGCGATTGTTGCCCTCCTTAATTATTTTTTAGTTTCATAATTTTATTTTATAATTTGAACGAATTTTATGGAGTTTTTGTTATTAGTGAGGTCACTCAATATCTTCTAGATCTACAAATCCGATTGACTGATATGATCTGTATCTGTTTTTTTTCTTACTCATGATTTCTTTACGCTTGTGAATGACTGTACACTTTGGTCACCATTTTGATTTGTTGTTTATCATGCTTTTAGGTGTGATTTGTTCCTTGAAATCGCTAGATCATTGGTCCTCAATCTGAAAATTGATGAAGTTGTTTGTTTGATCTACTGCATACATAAAGCAAGAAGAGTGTGGAGTTTGTTGAGGCCTCATTCAATGAATTTATGAATTTACCGGAAGTTCTCATGCTCCATTCATATTTTATAGAATTAATTTCCCCAATATTTTTTCAAAAAAAGGAGAAAGGGTATTTAGTAACGGAGAAAAGAATTTATGAATATGTTGTTTTTAGCTTTCAAAAAGGAGAAAATTTCCCTGTAATCACTTTTAAGGAGAACAAAATCCTATTTTAATATATATATATATATATATATATTACAAAAAGGTTTTCAAGTGTTTTGAAAACCCTGAGAAAATGTGTTTTGGGGTTAAAAAACCCCAAAAATAGTTGTTTTATTTACCAATTAAAAGAAAATGAGCGTAGAAAAACTATTTGAATTAAAAGGAAAAGGAAATTTACCAATTTTATCCCTTTTCTTCCCTTGTTAAATTTTTGGGTAGTAACCATTATTTTGGGAAAAGTTTTGAAGTTTTGGGATGATACCCACTAGAAATTAGTCATATATTTGGTTGGTGGTTATGAAACACTTTTTGGCTAGTCATGCAAAACTCAGTTGATTTTTCTCCATTCATATTTTACATAATTAATTTCCCTGTGATTTTTTCAAAAAAAGCAGAAAGGGTTTTTAGTAATGGAGAAAAGAGTTTATGAATATGTTGCTTTTAGATTTCAAAAAGGAGAAAATTTTCCCATAATCACTTTTAAGGAGATAAAAATCATATATATATATATATGATAAGAAGGTTTTCTAGTGTTTTGAAAACCCTGAGAATTTTTTTTTTGGGTTAAAAAGCACCAAAAATTGTTGTTGTCTTTATCGATTGAAAAAATAATGAGGGCAGAAAAACACTTTGAATTGAAAGGAAAAGGAAATTGACCAAGTTTTTACCTTTTCTTCCCTCGCTAAATTTTTGGGAAGTAACCATTATTTTGGGAAACGTTTTGAAGTTTTGGGATGATGCCCACTAGAAAGTGGCCATATATTCAGTTGGTGGTTATGAAACACTTTTTGGCTAGTCATGAAAAAACTAGTGGATTTCTCTCCTCAATAATAGTTATTGTTTTTGTCATCATCAGTCTTTTTTTTAGCAGTTTTTTCTTTTGTAGTTGGTGGAAATAAATTTTCCAACTTGGTATTTTCATTATGTGTAAAATATTTTAGGAGCTTCATGATAAAAAGCTAGCAGGTGAACTTCATAAATAGGTTCTTCAATTGAAGGTGGTGATAGTATTTTTGCAAGAAAAAAATTCAACACTTAAAAATAGGTTTCGAACTTCAATCACTGCAAAAATCCAAAATCTTGAACATCTAGATTCAACCATGGGAAAATATTTCCATTCTTGCAGAGGAATTTCAAGAGAAGATTGATCTCCCTCATGACTTGCAAGAGGAAGTTGAGTCTTTTTCTGACTGAAATTCGAAAAAACAACTAGAAGAGGAAAATAATCAACACATTATGGAGAATGATTGTTTAAAAGAAAAAATGATAGATATCATTTATTGAAACAATATTATGATGCCTTGTCTCAACACTTAATTGAGAAGGATGAGGTTATTCAAAAGTTGCAAGAGTCTAAGCAGGAACTTGAATTGAAATTTACTCCTTTAGAAATGTCATACGAAGACACTTGAAGTTGAGATACCAAGCTCTCCTTCTTCCAAACTTGATGAAGTTGAATTCCATTAGCCTAATGATGATGATCGTGACACATCGCATGCCTTTGTGACATCCAGTTTTGAAAACCATGGTACTGGTATCAGATCTTGATTGCTGGGAAAAATGTGATATATTGGAGGAGGACTTGGGAATAATGGACAGGGAATTATTTATCCTATTAAGTCTATAGTGAAAAAATCAAGTGGAGGTCATGGATACGATCCTGCTTCTACCTCATCACCTACATCACATTGTGAAGAACTTCAAGAAAATGCCCCTGTTAACTATAATAAACATATTGATGTCATCATTTTTAATGGCATTCAAAATGAAACTATTGTGACACCTAGATTTTAATCTCCAAAACTAAACACTGAGGCATCTCCACGTCCTCATCAAAGGAAATCATCCAGGTTGCAACATTCTTGGTCAATTACTATTCTTGGATTGAGATTCCTATAGAAGAGACATGAGAGAATGAACCGTGGACTAGTGCCAACCATAAAGATCATTTTTGGATGGATTGGTGAAAGGTCATGGCGGCAATTGAACCAATGCTTTCAGAATTTACATCCTCGTGTTGCATCACTTGCTCAGTGTTGATTTCCATTGTTCCATTAGTTATGTTTCAGGGAGGGAAATTTGTTGACAATGGATACTATTGATTCTCGATCTTTTCGCAATTGTGTTTTAAGGGGGGGGGAATTAGATGGTGATAGATATTGTTTTCATTTCCTTGTTCACAGTTTTCATTTTTATTTTTTATCAGTCTGATGGTGGTGGTGTTCAATGAAGTTTGGAATTTTTTTTGTACACATGTGAGCCAAGTTTCCATATTTACATGCCTCATTGGCTGTTTTTTGCTTGATGTTGTTTCCTCTATGTGAATCCTTTGTCCTGATTATTTACAGGTACCTAATTATTTTGAGGCATATTTAAGAGAATTTAGCATTGTTTTCCACCATTGTGCATCTCCAACGATCGTATTATAGAGATTTACTGAGCTCACTCATCTTTCATGGCTCTCATCTTCAGAATTTTGGTACCTCAATTTTCCGTACTTCTTGATTGGAGAAGATCTATGTTCTTTCCATTCAGTGGATCATTATGGGATCTACGATTTTAGCTCCATCATAATTTGAGCATTCAAATCTTTCTCTCTTTTGGGGGGGAGTTTTTTCCTATGGATTTTTCTCTCTTTCTCCACTTATGAAATTTTTACATTGGTACCTAATCAAGCCTTGTTGTCGGGACACATTATCTGTTTTCTTTATTCTTTAGTTACTCCCTATATTTCTCTTAAGGGGGGGGGTGTTAGAATTGGATTTTCAAATGCCTCATTTTCCTATGAGCTAAGTATGGTAAATTGTAAGCTCACACAGAGACTTTCATATGTAGTGTTGTTGTAGTTATCCTTAACCAACATTGGGCCTCATCCATTGCTATATAATGGAGGTCTTTGATGTAAATTAAAATAGCAATGTCAATAAGAAAAAAACTCTTACGCAATTTTCAACCACACAAAAAATACAAATGGGAAACTACTATATATTTAATTATAAATTTTAATAATTTAATATAAATATTTTACAATTTATATATTTTTAATATATTCAAAATATCCTTTTTTTACCTCCAACCCTAGGCATCCTGCGCATAGGTGTTTGGCCTCTGCCCTCATGGCCTCCCCAGAGCCAGATCCGAGAGCACCTCCCTCCAACAAAGGCTCCTCTCCTTTGACTGATGCTCAGCCTGATGCAACTATTGTTGCTTTTGCATCTCTGATCGATTATTTGGGACCAAAATGAGCCAGACAGGTGATTTCAAAGTTTGTAAAGAAATTGGATTCCATCCCTAAATCTCCTTTCCGCCTACTTTGCCCCAGAAAGAAGCAATCTCCCTCGTTGAGAAAGGTTTGTTTAGACAGTTTATTGGCCTTTGGCCTTCCCCCAAAACCATCCAGAAATGGGTTGAAAGAAATTGGGCCCAGTTCACTCAAGGAAAAATCTCCATCCGCTTCTGTGGAAGAGGTTTCTATACCTTCCACTTTGAAACCAAGAGTGACTGGGATATTATTTTTCGAAGTGGCCCATACTTCATGGACACTAGAGGACTATATTTAAATTGCTGGACCCCCGAAGTTGATCCAGAACATGACGTCCCAAATGTTGTTCTAGTTTGGGTTAGGCTGCTAGACCTCCCTTTGCACCATTAGGGAGATGAATCAATGTGCACAACATGAAACGTAGTAGGAAAATATATTGACAAAAGCGAACCAAAATACAACATGCAAGCTTGCACAAGGATCTGTGTTGAAGTAGATCTTGGAAGAGGTCTCTCAGAAGCCATCAAGCTCAAGGTCGAAAACTAGACAGACATAAAACAGCTGGATTATGATCAAATCCCTTTCAAGTGAAAGGTATGTCACGAGTATGATCATTTTGCAAATAGGTGCAATAAAAAATAAGAAAAATTTGTAGAAGAAAACCAGGACCCAAAATGGGAGCAAGTAAAAAAAAAAAGGATAGCTTCAGAATATAAACCTACTTCTTCGCCTCCCCCCTCCCCCCACCTAGTACCCCTCTCCGACCTCCAGACCTTCTCCTCAACCCTCCTCCTCAATTCCTGATTTGTTCCCTCTCTTGGGGTCCAAATTTTTGAGATTCTATCCAAATCTCTCATTCCTTCTAAACCTCCTATTTCCTCCATCTCCCCCAGTCCCATCCCTCTAACCTCTCATTCCGCCCCCCGCCCCCCCTTGGGCTCCCATCCTTTAAGGTTTCTTTTGTCATCAGGAGGACCCTCTCACCCTCTTCAGTCCCCTTCTCCACATCCTGGATTGAGCCCTCACACGAAATCAATCAAAATAAACTCTTCTCTTTAATGAAAATACAAAGAAATTTGGAAGGAAATCCAACTAGGAAATAAGGGGTGAGGGAGCAGTGAAATAAATTTCCTTGGGAATGCAACATGCACTAGAAATATTCCTTGAAAGAGGCTTGAAGAAAAAATAAAAATTACATCAAGCCCACAAAGGGTAGGGTCCCTCAGCCACCACCAACAGTAAATAATGGTAGTTGTCTCTTGGAATTATAGAGGGTTGGGTCATCCCTCCAAATTAAAATTCTTAAAATACCTCATAAAAAATGAAAAACCAGACATCCTCTTAATACAAGAGACAAAAATCAGCAGTCAAGATATGGTCAACATAATAGAGAAATCAAAAATTATGAAGGGAAAACAATTTCAGCAAACAAAGCATTAGGAAGGATTTGTACTATATGGAAAAAAGGAAAATGGCACATGCAACGCACAACAAAGAAAGGATATTAGATAAACACAATTATGGAAAATGCATAAAATGGGGAAAAAACCAACATTTACAATATATATTCTCCAAATCATTATAGGGACAAAGAAACATGCTGGAAGACATTAAAAGAGAACACAATGGAGGACCACAAAGAAAATATCATTGTAGGATGAGGCCTCAACCTTATTCTAAAGGCAGAGGAAAAGAGAGGGGGAAAATTTCATCCTAACCCAAACAGAGAGACTCTAGAAGAAATCATGCAACAATGTAACCTTTTGGACACCCCTCGATAAAATGGAAAATACACAGGGGACAATAGAAGAATAGGGAAGGAAAATGTCAAAGAAAGGTTGGACAAGATTCTCATCTGGGACAGAATGGTGGCCAACTATAGCAGAGTATCTTCAAAAACCTTCCCATCAGTAGCTTTAGATCAAAAAACTGTCCTAATTGAACTTAGAATGGCTGAAAATTATGGATCCCTTCCTTTCCAATACAACTAGCTTTGGGGTAGCCATGAAGTAGTTAAACAAGAGGTTGAAAAAGTTCGGAAACAAAATACCAGCGGTTCACCAACATACATATGGGAATCGAAGCTAAAATCCACCAAAGCAAGATTGAAAGACTGGGAAAAGGCCAACTACAAGGACCCTCACAGAGAGAAAGAGGCCTTGAAGTAAGAACTAATAAAAATCCAAGAGGAAATGGAAAACATTGATAGCACATCTAAGAAGCAGGCAAAGGAAAGAGAAATTTAGTGCAACTTTTATAGGAATCCTAGACAAGAAGAAGAATCATGGAGGCTAAAATCCAAGAAAATTTGGATACAAGTTGGAGACAAGAACACTACCTTTTCCATAACTCAGCAAAAACAAGAATGATAAAGAACAACATTGAAAAAATAGTGGGAGAAGGAGGGAAAGAAATAAAGGGACAAGAAGATATTAAAAGTGAGATCTCTCGGCACTTCAAAGCTCTCTTAACCACTGTAGATAGATAGGAAAATTTAGAGGAATTATTAAAGCATATCCCAAAGTTAATTGATGTATAAACAAACAATTCCCTCTCCAAAGAAGTCACAGAAGAAGAAGTCATGGCAACAACTTGGGATCTGCACCTAGAGAAGGTATTGGGTGCAAATGGCTTTCCCATTTCATTCTATCGCACCTTTTGGCATCTCCTTAAAAAGTAATTAATAAAGCTGATCAACTATGTTATTAGGAAAAAAAAAAGTGGGGGGATTTACCAATTCTACTTATCTCGCCCTCATTGCAAAAGACCCTCACCCCTCCACCCTCAACCGGTTTAGGCCAATTTCCCTTTGCAATGTCTCTTACAAGATCATCTCTAAAATTCTTGTCAGAAGGCTCAAACCTCCTCTTCACTCTCTCATTTAAGAAAACCAAGGTGGCTTTGTCCCCAACCGGTAGATAGTTGACAACATTATCCTTGTGATAGAATATCTCCACACATGTCTATCCAAAAAAGAAAAAGGATTCATCCTCAAAATGGATATGGCTAATGAATTTGACAAATTTAACCTCACTTTCGTTGCAACTATTTTAAATAGATATGGTTTTTTTGAAGATTTCATTAACACAATCAAGGCCCGCACAATAGGTTCTTGGATAGCCCCTCTCATCAATTGCAGACCATGTGACTTATTCCAAAGATTGAGGGGCCTTAGGCAGAGCTTCCCTCTATCCCCTTTTCTTTATATCCTTATGGTTGATTCCCTTAACACAAAAATTGGATCATAGAAGAAGAAATGCAAGCTTAACAGGCCTCACTATCAGCAGTAGAACCAAAAGAATAAATCATTCCTTATTTGTTGACTACACCCTCCTATTGGGTGGAGACTCTTGTATAGTTGCTAGAAGATTCAAAACCATTCTTGACAATTTGATGGATGTCTTAGGCGGTTTGGTCAATAACGAAAAAAGTTGCATTTATAGCTAGAATACCCCCATAAGAACTATTCAGTGGATGTCCCAAATTTTGGAAATTCCTTATTAGAAAAATTGGAACCACTTTCAATATCTTGGGTTGCCCATTACCAAGAAAAATCTGAAGACACAAATTTGGAGAAAATATGTTGAGAAGATGAAAGTCAAAATTCAAGAATGGGGTATGCTATGGTTAAACTAAGCGGGACGAATCATCCTCATCAGATCCATTCTAGTAGCCTTGCATTTATATCAATTTTCATTAATAACAGTGCCTGCAAGCATCCATAAGCAAATTGAAATTATCATCAGAAGCTTTTTATGGCAAGGAGGAAAAACTAAAACAAAAAAATTTAGCCTTGTAAATTGGAAACAAGTCACAACTCCTTACAGAAACAGAGGACTCACCATTAAAACCCCTGGAATAATGAATGTGGCCTTGGGAATTAAGATTGCATGGAGGTTCCTAACTGGATAAAAAATATTTTGGAAAGTAGCACTAGAGGCAAGATACCTTAATGCACCAAGGACCTCTATTCTGGAAAAAAGTCCTCCCACAAGACCTTGCACTCAAATATGGAAAATAATCTCTAAAACAATTGAGCTATTCAAGGAAAACATTTCAATGAGGTTTGGAAGTGGGGAATGGATCAACCTATGGAAGGACATTATAAAGGGAAATCCTCCCTTAGACAACAACTCAGACATCAATGATATTAAGAGGTGGATGATAAGGGAAGGATACAAAAAATTGGATATCTCTAGTCGGGAACTAGATGGTACTTAGAAACATTGGGTGAGAGCCAATAATCCCAATGATTTAACAAATCATTGGAACCTCATGACTTCCCTTCTCACTAGAGTAGCACCAATTGACAAAAACACTCAAGATTCTTACTACTGGAAACCTACTCAAGGAGAGTACTCATTCAAGAATAGATATGAAAAAATCCAAGAACATCAAAGGTAGCAGGAATGGAAATATTGGAGGCAGGCCTAAAAGGTGGAAACCCTCTTGCTATGGACATTGCTACATAGGAAATCAATTACAGCAGAAAACTTAAAAAAGAGAGGAATATGAGGACCATCCCAATGCCCACTCTGTCTGAAGGCAGAGGAAACAATTCAACAAATTTTCCTAGAGTGTCCTTTCTCTAGAAACTGTTGGGAGACAATGGTGTCACATATTGAAGAAAATTTGAATTATAGGCTTCCTTTAATTCAGTTCAAAATTAAATGGAAAGGTAGCTTTCCATACTCCTTCAAAAACAAATCCACAATTTAGAGATTCTGGAGCAGCCTTCCATCCTTACTCTACTAGCAAACATGGTTAGCCAGAAATGAGAAAATCATCAAAAATAAAATCCCCACAGTAAACACAGTAACCTCAAAATCATGGGGATTGATGACTGAGTTTCTTTTAGCCAAAGGGCTCTATGGAATAGATATTGCTCAACTCCAGAATGATGAAAGAAGCTGGATCGGTTTTTCCTATAACAAGATCAACATCAGTCTCCTACAAAATAATACTAAGGTTTAACAAATATGGAAAATAAGAAAGACAGAGGCAGAGTTTCAGAGCTAGATTCTCTCTCTGAACAGAGCCTACCTTTTCTTTGATGGAGCGTTAAAGAAAAATCCAGGAAAAGCATGATCAGGAGGCCTAATTTTCCACAAATACAAATCAAGACAAATAAAATAAAGCTGGGGATTAGGAAAAATGTCAAATAATAAAGCCGAGGCTTATGGTTTACTTTTAGGCGTGAAGATCCTAAGGGACAGAAAAATCAACATTGCAATCATTTTTCGTGACTCCTCCCTTATAATTCAAGCATTGGTGGGAAATACTCCTCCAAAAAATGTAGCTCTGAATCAAATTCTGCATAGAGCCAAAAAATTAGCAAAGAAAATAGGAATGGTTGATTTTTATCATATCCTTAGAGAAAATAACAAGCAGGAAGACTCTCCAGTCGATGAGGGAGTTCAAAGAATTATTGGCCATGTCAAAATTGATGGAATTACATCCCATTTACCTATACCATGATGTCTTCTCCCACTTCACATTTTTTGATGTGTCTCCATCATTACACAGGTCAAAGGAGTAGCAGCCAAGTCATGATAATATTCTCTGTAAAAAAACAGCTCAATCTCATAAAATTTGTCTTGCACGATCTCCTAAGGATCTCCACCATATTAACATACTATACCCACACCCTGTCCCCCTTACACATTCTCGTGACTCCTCATAGTATTGATGCCTCTCTGATCCCTTATAAAAATCGTGATCTTGAAAGAATCACCACAACGTTTCTTGCTTATTTGAATTCGCAGCATCCTCCCTTCATATCTCTTGACCTCATTTCACCCCCTCCTTCATCTCTAAATCCCCTTCCAAACCTCTGTTTTCTTGTGCGTGGTGCCAGGCATCCTTGTGCTCTCACAGTGATCCCCTCGCTCTCCCCTCCCTCTTCTTTCTCACCTTCATTCCCTTCCCTTCCCCTCATTAGAAGCCACTTTCCAATCGTCACCCAACCTCTGCTATCTTGCATTCTCCAACCAGTAAAGTTAGATATTTCCTTTGAAAATAACGAAGAAGTGTTGTCTCAAAGAATCAAAGAAGCATCCTCAAAGAAGGAAGAAAAGCGCACAAATGCAAAACAATGATAGCAATAGCCAACAGAAAAGGAATCAATGCAATTATCCACAGTCTCTTCAACAAAATGGATACAACAGAAGACAAAAGGCACCCCTGTGCCTTTTGTAAATCTTAGAGAGTGGTGATAGAAAATTTTAAGAGTCAAATCCAACAAGACAAAGTCCGAAGTCAAGTAGAGATGGCCATTCTTCGTTCGCAATGGGATACTTGTACCAAATATGTATTGAAGGTCCAGAATCGATGCAATCATTTGGAATATTCTCTCAAATTTTTGAGGGAGGCTCTCAACAAGAAGTCAGAACAAGGATCCGCCTCTCAGGATCATGGAAGCAAATATAGAGATAGCGAGAACACCGTGAATAAATGAACCTCCACATCTACAGGATTTCCATGTTTTTATCTATGATAATAGTAGACATTCTGGTTAACAAAAAAAAAATGAAAGCCAAATGTATTCTTCTTTTAGATTAGCTTGTCCAGAAATACAACACAAGTGTAATAGTTTCTTCTTCAAAAATGATAGAAAAAAATAGCAGCTATACTAGCACTCATAGAGTAATGCTTCCCCAGTAGACAAATCCATCTTGTAAACAGATTGGGGTAATTTTTTAATGAGGAATTTCTTCTGCTCCTCCTTTTCAGATAATACAATATAACCAAACTTGTGAAAAAAAAATAAAAAAATCCTTTGTTTATATATTGGATATATATATTTTATTTTTTTAGATTTAGAATATTTTATTATAAATTTAAAATATAGTATATTATTTAAGTAATAAATTCTCAAAAAAATAATGATAGTACATTTATTTTTCATATATTTAATTATTATAGTAAATAAAATTCGTTTTATAATTTTGATAGCCTATATTGGGAAACTTTTAAGATAATTTAATTTAATAAAATTTTATAAATATATCATCGTTAATAATAAAATTTTATTTAAGTTAAAAATTAGAAATGTATTTATAAGATTCAATTTTCATTTTCAAAGTTAAAATGGAGTAAAATTTAATTTAAAATAAATAAAAAATATATTTATCAATATTAATTTTAATAAACTAAAATTATATAGAGATTTAAAAAATTAAATATAAAAATAAATTTTATCAATTTTATTTTAAAAAAAATAATAATTAAATATATAAAATTATTTTTAATATTTGAATGTGTGATATAAATAATAATTATGGTGATGATTATTGTCTATTAATATGGTTTATTGGACTTTATTAATGTAAAAAGTAAATCAATTTTTTTAACATTATTTTTATGCTTGATTAAAAGTAAGACAAATGTTTTTAGATAATCATAGTCTTGTTGCCTTAACACATCAAGAAGCTTGGTAATGTGTGAGATATTTGAAAAAATTGAATCGACCAATTCTAAGTTTAACTATGAAGGTCGTGAGTATTAGTTATTATTTTAGCAATGATCATTTTCTAGTTAACTGTAGTCACTATAGATCAATAATTAGAATTTTCAAGGTTGCGATTCATTGTCTTCTTATAATATTTTAGTTTCCTTTCTCCATGTAACACTTTATGGTTGCCTAACTTTTCTTTAAATTTGGAAATAATAATTTTTTTATATTATCCTTATTCTCAAGATAATATCCTCTTTTTTACCCAATTGTGAAGCCAAAATAAGTCATCCTTATGTCATTCTAGCTTGAGCAAAAGGTATGGCTTTTGGATAGAGTTAAAATTTGTTTTATTAAACCTCTTGACTTTCATGTTGTATAACTTATTCTTATATTCATAACCATGCTTTCAATAGAAGAACCATTAGCTTCAATCAAAAGAATAGAGTAAGGAAGTTGCAGGTTTAAAATTGCTTTTGGATCTGTTGCAATATCATGATTCTCTAAGTATATTACAAGTCCAAATTTCACATCCATATAAATTAACATAAATGACTAACATAAATAAATAAAAAAACTATTATCATTATTATCTTAGATATTTAAAAATATAAGTTAGAAAATATAAAATAAAATTTTAAAAAATATTAAAAAATATAATATAGAAATATTTTTTATAAATTTTATTCCATACTATTATAAATTTTATAAATTTTATTCTATACTATTATAAATTTTAATAATTAAATTATATAATTTTAATATTTGAAAAATATTTGAAATATATATATATATATATATATATATATATATATATATATATATATATATATATATATAATAAAAATCTAGGAATTATAATACGAAATAAATAAACTTAAAACATTTACACTCATCACGAAAAATGAAAAACCTAAAACATTTAAAGTCATCCTTTTACACAGATTTTGACAAATTTGAGTTCGTGGTGTATTTTCATGGTATATTAACCTCAAAGCTCATGATTCGAGTGGATGTATTGAAGGAGTTTCAACCCTAGAGGTTTCGAATTTTATTGAATTGCTTTCTCTGAGTCTTTATGAATAGACATGTTTTGTTGTTTGATGCTGCTCATAATTGTTGAAATATAACTCATTCTTATGAATAGACATGTTTTGTCGTTTGATGCTGCTCATAATTATTAAAATATTGCTAGGCTCGGACCTGCTCATTTTAGTGATGCTTGGTTTTGTATGGACTTCATAGAAGCCATCCGTTGTTGATAAGATTGCGGTTGCAGAATACTGACAGAATAAACTAGGGAGAGAATTCGCCTTCGCAGCGTCGAAACCTAGAGTTTGTCGTAGTTGGAGAAAGTGACATGTTTTTCAAATTTGTAAAAAAATCAATGCGACCAAATGTTGAGAAGGATTCCCACCTTTGTTATGTCAGAATACGCGTCGAACCGTCCATTTTGTGGCAGTTGGGTCCGGCGATCGTGAAATATATCAGAAATTTGTGATAAGCGTGTTGAATATTTGTGCTGAAATGCTGAGAAGAATTCCCGTGATGTGTTTCGTACGCAGACGCGGAGCCGCTGTGCATTCCACGCGTATAGTCCATTCCATCAGTGCCGAAAGTTATGACGGTGACTCAGCGGGGATGGGCGGGATGATGGTCTCTCTAACTTGAACGCTGAACACTGAATTCGGTAATGGCGGCTATTTTCTTCTATATTCTGGCTGGACCTCGAATCTCTGCGGCCCGACTCTTTTAATATCGGAATTTCGAAGAAGCTACTTGTATGTTCTGGATGGACCTCGAATCTCTGCAGCCCATATGTCCCACTGTGTTTGCCAACCTCTCGACAGCGTCTCTCGCGGGATTCTTATTGCGATGTTTGCGATGTATTCAAGAGATGAAAATTGTTTGAGTGTTAAATTTTTAAAATTATATATATATATATATATAATTTTTTTTTTTCTATATTGATTTAAAAAAAATTATGATTTTATAAAATATATGAATTTGATTTTAAAAGATAATTTTTTTCAAAAAAATATAAAATTATTAGAAATTTGAATATTTTGTTAAATAAATTATAAAATATATTTAAATTTATATAATAGTAATTCATAATATTCATCAATTTTTGTATTTTAAAATGATAGTATAAACTCATTTTAAAATAATAGTATACGAGTTTATGAAGAACTCAATGGATGGGTGATTTTAATATTAAGTTAATTGTCAAAGGCTTTATGATTATTTTTTCCATTTATTCGAGGTCAAGCAATCGAAATCTATCTATGGAACCACATATATCCTTAAAATAGATAGGCACTAGTGACTTTCTTTAATATTTAGGTATATTTTAGTATATTTTTTAGGTTCAATTTTGAGAGTGGTATTGGTGTTTGTATTATTTAAAAAAGTTTTCTTGTGACATTTTATTTATTGGTTTGTTTAAGGTAGTGTAACTTTACATATGTTTCCTTTAGAGTAGATTTTTATCTTTTGGGTTAATGAGAGTTCCAAAAGAAAACATTAAATTTACATGGACACACTAACATTGTAGGAATTAATGATGCATCTTATGTGAGTTAGAAGAAAATTGAGGGGTTATGAAAAAATATGAGAAATATGTTACATATGATCACTATAAGAAGATCATCTTGTACGAGTTAGAAGAAACCCAAAGGGTTATGCAAAAAAAAATGAAAATATTTTTCATATGATCATTATAAGATCGCTAATTCTAATTCTAACTTTAGATGGACTCTATTGCAAACACAAATGGGAAATTAGACGATTGAATTATAAAAACATTGAAAAAATTAAATTTTAAAGATACTACTTCGTAACCACAAATATTTAAGAGAATTTGAGCATGAATTTATTGTATTTATAATTATTAATTAAAGGAATCAAGATGTAACACAAAAATATCTAAAAAAAACTTTGGGTTTACATGTCTATTTTTATATTAAATTATATTATATCATCCCCCAACGTCTAAATCTATTACAAGGTTTTCATCTTCACAAACTAAGCTAGGGAGTGTAGTTGTAACATACATAATAAAAAAAATTACACCATGCATTAATTTTTACCTTACCCTAAGTAAAACATCTATAAAAAGATCTTTACATCCTCGAAAGGATTTTCCCTTTCAAAAATTATAAACCATGGTATAAGGTTTTTTTATTATTTATTTTTAAATAAATTTTAAACTAACATTTAACAATTTATATGATCATTAAAACCATAGCCTAATCCTCGGATGAAATTTGGTTGCACACAATTCGATCTTATTAATTTTCCTGATTTCATGTTGTACCGACTGTAGCCGTCACGTACTAGTGTTCTAATGTGGCACCTAATTGCGGATTGCTTTCGATTGGAGCTGATTCTCGATGGGCCACGTGCCTCTTCGTACATTGTCTGATCACAAGTGATCGACGATGGACTTTCTCAGCGGGAAACTTGCCTGGGGTAAAACCTACATGCCCCTCCTCACTACCTCATTTTCTCTCTCTCAGCTCTGTTTAGTCTGCGAGGGAATGAGGTTTTTCAATCCATTATGATGATGACTTCAGAGTCACAAAGACTCGATGGCAAACCAGATATTGCAAGGACTACAGCACGCGGCGCCAACCATGTCGATAACAACTCTGCCATTTTCTTTCCACAAGGTTTAAGGAGATTCTTTCCCCATAGGTAACGAAATCCCTCTGGCTAAACCTTCATAGGTTTTTATTCTTCAGTTTATTTCCTTGGCCTCTAGCCCGTGAATCCACCCCACTAATTCTTTATGGCTTACTAGTGTTTTCGTTTTCATACAACTTATTAATCTATAGGTCCATGGCAACTTTATCTCCTATAGATATTGTGAGCTCTAGTTTTGCATTTTTCCTTCATTACCCTTCAGAACAAAGTTTTTATCCTGCCATTGCAGCTATGCTTTTACTTACTGGTTTAATGTTTAATTTCTTCCTTCTCTACAAGTCCGTTTCATTCGGCATAATGCTATAATCCTCTTCCTTACTGAGTGGAAAGGATTTTGGCTTCAGCCGTGGTCAACACATCCATTTCCTTCTCTATGTACTCCGTCTCTAAATGGTTTCTTTGTCCATTTCCGAGGAATGGTGGAAATCCCACTCTATGTATCGACCCGGGTTACTATTTTAACAGATGAACTTGTTTATAATGGATTGTCATATTGTCTTCTAGTTAATGCTTAACATTCCTTCCCTTCAAGTTTACAAGGGCCATTGGGCAGAGACTTATTGAAACGTTTCTGAATATTTTTGTATTTAACAATCTGGGTTTCTACTACCCAGTCTTATTCCATATTTAATTTTTGGAATTTTTTTTGGATTTTCCTTTACTCAAATTAAAAGAAGGTCCTTCCTTCCTTTTATAATATTTTGAAGTTTGTGTTATTTTAAACTTGTCTATGCTACTCTTGGTATATCATATATCTATCGGCGTATGGGTTTTATTTTACCTTCTCATTGTGTTTCTTTAGCTTCCGGGTTACGCATGTGTTTTCAATAACCATAATTGGCTCTTTCATTTTGAAATATATTTAGAGTTTCTGTTTACTAATTGCATGACCCGAGTGTCTGGCCGGTTCGCTTCTTTTGCATAACCCAACAATTCTTTATATGATTAGTTCCATTGTTTACTTGCTAATCATATTGTGATGGTCTATAGCAATTAATATGTTTATAGGTATGTTTTCGCACAGTTTCCTTTTCTATGTTTTCTGTGATAAATGATACTCTGGTAGGATTGTCCATTTACTTTTCCTTAATTTGTATTTACATGTTTACTAGTTTCATACATTTATTTGAGCAGTTAATACCTAAAAATAGTAGTTGTATAATAACTTTGTGCAAGGGTTTTTGTTCTACTAGTGTATGGTGACCAAATTGCCCAAATATTTGTCCGATTATAGCCAGAGTAGGAGGAACAATGCATTCTGGATTTTCTTCTCCTACCCCAAATCAACAGTTCTCTCCGATAGATAAGATAGTTCAACTTACTTGGATTAATAACTTTTATTTCATGTCTGTATTCTTCCTATTATTTCTCTTGTCTCTTAATTAGAATAAATATTTATTGTTCAATGTTCTAAACAAAATTCCACTTCTATAATAGTAACTCTGTTCTTATTGTGTTAACCCTGAATGGCTCTACACAGTTTTGTTTTTTATTCCATCTATGTTTACTACCTTATTTCAACATAGAGACTTAATGTAAAATTCTATCATAATTTTACAGTACATAAAATAACTTACTAATATCATAAATATTCACAGCACATATTTATATCTGGACTTGGAACAAAAACATTACAATTTCTCAAGAAATTTACTTAATACCTGTGTACATTTCCTATAAGATTGTTCTTGTATATTTAAATACCAAAAATAGCCAGATACTTATCTGAATGAGAACACTTCTAATGATGTTCCACCCAACCTTCAAGAGAGGAAATTACATTCTCCTGTTGCCCCTGTGATCCACTCCTGAAGAGGTATAGGTTGACCATAATTTTCTGCTGTGACCTCATGACCCTTGTCCAGTCAGTACCAGAAAACTTTCAGGAATGCTGAGTGGTTGCCATTGGTTTCTACCAACTCAGAAATGCTCCACTCTCTTCCTTAGATCATGAATAGAACCCCTATTCCTTCCTGGGATAAGTCTTTTATCCTCAAAGGAACATGTAACTATTCAAACTGTCCAACCACCTTTCAGTTCTTCAAAAAATTTTACCATCTACCCTTTTTTCTTTTTTATGGAATTACTTTCCATAACCAATTTTATTTTTCACATTAACATAAAAGAAAAAAAACTTTTCCAGAAAAACATTAAGTGCCTTAGTTTTTTCTTAAAAAAATAACAAAATGTCATTTAACTAGTTAACAACTAGTTAATAGTAAATGTAGCTGTCACAACTTCCCCCCTGGAAGTAACACCATCCTCGGTGTTTCGTTCCAGCTCAGAAAATAAATTTTGGTAAGCCTCGCGTACAAATCCCTTGTCTTCCCAAGTAGCCTCTTCTGGGCTGAAGTGATTCCATTGCACTTTAACCTGGGTGATGGCTCGCCTCTGGAGCATAATTTCACTCCTGTCAAGTACGCGTTGAGGCTCGACCAGAAATTCACCGTCCAACTCTACCTGAATATTCTACCAATGAATTACATGCTTCGGATGATGAAAATATCACTTTAACAGGTACACATGGAACACATTTTCTACCCGGATGTGTCTAAGTAAAGCCAGCTGATATGCCAGGGGTCCTACCCTTTCCAAAATTTGGAAAGGTCAATAGAACCTGGTGCTAACTTGGGACAAGAGGCCTACCTCAAGATACTCTTCTTGGGTTTGATCCTCACATAAACATGATCACTCACTTAGTATTCTCGATAAGTACTCTTTTTATCTACATATATTTTGTATGGATCCTGTGAAGCTTTCAAGTTTTTCCTAATCTTCTTTAGCTCCTATTCCATTTTAGCCATCATTTCGGGTCCCAACATTAATTTCGTTTCGGGGCTGCTCCAATTTATGGGTGTGCGACATTGCCTCCCATATAGAGCTTCGAAAGGACTCATCTTAAGGGACTCCTCGTAACCATTGTTATAAGAGAATTTAACCAGGTGTAAATAAACATTCCACTTGGTTGGCTGCTGCATCACGTACATGTGCAACATGTCTTCCAAAACTTAGTTTACCTATTTTGTCTGACCATCCGTCTAGGGATGATAAGCAGTACTAAATTTTATTTGGGTCCCCAAACCCGTAAACAAAGTTTTCCAGAATGCTGAAGTAAAATTCACATCTTTGTCCAAAATAACAATCTTTGGAATACCGTGCAGTCTGAATATCTATCTCATAAAAATATCTGCTATCTGTACAATATTGTAAGTTTACCGTACAAGTATAAACTGTGCAGACTTACTAAACCTATCAATCACCACCATGATGAAGTCATTGTGCCTCTTGGACCATGGTAAACCAGTAATGAAGTCTAGGAATATAACCTCCCACTTCCATTCAGGTACTGATATGGGCTGCAACAATCATGTGTGATATCGATGCTCCACCTTGACCTGTTGACACTATAAACATTTGTTTAAATATTTAGCAATGTTTCTACACATATCGAGCTAGAAATATATTTTTCTAATAGAATTGAACATTTTCTGGTATCTTAGGTATCTTGCGTCATTACTTCGATGATATTAATTCATTATTAGCTCCTTTAGATCCACACGGTTTGGTACATATAGCTTTCCTCTAAAGGTTAGCATTTGCTATTTATTAACTTCATATTCAGAAGTGTTTCCCTACTTTCTAGCCTCTTCCATCTGCTGCCACAGGAATTGGTATTCAGGATCCTTCTGTGCTTCCTCTTTAAACTGATCCAAGAATTTTCATTCAAGTTGATTATATTAAAGCTCATAAACATAATGCAGCTTCCTACTTAAGGCATCCGCTACCCGATTTTCCTTACCTTTCACGTGCTGAATTTCCATATCAAACTCACTTAGGAAAGCATTCCATATTGCTTGTCGGGAGTTTAAATCAGTTTCTTTGAAGTATCTGGTTAGACTACTATAATCAGTCTATAGCACAAAATTCCTTCCCAGCAGGTAGTGTCTCCATACCCAGAGTGCATGTACTAATGTTGTTAACTCTAGATCATAGGCTTAATATCTTTGTTCATTCTCCTTCAACTTTCTTGACTCATAAGACACTACTTTTCCTTCCTGAGATAAAACTGCCCCAACTCCCTCTTTACAAGTGTCTGTAAACACTTCAAATTCCTTGTCAGGGTCAGCGACCCTCAACACTGTTGCAGTGGTGAATAGCTGCTTCAACCTCTCAAAACTATTTTGACACTCATTATTCCACTTAAATAAATTTCCTTTTCTCTACAAAGAAGTGATTGGAAAGGAAATTCTAGAGAATCCTTCAATGAATCTTCGATAGTAACCAACCAATCCCACAAAGGATCATATATCTGCCACATTTTCAGGAACTCGTCATTCCATGATTGTCTTGATTTTATCTGGATCAACGATAATCCCTTCTGCTTAAATAACATGGCCCAAGTACTGGATTTTTTTTTTGAAGGAATCACATTTGCTGAACTTAGCAAACAACTAGTGCTTTCTTAATATTTCCAGCACAATCCTTAAATGCTATCTATGTTCTTCTTGGTTCTTATAATAGATTAAAATATTATCACTAAATATGAGCACAAATTTATCCAGGAAAGGATGAAATATACCATTCATTAACCTCATAAATGTTGTTGGTGCATTTGTTAACCCAAAAGGTAACACCACAAATTCATAATGCACATACCTAGTAAGGAAAGTAGTCTTATAAATTTCTTCATCCTCGATTCGGATCTAGTGGTATCCAAACCTTAAATATATTTTTGAAAATATTGTAGCCCCCTTCACCTGGTCAAGCAGGTCATCAATACGAGGGAAAGGATATTTATTCTTGACTATTAATTTACTGAGCTATCTATAATCTGTGCACATTCACATGGTTTCGTCCTTTTTCTTTATGAACAACACTAGTGCTCCCCATGGGGACACACCTGGATGAATGTATCCTTTGTCCAACAGTTCTTGTAACCACATTTTTAATTCAATTAATTCTAGAACACTCATTATATAAGGGCCCTTGACACAGGTGATGCTCCTAGCATTAATTCAATGGTAAAATCAATATCCCTTCTTGGAAGTAATCCGGGTATATTTTTGGAAATACATCCATGAAATCTTGTACCACTGGTATTTTTTCCATCATAGGATATTTCTCCTTGGAATTGGCATATCCCACTTTGATAGCATAAATCTGACATCCCTTCCTCATACACTTATTCATTTGGGATGCTGTAATAGGACATAGGTGTAGCAGTTTCTTGATTCCCTGAATCTCCTTGCATGTTCCATCTCACATTCTGTAATAAATAATATTTTCTTTACAGTCCACTAGGGTCCAATGTTTTTATAGATAATCCATACCCAAAAAAGCATCATAGGACCCTAATGGAAATATGTTCAAGTCCACATTTAACTACTGATCTGCAATTTCCAATGTGAAGTTTGGAATTTTGGCAGTTGATTTTCTTTTCGCTCATGTGGCACTAGCCAAGGAATTTTGAATTTATGCCCTTTTAATTTACATACTTCCACTATTTTGGGATTAAAATAACTTAGACTTGCACCTGGAACTACCAAAATAGAAACAGATTGAGACAGTAAATTTCCTTCCAACTCTATCATTGTTAGCTGATAATCTGCCTATCGATCCTCCAACACCGGGTTGATACAAGGTATGTTTCAAGCCACATCGCCTAATGTAGAAGCCTCTTACAAATTTACCACTGTTTCACTTCTCGCTTGTTGTGGGAAATTTTTATAATAGTGTCCCTCACCACACCACTAGCACTATAGAGGTGGCTTGGACACTTGTCCTTGTTCTAGTTTGCTAGAAGCATATGTAGGCCTTTGTTCAACTAGCCATCAGGTTTTCTAACGATTTATGCCAAACTTCCTGCTTACAGAATTTCATGAAGATTTCTTAAAATTATTAGTTTTGGTGCCTGTGAAGTTTGAGCTATTTTTTTTCCCCTTTTTTGGTTGCCAAATTTTGCCCACTTACCCTTTTTCCTTGGACTACTGGTAGCACACTCGTGCCTTATGAATGGATTCATCCATGGTTATAGGATTTCCGAACTCAATTTGTTTCTTCATATGGGTTGGCAGACTGCTCATAAATCTTTGTACCTTAGCCTTTTCGTCTCTGAGGTATGGAAAATATCTTAACAAGGAGGTGAACTCAGTGATATACTCGTCCATGGTAATCTTCCCCAGGTTCAAGTCATGAAATTATCTAGATTTCTCGTCATAAAAACATTATGTTAAATACTTATCTCTAAAGTATTGCTGGAACGATTCCCAGGTAATGTCTTGGTCTTGAATGCTACGAACATTCTTTACTTCCTCCCACCACATGGTGGCTTTTTGTCTCAACTGATATATGGCCAATCTGGCTTTTAGGTTTCTACTGTACTCTTACACTTGAAAATATTTATTCATATTTATCAACCAAGCCTTTTCCACCTCCTCGGATTCTCCATCAAATGTAGGTGGTTTTATTTTTTGAAACTCACCTTGAAGCTCCACTTTTCTTCTTCACCTCTTGCTGATCTGACACATTTCCATACTCTACTTCATTATAATTTCTATTTTTGTTGCTTCACTGTGCAGGACTTCTTTCCATTCTGTCAGGGGTGTGGTCCTTTATGTGTCACTCATTACCTTCCCCCATGTCTCTATCAGCATTGGAATGTTTCATTCCCTGATTCTGCTTGTCTGAAAGGCTCTTGAGTATATTTTCTTGCTCTTGCATCAAGCGCTCGTTATCACTATGAATCGACACAATTTATTCCTATAGCTTATGTACTGTATTTAATAGAATACTATTTTGGTGTTGCTCTTCCTCTAGCAATCTACTTGTTTGCTGGTGTTGATCCACACTCAACTGAACCCACATCTCATGATTCATTTCTGGTCATGGTTGGGGTTCCCTGGTGTTCTGGGGTGGTTGTTGCATTAACCCCCTTCTCATAACGTCTCCTGTTATGATTCTTTTCTATAAATCATCATACAAATAGCTTAAATTGTTATATGACCTATAGGGTCCGAGCATGCAAATGCTACTCTGATACCACTTGTAACATACAGAATAAAAAAAATATTTACACCATGCATTAATTTTTACCTTACCCTAACTAAAAAATCTCTAAAAATATCTTTACATCCTCGAAAGGATTTTCCCATTGTAAAATTATAAACCATGGTATAAGGTTTTTTTGTTTTTTTTAAATAAATTTTAAACCAACACTTAATATTTTATATGATCATTAAAACCATAGCCCAATCCTCGGTTTAACTTTGGTTGCACACAATTCAATCTTATTAATTGTCTCGATTTCATGTTGTATCAACTGTAGCTGTCACATACTAGTGTTTTAATGTGGCGTGTGATTGCAGATTTCTTGGGATTGGATCAGATTCTCGATGGGCCACCTGCCCCTTCATGCACCATCCAATCACAAGCAATCGACGGTGGACTTTATTGGATGGAAACTAGCCTGGGGTAAAACCTACTTGCCCCTCATCACTACCTCATTTTCTCTTTCTGCTCTGTTTAGTATACGAGGGAATGAGGGTTTTCAGTCCATTATGATGAGGACTTCAGAGTCACAGAGACTCGATGGCGAATCAGATATTGCAAGGGCTACATGACGCAGTGCCAACCATCTCGATAAAAGCCCAGCCAATTTCTTTCCACAGGGTTTAAGGAGATTCTTCGCCCCATAGGTAAAAAAATTCCTCTGGTTAAACCTTCATAGGCTTTCATTCTTCAGTTTATTTCCTTGGCCTCTAGTCAGTGAATCCGCCACACTAATTCCTTATCGCTTACTAGTGTTTTTTGTTTTCATACAGCTTCTTAATCTGTAGGTCTGTGGAAACTTTAGCTCGTACAGGTATTGTGAGCTCGATTTTTTCATTTTTCCTTCATTACCCTTTAGAACTAAGTGTTTATCCTGCCATTTCACCTATGCTTTTACTTACTAGTTTAATGTTTAACTTCTTCCTTCTCTATAGGTGTGTTTCATTCAGCATAACACTGTAATCCTTTTCCTTATTGAGTGGAGAAGCTTTTGGCTCCATCTAGGGTTAAAAACTCCATTTCCTTCTCCTGGTACTCTATATCTAAATGGTTTCTTCGTCCATTTCCGGCGAATGGTGGAAATCCCACTCTATGTATCAACCCCGATTACTATTTTAATCGATGACATTGTTTATAATGGACTATCATATTGTCTTCGGGTTAATGGTTAAAATTCCTTCCCTTCAAGTTTACAAGGTTTATTGGGAAGAGACCTATTGAAACATTTATGAATATTTTTTTATTTAACAATCTGGGTTTCTACTACCAAGTCTTATTCCATATTTAATTTTTGGAATTTTTTTTCGATTTTCCTTTACTCAAATTTAAAGAACGTCCTTCCTTCCATTTATAATTTTTTGAATTATGTGTTATTTTAATGTTTTCTATGTTTCTCTTGGTATATCATATATCTATTGGCGTATGGGTTTGATGTTACCTTCTCGTTGTGTTTCTTTAGCTTTCGGGTTACGCATATGTTTTCGATAACCATAACTGGCTCTTTCATTTCGAAATCTAATTAGAATTTATGCTTAACAATTACATGACCCGAGCCTTGGCCTGTTCATTTCTTTTTCATAACCCAAAAATTATTTATATGATTAGTTCCACCTTTTACTTGCTAATCATATTGTGATTCTCTATAGCAGTTAATATGTTTATAGGTATATTTTCGCACAGTTTCCCTTTCTTTTTTTTCTACAATAAATAATACTCTGGCAAAATTGTCCCTTTACTTTTCCCTAATTTGAATTTACATGTTTACTGGTTTAATACATTTATTTGAGCAGTTAATACTTACAAAAAAAAAAAAATTGTATAAAAACTCTGTACAAGAAGTGTTTTCGTTCTTGTAGGGCATGGTGACCAGACCACCCAACTATTTGTCTGAGCATAGCCAAATTAGGAGAAATGATGCATTCTAGGTTTTCTTGTCTTACCCAGAATCACCAGTTCTCTCCTACAGATAAGATAGTTCTGCTTGAATTTTTCAAAGTTTACTTGGATTAATAAATTTTCTTTCATATCTGTATTCATCATATTCTTTCTCTTTTCTCTTAATTAGAATAATTATTTAATGTTCAATGTTCTAAACATAATTACACTTCTGTAACAGTAACTCTGTTCTTACTGTGTTCACCTGAATGGCTCTACATAATTTTGTTTTTATCTCATCTATGTTTACTACCTTATTTCAACATAGAGACTTAATGTAAAATTCTATCATAATTTTACACTACATAAAATACATTACTAATATCATAAATATTCACAACACATCTTTGTATTCAGACTTGGAACAAATACAATACAATTTTTCAAGGAATTTACATAATACCTGTGTACATTTCCTATAAGATTATTCGTGTATATTTAACTACCAAAAATAGCCAGAAACAATTTTTCAAGGAATTTACTTAATACCTGTGTACATTTCCTATAAGATTATTCCTGTATATTTAACTACCAAAAATAACCAGATACTTATCTGAATGAAAAAATTGTTAATGATGTTTGACCACACCTTCAAGAGAGGAAATTATGTCCTCCTCTTGCCCTTGTGCTTCACTCCTCAAGAGGTACATGTTAAGAGTAGTTTTCTACTGTGACCTCAGGACCCTTGTCCAGTCAGTACCAAAAAAATTTCAGGAACGCTGAGTGATTTCCACTGGTTTCTACCAACTCACGATATTCTCCACTCTCTTCCTTAGATCATTAACAAAACCCCTATTCCTCACTGAGATAAGTCTCTTATCCTCAGAGGAACATGTAACTAGTCAAACTGTCCAATCACCTTTCAGTTCTTGGAAAACTTTTACCATCACCCCCTTTTACTTTTTTCTGGAACAACTTTCCATAACGAATTTTATTTTTCACATTAACAATAAATAAAAATAACCTTTTCCAAAAAACATCAAATGCCTTACTTTTTTCTTAAAAAAATAACAAAATGTCATTTAACTAGTTAACAACTAGTTAATACTAAATACAACTCTCATAATAGTTCTTACTGAAATGGGATCTTTATTTTGGGAAAAACCCAATAAAAAGAATTGTATCAAAATGAAAATAATTCTATTAAAATGAAAAAAAATATTAAAAATTAAAATGAAAATAAGAAGAAAATAAAGACAAAACAAGAAAATACATTGATTTCTAGGTTGGATGAGTTCCAAGGTCCTTTCTCAAACAGAGAAACAAAAAAAATTAGTTTTATGTTTTTATTGTCTTAATATTTAGGGTGGTATAGTTAAATTATATATTTTCTAGCAACATCCTAAAATAAATTAAAATAGACTATAATAAATTAAAGAAGATTATGATAGAATATTCTAAAGGGCATTATGTCTGATTTGATTGGTAATTTTTCATTAATATTGATCCTTTTGTATTATCAAAGTATCTTTCTTAGTTAAATATTTTTTTATAATAAAATTTATATAATAATAGATACATTAAAAGTTAAAAAATAAGAAAAGAAAAATTTTTATTGTATAAGAAAGATAGCATGAAAGATTCATAATAAAAAACAAACATGATTATAGAGAGTTCTATAGCCCAGAGAAAGCCATAACATGAGGCAAAATAAATGATAAAACAAATAGAAATATAGAGGGTCTCTATAAATTGTAAATGATTACATAGATTATACGTCATAAACATTATAAAAAATAAGTGACTCTTCACCGTTAATTTTAACACGGTTTTATGTATTTATAGGGTCATTTTTTCATTATTCAAACATTTGTTTATATTTATTTTGATTTGGATTTGGTTGTTTAATTGATATTAACATTAATATATATGTTCCTCTGATTTATTTAATTTTTTTTTTATATTCTAAAAGATTTAAAATAAGTGACTTTTCATCGTTAATTTTAAAACGGTTTTATGTATTTATATGGTATTTCTTCTTTATTTAAATATTTGTTTATATTTATTTTGATTTGGATGTGGTTGTTTAATTTATATCTGATTTATTTAAAAAAAAAATTATATTCTCAAAAATTTATTTCCAAAATTCATAATAAGTTAAAAATAATATTAGAAACTTAAAATTTATGAGATTTTTTTTTAATTATACTATTTTATTCTTGAAGTTAATTCTTAAAAAAATAATAATTTTAATATTCTAAAATGGATTTAATATTTTAATTTAATGTTAATAAGCTTTTTTAACATAGTTTGTGGTTTTTTTTTATAATAATCTTTATATTTAAGGTTAACATTTATTAAATAATAATCTTTATATTTCAAGTTAATATTTATTTATTATTTTTATTATAAATGTAATCTTTATATATCAGGTTAACATTTGTTTATTATTTTTATTAAAAATAGTTTTAAATATTTTTATTTTTGTTAATTATATTACTATGATTTGGTAGACGTTTTGAATCAGTTAATATGATTTATCTTCAGGACAAAGTGTGATTCATCCTCAAGACAAAGTGTGGTTCATCCACAAGACTAAGTGTGGTTCATCTTCATGATAAAGTGAAAAATCTTAATAGATCATCATGAATAAGGATGCAACATTGCCCCAAATATAATCATTAAAAACTAACAGTTAATTAATTATTAAAAAAAATATTTAAATTTTTAATTAAAAATAATACTATAAAAACATATTGAGAAATAACTAAATTGAAGTATTGCAATATTAAAATTGAATACACTTTTTAAATTAAATTTTCAAATAATTATAAATTTAAATATTACAAAAATTAAAAATTAAAAATATTATGTATATGGAGAACAATATTCATACTAACCACTTATATATATAGTTAAAAAATAAAAAATAAATCAATTTTAATTTTAATTTTTTATTTAAATAATACTTTTGAAATAAACTCATAATTATAAATCAATATTTATAATCTAAAAACCATAAATATATTAAATTAACAAAACTTGAATAATATTAATATTGGCATACCTTATTCCGCCCATACATATATAAAGCCCGGCTAAATTTCCCATTGGCCAATAGGACTGAACGTTTTTAAACACATTCGAATATGGTTTTCATTTATAGCATCGACGAGAGACTCATATGCGAGTGTTTTATGAGTGATGTATGCCAGTGAGTGACTGTGACTTAGATATTAGAAGGGTCGAAAGAGCGTACTTAAATTTTCCTAAGAGTTTTGATTTATGATTTAGAGGAAGTTAGGTCATTTGGTAACAGGTCACCTTGGTGAAACAACCTCAATCTGGCTTCCTAGCCACCTTGCTCAAATAACGTCAACCAAACTCGCAGTGCAAGTACAATTGTGAAAATGTTTTCTTGTCAGCGATATATTATAAAAAGAGATATAAACGAGATCATAGTAATAAATAAAATCAATGACAAGTGGACACTATAAATAAATTTTTTCCCCAAAACATTTTCTTTTTAAATAGTATAATTAAGTGAAAATAGGATGAGTTGCTTGAACTTTGAATTTACTTTGAGTTTGTAAACTATTAATAGTAAACTTTGAACTTGTAAATTATTAATTTCAAATTTATTAGTGATGGCATTACATTGATTTTATGATCCTATCAAATTTATCTTAAATATATTAACAATTTCTCCCTTAAATTCGATTAGGGGAGATTAATTTTTTCAGTGTTTTGGTGAAAGTGCATACAAGAAATTTATTACTCACCAGAACAGAAAATTAACTAATAATTGTATTCACTGGTTTTTTAAATATTTTTTTTCATACATGGTTTATTTAACATCTCTCATTTCCACCATAAGTTACAGTATTTATGTCTAAATAATAAGTTCTGTAACATATTAATGTCAAACTAGAATAAGAATAAACTTAATTGTTACCTTTATACTTATTCGAAAAGTTCATTTCACAACTTTATGTGTCATCTTCTTTATGCATGAGATAAATGAAATTATATGCTACTCGACTACATACTCGACTACAACATGTATAAATAACAACTCTCGCAATAAATTTTATGAAATATATCAATATAACTAAGTTTTACCATTTAAATGTAACATTGTGAAGCCTCCATGGGCTACTCTGATTTCTCATAACTTGTTGAGTCCTTCAACAGGCTTCAGCGCCATTAATTCTACATTCTCTACTTCAATTATATAGTCCATGTCACTACATCACATTAGAAACTTACATTCTCTAGTTCAATTATATGGTCCATGTAACTACATCACATTAGAAACTAAAAAACCCTTCTCATATCTCCCTTTGTCTATGTATATCTCCTACTCGTATCAATCTCTTGATATAATTCCCATTCGATCTAATAATGGGCTGGGGCCATTGATAGGGTGGCACTCTCCACACAACTGCCCCACCGCACTATGATCTCCACCTGGCTTAATGGAACCTTTGTGCCCCACCGTCCTTATCCAACGGATGTTGGTTGGGTCAATTTGTTAAGGCAGTTATGCCTCCTCAACCCTACCTACACTTAGATCAGTCAAGTATCTAAGTAAACGCTACTTCGATTAATAATTCCGTTTTCCTCGACCCAATCCCATCGACGAACTCATCGGCCGAATCCGACGAACCAACTTGTCCACGGAAGATTAGGTCTTGCGACTGCGTTTAGTGCTCTGGAGCTTGTTGACAGTTTTCAACGCTTCGAGCAGGTTGAATATCAGCAAGTGATACTCAGTCACGTCGGTTGATAGCAATAGTCCTATGTCTGATCTATTTTGTGATCCATCTTCGTTGCATCTTTCGCAGCCTTTTCATTTTGGTACTTGCCTCATGTGCTCATGAATCCATGGTATTTTTAAGAAAGCTATGGCATGTTCTTGGGAAAACAAAAATAGGAGTATAGGGAAGCTCGTTCCATAGCCATTCTACCTTCCCCTTTTGCAAACATATATAAATTCCCATGATATATTGATAATTTATTTTCATGTTATCATATTCCTTCCAATAACCGTTTTTTTTAATAAAGTATTAAATTTTCAATAAAAAAATATTTATGAGTTCTTCACTTTTCAACCATGAAAAAATTCACATATAAACAGATATGGTAAATTTGAAAGATACACTAAATATTATAACACCCAAACCATTTAAGATTTATATATGTAAAACAGTCTATACAAGAATTTAATAAGGAAAAGGAAGAAAAAACACTCCCAGAATATAAACAACTTAATGTATAAAAATTCACAAAATATAAACCGCCTAATGTGTATTTTTATTTATTTTTAATTTAGAAGCCATTTTTCAAACTTATATATATATATATATTTTTTTTTTAATTTTAATTTTAGTGTTTTTTTAATACTTATAGGTTATGAATAAATTAAACTGATTTTTATTTATTTTAAATTATATATATGAATGAGATTTACTGGATTTGAATTTTGATTTCATGGTTTATAGAATACAAAATTAAGAATTGAGGTGAATATATATATATATATCTATATATATATATATATAATTTAAAACTTTTTAATATAAATTTTAAGCTGAAATGATTTGTAAGTGAGATGCACTAGAAACCACAGAATACTTAAATAGTTATAGTGGTAACTATTTTAATGAATCTCGTGTTAAGTAAGTCTGAGATTAGCTTGGTTATCAATTTTTCATATATATATATATATATATATATATATATATATATATATATATATATATATATATTCAATTTCATTTTTCAAAATTTTTTGCTAACATAATAAATAAATTTAATTTTATAATTTTTATCAACTATATTTTGAAACTTTTAATATATATGATTAAAACTTTCTATTCAATCATAATTATTTCTTTACAAATACCAAAGCACTATTTACATTGGGCGTCATAAGGAATATTATAAAATAATAATGACAATAATTAAATAATGTTAGACTACATCATCAAATTTTAGAGAGAAAAAAGAAAAAACTATTTTTTCAACTCGTATTTTCAATTTATCTCCATATGGTTTTACTAAAATTTCGAGCAAGATTAGTCATTAGATGTTGAATTTAATTCTCCATTCAAATAATACTCATGTTTCATATTTTTTATGGACATTGCTACATGAAAAATGAGAAATACATAAAAAAAAACTGATTACAGTAACTCTTTTCATGTGTTCTGATTTTTCGTGTAGTAAGGACCATTGAAAGTATGCAACATGGGTACTTCGTTAATGAAGAACTGAATTCCACATCTAACGAGTCCCCTCGCTGTGATTTTAAGTAAAATAATACGGAAATTCGTTGAAAATATGAGTTGAAAAGGTAGTTTTTAATTATTTAATTGTTTTTTAATCTTTTTACATTTTTATTCTAAAAATTGCGAATCATCCCTATGGTTGAATCATCGATTTGAATCATATTGGTTCTTATAAATTTTATATTTGCTGTGCATTTTTTTAGACCCATTTTTTACCTCAAAATTTCTCTAAAGATGGATTTTCACAAGGGAAACCAACCTCATGACGATAAGTGATACTATCATATAGAACCTACCTCAAAATTTTCTAAAACTACTTGTTGATCTAGCTATCTTCCTCATAAAATTTTCCTCTAAAATTTGAAAAAATAGCCACATAATAGCTTCCAGTTATCTTGGACATATATCTAACTAAAGAAATAAAATTTTGAAACCAAAAATTTGACCAAAAATTCTTAACAATTATTGTTTTTCAAAGAAAATTTATACGAGTTCATATTAACTTGATCCTATTGTAGTTTTAAGGAAACACTAAAGGGACCCTTAATATGTGCCAAGTGAGCATCAAAGCTAACCAAGTAGGATCACTGATGGTGTTGGAATCACTGAAATATTTTGAGACATGCAATGATCTCATTACGGTCCACATATTTCTCTTTAAGCAATGGGCTCAGCAATGTATTAGTTTTCTAATGGATGGTAATAAAACTTAAATATTGACTTCGCCATCCCCTAGTGCGACTAAGATGAGACACCTAGTTAGAAACTTTATTTCAGAGTTTTTAGTCAAACTAGGCCTAACGAACATTGATGGTTAAGGCTTCCAATTGAAAATTTTCATCCTCAATTTCAAGTTGGGTGGAGAAGTGGAATATGGAGGTAGAAAATTGGGATTTCATTTTGGCTTCGGGCCTGCCTAAAGGTCCAAAAACTTCAAAACATCATTGGGATCTCATTCTTTCATGCAACATGTTAGTAAAGAGAAGAAAAACTTTATAAATAAAGAGATACCGGAGGTGACAAAATCCAGTAGTATAAATGAGACTCATCAAGGGGAATGAAAAAAAATATGGTTAAGGATAAGACCTAGAAAAGTGAGGGGTTGGAATGAATAATTAGACATAAAAAGTGAGATCCAAGGGTAGGCATCAGGTATTGATTAAATATCAAATAAACTACATTATTCGTAGAAATTCTAATGCCACTATGTCACCTTATATAAAAAACACTAATGCAACCATACATAAAGAAAAAAAAAATATTTTCGAAAAATTAGACATAGGTAGTGTTACCCATTCCCTACTCTCCTATTGCGCTCATATAAATAATGTTCAAGACCTTTATTTCTCCTATAAAACATGAATTCCTGGTCAAATTCCTTGCAAAACTACATTCTTATGTCTAGTGCTAATTCTTAGATAGATAAAGCTAATGATAGAGTCCACTCCCAAGGTATCACAACCCTCAGAGCCTAGTAAACAAAAAAGGTTGGAAACACAATGGAGTTGTCCCACCTACAGTAAGGATTCTCTACTTGTAACACAAAAAAAAATTGGTTTGCATTTGGTTTGCAACAGGAAAATAATGAGCTCCCAATGAAGGAGGTTGAGACCATAGTGGAATATTCCCACCTACAATCAAGATTCTTTGTTTACAACACAAGAAAGCTCGGGTATGACACAAGGAAAGAATGAGGTCCCAACAGAGGTTAATTCTACCATCGTAGTGTTATATATTGGTGAGAAAATTGGCATGTGTGGTGGCATGGGGTGGGATGGATACACCATCTCCATTCTTTAATGAAAGAATAGGCCACGGGGTAGTGCACCTGCCCTTACCCTCATACCGCTGATTCTTTATCCAAAAAGCTAATTGGATACTAATGAAATTTAATAAATATATAGAAAATAATGTATATTTACTTTAAACTTTTAATGTTTAACTAATTAATTATATATATTTTTAATCTTTATATGTTATAAGTATATTAAAAATACCCTTATATATTAAAATTTAAATATTTTAATTATAAATTTAAAAAGTAGTATATTATCTAATTATTGATGTCATGTCCCTCCATTCACATACACAAACATTAATTTTTTTTTTTTTTTTTGTACTATGTATAATTGTATCAACTTCACCTTTACCAATAGTTGACCTGTCATGGTAAGATACTCCTGTCCGTTCTAGAGTATCTATTTTAGTTTGGCCACTTATGATTTTAATTAACCCTTAAATATTTCATTGTATAAGTGAGGTTTGCTATTTTAACTCCAAGCCCCAACATAATACTTGTGCTAATCCACCAACGATGATACAATGGATAAATACTTTGAATGTAGTTCCATACTACTAAGTATGTCATGAATATACTATGCACGTCCCATATCGCTTGCTTGATCTCTTTCCATTTATGATTGAGATACTAATCCCTCAGGGTTTGTGTAACACCTCCAGTTTAAGGAAATTTTTTTTTTTTTTTTTTTCATATATACTTGGATTTCATTGTTATTTACCTGGTTGTCTGAATACTGAGTTCAGAAATTGGGTATGTATCTTCATCTATTGTTATATTTTCCTCTGCTCCTTTAGTATCTCTTTTAAATTTAAAAATCTCTTGTCCACTATTCCTTACTAATAACATTCAATGCTCCCCATGTTTACATTAAACCCATGTACATAAAATTCTATGCCTCCTCTTATAGCCCTATGTACATTCATTTTTTTCGATCACACATATGCTACTTATATATCACTTATATATAAACATAGAACACACATATATATAAATATATAATCCATATATATATATATCATTGGATAGAGTTATTTAAAATTTGCATACACCTATGCATAACCTATATATATATATATATATATATATAACCCATATATAATTATACAACTTTGATAAAACTATTGAAGGCGCGAGCACATAAAAACGCTGCATGAAATATATATATATTCGTTACCTATATCTATGTCCTTCAAAGAAAAGCGGTTGCCGCCTTCCAAGCAGAAATTTGACATAGGGTAATTAAAATGGAGATTATATTGAACCATCGATTGAGCATATAATACATACTATATAGTCAATTAACGCCATGTATAGACAGAGTTATATATCCGTGTAGATTGACCGTCATACAATTTCGGTGTTCGAATTATTGAATTTTTGAAAACGTGTCTAGCCCTACTCGTAACTTGTTATGCATTCTTCACGTACATTCTTTATCGGATTGGTCGCGGCGTGGCAACTCCTTACCAGCTGATACTGATACGCCTATCACCACAGATAACCTATAACCTACGAACTCATTTCACCGGCCGACGATTTATCACTATAATTATTTTTTATTTGATCTCAGTGCCACGCATCTTGTTATCATACGTATAGTACTCAATACTAGTACTGTTTATGGACTGTATGAGCCGAATAGCACAGTGCTCTGTTCGGCTGATTTTGACATGTGAGGTCTGGTTGTAACATTTCGCTGGTTTTTGGTTGCAGGAACAGCGTCTCGCCCGTGAGAGGAAAGTAGCCAGCGGCGGCGTACCTCGTCCCATGTCCAGCAAGAACTCGACATGTAGATTACTAATTGTCAGTTCTGGCTGGTCCAAGCGCTGTGTGCGCTGAGCTCTGCCTCTGGCAGTAGTTAGCTCTAGGGTTAACTCAGTACCTCCGTGCATAAGACACCCTACCTCCTCTGCGCCCCTTAAGATCGCTTTGTACCCTCCTATTGACGTGCTGCGTTTTCTCAATCGACATCGGGATTTTCTGCAAGTTTTTGGGCAGAGGGATTAGGGTTTCAAGTGTTCTTTTAAATTGAAGACTCTTTTGTCGATCTATTTACCCGATCCTTCCTATATATTTTTTTTTTTCTGGTATTATGTTTGACTCCCTTCGGCTTCTTCTTCGAAGTTGCGATGGGCATCATATGCAGGGATGCTAAGTTTTCGGGAGGCGTTTAGTATCGCTGGAGAATTCCAGCATCAGGTTTCATGTTTCTATGAATCCCCTCATTTTTATGCTTACTTACGTTTTTAAGGTCCTTACTTCGGTTTTTATTTTATCTCGCTAATACAATGCCTCATCATCTTTTGTTGGTTTGCGCAGAGAGAGCAGGATGTCGGTGTCTCAGTCTGTTCACTGGAGGTGGAGAGCTAGCCTGTCGTTTAGTGCGTTTTAATCCTCGTTTTGTTCTTATCCTAGTTTTGCAAATCTACTCGGATGTAACCCTAGTCATATAGCTTGTGCAAGTTCTGGTGCAATGATATATATATTTTCTGCATCACGCATTGCATGTGCCGAACCCATTGGCAGACATTCTTATTGGATATACACCGAGACCCTTCCTAATCTATGTTTTTCTATGTCAGAGTGCGAAATGTTAGGTTTTCTCTGCACCCAGATTTGACAGTAGCTACACCACCGGCGTTCAGATTTCTTTGCGCATCGTATGGGTTGCTCGTTTAATGTGATTACCGTCGACACGACGCGAGGGTGGGAAGGAACCCTACCCACAGGTAAACCCCAAAATTCTTTCTTCCTGTTGTAGCGAGTTATGCATCAATTTTGTTGCTATGTGCTTTCACCATTCTGCTATCCTTCGAAATCAACAGTTATCTGTCAACCCTAATCTATGGCTACAAGTGTATATTTATGTTAAACTGTCTTCGCCGGCTAGATTCAAGGCGTCTTAACTTGTCCAGTTCGAACTATTTCAATAGGCCTCTGATAATAACTAATGATCCATGCAGGAAGGGTACCGAGTTATTATTTCGATCATTCACATCACTTCACGAAAGTTCAACGCTTTATTCCTATTATTTTTAGTAGTCTTGCTTATTCCTCCCAGCGTAGGTTATATTACGGCGACTTTGGAGTTTTAATATAATACTTGACATATAAAAACAATTATTAACGGTTGCATGAACTCAATACACAGCGAGTAGTCATATATTTGGTCCTTACTATTGAAGCGTTATTTCATAATTTTGTTTCTTTTTGTCTAATACGTAAAAGGACTCGACAATGCCACGTTCGAATTTCTGTTGGGTTGACCTAATTTATGTATCTTCATAATACATATAGTTTGAACATAAGTCCACAGAACCCTATATGGGTCGCATAGCAATCTTTTTCTTCTAGCACTTTCTTTGAAATCGATATTAAAAAGGAGTTGTGGTTTTTTAGCTTTCGGTACTGATATTATTGTTTTATTTTACTTGCATATACATGTATTGAAATCGAAGTTCGAATGAGCTATTGCTTAGCTCTCGGCACTTATATTGTTATTTATTTTTATTTTGTTTTAAGGGCCTATACATGTATGATGTCACTAAGTTGGTAGTATACCTTAATTTTAATTTAATTATATTGCTACGATTTTTATTTCAAGGGTTAAAGGTAGAGTTAGGAATGATATGTGCATTACAGATGCTATAAAGGCTGTTACACTTTGATAGAGTGAAATTACATCTGGATTTAAAAAACTCAAAAATACATATGGTAATGTCTTTGCTCCTCTTTTAATGTACCATGTAGATTTCAGTTCTTGTTACAATGTTTTCTTAGCATACCTATGAGTATACAAATCCACCTGTATATATATCTATATTTATGGAACAAGTTAGTATTTAATAATCTATAGAGACTACGTACCCTCAGATTTAAACCGACCTTGGTTTAAAGTTTCTGTGGGTTTCTACTCTATAGATTACTGGTCTACAACTAAACAGAATCTGGAAGGTGAATGCCTTAAGATGGATTCTTTTAAATGTAGTACTAAAATAAATCATACCATTCAAATTAATTTTATATGTAGCCAATTCATACCATAATAAATCAAAATAACAAGAATTTCAGAAACATACCACTATTGCAAATGACCAACCTCCCAACCTTAGAGTCCTCTTTGTCTCCCAGAACTCACCCCCGAGCTGAGATCACCTCCATCACAGATCAACCTCTGATCTGATTAGGAGCAGCTTATTTAAGCTCTTAATTCCCCAAAGCATGTTTCTAATTCTGCATCCAGAATAGCAGGATGCTTTCTTTCCTGTTTAGCTTAGGCTTCCCATTTTGGGACTCTTTAAAGCTGTTTTATGCTTTTCCTCAGCTTTTCCAGCTTTTCTTTCCTCTTCCCAAGTACTTTCCTCTTCATTGGGGAGATTTAGATTCCTTCTCAAAATCTAAATTAATTTCTTTCAAGGATTTTTGAAAGATTGTGGGGATTTGTTGCCTTATCCACCTCATGGATTTGGCAAGTGATCTCTAATTCTCATCTTGGTCAAAATGCACAATCATTTTATTTATTTCCTCAAATTAATTATTCAAATACATTCACACCATACTTATCCTTTGGGGTCCACTCCCCTTACGATTTAAAGTTCAAATGTCTAATTTTTCAAATTCAACACAGAAATTGGGGGTGTTACATATTCCCCCTCTGAAAATAAACACCGTCCTCGGTGTTGTTATTCAAATACTAGAGTTCACTTAAAAAAAAATGGATATTTCTCCATCATTTCAGCTTCCCTTTCCCAGGTAGCTTCTTCAGTAGTAAAGTGCTTCCACTGCACTTTTACTCTGGCCACTGTTCTGTTGCTCAATTCAATTTCTTCCCGCTCCAATATTTGAAGCGGTTCTGGTAGAAACTCCCCTCCTGGTTCCACCTGTACAACATTCCAATCAACTATGTGAGAAGCATCATGTACATATCTTTTTAATAACAAAACATGAAACACATTATGCACTCTAACATGGGGTGGTAAGGCCAGCTTGTAAGCCACTGGTCCCACCCTTTCTAAAATTTCAAAAGGCCCACAATATCTAGGAGCAAGTTTTGCACAACTTCCAGCATAAAGTGTGCTCTTTTTGGGTTTGATGCGCAGATACACATGATCCCCTTCTTTGAATTCTCGGTGCACTCTTTTCTTATCAGCATAGCTTTTCTGGCGATCTTGTGCTATCTTGATATTTCTTTGTATCTGTTTAACAATTCTCTCCATCTCTTGTAAGGCATCAGGTCCCAGCATTAATTTATCTTCTGGTTGGCTCCAGCTCAAAGGAGTACGACACTTCCTTCCATATAGTGCCTCAAACGGACTCATTTTAATAGAAGATTGGTAACTATTATTATAGGCAAATTAAGCTAAATGCAGATACTCCTCCCACTTTGATGGTCTATCCATCACATACATTCTCAACATATCCTCCAAAATTTGATTCGTCCTTTCTGTTTGCCCATCAGTTTGAGGGTGATAGGCAGTACTAAAATTCAGCTTAGTACCCATCCCTCCAAACAATCCTTTCCAAAATGCTGTTGTAAACTTAGCATATCGATCTGAAACAATTACTTTGGGAACTCCATGAAGCCTTACTATCTCCTTCAGGAAAACATTTGCTACTTGAGCTGTTCCGAAAGTAGATTTCACTGGTATAAAGTGGGCAGCTTTGGTTAAAGTGTCTACTACCACCATTACAGAATCATGTTGGTATTTGTTTTTAGGTAGTCCTGTTATAAAATCCATGGAAATTGTGTCCCATTTCCACTCTGCAATTGGCAAAGGGTTTAAAAGAACTGCTGGATGTTGATGCTCCACCTTAACCAGTTGACATTCCATACACCTACTTAGATACTCTGCCACATCTCTCTTCATTCCTCGCCAGAACAACTTCATTTTCAAGGCTGTTAACATCTTCTGGTATCCTGGATGTCCTGCATAAGGCTATTTGTGATATTCATCTAAAATTTCTCTTTTTAATGACTCTACATTAGGAATATACAACCTGTTCTTGTAATATAGTAGCCCTTTTTGATTTTGAGTGAAATCAGTTTTATCCCTTTTCTGTAGTTTCACCAATAGGGTTTCATAGTTTGGGTCTTGGCTTGCTGCTTTTCTCACCAAATCTTCTATCTCAATCTGGCCACTGCTCCCAATACTGTTTAAATTTTGACAAGCATTCCTGCTTAATGCATCAGCAACTTTATTTTCTTTCCCCTTGATATGTTTTATGTCCATATCAAATTCACTTAAAAAGGACAGCCATCTGGCTTGCCTTGCATTCAGGTCAGTTTGGGAAAAGAAATATTTGAGGCTAATATGATCAGTCATCAATGTGAACTTTTTTCCAAGAAGATAGTACCGCCACATTTTTAAAGCATGGATAACAGCTGCAAATTCTAAATCATATGCACTATAATTCTGTTCATGTATTTTCAGTTTTCTAGATTCATATGCAATAACTGAATTTTCCTGCAATAGGACTCCTCCTAGCCCTTCTCTGCAAGCATCTGTACATACAACAAACTCTTTATCAGGATCAACAATTTTTAATATAGGGGCTGAAATAAGTTTTTGTTTTAACTGTTCGAAACTGTTTTGACATTTTTCAGTCCACACGAACTTGACACCCTTTCTTTGCAATGAAGTGATGGGATGTGCTATGGCAGAAAATATTTCCACAAATCTACGATAGTAGCCTGCTATCCCCATGAATGACCTTATTTCTGAAACATCAGTTGGGACTGGCCATTCTTTAATTTCTTTTATCTTTTCAGGGTCAACTGCAAGCCCTTTTTCAGAAATAATATGACCCAAATATTGAATCTTATCCTTGTAAAATTCACATTTACTGAACTTAGCATATAGCTGATTTTCTTTCAGAGTTTGTAACACTATCCGCAAATGTTCTTGATGTTCCTCTTTGTTTTTGGAGTAGACCAAAATATCATCTATGAACACCAGAACAAATTTATCCAAATACTTATTTAACACACTATTCATCAGACACATAAAGGTGGCAGGGGCATTTGTCAGACCAAAAGGTAGGACTACGAATTCGTAATGTCCATACCTGGTTCGAAAGGCTGTTTTGTTGATGTCTTCTTCCTTGATTCTGAGCTGATGATAACCAGTTCTTAAGTCAATCTTTGAAAAGACTGAGGCCCCTCTCACTTGATCAAAAATATCATGAATTCTAGGAAGTGGATATCTATTCTTAATGGTCAACTTATTCAGTTGACGATAATCAATGCACATCCTAAAAGTTCCATCCTTCTTTTTAACAAATAAAACAGGTGCTCCCACGGAGACACACTTGGTCTAATGTAACCTTTATCCAGTAATTCTTGCAGCTGCATCTTCAGCTCCATAAGTTCTGGCGGACTCATCCGATAGGGGGCTCGGGAAACAGGTGTGGCTCCCGGCACCAGATCTATGGAAAAGTCAATTTCTCTTTTGGGGGGGAGATGAGGAATCTCTTCTGGAAAAACTTCTTTAAATTCTCTTACCACCGGTAACTCATTCGGCAGATTTTCTTCAGTCCTCTGTTCTACTTCTTCCACATGTACTGCATAAACTTGGTATCCTTTTCTAGCTGTTATTTTTAATTGTAAGGCTGATATTTGTCTTATTGAAATGGATTTTGGTTTCCCTTTTAGTGTAAAAGGCTTCCCTTCTTCATCCACACAATGCAGGGTTTTATCCCAGCAGTTCATCAGAGCTTTCCTCTTTTCCATCCAATCCATTCCTATCAGCAAATCATAGGATCCTAATGGAAATATGTTCAAATTTACTTCTGTTGGAAAGCCATTTAATTGTATTGCTGTTTTGGGCAATTTATGTGTGACTTTTCTCTTAGTTCCAGTGGCCAGCTGTACCAACCATGACTGCTGAAATTTTTCAGGTTTAATTTTACATTTTTCTACAATTCCAGGACTATTGTAACTCAAAGAAGCACCTGGATCAATCAAAACAGTAACAGGTAGGTCAGAAATCTTACCCTCCATTTCCACCATGGTTGCTTGATGTTCTGCTTGCCGATTTTGCAATGCTGCACTTATAGTTGGTATATCTCTGGCTATGTCATTTACTGTTGTTGCCTCCCGTTCTCTATTGATCATATGAATATTTCGATGGGGACAGTCCCTCATCATATGGGGTTCTCCACAGCCCCAACATTTCAAGGGTTCCTTCATTCTGACTGTCCCTTCCTTTTTATTGTTCCCCTCAACTTGTTTTGAAGCCACTTGGGACTGAGCAGTTTGACTTTCTTTTGGTTTATTGAACTTTTTCCTCTGATGATCTCTACCAAAATTCCTTAAATATGCTGGTTTTTGTCTTTTCCCCTTGAACTCCCCCTTGTTCAACCAGCTCTTCCCTTGTTCAGCCTTTCCTTTAAACTGCTGATAGCATAATCTTTCTTTTCTAACAGCTTCGTCCATTGTCTTTGGGTTGTCAAACTCAATTTTCTCCTTGTACACAGTAGGCAAGCAATTCAAAAACATTTGTACCTTTTCCTTTTCTTCCCTAATGTAAGGGACATATCTCAGTAAATTGGTGAACTTAGTGAAAAACTCATCAATAGTGAGTTTTCCCAGCCTAAGTTCATGGAATTCTTTAGCTTTGTCGTCATAGTAACGCTCATTCAAGTAGCGATTCTTGAACTTAACTTGGAAATCTTCCCAAGTAACTGTCTTTTCATCAATGGCATGCACCATCTTTGTCTCTTCCCACCACAATGTAGCTTTTCCTTGTAGCTGATACACAGCTAATCTGGCCTTCAGATTGCTTTCATATTCATAAACTTGGAAATACTTAATCATGTTCAGCAACCAAGCTTCAGCATCTTCTTCCTTCTCCCCATCATAGGAGAGAGGTTTGATATTTCTAAATTCTCCCTGCAATTCTCTTTTCTGCTTATGTTGATGTCTAGTTGCATCCTCATCCTCAGACTCATCCATATTTCTTTTTCCAGAACCTTCGCCTTCCTGGCTGTTTCAGGAAGTTAGCTTTTTGATGAGCTTTTCCTGCTCCTTACTGGCTGATGACAACATGTCATTCTGGCTTCTTAGTTCAGCCAATTCTCGTTGCATCCTGTGCAACATAGCCATTACCGGGGCATTGGGATCTGGAGTAGCAAATTCGTCACGTAGATCCACATAAATTCCTCCCTCTTCAGCCATTTTAGCACCACTGTACACACTCATAACTTTTATCAGTAAAACAAAAAAAACAAAAAAAAAAATCTCTACAATGTCCAATAACACTCAGAATTCAGTGAGCACAATAATGACAGCCCAGTTTTTGCAACTTGGGCTCTGATACCATTTGTAACACCTCTAGTTTAAGGAAATATATATATATATATTTTTCATATATACTTGGATTTCATTGTTATTTACCTGGTTGTTTGAATACTAAGTTCAGAAATTGGGTATGTATCTTCATCTATTGTTATATTTTCCTCTGCTCCTTTAGTATCTCTTTTAAATTTAAAAATCTCTTGTCCACTATTCCTTACTAATAACATTCAATGCTCCCCATGTTTACATTAAACCCATGTACATAAAATTCTATGCCTCCTCTTATAGCCCTATGTACATTCATCTTTTTCGATCACACATATGCTACTTATATATCACTTATATATAAACATAGAACACACATATATATAAATATATAATCCATATATATATATATATATCATTGAATAGAGTTATTTAAAATTTGCATACACCTATGCATAACCTATATATATATATATATAACCCATATATATAATTATACAACTTTGATAAAACTATTGAAGGCGCGAGTACATAAAAACGCTGCATGAAATATATATATATTCGTTACCTATATCTATGTCCTTCAAAGAAAAGCGGTTGCCGCCTTCCAAGCAGAAATTTGACATAGGGTAATTAAAATGGAGATTATATTGAACCATCGATTGAGCATATAATACATACTACATAGTCAATTAACGCCATGTATAGACAGAGTTATATATCCGTGTAGATTGTCCGTCATACAAATTCGGCGTTCGAATTATTGAATTTTTGAAAACGTGTCTAACCCTACTCGTAACTTGTTATGCATTCTTCACGTACATTATTTATCGGATTGGTAGCGGCGTGGCAACTCCTTACCAGCTGATACTGATACGCCTATCACCACAGATAACCTATAACCTACGAACTCATTTCACTGGCCGACGATTTATCACTATAATTGTTTTTGATTTGATCCCAGCGCCACGCGTCTTGTTATCATACGTATAGTACTAAATACTAGTACTATTTATGGACTGTATGAGCCGCATAGCACAGTGCTCTGTTCGGCTGATTTTGACATGTGAGGTCTGGTTGTAACATTTCACTGGTTTTTGGTTGCAGGAACAGTGTCTCACCCGTGAGAGGAAAGTAGCCAGCGGCGGCGTACCTCGTCCCATGTCCAGCAAGAACTCGACATGTAGATTACTAATTGTCAGTTCTGGCTGGTCCAAGCGCTGTATGCGCTGAGCTCTGCCTCTGGCAGTAGTTAGCTCTAGGGTTAACTCAGTACCTCCGTGCATAAGATGCCCTACCTCCTCTGCGCCCCTTAAGATCGCTTTGTACCCTCCTATTGACGTGCTGCGTTTTCTCAATCGACATCGGGATTTTCTGCAAGTTTTTGGGGCAGTGGGATTAGGGTTTCTAGTGTTCTTTTAATTGAAGACTCTTTTGTCGATCTATTTACCCGATCCTTCCTATCTTTTTTTTTTCTCTGGTATTATGCTTGACTCCCTTCGGCTTCTTCCTCGAAGTTGTGATGGGAATCATATGCAGGGATGCTAAGTTTTCGGGAGGCGTTTAGTATCGCTGGAGAATTCCAGCATCAGGTTTCACGTTTCTATGAATCCCCTCATTTTTATGCTTACTTACGTTTTAAGGTCCTTACTTCGGTTTTTATTTTATTTCGCTAATACAATGCCTCATCATCTCTTGTTGGTTTGCGCAGAGAGAGCAGGATGTCGGTGTCTCGGTCTGTTCACTGGAGGCGGAGAGCTAGCCTGTCGTTTAGCGCGTTTTAATCCTCGTTTTGTTCTTATCCTAGTTTTGCAAATATACTCGGATGTAACCCTAGTCATATAGCTTGTGCAAGTTCTGGTGCAATGATATATATTTTCTGCATCACGCATTGCATGTGCCGAACCCATTGGCAGACATTCTTATTGGCTATACACCGAGACCCTTCCTAATCTATGTTTTTCTATGTCGGAGTGCGAAATCTTAGGTTTTCTCTACCCCCATATTTGACAGTAGCTACACCACCGGTGTTCAGATTTCTTTGCGCATCGTATGGGTTGATCGTTTAATGTGATTACCGTCGACACGACGCGAGGGTGGGAAGGAACCCTACCCACAGGTAAACCCCAAAATTCTTTCTTCCTGTTGTAGCGAGTTATGCATCAATTTTGTTGCTATGTGGTTTCACCATTCTGCTATTCTTCGAAATCAACAGTTATCTGTCAACCCTAATCTATGGCTACAAGTGTATATTTATGTTAAACTGTCTTCGCCGGCTAGATTCAAGGCGTCTTAACTTGTCCAGTTCGAACTATTTCAATAGGCCTCTGATAATAACTAATGATCCATGCAGGAAGGGTACCGAGCTATTATTTCGATCATTCACATCACTTCACGAAAGTTCAACGTTTTATTCCTATTATTTTTAATGATGGTAGCATTCCTCCCAAGCGTAGGTTATATTACGCTGACTTTGGAGTTTTAATATAATACTTCCGACATAAAAAAATTATTTAAAACGGTTGCATGAACTCAATACACAGCGAGTAGTCATATATTTGGTCCTTACTATTGAGGCGTTATTTAATAATTTTGTTTCTTTTTGTCTAATACGTAAAAGGACTCGACAATGCCGCGTTCGAATTTCTGTTGGGTTGACCTAATTTAAGTATCTTCATAATACATATAGTTTGACCATAAGTCCACAGAACCCTATATGGGTCGCATAGCAATCTTTTTCGTCTAGCACTTTCTTTGAAATCGATGTTAAAAAGGAGCTGTGGTTTTTAGCTTTCGGTACTTATATTATTGTTTTATTTTACTTGCATATACATGTATTGAAATCGAAGTTCGAATGAGCCATTGCTTATCTCTCGGCACTTATATTGTTATTTATTTTTATTGTGTTTTAAGGGCCTATACATGTATGATGTCACTAAGTTGGTAGTATACCTTAATTTTAATTTAATTGTATTGCTACGATTTTTATTTCAAAGTTTAAAGGTAGAGTTAGGAATGATATGTGCATTACAGATGCTATAAAGGCTATTACACTTTGATAGAGTGAATTTACATCTGGATTTAAAAAAACTCAAAAATACATATGGTAATGTCTTTGCTCCTCTTTTAATGTACCATGTAGATTCAGTTCTTGTTACAATATTTTCTTAGCATACCTATGAGTATACAACTCCACCTGTATATATATATATATATATTTATGGAACAAGTTAGTATTTAATAATCTATAGAGACTACGTACCCTCAGATTTAAACCGACCTTGGTTTAAAGTTTCTGTGGGTTTCTACTCTATAGGTTTCTGGTCTACAACTAAGCAGAATCTGGAAGGTGAATGCCTTAGAATGGATTCTGTTAAATGTAGTACTATAATCAATCATACCATTCAAATTACTGTTTATATGTAGCCAATTCCTACCATAATAAATCAAAGTAACAAGAAATTTCAGAAACATACCACTATTGCAAATGACCAACCTCCCAACCTTAGAGTCCTCTTTGTCTCCCAGAACTCACCCCCGAGCTGAGATCACCTCCATCACAGATCAACCTCTGATCTGCTTAGGAGCAGCTTATTTAAGCTCATATTTCCCCAAAGCATGTTTCTAATTCTGCGTCCAGAATAGCAGGATGCTTTCTTTCCTGTTTAGCCTAGGCTTCCCATTTTGGGACTCTTTAAAGTTGTTTTATGCTTTTCCTCAGCTTTTCCAGCTTTTCTTATCTCTTCCCGACTACTTTGCTCATCATTGGGGAAATTTAGATTCCTCCTCAAATCTAAATTAATTTCTTTCAAGGATTTTTGAAAGATTGTGGGGATTTGTTGCCTTATCCACCTCATGGATTTGGCAAGTGATCTCTAATTCTCATCTTGGTCAAAATGCACAATCATTTTATTTATTTCCTCAAATTAATTATTCAAATACATTCACACCATACTTATCCTTTGGGGTCCACTCCCCTTAGGATTTAAAGTTCAAATGTCTAATTTTTCAAATTCAACACAGAAATTGGGGGTGTTACAGTTTGATCATAATACCTATCACTATGGTTTCGACTACAGCTCTCATATGAATTTATATATATAATATTATCGTTCGATGTGGATAGACGTTGGTAACATGGTAACCATTACCTCTTATCATGTTTTAGTCATTACACATGCGAGCATGATTGCGTATCTGAATAGGACTACAGTCACAGTTAATGCTCTCTATTATTTAATCACTGGTGGGATGGTTACGTAATAGTAAAGGGGCCTTCGTGCAATCCTCTTAATTTTTCCTTTGTACTCCCATGAATTTCGATTGGAAGAAGTTAATTTGGTGTGGTCATTCCTACTTCGTATTTTTTTTGTCTTGCTCAGAATTGCGAACTATGGATCATTTTTCAAATCTGATCACTCGTGTCTTCTACATCCTGGAAGTTCTCGAGGTACTTATCTCGCTCTGGTCGTGTTCAGGGGCGCATCACCCTCCACGTGGACGACTGAAATCATTGATAACTTAGGGTTTGATTGTATTATAAGTTTAGTTTTTTTTTTTCAATCTACAGTTTTCATTTGACACTAGTAACCAATTCTTCCATAGAAGGGTTCCTCTCGCAGAAGGCCGAGTATCCCAGGTTTCCTTCTACGTTGGTTATCCAAACGACGTCAATCCTGTTATCGCTAGGAGATTTATCGTTCAAGTAGAATTCGTATTCTATCCTTCTCTCTTTTGTTATCGGTCAAATTCTTCTCAGAACTTTGAGAAATGACATAGAGTTACTCTTAAACGTTCAAAGTGTGGTTTCGCTGAAATGTTAATCTCTCCCTTCCTCGCGTGCTTGTTTTCATTGCAATGTTTAGTGGCGTGTTTCACACTGGATTGAGTACTGCGCGAGAGAACCCTGAAGCAAAAGTTCATGACACTTCTGGATTTTTTTCAATATATGTTAATTTGGTTAATTCGCCCTACTTCGGCCACGTTCGTATGTTGTCTCCGCTTCTTGGCCGAGGTAGATTTGTATGAATTCGATATAGAGACTAGCATCGCACCATTTATTTAGTAGGGATTATGCTTCTATTTCATTTCGTTTCTTATGGCATCTCGCCCAGCTCGACGTAGTTATAAAAAAATTTCCTTCGTCTGAATTTACACTGGTCCTCTCTTGCGAGGTTATAAATTTCTCTCACTAGCGATTACGAGGTTCAGTTTCTACTTCACTTCCAGTATTGTTTGATGTTCGTTTTAGACCCGTCTATGCACATATAACCGATTTGGGTACTATATGCAGGGGTTTCAGGATCTACACCAATTTTTCTCTTGTGCAGCGTTAAAGCCCTCTTTGGAGGTAATACTCTGCAATGTATTTAATTCTCAAAGGTTTGCATTTCTACACTATAGATATACGGTTAACTAATTTGTATTGATATCTCACAGACCATTCTCAGCAAGGTCTGGTTTCTTCTTATAACTTTTAGGTAAGTAGAATACTAGTTCGTTATCGTACTTTCTTGTAGACATCTTTTATCTTATTACATCCCATATACTAACTTGTTTCTCGAATTGCTATTACAGGTATGCTATCGACCTGACGCCTAGGTTTGTGAAGAGCCCATGCTGATCCTTGCGATAGGTGCATTTTAACAAATTTGTTTGCATGCTCACAGGTCGGCAAGGATGTTTGTCTCCGACTCTCATTGTATTTTGTTCCCTATTTTCTCACAAGAATGGTTTACCATCTCGTTATCTATACATAATTTGTTTTGTATTACTACTTTTGACCAGAGGTCGGGACTGTTACCATTACTCTGATGGTGTTAAATTTTTTTCTAACAGTGAAGTTCTGGAGTTGTCATATGGTTTAGGCAAGCCCATTTTATAAGTGGCATCAGTCTTATATATATATATATAAATTTTCTCCTTCAGCACGATTTTCTTTTGCCTAAGGATTTACTTAAAGATCGTAAAGAAAGTAATAAGTTACTAGCCCGATTTTTTTTTCTTCTGGTTTCATCCTCAGGATAGTAAGTAAATTTAATCTGAGTTTCCTTGTTATAGGATTGGGTAAATTTGAAGTTGTTCAACATCTGAAAACTTTCCAGTTCTACCGGGTTTATATTTTCATTTATGGTCTATATATATCCACTAGAACTCGCTCTGTGGTTTATGTTTCCATTTCCATAACCACTATACTGTTTTCATATAATTATAGTAGTTTTTATTTTTTTTTATTTTACCACTTCAGTATATGTATGGTTCTCCTATATTCCGACCCATTCATAATTCCGATGGATAAAATGTGTAATAACTCTCACAGCTACAATTATTTTATTTTCTGGTTGTAGACATTATGTAAAGATTTACATCTTATTCTGGCATAATTATTCTTCTTGGGCCATTTCTACACAATAATGTTGGTCACCCATTAAATATGTAAATTTTTCTCATATTACAATTTTTTACAGATTTGATAGCCACCGTTAGCTAGGTCTCTTCATTATATGAATTTGGATAAGCAGTAATATATGCTCTTGCAACCCGTCATTACTATAGCATGCAGCATCTAACTAGCTATGTATTGTTATTCTGGAGGTCTACAGTTCTATATTTCACTCAGTACTTTTAATAATTCCTTTAATACCCACACAATTCCATTTTTTTTTCTGTTTGAAATCCTAGGATAAAACAGAAGCAGATTAAAGTTAAAAAAATTATGAGTTATGAGGTACTATAAATCTCCAGATTTAGACCAAAGCTGGTTTAGAAATTCTGGGTGATTTTGCCTCGTTCTCCTAGTTCCTACAACCATGCAGACTGGAAGAGTTTAACTGCTCTACTATTATGTCAATGTATGGAACATTTTCACACACAACATGCACATATAATACTTTCACAGTCCATTCAGTATAAAAGTTACACCTACACCTTATAACAGAAAATTATAACCACCTTATAGCAGAAAAATATAACTGAACTGTGCATACCACTTAATTAGATGACCAATCCACCCAACCTTAGAATTCGTTTATCTCTAGAATTCACCCCCGAGCTGAGATCCCTCCTCCCACAGATCAACCTCTAATCTGTTTAGGAGCGGCTTATTTAATTTGTTGTTCCCCAAAGCCTGCTTCTAATTCTGCGTCCAGAATATCAGGATTCTTTTCTTCCTGTTTGCCTAAGCTTCCCAATTTATGGAATTTTTAAAGCTGCTTTATGTTTTTCCCCAGCTTTTTACCCCTTCCCAACTACTCTCCACATCATTGGGGAAACTAGATTTTCCTCAAAATCTAATTTAGAAATTCTTTCAAGGATTTTTGAAAGATTGTGGGGAAAGTATTTGCCTTTATCCTTCCTCATGGATTTAGCAAGTGATCTCATAATTCTCTTTTTCATCAATCTGCTCAAGTTATTTTATTCATTTTCTCAATTTAAATATTTAATTACATCCACAAAATACTTGTCCTTTGGGGTCCACTCCCCTTAGGATTAAAGTTCAAATGTCTATTTTTTGAATTTCAAACACATAACTTAGGGGTGTTACATATTCCCCCTCTGAAAGCAAACACCGTCCTCGATGTTGTTACGTAACTACTACAGTTCATTTTTCAAACAAAAATGGATATCTTTCCATCATGTCAGCTTCTCTTTCCCGGGTAGCTTCTTCAGCAGTAAAGTGCTTCCACTTCACCTTTACCCTTGCTACCGTTCGGTTCCTCAATTCAATTTCTTCCCGCTCCAATATTTGAAGCGGTTCTGGTAGAAACTCCCCGTCTGGTTCCACCTGTACCACATTCCAATCCACTATGTGAGAATCATCATGTATATATATTTTTAATAATGAAACATGAAACACATCATGAACTCTAACATGGGGTGGTAAGGCCAGCTTGTAAGCCACTGGTTCCACCCTTTCTAATACTTCAAAAGAACCACAATATCTAGGAGCCAGTTTTGCACAACTTCCAGCATAAAGTGTGCTCTTTTTGGGTTTAATACGCAAGTACACATGCTCTCCCACTTTAAATTCTTGGTGTACTCTCTTCTTATCAGCATAGTTTTTCTGGCGATCTTGTGCTGTCTTGATGTTTCTTTGTATCTGATTAACAATTATTTCCATCTCTTGTAAGGCATCTGGTCCCAACATTAGTTTATCTTCTGGCTGGCTCCATCTCAAAGGAGTACGACACTTTCTTCCATAAAGTGCCTCAAACAGACTCATCTTGATGGAGGATTGGCAACTGTTATTATAAGGAAATTCAGCTAAATGCAAATAATCTTCCCACTTTGATGGCCTATCTATCACATACATTCTCAACATATCCTCCAAAATCTGATTAGTTCTCTCGGTTTTCCCATCGGTCTGAGGGTGATAGGCAGTACTAAAATTCAGCTTAGTGCCCATACCGCCAAGTAGACCTTTCCAAAAGGTTGTTATGAACTTAGCATCTCTATCTGAAACAATAACCTTTGGGACTCCATGCAATCTTACTATTTCTTTTAAAAACACATCTGCTACTTGGGCTATCCCAAAAGTAGATTTGACAGGTATGAAGTGTGCAGCTTTTGTTAAAGTGTCTACTACTACCATCACTAAATCATGTTGGTATTTAGTTTTGGGTAGCCCTGTTATAAAATCTATAGAAACTGTGTCCCATTTCCATTCTGCAATCGGCAAGGGGTTTATAAGACCAGCAGGATGCTGATGTTCAACTTTAACTAGTTGACACTCCATGCATCTAGCTAAATATTCTACTATATCTCTTTTCATTCCTGGCCAAAACAACTTCTTTTTCAAAGCTGTTAACATTTTCTGATATCCAGGATTTCCTACATATGGCTGTTTGTGATATTCATCTAAAATCTCCTTTTTTAAAGTTTCTACATTGGGGATATACAATCTATTCTTATATCAGATCAACCCTTTTGTTTTTGAGTGAAATCAGTCTTCTCCTTCTTTAGTAGTTTCAATAGTAGTGTCTCATAATTGAGATCCTGGTCTGTTGCCTGTTTCACTAATTCCTCTAAGTCAAACTGGGCACTACTTCCAATGCTGTGTATCTTTTGACAAGCGTTTCTGCTTAAGGCATCAACAATTTTATTTTCTTTTCCCTTGATATGTTTTATGTCCATATCAAATTCACTTAGAAAATACAGCCATCTGGCTTGTCTCGCATTCAAGTCAGTTTGGGAAAAGAAATATTTGAGACTAATATGATCAGTCATCAATGTAAATTTTTTTCCAAGGAGATAGTGTCACCACATTTTCAAGGCATGGATAATAGCAGCTAACTCCAAATCATAGGCACTATAGTTCTATTCATGTATATTCAGTTTCCTAGATTCATATGCAATAACGAGGTTTTCCTGCAAAATAAATCCTCCCAACCCCTCTCTATAGGCATCCGTACACACAAAAAATTCTTTATCAGGATCTGCAATCTTCAATATAGGGGCTGTAGTAAGTTTAAGTTTTAATTGGTCAAAACTATTTTGGCATTTTTCAGTCCACTCAAATTTGATGCCCTTCCTTCGTAATGATGTTATGGGATGTGCGATTGTAGAAAATATTTCCACAAATCTGCGATAATAACCTGCAATCCCCATGAATGATCTCACTACTGCAACATCAGTTGGCACAGGCCATTCTTTAATAGCCTTTATCTTTTCAGGGTCGACTGCCAACCCTTGTTCAGAAATAATATGTCCCAAGTATTGGATATTATCCTTATAGAATTCACACTTACTGAACTAGGCATATAACTGGTTTTCTTTCAAGGTTTGCAATATTGTCCTCAAATTCTCTTGGTGTTCTTCCTCACTTTTTGAGTAAACTAAAATATCATCTATGAACACAAGTACGAATTTTTCCAAGTACTTATTTAACACATTGTTCATTAGGCACATAAAAGTGGCAGGGGCATTTATCAAACCAAAAGGTAGGACTAAAAATTCATAGTGACCATACCTGGTTCGAAAGGTTGTTTTGCTGATGTCTTCTTCTTTAATTCTGAGCTGGTGATAACCATTCCTTAAGTCAATTTTCAAAAAAACTGAAGCCCCTCTCACTTGGTCAAAAAGATCATCAATTCTGGGCAAGGGGTATCTGTTTTTAATGGTCATCTTATTCAGTTGACGATAATCAATGCACATCCTAAAAGTTCCATATTTCTTTTTCACGAACAGCACTGGTGCTCCCCAAGGAGACACACTCGGTCTGATATAACCTTTATCTAACAATTCTTGCAACTGCATTTTCAGTTCCATGAGTTCAGGGGGACTCATTCGATAAGGGGCTCGGAAAACAGGTGTTGCTGCCAGCACCAAATCGATTGAAAATTTGATCTCTCTTTTGGGAGGAAGATGAGGAATCTCATCTGGAAAGACTTCCTTAAAATCTCTTACTACTGGTAAAGCATCGAACAAATTTTTTTCAGTTTTCTGTTCTATTTCTCCCACATGTACTGCATAAACTTGATGTCTTTTCCTAGCTGTTATTTTTAATTGCAGTGCTGATATTTGTCTCACATAAATGGGTTTTGGTTTCCCTTTGAGAATAAAATGTTTCCCTCCTTCATCTACACAATGCAGGGTCTTATCCCAGCAGTTCATCAGGGCCTTCTTCTTTTCCAGCCAGTCCATTCCTATCAGTAAGTCATATGAACCTAAGGGCAGAATGTTCAGATTTAATTCTATTTGAAAATCATTTAATTTGATTGTTGTTCAGGGCAGTTTGTGTGTTACCTTCCGCTTGGTTCCAGTGGCCAGATGAACCAACCATGACTGCGGAAATTTTTCAGTTTTAAGATTACATTTTTCTACAATTTTTGGACTAATGTAGGTCAAAGAAGCACCCGGATCAATCAAAACAGTAACAGATTGGTCAGAAATCTTACCCTCCATTTCAACCATGGTAGCTTGATGTTCTGCTTGTCGATTCTCCAAGGCTGCACTGATAGTGGGTATGTGTCTTGCTATGTCATTTACTGTGGTCGCTTCTCGGTCTCTCATAATCATCTGGATGTTTCTGTGGGGACAATCCCTCAACAGATGTGGTTCTCCACATCCCCAACATTTCAAAGGTTCCCTCATTTTGACTGTGCCCTCTTTCTTATTGTCTCCATCCATTTGTTTTGAAGCCACCTATGACTGAGCAGTTTGACTTTCTTTGGGTTTATTAAATTTCTTTCGTTGATGATCCCTGCCAAAATTCTTCAAATAAGCTGGTTTCTGTTTCTTCCCTTTGAATTCACTCTTATTTACCCATTTTTTCCCATGTTCAGTTTTGCCTTTGAACTGTTGGTAACATAATCTACCTTTCCTCACTGCCTCGTCCATAGTTTTTGGGTTATCGAACTCAATCTTCTCTTTGTATACAACAGGCAAGCAGTTCAAAAACCTTTGTACCTTTGCCTTCTCTTCTCTAATATAAGGAACATATCTCAACATATTTGTAAACTTGGTGACAAACTCATCAATTGTGAGCTGTCCTAATCTAAGTTCATGAAATTACTTTGCTTTATCATCATAATACCGTTCATTTAAATAGTGGTTTTTTAACTTCACCTAGAAATCCTCCCAAGTAACTGTCTTTTCATCAATAGCATGAGCCATTTTTGTCTCTTCCCACCACAAGGTAGCCTTACCTTGTAGCTGGTAGACAGCTAATCTGGCCTGCAGATTGCTTTCATGTTGATAGACCTGGAAGTACTTAATCATGTTCAACAACCAGGCTTCAGCATCTTCCTCCTTCTCCCCATCATAGGAGGGAGGTTTGATCTTTCGGAATTCCCCCTGTAATTCCCTTTTATGCTTATACTGATGCCTAAAAACATCATCATCCTCAGACTCATAATTCTTCCTCTTCCCGGAACCTTCGCCTTCTTGGCTGTTCCACGAAGTTAATTCTCTGATGAGCTTTTCCTGCTCCTCACTGGCTAATGACAATCTGTCATTCTCGCTTTTTATCTCAGCCAATTCTTGTTGCAACCTCCGCAACATAGCCATCATGGGCACATTGGGATCTGGTGTATTATCCTCATCACGTAGATCAACATAAATTTCATCGCCTTCTGCCATTCCAGCACCACTGTACACTACACAACACTGGTCAGAAAAAAATAGAAAACAAATATATATATATAATTTTTTTTTTTTGCCAAAAATCAATTTATACGGTGAACACACAGCAACAGTGAGCACACTGACAACAACCCAGTTTTATAACTTGGGCTCTGATACCATTTGTCATGTCCCTCCATTCACATACACACAAACATTTTTTTTTATTTTTATTTTTGTACTATGTATAATTGTATGAACTTCACCTTTACCAATAGTTGACCTGTCATGGTAAGATACTCCTGTCCGTTCTAGAGTATCTATTTTAGTTTGGCCACTTATGATTTTAATTAACCCTTAAATATTTCATTGTATAAGTGAGGTTTGCTATTTTAACTCCAAGCCCCAACATAATACTTGTGCTAATCCACCAACGATGATACAATGTATAAAATACTTTGAATGTAGTTCCATACTACGAAGTATGTCATGAATACACTACGCACGTCCCATATCGCTTGCTTGATCTCTTTCCATTTATGATTGAGATACTAATCCCTCGGGGTTTGATCATAATACCTATCACTATGGTTTCGACTACACCTCTCATATGAATTTATATATATAATATTATCGTTCGATGTGGATAGACGTTGGTAACATGGTAACCATTACCTCTTATCATGTTTTAGTCGTTACACATGCGAGCTTGATTGTGTATCTAAATAGGACTACGGTCTCAGTTAATGCTCTCTATTATTTAATCACTGGTGGGATGGTTATGTACTGGTAAAGGGGCCTTCATGCAATCCTCTTAATTTTTCCTTTGTACTCCGATGAATTTCGATTGGAAGAAGTTAATTTGGTGTGGTTGTTCCTGCTTCGTATTTTTTTTGTCTTGCTCAGAATTTCGTACTATGGATCGTTTTTCAAATCTGATCACTCGTGTCTTCTACATCCTAGAAGTTCCCGAGGTACTTATCTCGCTCTGGTCGTGTCCGAGGGGGCATTGCCCTCCACGTGGACGGCTGAAATCATTGATAACTTAGGGTTTGACTGTATTATAAGTTTAATTTTTTTTTTTCAATCTACAGTTTTCATTTGACACTCGTAACCCATTCTTCCACAGAAGGGTTCCTCTCGCAGAAGGATGAGTATCCCAGGTTTCCTTCTACGTTGGTTATCCAAACGACGTCAATCCTCTTATCGCTAAGAGATTTACCATTCAGGTAGAATTCATATTCTATCCTTCTCCCTTTTGTTATCAGTCAAATTCTTCTCAGAACTTTGAGAAATGACATAGAGTTACTCTTAAACGTTCAAAGTGTGGTTTTGCTGAAATGTTAATCTCTCCCTTCCTCACGTGCTTGTTTTCGTTGCAGTGTTTAGTGGCGTGTTTCACACTGGATTGAGTAGTGCGCGTGAGAACCCTGAAGCAAAATTTCATGACACTTCTGGAGTTTTTTCAACATATGTTAATTTGGTTAATTCACCCTACTTCGGCCACATTCGTATGCCGACTCCACTTCTTGGCTGAGGTAGATTTGTATGAATTCGATATAGAGACTGGCATCGCATCATTTATTTAACCGAGATTATGCTTCTGTTTCATTTCGTTTCTTATGGCATCTCGCCCAGCTTGACGTAGTTATAAATTTTTTTCCTTCATCTGAATTTACACTGGTCCTCTCTTGCGAGGTTATAAATTTCTCTCACTAGCGATTACGAGGTTCAATTTCTACTTCACTTCCAGTATTGTTTGATGTTCGTTTTAGACCCATCTATGCAAATATAACCGATTTGGGTACTATATGCAGGGGTTTCAGGATCTACACCGATTTTTCTCTTGTGCAGCGTTAAAGTGCTCTTTGGAGGTAATACTCTGCAATGTATTTAAGTCTCGAAGGTTTGCGTTTCTACAGTATAGATATACGGTTAACTAATTTGTATTGATATCTCACAGACCATTCTCAGCAAAGTCTGGTTTCTTCTTATAACTTTTAGGTAAGTAGAATACTAGTTCGTTATCGTACTTTCTTGTAGACGTCTTTAATCTTATTATATCCCATATACTAACTTGTTTCTCGAATTTCTATTGCAGGTATGCTATCGACCTGATGCCTAGGTTTGTGAAGATCCCATGCTGATCCTTGCGATAGGTGGATTTTAACAAATTTGTTTGCATGCTCACAGGTCGGCAAGGATGTTTGTCTTCGACTTTCATTGTATTTTTTTCCCTGTTTTCTCACAAGAATGGTTTACCATCTCGTTATCTATACATAATTTGTTTTGTATTACTACTTTCAACCAGAGGTCGAGACTGTTACCATTACTCTGATGGTGTTAAATTTTTTTCTAACAGTGAAGTTCTGGAGTTGTCATATGGGTTAGGCAAGCCCATTTTATAATTGGCATCATTCTTATATATATATGTATATATATATATATAATTTTTCTCCTTCAGCACGATTTTATTTTGCCTAAGGATTTACTTAAAGATCGTAAAGAAAGTAATAAGTTACTAGCCCGGTTTTTTTTTCTTCTGGTTTCATCCTCAGGATAGTAAGAAAATTTAATCTGAGTTTCCTTGTTATAGGATTGGGTAAATGTGAGGTTGCTCAACATCTGAAAACTTTCCAGTTCTACCAGGTTTATATTTTCATTTATGGTCTATATATATCCACTAGAACTCGCTCTGTGGTTTATGTTTCGATTTCCATAACCACTATACTGTTTTCATATAATTATAGTAGTTTTTTTCTTTTTTTTTTTACCACTTCAGTATATGTATGGTTCTCCTATATTCCGACCCATTCATAATTCTGATGGATAAAATGTGTAATAACTCTCACAGCTACAATTATTTTATTTTCCAGTTGCAAACATTATGTAAAGATTTACATCTTATTCTGGCATAATTATTCTTCTTGGGCCATTTCTACACAATAATGTTGGTCACCCATTAAATATGTAAATGTTTCTCATATTACAATTGTTTACAAATTTGATAGCCACCATTAGCTAGGTCTCTTCATTATATGAATTTGGATAAGCAGTAATCTATGCTCTTGCAACCCTTCATTACTGTAGCATGCAGCATCTAACTAGCTATGTATTGTTATTTTGGAGGTCTACAGTTCTATATTTCACTCAATACTTTTAATAATTCCTTTACTACCCACACAATTCCATTTTTTGTTTTTTTTTGGTTTGAAATCCTAGGATAAAACAGAAGCAGATTAAAGTTAAAAAAAATTATGAGTTATGAGGTACTATAAATCTCCAGATTTAGACCAAAGCTGGTTTAGAAATTCTGGGTGATTTTGCCTCGTTCTCCTAGTTCCTACAACAATGCAGACTGGAAGAGTTTAACTGCTCTAGTATTCTGTCAATGTATGGAACATTTTCACACACAGCATGCACATATAATACTTTCACAGTCCATTTAGTATAAAAGTTACACCTACACCTTATAACAGAAAATTATAACCACCTTATAGCAGAAAAATATAACTGAACTGTGCATACCGCTTAATTAGATGACCAATCCACCCAACCTTATAATTCGTTTATCTCTAGAATTCACCCCCGAGCTGAGATCCCTCCTCCCACAGATAAACCTCTAATCTGTTTAGGAGCATCTTATTTAAGCTGTTGTTCCCCAAAGCCTGTTTCTAATTCTGCGTCCAAAATATCAGGATGCTTTTCTTCCTGTTTGCCTAGGCTTCCCAATTTAGGGAATTTTTAACGCTGCTTTATGTTTTTCCCCAGATTTTTACCCCTTCCCAACTACTCTCCACATCATTGGGGAAACTAGATTTTCCTCAAAATCTAATTAGAAATTCTTTCAACGATTTTTGAAAGATTGTGGGGAAAGTATTTGCCTTTATCCATCCTCATGGATTTAGAAAGTGATCTCATAATTCTCTTTTTGGTCAATCTGCTCAAGTTATTTTATTCATTTTCTCAATTTAAATATTTAATTACATCCACAAAATACTTGTCCTTTGGGGTCCACTCCCCTTAGGATTAAAGTTCAAATGTCTAGTTTTTGAATTTCAAACACATAACCTAGGGGTGTTACAATTGAATTCTAAAAAATAATGATACTTTATCTTATTTTTCATATTGCTTAAAATTATAAATGATATTAAAGGTTAAAAAAAAATTGGAATGAAATTTGGAAGAGTGTGATGGTAGTTGTGGATATTCCTAAGGTTTTTAGCTTTCATAAAACATGGTTTGACAATTCCGCTGCAAATATAAACATCATAATTCGAACTTGAGGTGGTCATAATCATGCAAAGGTTGAAGGAAAATGATGGCTACAACTCATTGAGGCCCAAATTCCTTTAAATTTCATTCCTCCAAAGGAATTTTCACCTAATATTTTTCTTCTTTCTATTTGAGGACCAAACTGGTTTGGTCCCAAGTTGTCAGGTCTGCCAGGAATTTATTTTTTCTAAGGGAAACTTATCATGGACATTGAGAATGATAGTCCCTAGAGGGTCATGGCAGGCCTGTTTGTATGGAACTTTGACCCTCGACACCCTTTTGAGAGTGATTTGGAAGGAACTCCAATGATAAATGCGAACTCCATTAAATAATTTGTGGAAAAGCATGAGCGAGATGCTCACTCACTGTATAGGAGCCTTTCTAAAGTGGTTTTCAAATATCCTCAAACATACTCCAACTATGCAAGTGTTTGGGTTTCTCACAAAATATTTGAAGAAATTGTTGAACGAGATAGGTGGGGCATCGATGGTGGTGCTTAAGATATGTTTGTCAAAATTCCTAAGGATGTTTGGTGAATTATTTTTGCGTTGGTGAAAGAAAGGGTTAAGGAATTCATCAAACTATTTGTTGAAATTACTAAAAGAAATGCCCCTGATGAAGGTCGCAAATTGTTTGACAAATCCTCCTATCAGATTTTGGGGAGATTGATCTTAAAAATTTTACAATATTTTTTAGATCCATGTTAGGAGAGTCTACTTGTTTCTAGTTCAAGGAAACAAATGTTGCACTTACACTTACTGACACAATTCAATTGTGAACATGAATCCATAAGGGGGAGTTGCAGCTCCTCTATGGAGGGAGAAAACTAAATATGAAAAAGGTATTTGGTGATTATGATATCAAGAGGGATGCCACCATCTCCATCGTTTTAGTCTTTAAACATGGATCCAGGGGAAATGAGGCTTCCTTGGAAAAAAAATTTAGGTCTTTCAACGACATTGTGAATCTTGATTCGAGATACCAAACACCTAAGGATATATCATTAAAATATTTTGTGGTGGAACACTATTTGGAGTCCCTATATCTAGATTTGAATGATGATATCGTCAAGTTAAGGGTGGAAGACTATAAACAATGAGAAATGATATGCAGGTTCAATTACTTTTGTCCCTCGTCATCTGCACCTTAGAAGTGGATTAAACTGAACTGGTTCAAGAACATAGATTTTTTTGTTTTCAAAGGTTATTTCATGGATTTCTTTAGAAACCTCGATGATCGTTTGAATTTTTTTGACAAGTGACCTTTGTTCTGGGGAAGAGTTGGTCTTTCTATCCAACCATGATTCCTAGAGATTAACCCTCTCACTATGAAATGTATGTTTGTGCCGGTGTCAGTTTGACTTTTGAATTTACCCTTTTAATGGATCTCTGAATAGATCCTAAATGATATTAGATATTATATAAGACAATTCATTAAATTCAATAGTGATAGATTCATAAATGGGTTCATCTCTTGGATCCAAATCTATGTCTAAGTGGACCGCAATAGAGGGGCACTAGATAAAATCATCCTCAAGTGCAATGGTAAGGACTATATCTAGCAACTATATTACGAGAACGTGACATTCTAGTGAAGAAGGTACGAGAAACTATAGCACCTTCATAATGAATGCTCATCACCCAAAAGATGTGTTTCGTCCCCAAGTGTCGAAGAATGCTAGTCGTGGGTGGAGAGATTTGAAGACATCATCTAGTTCAAAGAGAGTTGTTGGGAAGAAGAAATAGGGCTCTCGGCAGAATTATTAGGACTTCGTAGTTTTCCTAGACCGAGGAGGAAAATTGTAGAGGTAACCGCAAACCATATGCAGGATTTAGAAACTAGAATTTCCAATCCCAAAGAGGGCTCTCTCTATAGATTTCAATCAATCACAATCTAGGGATTTAGGCTAGTTATAAAGGTTAAGGAATTATTTTTAAAATTTTGGTTGTATAATTTAAGAAGAGTCCATTGGGAGTGCAGCAATAAGGGTTTTTAGTAATCAATCACAAATAGAAAGAGGAAATCTTCAATTAGGGTAAGGTAGGAGTCCATCCCTTGACCATTGTCATAAAAATTACATAGAAAAATAATCTTAAATGAATCATAACTAGCTATAAGCTATTACAATCATCACGATACCATTTACCCATGGATCCTCAGTCTCAGTCTTTGTAGTCAGGTTGTTTCCTTCAGTGGGTCATTCTGTAGTTGGAACTAGTAAGCTTGCATCAACTAACAAATCTTTATCTTCCACAATGTTAAACTTGAAAATCCCTTTTCTCAAGTCACTCTCTTTTCCTGACATTGTTGTCATCAACACACTTGATATCATGATTAGATAAATTATTAATAATCCAATAATCAATTTTTATTTGTGACACTTCAAAACTATTTGTATGCATGTATAAAACATAACCACATTGACATGAAATCCCCTTCTTTAACATCATTTAACATGCATTAGTAAAAAATAAATCACTATCAAGCGTCATCTTTCCAACAAACGCTAACAAAATATTGTATGCACTTTCATATTATTTCCAAAGGAAATCTAACATACTATATAATAATATTGTGCATGTAAATGAATAACAATATTTCAAGATAACTATCCCAACAAGCAATTTTTTTTTTTCCTACTTTTATGTTTTATTTTCCAAAGGGATTAACACAATAGATGATATACTTATGCATGTGAATTCATGTTCTTTTCCAAAAATGTATTTTCCATCCAATAGCTATTCATAATGGCTATTATGTATAACCATGCCAGCTCGATTTCAAACAAAGTTAAAATACTAGTTAAAATTTTGTGCATGCAATAACATAGGTTGTTCTTCTTGCATGTAAAACATATATTTCTTTCCAAAAGCAACTAAATAAATATTTCATGGAAAAATTAACACATTTCTTTTCCAATGGGTGAAATGCATACCACTTTTTATTTCATGCATGCAAAAGGGACATTTCCATCTCATCCAAAAGAGACAACCCAATAACTATGCATAATATTCTCAAAATAAAGTTAATACCATAGCTAATCCCTTTACGTTTACAAAATACATATTGTTTTTCCCAAAAGAAGGCGAACACAATAAATATTATGTGATTACATCTTCCTTTTCTCTAGAAATCTAATACCCAAAACTGTAATTTTCCCATGCATGCAAGCATATATGTTTCTCTAGATAATATTACATAATAAAGCACGTGATTACTAGTTTTTCTCTTCAATAATCTATTCCAATAACATGTACAAGGATATATTTTTCTCTTCAATTCTTTTTGAAGAGGTCTAACATTATAATTACTTCCTTACATACAAATATATATATTTATTTTCTAAGGATCTTTACACCATAATTTTTTTTTTTTCAAAAGATAGCTAACTCACTAGCTATTATACATGAAATACACAATATTTTCTTATCATTTCACACATCAAAGATATTTGTAATATTTCTTCAAGAAATAACATGAATAACAAATCCTTATCAAATAACACAAACAATTGCCTTTTACGCAAGGATTTTATGTGAGCTACCCCTCACATAAGTTATTTATATATTTTTACATGACTCAAGCTCCTCATGAATGTAAAATCACATAATAATTTCTAGTAAGTCAAATATACTAGATATTATTCATGTCCACCTAGGCACATACTCTCTTCAAGAGTACAATATTTCTCTTTAAAACTTTCAATGCATATGCATCATGAGAACATACTTGGTAATTATATGAATTAATTCCTTGTAAATAATCATCAGCATAATTATTATTTCTATATGTACATAAACAATTATTCTTATCTCATTGAAAAATGAAATGGAAGTACATTGTTTTACTATGTTTTTCTTGTTTTAGTCATACACTTTAGATGCGTATTACGAACATATGGAAATGAATTTCAGAAAACCAAAAGAGGTTTTTGTTTGGAAGAGGCTTATTAAAAATAACCTCTCTCATTTTTTTGACAGGTGTCACGGTTTTGAAGATTAGAATTAATCTTTGAAAACCATTTTTCCATATTTAAATATTAAATAATTTCCTGTTTTTGTCATCAAATTTGGACACGGTTTCCAAACAAACAGAAATTATTTTTTGAAAACCCAAAGATAGTTTTGTTTGTAATGGGTTCATTAAAAATAACCTCTTTTAGTTTTTACACAGGTGTTACAGTTTGGAATATTCGAACGAATCTTGGGAGCTCATTTTTCCAGATTTAAATAATAAATAATTCCCTATATTTTACATCAATTTAGGACACAGTTTTCAAGACACGTGAAACAAATTTTTAAAATATGAAAGAGGCTTTTTGTAATGATATCCTCTTTTCACTTTTTACATATCTATCACAGTTTGGGAGATATAAAGGCTTATTTGGACCCTATTTTCCAATAACTCATGCAATTCACAGAATTATTTAGCCATGAAAAGCTTTTATGAATTCACAACACATGAAATCTTCTCATAATTCAACGAATAAAACTTTATTCATCCATGCCGAAAGTTATATAGAGGTTTTTTCCAGGAATAATCTTGATTGTTTATCATATGAATTTTTCCTCACAAATAAATTCAATTATTATATCATCACGCCCCATATGAAAACAAAAGAATTTTCAATGAACATAGATACTTATCTTTTCATGCATGATTGGAATTCCTTCTTCCTCTTCCTTGTCTCCATTCTCCATGCATTCTCTCATTCCCTTCTCTATTTTTCTCATAGGCTTACAATTAAATAGAATTCGGAAAATTGAATATCTTTTCTAAATCATAAAAGCATTCCATAAAGCATCCATAAATATAATTTTTCCTAAATAAAAAAGCAATCCTTAAACTTCTCATGCTTTTAATTTAAAGGTAGATTTTTTTTTTTTCCTTATGAGAAAAATATCACTTATCCATAGTTTTTCCAAAATTATTATTCATTATTTATAAAACTCATAAAAGATACCAACTTGGAAATATAATTTATTTCTATAGAAGAATATAAATTCTTCTAAATAAAATAATTAAGATATCATTTTTCCAATATTCTTATAATTAAGAATTACAAGAATATTATTCATGTAATATCAATATAATAATTAATAACATTTAATTATTTAACAACCTGCATTTTATGAGAGTTTTTATGGTGGCTTATGCTAGGGATTTTACATGCCACCCCCTTAAAGAGAACATCGTCCTCAATGTTCTTACTGTTTTGGAACATTAACCTTTACTTTTCATTGCCAGTTATTTAGGCGATGTAAAAGAATACTTCAATCCTAATACTTCCACAAAAGCTCAAGGAGCACTAGCCCTTTAACAATCAAATGATAATAAAAAATCTATCAAGTGCATGTTGTATTTTATTTATGAGTTACACTAGTATTTCTCCCCCACTAATGTTGTTTGAAAATTACTGTCTTCCTCTCCCACAATAATTTCAATCAAATTCAAACTCATGGCATTTATCTCCAGCCATTTTTCTCTAGTCTGTCAGGAATTTAGAGTTCAATAACTAATTATTTATCTAACATGAGTTATTTCAGTTGCATATATATTCAATTTATTTTCTCTATGCATGCATATAGTTAAGTCATTTATGACATGCTCATTTTCTCATTAAAACAAAACCTATTTCATCAAAATTGTTTTTAAGATAGTTTAATATATCATGCATACAAAACTATAACACCTACAACAACTTTGAGACATGCAATTTACAGTATATTTTAACATCCAACATCATAGACAATTTTAAAATCAGAAACAGAACATAGAAATAATCTTATGTAACCGTACTTAATTTCTGGGAATTATTTAGGAACCGAGCATATTCTACCCAACAGTGAATTATCTCCAATAGTTACCCACCGAGCAAAGATCTACTTGCCTCTAGAATCAACAACCTCATTGATTCCTTGGTGATTTCTTCCGAGCATATTTTTAGAAACGCCGTGCTTTAAGGTCTACCAACCTTTTTGCCTAGGCCTTTTTGTTTTATATTTTTCAAAAAAGATACTATTATTTTCCTTTAAAGAACATCTTTCTCTCCCGTTGTGCTTTATTTTACCCCACTTATTATTTATCTCCAACTAAGTCATTAACATAATCTTTCTCTACCATAATGTTTAAATTTCCTCTTTTTTATTTTCTCCTAGGTATTTTTAGGAGAATTTTAGGGAAGGTCCAAGTTGAACTTAACCACCAATAGCTTTTCATAAGCTAGCAAGAAGTCTTCCAAAACTCTAGAGTTATTTCGTGAATACCCCAAACGATGTATTCATTAACTCAATAATAAAATAAAATATTACATCATCACATTAGCTTCATCATGGCTTCCGTAGCCATTGAATCAAATAATTATTCAACGATTAAAAATTTTCAATGTCTATAAATCCATTGTAATGTACATAATTGTCTATTTTACATTATCATTAAAGCAAAGGAATATCTATATATACCACGCATCTATACTTGACCCTCAACATGGGTCCCACAATTTGTCAAAGTACAATGACAACAATTCATCACATGTAATATAGATGGTATACATTCCAAATTTCCACATAATAATAATCATGCAACTAAGAAAAATTACATTATCATATCTTGCATACCATAACATTCTATTTTGTTTAAGGTCTCACCTTACCAAACATCAATATTTTAGATAATAACATCCCCATTGAACGCTACGACTCAAAATTTGATTGTTTTCTTTCCTTACCATTAGCTTGCCACCATGTAAACGACAATGATTAATGATTTTTTGGAAAATAATTTGCAATCATGTAACCTAAAACCACTGTATACTTTTATCAAATAGTGTGTAAACATGCAATCTACAACCAATTTGAAATTCCAACAAATAGTTTTCAACCATGCAATCTACATCCATTGAGGAATTTTAACAACAATTTGCAAGCATGCAATATATGGTCAATGAGACATTCTACCAAATAGTTGGCAAGCATACAATCTACCGCCATTGAGGGACTAGTTAGCGGAAATGAAATAAATTTCCATAAATATGTTGAAACTATCATAGAGATATTAAAAATAGAATTTATAGAATAGCATGAATCATATTAATATAACCAATGGTAAAAATTTTGCCAACAACACAACCAACAATCCCTACAAGAGCATCTAATTAGAAAAGTTGACCAAATTATGGATCCAAGTCTAAACATAACTTTTTCTTGGAATCACCATGGGGGTTACATGATCTAAATGTATGAATACCCCTTAATGTTAAGATGAATCACAACCAAAACTTCCACGGATGCAATTATTTAAAATAAAAAATCTTTGGATCTCATTTATTTCGAACACATGGATTGAAAAATTTCCTCCACAACTCTAAATGAAGAAAGAGAACCCACAATTATGCTACTATGAATTTCTCATTGACTTTAAGTTCACTATGTGAGTTCCACTTCACTTATTTCTTATTTTTAAGAACTATAGAGGTTTGGTCATTTTTTTTTACCATTTTATTGTCCTCTACATGGTCAACCCCTACCTTTAAATTATTTAGTTATCACACAAACCATACTTGCATTCATTCTTTATTTGCATTGCATTGTAACTTTAGCCATGTTTTTCCACATTTTTTTATCTGATACACCATAATAATTTTTCTAATATTATATATGCGAAGGTTCGTAATTAATCTGAACTATAACCAGTGAGTGCTCACAATGCTTCATAGGAACAATAGAGGTTTTATTATTTTTTATCCAAACCCATATTCAAATGTCATGAGCACAAATTTTAAAGAAACATTATAACTTTCTACTCTTTCATGCAGTCATTAATCATGAATCATGCATCTCATGTCAATTGTAGTATAGTAAAGTTTTAATTAAAATCATACCTGAGGTTATGCCCAATGGCATCATATCCCTACTTCTTCTTTTCATAATGATTCCCAAAAGGCACCAATTTTTCGACCTTTTGCTCTAATACCATTTGTAACATACCTCAATAACCTCGCAGGAAAATGCATGGAGTTAGTAAAAATTTTCAACATTTATGAATGTGTAAGCTTATAAATTACTTTCTATATTTCCGCATTAACCATTAGAATAACTATCATCATCAATTAGAGAAATATTTAGTAAAAATCGTAGCGAGTTACACAACCATTAATTGTCCTTGTTATAACATATAAATATTAAATTTCTTGTTATAACTATGCATCAATCCCATGATCATTTCAACTCAATTAGTAAATAACCTAATTGATAATATAAACATCACATTATGAAAAAAATTAACATCATGAGAATGACACAATGAACAATCACATCATTAGACACTGCTATACCCTAGAAACCCCGTAAGGTGAAAACCAACAAACGTTTAATTTTATTATTAAATGCTTGTGAGGGTTGTCACCCCTCACTCAATGGTTATAAGGGAGTCCATCCCTTGACCATTTTCATAAAAATTAAATAGAAAAATAATCTTAAATGAAAAATAATTAGCTATAAGCTATTAGAATCATCATGATACCATTTATCCATGGATCCTCAGTCTAAGTCTATGTAGTCGGGTTGTTTCCTTCTGTGGGTCATCCTGCAGTTGGAATTAATAAACTTGCATGGACTAACAAATCTTTATATTTCACAATGTTAAACTTGAAAAGTCCTTTTCTAAAGTCACTGTCTTTTCCTGTCATTTTTGTCATCAACACACTTGATATCATGATTAGATAAATTATTAATAATTCAATAATAAATTTTTATCTGTGACACTTCTACACTATCTGTATGCATGTATAAAACATAACCACTTTGACTTGAAATCCACTTCTCTAACATCATTTCACATGCATTAGTAACAAATAAATCACTATCAAGTGGCATCTTTCCAAAAAACGCTAAAAAAATATTTTATGCACTTTAATATTATTTCCAAAGGAAAGCTAACATACTATATAATAATATTATCCATGCAAATGCATAACAATATTTCAAGATAACTATCCCAAAAAGAAATTTGTCTTTTTTGCCTACTCTTATGTTTTCTTTTCCAAAGGGATTAACACAATAGATGCTATACTTATGCATGTGAATGCATGTTCTTTTCCAAAAACATATTTTCCACCGAAGAGCTATTCATAATGGCTATTATGTATAACCATGCCAGCTCAATTTCAAACAAAGTTAAAATACTAGTTAAAATTTTGTGCATGCAATAACATAGCTTGTTCTTCTTGCATGTAAAAAATATATTTCTTTCCAAAAGAAACTAAATAAATATTTCATGGAAAAATAAACAAATTTCTTTTCCAAGGGGTGAAACGCATACCACTTATTATTTCATTCATGCAAAAGGGACATTTCCATCTCATCCAAACGATAAAACCAAATAAGTATGCATAATATTGTCAAAATAAAGATAATACCATAGCTAATCCCTTTAGGTTTGCAAAATACATATTATTTTTCCGAAAAGAAGGCTAACACAATAAATATTGTGTCATTATATCTTCCTTTTCTCTAGAAATGTAATACCAAAAACTATACTTTTCCCATGCATGCAAGAATATATGTTTCTCTAAATAATATTACATAATAAAGCATGTGATTCCTAGTTTTCCTGTCCAATAATATATTCCAATAACGCGTACAAGGATATATTTTTCTCTTAAGTTATTTTTGAAGAGTTATAACATTATAAATGCTTCTTTGCATATAAATATATATAATTATTTTCTAAGGATTTTTACACCCTAATTATTATTTTTCCAAAACATAGCTAACTCACTAGTTATTATGCATGAAACACAAAATATTTTCTTATCATTTCACACATCAGAGAGATTTGTAATATTTCTTCAAGAAATAACATGAATAACAAATCCTTATCAAATAACACAACTAATTTCCCTTTACGCAAGGGTTTTATGTGAGCTACCCCTGACATAAGTTATTTATAAATTTTTACATGACTCAAGCTCCACATGTAAAATCACATAATAGCTTCTAGTAGGTCAAATATACTAGATATTATTCATGTGCACCTAAGCACATACTATCTTCAAGAGTCCAATATTTCTCTTCAAAATTTTTAATGCATATGCATCATGAGAACATACTTGGTAATTATATAAATTAATTCCTTGTAAATAATTATCAGCATAATTATTATGTCTATATGTACATAATCAATTATTCTTATCTCATTGAGAAATGAAATGGAAGTACTCTATTTTACTCTGTTTTTCTTGTTTTAGTCATCCACTTTGGACGTGTATTATGAACATATGGAAATGAATTTTAGAAAAAAAAAAGAGGTTTTTGTTTGAAAGAGGCTTATTAAAAATAACCTCTCTCATTTTTTTCACATGTGTCATGGTATTGAATATTCGAATTAATATTTAAAACCCATTTTTCCAGATTTAAATATTAAATAATTTCATGTTTTTGTCATCAAATTTGGACACGGTTTCTAGCCAAACATAATTTTTTTTTTTAAAACCCAAAGATGTTTTTTCTTTTAATGGGTTCATTCAAAATTACCTCTCTCAGATTTTACATAGGTGTTATGGTTTGGAATATTTGAATGAATCTTTGGACATCATTTTTACATATTTAAATAATAAATAATTCCTTGTTTTTGACATCAATTTAGGACATGGTTTTTGAGACATGGGAAACAAATTTTTAAAATCTAAAAGAGGCTTTTGGTCATAACATCCTCTTTTATAAAATCCTCATTCACGTTCTACATATCTATCAAGGTTTTGGAGATATGAAGGCATATTTGGACCCTATTTTCCAATAACTCACGCAATTCACAGAAGTATTTAGCCATGAAAAGCTTTTATGAATTCACAACACATGAAATCTTATCGTAATTCAATGAATAAAACACTTATTCCTCTATGTTGAAAGTTATATAGAGGTTTTTTCAAGAAATAATCTTGATTGTTTATCATATGAATTTTTCCTCGCAAATAAAGTCAATTATTATATCATCACGCCCCATATGAAAACAAAAGAATTTTCAATGAACATAGTTACTTATCTTTTGATGCATGCTTGGAATTCCTTCTTCCTCTTCCTTGGCTCCATTCTCCATGCATTCTCTCATTCCCTCCTCTATTATTCTCATAAGCTTACAATTAAATAGAATTAAGAGAATGGAATGGCTTTTCTAAATCATAAAATCATTCCATAAAGCATCCATAGATCTGATTTTTCCTAAATCACAAAAGCACTGCATAAATATCTCATGCTTTTATTTTAAAGGTAGATTTGATTTTTTCCTTATGAGCAAAATATCACTTATCCATAGTTTTTCCAAAATTATTATTCATTATTTCTAAAACTCACAAAAGTTACCAAATTGGAAATATAATTTATTTCTGTAGAAGAATATAAATTCTTCTAAATAAAATAATTAAGAAATAATTCTTCCAATATTCTTATAATTAAGAATTACAAGAATATTCTTCATGTAATATCAATAAAATAATTAATAATATTTAATTATTTAACAACCCTCATTTTATGAGAGTTTTTATTGTGGCTTATGCCAGGGATATTACATACTCCCCCCATTTAAGATAACATAATCCTCGATGTTCTTCTCTTGTTCGAACATTAAAATTTACTTTTCATTGCCAATTATTTAGGCAATGTAAAATAATACTTCAATCCTAATACTTCCACAAAAGCTCATGGAGGACTAGCCCTTTAACAATCAAAATGATAAGAAAAACTCTATCAAGTGCATGTTGTATTTAATTTAGAAGTTACACTAGTCTTTCTGCCCCACTAATGTTTTTTGAAAATTACTGTCTTTCTCTCCCACAATAATTTCAATCAAATTCAAACTCATGGCATTTATCTCTAGCCATTTTCCTCTTGTCTGTTAGGAATTTAGAGTTCAATAAATCATTATTTTGTCTAACATGAGTTATTTAAGTCCCCTATATATTTCAATTTACTTCCTCTATGCATGCATATGGATAAGTCATTTATGACATGTTCATTTGCTTATAAAAACACAACCTATTTCATCAAAATTGTTGTTAAGATAGTTTAATATATCATGCATGCAAAACTATAACACCTCCAATAACTTTGAGACATGCAATTTACAGTCTATTGTAACATCCAACATCTTCAGACAATTTTAAAATCAGTAAAAGAACATAGACATAATTTCATCTAACCGTAGTTAATTTCTGGGAAATAGTTAGGAACTGAGCATATTCCACCAAACCGTGAACTATCTCTAATAGTTACCCACCGAGATAAGATCTAATTTCCACTAAAATAAACAACCTCATTGATTCCTTGGTGATTTCTTCCTTGCAGATTTTTTAGGAGTGTCCTTCTTTAAGGTCTGCCAACCTTTTTGCCTAGGTCTTTTTGTTTTATATTTTTCACAAAAGATATTCTTCTTTTTATTTAAAGCATGCCTTTCTCTCCCAATGTGCTTTAGTTCACCCCACTTAGTATTTATCTCCAACTAAGTCATTAACATAATCTTCCTCTCCCATTATGTTAAAATTTCCTCTATATTATTTTCTACTGGGAATTTTTAGGAGACTTTTAGGGAAGGTCCAAGTTGAACTTAACCACCAATAACTTTTCATAAGCTGGAAATAAGTCTTCCAAAACTCTAGAGTTATTTCCTGAATACCCCAAACAATGTATTCATTAACTAAATAATAAAATAAAATATTTCATTATCACATTAGCTTCATCATGACTTCCATGGCCATTGAATCCAATAATAATAAAATGATTAAAATTAGTCAATGTCTACAAATACATTGTAATTTATATAATTGTCCATTTTTATATTATCATTAAAGCAAATGAATATTTATATAAACTACGCATCTATACTTTACCCTCAACATGGGTTCCACAATTTGTCAAAGTCCAATGACATCAATTCATCACATGTAATATAGATGGTATACATTCCAAATTTCCACATATAACAATCATGCAACTTAGAAATATTACATTAGCATATCTTGCATACCATAGAATTCTATTTTCTTTAAGGTCTCACCTTACCAACCATCAATATTGTAAAGAAATAACAGTCCGATTGAATGCTAGGACACAAAATTTGACTTTTTTTTCTTTCCTTACCATTAGCTTGCTGCGATGTAAGTGACAACAATTAATGATTTTTGGGAAAATAATTTGCAATCATGTAATCTACAACCACTATAGACCTTTATCAAATAGTGTGCAAGCATGCAATCTACAACCAATTTGACATTTCAACAAATAGTTTTCAAGCATGCAATCTACATCCATTGAGGAATTTTAATAACAATTTTCAAGCTTGCAATGTATGGTCAATGAGACATTCTACCAAATAGTTGGCAAGCATACAATCTACCGCTATTAGGGGACTAGTTAGTGGACATGAAATAAACTTCCATAAATATGTTTAAACTATCAAAGAGATAGTAAAACTAGAATTTATAGAATGGCATGAACCATATTAATATAACCAATGGTCAAATTTCTGCCAACAACACAACCAACAATCCCTATAGGAGTGTCTAATTAGAAAATTTGACCAAATTATGGATCCAATTCTAAACATAACTTTGTCTTGGAATCACCATGGGGGTTACATGATCTCAAGGTATGAATACCCCTTAACGCTAAGATGAATCACAACCAAAACTTCCATGGATGCAATTATTTAAAATAACAAAACTTTCGATCTCATTTATTTTGAACACATGGAATGAAAACTTTCCTCTACAACTCTAAATGAAGAAAGAGAACCCACAATTATGCTACTATGAATTGTTGATTAACTTTAAGTTCACTATGTGAGTTCCACTTCACTCATTGCTTATTTTTAACAACTAAAGAGGTTCGGTCATTTTTTTTTCACCATTCCATTGTCCTGTATAGGGTCAACCCCTACTTCTAAATTATTTAGTTATCACACAAACCATACATGCATTCATTCTTTATAAGCAGTTCATCGTAAATTTAGCCATGTTTTTCCACTTATTTTTTCTTATGCACCATAATCATTTCTCTAATATTATAGATTCAAGTTTGGTAATTAATCTGAACTATAACCAGTGAGTGCTCATGATGGTTCATAGGTACAATAAAAGTTTTATTATCTTTTATACGAACACATATTCAAATTTCATGAGCACAACTTTTAAAGAAACATTATAACTTTCTACTCTTTCACGCAATCATTAATCATGCATCATGCATGTCATGTTAATTGTAGTATAGTACATTTTTAATTAAAATCATACCTGAGATGATGCCCACTAGGATTATATCTCTACTTCTTCTTTTCATAATGCTTCCCAAAAGGCGTCAGTGTTCCGAACTTTTTCTCTGATACCAATTGTAACATACCCCGATAACATCGCAGGAAAATGCATGGAGTTAGGAGAATTTTTGAACATTTATGAATGGGTAACCTTATAAATTACTTTCTATATTTTTGAAGTAACCATTTGAATAACCATCACCATCACTTAGAGAAATATTTAGTAAAAATTGTAGCAAGTTACAAAACCATTAATTGTTAATGTTGTAGCATATTAATTTAATTTTTCTGCTATAACTATGCATCGATCCCATGATAATTTTAACTCAATTAGTAAATCACCTAATTGATAATATAAAAATCACATTATGAAATAAATTAACATCATGAAAATGACACGATGAACAATCACATCATTAGACACTGATATACCTTGGAAACCCCATAGCGTGAAAACCAACAAACGTTTAATTTTATTATTAAACGCTCGTCAGGGTTTTCACCCCTTACTCAATGGTTATAAGGGAGTCCATCCCTTGACCATTGTCATAAAAATTACATAGAAAAATAATCTTAAATAAAACATAACTAGCTATAAGCTATTACAATCTTCATGATACCATTTACCCACGAATCCTCAGTCTTATTCTTTGTAGTCAGGTTGTTTTCTTCAGTGGGTCATCCTGCAGCTAGAACTAATAAACCTGCATGGACTAAAAAATATTTATCTTCAACAATGTTAAACTTGAAAAATCATTTTCTCAAGTCACTCTCTTTTCCTATTATTGTTGTCATCAACAGACTTGATATCATGAATAGATAAATTATTAATAATCCAATAATTATTTTTTATCCATGACACTTTGACACTATTTGTATGCATGTGTAAAACATAACCACATTGACATGAAATACCCTTCTTTAACATCATTTCACATACATTAGTAACAAATAAATCACTATCAAGCGTCATCTTTCGAACAAACACTATAAAAATATTATATGCACTTTCATATTATTTCCAATGGAAGGATAACATACTATATATAATATTGTGCATGCAAATGGATAACAATCTCTCAAGATAACTATCCTAACCAGAAATTTCTTTTTTTTGCCTACTCCTATATTTTCTTTTACAAAGGGATTAACACAATAGATGCTATAATTATTTATGTGAATTCATGTTCTTTTCAAAAAACATATTTTCCACCCAAGAGCTATTCATAATGGCTATTATGTATAACCATGCCAGCTCAATTTCAAACAAAGTTAAAATACTAGTTAAAATTTTGTGCATGCAATAACATAGCTTATTCTTCATGCATGTAAAACATATATTTATTTCCAAAAGAAACTAAATAAATATTTCATGGAAAAAGAAACACATTTCTTTTCCAAGGGGTCAAACGCATACCACATATTATTTCATGCATGAAAAAGGGACATTTCCATCTCTTCCAAAAGATATAACCCAACAACTATGCATAATATTCTCAAAATAAAGCTAATACCATAGCTAATCCCTTTAGGTTTGCAAAATACATATTATTTTTCCCAAAAGAAGGCTAACACAATAAATATTATGTGATTACATCTTCCTTTTCTCTAGAAATCTAATACCCAAAGCTATACTTTTCCCATGCATGCAAGCATATATGTTTCTCTAAATAATATTACATAATAAAGCATGTGATTACTAGTTTTCCTCTCCGATAATCTATTCCAATAACGTGTACAAGGATATATTTTCCCTTAAATTATTTTTGAAAAGTTCTAACATTATAATGGCTTCCTTCCATAAAATATATATATATATAATTTTTTTTTTTTTTTTTTTTTCCTAAGGATTTTTACACTCTAATTATTCATTTTCCGAAAGATAGCTAACTCACTAGTTATTATGCATGAAATACAAAATATTTTCTTATTATTTCACACATTAGAGAGATTTGTAATATTCTTCAAGAAATAACATGAATAACAAATCCTTATCAAATAACACAACCAATTTCCTTTTATGCAAGGGTTTTATGTGAGCTACCCCTCACATAAGCTATTTATATATTTTTACATGACTCAAGCTCCTTATGCATGTAAAATCACATAATAATCTCTAGTAGGTCAAATATACTAGATATCATTCATGTGCACCTAAGCACATACTCCCTTCAAGAGTCCAATATTTCTCTTTAAAACTTTTAATGCATATACATCATGAGAACATACTTGGTAATTATATAAATTAATTCCTTGTAAATAATGATCAGCATAATTATTATGTCTATATGTACATAAACAATTATTCTTATCTCATTGAGAAATGAAATGGAAGTACTCTGTTTTACTTTGTTTTTCTTGTTTTAGTCATCCACTTTGGATGCGTATTACGCATATATGGAAACAAATTTCAGAAAACCAAAAGAGGTTTTCTTTGGAAGAGGCTTATTAAAAATAACCTCCTTCATTTTTTTCACAAGTGTCACGGTTTTGAAGATTCAAATTAATCTTTGCAACCCATTTTTCCAGTTTTAAATATTAAATAATTTATTGTTTTTGTCATCAAATTTGGACACGGTTTCTAACAAAAAAGAAATTATTTTTTAAAAACCCAAAGATTTTTTTTTTTGTAATGGGTTCATTAAAAATAACCTCGCTCAGGTTTTACACGTGTTACGGTTTGGAAAATTCGAATGAATCTTTGGAGCTCATTTTTCCAGATCTAAATAATAAAGAATCCCCTATTTTTACATCAATTTAGGACACAGTTTTCAAGACATGAGAAATGAATTTTTAAAATCAGAAAGAGAATTTTGGTCATAACATCCTCTTTTACAGAAACCACATTCACATTTTACATATCTATCCGGGTTTGGGAGATATAAAGGCTTATTTGGACCCTATTTTCCAATAAATCATGTAATTCATAGAATTATTTAGCCATGAAAAGATTTTATAAATTCAAAACACATGAAATCTTCTCATAATTCAATGAATAAAACACTTATTCCTGTATGCCAAAAGTTATATAGTGTTTTTTTCAAGAAATAATCTTGATTGTTTATCATATGAATTTTTCCTCGCAAATAAATTCAATTATTATATCATCACACCCCATATGAAAACAAAAGAATTTTCAAAGAACATAGTTACTTATCTTTTGATGCATGGTTGAAATTCCTTCTTCCTCTCCCTTGACTCCATTCTCCATGCATTTTCTCATTCCCTCATCTATATTTCTCACAGGCTTACAATTAAATAGAGTTAAGAAAATGGAATAGCTTTTCTAAATCATAAAAGCATTCCATAAAGCGTCCATAAATCTGATTTTTCCTAAATCACAAAAGCACTCCATAAATATCTCATGCTTTTATTTTAAAGGTAGATTTGTTTTTTTTCCTTATGAGAAAAATATCACTTATCCATAGTGTTTCCAAAATTATCATTCATTATTTCTAAAACTTATAGAAGATACCAACTTCGAAATATAATTTATTTCTATAGAAGAATATAAATTCTTCTAAATAAAATAATTAAGAAATAATTATTCCAATATTCTTATAATTAAGAATTACAAGAATATTCTTCATGTAATATCAATATAATAATCAATAATATTTAATTATTTAACAACCCTCATTTTATGAGAGTTTTTACGGTGGCTTATGCTAGGGTTATTACACTATGCAAAGGAAAAGTCGATTTCAATTTGTATTTTTCTCTCTAAAGGTTAACTAAATAATAATCCACCTATGAAAACAATATTAGCTTGTCCATATGGTATTTTTCTTTAAATTGATCAACCTGAAGTTGCACACCTTCTAACTCCTCTAGTATCTCCTCGTATCTCTTTTGTTCATTTACAATTACATGCTATATAGTCTCTTTCTTGCTCTTCTACATTAGAAATAGACCTAATCCTATGTATCCTTGTATAATTAATAGGATATTTCATTTCCTCAAGGTCAATCACCATTTTACCCTTTCCTTTTACGTCATATATTACTGTTTCTTGTGGCACTGCAGGTTTGATTCACTTGTTCTCTTTCTACAAATACATTATGGTAAGCTATGTTTTATCTAGCTAATCCTTCAATTCTCTGATTTTCTAATCTCTCTCATCACTCTGCTTAAACCTATAAATTTCATCTCTCGCCTCCTTCAACTTCTTCCTCATCTTCATGACACCAAACTTCCCTTCATCCACCTTTTCTTCCTACATTGTCTTTCCTTCTTGAGTTTGAAACTTTGTGGATGATGATCTTATGACCCTGACTATAGGTATTTATTCTTTATTGACCTCATCCTTACCTTTCTTTTTCCCTTCATTTTATCAACAACGAGTGTAGCTTCAGCCACAAGTAAGCCTTCATTAAGTTTAATTGTGTTTTCTAGGATATTTTTCTTCAAATGTATATTCTCCTACTGTAATTTTGCTATGACCAAGTGGGCCTCCTTTAACTAATTATCTGAATACTTTGATGGGTTATCCTTCTCATTAGCAGAACCTGTATGTTTTTTAAATCCCTTAGTCTCAAAAAAATCTTCAATAAAGTTCTCCAATAGAAACCTTTTAGTAGTTGCATGTTTCAGTGGCCTTCTTCGCACTGGAATCTCCACTTCTTCTCTTGAAAACTGTAATTTATTTCCCTTTTTCTTTGGTGATATCTAAACTGAAGTTGGCATCTTTTTCTTGATGGAAATATTTAGAGGTGAAGAGTTAGTCTTAGTAGTGGATGGAATACCTTTGTGACTTGATGAAGTTCCAGCATGTGGCAATATGAACTTGGATCAAATTAGGAAATATAGCCATAATTGTTTCTTTTTCTGCAGCTCCTATAATATCAAAAATTTTATGAATGAGAAATGAAAAAAGCCTAAATGAGCCATACCCTTTTTAATTCTTACTCCCTCAACCATCTCACCCAAATTTATGAAAAACAAAATGGAAATTCACAGTATTCTTAGCACTTAAATGCATGAGAAGCATGAAGTGGTATTGATAAACCCTAGTGCATCTTCCCTCATAGGTGAAATAATTTTGAATGACTTTGAGAAGTTCGATGAAGTCCTCCTTACTCTTGTACTCTGGCTTCATGAAATATTTACAATTTTCCAACTCTAAAGGAATCCCTTTGAACCATTCCTTCCCCTCCAAAATTGATCTTATAGATGATGCTATAGTAGACTCTATCACAAAAAAATTTGGTTTACCAATATTTACATTATCACTATCAAAATTCATGGAAAAATCTTTAGTCACCTCCAAATGGTACCCGTGTATATTTTCATAGAACTTAAGATAACCTATCTTTTCAAAGGCTAGCCTCATGGCGGGGTCTTAGCTCATGAGAGATAGTTCATGTGGTTCAAATATTACAATTTTTCCTCCTTTTGAATCCCCATCATTAAACATGTTTCTAATAGTAAACCTTTTGATCTAGGGTTTTAATACTTTATCAAAAATTCAGACCTCAATACACATATTGTTCCATAGTCTTTACTTTATGAAATATATAGATACTGGGGTTTTGAGAAGTTTCTTTACCAATGTACATATTGTTTTGTGTGATTGATTGATTTTTTTCTCTTTCTTGTTTGTGATTATGCGATTAAATTTGGTTTCCGAAAATTTGTAAAACTGATTAGTGCATTACTATAACACCCCCAATTCATGTGTTTGAATTTCAAAGTTAGACATTTGAACTTTAATCCTAAGGGGAGTGGACCCCAAAGGATAAATATTTTGTGAATGTAATTAAAAAAGTTAATTGAGGAAATGAATAAAATAGAGTGGTGCAGATAGACCAAAATGAGATTTATGAGATCACTTGCTAAATCCATGAGGATGGATGAGGCAAATATTTCCCCACAATCTTTCAAAAAAATCCTTGAAAGAAATTAAATTTTAATTTAGATTTTTGAGGAAAAATCTGAATTTCCCCAATGATGAGGAAAGTAGTTGGGAAGAGGTAAAAAACTGGAAAAGCTGAGGAAAAGCATAAAAAAGCTTTAAAGAGTCCCTAAATTGGGAAGCCTAGGCAAATAGGAAGAAAAGCATCCTCAGATTCTGGACGCAGAATTAGAAACATGCTTTGGGGAACAATAGCTTAAATAAGCTGCTATTGTACAGATTAGAGGTTGATCTGTGTCAAGGAGATGATCTCAGCTCAGGGGTGAGTTCTGGGAGACAGAAGAACTCTAAGGTTGGGAGGTTGGTCAATTGCATGAGTGGTATGTCTTTAAATTTATTGGTGTATTTACTTCACATAGTATGAATTGGCTACATATAAAAGTTAGTTGTATATTAGAATATAAGTTCTACATTTAATAGAATTAATCATAAGGAATACACCCTTGACATTCTGCATAGTTGTAGAACTAGAATCTGTGGAATAGAATCCAACAGAATCTTTAAACCAGTGTTGGTTTATATCTGAGGATACTTATTTCTCCACAGAAGAAATTTATAAATTGGTTTTAATCTGCTTCTGTTTCATATCATGATTTTAACATGTATAAATATAAGAGAGAGAGAAATCTGAGTTGTCAGTACTAAACTTGGAAATAGTAGAAGGGGAATTGTAAATTTTCAATGTGTATTAAGGAATGAAAGTAGGTACTGTATCAACTGATCCTATAGCCAGTACATAATTCATATATAATCAGAAGCTCAATGGTAGATTTATACTGCATGCAAGCAGCCCATACTTTAGCAAAAGAAAACAACTACTGTATGGCAAGAAACTATGCATTGATAGTATATTCTGGAACCATTTTAATATTAGAAAACAGAAAGTGAAAAGACAAAAGGATAGTTATGCAAATAAACAACATGCATATGCACCACAGCATAGTATAATGAAGTATAGGTACATCATAGCATCTTGAAGTATATGTACCCTAGTCCCTTTGTATGCACCCAAGTCAAGGAGGTAAAACAGTAGATCATACATACATATGTCTGCTAAACATGAAAAGAGAGATACATAAATATACTCTGCCTGTAGATCAATTTGACAAATGTGAAGTGCAAATTTATAACAAGGGCATAAAACATAAATGGTGAGATGTTATACTATTTCCACAAAGTATTAAAAGAGATTTAGCTACTGCAAGTAGTAAAACTATACACTAGTACAGTATGAGAATGTTTTACACCAGGCAGAAAGCCTTCACAAATGCAAGAAGGACAGACAGAATAAACCATTATTGAACACCATAATAAAACTGAGGAATAAGAATATATGCAACCGAATTGAAATATGAAGAGAAAAGAATACATTAATTTTCTCGAGGTTCATAACGAAAACAGGAGCTGAACGATGCAAAGTGATGAGATTATCATTTTGACCAAGATATACATATACATATACAAAAATCGAAATGAGTATAAAACCCTGTGGCTTGAGGACTGTCTCGAAATTCCACTCGAGTAGACATAATTAAATATTCAAGTCGAGACTTAACAATGGAATTGTCCAGATTTATACAACTCATAAATAAAAACTTTAAACTGTCTAACGAGCACTACAAAGCTATACGAATTCCCTTCAATCAGTGCTCGGTGAATACCGACCTGCAAGTGGGGAAAAACGAAGCCAACGTTAACGTCAAGGCCGCCATTACTCTCTGTGGAAATGTAAGAGACCATGACGCAAGGCTTACATTACCTGTGCAAGTCAACGACCCAAGTTAAATCCCCTACTAAACGAGCTCAGTAGGACGAAAGTGCGCTAAAACAAAAAGGAGGTCTGAGAAAAATGATAGTACCTGGTGAAGTAGAGGTTGAAACCCATCCAGAGCCTGTACGTGTACACAGGAGATAGGAAAATTGTTAGCAATAAATAAATAAATAACGAAAATAGATGCTCAAAATTGAACAACGAAAATTGCATTACCCAATTAGTATGAGCTTGACCTACACAGGTCAAGAGGGGAATGAACCAGAGCGTCGCGCCATCTTCAGAGTTATAAAACTCGAGAAACCATTGATGCGTTCCAGGTGGAGGATAACTTCTGAACACAAGCACGTTCGGTCAGAACGAGCTCTGGAGAATTCGCATGCGAAGATGCCAACGAATAAATTCAATACGCACCCTCTAACGCATGAGAGGCAAACCAACAAATCCCTGCAAACTAACACAGAAATATATGAGACGCGATGAAATCGTAACAATTGGGTGGATGCAAATCACCTGGAACAAAATAATGGTATATGATACATCCAAATTCAACAATCGCTGTAAGGGCTCAACGAAAGGAGCGTACAAATTAAATCCGCAGAAGGAAGCCATGATTTAACAGTAAGTTTCATACCTGAATCATTAGGATAGTCTGGAGATACGCCCAGAAGGTAACCGAGCTCGGTGTAGAACTAGGGCATCAAAAAAGATCTCTCTGTCATGAATAACACCGACGCGCAGGAAGAAAACAAAAAGAACCCTGAACAAAGCCTTATGTGAAATTATACTCGGACTGAGTTACAAAAACCCTAAATTCACAATGAATCAACGACGTCCAACTGGCGAGATCGGAGAGAATGAGCCACGAATCAAGGGATTAATGAGCCAGGTACAACCTGCATTCAATATCCAACTCAACGCGTAATGCCATTAAATGTCGATTTGAGCTGGCGGGGTTGTAAAAGAAGCGTAGTCGACAAAGTAAGGTGACAGGAGAAACCTGGATCGACGTGGAACGAATCCACGTAAACAAAAATGGGCAGAGACTTATTACTGCCTATGTGGCGAAACCAAAAATGAAACAAACACTATCTGTGAGCTTACGTGGGAGACTGATTCTCTGTCTCCATTCCACCATACGATGCATCAAACCACAAGCTCATATTACGTGGAGGCCAGAGCAATGGAATTTGGTTGAAGTCGAAACAAGCATGAGTGAACAATTAAATCGACTTGATTTACATGTACGCCGAGATATAACCATAGGTAAATTCCGTTCCATCATGACTGCTATGCTATCCATCAGTGAAAACTTGGAGTATGTGGGATCATAAAGACAGAAGCCTACGCAAGTTCATATAGTTATATGTATAATTAAAATCGTGGCAAAAGTGTGAAACCAAATCGATTTCATCTACGTCCCTCCATGGTCTACGAATATGTCAAACAATTACAACAAGGGTTGGACTTATGAAGTGGATAAACATACATAATGGTTATAACCCATTCCTTATAATTGTTTATAATTTTTATAATTGTTATAAACCTATAACATATGTTTATAATTGTTATAAACATATATATCCGTGTTATGGAAATTATAGTGATGAAGATTACAAGTTATTTAAATGTCCTATGGGTTTCAGATCCATTTTATTATGTATAGTGGAACGAAGTTGACACATGGGAAATAAATCGAAAATCACTCTTGAACCGATCACATTTGTAAAGGAATAAGCAAAATCCCTTGCTAGGATTCACCGAAATAGCTGAATGAAAAACTTTTTTTTGGAGGTAAAATGGGAGGTGTGACAATTACAAGATCAAATTGAATCCATTGGTATAATTTCAACACCCTATATTGATGTGCTTGAGTTGCTACACATAGGCTAAGTGTTGTGCACATACTAAAACAAAGTTTTTGACCTTCCATCTACAGTCTTCAATAGTGAAATTTTGTTCATGTTTTAGTCATTCCGAAGCTCAAAGAAAAATATTTAGGTACAATGTTGTTCCTTAGAGTTAGAAACCTTTACACTTTGCTGACTCTCTCACTCTAATCTAGGAAAAATCGGTCCAATACTTAGCCAATTCCTAGCCCATGTTTGCCTAACCTTTCTTACACATTCCTGGAGGAATTTTGGCCCTATTAATTAGGAAATTCCTTGGAATTCATTGCACAGTTCATATAATGATTGTTGGTGACCTCATGTATAATCTATATAATTTTATAATTATAAAACTAATAGTTATCTTCACTTTAACCTCACTCTCAACTACGCCTTCCTTAGAAATTACATGCAACAACTATTTATAGCGAATTATCAGTTAATTTATTGATCATTACTTGTGAATTAAATTATATTTAATTCAATGGACCTCTCTCTAGCTCATATCTTAGTTAGAACTAGTTAAACTAATTTTAACTCAATTAATTTAGTTAACTAATTACAATTCACAAATAACTATAATTGGACCCCCTAAAAATAGGAAAATCCTCTACATGCCTCCTCATAGACCCCCAACTCAAATTTCCTATTCTAACTTAGTATTTATGACTTGGTTAACTAATACAAGTTGTCATGAGATGAAATTACAATTTATCTTCCAATTTAATGAAGGAAAACTTAAATCAGAAGCCCCCATTGGGTGCCATTTATTGGTGTCATTTCAACGCTCCCTCTCAAAAAGAAAGGGATTATCTTCTACCCCAATCCTTTCTTTGTGGAATTTGAATTTTCTTCATGACAGTGCCTTCGTTAAGATGTCTACATCCTGCTCCACTATGGGAGTGTACTCTAGTGACATAATATTCCTTTGCACAAAATCTCTAAGATCGTGATACCATATATCAACATTCTTTGACCTGTCACGAAAAATTGGATTAACCGATAGTTTGAAGCAACTATGGTTATCAAAATGTATCACTTTCAGATCCATTTGTTGACAAAAGAAACAAAAAAGTATCGTCCTCTTCTAGATGGCCTTACATGTTGCCTGATTGGTCACCATGTACTCAACCTCTACTGAACTAGGTGCAAATGATTTATGTTTCCTATTGTGCGAGTAAATTGTTCGTTATCTTATGTTGAACATGCCTCTTGACATGCTATTCCTATCAGATGCGCTCCATGCACAATTTTCATCGGTGAAGCCTTCAAGATTCACTCCCTCTCTTTGTCTATACCGTAATCCATACTCTGTAGTTCCTCTGAGGTATCTCCAAACATGCTTGTGTTCCTTCCAAAATATCTTGGTAGGCTTAATCATAGCTTGAGTAAGTTGGGTAACTGCATATCATATGTTTGATCGTGTCTTGACTAAATGCATGAGTGAACCCACAAACTTCCTCTAAACAATATTAGCCACTACTTCGCTTGAAGTGGCATCCTCCTTCCTCTAGTTTCCTACTAGAGGAGTCTCCATGGGTTTGCTGCCCTCCATGTGGAACTTCCTCAAAATATCCTTGGCATACTTTCCCTGAGATACAAATATCTCCCCATCTCTTTGCGATATTTCCAATCCCAATAAATAGTGCAAGAGCCCCATGTCGTTCATCCTGAAATTCTCTTGCAAGAGGCTCTGAAATACTTTATGAGTTGCTAATAACCTTTCAGTATAATATCATCGAAATAAAGTACAATAACAAAAATATTACCATTAAAAATAATATGATATAGGTTCACATCCACTTCAATCTTGCTGAATCCCAACCCAGTGAAATAGTTTCCGATCCTGGTGTACCAACCATGAGATGCATGCTTCAGCCCATACAATGATCCATTGAGTCTACACACATGTGACTTCCTGACTAAGGCCTCAAAACCTTTTGGCTACTCAATGGACACCTCTTCCTCAACAAATCCATTAAGGAAGGTCATCTTTACATCGATATGTTGTAGCTACCATCCCATTTGTACTAAGAGTGAAAGGATTGATTTAATAGATAAGTACATGACTGGTGAAAAATTCTCATCATAGTCAATCCCATCCACCTGAGAGAACCATCTAGCAACAAATATGGCCTTCTGCTTCTCCACACTCCCATATGCTTATTGTTTCACACTGTAGACCCACCTGGATCCTACAATTGACTTCCCCACTAGTTTTGGGACAAATTCTCGTGGAATTTTTCTGATAATGGATCCATACTACTCAACCATGGCATCAAACCACATTGGTTCTTGCACTACTTCCTTAAAATAGGATTCTCTTATCTCAATACCTTATCTGATAAGAGCCATGTAACTAGTGTATCACTATGGGGACCTTCTTTACCTGTGTTGTGATGTTGGTGCTCCCATATTCTCTCTCGCATCTAGCAATAATTTGTCAGCCTTTGTGGTACACTTCCTTACATTACTGGTAGATGGATTTGCACGAGCATTTTCTACCACTCTATTTTCCTCTACTTGTGGCTACTCCACATCCTGAGGTTCATCCTTTGTAGCAAATATCTCCTCAACTAGATGCAACTCAAGATCCCTCACAAGGGACAATAGAACAACTTTCTCTTCATCGAATTTCACATCTCTTCTGACAACCGTCATCCTGTGTGCTGGAAAGTACACCCAATAGTTGTGAGGTGTATCAGTGTACCCCACAAATATCCCCAACTCTTTTGTTGGCTCTAGCTTCTTCCTAGAATCTTTGGTTACATGTAAATAAACATACGAACCAAAATTTTTAAAATATGACACATCCGGTCTCTTACCTAAAAAATACTCCTCTGTCATACTCATGCCAAGTATTTGATGAGAACTATGGTTCTACACAAATACTATTTTATTTCATGCATCCATCCACAAATGCAAAGGTAGGCCCTGATCATGGAACATAGCTCGTGATGCTCCCACATAGTTTTTCTTTTTCTTCTACAACCCTATTCTGTTATGGGTTATGAGGTGCACTAAATTCTCTTTGAATCCCTTTTGAGGCAAAAAATTCCTTGAATTATTTAGAGATATATTCTCCACCGTTTTTGCTCCTTAGAACCTTCACCTTCTTCCCTCTATCAAGTTTCTCGACACGTGCATTGAACTCACAAAACTTGGAGAACATCTGATATTTATCATGCATGAGGAAAATCCAACACCTTCTTGAAAAATCATCAACAAAAATCACATAATACTTGTGTTTTTTGTGGAAGCTTTCGAGAACGGTCCACACACGTCTAGGTGAACTCTCTCAAGGATCTCCTTTGCTTTAATTTCCTTATTGTGAAAGGTGGAATTAGTATACTTCCCTAATGTCCACCATTTTCATGTATCTCTTCGCACAAGTGTGTCCCTTGGAAGTCCTCTAGAAATATTTTTCATGATATTCAAAACACCATGGTGTAGATGGACCAATATCCTCTGCCATAACTCATCGATGTCTCATCTATCCACCTTCTCTGCTTGTGTTCTCAATGCAAGAAAAGTTTCTACATCCAATTTATAGAGATTCTTTACTCGAACCCCAATATTTTTCATCTGTCCCGTGTCTTTGTGACGATGGAATGCCTTTCCTTCACTGAATATCACATTATATACATGATCTTCCAACATGGCATTAGAAACCTAATTCTTCTTTAAATGAGGAACATATATGACATCTTTTAATGTGAGGAGTTTACTTAACATTCTTTGAAAGGTAACTGTACCAACACCAGTAGCACTATACCTCCCATCATCACCCATCTCGATGTGCATCTGGAGATCCTTCTCCTCAAAGGTATTGAAGTATTATTTCTTGTCAATCATATGTAACGAAGCTCCAGTATCCAAGTACCACACATAAACCATCATCGTTGACACCATGCATGCGATGGGAGTGGAGTCCAATTCGAACTTTGAAGCCAATTATTCACATTCTACTCCTCCTGAGGCCCTCTTTTTGATATTATTTTGTGGATAATTTTTGGCATAATGTCCATGTTCATGACAATTAAAACATTTCACCTTTGAAAATTATTGCTTCTTGCCTACCTTACTGAACTCCAATTTTGAATGGGACACCTTCCCATTTCCTGTCTTCACCTTTCTATCCAAGGCACAATTCTCCTCATCATGAGTCTTTGATGAAGATCCATCTTTGGTGCTCCATTGAAACTCTTCTTATACCAAGTCAAACCACAATCACTCCCACTTTGGTAACTTCTCCCTCCCATTGATAAATTGTTGGTAGTTGTGCTAGCTCTTGGGAAGACCTAGATGTTCTAGGATCGCCAAATCATCCTTGAAAACTATGACCCCAACACTTCCAAGGTCATCTCAACATTGAGTGAACTTTTTCAAGTATTTTGGGATCGTGTCGCCTTTATCCATCTTGATCTTTTTGAGATTGTCTTTCAGCACCAACTTCATGTGGTCGTTCCTACTCTGAAATATATTTTTCAAGGCCTTCCACATCGAATATGGAGTCACCTTCCCATGGAGATTCGAGACAATATGATCATGAACTCCTTGTAACATGATCCTTCTCGCCTTTTGTACATTATTCTTCCACGCATCTAGTTATTGAGCATCAGTTGTTGCGGGCTAAGGAATATCACTATCAATTAATGCCTTTAGTCCATTGTCCTCTAGAATTGACTCCATCTTCTCCTTCCATGCTATGTAGTTCTCATTTCCCTCGAGTGAATATTCGAGTCTCAATCCATTCAAAGACACATTGAATATTTTTGGGTCCTGAAGAACAAATCTGCAAATTTGATATAATTGTTCAAAGAAAACATTGATTCTTCTCTTCTATAGTGATTCCCATTTTGATAACATGTATAAATTATACCAATGGATTTAATCTAATATTTTAATGTACTAAAATAAAATAATGAATCACTTCTACAAATTTGTGGAAACCAAATTTAATCGCACAATCACAAACAAGCAAGGGAAAGAAATCAATCGATTGCACAACACAAGATGTATATGGGGAAATAAACTGCTAAAAACCCTGCTATCTGCATATTTCATAAATTCAATACCATGAAACAATATAATGTTATTCCTCACACTCTGAAACCTTTGCACTCTATTGACCATTTCACTCTGATCTAGGAAAACGTCCAATACTAAACTAATTCTTAGCCCCTATCTTCCTAGCCTTTATTATATATTCCTGGATAAACTTTGGCCCTATTAATTACGAAATTCCTTGGCATTGATTGCGCAATTCATCTAAGGCTTGTTGGTGACCTCATGCATGACTTGTACAATTTTCTAATTACACATATGATAGTTAACTTCCCTTTAACCTTGCTATCAACTGGGTCTTCCATAGAACTGACATGCAATAACTATTTATAGTGAAATATTAGTTAAGTGATTAATCACTACTTGTGAATTAAAGCTGATTTAATTCATTGGACCTCTCACTAGCTCATATCTCAGTTAGAACTAGTTAAAATTATTAACCCAATTAATTGAGTTAACTAATTACAACTCATAAATAACTATAATTGGACCCCTTAAAAATAGAAATTTCCTCTACATGCCTCCTCTTAGACCCCCAACTTCAATTTCCTAAGATAACTCAACATTTGTGACTTAGTTAACTAATACAAGGTGTCATGAGATGAAATTACAATTTCTCTTCCAATTTAATTAAGGGGAAATAAAATTAGAAGCCCCATTGGGTGTCATTTCTTAGTTCCATTTCAATGTAAGGAAGAAAATCTCAAGTTTTCAAACAAAACTCAAGACAAGGACAACCTTTTCTGACCATGTGTATTTGCAAATTGACTAAAATGGAGTCTAAAACACTTTTAATTTAAAAAATCCTAGATATGTAAGAAAATGAAAAATAAGTTTGTTTATGAGCGCAATACCTCCTCAGTGTAGAGCTGAGCGAATGAAGAACCAAGGAGAAGAGGAGTGACTAACTTGACATTCTCAAGACACAATAAATGTTTATAATTTTTCTCATTACTTTTGATGTATAAAAACTAGGTTTTTGATGTCGTTTGATTAGGAAAGGGGGGCAAGAGATGGAATATTATATATGAGCGCAGAACCGACCTGTGCAACACCTTTGTGAAAAGAATTATTGGGCTTAAAAACTCATTTTAAGATGGCCAATTGATGTGAGATCTTGACTTTTTATACATCAACTCTTCCAGATTGTTGTACACACCTAGAAATGGCAACTTGTTCAAGGAAATTTCATTCTTTGAGTCGGAGTTTAACGTCCTTAGAAGTCTATGCGCAACACTAACAAACCTTTCTCACAAGTTCCTGGAGATGGAAATGGCCACAAATTCTGAAGGTAAAGGATGAAATTCATGCAAATTGTGACGAGTTTACAAAGAACCCACTCCTTGCTAAGCAATCATGATACTTCTAGGTTCATTACATGCTTGAGTGCAACAAAGAGGATCTTTCCAATTTTAGAACTGACCGTTGTCCATTTGTTGATGTCATATAACAAGATATTGTCTTTTAGAAGTCATCGACATGACTATAACTAATCCTAGTGAATCACACCCAAATTGACCTATGATGACCAACATCCGTATGACATGACCACCGTGATTTTCATAATGACTAATTATATCCATGATTTCATTTTTTTTAAAAATAAAATCTCAAAGAGATCTTGAATGTTGCAAAACTCTTTGTGATACACATATTTACAATGTTTTTGAGCAGCTTTGACACTTTGGTGTACAAGGACAATTTAGACTATAATACATAGGGAATTTATAGGCTAAAATTTACAAGCAGATTCTTAAAACAAATAACTTGGCAAACAATCTTTGATTACTTATTTATAGGACCCTAACTATAAGAACCCACTCTCAAACAATTTAGCTTTTTCAGATCTAGTTCAACCCATGAATGGCATGGAATCATTCCTCTGTAGAGTAGAAATGTCTGGAAAAGAATAGTAAATTAACTTCAACAGTAATTGTGCCAATTATTTGTGGCAAGAAGTGCTCTCATGAATTTGACCATGCAGATAGCAAGAAAGACACATTGATCCCCACGAAATTGGTAGTTATGGAGTTGTACTAGAAGAATGAGTAAATGGGTAAATCTTCAATTGTTATACATAACATTGAAAGATGGATTAAAGATTGATTAATGTAAGTAGGTGAAGGGTAAAAATACAAAACCTTGAAGCACCACGGTATCTTATATCATGAAGTGAAAGATTGTAATCTAGTTGTTTTTGTTTATCAATATTATTTGATTTTTTTCAATTAATAAGATTAATTTAAAAAAATATATATCTCTTTACTATTTATTAAAAAAAATAATAATAATTTTAGACTTTTGATCAATTATATGTTAATTTAATATGATATATAATAAATAATTTATATATATAAATAATAATATTTTTAAAATTTTTAAAATTTAAAAATAGCCAATGAAAATGATTTGTATTTATATTTTTTAATATTTTCTTTTTTTTCTTTAAATTTCTTTCTATAAATTTTATTCAAAAAATTAACTATAAAAATTAAAAATTAAATTATATAATTTTAATGCTATATAGAGTTTGGTGTATGTTTTAAAAGTTCTTTTATTTAATTAAGACTTTGTATTTTTGGGATATAACGAATTAAATTAACATTTCAAAATTTAGAAGTATTTAGTAAGAATAATAGTCTGCTTTCTTAGTGACTTCTAGTGACTAATTTCTTTGCATGATAAATTTAGCTGCATATGCCAATAACCATCATAGAGAGTTGTCCCACTACTAATTTCACCACTAAAATTAATAGATTTTCTCAATTTTCAAATCAGTAATAGCGTTTTTATATATATTTTGTCTAATTATTAAAAAAATAAAGGAAAACCTAAAACATTTAACCTCATCTTTTACATTTTTTCATGCTGCTTTATGATGAAAACTCATAGCCGATCCCGTAATTAACTTTACCCACAAAATAATTAAAATAATGAAGCCCATGGATTAAAGAAGTTCAAAATCTGGAAGTTTCCCACTTTCTTTAGTACCTTCGGCAGTCTTTATGAAGAGACGTGGTTTTTTGTTTGATGCTGCTGATTATTATTAAGATATAGCTAACCTCGCACCTGTGTAGCACGAAGAAGTTGAACTAGGTCTCCTCTTAATTTTCACTTGTCGGTCATATTCCAGTGATGCCTGGTTTTGGATGGGCTTAATAGAAGCCATCTATTGTTGATAAGGTTGTGGTTGCGGCTGGGATCCCGAATATCAGCTGAATACTGCTAGAGTAAACTAGGTGGACAGTTAGCCTTCGCAGCGTTAAACCCTAGAGTTTGTGGTAGTTGTAGAAAGTGTTATATTCCTGAAATTTGTAATAAAATAACTGTGACCAAATGTTTTGAATGATTCCACACGTTTGGTCGGTCAGAATACGCGTCGAACCCTGGCTTTTGTAGCAGTTGGGTCCGGCGATAGTGAAATATATCTGAAATTTGTGATAAATGTGTTGAATATTTGTGATGAAATGCTGAGAAGAATTCCCGTGGGCCGTGATGGATTTGGTAAGAAGACGCGGAGCCGCTTCGTAATTTCCACGCGGATACTCCGACGGGATGATGGTCCGTGTAACTTCAACGCTGAAGTCCGTAATGGCGGCGCTTTCCTGTCCTGCCCTGCGACGTTCTCACCAGGACGATTCTTGATCGCAGAAATTAGTGCTTCAGCCAATTTCAATTGACGCTTTCAACATCGAAAATTTAAAGCAGCTGCTTGTATGTTGTGGCTGGACCTCGAGTCCAACTCCCATTTTCCATTTAAACCTGGTTTCTTCAAGATATTTAGAAGCAGACGAGGAAATGACTTTATTCTCATTTTTATCAAAATACAATTACACTATCTTTTGCATTTTTTTTAAATGTGTATATTTGAGTGAAAAAAAAATCGGATATTTAGAAGCAGACGAGGAAATGACTTTATTCTCATTTTTATCAAAATACAATTACAGTATTTTTTGCATTTTTTTTTAAATGTGTATCTTTTGCATTACTTCCATGTTATGTGTGAGGTTTTATTTAAGATGGGTTGCATCTCATGTGTATTCTTGTTACAGTATCATGTTATAGTTGTAGATCTAATTTTTTAAGATTTAGATTTGTGAAACTTAGTGATTTACAATTTATATATGTAATTGTTATGATTAATAAAAATATAGTGTGATTTGTGTTATGTGAACAATTTCTAACTTTTTTTCTATTTTCTAACATTTTTTAAATTATTTAAAATTTGGAAATTCCTCAAAAAAATCTCATTGTGATGTATTCAAAAGATATAATTCAAATTCAAATGTTTTTAGTTTTGAGTCTTATTGATTAAAAAGAAAAAATGTTAATTTTTAATATTGATAATTTCTGTGAAAACTCTGTATTCTATTTATTCATATGTTCCACATTTTGGGTGAACACTTCTTGTCCAAAAACATGAGTGAAGTGTTCAACCAAAATGTCACACACATCAATCAATATAATACACAGTTTTTCAGAAGTTAGCAATATCAAATTATGGATTGTTAAAATATCCATGCCAATATATATATATAGTGATTTAAGAATTGTTTAATTTATATATTTAAAATTGATAATATTCATTAATTTTTTAAGATTTTGTTATGGATTCTTATTTTTCAAAAACTTTCTCTACTGAAAATATGTAAATCCAAATAAAAGATATTCTAGATTCATTTTAACACCAGATCTACCAAGCTCTAAAAAGAATCAAATCTTTTTTCACTCTCAAAGATTGGTAAATTTAAAGTTTAAATAGGTCTAAGCTAGTCTTTCCCCATTATGTTTCCTTCTTTAAATCTTATATATTTAACTTGAATAACAGAAATTAATAACACAAATGAATAATTAGTTAACGATTTTATTTCAAATAAAATGATTTTTATATTTAAATTAAACTATTAAATTGACCTAGCCGTGACGATGTTTTAATTAAATAATTAAAATTAATAGAACTAACAGTTATGGATTTCAAAGTCAAAATTAGCTGTTATCCTTTTCTACATCTATTTAAACTCAACCTCTGATCTGATCTTTGACCTAGTCCTGATGATGAACCACACTGATTGGTTCGAAACACATCGACTTTGTTCATTGTAATGTGATTATTACCGAAAGATTTCTTCATAATTTATCGATGGATCACAGAAACTAGAGATCTTTTAACTTTTTTAATTTCATCCAACTTAAAATTGAACCAAATATAAAATTAAACTTAAAAAGAAAACAAAGCACAAAACCAGAAGCCACTTAAACTTAAACTGCATTGAGTATTGTTAACTCAAAGGCTGAGTATTATTGAGCCAAAGGCTTTACCAATGTGTTGCTGTAAATAAATACTCACGACTCTTTCAAAGGGAGGTTGGTGAGAGGATTTCTCCAAACGAATATTTCGCTGCATTTACGGGTTGTCTTTTTTCTAATTCGAAATTTAAGATTTTTCATCATAGATTATACCTTTTAGGCTTGACCGAATAAAATTCATTCTAAATAATATTTATTTATAAATATTATGATTTTATCTTATGGATTAGCGTGCTTCAATTAATTATAACATGAAGAATTTTAAAAATTATTATTTGAATCCTACTATAAATACTTTTAAATATTATTTTATTTTTAATGTGATGATATTTATGTGCATGTAATACAGTAGTATATTAACATGTTCAATCACAAATGTATATTTTGAATTTTTTAATAAATTTATTTCTCAAAACGGTTAAGTATTTTATTTTATGTGATTTATTTTTATAATATCTATTATATGGAAAACTTATTAAAAAAATAACTTATAAAAATGAAAAAATCATCAAAATTATATGGAAAACTTATTTAAAAAATAACTTATAAAAATGAAAAAATCATCAAAATTATTATTTCTATTATAGTTTTCTATATTTCAATTTTATGATATTAATATTTTTCTTTTTCACTTTATTAAATTTCTAGGGGCTATCGAAGCAAACAGAGTACTATACAGTTTCCAAATGGTTTATAGTTTTCCATGCAGCCGCCGAGCAACAAACAATCAAAATGACTTTTGGGCACTTTGGAAGGGGTTGGATATAGCCAGAAGTGAAGGGATAAAAAAATTAAACGTTCGAGGGGATTCCATGGTCATCATTAGACAAATCTCTAATGCATCTCAAGTAGCAATTCCATCCTCTCGTCTTCTCAGTTGTTTATAGGATAGTGTTGTATTGTACAAAATTTGAAGAAATGTCTTTATAGCAATTCTAAAATTTTCAAATGTTGCAGTAGCCTAAATGTTAAGTTAGGCTCATATCTTGAGCAAGGAATTATTGATTTGCAAGGTGGAGTAAGAAATGTAGATCTTAAGCAAGGAATTATTGATTTGTAAGGTGGAGTAAGAAATGTAGATTGAACCCTAACAAATCGAATGGAGCTATTTCCTAAGGAATAGTGGTCGCTTCAATTGAAGCTTGTAGCATTAGGAATAAGGGAAATAAATAAAAATTGTGAGGTGGAGTTCCACTTTCTTAGCATTGTCTCCTCATAAGACCCTTTGCATGTTCAGAATCAAGCCACAACACTTCATACCTTGCCTGGAAGTGATAAAAGTTGGTACAATCATTCATGAGGGAAGATATGTTTTAATGAGAGTCTGACTCTTCACGAAATGTCAAGGACCAGTTTGATTTCATTTGAGGCCTTGGCCATTATTTCTCTAAAGAATCCCCTCTACTCAAAGTTGTTCTCTATGGCAACCAAGGTTGATTTGATATGTCGTATGAGGCTAGAATTAATTTCTTTTCTCAGGTAACTCCATAGTTGGAGAGAGGAAGAAATGATAAATTTGTAGGAATTTTGGGTATTCGCTCCACCTCCTTTCTTCCCTTTGTGCTCAATTTTGTGGCGCTGTCAGTGGGTTTTTGTTGCTATGACATTCTTGGAGATTGAGGGTGTAGATAGGGACTCATATGATTGTAAGCAATTGATTGAAAGGTTTTTTAAGGTATTGATAGGGATTTTTGAACTCACTACGGGAAGGATGGAGTTAATTGAGCATGAGAGGGAGGAAATATTCAAACTCATGGATCATAAATTTGAATGGATGTAGGCTTGAATGGAAAGAAAATTGTTGGTGTGGAGACAAATATTTTTCTACTGAAGACATAGTCAAGTGATGTCACCAAGTCTAAGGGAAATCTCGATATGCAAGGTCTCTTTTATTCGGCTCTTGACTCGTAAAAGGTTAGCGTTTATGGTACGGTGCATGGAAAAGGCTAGTCTTTTGGAAATAGGGTAATAATAGGGAAGAAGTTTGAAACTTGGTCCTCTATGGCATATTAGAGAATATAACATATATATTGTAAATTTGAACTTTTTTTGGGTCACTTTTGTAAAATATATGGGAGGATTCAATGTGAAATAGTAGTGTAAAAATCCCATAGAGCCAAGAAAATTTTGTTGTGGTTTGATAGAAATTTTGAAGCAAAAAATGTAACCGAACCTTGTAAATGGTTCTTGCCATGAAATCCAAACTTTATAATATAAAATACTGTCGTTCTATTTAAAAAAAATAATAAATAAAAAATTTATCTGCATAATAATATATCATAATTATCTATCTTTAATCAAAATACATCCATAACAAGTTAACATAAAATTCAAAATGGCATAAAAAAGTACAAAATTTTTAAAAATTAAATAAGAAAACAATGTAACACATAAAATATTGCGAAACATAAACACAAAAACTCATAAAACAAGAGAGAAGTAGATATACGTGGTTCACCAAATTTGGGCTACGTCCATGGAGAAACAAAAAATCCTTCCTTTTATATTATCCACAAAACTGAAGGGATACAACCTATTACAAACCCTTTGTAACTTCCTCTTCGCTCTCAAACAATCTCCTTTATTTTTATCACACAAAATAATACACAACCGCAATACAATTCCCTCATATAAACTAATGGTTTCTTTTGTAATAAAATATTTCTACGTTATATTAACAAGTTGGAAATTACATACTTGTACATCCAAAAGTGTAGTCTCTCTCTCCAAGAGAGGAAACCAGAGATAGAAAATTGAAGAGCTCTTCCCAGAAAAGGAGAAACTAGAGCTCAACGATCTTATAGTTTGAAAAAATATCTCACAGTTAATGAATATCATGCTTCTAAAAACCAACATTACATATATGTTGCATGAAGAGTGATAAATGGTGTTCGTTAAGCCATAGGGCTTCATGAGACAAGACACTAACCTTCAAAAGTAGGAAACTTGAGGAGGCTTGCCGAGAGGCAAAATTGGAGAGAAAAAACCATCCTAAAAGTTTCCATACTACAAAGTAGTTAAATTTTACAACATTAAAATTGCATTTTCACCACACTAGTACCAAATTTCAGTTAGAAACTTCCTTGAGCCGACATACTACCAGTGCTCGTCTTAAGCCCCTCCAAAATGTAACATCTATAAGGACAAAGACAATGAGGAAAGTAGGGTGCATGAACCACCAAGAGGGCAGGACCATGTGAGAGAGAGGGATGGGCCACAAGGGAAAATAGAATGGGCATGGAGGAGGAGCGAACCTGTGCAGAGTGGGAAGGGGATAGAGCATGGGAGGAGGAGGAATGAATGTTAGGTGGGAATTCGATGTGGAGGACTCTAGGAGGCCACATGACGAAGGAGAAAAACTGACTTTGGTGACTAGAGAGATCTCCAATCCAAGAAAAGGCCTACAACCTCTCTTGGGATATTTCCTTCAACTGGCGCGCGAGGAGGTTCCTGAGAGCCCAGAGAGTTAGGTGACCCTTGCGGATTTCCACCTTGTCCATGGGAAGGACCTCCTAGCGAATGTACTAAGGAATTCCATGATAAAAAATAGTGGTGATGGTAGCATCATTGAAGGTGGTGGGAAGGAATCCCCATCTTGTTTCTCTATCAGGACACTAACTCCTCCCCCTGTCATGGTTTGTGATAAGAATTCTGCAGAATGGAGTCTTAGCGTCGAAGGTGGGAAAATCACTGAGGAGAATGACAGGTGGCAATAGAACCGAGAGAATGTAATGTCCATTGCAAAGAACAGTTTAATGCATGGGCACATAAGCAAAGGAGCCCCATACATTGAAAACTGGAGCCCAAGAAGAAGATTTATGGTCATGTATAAAAATCAATGAGGGATACAAGCCAAGTGGGGGTTGATGGTTACGACCCTTGGGAAATTTGTGTATGGTTGTAGGGTCATTCAGATCTAAGGAGGATATAAACTGACGATTTCCTTCTAGGAAGACCTATAAATCAAAAATATAATCAAGCTCCAAACCCAACAAAAACCTATATTATTATTTTATTTCAATACATTATGATTACTAACTTCTTATCCAATATAACATTTTATTTTATTTTCCAATCATACCATAAAATACACCACAATACCTCACTCTTTTCCACACCTAATTCTCACACTACTATCTTCAAATTTAACTTTCATATATAAAATATAATAATTTTTTTAGAAACACTATAATTTTTATTATTATTTAAATTAATTTCTAATATATAAATAAATTTAACTTTCTAAATCTCAGATGCGGGTGTACAACCAGCGGATTAAAACAATGGGACAGGGGTCCGGCGAGGTGGGTCGACACCTGCCCACCCAGGACATGATGGATACTTGGATATCGTTCGGCAGATCTTGGCATTTACGATCTACAGATCTCCTCGGCATTGACACGAGAGGTTATGGTTCTCACTTCACGCTCTCTACGATGTTAGTTTCCTTTGCATGTTTCAGCATGCTGGAGCCTTCGGCCCTCATCAATGCCTCTGTTCGGATGGGCAACTCTCGAGGCGGGAGAGGGAAGGATAAATGGGAGGGAGACGTTGGGCCTATTGTGGAGCTGCTTCAGTCGTATCCCGCCTGCCTCTACCCGATCTCTGGTCACATTTTTGCTTTCAATCGGTTCTGTTTTGGCTTTAACACGCCCGGGGTCTCTCGCTATCTGGATGGGGAGGTTCTTCTGAAGCTGCGCTATGGTCATATAGAGTCCCTGCTTCTGTCGGACCCTGGGCATCTCGCTTGGGCCTCTGGCCTCCTCTCGAATTTATTTTTCACTGCCATTGTTGTTGTTTGGTTCCAGTTTGGTTCCCCTATGCCTTGACTGCACCACAGAATTTGGAGTCGCAGAGGCGTCACCAGGGGTCATCTGTCGAGTGCGCAGTCTATCCCTTCTTCTATCTCTCCTTCTTTCTCTAGTGGATTGGTGGCCGGCAATTACCCTCGCACCCGCAGTGGGAGAGGGAGACTCCTTGACTCTCACCTTAGCTCAGGATCCCATTCTCACCGCCCTCCGGCTTCCTCGCTTCCTCCCACCACAGGCTCTGCGCGCTTCACATTCAACAGCGCTCTGCTTCGTCCAAGAATCACTGCCATTTTCACAGTGGTCTTCCATGAGGAAGCCCAACAGGGGGAGCCTAGCGATCATTCTGCGGGTCTCGATGTGGATTGTGCCCAGAATTCGAACATCCCAACGAGGGCAGGCAGCACGATGACGCAAGCTTCGACTGACCAGGTTCATAGCATTCCTAAAGTTGAGATGGCTCCTGCTGATCCTGGTGCCTCAGTTTCTGAAGACGCTCTGGCCAGGGATTTTCTCACTTCAGGTTGGTGTCGTATTGTTGAGGAACCCACAGATGATTAGTCTGGTTACTTTGATGTTTTTTCCTTTACTTGCGGCCCATAGCAAGCGGCTTGTCACTGTGCAAATTGATAATTGGAGTTTTGGCTTTTTGTACTGTTTTGGATCCATGCAAACTTTGCATCATCAGAAATATCACATCTTGTTACCCTGCGTGGGTTTTAACATTTTTCTTCAGACTGGTTTCCCTGTTAATGGGCAGTCTCTTTATGTGTTTTATCATGATTATTCTGCCTTCTTCCAGGGCAGTAGTTTTGACCACAGTCACGATGTAATTATATTTCCTTGTTAATAGATCAATCTTATTTAGAAAAAAAAAATTAACTTTCTAAAAACATTATATAACATCTCAATATATATTACATAGATAAAATTTTAAATAAAATTAATTATTTAAAAAAAAAACATTAAACCCTATAAAGTAAACTTAATTTGGTTCACAAATATCTAGTTTTTGATGTTTTTCGGAGTTATAAACAATTCCTTAAGTTTCTTATTCTATTAATGGGCTAGAAGGTCCATGTGTGTGGGTGTTTATACATGAATGTTACTTTGTAAATAATGTATATTTTTAAATTAGTTTTTAGAGGTTTTTTTAATAACTAAATAATTAATATAGATTTATCTTACTCATAAATTTAACATGAGTCAAGAGGGATCAAATTTATTCACGTGCAAACTTCTTTAGAGTAAAAAATCCAATGTGTAATTTTTCATTATTTATATTATATTTTTAAAATGATATATAATATATACATAATTGACAATAAAATAGTTTACATATTTAGAAATTTTATAAGAGTAAATTAAAATGGTTATTTTATTATTAATATATTTTTAAATATATGTGAATATTAAATTTTATTAAAATATTTGATTGATAATTCACATTGAATATTTTATTATATACAACTTTAAAATATTTTGTTTGAACAATTTTTTTTTATAGATAGATATATACAAAGTTAACATCATGCATTTTATTTTACTTTTAAAATTACTTTATTTGATCCTAAAATCATTCTAAAATAATTCTTTCATGTGATCTATCTTGAAGACATATTTCTAAATACTTTAATATATATATATATATATATATATATATATATATATATATATATATATATATATATATATATTACTAGATATTATTATTTAATTTAGATTTTTCTTTTAGACATGTCAAGTCCAAATAAGTGGACCTACACATGTCCTCATATTAAGCTCATATTAAATTATAGAATGAACTCTAGACTCAACTAGTCAAGTAAGATTTATCCGAATATATATATATTCCCTACCAATATGTATTTTTTATTAAAATATTCTCTTTATAAATAAAAATATATGTGTTCTCTTTCTAAGTGTATTTGTTATTAAAGTATTTGGTTTCCTATATGTATGAATAAAAAATAATGTCATAGCTTTTATAATGGGTCAAAATCAGAGTGCACGTTTAGGGAAATGGAAAGTACAAATTCCAGTGATGGGTAGGGGATCTAACCCTTAAGGATTTTTTATATCATATTTCGTTTCATGGAAGTAGTAAATATTTATCCACAATTTTTTTACTATAATTAGTTGTTGATTTAATTTGTTTGTATTTTTTTATTATAACCAATTAAAAAAAATATATTATTATTATTCAATTGTAACTTATAATTTATATTAAGACATAATATAGTAAACATAGATATTAACAACAATGAAACACTAATAAATCGAATTTTCTATTTCCCTCACTGCATTTTCCTTGAGACTAGTGTATCTTCCATTACCTTTGAAGGCACTTACTTGATATTTCTAAATACAAAGTTAGGAAACATGAATAACATATGATGGCACTGAATAACATATGATGGCACTGGAATGAGAGAAATGACGTTAAAAAAAATAATAAACACAATTTCATTACCTTAAAATTTTCATATTTGTATGTATTGTTGCACATTTCGATTGTTTATAAGCAAATCGAGGAATGGGTCGTTTATTCTTTCTAAGAAAATATCTTTAAAATAATAAGGCCCCATTATTTTCTTCCAAAATTATGGTTTAAATTTGTATTAGGTCAATTTCATGATGTAGATCATGGGCCTAGATTTCTTGAATGCTAGGCTCGACTATTTAGGAGGGTTGTACCTTTTTAAGTTGACGTATATAACGTGGGTCTAATATCCCGATATTGAAAATTATATTATCAACAATAAATTATCGATTCATATTATGAGCCATATTTTACTTCATTTTACTTCAACATAGTACATTCATTATTACATCCAACCATAAGGGTTATCTAGACATTGTTCAATTTGATGGTGGAGGGCTAGGGATTGGTCTTAACCAAACAATTAATTTTAAAAAGAAAATGTGATGCAGGAGCATTAGGCAAAGATAAAATACTTTGTATTTTATTAAAACTTAGGGGTTTTTAAGTTTTTAGAGGAGCTAGGTTTTTATGAATGATTTGAGTAGGTTTTAAGTATTTTTAATTAAATATTATAAATAATTGAGAATATGTGAGGATTTGTTAATGTTTCCAAATAATTGCAAAACATGAGAGAAATTAGACTTGAGATATTTTAGAATTAATTATGAGCCAAAGCTAGATTTAGTTTCAAGATTTTAGGGATAAAAATCTAGATTATAGGGGTGTTGAGATAATTAAGGACTTTGTTGAGTGATTAAAGGGATTTGAACCTAAATTGGTTCAATTCAATTTGTATCGATTATTAAGTCTCAAAGGCATTAAATATCGGAGAGAGAGTGTGAGTAGAGAAATAGAGTAGAGAGCAGGGGTTTTTACTTGGAAGCCTTCGAGCAGATTGTAAAAGGGCCAATGATTTGGAAATCAGGCTAAGGAAGGAGATTTTATGTAAGTATTGTGTGTATTAATACAGAATTTGATTTCTGAATTTTATGCCATTATTGAATTTATGAAGAGATGATTTGATATGCTTGAATCCACATCGATTTTGTGTGAGAACCATAATACATAATCCTTGAATATAGAAGGTGTTAATATTTGCGTAAAGGGTTGTATTCCAATGCATTTGAGTCCATGGTTTTGTGTTGAACCCATTGTATAAGACTTTGTTTCTTTTGGATTTCATTTGCTATCAATATAAATCTATGACAAGAATCGTTGTGTGAGATCAAGAAAGATTCGATTCTATAAATCCATGTCCATTTCATATTAAAACCCAATTTAGAATCATTGAGGTTGAATATTGAATGCGCTGTTATCATGTGCAAAAGTCTCAATAGGCATTAATGAAGTTCGATGAAGAAACACTAGGTCGGTATCAAATTGTTGAAATATACATTGATCTGTTTGGTGAGTCGGTATTTGTGCAATCGATTCACAACAGTTCAGATGGAGGAGAAAAACTTTAAAGGGTTTGATTTCTATATATAAGCAGTAAATTGACATATGCAATTGCACAGAAGGGATGCAGGTCAAATTATTCTAAGTTGACCCTCGTAAGGTCGTTGAATTATGGTGCTGAAGAATTGCAGAATTAGAGCCTGGGAAAGGTCGATGTAGATTGAACCGTTTGATGAAAAGCTAGGACGAAATTGAAGAGGAATCAATTTATGTGTTAAATTCAACCAACAGGCAATCGATGATGTTGAAATCCTGTTGCAGCGTTTTGAAATAACGCAATTTGTAGTGAAATTTCTGAAAAGTGAAGGATGCTAAACGCAAGACTAGGTTGAGTCTGGTCGAAGATTTAAACCGAGAGCAGAGTCGATAGACTGTGATAAAGTATTAGCGCAGAGGAGATATCAATCGAAGGATCAATTCGATTGCAGAATGAAAGATGTTGCAGCATGGTTAATTGCCAGAGAAATGTGGATTGAAAATTCAGTCGATTTTAGAAATGCACGCTACTGGTATGAGCCAATGCTTAACATTTGAATGGTGGCCCAGTTAAGTTTTGATTAATTAAGAATTGAATAAGCGTGATTCAATTTAAAGCAGATTTGGTCACTGGCACCATTTGAAATCAGGCTTGTAAGAATTGCATGGATGTTGGTAAAACATTATTTACAATAGACCAAGACTTGCGTTGAATAAGGTGAAGGTTGAACATTTAATATGGATTTCAATTATAATTTTATAACATACATGAAATGAAAAGAAATCCTCGTGGTGGTAATCAAATAACCTTGCACATGAGATGTGAATTGAATGCTAGCATGGCTCAATATTATGATAAGCCTTGGGGTTTGGTTATAAAGTCTGAGTTTTAGAAATGTAACCAATGGGTGTTAGTTAAAGGCTAGATTGGTAATTCCATACAATGAAGTTAGTATTTATGGAATTTCTTCAAGGTAAGAGTAATCTATTCAAAGATTAATTTTTGAGCTTCCGCAAAAGTTTATGAAATTTCCCAGTGAATGGAATTACTTGGCATGAATTTGGAATTGTAATTTTTATGTGCATAACAAGAAGAAAAATTGTGGGTATTGTAGGGTTTTCCTACATCAAGTGGTATTAGAGCAGGAAGGCTCTGTTGAAATTGAAGAAATTTTTTTTTTTGAATGTGTGTAGGAAGGTTTTGTTGAGAACTGAAGTGTGTTTAAATGTGTGGTGAAGACTGAAAGTAAGATCAGATTCTAAATCTGATATGCAAAGGTACACAATTGCAGTGAACAGGATTGCAGAAATGAATGGAGGACAAGATCATGCAGGATCTTAAAGGTGAGATAATTTTCTGATTTGAAATTTGTGATTAAGGTTTATGGTTGCAGACAAGATGATGACAGTGAACGTGACATTCAACTAAAGGTTGGATAGGGAAGAGAATTGCAGTGTTCTGAAGAGAAGGTGAGTTGAAGAGATAACCTAGAGAGAGCAAAAGAGAGTGCTCAAGAGGTTCCAGAGGCAGTGAACCAGTACTTACCAAAAGACCAGGTCCAGTGAAGCAGATTGGTGAGGTAAGCGACAGCAGGAGAGCTTGTTGTTGCAGAGGCTAGTGAAACTCATGGAGAAGATGATCATGGAGGATCAGAGTAAAGGTTCAGAGGAATGCCACAAAGGTAAGATGACTGATAAAGTCAGAGAAAGAGAAATTGCAGTAATGAAGGTACAACTGCAGGTACTACAAGAATGGCTACAAGAGCAAGAAAACCAGAAAGGAGGATGGATCTTTCCACTGGAAGGAAATAGAGTGATTTGGAAACCATTGCAGATGAGGTTGAGGCAAAGTGAGATTGCCTTATTGAAGGAGGAACTTAGAGTTATTGAGCCAGGGATGGAATTTGAAGATTCCACACGCAAATATGTTCAAAGGGAAGTGTTGGGGGAAGCAGTCAAGATTGAAAAGTATCGCGGTTTTAAAACTAATAAGTTGTGTATGTTTGCAAGTACAATACAGGGAGATGAGCAAGATTTAAAGTTTGTTAAAGAGTAGGAGAGAGAATTGAATTTGAAGTTTGTTCAGATCAATGCTGAGATAGCAAGATCTTAGGAGGAAATAAAGACAAAGAAGTCTAATCAAAATATTAAAGCAGAAGAAGGAAGACCATTTGATGATGGGCCAAGAGCTGGTGAAGGTATGGAAAATTGTGTGAAGTTTCCAAGTTCTACTCCTAATGAAATTGTTGAATTGTATAGGAAACTAGATCTTCAGAGAAGAGAATTGGAGAGGCAGAGAACTTACACACAGGATAATTTGTTGAAGAAGCAACATAAGAAAGTTTTCATGAATTACATTCATGAAGCAGAGGATGGAAAGAAGGAGAGACTAGCTGACAGTCTCATGGTGAATGCAAATCAGCATACTGATATGCTGACAAAGGAGTTGGAAAGGAACCCAGAGCAGCATACTGAAGTGTTTCCAGAGAAAGCTGAGGAGAAAGCCAGTAAAGATTTTCCGAGTCTTGAAGAAGACTTGGAACCGCAGAGAGAAAAATTGGTGACTGAATCAACAAGTGAGACCATTGGGTCTTGTGATTTTGAAGCTGACAATTTGATTGTGTATACAGGTGATGCAGAAGACAATCCATCACTTGGAATTTTCTTGAGAGAAGAAGAACTGTTGTAGAAAGGAAATGAGACAGTCATGTCTCCTATGCAGAGGCTTGTTACCATGGGTGACAAAAAAGAGTTGGCTTGTCTGAATAGCCAAGAGAAGACTGAAGGACGGACTTTTGAAGCTGCTACAATGATGGAAAATCAAAATTCTATTATGATAGAAGAAGAAGATGCTGAATTTAAGTTGCAACATACTGATGATGTGAAACAAAATGAGTGGCTGAAATGTTTGCTAAATACATTTGAACCCAAGGAAGAATTTTCAGACACTAGAATAAATTTTCCTAAAATTGAGAAAGGATCATATACTAGTTTGTTAAAATTGATTTTTCTTACTAGTATACAAATAGAGATAAATGGATATGTTACTGCAGGAAGAGAATTAAGTGATAATTTATTTTCTGAAGATAAATTCGCAGGTGATGAGCAAAATAATGTTGCAGAGGGACAGGAAGTTTGGGAGGCAGCAACATGTGGGGTAGCATCTGCAGGAGTAAAACCAATGTTAGCAACAATCGGTAAGGTAACAGCTGAGGCAACATTGACAGCAGCAACATCAATGTTGGTAGCAAGAAGAGAAGTAACAGCAGTCACAGAAAAAGAAGCTACAGTAGCTGAATTGATAGAAATTGGGGACAGTAGTAGTAGGCTGGACATAGAGATTGAAAGCATCAGAATACTAATGATGAAGGTGTCTCAAAGGTAGCAGACAACAGCAAGAAAGAAGAAGAATTTCAGCAAGGGAAAGACAAAATCAGATTATGAAAGCATAGCTAGACGTAGGATGCAGAACAAGATATGGAAACCTGGAGAAAAGCAGCAAGCAACAACAGATGATGACTTGCAAAACAAAGTGTGGGATCCATGAAGACAAGGACAAAGACTTGAAATGCATGATCAGGAGATCATGATCATTTTCAACCTTGGGAGTCTAATGCGGGAGCATTAGGAAAAGATAAAATACTTTGTATTTTATTAAAACTTAGGGGTTTTTAAGTTTTTAGAGGAGCTAGGTTTTTATGAATGATTTGAGTGGGTTTTAAGTATTTTTAATTAAATATTGTAAATAATTGAGAATATGTGAGGATTTGTTAATGTTTCCAAATAATTGGAAAACATGAGAGAAATTAGACTTGAGATATTTTAGAATTAATTATGAGCCTAAGTTAGATTTAGTTTAAAGATTTTAGGGATAAAAATCTAGATTATAGGGGTGTTGAGATAATTAAGGACTTTGTTGAGTGATTAAAGGGATTTGAACCTAAATTGGTTCAATTCAATTTGTATAAATTATTAAGCCTCAAAGGCATTGAAGATCAGAGGGAGAGTGTGAGTAGAGAAATAGAGTAGAGAGCAGGTGTTTCTACTAGGAAGCCTTCGGGCAGATTGTAAAAGGACCAATGATTTGGAAATCAGGCCAAGGAAGGAGATTTTATGTAAGTATTGTGTGTATTAATACAAAATTTGATTTCTGAAGTTTATGCCATTATTGAATTTATGAAGAGATGATTTGATATGCTTGAATCAACATCTATTTTGTGTGAGAACCACAATACATAATCCTTGAATATAGAAGGTGTTAATCTCTGCGTGAAGGGTTGTATTCCAATGCATTTGAGTCCACGATTTTGTGTTGAACCCATTGTATAAGACTCTGTTTCTTTTGGATTTCATTTTCTATCAATATAAATCTATGACAAGAATCATTGTGTGAGATCGGGAAAGATTCAATTCTATAAATCCATGTCCATTTCATATTAAAACCCAATTCAGAATCGTTGAGGTTGAATATTGAATGCATTATTATCATGTGCAAAAGTCTCAATAGGCATTAATGAAGTTCGTTGAAGAAATGCTAGGTCGGTATCAAATTGCTGAAATATACATTGATCTGTTTGGTGAGTCGGTATTTGTGCAATCGATTCAAAACAATTCAGACGGAGGAGACAAACTTTAAAGGGTTCGATTTCTGTATATAGGCAGTAAATTGACATCTGAAATTGCACAGAAGGGACACAGGTCAACTTATTCTAGGTTGACCCTGGCAAGGTCGTTGAATTGTGGCGCTGAAGAATTGCAGAAGTAGAGCCTGGAAAAGGTCGATGTAGATTGAACCGTTTGCTGAAAAGCTAGCACAGAATTGAAGAGGAATCGATTTTTGTGTTAAATTCAACCAACAGGCAATCGATGATGTTGAAATCCTGTTGCAGCGTTTTGAAATAACGCAATTTCCAGTGAAAGTTATGAAAAGTGAAGGATGCTAAACGCAAGACTGGGTTGAGTTTGGTGGAAGATTTAAACCAAGAGCAGAGTCGATAGACTGTGATAAAGTATTAGCGCAGAGGAGATATCAATCGAAGGATCAATTCGATTGCAGAATGAAAGATGTTGCAGCATGGTTAATTGCCGGAGAAATGTGGATTGAAAGTTCAGTCGATTTCAGAAATGCACGCTGCTGGTATGAGCCAACGCTTAACATTTGAATGGTGGCCCATTTAAGTTTTGATTAATTAAGAATTGAATAAGCGTGATTCAATTTAAAGCAGATTTGGTCGATGGAACCATTTCAAATCAGGCTTGTAAGAATTGTATGGATGTTGGTAAAACATTATTTACAATAGACCAAGACTTGCGTTGAATAAGGTGAAGGTTGAACATTTAATATGGATTTCAATTATAATTTTATAACATACATGAAATGACAAGAAATCCTTGTGGTGGCAATCAAATAACCTTGCACATGAGATGTGAATTGAATGCTAGCATGGCTCAATATTATGATAAGCCTTGGGGTTTGGTTATAAAGTCTGAGTTTTAGAAATGAGACCAATGGGTGTTAGTTAAAGGCTGGATTGGTAATTCCATACAATGAAGTTAGTATTTATGGAATTTCTTCAAGGTAAGAGTAATCTATTCAAATATTAATTTTTGAGCTTCCGCAAAAGTTTATGAAATTGCCCAGTGAATGGAATTACTTGGCATGAATTTGGAATTGAAATTTTTATGTGCATAACAAGAAGGAAGATTGTGGGTATTGCAGGGTTTTCCTGCATCAAAATGGCATCTATATACAATAGGAATTTAAATCGATTTTCATATGAATCTCATCCATGTTTAAGATACAAGTAGACATGTGATGGGATGATGAGGGTTGTTATTGATTTGTAAATTATCATGTATATTTTACTAGATAGATCACCCCAATTGATATAATAAAATATATTGAAATCTAAAATATATATTGTTAGGGTTAATTTTCCTTAGATTTTATGGATTTATTAAATTATTTGTATTTTAATGTGCACACAATACATAAAAAGAAAAAACAGAAAACAAATAAAATAGTCATTCAGAAAATGAGAATAACACAATTTATGACCTAGGAAATCATTTCAAGGGAAACCTAATTGGAAGGTGAGGTTTCTCTACTCTCTCTTTCTCATAATTCAAATGGTGAAGATATAATGGAGTGTTATTTGTACCATTTGGATACTATAGAACATAGACCATGTTTTACTTTCCCTCTCTCTATCTACTCTCAACTTATTTTCTCTAATATCGAACAAAATGCGCTAGAATAAAAGAAAACCCCCTTTTCTCCGAGGGAAACAATTACAACATAGCCCTATTTCCAACTAGTTGTTAAATTTGATCCATTCAACCCTGAAGCATGCCCATGAATGAACCTCCTTGGAAAATGAAAAGGACGCCTCCTTTGCTTGTTACAAAAATATTCAGGTAACACTGGTAACCCCACCTTCAGAAGGTTTGGGAAAAGCAAAAAAGAATGGAAATAAAGGACGCACTGATGATCTTCCCCAAGATGGGCGATTTTAATATTTCTTCTTTGTGATTTATTTTGTCTCCCCTATATTAGAAGGATGGTTGGATGCATAGTCCCTAGATTCCATGAAAACTCTATAATTGCTATGTAAACATTGGATTTTAAATTATGGCTCTCTTGTTATTGAGTCTTGATGCTTACTTTGTCTTACCTAGTTGGAGACTTATACTCCCATGTCAAACTTTTTGGAGGACATATGTTATCAATGTAAAAATTATCTTTATTAAGATAAATATTTTGTACTGACTCGCCAAAAAACCTTTAATTTCATAAAAAATGTTGAAACTATTGTCGCTCCCTTGTCGAATAAATGTTCCACAATTCTAGGAGGTTGTCTAGATTTTGAAACATAGATAAGATGCACGGTGGATCCAGTATTGTATAAAATTTATTATGAATTAATTATCATACATAATTTGTGATGTTTTTATCACAAGGAGCAATGCTCAAGTTCTATAATGATGTCTTTATACACCATCTATCATCTTTGAACACAATTACTCTTCCTTTTATTTCTTTTAAATGTTTTTTCTATTCACTATGCTTAGATTCAACCCCATAAAATTACTACAATTTTGATGATTTAGAAATTTAAAAAGTAACTACGATTTAAAAAAAAACAAAACACTTGAACTTAAGTTAAAATCTAGATCCACTAAATTTAAAACTTGTTACTTCCAAAAATTGTACTTGAATGAAAAAAATAATAACATTCCTCCAAACTACATTATTTAAACCCAATTAATATACATCTATTATTTTGAACCATTTTAAAATAAATTATGCATTATTGGATTTGAATCAAATTCTAATATAATATAAGGAAAAAATATATAATAGAAAGCAAAAATACATAATAAAAAGCAAAACATAAGATTATATGTTCAAATAAGTGGGTGCACAGTATTTAAATTTTTTGGAGACATTAGTAGTAAAAAAGCATGAACCTAGTGCCACAAACAAAAAGAGATGTTGTGCACTGATTTGATAATGTTCATAAAATTTAATTATTATTCTAAAACTTATTGATAAAATATATTCTAAATGATTTCAATACTATTATAATTTATCACAGGTTTTATTTTTCTTTCTTAATTCAAAATTTAATATCTAAAATTGACATTTTTTTAACGTTTATAATATATTGTGATAATGCAACACAACTTGTTTAAAATTTTAATTAAATTTCTTCAACATATAGCTTCCTAGCAAGAAAAAGAAATTCGAAAAACAGCCTTCAAAGACAATATTTCTCCACATCAGCCTTTTGTACAATTCACATTTTGGTGAACATAAATCCACTTGTGTGTTTTTATGTGCTAAATCGTGCCATGTGATATTAATAAAACTATTGTAGGACCTTAATAGTAGAATTAACTAGTTGAAAATTATTAATTTCTCTATATGTTTGAGATATAGAGCTTATGAATTGAAAGTTTTAATAGTTATCTGAATGAAAAGCCCATAAAACTAATACACAGCGGGCGGTGGACATTTTGATTATTGGGAATGTCCACCGCCCGCTGTGTATTAGTTTGTTGACAACATATGAAAATATATAAAATGATTTTTACTAAGTCAGAGATCGAAGAAAAAACAATTATGTTCATAAAGAACTGTTGAACTATAGTAGTATCAGAATGACATTGAGCAGAAGTGCAGGTCACCATATATCTGATCAATTATTCTTCTACTCCAACAATATTTCTTCATATCCTGTCGCCATCAAGTTCTTGGATTGGGTATGTTATGAAATAAATCAAATACGAAAAATCTAAATCAGAGAAATTTATCTAAATTTGTTTTTTCATTATATGTAATGTTAAACTTTCATAATTGTTCTGATTTATATTTTAGAGGCATTTAGGACACTTCGGAACATGTCACCCGGGTGAAACAACCTCAATCTCACTGCAGCCTCTCTGATCAACTAACCTCAACCCAAGTATAATTTTGAAAATGTTTTCTTACACCCGATTATAAAAATATATATAAATAAAAACATAATAATATAAGTGCATAGTATAAATTATCTTAAACACTATAGTTATATTCATTTCCAATAATAAATTTATTATTTTTAAAATCCAAATCATCATGCTTTTAAATCAGATAAAATGGAAATATTATGGGTTATTGGTACATTGAGTAGATGAATCAAATTTACCTTAATTATTTTGAGATTTTTTCCTCATACACAATTCATGGACCATATCACATTCCTTCTTAAACTACAACATGTATGTCTAAATATTAGGTTTTATAACATATTAATGCCAAGTTAGCATACGAGTAAACTTATCTGACACCATTGTGTCACCATTGTATCTATTCAAGTGGTTCATTCTACAACTTGATCTACCATCCTCTCTGTGTATGAAATATATAACATCACATGCTACACCACTACAACATACATGCTTAAATATAAAATCTTAAAACAACCTTCGGAATATGGTTAGACATAAAATTTGAATCCAATGATGTAAGGTGTTCATGCACTAGTACAAATCTCCATAAGTTCTTACTCCTTCACCAATACTTTCACAGACAACACTATTTATGTTCTCTTGTTCATACAACTACACAACCTTAACCACTCAAAACTTCTCTTGGCATATCTCCCAGTAGTATGGGTTTCTTGAGGTAATTTCCGGTTGCTTTAAAATTTGGCTAGGGGCATCCATAAGGTGGCACTCTCCACATGACTGCACTACCGTACTCTGATCTCCACACAGTTTGTAAAACCTCAATTTGATTTGTTATGTAATTTTAATCAATACATTTTACTTGCTTAAGATAAATAGGTTTAAGAAGTATGTTAAGAAAATTATGAACAAAAGTTTAATTCTCTTTTTCTTAATAAAGTTTAATTATGGTGTGGTTTCCATAAACTGATGGTTAAGTGTCTAAGATACCAGAGTGGTTAAATTAAAAGAAGAGATAGTTACCTTTCCTCTAGGAATAAAAAGAAAACCCTAAAGAGGAAAAGGGGTTATGTTCTAAAAGGAAAAGAGAGCAAGAAGGCTGGAAGGTGAGAGTATCTAGAGCTGGCAAGAGCCAATGGAATTCTGATAAAAACCTGAAAATTGGAGGAGAGAATTGAAAATGGTCTTGAGGTCTATCTCAAGAAGAACTTCTATATAATATTACTTTGGCAAGGAGCACGAGGGGAGAAGAGTATGTAATATCCTCTCTCATGTTTGGGAGGATACCACCAGCCCTTCTCATCTAAGATAGGTACTATAAACCAAAATGGATTAGAAATATGAGTTATATTATGTTTTATAAGTACATTAATTTTTTAAAAGGATTTTTGTATGTTGTGAAGGTAGAGTATAATATTCTTGTTAATGAATAGATTTAATAGGACGGTACAAGTTGCAGTGGAATATTTAATTCTTGTTAACTATAAAACTTCCCTAGAACTAGATTGAATTATTCCAGTTCAGAAAATTGTACCACTGGTTGGAGAAGGATGTCTAAAAGTATTAAATTTGAATAATATGTAGAGATAGTTTTAAATTATGTAAAGAAAGAAATTATTAATGGGACAATTAGTCCACCTGATGTAGAACTCCATATAGGACAGTTTGCCCTAAAGAGGGATAAATACACGAACTAAGGGTTGAGGAGAAAACCCTTTCTCATTTACAGATGATCTGGACATCTGGGGGAGAAACTTATTTAAAAATAAATAAAAATTTGGAAATACTGAATGTAATAGTTGAACTATAGAAGTATTATTTTCAGTATAGAAGGAAATAATAACAGAATAGCTTAAATTCACTTCATTAATTTTCAACATTACAGAAAAATCAATTTAACTTTTTGGAGTAATAATTTTTAGCTAGAAGAGAACAACTTTCCTAAAAGAACAATATGGAAAAAAAAAACATTATCTAAACCATAATATAATTTCTGGAGATATTTTAAGCTAATATCGCATTCATATATATAAGAATCAAACCAAATTACATAGAAAACCTAAAACTGTGTGCACCATCATACACTTTCGAAATAGACATGAAAGTTGTGCATCGACCTGGGTGGGGTGATATTAGAATTTAATTATAGTTGCATTGTAAGATGGAAAAAATAGAATCCACTTGCAAGGTGAAAAATGCAAGTTTGCAGCACAAGTCTGAGATTAATAAATTGCATAACTGAAGACAACTTGTCTAAATGGTCGGTTACTTCTGAACAATAAAAAGGGTCAAAATATAAAGAAACTTTCTACAAATTATAACTAGAAGATGCGCTTTCCTTTGAGGAGTAGTATGGAGCTAGAAAATCTCCCTTCCAAAACATAAGAAAACATTTATAATAGAATTTTCTTAGAGAGCCTTGGTGGGCTATAACTATCACCATAATCTAGAACAACTACAACACGAAGTCGAGACTACAGAGCCTCTCAAAAAATATGCATATCAAATATGAAAAAGGTGTGAGAATGTCTCAGTAGAGACATATAAAGGAGTCAAGGTACCTGTACACACATGGGAGGCGCATCACAGTCTGGATGTAACCATTTCTATCAAAACTGTAAAGAGGTAGGTTTTGAAGAATAGACACCTTCCATAAACACAGAAAATAAACAATGAGAAATTTCATTTAAGAGCTACAAAAAAGGTCATTATAATAAAAATAATGCTCAGGCAAGGAAGTTAAAAGAAAATTACCTCTTAGAAAACAGAAGATCGAAATGAAAAAACCTAAGGAGGAAATTTTTTTTTCAAGAACTGTAAGGATGAGATTTAAATAAAAGGTTAAGGAATTTTTCTAATATTCTCAGCATAGTAGTAAATCGTTGAATGGGTAAGCCTGGTGGAATATGGGAAGTCATCTCTGATAGCTGAAAAGCCGCATAATAGGGAAAAACTATTAGGAACACCATCATAGCGAGTGTGAAGACACAACCAAGTCGCCACGGCTGAAAACAACCAGTAAATCACTCTTAGCACCGAAAAGAAAACAGTGTCTGAGCAGAATAAAGTATACTTAGCGGAGGAAGGAATTTATGGAGGAATAGGGAGAAGTGTAAAGGATAATACCTCCTCCCCTTGTGGGAAAACAACAATGCGAGACATGAACCCCGACGAAAAATTGCAGAGCTCAGTGGAGCGCGAAGGCGGATTCAAAAGTGGTTAGTGTTTTGGGGGGTAGGGTATCACCCTAACTGCCCCTAACTCCTTGATAATCCTTGGATCATCAAAAGCCGAGGGTTGAGATTTTCCCATATGTCGAGTTAATGGAAAACCTTATGAATGCCAACCAGATAATGCGGGATTTAAGACATAACCTTTAAAAACTCAAATCAATTTTACAACCAATTCTTTGTGTTGGGAACTTAGTTGCGGCTAGTTGGTACATCCATACCATTAATCAAAATATTGATAATCACTCAAATATTACTTTTTGCTGTTAATATATATGATTCGAATTAAGTCTCTTTAGCATATTACATGAAATAAAGAGTGAATAATTAAGTCATCTTGGGAGTATTAATACTCCATGTGTATACGGGTTTGAAAATCAAGGAATCCCAAAGGTTTTAATGTTAATTGTATAAAATTGTAATTCGTTTTCATTTTTAGCTAATCATTACAATTTTATAATTAGGAAAAATATATGGTAATAGGAATAACGTTAATAGATTTAAATACTAAGATGCAAATGAAATTTTATTATCCTTATATTTTTATGATGGTAAGTATTTGTTAATGTTTATATGGTTAGACATTACATAGTGTATGTGATATTTGTGCTAGGAAAACCATTTCCATTATCCAACGGATGCTTCTTGGTCCTCCTCAACCTCATGTAAACTGAGGTAAGAGAACACTACCATGGATAGTAAAGCACTATTCATTGGCCCAATCCTGTAGAAAAATCATCTAGGGCCGATTAGATCGTGTTGTTTGCTTTAGTGTTGTGACGCTTGTAGTCAAACAACTTGATCTCACCAATTATTGCTCAGTCATGTCCGCTAGCAACAAAATTCAATTCTCTATAGCACCTATGTGGGATCTATGTTCGTTTCATCTCTCGTGGGATTTTCATTTGGTATATGCCTCATGTGCCACTGAATCCTTGATTTTTTAAAGAAATTCATGGCATTTTTTTGGGATAAAAGTGAACCCTCACTCTCGTAATTGAAATTGTAGTACATGATGGAAGTTTTGAATGTGCATGTTTCACCTGCACTGAAGCTTGTTGGAAAGGAATTCTGTCGCTAGGTTCCATAAGGAGATAAAAATTACAATATACACTCGAGTCTATTTTCTTCTTACCATATTCTTTCAAATAAATTTTTATTTTCAAAAATTTATTGATTTTTCAGTAAAAAATTTTGATAAAAATTTCAATATGTTAGAGTTGGATTTTCCAATGCCTCATTTTACTATGTATGGTGATTTGTAACCTCATATAGGGACTTGCATATGTTGAGTTGTAGTAGTTACCCTTAACTAACACTGCGCCTCCTCCATTTCTATATAATGTAGGTCTTCAATCTGCATTAACATAAGAATGTGAGTAATAAAAAACACATACATGTTATCATAGACTTGGCCCAAGTTTGATTCCCCGATTTTTTTATGAGGGAGGGTGTTTTATTTTTACACTCACCTCATTGGAAATCAATCACGTGGACAAACTGCCACTCTAGGATCCACCCTGGGACCACTAAAAAAGGTAATGCTAATGGTTGGGAAGTTTTACAATGCCTACGGGTTTTTGTGTACGGGAAAACCTCAACATGATATCAGAGAAGGTGATTCCTTCCCTGCTTAATTATTTTTGAGTTTTGTAATTTTATTTTAATATTTGAATGAATTTTATGGAGTTTTTGTTTTTATTGACATCACTCAATATTTTCCAGATCTAGAAATCTCATTGAGTGATACGATTTGGATCTACTTTTATTCTTACTCACAATTTCTTGTAGCTTATGAATGACTGCACCTTTTGGTCACCATTTTGATTTGTTGTTTATGATGCTTTTAGGGGTGATTTGTTCTCTCAAATCACAAGATCACTTGTCCTAGATCTGAAAATCGATGAAGTTTTTTGTTTGATCTACGGCATACATGAAGCAATAAGAGTGTGGAGTTTGTTGAGGCCTCATTCAATGAGTTTATGAATTTACTGGAAGTTCTCAAAGGCTTTATTCATATTTCACATAATTAATTTCCCCGTCTTTTTCAAAAAAAGCAGAAAGGGTACTTAGTAATGGAGAAAACAATTTATGAATATGTTTTTTTTGGCTTTCAAAAAGGAGAAATTTTTCCCATAATCACTTTTAAGAAGAGAAAAATCCTATTTAAAAAAAATAAAAAAATATAAGAAGGTTTCCAAGTGTTTTGAAAACTCTGAGAAAATTTGTTTTTGGGTTAAAAAGCCCCAAAAATTGTTGTTTTATAGACCGATTGAAAAATAATGAGTGTACAAAAACACTTTGAATTAAAAAGAAAAGGAAACTGACCAAGTTTTTCCCTTTACTTCCCTCATTAAATTTTTGGGAAGTAACCTTTATTTTGGAAAAGATTTGATGTTTTGGGATGATGCCCACTAGAAAATAGCCATATATTCGGTTGGTGCTTATGAAATATTTTCTGGCTAGTCATGCAAAACTAGTTGGATTGCTCTCAAGTCATATTTTACATAATTAATTTCCCTGTAATTTTTTCAAAAAAAGGAGTAAGGGTATTTGGTAATGGAGAAAAGAATTTATCAATATGTTGTTTTTGGCTTTCAAAAAGAGAAAATTTCCCCGTAGTCACTTTTAAGGAGAAAAAAATCCTATTTAATATATATCTATATATATATATATATATATATATATATATATATATAAGAAGGTTTTCAAGTGTTTTGAAAACCCTGAGAAAATTTGTTTTTGGGTTAAAAAGCCACAAAAATTTTTGTATCCTTTACCGATTGAAAAAAAAAAATGAGGGCAGAAAAACACTTTGAATTGGAAGGAAAAGGAAATTGGCCATGTTTTTCCCTTTTCTTCCCTCGTTAAATTTTTGGGAAGTAACCATTATTTTGGGAAAATATTTGAAGTTTTGGGATGATGCCCACTAGAAAGTAGAAATATATTCAGTGGGTGGTTATGAAACACTTTTTGACTAGTCATTCAAAACTTGGTGGATTTCTCTCCTCAATAAAAGTTATTGTTTTTGTCATCATCGATATTTTTTTTAGCATTTTTTTATTTTGTAGCTAGTGGAAATAAATTTTCCAACTTGGTATTTTCATTAAATAGGTATTTTCATTTTCCTTAAGTAGCAGGTGAACTATGTAAATAGGTTCTTCAATCGAAGGCAGTGGTAGCATTTTTGCAAGAACAAAATCCAACACTTAAAAATAGTTTTCAAACTTCAATCATTGAAAAAATCCAAAAGCTTGAACATCTAGATTCAACCATGGGAAAATATTTTCATGCTTGCAGATGAATTTCAAGAGAACATTGATATCCTCGATGACTTGCAGACGAATTTGAGTCTTTTTCTGAATGAAATTCGAAAAAAAAAACTCAAAGAGGAAAATAATCAACACATTATGGAAAATGATAGTTTAAAAGAAACAATAATATAGAAGTATTATTTTAGAAACAATATTATGATGCCTCATCTCAACACTTAATTGATAAGGATGAGGTTATTCAAAAGTTGGAAGAGTCCAAGAAAGAACTGGAATTGGAAGTTATTCCTTTAGAAATGTAATAGGAAGACACTTGAAGTTGAGCTACCAAGATCTCCTTCTTCCAGAATTGATGAAGTTGAATTACAATAGCCTAATGATGATGAGAAGGACTCATCGCACACCTTTTTCACACCTAGTTTTGAAAACCATGCTACTGGTATCAGGTCTTGATTGCTGAGAAAAATGGGATATATTGGAGGAGGACATGGGCATAATGGACAGGGAATTATTTATCCTATTAATTCTATAATGAATATATCAAGTGGAGGTCATGGATACAATCCTACTACTGCCTCATCACCTACATCCAATTGTTAGGTGCTTCAAGAAAATAACCCTCTTAACTATGATAAACATATTGATGTCATGGTTTTTAATTTCATTCCAAATGAAACTATTCTGACACCTAGATTTTAATCTGCAAAAACAAACACTGAGGCACCTCCACATCCTCATCAAAGGAAATCATCCAGGTTGCAACATTCTTGGTCAATTAGTAGTCTTGCATTGAGATTGCTATAGAAGAGAAGTGAGAGAATGAATCGTGGACTAGTGCAGACCATCAAGATCATTTTTGGATGGGTTGATGGAAGGTCATGGAAAAAATTGAACCAATGCTTGCATAATTCATATCGTGATGTTGCATCAGTTGCTTAGTGTTGATTGCCACTGTTCCCTTAGTTGTGTTTCAGGGACGAAATTTTTTTGACAATGGATACTATCGATTCTTGATCCTTCCATAGTTGTGTTTTAAGGGGGGAATTAGATGGTGATAGATATTGTTTTCATTTCCTTGTTGACAGTTGTCATTTTTTGTGTTTGAATAGTGTGATGGTGGTGGTGTTCAATGAAGTTCGGGATTGTCTCTGTAAACATGTGAGCCAAGTTTCTATATTTACATGCCTCATTGGTTGTTTGTTGGTTGATGGTGTTTCGTCTATGTGAACCCTTTGGCTTGGTTCTTTAGAGGTACCTAATTGTTTTGAAGCATATTTTGGAGAAGTTAACATTGTTTTCCACCCTTGTGCCTTTGCAACGATCGTATTTCCGATATTGACCAACCTCACTAATCGTTCATGGCTCTCATATTCATAATTTTGGTACTTCAACATTCCATACTTGTTGATTGGAGCAGACCTGTGTTCTTTCCATTCAATGGATCATTATGGGATCTACAATTTTAGCTCCATGATAATTTGAGCAATGGCATCTTTCTCTCTTTTAAGGGTGGGGGGGCGGGGGGGGGGGGTTTCGTACCGATTTTTCTTTCTTTCTTTGCTTATGAAAGTTTGTACATGGGTACCTAATCAAGCCTTGTTGTCGGGACCCATTCTCTATTTTATTTATTCTTTAGTTACTCCCTATATTTGTCTTAAGGGGGGTGTTAGAGTTGAATTTTCAAACACCTAATTTTCCTATGAGCTAAGTACGATAAGTTGTAAGCTCACATAGAGACTTTCATTTTTTGAGTTGTTGTAGTTATCCTTAACCAACATTGAGCCTCCTCCATTTCTATATAATTAAGATCTTCTATGAAAAATAGCATAACAATGTCAATAATAAAAAAACTCTTACACAATTTTCAACCACAAGAAAAATAGAAATGAGAATCTATATATTTAATTATAATATTTTAATTATAAATTATAAATTTTAATAATTTAATCTAAATATTTTACAATCTATATACTTTTAATATATATATATATATAGTATATGATTTAAGTAATAAATTCTCAAAAAAAATTAATGATAGTATATTTATTTTTCATATATTTAATTACTATAGTAAATAAAATTGGTTTTATAGTTTTGATAGTCTATATTTGGAAACTTATAAGATAGTTTAATTTAATAAAATTTAATTAATACATCATCATTAACAATAAAATTATATAAAAGTTAAAAATGAAAAATATTTTTATAAGATTCAATTTTCATTTTCAAATTTAAAATGGAGTAAACTTTATTTCAAAATAAAAAATATATATATTTAGCAATATTACTTTAAATAAACTAAAATTAAAGAAATATTAGGAAAATTGAATATAAAAATAAATCATATTAATTTTGTTTGAAAAAAATAAATAATTAAATATATAATATTATTTTTAATATTTGAGTATGTATGATATAAATAATAATGATAATGATTAATTTCTACTAAAATCAATATTCAATATGATTTATTGGACTTTATTAATGTAAAAAATCAGTCAATTTTTTTAACATTATTTTTATGCTTGACTAAAAGTGAGATAAATGTTCTTAGATCATCATAGTCTTCTTGCCTTAACACATTAAGAAGGTTGGTAGTGTGAGAGATATTTTAAAAAATTGAATAGGTAAACTCTAAGTTTCACTATGAAGATAACAAGTATTAGTTATTATCTTAGCAATGATCATTTTCTAGTTAACCATAGTCACCATAGATAAATAATTACAGTTTTCAAGATTGGGATTGATTACCTTCTTATAATACCTTAGCTTCTTTTCTCCATGTAACACTTTATGGCTACTCAACTTCTCCTTAAATTTGGAAATAATAAATTTTTTATATTATCCTTATTCCAAAGATGATATCATCATTTTTGCCCAATTGTGAAGCCAAAATAGGTCTTCCTTATGTCATTCTAGTTTGAGCAAAAGGTATGACTTTTGGCTAGAGTTATAAGCAGTTTTAGTAAACCTCTTGGCTTTCATGTTGTATAACTTCTTCTTATACTCACAATCATGATTTATAGGTTTAAAATTGCTTTTGGATCTCTTGCAATATCATGATTTTCTAGGTATATTGCAAGTCCAAACCTCAAATCGATATAAACTAACATAAATGACTAACATAGATAAAAACATTTTTCTTTTTATTACCATTATTATCTTATATATTTAAAATTATAATTTAGATAATATAAAATTAAATAAAAATAAATATATTTAAATAAATATAATATAGAAATATTTTTTTAATATTTTTTATAAATTTTATTCTATACTTTATTATAAATTTTAATATTTTTTCAATTATTTCAAAAAATATATATATATATATATATATATATATATATATATATATATATAACAAATTGCACTCATAAAGAAAAATATGAAAACCCTAAAACATTTTAACTCGTCCTTTTACACAGATTTTGACAAATTTGAATAGGTGGTGCATTTTCATGGTATATTAGCCTGAAAGCTCATGATTCCAGTGGATCACATAGTTACTCCTACCCACCAAATAATTAGGCCGATGTACTCGAGAAGTTTCAACCCTAGAGGTTTTCAACTTTATTTCGTTGCTTGCGCTCAGTCTTTACGAATAGACATCGGATGTATTCAAGGAGTTTCAATCGTAGAGGTTTCCAATTTTATTTAATTGCTTTCTCTCAGTCTTTATGAATAGACATGTTTTGTTGTTTGATGTTGCTCATAATTGTTAAAATATAACTAAGTCTTAAGAATAGATATGTTTTGTTGTTTGATGCTGCTCATAATTATTAAAATATAGCTAAGCTCGGAACTGGTTATGTACGGGCTTGATAGAAGCCATCCGTTGTTGATAAGATTGTTGTTGCGGCTGAAGTCCGATATAAACGGAATACTGACAGAATAAACTAGGGCGAGAATTTGCCTTCGCAGCGTTGAACCCTAGAGTTTGTAGTAGTTGGGGAAAGTGATATATTTCTGAAATTTGTAGTAAAGTCAAAAAACGAAAGGTTGGCAAGGATTACCACGTTTGGTCGGTCAGAATACGCGCCGAACCCTGGATTTCGTAGCAGTTGGGTCCCGCGATGGTGAAATATATCAGAAATTTTTGATAAACGTGTTGAATATGTGTGCTGAAATGCTGAGAAGAATGCCCGTGATGGGTATGGTACGAAGACGCGGAGCAGCTGTGCATTCCACGCGTATAGTCCATTTCATCCGTGCTCAGAAATTATTACTTTGGCCCAGCCGGTATGGGCGGGATGATGGTCTCTCTAACTGAAACGCTGTAGTCAGTAATGTCTGCGATTTCTTGCTGTGCGACGTCCCATCCGGGACGAATTTTGATCGCAAACGTTGGTGCTTCGGCGAAATTCAATTTGACCCTTTGAACATCGAGCATTTAAAGCAGCTTTTCGTATGTTCTGGCTGGACCTCGGATCTCTGCGGTCCGACCCTTTGAATATCGGAATTTCAAAGCAGCTGCTAGTATGTTGTGGCTGGACCTCGAATCTCTGCGGCCCATATGTCCCACTGTGTTTGCCAACCCCTCGACAGCGTCTCTCGGGGGATTCTGCGGCTCTTGGAGTTCAGCTCACATCTTCCGTTTAAACCTGCTTACTTTGAGATTAATTGAGGGAAACGTGGAAATCACTTTATTTTCGTTTTTATCAGAACATAGTTACACTGCTTTTTGCATTTTTTTTTAATGTATATTTGGATTTAAAAATTGGAAACGTCTGCATTTTTTTTAATGAATAATTGGATTTAAAATCTGGAAACGTCTCCCAAAATTCTTATTGCAAATTCAAATGGTTCGAGTCTTGAATTTTAAAAATAATATATATACTTTTTATTCCTTAGAAATGAGTTACACAAATTTTATGATTTTATAAAATAGATTAATTTGATTTTAAAAGATGATTTTTTTGGAAAAAGAAATATATAAAATAATTATAAATTTAAATATTTTTTTAAAAATATTATAAAACAGATTTATATTTATGTTTATATAATAATGATTGATAGTATTCATCAAAATTAAAATGAAAATTTTATATTTTAAAATGAGTTTTCATTTTAAAAGAATAATATATGAGCTTAGGAAGAACTCAATCGATGGGTGACATGTTGTGTGAGACTTTAATATTAAGTTAATTGTTAAAGATTTTATGGTTATTTCTCTCATCTTTAGGTTACGCTCTTTGAGGTCTAGCATTAGGAAATTTATTTCTGGAATTATCTATATCTTTAAATTACAAAGGAATTAGTGACTTCCTTTAGTATATATGTGTATATTTTAGTACATGTTTTAGGTTCATTTTCAAAGTGGTATGGTTGTGTGTATTGTTTTAAAAGGTTTTTTTTTTTTTAATTTTTAATTTTTCTTTCCGTTTTGGGACTTTCTTTTGTGGTTTTTTATCTATTGATTTGTTTAATTTAGTGTAGTTTTATTCATATTTCTTTTAGAGTGGATTTTTTTTACTTTTGGTGGTTTATTAGTGTTTTAAAGGAAAATATTAAATTTACAATGGAAAAATAACATGGTTAGAATTAATAATGCATCTTATGTGAGTTAGAGGAAGCCCAAGGAGTTATGCAAAAACATGAGAAAGATGTTGCAAAAGATCACTATAGGGTAATGGATCTTAGGTGAGTCAGAGAAAACCCAAGAGGTTTTGAGAAAATATGAGAAACATGTTCATATGATTACTATAAGATTACTACTTCTAGCTTTATATGGATTCTATTGCAAAAAAAAAATTGAAAAATTAACTCAAGAGATTATAAAAACATTGAAATGATTAAATGTTATGGATACCACTTCCTAGCTACAAATATTCAAGGGAATTTGAACATGAATTTATTGTATTTATAATTATTACTCAAGAGAATCAATATGAAACCCAAAAAAATCTCTAAATCCTTTGGTTTACATATTGGTTTCTCATATTAAATCATATTATCTCATCCCCTCATCTAGATCTAATGCAAGGTATTCATCCTCACAAGCTAAGCTATGGAGAGTGGCTCTTACTAAAGTGGGTCTTTATGTTAGAGAAGATTCAATAGAAGGAATTATATTAAAATGAAAATAAGAAGAAGATGAAGATGAAGAAGGAACAAAAGAAAACATTGATTTCTAGGTTGGATTTGTTTCCAAGGATTATCCTAATATTTAGTGTAGGATAGTTAAGTAATATATTTTCTAAAAACATATAAATTAGATTAAAATGAATTATGATAGAATATTATAGAATGTAACCCGTACATTATTTAATTGGTAATTTGTTATTAATATTTTTCTCTTATGTATTATCAAATACATAAATACCTTGTTTAGTTAAATATCCTTTTTATAATAAAAATCATAACATGCTTAAAAAAATTTAAAAATATATATATAATAATAAATACATATAAGAATTTGAAAATAGAAAAGGAAACATTGTTAGTACAATAATAATGATAACCATGAGAGATTCATAACAACTAAATAAATGATAAAAACAAACATGATTGTAAGAAGAGCTCTACGGCCCTCAGAAAGTCACAATATGATTAACTCACGTGACTTTTCATTGTTAATTTTCTACTCTAAAACATTGTTTTATGTATTTATATTGTCATTTTTGCTTTATTCAAATCTTTGTTTATATATATTTTGATTTATATCAGGTTGTTTTATTTATATTAACATTAATATATGTATGATACTTTTTTTCTATAAATTTTAAGAACATGATAAAAATTAATTAATTTATTTCAAAGTTTAGTCTTTATATTCTAAAAGAATTATTTCCAAAATTAATAATGAATTAGAAAATAATGACATTATTTTAATATTATAAAATTGAGATTTATAATTTTTTTTAAATAATATTATTTTATTCTTGAAATTAATTATAAAAAAAAAATTATTATTTTAAAATGGATTTAATATTTTAATTTAAAATTAATAGTTTTTTTTAAGTTTGTCATTTTTTTTCCTTTACTTTTTATTATTTAAATAGTAATCTCTGTATTTAAGGTTAATATTTATTTTGTATTCTTATTATTAATAATTTTAAATTTTTTATTTGTATAAAAAACATATTAAGAAATAACTAAGTTGAAATTTTGCAATATTAAAGTTGAGCACCATTTGTAAATTAAATTTTAAAATAATTATAAATTTAAATATTATCAAAATTAAAAATATTATTTATATGAAAAACAATATTGATATTAACCACATATTAATGTTAAAAATAATTTTTTTTAAAAACAATAAAAATTTTAATAAAAAATAAATTAATATTCATCTTAATTTTTTATTTAAATAATACTTTTGAAATAATCTCATAATTATAAATCAATATTTATAATCTAAAAAACCATAAATACATAAAATTAACAAAACTTGAATAATATTAATATTCTCCTACGCAATTCCATCCACACACACATATATAACCATGCTAAAGCACAAATACACACTGTACCCATCTCAACCCCTGCCAATCATGAAAATCCACCATTAGCAGAACAAATCAAAATACAATGTGTCCCGTTCCTTTTTTTACAATACACTCCGTCCAGGTCCAGGTAATTTAAGTAGATTGATTTTTCGTTTTGAAAATTATGGAAATTTTGGTAGGATTTTAAAAAAATTTGGGAGAGATTTTTGTAAATCCACATTATAATTATCAAACTTTAATAGAGGTTTTTGATGGTGATAAATCTATTTGCACCATTAAAATCATAATTCAAACATGTTATTGTAAAATTTCTTAAATGTTTTGATTCGAATTCTGACCAATTTTAACCATCCAGACAATTTCTCTGTCTCCTTAGACAACTCCGTATATTTTTCACATATATTTTTAGAAAAAGCATTCCAGTCTTATAGCAAGTCTAAGTGTACAGAATATTTCGATTACTGACTAGATTAAACTGACGGATAAGAAAACATTGGCCAATAGGACTTAACGTTTCGAAAGTTTTTTGAACCGTTTCAAATATTGTTTCCATTTACAGCATCATCCACAACAGACTCATATGCAAGTGTTTTATGAGTGAAAGATGCGAGTAACTGTGACTTAGATATTAGAAGGGTCGAAAGAGCGTACTTAAATTTTCCTAAGAGTTTTGATTTATGATTTAGAGCAAGTTAGGTCATTCGGTAACAGGTCACCTTGGTGAAACAACCTCAATCTGACTTCCTAGACCTCTTGCTCAAATAACGTCAACCCAACTCGAAGTTCAAGTATAATTGCGAAAATGTTTTCTTCTCAGCCATATATTACAAAAATAGATATAAACGAAGACATAATAATAAATAAAATCAATGACAAAACATTTCTAAGTGAACAAGAGAAATAAATTTCTAATAATAATTTGTTTTTGGCAAAACATTTTTTTTTTAATAAGATAATTAAGTGAAAATAGGATGGGTTGCTGGAACTTTGAGTTTGTAAACTATTAATAGTAAACTTTGAGCTTGTAAATTATTAATGTTAAATTTATTAATGATTGCATTGCATTGATTTTATGATCTATCAACTTTATCTTAATTATATTAACAATTTTTCTTTTAAATTTTTATATTAACAATTTTTAATTTTTTTTTTTTTTTTAGTAAATTAGGCGGGACTTGTCTATTTTCTATTTATAATAAAAGGGCAGATTACAAAAAACATAATCTGATCGGTGGCCTCAACCTGCCCGTAGGAAACCAGGTCTGTTGGCCACCGGTAACCGTGAAAAGTATACCAAAACTGGAATTGTTTCATTTGTCTATACCTAGCATGAGCTATCTATCTGCCTACTTCCTTTTCTACCTTTTGATTACATAAGGACAATTCATATACATATTCACATTTCATTAAAAAGAAAAACTGAAAGTAAACTATCCATCTGATGAGGAGACTGGGGCAGGATCCTTCTCTGTTGTCCCGGGCATGTCAACTTGCTGCATTTGTTGAATAATCTTCTCCATACGACCTAGCCTATTATCCATTCTATTGAGGCGGTCTGTCGCTTGATATTGGGTGATCTTGATGTGTTGTAGATGGTCCTGGATTTCTAACAGCACATCTTGCATGCTTGATTCATTCTTTGACTGTCCTGCTTTAACAATAGCTGGTGGAAAGCTCTGCATAGCTTTTGCTATGAGGCATTTAACAATCCAATAAGTGTGAATGGTTTGATTAAAGAGGGTGAGCCGGCTTCGAGTATTACCCGGGTCTGTTATGAAATCTAGAATCTCAGCCTCAGTCTCATTGTTCTCTGGCTCTGTCTGGATATCTCTCTCCCAACCTCTTATTTCTTGACGAACAGTGGAAGAGTTTCCCAAGACATAATTTGCTGCGAGAGTTTCCAGATGTTCATGATTAGGCTTTTGCCCCCGCTTTTTTGTACTATGCTCCAACTGAATCGGATGTTTACCTCGCTCAGAGTCCGACCGTGTTCTTCTTTTCCTCATGCTCAGATGTATTCTATGGATTGACAGAGAACTGTAGGGTGAATGCATGAAGGGGTTGCTATTAGTGACTCGCCAAACAGAAAAAGTGCAAGACATGTTTCTATTTTTGCTGAGACAAGCCCAATATACAGAGAGATTGCACTCGTTCGGGGTGTCCAAATTCTGTTGGGAAATAGTTTGGCTGAATTGGACAAGAAAATTAACAGGAAACAGAGTCGATCTCTTTATTACTAAGATAACCAAGCGCAACCAGGACATGCTTTTGGGTTTATACATGGCACTAAAACTAGAAGGACGAAGCAGAGGTCGACAAATCCTCTTCAAATTCCTGCCACGAACAACGAATTTAGGGGAGAGGGTGCTGCGCCAAGCGCTGTACAGAGTTGACAGATTCAGGCATTCTCCCTCCCGACTTAACTGGCCCGTAAAAAGAGAAATGCAGAACTTATACTGACAGTTCATATTACGATTACTAACATAGGTGGAGATCTTTAACCTACCCAAATTGTGGCCATAAGACAAGAATTTCGCCTCCTGAATGCAAGGATCGCGAAAGCAAGGAGGAACAGGGCTTAAGTAAGGAGTGTAGAACCAAGCAAATACATAGAAAACCCATCCTATCAAGATTGCAAGTCGTCTGAACCAGTCCTGGCCTAAAACCATTTGCAGAATAAAAGGGATAACAGAAGCATACCCTGTTCGATTCGCAAGGTTGATAGAAAGATGGGAGCCCGGCGTCCTCCTCTGCTGGCTCCAAGCGTTTGCATGCAACAATAGCATGAACAATTGGAGTGCAGGAAGGGGCGGCCTTACCTTAACTGCAACCTTCCCTACCTTCTCTGACATACCAGCCTGGCGATGGAGCGGAAAAATCATGATATGGTAATATCACACACTTCGTTAGTCAAGAGTGACGGTGAACCATCTACCCTATTAATTGTCGGAAGGCCGGATGGGAGCCAAGTGGCCATTCCGGTCTGCATGTTGGGGTATATTAACAATTTTTCTTTTAAATTTGAGTAGGGGAAATTAAATTTTTTTAGTATCTTTGTGAAAGTGCATACACTAAAGTTACACTCATGAGAATAGAAAAGTAACTAATGATTGTATTCAGTATTTTTTTAAATATTTATTTTCATACATGGTTTATCTAAGATTTCTGATTTTTCATCTTAAGTTACAATATTTATGTTTAAATAATAAGTTTTATAACATATTAATGTCAAGTTAGAATAAGAATAAATTCTCTTGCTAAGCTTATACTTATTCAAGTGGTTCATTTCACAACTCGTTATGTCATCCTCTTTATGTATGGGATAAATGAAATCACATGTTACTCGACTACAACATGTATGAATAACAACTCTTATAATAAATTTTAATACGAAATATAGCAATATAACTAAGTTCTCCCATTTGAATGTAACATTATAAAGCCTCCATGGGCTACTCTGATTCCTCATAACTTTTTGATTCCTTCAACAAGCTTCACATAATTAATTCTACATTTTCTAGTTCGATTATCTAGTCCATGTAACTACATCACATTAGAAACTACAAAACCTTTCTCATATCTCCCTTTCTCCATGTATATCTCGTACTCGTATCGATCTCTTGACATAATTCATGTTCGATCTAAAAATGGGCTAGGGCTAAAGATAAGGTGGCACTCTCCACACAACTACCCCACCACACTATGATCTCCATCCGACTTATGGAACCTTGGTGCCCCACCGTCCTTATCCAAGGGATGTTGGTTGGGTCAATTTGTTAAGGCAGTTATTCCTCCTCAACCCCACTTACACTTACGTCAGTGAACACTATTTTGGTTAATAATTCCTTTTTCCTCAACCCAATTCCATGGACGAACTCATTGGCTGAATCCGATGAACCAACTCGTCCAAGGTAGATTAGGTCTTGGCGTTGCGTTTAGTGCTCTGGAGCTTGTGGACAGTTTTCAAGGGTTCAAGCAAGTTGAATATCAGCAATTTCTCCCCAGTCACGTCCGTTGGTAGTAATAGTCCTATGTGTGATCTATCTTGTGATCTATCTTTGTTGCATCTTCCTCAACCTTTTCATTTTGTTACTTTTTCCTCATGTGCTCGTGAATCCCTGGTATTTTTAATAAAGCTATGGCATGTTCTTGGGAGAACTGTAAAGCTTCATTTGGTTTGCAAAAACCAAATAGAAGTACATGGAAGCTCATTCGAGAGCCATTTTCCCTCCCCCTTTTGCAAGGATATATAAATTCCCAGGATATATTGATACTCTATTTTCTTCTTACCATATTCCTTCCAATAACCATTTTTTGTTTTTAATATAATATTAAATTTTCAATAAAAATATTTGATCATTTCTTCAATTTTAAACCATGAAAAAATGCACACATAAACCATGAAAAAACACACACATAAAGAGATATGATAAAATTGAAAGATACACTAAATCTTATAACACCAAAACTATTTAATATTTATATATATAAAACACTCCTTACAAGAATTTAATAAATAAATAAAAAAGTCCCAAAATATGTATATTTAAGAAAAAGAAGAAAAAATTCCCATTTTTTCAAACTTTTATATATATATATATATATATATATATTAAAAATTATATTAATTTTTTTTTTTAATAGTTAGAAGTTAAGAATAGATTAAAATAATATATATATATATATATATATATATATATATATATATATATATATATATATATATATATATATATATATATATATATATATATATATATATATAATTCAAGGGATTTGAATTTTGATTTCATAGTTTATGGAATACAAAATTATGGTAAACGGTTTTTTTTTTTCTAATATAAATTTTAAAAATATTATAATATTCAATAAAAAAATTCAAAAAAAATTCCTCAATGGTAGATGAAATGGTTTGTAAATGAGATTCACTTGAAAACATGGAATACTTACGTGGTTATAGTGGTAACCATTGGAATCAATTTCGTGTCATGCAAGTCTAAGATTAGCCCAATCTGCAATTTCTCTAAATTGTATATATATATATATATATATAATCAATCTTGTTTTTTGAAATTTTTTTGCTAACATAATAAATAAACTTAATTTTATAATTTTGATCAACTATTTTTTGATTTACTTTTAATATATATATGATTAGAACTTTCTATTCAATCATAGTTATTTCTTTATAGAAACGAAATTATTATTTAAAATGGGTCTTGTAAGTAATATTATAAAATAATGGTGGAAACAGTTAAATGATGTTAGACTACATCATCAAATTTTAGATGGAAAAAAGAAAAAACTACTTTTTCAACTCGTATTTTCAATTTATCTCTGTACGGTTTTACTCAAATTTCGAGCAAGATCGCTCATTAGATGTTGAATTTAATTCTCCTTTCAAATAATACGCATGTTTCATATTTTTGATGGAGCTTGCTACATGAAAAATAAGAAATACATGAAAAAGGGTGACTGCAATAATGTTTTCCATATGTTTCTATTTTTTGTATAGCATGGACCATTGAAAGTATGCAAAGTGGCTACTATGAAAATGACAAATTGAATTCCACATCCAACAAGTCCCCCTACCCGTGATTTTAAGTAAAATCATATGGAAATTAGTTGAAAGTACAAGTTGAAATGTAGTTTTTAATTATTTAATTATTTTTTAAATATTTTTACATTTTTATTCTAAAAATCGTGAACCATCCCGGTGGTTGCATCATCAATTTGAATCATATTGGTTCTTATAAAGTTTATTTTTGTTGTGCATTTTTTTTAGACACATTTTTTACCTCCAAATTTCTCTAATGATGGATTGTCACAAGCGAAACCAAAATGATGACGATAAGTGATACTATCATATAGACCCTACCTGAAAACTTTCTACAACTACATGTTGATATAGCTAGCTTCCTCATAAACTTTTCTTGTAAATTTTGACAAAATAGCCACATAATAGGTTCCAATTATCTTAGTCATATATCTAACCAAAGAAATAAAATTCTGAAACCAAAAATTTAACCAAAATTTCTTAACAATTATCGTTTGTCAAAGAACATTTATAGGAGTTCATATCCAATTGATCCTATTGTGGGTTTAAGGCCACACTAAAGGGGGCCCTCAATATGTGCCAAGTGAGAATAAAAGCTAACCAAGTAGGATTAATGGTGGCATTGGAATCACTGAATTTTATTGAGGCATTCAATAATCTCATTATGGTCCCCATATTTCTCTTTAAGCAATGGGCTCAGGAGTGTCTTAATTTTCCAATGGATGGTAATAAAACTTAAATATTGACTTCACCATCCCCTAGTGTGACTAAGATGAGACACCTAGCTAGCAACTTTAGTTTGGGTTTTTGAGTCAAACTAGGCCTAAAAAACATTGGTTGTTAAGGCTTCCAATTGAAAATTTTCATCTTCAATTTCAAGTTGGGTGGAGGACTAGAATATAGAGGTAGAAAATTGGGCTTGCATTTTGGCTTGGGACCAACCTGAAGGTCCAAAAACTTCAAAAAAACACTGGGATCTCATTCTTTGATGCAACATGTTAGTAAAGTTAAGAAAAAATTTAGAAATAAAGAGATACCAGGGTGAAAAAATCCAATAGTATAAATGAGACTCGACAAGGGGAATGATAAAAATATGGTTAAGGATTTGACCTAGAAAAGTGGAGGGTTGGGGTGAAGAATTAGACGTAAAAAGTGAGAGCCAAGGGTAGGCATCAAGAATTGAGTAAATATCAAATAAAATATGGGATTCATAGAGCTTCTAATGCCACTAGGTCACCCTATAGGAAAAAAAATAATGCAACCATACATAAAGAAACAAAAAATTAGATTTTCAAAAAATTGGACATAGGTAATGTTACCCATTCCCTTCTCTCCCATTATGCTCTTATAAGCAATGGTTAAGACCTTATTTCTCCTATACAACATGAATTCCTGGTCGAATTCCCTAGTGCTAATTATTAGAGAGATCAAGCCAATGAAAGAGCCCACTCCCAAGTTATCACAACCCTCAGTGCCTAGTAAACCAAAAATGTTAGAAACACAATGAATTTTTCCCGCCTACAACAAGGATTCTCTACTTACAACACAAAATAACTTTGGTTTGCAATAGGGAAAGAAGGATCTCCCAACTAAGGAGGTTGAGACCGCAGTGGAATTTTCCCACCTACAATCAAGATTCCTTGTTTACAACACAAGAAAGTTCGAGTCTGACATAGGGAAAGAATGAGGTCCCAACGAAGGTTAAGTCTACCATCATAGTCTTGTATATTGGTGAGGAAATTGGCATGTGTGGTAGCATGGGGGGGGATGGATACACCACCTCCCTTCTTTAATGCAAGGATAGGCCATGGGGTAGTGCACCTCCCCTCACCCCCATACTCCTGACTCTTCATCCAAAAACCTAATAGGGTACTAATGAAATTTAATAAATATATAGTAAATAATCTATATTTACCTTGAACTTTTAAAGTTTAACCAATAAATTTTATTTATTTTTAATCTTTGTATGTTATAAGTATATTAAAAATATCCTTATATATTAAAATTTAAAATATTTTTATTATAAATTTAAAAAGTATACATTATCTCATCATTGAATTCTAAAAAATAATGATACTTTATCTTCTTCTTCATATCGTTTAATATTATAAATGATATCAAAGGTTAAAAAAATTTTGGAATGAAATTTGGAAGAGTGTGATGGTAGTTGTCAAGTGTCCTAAGGTTTTTAGCTTTCACAAAACATGGTTTGTCAATTCTATTGTAAATATAAACGTCATAATTCAAACTTCATGAGGTGGTCATAATCATGCAAAGGTTGAAGGAAAATGGTGGCTACAACTCATTGAGGCCCAAATTCCCTTAAATTGTAGTCCTCCAAAGGAATTTTCGCCTAATATTTTTCTTATTTCTATTTGGGCACCAGACTGGTTTGGTTCCAAGGTGTCAGGGCTACTTGGAATTTATTTTTTATTGAGATTCAACAAGATGATCCTAGTGAAAATTAAGCACCTACACTAGGATGGACATCAGGCTATTTTTAGGTCGACAACTATTTTTAGAATGGATGAGAAAATTCTATTTATAGATGATGTATATTTATAGCTGGTGAGGAAATTCTATTTATATATGATGTTCTATTTTTAGATGTATGTACGAGTTCTATTTATAGATCACATGTCTATTTATGGATCCATGTGGAGTATTATTATCCCTTAATAATAGTTCAACAATAAATATTAATCTAATTCATAGAGCACTTGGAATTAGTTAACTGAAGTGGAAAACTAGTTAGCTGAAGGAATTTCAAGTTCAAAGGTTGGTTGGTGGGACATGCAAGTGGAATTAGTTCTAACTAAGTGATTGGAAGTTGTAAGAGAGTTGGATGTATAGTTATGTGAGTTGTAAAGTAGTTTAAATTAGTTAAGTGAGTTAAACTTAGTTGTGCTAGTTCTAACTGAAGAGACACTAGTGAGATATCAGTGAATCAAATATTAAATTAATTAACATGTAGTGATCTCACATGAAACTGAATATTTACTATTGTTAATGACATGCATGTCAGATCCAGTGGAGACCCAGTTGAGATGTAGGTGAAAGGGATAGTTGAATATCAGTTGTACTATATTAGGTTACACTCATGCAAGCCAAACACACATTGGATATGCTCATGAGGATTGCGTAGTAAAGGAGGGCATGATTGCATTGAATTGGTCTTTGTAATCATCTTGGATTGCACAGTGGAGGTAGGTTGTTGTGAGGCAGAAATTTGGCTAAGGCATTTGCCAATTTTTGCAAGATAGTGTGAGACGATTATGTATTGTACTGAGAGATCTTGGATTAAATTTTTTTATGAGATTGTTTCATGATCCATGATATATAAATAATATATGATAGTGGGGTTTTTAACTTTATGCTTTCGTAGTAAAAACATTTTTGTTATGTGTGATTGATATTTCTTCTTGATATTGAAATTGGCGATCGTGTTTTTAAATTTCGCAAGAATTTTTGTAGAAGTGATTATGTATTTAATAGTGGCATATAATTTTTAGATCAGGAGAATCTAGGAAATACATAATTGTATTAAAATTTCTACATGGTATCGGAGCACAGAAGAATGCAATTTTGAAGCAGGAGCTGAGTTTTGTTGGGGGAAACAATTCGAATTTGTTGCAAGAATTTCTTTGTGTGAAATTTGATTAAACATCGAAATGGATTTCAATAGCTTGCGGCTACAGTATGCACTCAAGCGAAGCTCAAACTAGATTTCCTAGAAGGATAGGATGGAGGCATTACTTGAAGATAATGGCTTGAAGGAATTCATCGACAGTGATTTTCCTAAGCCCACTTCGATGGATGCTACATTACTCGACGCATGGAAAAGAAAGTAGCGAAGGAAAGAAGGATTTCGTTGGAAGGTGTACAAGACCACATTGTCTCATGAATTCATGGGAAAGCCACTCCATATTCTATGTGTAAGGATTTGACAGATATTTTCCAAAGTAGCAGTGACCATAGGAAATAGGTGCTTAAGGATAAACTCAAAAAGATCAAGATGGAAAAGGGCGAAAATATTGCAAAGGATCTCACAAAGTTTGTCCAATGTTAGGATGAATTGGGGAGTGTGGTAATCACTGTTGCCGATGGTGATTTGGTGAGCTTGGCTCTCTTAGGACTTCATAAGAGTCGCCATAGTTATGAAGTATCTGTCAACGGAGGAGAAAAACTGCTGGATTGGGAATGACTGTGGTCGAATATAGTGCAGGAGGAGTTCAAGTGGAGCACCAGAGATAACTTTTCATCAAAGCATGATGATGAAGAGGATTTTGCTTTGGCTTCCAACACAAGGAAAGGGAAGGGGAAGAAATTCCATTCAAAATCTGATTCTGAAGGTAAGAAGCTATATTTTTCCAAGGTGAAGTGTTTTCACTATCATGAACATGGGAATCTTGCCACTAACTACCCACAGAAGAAGAAAAACAAGAAGGTGGTTGGAGTTGCAGTTGGTGAGGCCCTTGCCTCACAATTTGACCTTGATTTCTCTTTTATCGCATGCATGGTTTCAAGTTCATTAGGATCAGTGTGGTATCTTGATAGTGGTGCTTCCTTCCACATGACGGGAGATAAGGATATTTTCAGTGACTTGGAGGAGAAAGATCTCCAAATGCATATATATATATATATATATATAGGCGACGATGGACAATACAGTGCAACCAGAATTTGTACCATTACCTTTGAGAGGGATTCAGGTAAACCATTTCAATTGAAATATGTTATGCATGTTCTAGGTCTGAAGAAAAACTTGGTCTCAGTCGCAATATTGGAAGACAGAGGCTATGAATTTGTTTTCAACATGGAAAATATTTCCTGCAACATAAAACAATGGGTTAAGCCAAGAGGATAGGGATTCTAGTTAAGAATGTCTACAAGCTGGAGGTAGATAGTTGCGTTGCCATGATGGGCAAGGAATAAAAAGTGGTGAGTAGGGATGAGGGCGAATTATGGGCCATCTTCATCATGGAGCCTTGAAAGCCATTCAGAAAATATATTCTGGACTTACAATGGGATAAATTGCTTAGTTAGATTAGTGCAAGGGCTAAACCATGGGGAAGTATGTAAAGTCGACCTTTCATGAAAAGGATAACCGTGCCTCGGTGATCCTGGAGAGAGTTCACACAAACATGTGTGGACCATTCTCGGTTGCTTCAACAAAAAAACACATGTACTATGTTATTTTTGTTGATGAATTTTCTCATAAATTCTATATCTTCTTCATGCAGAAGAAGGATCAAACATTCTCAAAGTTCTGTAAGTTTAAGGCATTGGTGGAGAATGATTGGGGAAGAAAGTGAAGGCTCTAAGTAGCCATAATGGTGGATAATACATCTCTAACAAATTCAAAGAATTCTGCAGCAAAGAATAAATTCGAAGAGAAATCATAGTGCCTAATAACCCACAACAAAATGGGGTCATGGAGAGGAAGAACAAAACAATCGTGGATGCAACATGAGCAGTGTTGCATGATCAGGGCCTAGCAATGCAGTTTTTGGTGGAAGCATGCAACACTGCGGTTTATGTGCAAAACCATTATCCTCGTAGAGTACTTGGCATGATTACACTTGAAGAAGCTTTCACTAGTAAGAAACCGGATATTTCTCACTTTAAGATTTTTGGCTCATATGTTTATGTGCAAGTGACGAAGAACGTCAGGAAGAAGCTGAAGCCGACTAATGAAGTTGGGATATTTGTGGGGTACACAGAAATACCACATAATTTTCATGTGTATTTTCCTAACAATAAGATGACTATTATGTGACGAGATATAAAATTCGATGATGGGAAAGTCATGTGGTTGTCGCTTGAGAGGAAGTTGGACTTGCATGCGGAGGAGGAACTATTAGTTCCCAAAGATGAGTCCCTAGATGTTGATAATCCACAAGAGGAGGGTCATGGAGTGGAGGCATCCACTCACGCAGAGCCAAACATCAAAACTTGCAACAAACGTACCACAGAAGTTGAGAGGCGAAGACTTGATGCTGCGCTGAATTTAAGAGTCCCTATTTCATAGTGCAGACAAAGAAAATCTCCTGATCGATTTACTGGATACATGGCTCCCATGATAAAATGTATTGTGACTGAGCCATCTTCCTTTTAGGAATTAGTGCAGGGGCCCACATGGGTAGATGTAATGGTGTAGGATTATGACTCCATTATCAAAAACAGTGCTTGGGAAATTGTTCCAAGGTCGGTTGATAAATCAGTGGTAGGTTCAAGATGGATCTACAAGGTAAATAAAGTTGTTGATGGGAGTGATGAGAAATACAAGGCTAGATTTGCGGCCTGGGGCTTCTCACATATCGAGGGGATTGATTATGAAGAAACCTTTTCACATGTCACACGGTATTCTTCCATAATGAAAATCCTTGCTCCCTCATGCATATGGGTTGGCACATTCATCATATGGTTGTGAAGACTGTGTTTCTCAATGGGATCATTGAGGAAGAGGTGTACATTGAGAAACCTAAAGGATTTGAGATCTTCAGCAGCGAGTCACATGTGTGCAGAATCAAAAGAGCATTGTATGGGCTGAAGAAAGCACCCCGTGCTTGGTACACTCAGAGAGAGCTATTTCACTGGACTTGGCTTCACCAAGAGTGAGGCGGATGCAAACCTATACCAAATTGTGGTGGAGGGTAAGATTTTAGTCATTTTTCTTTATGTTGATATTTTAATACTGACTGGTGATGAGAAGTTGATACACTCATGCAAGGAGGACCTTGTAAAAGAGTTCGATATGAAGGATATGAGCCTACTTTATTATTTCCTTGGATTTTAAATATGGAAGTGAGATGGTGAAAATTTTGTATCTCAAGGAAAGTCTTAAAGACAGATACTGGGTAAGTTTCACATGGAGGGATGCAAACCCAAGGATACTCCTCTTTGAGGAAATTGGAGGAAAGAGGATGCTATTATCTATCGACAGTTAGTGGGTTTGCTAATTTATTTAGTGAATACAATACCATACATATGTTATGCAGTGAACCAGCTTATTCAAGCGATGGTTAAACCTACCAAGCTCTTTTGGATGACGGGCAAGCATGTCCTGAGATACATGAGGGGTACATTTGAGTATGGATTGTTGTACATACAGACATATGAGCTGAATTTTCATGGCTTCACGGATGAATTTGGGTAGGTATCCCAATGGACAGAAAGAGCACATCAGTGGGGATCTTCAGTGTCAGATCTACAACTTTTTATTGGTACAAAAAGAAACAGAGATCTATGGCACTCAGTTCAGTAGAACCAGAATACATGGAAGCAAGTCAAGCTACATGTGAGGCTATTTGGATGAGAAAGATCCTGGTTGGCTTGTTTGGTTTTCATTTAGATCGTACAGTGATTCATTGTGATAATCAGAGTTGCATTAAAATCTTAATTAATCTTGTGTTTCATGATAGATATAAATATATATATATATATATATATATATATATATATCCAGTATCATCATATTAGAGATTGTGTGCAGTGGAAGATCATGTTGCTTCAGTACATTCCTATGGAAGATCAGGATGCAAACATTCTGATGAAGGCACTCGCTAGGAGAAATTTCAAATACCATAGAGACATGATCGTGGTGAAGAATAATCCCTTTCTTTTTGAGAGGGAGTGTTGAAATTCAACAAGATGATCCTAGTGAAAATTAAGCACCTACACTAGGATGGAGCCTCAAGCTATTTTTAGGTGGAAGTCTATTTTTAGAATGTATGAGAAAATTATATTTATAGGTGATGTTCTAGTTTTAGATGTATCTGCGAGTTCTATTTATAGGTCACATGTTTATTTATTGATGCATGTCGACTATTATTATCCCTTAATAATAGTTGAACAATAAATATTAATCTATTCTCATGGAGCACTTGGAATCAGTTAACTAAAGTGGAAACCCAGTCATCTAAAGGAATTTCGATTTCAAAGGTAGGTTGGTGAGACATGCAAGTGGAATTAGTTGTAACTGAGTGATTCTAAGTTGTAACCGAGTTGGATGTGTAGTTATTTGAGTTGTAAAGTATTTTAACTCAGTTAAGTGAGTTAAAATTAGTTGTGCTAGTTGTAACTGAAGAGACACTAGTGAGAGATCAGTGAATTAAATATTAAATTAATTCACATGTAGTGATCTCACATGCAACTGAAAATTTACTATTGTTAACTACATGCATGTCAGATCCAGTGGATACCCAGTTGAGATGTAGGTGAACGGGACAATTGTCTATTAGCTGTACTATATTGGGTTGCACTCATGCAAGCCAAACTCACATTGGATATGATCTTGAGTATTGCATAGTCAAGGAGGGCATGATTGCATCGAATTGGTCTTTCTAATCATGTTGGATTGCATAGTGGAGGCAGGATGTTGTGAGGCAGAAATTTGGCTAAGGATTTTGCCAATTTCTGGAAGACAGTGTCAGACGATTGTATATTGTACTGAGAGCTCTTGGATTATAGTTTTTTATGATATTGTTTCATGATCCATGATACATATATAATATATCATAGTGGGGTTTTTAGCTTTATGATTTCCAGGTAAAAACATCTGTGTTATGTGTCATTGATCTTTCTCTTTGATATTGCAATTGATGATCATGTTTTTGAATTCCGCAACAATTTTTGTAGAAGTGATTTTGTATTTAATAGTGGCATATCATTTTTAGATTAGGAGAATCTAGGAAATACATAACTATATCAAAATTTCTACATTTTTTTAATGTAAACGTATCACGGATGTTGAGAATGATGGTCACTAGGGTCATGGAATGCCTTTTAATATGGGGCTTTGACCCTGGACACCCTTTTGAGAGCGATTTGGAAGGAGATCGAGTGATAAATTTGACCTCCATTGAATTATTTTTGAAAAATCATGAGCGATATTCTCACTCACGATATGGGAGCCTTTGCAAAGTGGTTTTCAAATATCCTCAAACGTACTCCAACTATGCAAGTGTTTGGGTTGCTCACAAAATATTTGATGAAATTCTTGAATGAGATAGGTGGGGCATCGATGATGGTGCTTGAGATATGTTGTCAAAATTTCTAAGGATTTTTTGCCTGCTATTTGCGGGTTGCTGAAAGAGAGTGTTAATGATTTCATCAAACTATTTGTTGAAATTACAAAAATAAATGCCCCTGGTGAAGGTCGCAAAGTGTTTGACAAAATCCTCCTTCCACATTTTGGAGACATGGATCTTCAAAAATTTCTAATATTTTTTAGATCCATGTCAGGAGAATCTACATGTTTCTAGGTCAAGGAAAAAAATATTTTGCTTGCATTCATAGATAGAATTCAATTGGGAATATGAATAGATATGGGGGAGTTGCAGCTCCTCTATGGAGGGAGACAACTAAATATGAAAAATGTACTTGGTGGTTATGATATCAAGAGGGATGCCACCATCTCTAAGTTTTAGGCCTAAAAGGTGGATACAGGGGAATCAGGGCTTCCTTGGAAACAAATTTAATGTCTTTCAATGACACCATGAATCCTAATTCAAATACCTAACAACTAAGGATCTCTCACTAAAATCTTTTGTCGTGGAACACTCTTTGGAGTCCCTATTTCTAAATTTGGATGATGATATCATCAATATAAGGGTGGAAGACTACAAACAGTGAGAAATGATATGCAGGTTCAATGAATTTTGTCCCTCGTCATCTACACTTTAGAAGTGGATTAACCTGAACTAGTTCAAGAACATAGATTTTATTTTTTTATTTGAAAGGTTATTTTATGGATTTCTTCAGAAACCTTGATGATCATCTAAATTTTTTTGACAAGTGCCCTTTGTTCTGGGGAATATTTTGTCTTTATATCCAACCATGATTCCTAAAGTTTAACCTTCTCACCATGAAATCTATGTTTGTGCCTGTGTAGTTTGAATTTTGAATTTACACCCTTAATGGAGATGGAAACAGATCCTAGACAATATTAGAGATTCTATAGGACAATTCATCAATGTAGATAGTGATATATTCAAAAATGGGTTCATCTCCTTGATCCAAATCTATGTCAAAGTGAAATGCAACAAAGGGTCACCATATAAAATCATCCTCAAGTGCAAAGGTAAGGATTATATCTAGCAAATAGATTACGAGAATGCACCATTTAGCTAAATAAGGTGCGAGCAACTGGGGAGCCTTCATAATACATTCTCATCACCTAAGAATGTGTTTTTTTCCCAAGTGTTGAAGAATGCTATTCGTGGGTGGAGAGATTCGTAGCCATAAACTAGTTCACAGAGCTCTATTGGGAAGAGTAAATAGGATTCTCAGTATAATTTTTAGGAATTTGTATTTTTCCTAGACCGAGGAGGAAAAATACAGAGGTAACCACAAACCATTTGCAGGATTTAGAAACTACCCTTTCCAATCCCAGGGAAGGCTCTCTCTATAGATTCCAATCAATCACAATCTAGGGGTTTAGGATAGTTATAAAGCTCAAGGCATTTTTTTTCAATTGTGGTTCTAGAATGAAATAAGGGTCCATTGGGCATGGACTCATAAGGGTTTTTAGTAATCAATCACAAATAGAAAGAGGAAAGCTTTAATCAAGGTGCGGTAGGAAAACTCTTGGATCTTAAAATATATTGGAGGTGGATGAGATGAATTATATTTAGTATCAATTCTAACATAGAGCATACAAAAATGATTCTACACTTAAATCTGAGAAAGAAAAAATTAATATTACTTAACAAGCCAGAGCATAGTACTGCAAGTAAATTTTACTCATCATCTTCTTGTAAAAAATTTAAGAAGGAGAATCCATCTGAAAATTAAAAGAAAAAAAAAATTACAAACAGGAAAATATCACCATTTTTTTGACACAAGAATCTTGAAACCAAATGGCCTTTGTATTGCTAAATTGATTACTTATGTTTGAGCTCCACCACTTACAATCAAAGTAAATGTCTTGTTTCTGCTTCACAATCAACACTTGCTACATTAAATATCATAAACTTATAAAAAATATGGTTCTTGAGTTTTAGGAGGTGGAAACAAACCTATTCCCCATTTTTATGGAATAGATCTCGTGAAAATAAGCAAGACAAAACCATTATTCTGTAAAATAGGCCACCGTCTTTAACTTTTCTCTAAAACTTAATTATAATCCTAATAAATCAATATTTTTGTGAGGCAATATGAATGAGGCTATTTGAAATAATAAAACATAAATAATTACATGATCACAGCATTGATTTTCCATGATGAGATGAAAAAAATTGTCCAATTTTTTAAAAAAAATTTAGTGCAACATCCTGAGCTCAGCACATGTCCTGTCAATTTTTTAACTTTAAAAAATGGATGCAATGTGAATTTTTTTTCTTACATGTAATTTTATCTATTATGAAAACTCATGCCCTGTATATATCAAAACTTTTGCAAAAATGTGGTTTTTAAGAAATACTAGTTTTTTTTCTCATGTGCGCAACTCCTGTAGGTACCATTGCCAATTATCCCTTTTATTAGTTCTCTCCTCCTCAATTGCTTCCACCAACAAGTCTAGATTTTTCCTCTTATTCCTTTTCATGCACTTATTGGCTTAAAAAAAGTTTATTTTCATAAACCTAAGTCTCGTCTTTAAAATTAGGTTTTGCACATACAAAATCTTTGCCTACCTATTCAAAGGAAAATTCGATTTCAATTTGTGTTTTTCTCTTGAAAGGTTAAATAAAGAATCATCCACCTATGAAAAAAATATTATCTTTTCCATATGGTATTTTTATTTATGTTGATCAACTTGAAGCTGCACACCTTCTAACTTCTCTAGTACCTCCTCATATCTCTTTTGTTCATTTACAATTACAGGTTGTGTAGTGTCTTTCTCTTGCTCTTGTACCTTAGAAATAGACCTAGTCCTAGGTATCCTTGTATAATTAATAAGATATTTCATATTCTGAAGGTAAATCACTATTTTCACCTTTCCTTCGATATCATATATTATGGTTTCTTGTGGCACTGCAAGTTTGATTCACTTGTTCTCTTTCTACAAATATGTTATAGTAACCTATGTTTTATTTAGCTAATACTTTAATTCTCTAATTTTCTGATCTCTTTCATCACTCTTCTTAACCCTATAAATTTCATCTGTGGCCTCCTTCAACTTCTTTATCATCCTCATGAAAATAAACTTCCCTTCATCCACCTTTTCTTCCTGCATTCTATTTCCTTCTTGACTTTGCAACTTTGTGGATGATGATATTGTGACCTTGACTGTAGGTATTTATGCTTTATTGTCATATTCCTTACCTTTATTTTCCCCTTCATTTTATCAACAGTCGGTTTAGCTTCAGCCACATGTAAGCCTTCATTAATTTGAATTGTGTTTTATAGTATAGTATTCTTCAAATGTATATTCTCCTATTGTAGTTGTGCTATGACCATGTGGGTCTCCTTTAAATACTTCTTTGACTCCTTTGATGGCTTATCATTCTCATTAGTACAACCTGCATGTTTTTTAATTCCCTTATTCTCAACAAAATCTTCAACGAATTTCTGCAATGGAAACCTTTTAGTAGCTGCATGTTTTAGTGGCCTTCTTGGCACTTGAATCCCTACTTCTTCTCGATAAAATTGTAATTTCCCGCCCTTTATCTTTGGTGATATCTTAACTGAAGCTCGCATATTTTTCTTGATGGAACTATTAGGAGGTGAAGAGTTAGTCTTAGTAGTGGATGGAGTACCTTTGTGACTTGACATACTTCCAGCATATGGCAATGTCAACTTGGATGAAATTAGGAAATCTAGCCATAATTGTTTCTTTTTTTGTATCTCCTCTAATATCAAAAATTTTATCAATGGGAAATGAAACATGCCTGAATCAACCATACCCTTTTTAATTCTTACTCATTCATCCATCCCACCCAAAATTTTGAAATCAAAAAGGGAAAATTGAGGGTCTTCATACCACCGAAATGCATGAGAAGAATGAAGTTGTATTTATAAATCCTAGTGCATCTTCCCTCAAAGGTGAAATAATTTTGAATGAGTTTGAAAAGTTTTCTAAAGCTCTCCAACAAATAGTCACTAGGTACTATAACACCAAACTCCTTACTCTTGTACTTTTCATTCATGAAATCTTTATAACTTTCCAACTCTAAATGCATCCCTTTGAACCATTTCTTTCCCTCCAAAGGTAATAGTATAACTTCTGGTATAGTAGACTCTGTCACAATAAATATTAGTTTACAAATATTTACATTATCAACTTCAAAATTTATGGCAAACTCTTTAGTCACCTGAAGATGGAGCCCTTGTATATTTTCATAGAACTTAAGACAACCTGTTTATTTAAAGGCTACACTACTGGGAGGGTCTGAGTTGATGAGAGATAGGTCTTGTGGTTCAAATATTACAATTTCTTCTCCTTTTGACTTCCCTATCATAAACAAGTCTCTAATAGTAAACCTTTTGAGCTAGGGTTTTCATACTTTATAAAAAATTTAGACCTCAATACTTGAGCTAAATATTTTTCTTGGAGCTTTAGAATGACTAAAACATGATAAAAATTTCACTATTGATGACTATAGAAGAGAGGACAAAAACATTATTTCAGTATGTGCAGAACGCTTAGCCTATGTGTAGCTCCTCAAGCGTATCGATAGAGAGTGTATAAATTATATCAATGGATTCAATCTGATCTTGTAATGCACTAAAAAAAAATACTTAATCACTTCTACAAACTAGAGGAAACCAAATTCAATTGCATAATCACAAACAAGCAAGAGAAATAAATCAATTGATCGCACAACAAAACATGTACATGGGTAAACAAACTGATCAAAACCCCTGTATCTATATATTTCATAAAGTCAATATAATGAAACAACACAATGTTATTCCTCACACTGAGAAACCTCTACACTCTGCTGACTGTCTCACTCTAATCTAGGAAAAATCGGTCCAATACTTAGCCAATTCCTAGCCCATGTTTGCCCAACCTTTCATGTGCATTCCTGGAGGAGTTATGGCCCTATTAATTAGGAAATTCCTTGGAATTCATCGCACAATTTATATAATTATTTTTGGTGACTTCATGTATGACCTATACAATTTTCTAATTATACAACTAGTAGTAATCTTCCCTTTAACCTCACTCTCAATTAAGCTTTCCTTAGAAATTACATGAAACAAAAATTTTAAGTGAATTATCAGTTAACTCATTGATTATTACTTGTGAATTAAATTATATTTAATTCACTAGACCTCTCTCTAGCTCATCTCTATGTTAGAACTAGTTAAATTGATTTTAACTCAGTTAATTGAGTTAACTAATTACAACTCGCAAATAACTATAATTGGACCCCCTAAAATAGGAAACCCTTTGCATGCCTCCTCTTAGACCCCCAAATTGAATTTCCTAATCTAACATAGTCTTTTTGACTTAGTTAACTAATACACGCTGTCATGATATGAAATTACAATTTCTCTTCCAATTTAATTAAGGAAAACTTAAATTAGAAGCCCCCATTGAGTGCCATTTCTTGGTTCCATTTCAACACTCCCTCTCAACAAGAAAGGAATTATCTTCTACTTCGATCCTTTCTCTGTGGAATTTGAATTTTATTCGTTCCAACACCTTCTTCAATATGTTTACATCCTGCTCCTCCGTTGGAATGTACTCTAATGACATAATACGCTTATGCACACAATATCTAAGATGGTGATACGAAATATCAATATTCTTGTACCTATCATGAAAAATTGGATTAATCGAGAGCTCAATGCATCTTTGGTTATCACAATGTATCACTTTCAGATCCATCTTTCGACCAAGAAAACCACAAAGTATCTTCCTCATCTAGATGGCCTCACATGTTGCCTGAGTAGCTGCCATGTACTTGGCCTCTGCTAAATTGAGTGAAAATGATTTATGTTTCATGTTGTACAAGGAATATACTACTGATCCTATGTTGAAGATGCCTCCTAACAAGATCTTCCTATCGAATGCACTCCATGCATAATTTGCATTGGTGTAGCCTTGAAGCTTCACTCCCTCTCTCAATCTATACCATAATCCATACTCTGTAGTGCCTCTAAGGTATCTCAAAATATTCTTGTGTGCATTCGAAAATATTGTGGTAGGCTTAAGAATAGCTTGAATAAGTTGGGTAACTGCATAGCATATTTTTGGTTGTGTGTTCACTAAATACATGAGTGAACCCACAAACTGCTTGTAAACAGTAGCATTCACTACTTCACCCAAAGTAGCATCCTCCTTTAGTTTCCTACTAGAGGAGTCTCCATGGGTTTGTTTCCCTCCATTTGGAAATTCCTTAGAATCTCCTTGGCATAATTTTCCTGAGATACAAATATCTCCCCATCTCTTTGTCATATTTCCAATCCCACTAAATATTGCAAGAGCCCCATGTCCTTCATCCTAAAATTCACTTTCAAGATCCTCTTTGCAATATTTTATGAGTTTCTCATCATCTGTCAGTATCATATCGTCAAAATAAAGTACAATACTCAAAATCTTAAAAAAAAAAAAATGATATAGGTTCACATCCACTTCACTCTTGGTGAAGCCCAACCCGGTGAAATATTTATCGATCCTGGTGTACCAACTAGGAGGTGCTTGCTTCAACCCATACAATCCGCTGTTGAGTTTTCACACATGTGACTCCCTATCTAAGGTCTCAAAAACGTCTGGTTGCTCAATGGACACATTTTCCTCAATAAATACATTGAGAAAGGTTGCCTTTACATCTATATGATGTATCTGCCATTCCATATGCACTGAGAGTGCAAGGATGGATCTAATATATAAGTACCTAATTGGTGAAAAATTATCATCATAGTTAATCACCTCCACTTGAGAGAACCCTCTAGAAACAAATATGGCCTTCTTCTTTTCTACACTCCCATCTTCTTCCTGCTTCACCTTCTAGACCCACCAGGATCCTACAACCGACTTCCCCACTGGTCTTGGGACAACATTTCGTGCATTTTTTCTAATAATGGAGCCATACTCCTCAACCATTCTTACAATACTTCCTCAAAAGGGGATGATTATATCTCAATATATTATCTCATACGAGCCATGTATCTAGTGTACTACTCTAGGGACCTTCTTTGCTTGTGCTATGACGTGGGTGCTCCCAGATTCTCTCTCGTATCTACCAATAATTTGTCAACCTCTCTCGTGCACTTCCTTCCATCACTGGTAAATGGATTTGCATGAGTGGTTTCTACTAATATATTTTCCTCTACTTGTGGATGCTCCATATCTGATGTTCGTCCTTTATAGCCTAGAACTCCTCAACTAGATGCAACTCAAGCTCCCTCCCAAGGGACAATCACATAGCTTTCTCTTCATCGAATTTCACATAATTTCTGACCACCTTCATCCTATGTGCTGGAAAGTACACTTGATAGTCGTGAGGTGTATCAGTGTACCCCATAAATATCCCCAACTCTGTGGTTGGCTCCAGCTTCTTCGTGGAATTTTTGGTTACATGGAAATAAACAGATGAACCAAAAATTTTAAAATACGACACATCCTATCTCTTACATGAAAAATACTCCTCTATCGCACTCATGCCAAGTATCTGATGATGACTATGATTCTGCACAAATACTATTGTATTGGATGCTTGCAGCCAAAAATTCAAAGGTTGGCCCTGATCATGCAACATATCTTGTGCTGGTCCCACAATATTATTTTTCTTTCTTTATGCAACCCAATTATGCTATGGGTTATGAGGTGCAATAATTTCTCTTTTAATTTCTTATAAGGCACAAAATTCCTTGAATTATTTCGAGATATATTCTCCACCATTGTCGCTCCTCAGAGCCTTCACCTTCTTCCCTCTATCTTTCTTAACAAGTGCATTGAACTCACAAAAAATGGAGAACATCTCATATTTATTATGCATGAAGAAAGTTCAATACTTTCTTGAAAAATCATCAACAAAAATCACAAAATACTTGTGATTTGCTGTGGAAGTTTTCGAGAACGGTCCACACATGTCTAAGTGAACTCTCTCAAGGATCTCCTTTTCTTGAATTTCCTTATCATGAAATGTGGTATTGGTATACTTTGCTAATGTACACCCTTTGCATGTATCTCTTTGTGCAGGTGCACCCTTTCAAAGTCTCGTAGAAATATTTTGCATGATATTCAAAGAACTATGGTGTATATGGCCTAATATCCTCTACCATAACTCACCGATGTCTCACCTGTCCACCTTCTCTGCTTGCGTGCTCAATGAAGCACAATTTTTCACATCTGATTTATAGAGATTATTTACTTGAACCCCAATATTTTTCATATGTCCCATGCCTTTGTGACGAAGGAACACCTTTCCTTCAATGAAGATGACATCATAGCCATGATCTTCCAACATAGCAATAGAAACCTAATTCTTCTTCAAACCAGGAACATATATTCCATGTTTTAATGTGATGGGTTTGCCTAACTCTCTTTGAAAGGTAATTGTACCGACACCGGTAGCACTATACCTCTCGTCATCACCCATCTTGATGTGCATACAGACATACTTCTCCTCCAAGCTACTGAAGGATTATTTTTTGTTGGTAATATGGAACAAAGGCTCAGTATCCAAGTACCATACACAACCCATCACCGATGACCACATGCATGCGATGAGAGTGAAGTCCAGCTCAAACTGAGAAGCTAATGCTTCACCTACGGCTCCTCCTGAGCCATTCTTTTTGGTCTTATTTTGTGGGTAATTTGTGGCATAGTGTCCATGTTCATGAAAGTTAAAACATTTCACCTTTGACAAGTATCACTTCTTGCCTACCCTACCAAACTTTGAGTTGGAATGGGACACCTTCCCTTTTCCTTTCTTCACCTTTCTAGCCAAGGCACAATTCTCCTCATCATCATTCTTTGATGAGGATCCATCTCTGGATCTCCACTGAAACTCTTCTTGTGTCAAGTCAGACCAAAATCACTCCCACTTTGGAAGCTTCTCCCTCCCATTCGCAAATTCTTAGTAGCTATGCCAGCTCTTGGGAAGTCCTAGAATTTCTAGGCTCACCAAATCATCCTCGAAAACTATCACCCCAACACTTCCAATCTCATGTCAACACCAAGTGAACTTCATCAAGTATTTTAGGATCGTGTCGCCTTTATCCATCTTGCTCTTTGTGAGATTGTCTTTCAACACCAACTTCCTGTGGTCGTTGCTACTTTGAAAAATATTTGTCAAGGCCTTCCACATCGAATATGGAGTTGACTTCCCATGGATATTCAAGACAATATAATATCGAAATCCTTCTAACAACATCATTCTCACATTTGCTACATTATTCTTCCACGCATCAAGTTGTTGAGCATCAGTTGTCGCGAGATGAGGAATATCGCTCTCAATGAATGCCTTCAGTTAATTTTCCTCTAGAACTACCTCTATCATGTTCTTCAATACTATGTAATTCTAATTTCCCTCCAGTGCATATTCAAGTCTCAAACCATTGAAAGACATCTTGATCTATTTTTGGGTCCTGAAGGAAAAATCTACAAATTCGATATACCTGTTCAAAACAAAATTTAATTCTTCTCTTATATAGTGATTCTTTCTCTGATACCATCTAGAAATTATGTCAATGGATTTAATATGATATTGTAATGTACTAAAATAAAATACTGAATCACTTCTACAAATTTTCGAAAACCAAATTCAATCGCATAATCACAAACAAGTAAGAGAAATAAATCAATCGATTTCACAACACAATATGTATATGGGGAAAAAAACTTCTAAAATCCCCGCTATCTATATATTCCATAAATTCAATACCACGAAACAATAGAATTCTATTCCTCACACTGAGAAACCTTTGCACTCTACTGAACGTTTCACTTTGATCTAGGAAAAACAGTCCAATACTAAAAAAATTCACAGCCCCTGTCTTCCTAGCCTTTATTATACATTCTTGGAGGAACTTTGGCCCTATTAATTAGGAAATTCCTTGGAATTTATTGCGAAATTCATCTAATGCTTGTTGGTGACCTCATGCATGACTTGTACAATTTCCTAATTATATAGATGATAGTTAGCTTCCCTTTAACCTAACTATCGATTGGGTCTTCCTTAGAAGTGACATGCAATAAATATTTATAATGAAATATTAGTTAAGTGATTGATCACTACTTGTGAATTAAATCTTATTTAATTCACTGGACCTCTCACTAGCTCATATCTCAGTTAGAACTAGTTAAACTTAATTTAACTCAATTAATTGAGTTTAACTAATTACAACTCTCAAATAACTATAATTGGAACCCCTAAAAATAGGAAAATCCTTTACATGCCTCCTCTTAGACCCCAACTCAAATTTCCTAAGCTAACTCAATCTTTCTGACTTAGTTAACTAATACAAGGTGTAATGAGATGAAATTACAATTTCTCTTCCAATTTAATTAAGGGAAAATTAAATTAGAGGCCCCATTGGGTGCCATTTCTTGGTTCTATTTCAACACACCGAAGATAATTTCAAGTTGTCAAAGAAAAATCAAGATGAGGACAACATTTTCTAACCATGTGTATTTGCAAATTGACTAAAATGGAGTCTAAAACAATTTGAATTTAAAAACTTCTAGACATGTAAACAAATGAAAAATAATTTTTTTTATGAGCGCAATGCCTCCTGATCGCAACACTGAGCGAATGAACAACCAAGGAGAAGAGGAGTGAATATTTTGACATTCTCAAGACAATTTTTTTTTATAATTTTTCTCAGTATTTTTTATGTATAAAAACTAGGCTTCTAAGGTCATTTGATTAGGAAAATGGGACAAGAGATGCGAAATTATATATGAACGGAGCACCAACATGCGCAACATCTTTATGACGAGAATTACTGGGCTGGAAAACTCAGTTTAAGATGGCCAATTGATGCGAGCTCTTCCCTTTTTATACATGAAATCTTCCAGATCGGTGTACACACCTAGAAGTGGTGACTTGTTGAAGGAAATTTCATTCTTTGAGTCAGAGTGCAACATCCTCAGCAGTCTATGCAAAACCTTTCTCGCAAGCTCCTCGAGATGGAAATGGCCACAAATTCTGAAGGTACAAGATGAAATTCATGCAAATTGCGATGAGTTTGCAAAGAACCCACTCCTTGCTAAGCAATGAAGGTCCTTTTGGGATCATTACATGCTTGAGTGCAACAAAGGGAATCTTTCTAATTTTTGAACTGACCATTGTACATTTGATGATGTCATATAACAAGATATTTTCTTTTACAGCTCATCGACATGAATATAACTTATCCTAATGAATGACACCCAAACTAACCTATCATGACCAACATCCCTATGACACGACCCCCTTGATTTTCATAATGACCAATTGTATCCATGATTTCAATTTTTTTTTTAAAGAAAATATCATAGAGATCTCAAAAGCTACAAGACTCTTTGTGATACACATATCTACAATTTTTTTCACTAGTGTTGACACTTTGATGTACAAGGAAAATTTAGACTGTAATACATAGATAATTTACACGCTAAACTTTACAAGCAGATTCTCAAGACAAATAACTCGGTAGACAAACTTTGATTACCGATTTATAGGACCCTAACAATAAGAACTCACTCTCGAAAAATTTATCTTATTCAGATCCAGTTCAACCCCTGAGTGGCAAAGAATCATCCCATTGTAGAGGAGAAAGGCCTATAAAAGAATAGTATATTAACTTCAACATTAATTGTGCCAGTTATTTGTGGTGAGAAGTGATCTCATGAATTTGACCATGTAGATAGCGAGAAAGACACATGATCTCCATTGAATTGGTAGTTATGGAGTTGTATTAGAAGAACGAGTAAATGGACAGATCTTCAATTGTTATAGATAACATTGAAAGATGGATTAATGTCCTAGGTGAAGGGTATGTGATATCATGAAGTGAAAGAGTAAAAAATACAAAACCTTAAATCACCATGGTATTTGATATCATGAAGTGAAAGATTGTATTCTTTTTTTTTGTTTATACAATCTGAATTTTTTGAATTAATAGAATAAAAAATCTCTTTACTATTATAAAAAAAAATTAATTTTAAACTTTTGATCAATTATATTTTAATCTAATTTCAAATATATAATACATAGTTTATATATATAAATAATAATGTTTTTATATTTTTAAATTTTTTAAAAATGGCCAATGAAAATGATGTGTATTTATATATTTAATATTTTATTTTTCTTTTCTTTAAATTTCATTTTATAAATTTTATTAAAAAATAGATTATAAAGGTTTCAAAATTAACTTATATAATTTTAATGTTATATATATATATATATATATATATATATATATATATATATATATATATATATATATTAAAGGTTAAAAATTAAATTATGTAATTTTAATTATATATAAATTGATATATGTTTTAAAAGTGCTTTTATTTAATTAAGACTTTGTATTTTTGGAATATATCTAATTAAATTAAGAATTCAAAATTTAGAAGTATTTAGTATGAGTAATAGTAGGACTTCTAGTGAGTAATTTCTTTGAATGATAATATGCCAAAAACCATCGTTGAGTAATTTTGAATGATAAATTAATCTGCATATGCCAATAGCCATCATTGAAAGATGTTCCACTACTAATTTCACCACTAAAATTAATAGATTTTCTCAATTGTGAAATCAGTATTACGTTTTTATATATAATTTGAATAATGTTAAAAAAAATGAAGGAAAACCTAAAACATTTAACCTCATCTTTTACATATTTTCATGTTGCTTTATCATGAAAACTCATCGCGGATCCCGTAATTAACTTTACCCACCAAATAATTAAAATAATTAAGCCTTAAAGAAGTTTGAAATCTGCAAGTTTCCGACTTTCTTTAGTAGCTTCGGCACAGTCTTTATGAATAGACGTGGTTTTTTGTTTGATGCTGCTGATTATTAATATTAAAACATAGCTATCCTTGCACCTGTAGCACGAAGAAGTTGAACTAGGTCTCCTTTTAATTTTCACTTGTCGATCATATTCCAGACTACCAGTGATGCATGATTTTGGATGGACTTGATAGAAGCCATCTATGGTTGATAAGGTTGTGGTTGCGGCTGGGATCCCGGATATCAGCTGAATACTGCTAAACCCTAGGTGGACAGGTAGGCTTCGCAGCGTTAAACCCTAGAGTTTGTGGCAGTTGCAGAAAGTGGTATTTTCCTGAAATTTTTAATAAAATAACTGTGACCAAATGCTGAGAATGATTCCCCACGTTTGGTCGGTCAGAATACGCGTCGAACCCTGGCTTTTGTAGCAGTTGGGTCCAGCGATAGTGAAATATATCAGAAATTTGTGATAAACGTGTTGAATATGTTGAATATGTGTGACGAAATCCTTAGAAGAATTCCCGTAGGCCGTGATGGATTTGGTAAGAAGACGCGGAGCCGGTTCGTAATTTCCACGCGGATACTCCGACGGGATGATGGTCCGTGTAACTTCAACGCTGAAGTCCGTAGTGGCGGCGCTTTCCTGCCCTGCCCTGCCTTGCGACGTCCCCACTAGGACGATTCTTGATCGCAGAAATTTGTGCTTCAGGAAATTCTAGTTCACACTTTCAACATCGAAAATTTAAAGCAGTTTCTCGTATGTTCTGGCTGGACCGGCCCATTTGTCCGACCGTGTTTGCCTACCCCTCGACAACGTCTCTCGAGGGATTCTGCGGCTCTTGGAGTCCAGCTCCCAATTTGCGTTTAAACCTGGTTTCTTCAAGATATTTGGAAGCATACGTGGAAATGACTTTATTCTCATTTTTATCAGAACAGATTTACACTATCTTTTGCACTTTTTTAAATGTGTATATGGAAGTAATTTTTTTTTGGGAAGTAATGCTTCTATGTTATGTTATATGTGACGTGTGTTATTTTAGGTGTAGTTGTTTTTCATGTGTATTATTGTTGTTGTGTTATGTCATTAGTAGAGTCACTTTATTAAGATTTAGATTTGTGGAAGTGGGAGAGAGTGATTTACATTTTATATATGTAATTGTTATGATAAAAAAAATATATACTTGTGATTTGTGTTGTGTGAACAATTTCTGGCTTTTTCTCTTTTTTGACATTTTTTAAATTATTTACAATTTGGAAATCTCTAAAAAAAATATCATTGTAATGTATTCAAAAGATAAGGTTCAAATTCAAATGTTCTCAGTGTTGAATCTTACCAATGAAAAAAGGAAAACTGTTAATTTTTAATATTGATAATTCCCTTGTATTCTATTTACTGTTATGTTGGAAGTTTTGGGTGAACACTTCACCTATCAAGCTTCTTGTCCCAAAAGATGGGTGAAGCGTTCAACCAAAATGTCAAACACATCAATGAATATAATACACAGTTTTTCAGAAGTTATCAATATTAAATTATGAATTGTTAAAATATTCATGCCAAAATATTAATTTTTTTTGTTTTTAAATGAGTTGAGAATTGTTTAGTTTATATATTAAAAACTGATAATATTCCTCAAGTTTTTTATATTTTAAACTCGATTTTTATTTTTCAAAAACTTTCCTTACTGAAAGTATGTAAATCCAAATAAAAATTATTCTAGATTTATTTTAACACCTGATTTATCAAGCTCTAAAAAGAAACAAACCTCTTTTCACTCTGACGAATTAGTAAATTTGATGTTTGTATGAGTCTAGACTAACCTTTCCCTATTGTATTTCCTTCTTTAAATAGTATATATTCAAGTAAATAACACCAACTAATAACGCAAATGAATAACATGGATTAATACATTAAATTTAGTTAATGATTATTTTTAGCCGTAGTCTAACTAGCCAGAGGAATTGCCGTGAAAATCATGAAAATTCCGATAAGATTTTCAGAAAATCCGGCAGGAATTTTCTAAATCCATGTTATAACTATCAAAGTTTAATATTTTGGGTGTCCTAAAGGTTTTTGATGGTGCTGAATCCATTTCCAATGTCAAAATCAGGATTCAAACACTGTTTCTGCAAGATTTTTTAAATTTTTTTGACCCGGATTCCGGCCAATTTTGACAGTCCGGGCAATTCCTCCGGCTCGTTAGACGACTCCTTTTTTTTTATTATTTTAGTTTTTTCTGTTTACATCCCATAAAATATTACAACAGTCCTTCCTTGCTAAACTTAAAAAACCCTTTGGTACAATAATATTACCAATTTATTATTAACCTTTTCAATTTCATCTAACTTAAAATTAAACCAAATATAAAATTAAACTTGAAAGAAAAACAAAACACAAAAGCAGAAGCCGCTCAAACTTGAACTGCGTTGAGTATTATTGACTGAAAGGCTTTACCGCTGTGTTGCTGTAAATAAATACTCACGACTCTTTCAAAGAAGGTTGGTAAGAGGATTTCTCCGAACGAATATTTAGCTGCATTTACAGCTTGTGTTCTTTTAATTCGAAATTTAATATTTTTCATCATAGATTATACCTTTTAGGCTTGACCGAATAAAAATATCTCTAAATAATATTTATTTATAAATATTATGATTTTATCTTATGGTTTAGCGTGCTTCAATTAATTATAACATGAAGTATTTTAAATATTATTATTTTAATCCTACTCTAAATACTTTTAAATATTATTTTATTTTTAATGTGAAGATATCTATGTGCACGTAATACAGTAGTATATTAGCATGTTCAATCACAAATATATATTTTGAATTTCTTACTAAATTTATTTCTAAAAACTGTTAATTATTTTATTTTATGTGATTTATTTTTATAATATCCATTATCTAGAAAACTTATGAAAAAAGTAACTTGTATAAATGGAAAATTCATCAAAATTATTAATTTTATTATAGTTTTGTATATTTTAAGTTTATGATATTAATATTTTTCTTCTCCATTTTATTAAAGATCAAAGCGAAAGGAGTAATATACCGTTTCCAAATGGTTTATAGTTTCTTGTGTGGCCTTAGAGTAGCAACAAACAATCGAGATGACTTTTGGGCACTTTGGAAGGGGTCGAATATAGCCATACTTGAAGGGATAAAAATTTAAACGTTCGAGGGGATTCCATGGTCATCATTACACAGACCTCTAATGCATCTCCAGAAGCAATTCCATCCTCTCCTCAATTGTTCGTAGGATAGTGTTGTATTATAGAAATTTTGAAGAAATGTCTCTCTAGCACATTCTCAAATTTCTAATTGGTGAAGTAGACAAACTTGTTAAGTTAGGCTTAGAGATTGAGAAAGGAATTATTGATTTCGAAGATAAAGTAAGAAATGTAGCTTGAAACCCAACAAATCAAATGGAGTTAATTTTTAAGGAATAGTGGTCACTTCAATTGAAGCTCGTAGCATTAGGAATAAGGGAAATAAATCAAAACTGTGAGGTGGAGTTCCACTTTCTTAGCATTGTCTTCTCAAAAGACCATTTGCATGTTTAGAGACGAACCACAACACTTCATACCTTACTTGGAAGTGACAACAGTTGGTACAACCATTCAGGAGGGAAGATACACTTTAATGAGGGTCTAACTCTACACATCATGTTAAGTACCAGTTTGATTTCAATTGAGGCCTTGGTCATTAATTCTCTAAATCATCCCCTCTACTCAAAGTTGTTCCCAATGGAAAAAAAGGTCAATTTGAAATTTTAAATGAGGCTACAATTAATGTCTTTTCTTAGGGAATTCCATAGTTGGAGAGAGGAATAAATGATAAATTGGTAAGAATTTTGGGCATTCGCTCCACCTCCTTTCTTCCCTTTGTACTCAATTTGGTGGCACTGTAATTGGGTTTTTGTTGCTATGACATCCTTGGAATTTGAGTGTCTATAAGGGGAATGAGATGACTCGAAGAAATCGATTGAAAGGTTGTTTAAGGTATTGATAGAGATGTTTGAACTCACTACAGGAAGGATGGAGTTAATGGAGCATGAGGGGGAGGAAATATAAAAACTCATGGATCACAAATTTCAATGGATGTAGGCTCGAATGGAAATAAAATTGTTGGCTTGGAGACAAATATTTTTCTACTGAAGGCATAGGCAAGTGATGTCACCAGGTATAAGGGAACTGTTGAGTATGAAGGGTCTATTCGATTCGACTCTTGACTCATAAAATCTTAGCGTGCATGGTGCAGTGTATGGAAAAGGACAATGTTATGGAAAAAGGGTGATAGTAGGGAAGAAGTTTGAAGCTCGCCCCTTTGTGGCGTATTAGTGAATATAACATATGTAGTGTAAATTTGAACTTTTTTGGGTCACTCTTGTAAACTCTATGGAAGGATTCAATGCAAAATTGTAGTGAAAAAAATCCTATAGAGCCAAAAACAATTTGTTATGGTTTGATTGAAATGTTGAAGAAAAAAATATAAACAAAGCTTGTAAATGGTTCTTTCCATCAAATCCAAATTTATAATATAAAAATTAGTCATTCTATTTTTAAAAAATTAATGAAAAGAATTATCTCCGTAATTATATATATCATAATTATCTATATTTAATCAAAATACATCCATAACAAGTTAAAATAAACAAGTACAAATTTGTTAAAACTTAAATAGCATAACAATGTAACACATAAAATATTGCAAAACAAAAACACAAAAAAACATAAAACGCTATATACATAGATATATGTGGCTCACACAATTTGGGCTACGTCCATGGAGAAAAAACCAATCCTTCCTTTTATATTATCCATCAAATTGAACGGATACAACCTACGAAAAACCCTTTGTAACTTCCTCTTCACTCTCAAACAATCTCCTTTATTTTTCTCACAAAGAATAATACGCAGTCGCAACACAATTCCCTCATACAAACGGATGGTTTCTTTGGTAAGAAAATATATCTACATTATATTAACTAGTGAGAAATTACATACTTGTACATCCAAGAGTGCATTCTTTGTCCTCCAAGAGAGGAAACCAGAGATATAAAATTGAAGGGTTCAACCCAAAAAAGGAGAAACTAAAGCTCAACCGTCTTATAGTTTTCAAAAATAACTCATAGTTATCAAACATCATGCTTTTAAAAACTAGTATTGCAGATATGTTGCATGAAGAGAAATAACTCATGTGCCTTAAGCCAAAGGGCTTCATGACATAAGACCATTAACCTTCAAACATAAGAAACTTGAGGAGGCCTATTGAGAGGCTAGATTTGATAGAAAAAACTAATCTGAAAGTCTCCACACTGCCAAGTAGGTAAATTTTACCACATTGAAATTGCATTGTCACCACGCTAGTACCAAATTTCACTTAGGAACTTCCTTGAGCTGACATGTAGCCAGTGCTTGTCGGAAGCCCCTCCAGAATGTTGCATCCATAGGGACTAAGACAAGGAGGAAAGGAGGGCACATCAACCACCAACAGGATGGGATCATGGGAGAGTTGGGGATGGGGCATAGGGGAACACAAAATGGGAATGGAGGAGGATTGAACCTATGGAGAGTGGGAAGGGGGTGGAGTAGGGGAGGAGGAGGAATGAATGTTAGGTGGGAATTCGATGTGGAGGACTCTAGCAGGCCACCTGGATAAGGAGAAAAATGGGCTTTGGTGACTAGAGAGCTCTCCAGTCCAACCAAAGGCATGTAACCTCTCTTGGTCTCTTTCCTTCAACTGACGCGTGAGGAGGTTCATGAGCGTCGAGAGAGTTGGGTGACCACTGCGGATTTCCACCTCCTCCATGGCAAGGACCTCCCAGTGAATGTACTCAGAAATTTCTTTATTAAAAATAGTGGTGATGGTAGTATAATTGAACGCGGTGGGAAAGCCACCCTATGCTATTTCTCTGTCGGGATGCTAACCCCTCCCCCTGTCACCATTCATGGTAAAAAGTACGTAGAATGGAGTCTTAGCATCAAATTTGGGGAAAGCACTAAGGAGAATGACAGGGGGAGAACAGAACCAAGAGAATGCAATGTGCATGGCGAAGAACAGTTTAATGTAGGGGCGCAAAAGCAAAGGATCCCCATATGTTGAAAACTGGAGCCCGGGAAGAAGATTTATGGTAAGGTCGACCACTTACTAAGGGAGACGAGCCAAGTGGGGGTTGATTGTTGTGGCCCTTGGGAAATTTTTTTGTGGCTACAGGGTCACCCGAATTGAGGGAACAAATAAACCGAGGGCTGCCTTCTAAAAACACCTATAAATGAAAAATATAATCAAACTCCAAACCCAACAAAATCATATATTATTATTTTATTTCAATATATTATGATTACTAACTTCTAATCTAATTTATTTATTTATTTTCAATCATCCCAGAAAATATACCACATTACCTCACACTACCATCTTGAAGTCGAATTTTCATATATAAAATGAAAATTCGAAAGACTACAATTTTTTTATTTGAATTAATTTTTAATATAGAAATCAATTGAAATTTATAAAAGCATTCTATAACATCTCAAAATATATTACATAGATAAAATTTAAAATAAAATTAAATATTAAAAAAAAAACATTAAACCCGTAAAGTACGCTTAATTTTGTTCACAAACATCTAGTTTTTGATGTTTGGCTGGCTTATAAAAAATTCCTTAATTTTCTCATTATGTTAATGGGCGAGAAGGTCCGTGTGGGTGTTTATATAGGAATTTTCTTTGGTAGACAATGTATATTTTATTTTTAAAATAGGTTTGATAATTTTTTAACTATTAAATTAATATAAATTTCTCTTATTCACGGATCTAACATGAGTTGAGAGGGATCAAAGATATTCATGTGAAAACTTTTTTAGAGTGAAAAATCCAATGTGTAATTTTTCATTGTTTAAATTGTATTTTTTTAAATAATATATAAGATATCCATAGTTGACATTAAAATAGTTTACATATGGATTCATTTTATCATAGTAAATTAAAATGATTATTTTATTATTAATATATTTTTAAGTATATGTGAATATTCAGGTGTATTCAAATATTTTATTGATAACCCGTATTCAATATTTTATTATATACAACATTCAAATATTTTGTTTTAACAATTTTTTTCTATAAATAGATATATATGAAGTTAACATCGACATGAAAATTAAGATAGATCTTCAACTAATTTATTTACATCTCATGTTGAAATAATGTTTAGAAGTATAATATTTAAACATTTTAAACATCTTACTCTACATTTTATTTTACTTCTAATTAAATTAGTTGATTCAAAAAAGCATTAACAAATAATTATTTCATGAACATTTTTCTAAATACTTTACTATATATATTATAATAGATATTATTTTTTATTTAGATCTTACTTTTTATTTTTATTTTAAAAGGGCATGTGTTAACTCCACACATATGAACTTACACATCTCTTCATACTGAATTCATATTAGACTATAGAAAAAGTTCTAGGCTCAACTAATCAAGTAAGATTTATAAAATTATATATATTCCTTACCCATGTGTATTTCTTATTAAAATATTCTCGGCAGAATAAAAATATAAGAATTCTTTTTCCAAGTGTATTTGTTATTAAAATATTTGATTTCCTATATAGCTTCTATATTGTGTCAAAGTCAGAGTGTACGTTTAGGGAAAAGGAAAGTACAAAGTTCAGCGATGGGGTAGGGGATCTAACCCATATCAAGGATGTTTTTTTATCATAATTTTTATTTCATGGAATTAGTAAAAATGTTTTTCTACAAATTTTTCAAATTATAGTTATAATTATTTTTTGATTTAATTTGTTTGTATATTTTTATTTTAAAAAATTAATTAAAAAAGGTATTATTATTATTCAATTATAATTTATAATTTACATTAATACATTAATCATAGTTAAATTGTGCTTACTATGATTAGTATAATACCAACCATCATGTAAACATAGATATTAACAAAAATATTGAAACACTAATAAATCGAATTTTTTCTTTTAGAAACAAAAGATAACTATGTTTCTTTCCCTCACTATAGTGGCCTAGAGACTAGTGTATCATCCATTACCTTTGAAGGCACTTACTTGATATTTCTAAGTACAAAGTTAGGAAACATGAATAACATGTGATGGCACTTGAATGAGAGAAATGAAATAAAAATTAATAAACACAATATCATTACCTTAAAATTGATCAAGAACCTACTCAAGAGAAACATGAATATTTGTATGTATTGTTGCACATATCAATTATTTATGAGAAAATCAAGGAATTGGTCGTTTATTCTTTGTAATGAAAAATACCCTTAAAATAATGAGGCCCCATTATAATGGTTTAAATTTTTATTAGGTCAATTTCATGATGTAGATGATGGGCGTACACGAGATTGATTCAATGGTAGGATCGATTATTTAGGAGGGTTGTAACATTTTAAGTTGATGTATATAACTCATGCCTAATATCCCTGTTATCACCCTAGTAATTTCTAAAGATTGTGGGCTTTTGGTTTTTAGTTTAAGAAAACTAGGGGTAACCAAATACCTACTTTGGAAATTTAGGATATAGCCTTCCTAAATTTCAGAGAGAGCTCTCTCTTTATGATTTAATTTTGTTTTTGTTTAATTTTTTAGGCTAGTTATGATAGAACAATGTATATTCAGAAGTGTCCTCAGACACATACTTTTATTGATCATGGAAAAGAGATTACATAACAAATTGCAGGAGTTTACAAACGTAAACTCTCTCTACAATGAAATTAGGAAACTAACCTATTTATAAGCTCTATGTTCTAACTTAATTTAGTTATGGATCACTTGGAAAACCACCAAGTGTCCATTTACAATAAATGACCTTCTAACCATTCTACTAACTTTATTCCTATTTTAGAGCCTAGGAAAAAACTCTATTCTAGAGTCCTATTTTTACTAACAAAATACTATTTCTAAGTATCTATAATATTTATTGAATATTCTAATTTAATAAATATATTTATCCTAAATTTACATTATTTAATTTATTTATTTTTGGATTAATAATTGTCTTATGAAAGAGGCTAACATTCCCTCCTTCAAGGATGAATCCAAAATAAGAACGAGGAACCATCTTCCAAGTTCTCAAGTTGATGCTGAAAAAATCTTCAATCTGAAGAGACCATGAGTTAGCTGGATGTCTGATTCATCTCTGAATTTCGCTTGAAAACTCCATCACGTGCCAAGTTGCAAAATGATCCATCTTTCATTTGCATGAAATCAGCATCCTTTGTCCACTGACAAAATTTGTTCAAAGCCCACTAGCTGATGATGTTAAAAACAACTCATTATTGATTTTGTTGTGCTAAAAATCTATTCATTGCTTCTTTATTGTTGACTGCCCACTAGCGAATTTGTTGATGCCCACTGGTTGTTGAAGATTGCCACTGGCTACTTTTTGCTGGTTTTGTCGAGACTTTCAGTCTGACAACCATTGTCAATCTCATTGACATTTTTCCCCCTTTTCCAGCTGAAAGGAGAGACACTTCTCTTGGAAAGTATTCTTGAAATCCCCCCTGTAGGTGTAGGAGTTTTATACTAGTGTACTCCCTCATTCAACTGCATGAGAGTACCGTCATATTTTTACTGTTGGCTACACTATGTTTGATTGTAGTCGGTTGTAGAACTGAGACAATATTTTGAATTTGGATGACCATTTCCAAGGGTCGATCCATTCATAATGTATCTTCAATCTGGCTGATTGTTGTTGGTTGCGACATTTTTCTAATGAATGATTTTGTTTTCCACAATGGTGACAAGGATGGAGATCAAAACATTGATCTTCCATATGACTGGTTCTTTGACAATGAGAACATCTCGGTTGGCCTTCAACTTCAGGTTGTGTGCAATTATGTTTGTCTGCAAATTTGGGTTGCGTGCATTGCTGGTTGTCTGCAACTTTCTCAGAACTTGTTGAGGTGAGTTGTGCAAGAAATCCTGCATTGACAAGCTTAATTGGCTTGGAATAATCATGGATATGCAAGTTGGTGTCATCATTAAGATATCCTAAGCCTCATCGATTCTTGTTATATTGAATTTCTTCCCATGGCTTAATGATGGGTTTGGAAGAAATTGGAACTGGAACAAATTCGACACTTGAAGCTGTTTGGATGAATGACTTATCATCTGGATGGTTCAAAGACTTGAAGTATCACTGTTTTCTTGAAATTCATTCCTTGAAGTTGTGACTCTAGTTGAAGAAACTCAATGGTTTCATTTGTTTGTTGTAGATGTCGTGAAATATCAATAAGGGTTTCTTTGCTAATGTGCACCATGTCTTCATCACTAGAGATGATGAAATTTTGAAGAATGTTTAACAAATGAATATGTTGCACCATCTGAACTTGCTCACTTGAAATCAAGCTCTCTTATCAGAGATGTCGTGCTTTGAACTGTTTCACTTGAATGACAGGCTCGCTTGCTGTGTGGCTTGAATGGCACGCTCGCTTGATTTGTTGCTTATTGCGCTTGCTTGGAACACTTGCTAGAATTGTAGAATTTTCTTGCTTAAACTTTGGAATTCACGCTCACTTGATGACGAGAAATTTCACTTGACTTACTTGATGACTCCACGCTCACCTGAATGAATAGCTACACTCGCTTGATGTCAATCTCAACTTGCTTAATTGGTGTTAGAGTTGAACTTGTTTGGTTGCTTTGATGGTTGATGCAATGAACTTCACTCTAGCTCGCTTGAAGGTTTGAACTTTGTACTGTCTTGACGCAAATTGTTTGAATGAATACTCACGCTCGCTTGCAGGAGATGTGAATTTGTTGTTTTATTTTAGAGTTAAAACTTGTGCACGCACTTGATTTTTCTTTAAAGAAAGGGTGTCGAACACTGTCGAAAATGCACCCAAGAAAGCTTACAATCACTCACTTTAAAACAATGAATTCACTTGTCCTCTTAAAAATTAATTAACAATGAATTTTGAATGATTCACTTAAAACAATGAATTTGATTACAAGTTCTTAAATGTATTTGCAAGAATGTTGATGTAGACTTTTCTTTGAAACGCTAGAGTTTCTAGATTCATGAACTTGATTGTATTGAGTGAATTTTATTGTTGATGTAAAATTTTGATGCTGACAACTTTTATTATGTGTTGTAGGTGTGCAGATGCATGTGTTGAGCTTAATTATGCTTCCTTGAAGCTACTTCGTTACAAGTGTCGTGCTTGCTTGTATTGAAATTTATGTATGTGTTAAATGAAATCATTTATGTGTCAAAAATAGATACAAATCAAAAGCAACAACATGAAGCCATAAAAACACGCACCATCACAAACATACACATGGTGTACCTAAGCTCCCCTTATTCAATTTCAAGCGAATCTAGGACAGTTGAACACCACAAATAATATGTCTTTATTGAGTATTCAGATCATAGAACTTTCATCTTTTACAATATCAGTGTTGTATCTTTCTCAAACAATGAGAATTTCACACTCACAAATTTTGGAAACAAATGTCTTCAAAAAATTGACTCAACCTCCTACAACAACGAGCTTTCAAATTTTCAAAAAACGGTGAATCATTATCACTCCTCGAAATCACTTATTTCTCCAAGATTACAACAACAATAATTTCACCTTATTTCTCCAAGTTACAACTTATGACAATCTGCACCCTTATGAAAAAAGAAAAATCTTCTTCGATCCAATGCGTTTGTCTTCCAAAGACATTGATGGCTTAAAAGTGAAGATACCCCAATCACGAGGACAAAATTACCTTGGCACCCATTGCATTTTTCTTTGATCACTTACATTTATATTCATTTCATAAAATCACCTCCAATCCCAAAACATAATTTCATGAAAATCATAAAAAAACATGAACACTTGTTCCACTCATTATCTCTCCACTTATTTCAAAAAAGGTATACTACCTTTCCATGACCTTTTAACTCCCTTTAATTTAAAAAAATATCCCTTTTAACTCCCTTGTTTAAACCTTTTTAAAAATATATGTGGTGATTTCACTTTGAAAACTGAATTTTACATTCACTTAAAAAAATGAATGAAAGCACAACGATTTCTGATATTTCCATTTCCTTTTATGGGAAAACAACCTTCGTTGTTACTGCCCGAAATACACGCAGCTCCTCATTGGGCTTCACTGATGAAAAGAAAGTAATAGGTCACGGTCACAAACGACTCCTCTTGAGAACTGGTTTTCTGGAACTACTCCAATAATTGTTGTCATCTCCCCTCATCAATTCCTGGCATGGAGATGACAAAGACATTGCTTCCTGAAAGATCTCTTGGATCAAATCACGATACCCAGTTAAGAGTTTCCACCTCCCTGGCTATTAACCACTGTATTTCTTTGAAATGCTCTTTAGGGCTACTTTCAAACATCTACATCATTAGCTACATCATATACCTTTTCACCATAGTCTAGGTAAAATCGCACTAGAGGTCGCCCACAGTTTTGAGAACCGTTGTTGTTCTTGAAACAATTAATTGGGGGTATGAATCATTAGGATAATAAGGTAAATCTACGATTACATTTTAGTAGCTTTGACCTGTGAAGCACTGCTATTTCTAACATTATCATGGAGGTGGCTCATGAGCATGGGAAAAATCTGCAGGAGTTGCCACAGAACTGTATATCTCATATTTTATCCTTCACCTGCAGTTGAAAAGTCAATTGGCCCGGATTCAAGTCTGCCACTTAGAGCCACTAAGCCAAAAGGATCTGAAGCTACTCGGGTCAATATTCTTCGGCGGACTTGAATTTGGAGGAAATTTAATAGGGCATTCATGGTTAACTTCTCATCGGACAAGATGGTGTCGAGTGAGTATGTGGAGAAGATGCAACAACGCCAGCAATATCGCAATCTCTGGCACACAGATCTCTTGAGCACAATCAAGGCGAATACACCCTATTGATACTTCTCATTATTTTGTGGACCAGGCATCTCTTATTTACTGCAGAAGCGAGCACTATACAATGACATTTTGCAAAGTACTATCTTTCGGCAGAAAGCTGCCAATTGTCTTCCCAAAGACCTGACAGATGGAAACGTGAATCAAACGCTTGTTGTTTTCTGAGTAGTAGTGAACCATGGGAAGAGCATTTATGAAATTGCTTCAGGGTGTTAGCAATCAACCAATCTCACGCTCCTACAGTGCTGGTGCCCTCATTTATACAGTGTGCACATTTTCCAATGCAACACCGTGACTTAACTCCTTTTAGATTTTGTCCTGCCTCTAAACATTACGATTTTATTCATGCCCCAACCCAGGATCGAGCTTGCAAACAAATGGGTGCTACGATGGTTGAGTATGGCTTCTGCATTCTCGTTGCTCACGTCCCTTGACTGCTACATGCACACGCAGATTCATTTCATTTCAGGCTATTGACAATACCCTTCAATGAGCATGGAAGCTCATTTTTGCGGCACCGTATAAATCTGGTGAATATTGGGTGGTTCGCTGACGATTGGAGGTCGGAGCTCGCTGTTGTACTCACCTCTATTTCTCACAGCACAGAGGAAGTCAGCAATGGCTATTGCTGTATCTCATTATTAAAAACCATCCTTTCAAAATTCTTAAATAGAGAACACTTAAATGCTGTGGGTATGAAACCTATAGTGGAAATTATGAAGGATGTGATATGTTGTCCCATTTTCTTTGCAATCACTAGTCCCCCAGAGGAGCTTCATAGATTGTAGAAATAGTAATGGCAAGAAGATATATAAGGTTTACGAGGGTTTTGAGGGGATTCAATCATCTTTTTGTGGGGGTAGTAGGGTATTGAGCGGTTTCGATCAACATGGTGAAGGGACGCCAAGGAGAGCATATTAGGTTATATGTTTGAGGGATCATCCTCGGCTAGAAAATATCAAAATCAAACTAGTACCCAACTACCTCTCTGATTCAAATCGAAGGAGTCAATACACCAGAGGAAGTGAACAAGTAAATAATACAACAGATGGTATTCAAATACTAAATTCAGAATTCATGACGTAGAAATTCCTTAATGCAGGATTCATGATGTTTGAAAAGGGAGCATATTTAGATTTAAAACTTTAGAAATAAATCACAATTAAATTTATTTCCTTCAAAAAAATTTAATAGATTGCATACCAAAATTATTTTTAAAAGTCTACAGAGTTGAAAAACTCCACCTTCACCTCATCTGCATTATCGATTGCTCTGATACCACATGTAGATTCAGAAGTGTCCTCAGACACATACTTTTATTGATCATGGAAAAGAGATTACATAACAAATTGCAGGAGTTTACAAACGTAAACTCTCTCTACAATGAAATTAGGAAACTAACCTATTTATAAGCTCTATGTTCTAACTTAATTTTTTTATGGATCACTTGGAAAACCAACAAGTTTCCATCTTAAATAAATGACCTTCCAACCATTCTACTAACTTTATTCCTATTTTAGAGCCTAGGAAACAACTTTATTCTAGAATCATATTTTTACTAACAAAATATTATTTCTAAGTATCTCTAATATTTATTAAATATTCTAATTTAATAAATATATTTATCCTAACTTTACATTATTTAATTTATGCATTTTTGGATTTATAATTGTTTTATGAAAGAGGCTAACAAAAAATTGGTTTTAGTTTTGAATTGGTTTGGTGGGAAAAAATCACTTAAAGGCAAACTAGGGAGAAATCTACTTGACCATTGGGCTAATGGAGTCTAAGTCTAGATAACAATACTAGAAGGAAAGGTCAAAAGGATGAAAATATAGTCAGGGCAAGATAGATAACCCTCGGAGCTTTGGGTAAAAGGTTTTTGATGAAATGGTGTAGTCGGGACAAAGGGCAATGAAGGATCCTTTAATCCGGACAATAGAGGTAGGAAGCAGAAGTAAAACGAGAGTAGGAGAAGTTAAGAATTCCTAACACTGGAAATCAGTTGAAAACATTTAAATGGTAACTTAGTTAAGGCAGGGAACCATAAGCTAGTCCTGAAGTAATATTCCTAGTTACTAATTAAGAAAGAACAAACACATAATGAAATGAATGGAACTTCAGAAAATAAACAATGACAAGATAGATGCACTTTACTCTTTAACTTATCACGAGAATCCTGAATTATGATGTCCAATTAGCTTTGTCCAGTCTGCTACTTTTGAAATCAACACATGTAGGCCTCCAATATATCAGCAAAAATCTATAGTAATCTTAGCAATTTTATTCCACACTAAACACTTCAAAGACTGAAGTATTTATACAAAATATCCTAGAGAGATATAGGAATAAATCTAGGAAATATAAAATATATTTATATATAAAGAGGGACAGTTGCTTAACATTTTAGCAAGCTATCCTCTTATCCAAAAAATATAGAACAACTTAAACTAATCAAGGAGCCTTTACTGGCTAGTTGTCCTACTTGCTAGCAAATTGGGAAATATCTTTATTGGAGTTGTTTTGACTGACACTCTTCCTTCTGATACACTTTGACGTTGCACTTTCATCCTGATACAATTTGACTCTGTTTATTTACTCTTTTACTCCTGTAAAAGAAAACTGCAAGCAGTAAAAAAAATCAGTTGACTGTTTCTAAAGTAATTTTCTTCACTGTTCTGCCCTTTTACTGCTACATTAAATCTGTAAAAGCTTGCCATTAATCTGCATTTGGTATTTTTACACTTTTTAGTTTCCCGAAGTTTTCATCAGCATCTGTGTATTTGGAAAAATTAGGCTTAAAAACAAACAGATGTTCTATCTCATTTTGAAGAAAAAACAAGTATTCAATATATTGAATAATGACCTTTCCTTTGGGAGAGCCCTATGGCAGTGGCTTGTTGATCTGTTATTTAGCATGATCCCTTATCTTCTTGTCATAATTTTTTTGTGCCGTTAGTTTTTCATTGCAGACATGAATATCTGGAAGACCATTTTGTCTTAGCATAGTCTATTTTTCTAAAAACTTGGTTATAGAAATATTCATGGCATTACATTTTTCCTTTATATTGTTCATCAGATTTTTCTTTATCAAAACCTTCTTGATCTGTAAAATAGTCTCTGTCCTATCCTGTATGTTTAATTCTTCTAGATCTGTGATGTTTTTACTGTTCAAGAAGGTGATTAGCTTTAATGCTTGTGTTGGTTTATATGCTAACTCTTCTGTTGTCTTTCGGATTTCCACTTGAGCTGCTAGAAGTAGGTCTCTCTGTTCATATATGATCTATATTGATGGCCACTGAAGATGTATAGAGTCAATTATATTGGTCCATAGGTAATTTATTATGTAATAAATTTTTGCAGTGAAACTCAAGTCTTTTTGAAGGCTTTTGATTTTCTCTTCAAGTATTTTGGCCCTTTGCTCATAACTGTTAGCATTGATTAATGTTGCTTTGTTGGAGACTTCCATATTTTGAATAATTTTCTTCAAACTATTAATTTTATTGTTTTTAAGTGATGATTCCTCCATAGCTTTTACTATTTGCCCTGCATCATTTGTGTGTTGTACCTGTGTGGTTGAAAAATCTGTTGCTAATGTTGTGGCTGATTGTATTGGCCCTACAGTTGCCAATAACTCTCTTGGTGCCAATTTTTCTCCCAAAATGGAGGCCAACGTTGTAGTGATTATAGGTATGACTGTAGGGATAATTGGAGCTTCAATTTCTTTGACAATTTCTTTCTCTTTCATAATTTTATCCAATTGTGTTTCCATTTCTTTGATATGGGCAGTCAGTTTGATAGTCAACTGCATCATGTCTTCTTTTTCGGCCTGTTTTTGAAGAATTTATTTAGTTTGAGGGTACTCACTTTGAGCAATCTTCATCTATTTCCTCAAATCTACAATGTCCTCATTTTTCTTTTTAATCAATATTTCTGCTGCTGGAACATCTGAAGGATCAACTCCCACCTACAAAACTAAGTCTTCTAAGGCTTTTATCCTTAAATATTTGGCATACAAAGAGCCTTTGTCAAGTTTCATTTGGTCCTGCATGTTGATAATTGTATTCTGCAACTTAGTGGCACTCATAGCCTTTGTTACCACAGTTGAATATAGCATCCCAAATCTATGTCTGTGGAATTCTATTTGATCCAGTTCATGCACATTTCAGTATCTACTTCAAACTCAACTTTTTTGTAGTCTGCCACTGTCTTAGGTGTTGAAGTAGTTTATTGTAGATATGACATGATCATTTTATTTTTGGAGTAATCAAATGTTGTAAGTAACCTGTTCTGATTACCTGGCTTCTGCTTTAAGAATTGAGAATAAATCTCACTTTTAATCTCTTCATTATTTTGTTTGATTTTCTTATATCTTTCTTTGATGTCTAGGTCTTTTTCCTCCACTGTGTGTGACGAAGAGGCCTCCATGTTTTTTGCCTTTCAATCATTTGAGTATCCTGTTCACCTATTTTTTGATCTGTTTGTATGTCTGCAAGAGTCTCTTTTATTATTTTTGTAGCTTCATCATTATTTACCTCAGGCTCATTGGTATCTTCAACATCAATAACTTTTTCTTTCCCTATGGAACTGAATTTGAGTCTTTTGTTGTAGATGAGCTTGAATTTAGGCTTTGTAGTAGTCTATGTTGTGTAGGCTCCTTCATCTCTGCTTCTTTTGTTTGAAGATTCTAGCTATTTTGAAGCTATGATGGCGAGTGTGGTGTCCATCTTTTGTGTTGGCTCTGCATTGATGACTGTATCTATCAATGTGTTTTCTACCCATTCTGTCTGATTTGAAAATTTCTCAATATTAGGCTTGGTTTCATGTACGAAAGGAGGCAGCTTACATTTAACCCTTATATTGCTTAGAAGACCTTGGGGATCATAATTCCAAAGGAAAATTACTTGAAATTTTAGCTCTGACAATATTTTTTCTATCTATTTATCAGCTTCCCTATTATTTACAAAGAAAGGACCAATATGATTTTTCAACTTGATCTGGGTCTTATTTTTGGAAGCCATGAAGTTAATGGCATCAGAATTCAAAAATTTCCTTAAATATTCTAATGCAAAGACTTTGATATTAAAATACTTGGGCAATTTATAAGGAAGGAGATTGGATCCAAAAATTCTTAATTCTGTGTGCTTTTCATATAAAAACCAATCTCCCATTTTGCACTGCTCTGATAACTATAAGATTCTCTTGATGTACTCACTTATCCTACGCTGATATGCTTTGTACAGTAAACTCATAGCTGGATGGATGAAAAAATATGAAAAGTATGAATAACTGAACTCATTTTATTCTTTTCTCAACAACTATGTCTAGTAGATAATGGATAGAGGTTTACCCTCTACATCCATTTTTTGCAATGTTATTGGAAAATGATCATCTTGTGAAAACAAAAACAAGTTTAATAAGTAGCAAGAGTATTTGAATACCCCTTCAGTGGGAAACTTGGTTAAATGATTATGGATAGAATCATCTATAAATCTGGCATAGTCAAAAATCATGTCAGCAGGCTGACCCATAGATAGAGTAGATAAAAAATAAGGATGGATTCATCAGTGAATTCATCAATGAAGTAACCTAGTATGAAAGATAACATTGAAATCACATTCCTAGAACCCTCAGGAAACTTGGAGGTGGAGTAAGGAGGATTTATTTTAGGAATATCCACATGACTAGGCATAAAATTCTGGAGAATCATAAACCTCTTAGGGAAATCTAATCCCAAATATAATTGAGTTAATGCTTCAATGGATAGGGGGACTGCCCGAGGGTCAAAAATTAGTTGCAACATTTCATTAATAGACTCTGCAGTTGTAGAAAATAGAATCTCCCTATTAGCATTTACAATTTCTCTTTGGTCTGGAACATAATACTTTTGACACAATCTTATCAAGTCTTGACCAGGGTGTGTTAATGGGACTACATATTTGGGTAAATTTGTTTCCCAAATAGGCATGTCATCTTTATCCAGGAATTTTTCATAACACCAATTATGAACTTCTAATAGGTTGAATTCTATCACAGGGTCCACAATTTTATAATCCACATCAGTCAAGGGGATGATTTCTTCAGTAGGTACTGGTGGCTGAAGGGGATTGATAGACACAATAGTTTTTGCAGTGAGTGCAAGGGTGGATTTTGGGGCTTTTTCTACTTCAGACTTAGGAGGTTTGGATCCTCCAAGTTTAATAGGCCTAGAGCCTCTAGCTTTAGGTGTCATTTGTTTCTTGGTCATTTTTTAAATAACTAAAACAAGATTAAATAGTTTGCAGTTGTTGGATTTTTTGAAATAGAGGAAATTTGAGCAATTTTTGGGCAAATATAGCTTCAGTGATTATTCTAATGCTCAATCGGGAATCTGGGACACACGCAATAGGTTTAAGACATAAAACATAGGCTTTCTGAATGACTATGACTGCAAAAGAGACTTTTTAGGTATTCTGTAGGTTTTAAAACCTTTTCGAACTATGGAATTGATCTTCAGGGGTTCTAGACTGAGGATTTGGATTTTAGTGAAGCTTTTATGATTCAGAGAATTCTGGAGAAATTTTGCGAGGGTTTTCCCTTTTTTTGAGTGTTTTGGACACACTTAGATGTATGAATTCTCTAATTGTAGCTCAATTGGTTCAGTTGAAGGTTTAAATTGTGAAATTTGCATGCCAGATTTGGGAAAATAACTTTTTTGCGGGTATTTTGACTATCGAAAGGGCTTTTGAATTTTTATGTAGTTAAATTTGAGCTTGGTCCGGCTTACTGGTGCATCAAATGGCTTACCTGGTCTTCAAATGAGAAATCAGTGGTCAAATCCGGGTTTTTAATGAAAAATTGGTAAACAGGGTCTTGAAAGGGCTATTTACAGTGAGGCGGAGCTTTTTCACAGTTCGAATGCACGAATAAGCAATAAAAATAGTTTATAAAAGGTTTTAACAATTTGATATCAATCGCCATTAATGCATTAAATGCATGTATCATCAAAGGGGGGAGCGATTTTAGTTTAAAAAACGAAACCATAAGGTGGTTGTCACGTCCATTTTAGATGGTAAGTGGTTTCTTTTCAAACAGACACGGTCCAAAAGAAAACGGACACGTTGCTGAAGGTAGAAATGATAAAACCATCAATTTCGCGCTCGATTTCTTTTTGGGTGAGTGATTGGTTTATACGCGCAATATTACATTAGTGCCATCAGATCTGGAGCATGGGAGCAAACGGTCAGGATTAAAATGAAAGCTGCAGTTAAAGTGTTGGTGGGACCGGGGTACTTTATTATACGTTGGGCGATGGGTTATATAATAAAATTTTTATGTATTTTCATTTTATCCAAAGTTTTATTTATAGAATGGCTATATGTATAAGCGGAGTTAATACATGATTTTGGAAAGGGGTTAAGTGGTGGTATTATATATATAAACAGAGTTCATATATATGGTTAAAAAATGCGCGTGAGGCGGGGTTTGTTAACCAAGGGTTTAGCTTATGTAAAGCCCGAGGCTTTAAATATCGGGAATTTAGCGATAAACCTTAGTCTCAAAAACTTTGGTTAAAAAAGGTGATGCGTGGAAAATTTGCAAATATATTACAAAGGCTTGGGGGTTGTTTTTTGTTTCCAAAGACATAACATGTGCCCGAAAGTCATATTTACATTTTTATTTTACTATGTAGTTTTATACCATTTGAAGGGTCTATAACCATAGGGGAGTGGGATATTTAGTTAAAGGTAGTTTTAGACCAAAGGGGTATAATTTGGGATTTTATTTCAGCACGTGGAAAATAATTTTGGCCTAAAATCTTATAATAGTGAGTTTAAAAGGGTATTAATATAAAAGGGAATTATATTAATAGGAAAAGGTCATTTTAGGGATTTAATATATAAATTAGAAGTTAATATGACAAGGGACAATGTAATACATGAAAAATACAATTATATGACTAAGTAAAGTGAAAATATTAAAGAAAATCTCTTATCATATATTATTTCAACATTTTTAACTTAGGGTAGAATGTTTTTGAGGGTTTTATACTTTTATGAATGAATGGAGTTAGTCAAATGGGGAATTTCATATTTCATTAGGTAAAAAAATTGCTTACTTATGAAATTGAATAGTAATGAGTGTATGAAGGGTAAATGATGATAATTAGGGATTTAATATAGGAATTCAACACTTTTAACTTATCAGTCATTGAGCCTTGGGTCCGGTCCCAACAGAAGTCAGAGAAATGCTCTGAGCCTCTTTGACTTAAAAGTATAGAATGCAGAATAACTATAGGGGAGGGAAACTAGTGATTATTTGCCCAGTGATGAATATTTACATGCTTTTCCCACTTCTTTCTACCTACCCAACTTTAATCTAACATTTTTTCTTCCATTTTGCAGGTGCATTTGAGCTAGCAACCTTGAACATTTTATTATTTTGAAAGCATAAAAACTATCTAAATCTACCTTATATCATTCAAGGGCTCAGATTAAACTAATGATATCCTCTTTATTCTCTACCTATCTACTGATTATTCAGGATTAAATTGTTTGACTAATCTTTATTCACTATTCTACAACAATAAAATTGAAATGATGACAAGTCAAGTTTAAGCAGTTCAACTCATCATGGATTATGGCATTTATTGACACTCTTCCATAATCATCAGTAACAAAGCGAAAAGTAGTGGCATTTTAATTTTCACACTTTCATCTTTTATTTCTTTTTCTTTTGAGGTCTATATTTTTTCTAAGTCCTTTGATCTTTCTTTTAGGACTTCTACCCTCTTTTTGATTTTCTATTTTTTTATTTTTTACAAAATATGGGAAAACAACTTGCAGAAAGCAAGGTATGTACATATTTTACAAGAATATCATAAGTCAATTCAAAATTATGAATCCTATACTTATAGGACCCTAATGGTGACTTCACATGGGGATGGAATTTCTTGGTGAAATGTCAAGAACTCTAAGACTAGTAGCCTTCAATTTTTGACCTTGATGATCTAGTAATTGTCTTATGCTTTCTGCAAAAATTCATATTTATGACATTTTAATTTTCAAAGCTTAGGGCCTTCACTCTCGGCTTCAACTTTGAAAAGAAAATATCTAATCCAATCTAAAAACTTCAATGAATATTTACAATGATGTAAAAATTAACTAGGGCTAACTATTGGTTAACTTATAGGAATAGTAGTTTTTAAGCATTCTACCATTAACTGGTCCATCTTGAATATCATTTCCATCCAAATATCTAATGAAGAAAGAATTTTTACCCCTATATCCATAAATTACATAAGGCCCTTTCCATAGAAAGTCAAACTTTCCATGCTTCCCTTTTTCTTCTCTCCTAGAATCCCATTTTAACACTTTATCTCCAATGGCAAAGTCATCTTCTTTACTTCTTTTATCAAAAAATTTCTTGATTTTCTCTTGAATGACTTGAGATTTTTCATAGATTTCTTCCCTTTTCTGTTGCAAATGAATAGTCTGATTTATCCTTCTTTGTATATCATTGAGTTCTACTTGTGACTCTTGGATAATTTTCATCACTGGAACACCTAAAGATGATGGGAAAACTGCATCCATCCCATATACAATCTGATAAGGAGATGTTCCAATTGACTTCTTGGTAGTAAGTCTATCTTCCCATAAGGCATAGACTAACTTTTTATTCTAGGTTTTCTTGTTATCTACAAGTAGTTTTTTAATAATATTCACAAGGATTTTATTTGAAGATTCAGCTAGGCCATTACATTGAGGGTAATAAGCCGTAGAGTGGCCTAGGTCTATATGATACTTGTGACAAAATGAAATAATTTGCTTACATTTAAATTCTATTGCATTATCAGTAATTATTTTCTGTGCGCATCCAAATCTAGATAAAAGGTTGTTTTCTATGAAAGAGATAATGACTAAATAAATGGCTTGTCTGGTAGGAATGGCTTCAATCCACTTGGTGAAATAATCTGTGGCAGTCAATATCCACTTGTGTTGGCCAGAGGATGGAGGGTGAATCTCTCCAATGAAATCTAAACCCCATTGTTGAAATGGCATCTCCGTAGAAATAGGTTTGAGGGGTAAAGGTAACAAATTATTTTTTCCTTCAAAAATATGACATTTGTGACATGAAGTAACAAATTTATTAACATCAGAAAATAAGGTAGGCTAGAAGAAACTAGCTCTAATAATATTATCTATTGTACCTTTCTAGTATAAGTGTCCTCCACAATCACCTGCATGAAATTCTCCAATAATTTTGTTAGCTTCTGATTTTAGTAAACAGTTCAGTAATATCCCACTTTTTTCTTTCCAATAAAGCACATTATTCATAATACGAAATCTCATTGCTTTAAGTTTAATAAATCTAGCTTTAGTCCTTGTTAATCCAGGAGGAGCTTGTAAATGTGTAAGTACAAAGATAATATCTGAGTACCATGGTGAGTCTAGAAAGGCTTCACTGATCAATGGAGTCGCCATCTCTTCCTGGTTATCAACCTGAGAAATAAAATTTATATCTAAAGCATTACAATTGGATTCAGCCATGAGTATGGCTAAAACTTGTCCTGTTATGAGATTGGTTGGTTTAATATCTATGTCATATTCAAGGATAGTGGCAATCCACTTTCCTCTTCCTCCATATGGCCCATCTTGTGTAAGAATATCTTTGACTACAGAATTAGGGACATAGGCAATAATGTGGGAGTAAAGAATGTAAACTCTGAAATATTTTATGGCTTTCACCAAGGCTAAAGCTTATTTTTCCATTATGTTATATATCAAAGGTGCATCTTTAAGGGTTTTACTAAAAAATGCTATAGGCTGTTCAAAACCTTGGTCATTTTTCTGCAGTAGAACTGCATCTATGGTATGTTCTGAGGAAAATGAAAATATTATAAAATCTTTCTTGAAGTCTGGACTGATTAGGACTGGTGTTTTTGTTAAATCATCTTTAATGGATTCAAATGATTATTTTTCTTCAATTGTCCATTTTAAAACAGAGTCCTTTTTAAGCATGTTATTTAGTTCTCTGATGATTTCTGCCAAGTTAGAAATCAATCTTATTAAAAAATTGATTTTACCTAAAAAAATTTGTAACTCTTTGATATTTCTAGGTGGATGAATGTTTAGAATGGCCTTTATTATTGCAGGATCTATCCTAATACCTTCCTTTGAAATTATGTGTCCTAGTAATTTTCCTTCCTCTAGTCCAAAAAGAGTTTTCTTAGGATTTAAAGATATACCAAATTTTCTACATTTAATAAAAACTTGTCTTAAATGATCCAAGTGTTCATTATTTGACTTAGAAAATAAAGTAATATAATATAAATAAATAACTGAGAATTCATGTATTTCCTTAGCAAAGGCTAAGCCCATAGCCCTCTGAAAAGTAGCTCCAGCATTCATCAAACCAAAAGGAATTTTCACATACATGAAAGTGCCCCAAGGAGTGGTAAAAGATGTTTTAGGTTGGTCTCCCTTCTGGACAAGTATCTGGTTATATCTTGAAAAACCATCCAATAAAGATATCCTGGAAGAACCAAGTACCCTTTGTAAAATGTGATCCATCTTGGGTAAAGGGTAATTCTCCTTCAATGATACTTGATTGATATTTCTAAAATCTACACATAATCTAATTTCACCTGTTTTATTCCTGGTAGGTACTAATTTTGATACCCAATCAGAATATCTAATTGGTGCAATGATTTGGGCATCATACATGCGTTTAACCTTCTTTTCTATCAAAGGTAATAAGACAGGATTAATCCTTCTCAATTTTTGTTTAAATGGTTTCCGATCATCTTTTATAGGAATCTTGTGTTTAATTATGTTTTTATTATAGGATTTTAGATCTTCATAACTCCATGCAAACACATCTTGATACTCCTTTAAAAGTTCAATGTATTTTTCTTTTTCTTGAGAGGGTAAAGATTTTGACAATTTGATCATTTTTTATTTCACTTCTGTCCCAATATTAAGTTCTTCAATGTCAGACTTGACTGGTTCAATTTTTGGATTTTTAGGCACATCATTGGAATAAAAAAGGTCCTCCAAAGGATTTAAACCTTTAGGTAAAAAAATATCTTTTAAATCTAACATTTCAATTTCTTCTTCAATAGTTTCCTCTATATCTACTTTCTCTAAGTTATCTATGTCAAATTGAGTAAATACAGTGGGTTTGTTAAATTTATTTACATCTATGTTATCTATTTCATAATTAAAATTTGAATCTATATTACAATCTAAATTTATATTACAATTCTGAAATTCTTCCTCATTATTCAGAAAATGGTAAATTTGTTCATCTTCAGAGAAAATTTGCCAGTATTTGACATTGTCAGGGACAATGGGTCTATATTTAACTTCAGCAATATATCTATGTGTAGGTTGAAAAGGAAAGTTACATGTGCTAGAAAAGGTTGCTAGGCAATGAGCTTGAATGTTCTATTTTCTAGGTATATTAGCAAACTTACATTCCAATAAATCTTCACATAAATCAATTTCCGCATCTCTATATCTGGCTAATCTAGGATTATGAACAGAATAATCTCCATTTACTTGCTTAATGATCAATTCCGAATCTCCCATAATTAAAATTATTTTACCTCCTAATTTTCTGATGATTTGAAGGCCTAAGATAAGTGTCTCATAATCTGCCATGTTATTAGTACATTTAAAGTTGAGTCTAAAGGCATGTCCTTCTGAATGACTTGTCTCAATGTTTGTGATCCATATTCCAGCTCATGTTCCTATTTTTTTCACTAAGCAATCAAAATCTAAGTGCCAAAGGGCTTCATGAAAAATATTGTCATTATTTGGTTTTGCCTTTATGTCAATCAGTTCTATCTGGATTTCATTGTTATCAGAGTTACATAAAATGAAGGAATCAAGGTCAGTTGGTGTTGAATAAATGGGGTAATTTATGGATATTTCTGCATTGCTGACCATGAATTTCATTAAAGTATCCATATAAAGTTTCTTGGGTTGTCCAAATACTGATATAGTAGCATAGCTCATGTCTAATTGTAGAGATCCCTACAACTTAGCTCCCCATGAGCGAGAAAGAAGCATACCATACTTTGGTGGGATGTCAGCTACTACAATATCCATAACCATGCTCCTACTAGGGTACTAAACCAAATTTACACATAATTCTTTGATTAATCCTATGGACTTGACTTTGCTGGAACCAAAAGAGAATAAGTCTTTATAAGGCTTGGTTATTTCTAGATTTAGAGTTTCCATAATAGATTTTGGAATTAAATTGTGGGAAGATATTTGATTAATATTTTCTTCTGATTTCCGGTGTTAGGAATCCTTCATTTCTCCAACTCCCTCTTGACCCCTGTCTCCTTCCTCCATTGTCCGGATCAAAGGATCCTTCGTTGCCCTTTATCCCGACTATACCATTTCATCAAAAACCTTTTATCCAAAACTCTGAGGGTTATCTACCTTGCCCTGAATACATTTGTACCCTTTTGGCCTTGCTTTCTAGTACTGCTATCTAGACTTAGACTCCATAGCCCAATGGACTAGTATATCTCTCTCTAGTTTAATCCAAAGTGATTTTTACCCACCAAATATCTTAGAAAAAAACCAAATTGAACTATCATAACTAGCATAAAAACATAAATCCAAACAAAGATAAATATTAAAGAGAGAGCCCTCTCTGAATTATAGGAAGGCTAGATTCTAGGATTTGAAGTAGGTTTGTGGTTACCCCTAGTTTTCCTAAGCTAAAAACCAAAAGCCCACAATCTTAAGAAATTACTAGGGTGATAACAATCCCCATATTGAAAACAATATTATCAAGAATAAATTATCAATTCATATTATGACCCATATTTTATTTCAATTTTACTTCAATATAGTATATTTATTATTACATCCCACCATAAGGGTTATTTAGACAGTTTCCAATTTGATGGTGAAGTGCTAGGGGTTGGTCATTAAAACTAGATAATTAAGTTTACCAAGGAAAGGGAATCTATATCCAATAGGAATTTAGATCACATTTCGTGTGAATGATCTCATACATGTTTAGGTTGCAAGTAGACTTGTGATGGGATGATGGGGCTTGCTATTGATTTGCAAATTATCATGGATATTCCACTAGAAAGATCACCCGAATAGATCTAATAAAATATATTGAAATCTAAAATATATTTTTAGGGTTAGTTTTCCATATATTTTATGGATTTATTAAATTATTGTTATTTGATTGTGCATACCTTATATAAAATGAATAAATAAAAACAAATAAAATAGCCATTCACAAAATGAAAATAACAGAAGATATGACCAAGGAAATCCTTTCAAGGGAAAACCTAATTGGAAGGTGAGGTTTCTCTACTCTCTCTTTCTAATAATTCAAATGGTTCAAATACAAAGGAGCGAGACTTGTACCATGTGGATACTATAGAACATAGACCATGTTTTTCATTCCCTCTCTTTATGCACTCTCAACTACTTTTCTCTAATATCAAACAAAATGCACTAGAATAATATAAAACCCCCTTTTCCCCTAGGCAAGCAATTAGAACATAGCCCTATTTCCAACTAGTGGTTAAATTTGATCCATTTAACCCTCAATATGTGCTAGAACTTGAGAATTCTAGTGACTTCATCATGGTCATGTGGCTAGCCCTTTTTCCAAGAGTAATGGGGTTGAAATGACATTGCTTCAAATCTTGGTTGACCAAATTAGAAGATCAACTAATAGGTGGACTAATGTTTTCATATGGAATTTTTTTGGGATATTTATTGCATCGATGGAAAGATGTTTGAGTCTGTAACACCCTTCTTCCACATTTACCCAAACTAACTGGTCCACTAGTGTAAACATATGATGAGTGGATACTATTATGTGATTCAAATCCCCATGTATAGTTAAGGAAGTGGAACTGACAAAACATAACCAATCTAACCTTCCGCGGGAGCTAGAAACCCTTCAGGAGGAAATCAACCCTTCTAGGTGCCTAACTCTTTATAAAAATTGTCATTTTGTTGATATGGAACCTCATCTGCTCCAATGAAAATCCATGCATGTGACTGACACCTTTGAGCTACTCCCATAGAAAGGCATGCCAACATATGTGGACTTTTTGAGGTGTTTCTGAGCCAACAACCCCATATTCTGAGTGAATTTTTCAAGGCTACGTCTCAAGCCTCTGCCCGTAACTTCATGAAACTTCCAGAAATTAATAATATAAATGGAATACGACTACTAATGCAATGATTGGCACAAGTACCTGATTTTACCCCTACTAACCATGACAAACATTTCGTCAAACATATCAAAAAGTTATAATCTACAATCATAACAACATATTTGAGCATAGGAGCCTCACACTTATTTAATATTTTTAAAGAAACATTGATACCTTATCATGATAGCTACATTATCATCTCTTAGGTCATATATTCATTGCTCATCCATTTTATAATTAGAACATGATAAGAGCCATACATAAAATATTTCATTAAACATACTCATAACGAGCATATAACCAACATAAATAACAAGGATATAACATTCATAAAAAATGAAAATGAACAATTACATTTACACATGAAATACCATAGGAGAAGGAGCTTTTACTAATGAATGCATATGATAACCAAGTCAGGGACTTACACGAACGACCTGACCACATATTGGGATAAAAAAAATATTTCTTTCAACCAATTATCCTCGTGCCATATTCCAATCATGAATGTGGGACTCACAATAAAAGCAATCAAGGCTTCCTCAGGTATTCCCACAATCCTATCAAGGTATTCCTAGGCCCAAAAAAATACATACAGTATAGGATCTACCCCAATCTCACCATATACTAGTCAAGGGATCACTAGGCCCTAAAAAACCATGGATGCCTCCAGATCTGTCCACCTAAACAGTGAGGAATTTTCCCATCTCCTCTTTTTAGGCTTTACTGTCTATCCCTCCATAACCGGTCAAGGTATTCATAGGCCTAGAAAAAGGATACACATCTAGGATTTAACTTGTATCTCATAATTGCGAGTGAAGAGATTCATAGGTCTAATGAGGCTCCATCCTCTAGGATTTACCTTGTATCCTGTCATAACCGGTTAAGGGATTCCTAGGCCTAACTAGGATGTTCACAATTCGATTTTACTGTGTATCCTTCCATTACCAGTCAAGGGATTCCTAGGCCTTTTGGTTTTTATGGATACCACCCCATTCAAATTTGATACCATCTGGAAATCGATTTGAACCAAATACAAGAGAACCCCATCACACCACAAGTATTAAAAAATGGAATGGCAAGGTTGAAATCCAGTGTCACACCTAGAAATACCCATGCTAATGACAACAAGAGAACCAAATACACACATTCATGTACCATGCATCCCAAATATGGCAAGGAAATCACACATGCAAATCAATACTTGCAGGTAATTCAATTGTAGTGTCTTGATTATGCTCTTCCTTGCTTCCTATTTGCTTCCATTTTCCTTATTTTTCCTTCCTTTTCTTTCGTTGATCTAATGCTAGAGTGCTCCAAGGATGTTGTAAGTGTCCAAGAGTGAGAGAGAGAGAGGGAAAACTCCAAAAATGAATTGAGGAAAGGCTGAACTGACAAAATCTATGTACTGATCCTCAAAATCCTTTTTATTAATGAGGGCTCTATTTTCTTCATTTTCCATTATTTTCCTTCAATTTCCTTCTCACATGTAGCTTGTGACCTTTGATCTTCATTTTCTCCAAAATTTCCATTATTTTCATAAATAAAATTCCAATAATTCCACTTTCCTTTCCAAATGCCTTTGTCATTGCCTTTGTGAATTCCTCTTAGCCGTAATAAACCAAAGGAACAACCACACTAGGATGTTTTGCCCAAAATTCAACTTTGAATATCTTTCTCATGACCGTTGTCTTATTTTTTACTTTATTAAATTTTATTACATGGAATTTTGACCAAGGACATTACAAAAACCTGCCCCTTGGGGGAACACCATCCTTGGTGGTCAATAACACCTATAACTAGAAAAATGCTGAAAACAAACATAATGCTTATGCATCTTTATAATACAATTCCATGGAGTATTTACAATGAATAGCCTTATAAAAAAATTTCAATATTACTATTTACTTGAGATTTATAACATATATCAGTAAGGTATTCACAATAAAAACCACATATATAGCGATATTGTCTATAGAGCTTTATAATATACTCGATATAGTATTTACAATAATATACAGATATCCATATTTTCTCAACTAGCAAATAAAAGGATATGATGCCTACATCCACAAAAAATAAATCTAGAGTCTCACACATCCACCCTCAAAAGTGGTACAAGGATTAAACACCTTCCCAGGAATTCTAGCATCCACTTCTAAATTTGAACCCGCATCAAATTCCCAGTGCTATAATATCGCGCCTCTTCTCCTCTCTATGAACAATTACTGGCTCATTTTTCCAGGGCACACTCCCCATGTGAATCTGATTCCATCTGGAAAGGCTAATAAAAAAAATTAATGTATTCTACTAACTTCCCTTCTATTCTGCATAGTCCCTCAAGAAATCTGGTCACCCCCTTCCATGCAATCACTCATCTACCAAGTTCCCTGGCATCCCCTTTCCCAGGTGATCCACCACTTGTAAAGGCTTCCTAGCATTGGAAGGTGAAAAAACCAAGGCATATACCTACCTTGAAAACACCATACAGTCATAAAATGCTCATGGAAATAAATGGACTATTGGGTATCAGTGTCCCATAATGGCCCTGCTCCTAAAGTGCTTTACCAACATTCAATTTCCTGTTCCAATTTATTTCAACAGTCTTGTAGTTATTTTCAACCACCCAACCAAACATTTTCTTTTTTTCCTATACCTAGCACATAATTTCCATTAGATTTAAAATGAATTGAAATAAATTCAAATCATACCTCATTGGTGGCCTGTCCATAAGGTACACTTGAAATTTTGTTCACTTCTTGTCATAATAATTGAAACTAGATGTTTCATGAAATCACCATGTATGAACATATCACATTCGATTAGATAAAAGTGAAACCATCAGAATCAAAATCGTAGATCACATATAACCATAATAAAACAGAATCATAGATTACTTTCATAATTAAAAGTGAAATAAGATACTAATACTCATGCTTCAATTTATCCTTTTTGTATTCACACTGGATCCATTTCCATACCCAACGAACACCCATTTCCTTCACTTCAACCACATACAAATACACACAGGGTCGTCACACACACGCAACCAGATACGACATACAACACCATAAAATACATGGACCTACACCTGGCATACAATACATACACCTACACCCCACATACAACACAACAAATACACTTGCATCTAGTGTATGGCACAAAACATACAATTACACCCAATGAAATACAACACAACATAATAAATACAACTACACTCACTATACAACAAGATACATATATATACAAAGAGTACAACACAAATAATACATGTGTCACGATACCATGATTATGCAATGCACATACAAAGTACCACATGTACACAAAACAAAATGTACAACATGCACACAATACCTCATGTGCACAATGCAACATTTACGACACGCACAAAATACCACATGTATAACAATACCAACATATATACCACTACTGCTAACATTCTTGCAGTCAGTTCCAACCACACAACCAGACATTTTTCAGGTTTTCCTATATCGAGTGCGTGATTTCCATTAGATTCCAAAAGAATTGAAATTAATGCACATGATACATCATCGGTGACCTATTAATAAGGTACACTTACAATTTTGTTCACTTCCTATCATAGCAAGTCAAACTAATTGTTTTATCAAATAATCATGTATAAACATATCACATTCAGTTAGACCAAAAGGAAACCATCATAATCAAAATCATAGATCACATGTAACCATAGTAAACTAGAATCATAGATCATGCACATAATTAAAAATGAAATAAATATTGATACTTTTCCATGAATTGATCCTTCTCGTATTCACACTGGATCAATTGCCACGCAAAAAAAACACCCAGTTCCTTCTCTTCAACCGCGTACACATACACATAGTGTGCATCACACACATGCAACTACACACGACATACAACCAATACAATACATGCACCGAAACATGGCATACAACACATACACCTACAGTCAACATATAACACAAAACATACACTTGCATCCGGTGTATGAATCAACTCATACAATTATACCTGGTGTAAAACATAGCACAATACATACACCTACACCCAGTGTACAACACAATAAATATATATACAAAGAGAACATCCCAATGAGTACACATATCAAGATACCACAACTACACAATTCACATACACAGTACCACACATAAACAAAACAACATGCACAACATGCGCACAATACCACATGTGCATAACACAACATGTACAACATGCACAAAATACCACAATTATAACAATACCACATGTACAAAATACCATTTGCACAACATGTACATAACACCACATGTACACAACACCACCTGAATTGTTAATTTATTGTGACTAGGGTAAAATTCCACCTTGGAAATCTCATATGACAAATATGATGATTGAATATAATTCATGTTTTTGAGAGGACCAAAATTGACCTAAATATCACCTCATTTCCACAGATAGAAGTTGATTTTTGAATTTATGTACCCACATATGTACATTGGGAGAGGTTAACCTCACACACATGTATAATTGGATAGGTTGGCCTCAACATAAAAATGGACCTCCATGGAATCCTATTAATACGAGAGACGTCAACCTCATTTGGATATTATCATCAAGCATCTTCTTCTCTTCTTCTATTGTTGGTTTCGCACAGGTCTGACGGAGGAAGTTCACTCAAGGTCTGAAATTACAAGTGTGAGGCTTGCATGTGTTTAGGTTTTATGTTTTCTATTCTATTGTGGTACATAAAAAACCCCCATTTTCCTTATTAGTCTTAGAAGGAATATTGGGGACCCTTTAAAATTTTTAAGATAAAATCATTTTTATTTAAGATAAAGTGAGTTGCATATATTTTCTCTTATTTTTCCAAATAAGAGAAAATCACCTTTCTATAATGAACGAAGTCTTATGAAAACATCATAAAACAAAGAAAAACATTAGAAAAGGACAATCACATTAAAAAACACATGTAATATCAGGAATCTATGAAAATGCGCTAAAAGGAAATGTCAAAATGCGAAATCTTGAAATTCCGAAATACAAAATGCCAAAATGTGAAATACCGAAATGTCCATATGTGAAACGCAATAAATCTGATAGGCGAAGTACCGATATCACATTCCATCACCTAACAAACCCAATATATATTTTTGTCAAATGACAGATTGCAATATCACATTTTATCCACACCTCACTATTTCACTATTTAGTAGTTTGCATTATCAATAAAACATATTAAAATCACCCGATATCAAAATGAAGACAAGCGAATCTCTGATATAATGAAAATTTTCCGTGTCACGTGAAAAAATATTTAAAACTTAAATGATCGCATTATGTATTTCGAATTTCGAGGTTTTCAAATGATTTCTAATTGTTTTAAAGTTAAAGTGAAGGGATTTTCCCTAAGGTCTACATTGAATTGATATGACTTGCATATTTCGAGTGATTTTCTACTTATCTCAGTTCATTTCTTGACAGGTGAATCCTAATAAATAATAACATAAATATATGTCCATATTAATGAAATTACGACAGAAGTCCACAATTCAGAAAGAAAGAGTCTTTCCACTTAAATAAACTCACGAAATGGAGATACTACATGCAACGAGAATGTAGGTTCCTCTAGCTAGGAAGGAATCTATAATTTATTTGAATACAAAAGTCCAAGGATAATTGAGAACTGAGTAGCTACTATTGATGATTCTCCGCTAAGAAATGCAGATGCATGGAGCAATGCAACCAATTCATTTCTTCATAGGATTTCCGCCTATCATAAAATTATCCCATACATAGATATGATGAAGTGGGTCGTGGACCATGTAGACATAACGAACATTCTATTTATTACTTCAAAGGAGACATTAATTGGTTCCTCCAAGCCAGAATATCTAAGAAGAATGTACTAGTTTCCACATCCCCAAAAGAAGTATGATACACAATCTGTCCAAAAGTTCATGCATGAAAATCCGAACCCTATGGAACTTATAATAGATTGGAGAAATGACCCACATAAACTCAAGCGAGAGGACAAAGATATGTATTTTTTGGCTTCTCTTGTAAGCCCTTTCTCCCAAATTGATTCTATGTTTTGTTGTACTTATGGCTATATAAATACTGAAAATATTTCTAAAGAATGGGCGCCTTTGATTGAAGCCACTTATGACAGATATATAAGGTACTGCGCAACTTTTCTGTCAAATAATTTTGGTACTCAAATTTGTAATTACAGGAAAAAGCGTAATGTAGTGGAAAGGACAAATCATCCCTTTTTCATGAGTCCCTACATTAAGGATTCCATACACTATTCCTATGACTTGACATCCTTGGGATGGAAAGGTATTGTTCAGTACACCACCCCTATTAATTTTTACTTTGACACTTTATGGGAATCCAAGTACCATTCTAATTTTTTTTAATTTTTTCATGAAGTAATTCTCCCCGTCCATCAAGAAGTCTTCGGTGGTAAATCCTTGAGACTTAGTGTTGAAGCCAATAGAGACCTGAGGCCATTAGGGAAATGGTTTGGAGAAGTACACATTACTTATATTCAAGTTTTCAGTAGCCTATCCCATCCCCATTTTTTCCACTGTTTGTTCCAAATAAGTTGTTAGCCAAAGAAATTTCCTATCAGACAATTGGACAGGGCCTACTTAAATTTCTCAGATATGCGAAGAAAACCATATAGCCATGATCCCTTATTCCTTGTGCCACATATATCTTGGAAAATTTCAATAATTCTTTGATTGAAATTGAGAAATTAGAAGTATTTTGTTTCTGAGTGATACCAAACTAGAATTTTGACCCTAATTGAGTTGCTAAAGATGTCACAACTCAAATCAAACTCAGGCTATTTTCAAATGAGCCTCATAAATTTTATTATTTATTTGAAATGGTCCCAAAATATTCTATGGTAGAAACATTATTTTTTGATCGATTGAATCCTAATGACTTGATTAATTTTAAGCAATATAGTCAGATAAGAATATCTCATCTACCATAATTTCTCATAACACATTCCCGATAGAATTCAGAAAATGTAGAAACATTGACATCTTCTTCCCAAGTTCCAAGTGCTAAAAATACAAAAACAACTACTATATATGTTGAGAAAGAATGCGGAGTTAAATAAGAACAACAAAATGAAAAGTTTTGTGAAGAATTCAAACATGTTTTAATGACTCAGGAAACCCATGTTGCAAATCGTTCCAACCATGTAGGTACAGAATCTATTGTGGTCAACACAAAACCAATTTTGGTTACTATAGAGCCAGTCGTGATCAGTAGAGATCCAATTATAGCCCACAAAGAGACCGCACAAGTTCAAGAAAATACATGGTAAACCTTGTCTATTGCAGAGTATCCAAAAATTAATGTTAATACTAAAATAATTGGAGAGAACACCGGTGGAGAGATGGACAATTATTTTCATGTAGAAGAAGACATGGAAATAATTCTTGTTTTTCACACTACACAGATATTTCTTAAAATTGAGGAGATTTGTCCATTTGACGTATTCTATAGTCCAAAGCACAAGGATTCATAACAAGATCCATGAGGAAAATAAATTTGGAACAGAATCAGGAGCTTATGATAATGAAACCATGGATAAATATGTTGAGGTACAATTATTAATAAAAGAAAGAGGTCAAAGGAGTGCTCACTTGGAGAAAAGTTTTGACGATGAGAAGCAGGCAATAGAGCGACAATGGAAATTGAACCTTGCTGATCTGAAAAATAATTTTGATAATCTAAAATTACAATTTGAAGCATAGGTCAAAGATAAATATCAACAGATACAATAGTTACAACCAAGAATTTATCAACTAAAGGATAATATTGAAATAAATGATGTCTTAAAGGAAGCGTCTGAATTGGATATCCTCTTGACAAAACAATAATTTATTTTCTGTCACAAGTTACCTTTAGCTCATGAATTACTAAAACCAATGATTATTTAGTTAGTCAATTGTCTGATCTGAGAACATTTTATGAAGAGATTGATGAAAAAATATATGACTTCATAGATTAGAAGGATAATTCATAGGGAAGAGCAACTAATCTTCCTAGTATTGAAGAGTCATAAAAGGATATTTTTTTTGGTGATTAGGAAATAAAAATTAAAAGCACAAAAATGGATATCATTAGAGCCAGGAAACTTGCCTCAAACCTGACTGAACACGTTACCGATACTCTACTGCAAGCTAATATGATACAGGAATTCCAAAAAGACACCATGCCAGATGTCAAAGTATTTAAACAATATTGGAAATAAGTATATAGAAAGAATACTCAATATATTCAAATTTTATATATAAAAAACTTGGAAATTTATTGGCATCTCCTATTAAAACCACATATTCAGTGGCTCACGCTGAGGTGTCTCTCAAATGTAGCAACTCAACTTCTTCTAGCGCTTAACGATGTAGTGTTCACGGGACAAACGAGGACGCATTCAATGCATCCCCCCAGCTGAATCCGATGAAAAATATTCGCAATCCCAGAGAACATATGAAGAATGGAGTTGGAAGATAGTCTTGAATGCTTTTGCAACTAATTACTACTTTTTTATCCTTTATCTTAGTCGAAATTGTTCTAGGTTTTTTAGAAACTTTATTTTCAAGTTTACAATTTTCGTAATATGAATAGGATATTTAAACCCCTTTCATGCATTTAGAAATGGGTCCAGAATTTTGAGAGGTTATTTTTGAACTTGCACTATTTTTTTATGAGAAGTTATCTAATTGACAGTTGAGACTGAAATCTGTCTTTTCATATACAAAACACTGATGGATCAGGTACTATTATCTTTGTATTATTGATGTATGTTATTGAATTAGATATTTTTCTTATTTTGATGTTCTTTCATTATATAAGTTACTTTGAAAACAATATCTCATTGTCATTATTGATATGAAGTATTGAATGATCTGTGATTATGTATGAAATAATGAAGTTTTAATCAACTAAATTAATCAACTATTTAATTAATCTAGTTTCTTATGCACGCTTTCTTTTTGTTAAAGTATGAAATGATCTATATTATTATGTACTTTATGAAATATTCCTATTATATCACATTAAAAGAGGTTTTATATCAAGAAATAGTTAAAATCAATTTTAATTTTATCATTACCTTTAAAATCATTCCATAATTTTGATTTCAGTTCTCTTGTTATTATTAAATATCTTTAAATGGGAAACTAGTCCCTTTATCCCCAGTTGGACCCACCAGTTTCAACGGAAATGGAGTTCCTTTAGGCTCTAGACCGAGTGTTGTTCCCCGATATTGAGGCAATCAATTTCCAGCCTTCAACACAGTCACATTATTTAAATAGGGGATATGTGACCACAATCACATGTTCGTTCTCCGGGAGTGACTGGGAAGCCACAATCACTTGCAGGACTTCCATAAGGGAGTGACTGAGGCTCTGAGCTATATCTGGGTAGATCTGACTACAGTCACTCACTTACAATGATTCAAAGAGCGACCAATAAGACATAGTCGGTCGCTCAAAGTGTTTCAGGGAGCGTCTGGGAAGACATAGTTGCTCACACAATAAATCAATGAGTTTGACCAAGGTTCTAATGTAGGGTTTGAAAATTGACCGCAATTGACTGCAGATTCCTGAAAGCAGTAAGGTTTCTCTCTATTGTAAAGTGATTCTCGAATTATGTTTCTGATTTTTATTGGGTAAATATTTGTCGTACAATTATTTATTGGGATTATTATACTCTCCGCTGAAATATTTTATGAAAATATGGTAAGAAGAATATTTGAAAGGGTTTTCTGCTTAGTGTGGTTTTCCCCTTATCTTTAACCAGTATGGTGTCTCTTGTGGTTATTTTCTTGTCTCTTTTTTCATTTCATATATTGTTCTATCTTTAACTATTTTCTATGATTGGAAACATTTTAAATAATTGTATGCATTTCTAATAGAAGAATTTAATTGGGATGAATTAATTAAAACAACATAATACAATTGGAAAAATGAACATGGTATCAAAGCTAAGGAGAGGGAAAAATCCCAAAAGGAGACAACCATTGAAGCCATCATTTGTGGAAAGCTAAAGGGTTTTATTCAACATGTTTTCCTCTACCTTCAAGGAGAATGAGAATTTGGGTAACTCATCAAACGTTTCTTCATTGAAATTCAGGTTCGAGATCATAGATGACAATAATGATGTTTTGGAGTACATTCAAGGAAGAATTCCGAAGCCTCTAGACAATTCTTCCACTTCGCTCGAAAACAGGTAAAATAAAGGTGAGTCCAAAGAAAATAAAATTATAACTAATGGTTTACAAGATAATTTATTTGCATATGTTGGGAATTTAAGGAAGTCGAAAGACATGTATGATAAGATAGTTGGCATGTATGAAGTCAGAAATTTGAATGATATCATCTCTTTTAAATATAAACTCAAAGACACCAATATGAAAAAAGGAGAAGTTGTACAATATTATCATGAGGATATCTCACCTCAGAGATCAATTGCATAGAGTTGGAGAATTTTTTCTTGACGTAGAATTAGTGATTGTGACTCTTATAGGTTTCCATCCTATTTGGGAACCTTCAAACACAATTTCCTCCTGTCATTTGATGAAGATATTGGAAATCTTACACAATAAGAATCAAAGATGGTACCAACAGGAATAATTCAAAAACATGAAGAGGAAGAGGTCGTTGAATATATCACTCATGAAAAAGAGAGGAAGAAAATAAAATGAGGTCCATAAATAAATACTCCTCCTCATAATGTTAAAATAAGGAACAATATAACATCATATCGTATTGAATTCTATAATTGTCACAAGAAGGGTCATTATGCTTGATATTGTCCAAAGAAGAACAAAGGACCACATTCCAACACTAGAAGCAACAACAACAAATAAAATGATCAAAGAAGAAAATATGACCGAGTAAATAACCAGAATAGAAAATATGAAATAATAAGAAGATATACCTTAAGAGATCGTGAATAATATCATTGTCCTCAAAATAAGTCAATATTTCCTAGGTGTGAAATTAATGTTGTAAATCAATCAAAATGCATTCTTATTTATGCCCTTATGAGTTCTACTCCTCCATATTTGTGGGATAGTTGGTTGGTTGATAGTGGGGCCACTCATCATTTGTATGGATATCAGGAATTTCTCTCTAATCTATTAGAGAGGGAGATGAAGATTAATATTAATCCTAGAGATAACTCCACTGATCCCATGAAATGGATTCGTCAAATTTCATTTGAATTTTGGGAACTTGATTTTTCCACATGATGTTATGTATGTGTCGGGATTAATGAATACTTTGTATCTATATCTGCTTTGGAAGATAAAGGGATGAGGTTAGCCTTCATCAAGGGAAAAATTATGACATGGTCTGCTGGTTCGTCTATCAAAAATGCATTCACAAGAGGATTAACATTTGAAGGAATCTATAGAGTCACTAGAAGAAAAATTATATTATTATTTCACATTAATTACCATCTAAGTGAGTTATGTCACCAAATATTGGCTCATATACATTATGATGCTCTTCTGAAATTCAAGAAATTGGTATCTCGTATTCCTGATGTTCATTCCCAACATTATGGAGTATGTCTAAGTTGTGTGAGTGGAAATAAGATAATGGGACCATTCCCCTCTAGTGACAACAATACAAATTACATCCTCCATCCCATTCTTTTTGATATATGTGGTCTGATGCCCATGCATTATATTGGTGGACATATCTACTACATTAAATTCATTGACAACCTTTCAATAAAGACATGGATATACTATTTGAATCACAAAGATGAATCCTTTGAAATGTTCGATTTCAAATATTTGATTGAAAATCAAATTGGGAAGAGAATCAAAGTATTCAAGTACAAAAGTGGTGGGGGATACATGTCAAATGAGTTCATATCATTTCGCAAGAAAGAATGAATAAAAAAGGAAAAAATTGTGCCATATAAACCCAAAAAAAATTGATTAGCAGAAAGGAAGAACATGTCTATATTAGAAGCTTCTTGTGCCATGCTCCATGATCAAAATTTTCCAAAGTTTCTTTGGGGAGAAGAAACACATGCTGACATATATGTTCATAATAAGGTTCCTCATCAAGCATTGGAAAAAAATACCTTGGATGATGTGTTCACAGGTGTCAAGCGCAACATTAGCCATCTTTGTATGTTTGGATTCCTATTATATTTTAATGTGCTGAAGGAGAAAAGGAACAAGTTGGAGCCTATAGGAAAAAAGTTACGTTTGGTTGTTACTGTGAAAATTATAAGGCATATAGTATATATAGTCATGGCCAAAGGAAGGTTGAAATTAGTAGGGATGTAACATTCGATGAATATGTTGCTCTTGGCAAAGAAAAATACCTTCCTCCACCTCCTCCTCCGGATAAGAGGAATGATGACAAGGATATTCTAGATGGTCCTTCCATGCCCAAGTTAGAGACCGATTTTGTTAATAATCCCATAGAGACTATGAATGCCTTAGATCCTCTTCGAAGTGATCCTTTTACTAGGAAGAGATAAATTTGTCTTTGTGACAATCTACAAGATTTTAAGAGACATGTTCTCATTCAAAGATCATTTAGAGAAAGGAAGGAAACATGCAGGTATTAGGGATATGTTGCATCCATGGGCACTATGATTCAATCCAAACCTTCCACATTTGAAGAAGTTGTAAAAGAGCATGTTTGGAAATATTTTATGGATGAAAATAATGAATCGATTATGAAGAATGATTTATGTTGTGCGGAGACCAAAAGGTAAATATGTGGTGAATTAAAAGTGGCTATTCAAGATAAAGCATGGAATCGATGGCGGCATTGAGAAATACAAGGAAAGGTTCATGGCTCAAGGATTCTCACAGAAAAAGGGGGATGATTATGATGAAATATTTGAGCCCGTGGCTCGATAAATAAACATTCATTCGATAATATCCCTTGATGAAAGTCAACAATGGACTCTTCATCAGATGGATGTAAGAATTTCATTCCTCCATGGCATGTTATAAAAATAAGTGTATGCTGAACAGACAAAGGATTTATACTACAGGATCGAAAGACACATGTGTGTAGGTTGAAGAAGGAATTGTATGGTATGCCTGCATAGACAATTATTTGGTGAAGCTAGGATTCACAAGAAGGAATGTTGACCCCAACATCTACTTCAAGGTTGTCCAAGGCATCTCATTGGTTTTGGATTTATATGTTGATGATCTATTCTTGGTAAGTAGTGAGCCTCTTATGATAAATTTTGAGAGGGAGTTAGCCTCTGAATTCAAGATGAAAGAACTTAGACACATGCACTACTTTCTAGGCTTTGAGGTGCTGTGAAGGCTCGATGATGTTGTTAGGGAGAATGAAAAAATGAAATTCCATGGCCACACCGATGGGAATGAAATTCAATAAGTTAATTGGAGAAGCTTCAAGAATAGATTTAGTGGATTCATATGAGAATAGATAGTTTATTGGGGCTCTGATCTTCCTTGTGAACACCCATCTATCCATATTCTATGCAGTGGACATGTTGATTCAATTCATGACTGAGCCTCTCCATGAAAATTGGAACACTATCAAACAAATTTTGAGATATTTGTATGGGACAATAATAGTTGGTCTGAGATATCCTATCAGAGATGTTCGACTTCAGAGATACACCAATGTTGACTGGGCAGGAAATTTTATTGACAGGAAGAGTTTTTAGTCTTCGATCCGCCATGATATGTTGGATGCGTAGAGAGAAAATGTCCACAACATTGAGTACTGCTGATGTAGAGTATATTACCACTAGCATGTCTAGATGCGAAGTAGTTTGGTTAAGGGAGCTCTTTGGAGAGCTATTTGAGAAGGTTCTGGGAACTGCAATTATATATTGTGAGAATAAGAATGGGATCTGTCTAGAAGAGAATATCATATTTCATAACAAGTTCAAGCACATACATATACAATATCACTTCATTCAATATGTGGTGCAGAGAGGAGACGTTAGACTCCGTCACATATCGACAGATGAGTAGATTGAAAATATTTCACCAAAGCTTTATCAAAATGGAAGTTCTTGGGCTTCATAGAGAATCTTGGACTAATGGATGTGACCCCTCCTAATAATGGGTAGCGTTGATCGAGGACATTGAGCTAACTCTTCCCCGCTGTTGATCTCCCAAGGTGAGGAATTGAGATAGAGGGCTCCTAAGGTTGAGGTATCTTTGGAAAATAGGGTATCAACCCTATATATTAACCATGGGGTTATGATGCTACTCCCCTATATATTTAGGCTTGGATATTTTTCTCCCCTATTTTGTCTATGCAGAGAATACCGAGTTGGCATCATACCCACAAGTTAAGCTTATTGGGAATATCACTCCTCATTTGGCTAACGGGTTGAGAGTGTATTTGGGACATACAACCCAAGTTGATTATGATGCAGATCATCTACCTCATGATTCTTGAGGGTAATTTATGGGAATACTGACACGCAATAGGAATGGGTTGATATTTTCTCCCCTGTGTGGTTCCTGCTTGAGAATGTGCTCCCGCGTGTTTTGGGATATCTTGTTGCTTGATATGGGGTTAAGATATGTGACTCCCACATGAGATAGAGGGTGGAAGCTATTGCTCCATGATTCTTCTTCTTTTAGATTCGATAACATTTCAACATATAGAGTTGAGGGGAGATGAAGATGATATGATGACAACATGACATGATGATATGATGATCAACAGACATATATTGGTAGGTGGAACTCTTCCTACTTAAGAGGGAGTGTCAATTTACGCAACTAGGGTTAAATTCCACCTTGTACATCTCATATAATGAAGATGATGATTGCATTTAATTCCTCTTTTCGAGAGGATGAAAATCGACCTAAAGAGCACCTCATTTGGAAAAGAAGAAGTTGGTTTTTGAATTTATGTACCCACACATGTACATTGGGACATATTTACCTCATACACATGCATAATTGGTCAGGTCATGCTCAAGATAAAATGGACCCTCATGGAATCGTATAAATACAAAAGACTCAATCTCATTTGGAGATTCTCATCAAGCATATTATCCTCTTCTTCTATTGTTTGGTCTGCACAAGTATGAGGAAGGAAGTTCATGCAAGGTCAGAAATTATAGGTCTAAGGCTCACATATGTTTATGGTTTATGTTTTTTGGTCGCATGCTTAACGAAGGGAAGATCTAACTACATTCTCACACTCGTAGTGCCTCAGGGAGCCACTGGGAAGCCACATTTCCTCGCCAGAAATCCCGAAGGGAGAGATTGAGTCTCTGATATAGATATAGGAATATCCAACTACATTAAAACTCTTACAGTGATTTAGAGAGTGACTAGAAAGTCATATTCACTCACTCACAGTGTTTCAGGTAGCAACCAAGAATACATATTCCCTCACAAAATAATTCGATGACTATGACCAAGGTTTTGAGCTAGGGTTTGAGAGTTGATCATATATGACTGCATATGTTTGAAGGATGAAAATTTCATCTCTATTATACAATGATTATGGAACTATGTTTCTAATTTTTATTGGTTAAATATTTACTGGATGATTATGCATTGGGCTCATTGTACTCTCTAGTAAAACATTTTATGACAATCTAATAAGAAGAATATTTGAAACAATTTTCCCCTTAGTGGGTTTTTTCCAAGGTATTTTACCAATCTAGTGTCGCTTGTGGTTGTGGTATTGTCTCCTTTATTATTGCATATATATTTTAACTTCAATAAGTGTTTATTACTGGAAACATTATTAATAATGGGATGCATTTCTAATTGAAGAGTTGAATTGGGCAGAAGTAATAAAAAAAACATAGAAGAATATGAAAATTAGCATGCACAACATGTACACATAACCACATGTACACAAAACCTCTTGAACAAAGTGTACACAATACCACATGAAAAAAATTTACACAACACCACATGTACACAACACCATATGCACAACATGTACACAACACCACCTGCACACAGCACCCCATGTACAACATGTTCATGACACCACATGCACACAACATAATATGATAAATCATAATGTTAGTGTGAATTCTAATCGCAAGCCTATGAAAAAATCTCACTTTAGTTGTGCATAAAAAACAAACCTAACATCAAATATGGCTGTCAATTTTCTTAGATTTGTATTTAGTGATCAGAATAAATGCTATAAAAATCCAAATCTATGCATTTAAAGACATTAAAGAGAAAAAATAAGAAAGAGTTTCTCCATGCATCCAATGAACAAGACAAGATTTTTTAAAGAATTTTTTGCATTATGACACCTGGGAAGGGAACATAGAAAGATATTACCAGTCCCCCTCAATGGGAAGAGCTCTTATATGTCTTCAGAACTTCAAATCTAAGATCTCTCTCTCTTGATGGTGCAGAACAACCAGACAAAAATGGAACTCAAAGGGAGCTCACAAGAAAAAATTAGAAAAATATGACAATGATGGTAGGATCAAAGTCAGAACAAAAGTATAGATCAAGAGTGATCTCTAGGCAACAAAAGGTAGTGAATGAATGGAAAATCCTTCTATTTATAACAAAATATTGAGTTAGTCTAGATATTGGTGCATAATTAAAATATTATTAACCAAATCTAGATCCAGCTTTCATGGAATATTTTATTATTTTTTTGGAGGGAAAAGGAATTTGAATTTGGTCAAATCCCTTTATTTAGAAATAAAATAAATAAATGATTAATTTATTATTTTAAGAATACGGTTGAGTAATAATTAAATAAACAATGATTTATTCAATTATTTATAAATTATTTAGTCAAATTTAACAAGGAATATTATTAAATAGTGATTTAAATAATTATTCCTAGAAAATAATAAGATAAATAGTGATTTATATAATTAATTTTCCTATTTTCGGTTAAATATGACCAGGAATATTAATTAAACAATGGTTTAATTAATTATCCCTAGAGGAAAATCAAACAAATAAGGATTTATTTAAATATTCCTCATGGGATTTACTATTTAGACCAGAAACAACTTAATAAATTATGGGTTATTAAGTTATTTTTCATAGTGAAAGAAATTTTACTATGGTAAATTGGTCTTACATGTTCTACTAGTCCATCTAATAGTAACAGGTTAGATGACAAAAAATTGGTGTAACCCATTTCCTCCCAACATGCGAGCGTTAAGAGCTAATCATATGACCAAAGTACATTGTAGGAATTCAATCACTAGACACGAAAGGGGAGTTAGAGAGAGAGAAATATAAGGCAGATTGAAGTTAGAGAGGACAAGACCCTAAGGAGGTCAGACTTACAGGTGTGACATGTCTCTTTTGTGAGTGAGTACCTATTCTGCATGAGGCAGGGGAGGCATACCTATGACTGCCAAGATAAAAAAGTACAAAGAATAATGGAGTGTCAGGAAAGCATGGGACTGAACTATATAGTATATGCTGGCATAAATAGGGGCCAAAAAAAAAAAAAAATGAGAATAGATCCCACATATATACTGTGCCTAGGACAATAGCCAGGACTTATACAATAATATCTGAGTATGTGAGATATAAGTACAACCAAAAAGGCCCTATAAAACAGGAAAGGGCTCTAAAAATTTGAATGATACATGCAAACTAACAAGGCACTACAAGTGTCTAAGGCCGAAACCATTGAATATATGGAGCTGCATCTAAGGCTATAGTAAAGAGGTAATTCGGGTATGTGGGGGGCTACCTGAATGGCCACCCCCTCATGAGGTCGGAAAACATCTCACACACACTCGAAATTGCTGGTACAATATACTACATCACTGAACCATCAATTATACAGATCTTGATCATTCCATAAGGAGCTGGAACTAAGAAACAATCAAATCAAAGGGAAAGAAGGGGTCCCTTTTCCTGATCCAATGTGTTGAATAAGAGTGGAAGCTAGAACCAAGGTACACCGCCCTCTAGACCTCTCTTCTGGAATGAATAAGCTGATGTCTATAGAAGGAGGTCCACCATAGGCGATGCAATAATGGATCCTCAACTAAGGCATGAGGGATAGTAGTAGAGCGGCTGATAGACTGACATCAGGGATGATGGTGGAATGGGGGGTACTGAGTAGTGCGTTGATGACTTCCCTTGTTAGAGCAGAAAGGGCATGGATGACCTGGCAGCTACTGACTCGGCTCCGAAGGGGATAGGGGACAATATGAATGGGGGCCAAAATATGTTACACGAGAGACGTACAAAGAAATGAAGGATGGAAGACTATGATGGGAAACAAAGGGAACTCAGGACGGACTCCATGGATGCGATGACAACTCAACTCGGATGCTCTAAACAAGGGTGACTCGATGATGCTGGCACACAGAACATGCCTGATAGGGACCATAAAATCATCAGTAAAAGATGATTAATCATGATGAAAATTGACACGAGCATGGAAAAGTATGAAGGAAAGGTGTTGCCCCAAGTACAAGAATTGAAAGTGAAGAAATTCGATTTTGAGAAGTGGTTAAGTGACCCTTCTTGGAAAAATGGCTTCCAGGTTAAGTATCAAATCACCAAAAAAAAAAAGTTGGCTACGTAAAAGAAATAAAATGTGCATTTCGGGAGGGAAATGCTAAGGGTAATATTTATTAATATAGATTGCATTATGAGGATTAGGAAGAGGATGGCCTTCAAAATCCTCTAGAAGGCATGCCCCTTTACCCAAACCCTTACTGATGATGTAAGGGCCTAGCCATAAAAATTCCAACTTCCGATGACTGAGGACATCATGAGCCTGGTCATACACTAGAACAAGATCGCCTTCGTGAAAAGTATGAGGGTGGAGTTTTCGGTTATATTGAGCTTTCGTGTGCTTCTTAGCCACTTCAGTGGTTTTCAATGCAACACCACAGTCTTCGGAAGCACGCTCAAACATGATAAGTCTTTTCTCTAATGGTTGAGTTTCGGGGAGAAATTCAATGGCTAGGTGAAGGGAAGGGATTTCACACTCGATCGATAAGACTCCCTCCTTGCCAAAAATAAGGTGGAAAGGAGTAAACCCGGTGGCAGTTTAAAAAAAAATTCTATAGGCCCACAAAGCAGGGAAGTTCATAAGGTGCCAATGTTGGGAAAAATACTGAGAGGGGGGGGTGAATCAGTATTTACTGCATATTCAAAACTTTCCAACTTAGCCATTACCTTAGGGATAATAGGACGATGAATACTGGTACTCAAATCCTAATAGAGAATATATCTCATGCCATATATCATCTTCAAAATTTAAGCCATGGTCAGAGACCAATTGTTTCGGAAGTTCAAATCGAGCGATAACATGGTAAACAAAAAGAGTGTTGTGGTAGCTGTCATGTTATTGAACGTTGGCATGGCCTCAACCCATTTGGTGAAATATTCAACCGCCACGATGATATACTTGTGGTTACCAGCAGATGTAGGTTGACACTCCATAAAGTATACAGACCACTTACAGAAGAGACCAACTGAGATGACAGGATGGAGGGGAGCCGGGGGGGGATCAAGCCATTGGGGTGAAATGTTGGAAATTGGAACAGTGTTTGACTACTTCAATGCTATCACTCAACAAAGAGGGCAAAAAATACCCAACATGCATGATTTTCTGGTTAGTAGCGAGTCTGGAGAGGTGGCCACCAAAAGCATCTCTATTTAAAGAATTAAGGACTTTCTCATCTTCAACGTGCGTGAGACAACGATGAAGGAAAATTTCTACACTGGGACGATAGAGGTCATCACCGATGAGAAGGTAGCAGGGGGGCTGGTGTTAGATACGTCATTGAGCATCACGATCAAGATGGAGGGCAGACTTTTGGGTTCACAAATAAGTGAGGATGTCACCATACCAAGGATCATATGAAGTAATTGCAAACAAATGTTCATCGGGGAAATCACCATTAATTGGAAGATTCTGTTTTCCGGTAGGTAATTGATAAATGATTTCAGTGAGGGATAAACCTTTCTTACTCTTTGGTGTGACAAATTTAATAGAAAATTCTCGAAGGATAATGATCCAATCAGCATATTTCCCATTCATGATCCGTCGACTCAATAGTAAGGCCATAGTGTTGGAATTAGTCATGACCTTGGTGGAACGCATGCAGATATAATGACAAAGTTTATGGACCGAGAACACAACAACCAGTGCCAATTTCTATTCATATGATTAAAACACAGTGGGACTACAAGGTTATTACTGAAATAATAGATAACATTCTCAATTCCATTGTCATCTTCTTGAATAGTTACCCCAGTGACCGAATGGGTGGAGGCTGAGATGTACAGGATGAAATCCCTATCAAATTCAGGGGGAAAAATCAAGTGAGTGGAGGTGAGAGCATGCTTCAGGGCATAAAAAGACTCTTGAGAATATTCATCCCAAATGAATGGAATTTTATATCTCAGGAGTCTAAGCAGCCCATGTGCAGTGGTGGCATAGTCAGGTATGCACCGATGAAGGAAATTAGCTTTGCCTTGGAGGCTTTGTAACTGGCATAAGGTACGAGGAATAGGAAGCTCAATAATAGATTGAACTTTCAAGGGGTTAAGTTTTGTACCATATTTAGACACAATGAAGCCTAGTATATGGCCAACAAGAACACAAAATACACACTTCAACGAGTTGTGGCAGATATTATACTTGCGACATCACAGAAAGATGGTACACAAATAATGGATGTGTTGTGCTCGATGTTTAGAACATGCAGTGAGGTCATATACATAAGAAAGGATAATATGAGCCATGTCATGAAAATAGTATGACATGGCCCACTGAATAGTGGCTCTGGAATTCTTAAGGCCAAACGACATGACCCTATAAGAAAAGGTTCCCCATGAACTAATGAATGCAGTTCTAAGCTAATCAACATGACGCATAACAATTTGGTTGTATCTGGAGAAACCATAAATAAAGGATAGAAGATCATGCCCCACACACTCGTCAATGATTTGGTCAATGAGCGGTGTGGGGAAGTTGTCTTTGGGACAATATTTGTTCAGGTTGTGAAAGCCAGTGCAGACACAGATGGTGTCTTATTTCTTGAGAACAGGAACTGGAATGGACACCCAAGTGGTGTATTCAATGGGATAGATAAAAAAATCTTGCTTGAGCTTATCGATTTCAGTTTTGACAGCCTCTCATCTTGAAGGATTAATGGGTCTCGAATTTTAACAGAAAGGATTGGCATCAGGCTATGGAGTTCAACAATGGCAGGATGAAGTCCGGTAATTTCTAAATAGGACCAGGCAAAAATGTCGCTGAATTCCTTGAATAACTTAGTATAAGCCTCAATTTATTTTGGGGTGCATTAGGCACCCAAGGTAATGTTTCCTTCTACCCCTAGTTTGTTCGAAATGTTAATTTTAATGGTAGGAGAGATATTGGCCATATTTCCTTCTTCGAAAGCATCGAGTGCAGGGATGGTATTTCTAAACCAATCGAACTCATCAAGAATGAATTATTTTGATTCCACAGTCTATTGGTCATGGGAATGATGCAGGAGGAAGTATCCATGGTGGTGCATATCATCCCATGGAAAGTCAGGGGCGGTCATAGCTTCCATAATGTCTTCATCAGAGTGGAAGATAGTGTGTCTGGTGGAATTATGGCCATGTGGCATGGAGAAGATACCTGGCGTATCATCATGACAAGAAAGGTTCACATGCGCATCGTCATGGGGGGTGATAAAAAAAAAAGTAGATGAGGGATCCATCAATGTTGAACCCAGGGTGATCGTTGGGGGGAGGTTAGGCGAAACAGAAGGGGAAGCCTAAGAGGGGTCTTGCACCATGGATCTCATAGATGATGACATGTAGAGGATAGTGGCTAAAGGATCCATCATCTTGTCATTGGGAGGGGGAATTTCAATGGGAGCAGATATTTCCTCTATTTCATCTGAAGAAAATCTCACAAATAAGGGAGAGGTGGACTCATTGTGCTTGGCCTCAAATTGGTGAACCCCCTCCAAAGATATGCGGTAGTATTCGAGGCAAGGACAAAGGTGAGTATAGTGGCCATGGAAATCACACAACGTATAGGGGTGGTTTGTGTGCATAGTCTTGGGTTTCTTCACTGCATTCGGTAAAGCAATAGGGGCTTCTAGGAACTTAGACTCAGAAAATTCTACGTTGACCATGGGCTTCATACAACGCAATTCAGGAAAATTATGGGTGGCATGACCAGCAACATTACACAAAGCACAAGGGTCTATATGCTTTGGAGGCCGAGGAGGAGCAGGGTTTGTCTGGGTAACCTTGTCCTTAGTTTCCTTCTTGTGGGATTTTCCCCCCTCACTCGAGGCTTTCGCAACAGGAGTAGGTTCCGGTTGAAGTGGCAGGGGCACAGAAGCAAAGGGAGGGGTCATGGTGACTGGTTGGATCGAGGTCAAAGCGATATAAGGTTTGGGATGACCAGGAGGGATATTGGCTGGGGGATCAATGTTACAGACTAGGATTCCTAGGGTCATTTTAGGAAGATACAAGGTAGGCATAACAGGTACCGAAAATACTCCAGCAGGGGGAGCAAGAAACGATATTTGGCTAGATATGTAGTGACTAGGCGGGACAACTATGGGATAGTTAATTCCAGGGAGAACTATTCCGAGAGGATAGATAGGATCATAGACACCAGTGATAGATGAGGGACCTTGAGGAGGAGGTCCTGAATGTTGATTGAAAGTACTAGGAGAAGGTTGCGGAGGGTGGGGCCGTTGACTAGTCGAACCAAACCGTTTGAGGTCGGACCGAGATGATTGCATCATGCAAACATTTGAGGAGATAGGGTTAGAGATAGGAGGGAGAAGACCAAGGAATGGACCAACAAAAGAGGAATATTTATGGTCTCTGGGTGAGACATTGGTCAGAGGTTAAACTACTTTTTTATTGTCCACCGAAGAATTAATGGACTCAGGAGACATCTCGGACATCGGTTCATAATATGTCAACTGGTCGATGGTGATGATCTTTCTGTTATGAGGAAAACACATCTTACAGTGAACAACAGATGGGATAGCAGACACGCATAAGTGTAACTACTACACAATAGAATGTTTTAGTCTAAGGGGGCATCAATGACTTCAACGTCAACAGAAATAGTCTTGCCTACAAGAGTAATAGGAAAATTGCAGAACATGCCAAGGGGTTGAGAAGAGTGGCCATCCCATGCATAGAGGATGATAGTGGAAGGGGCTAACTCAGGAGATCTGAGTTTCTTCCAAATAGAATTCGACATGATGCAAGTGGATACCCCCTCTTTAATGATACAATGGGAAATGTTGGCATTCCAAATCTTAAGAGGGATTTGGAAGGCGATGGATGCAAGAAGGCGGGGATGTATGAATTTTCAACATCGAAGAAAATAAAATGATCATCTAAAGGATCCAAAATTCCTATAGAAGTTAGTAGAGCTTTTTCGTTGTGAAGGGCACGTATGGATGACTTCCAGCATTGACATGGTGGCAGGGGATTGCGCCAAGTCATCTACTATATTGTAGGAGTGGGCAGCTTTACCAGAAGTAGTGTTTCGGCATAATGGTCCCTTGGGAATCTTGGTATGAACCTATGCCTTAGTCTTATGGGTCAGTAAACGACCATTACATGTCAAAATAGGCTCTGTGGGACCTGAAGACGGTGGCTCGGTGGCAGACGTAGCGGGGGGCTTGTTGTACTGACGGGACTGAGTTTGAAGGTTGAGGTCAGTGGTATTGGGTCGGTCAGAGTTCATCATGAGGATATGGTAATTAGAGTACTAGATGGAGGAGGTTGAGTGGCCACCCGAATTTCATGGGGTTGGGCAGCCACATATCCTTACTGAGTGAAAGGATTGGTAAACACAGTGTAATGTTCCCACTTTAGCACACCGCTAAAAGGAATATTAAATTTTTTTGTTTACACATAGGAGGTAAATAAATGGGTAAGGAGGACCATAAATTTTAGAATAATGATTAAAATCCCTCATACTATGAAAGGAAATATTCATAAGAGCGGGATTTCACACCCTCAAGTGTGAAAGACGGCATTTGCACGGAGAGAGGGTCAAGTTTGACCAAGTCAACAGCACTGGGATAGGAGGTGGGGAACACTTTCATAGACAACGCAGTATGAATGGGAAGAGGTTTATTTGGTGGAGAAACCCTAATGAATGGGACCCATGGAGAGAGGTATTTCACTTGTTTAAAAGGAGGGCAAGGTAGCGATTGTCATTCATGATATGTATTATTGATTTTATGGTCATTTCAGACTTTGTGCATTCTCTTGTTGTTCAGTAGAGTTGCAGTGCTGATTAGCACAAGGATTTCCTGTTTATGAATTCCTTCTCCTTTCAAGAGAGGCCTCTTGAAGGAGATTTTACTTCATTTCTCCACATCGAGGCTTGAGGCTAAGCTTCCTCCTTCAGCTACAACGTAGTTTCTGTTGAGAGCTAGGATGTGTTGTAGGGTGTTGCAGTGAAGGGTTGACAACATCACTTCCGGGGCTTGTTTTTCAAAGGAGAAATATTTATTTCCTTTGGAACACTAGTAAGGAAGATTTATTGAATATTTTGGCACTTGGCCAACACATTCCCTTTCACCTACAACACAGTCCTTCTCTGGACTGCGTTATTTTCAGTGTGCAATTGTAGTGAGGGCTTGCAGGATTATCGGAGGGTGAGATCTTTAGTGATAGGATTAGCCTTTCACTTGAGAGATCATTGCAGGAGGTTTATTTATCTGATGCAGCATCTTCAGTCATCTCCATCCAGTCCTAGTTCTTGATTTGCAGCTGCTACCCTGCAACTCTGGCATTTCTGCAGTTTTTAATATTTCATCCAATCCTTCCAAGATTGACTTGAAATGGTATTTGGGAGCTTAGATCTTATCTCTCATCATTGTATCAGCCATATGTATGTAGATCTATGTTGTTTTATATTTCTTGTAGCAGTACTCTATCTATGACTGTGAAGTTTTGATCCATAGACATTCTGTTATGTAGCAGCATTTCACTTATTGACATATGTGTTCATGGGAGGCTTGTTTGCCTCAGTCATTTGATGTATATTGAAATTATTTGCTTCTGATATAATAAAATGGCTTTATGGTTTCCATACATATTGGTACGATGTTGTTCACTGCTATTTCCAGTTTGTGTTTACATATTGTTGGATCTCCACATTTGGAATATCCTAAGATATTTCCAATAGTGTAGAAATTCCCTATTTTGGGATATTACAGTGGTATCAAAGCATCTTTCTGGAAAAACCTCTGGATCGCATCCACTATGCCATTCAAAAGACAAGAAGAATAAGAGATGAAGAAAAAGAAGACTCCATTCTTTTCAGGAAGAAAGAAGGATAAATATCGAAAGTCTTGGTCTCAAACTTTGTAGAGCATTCAAGTAGATCTCAAGAAGATGAGGGAGAATATGTGTAAAGAATCTCCAAAAGGGTTTGAATTTGAATAAAACTCTATATTTTCTTATGGGGAGTGTGAGAATGCAGGCACACCCTATGATGCACAACGCAGTCACATGCCCAGTTTGGCCATGAGGGAGATAGAAGAATAAGGATTGCCTAAGAGGGTAACTCTTAGTGGTTTCTTGCATGAGTATGAATCTCAAACTCAGAAGTTTAGAGATCATATCACTTTTTTGAAGTTTTTCAAGATAAAGGTGAGGAGGAGAAAGCAGCATAATGTGGGTGGATTTCTTCTATCTACCTTTGATGGATCACCTACTTGTTCAGCCAGGAATTGGGTGGAGGAGCTAGACACCTTCTTGCAACAGCATCAAATTTCTGAAGATGAATCCATCAGAGTAGCAGTGCTGCATTTTGGAGGTAAGGCCTATGAATGGTGGATATTTGAGTCATTTTCTTTAAAGAATTCAAATACTTCTTCCTATGCAAAGTTCATTAAAACTTTGGTGGAAATATTTGGTAGGAAGAATTATAAAACACATGTGGAGGAGACAAACAAATTTAAACAAACAAAACCCTTGCATGTGATGGAGGAAACCATAGACTCAAAACCACTTCAGAAAACCATAGAGGAGGCTGATATCTTACATTATACTTTTCTATAGGCAAGACCTTCATCTTGTATTTTGGCACAAGAAGGCAAGGAGATCCCTTTTCCAAAAGAGGATCCAATCATTGGAGGGTTTCCCATTCATGTTGAGGAGGCTAAGGGCAACAACGCTATCAGATCTGGATTTTATCTAGCACCTCATGCAGAGGAAGGAGGAGCTCTTTCTCCAACTAGAGGGATTATTGTATCTTTACAAGGAATTCCCTAGGATCTGATGTGTGGAGATCAAGGCACAACTCATGTTTTACATGTGCCAGTAATGATGAGGTGTGGAAATATGGAGTTACGAGGGGATAGGGAGGATGAACAGCATCATATGATGAGGAGCACACACCCCTGTCTATTTCATGAGGTTGATGCACCTAAGAGGGAGACTGGATTGCACAATGAAAGCAGGGACAAGTTTGTCCATTCATATATGCAGTATACTCTTGATGATGATGTCTCATTGCATGGACACATTTCACCAAGGAGACCACCAAATCAGTAGATGATGTCATATGATTCACATTTTGAGGCACCATTCATTGATTTCAGAGGAGTGGAGACGTTGGGAGGTCATTTTACAGTGCTTAGAGTCTTGGGTAGACTCAAGGAAGAGAGACGAATTATCTCAACATCATCTTTACCCACTCTCATGTCAGATTTTGTGTTGTGGCAGAAGCAGCAAGGGAAGAATAGCAGCCTTCCAACTTACATCTTTGACATGGGATATATCAAAGAGAAGGATGACCATATGACATATTTTCTTCATGAGAGATCATCAGCGCTGTCACTATGGAGGATAGATCCATATTGGAACTCCCAGCTGTTGGTGGACTATCCCAAGGATCTTTTCACTTGCATGATATTGGATGACCAATTGCATGAGGAGGGATATTCAGTCAGAGATGGGGTCATCTACTATCATGGTAGGATCTTATTATCTGGAGCTTCCAAGCTCAGGGAGAAGTTCTACAAGCAGCTCATGACGATTTCCTTTTGAGCTACACTTGTTCTATGAGAGAATACCACACCATCATGGAGAGGTATTTTTTGGAAGGGTTTTGAGGACTGGAGATATATCAACATATGAGGATAAGGCATGAATTACATGGATATGAGCCACAGTGTCAAACAACTCTTTTCTTTGAGGATGAGACAGGATCTGTCCAATAGTTTGTTCTACTTCAAGGGCAAGACATATGGTAAGGGTATTGCTGATTTGCATAGTGATTTGCATATATGTATGCATCTCTTAACCATATATGTGTAGGAATTTTCTCAAAGGAGGAATATTCTTCCTTATAGATTTCATGGTCTACTTAAGGCCACTATATATTATCACTCCCTAGGAGGATTTAGTGAGGATATTTCTTGTGGAGAACATACTCACCTTGCACAATACATCATTCACTTTCTCCAAACACATGAGGAGAATGGGGCAGCAAGCAGGTGGTTGAGAAACCACACTCTTTGTCATTCTCTATAGTAGTTGAGGGTCAAGTTGTGCTGGTTGCATTTGAGGGACCATTGTCCTTCTCCATTACTTCATATGGCAGAAATAATGATTCTCATTATGGTTCCCTTTATTACTATTGTTATTGATTTTCTTGGGAACATAATTGGCGGAGAGACACATTGGGTGGATGTGTCCTTTGAGGGAGAAATTCCCCACACTTTTTACACTAAATGTTCTAAGGAGAGCATGGGAGATGGTATGGACACCATAGAAAAAAATTTGCTTCCTTATTATGTGAGCCATATGATTGATATGATTCCATATGATGATGATTTCCAACTCATTATATATGGGGATATTGGGGCCAGCATGATTCATAACGTTGGAAAGGAGATATTTGAGGATCCAATCTTCTTCTTGCCACTTGAGGGAAACATTATTGTAGCCCAGGATCAACAGACACTCTACACTTATCTTAAGTGGAGAGGAGGACAGCATGGGGTAGACTATTTTGTCTACCAAGATCGAATTTTCAGCCCACCTACATTGTAGGAGCTCAAGGTGGAGGATGATTTGTATGAGTTGCCATGTTGGGAGGTAAATTATTTTGTATGGATGATTGTTTGGGGTTGTGAGCTTCATATCGGGATGGTACACACCAACTAATATTAGACCTCATGCCTCAAGAAGGCTCCTCATTTTTATCTTTTTAGTTGCTTGAGGACAAGAAACATTTGGGAGGGGAGGACTATAATATTCCCACTTTAGCACACCAATAAAAGGAATATTAAATTTTGTTGTTTACAAATAGGAGGTAAATAAATGGGTAAGGAGGCCCATACATTGTATAATAATGAATAAAATCCCTCATAATATGAAAGGGGTTATTCATAAGAGTAGGATTTCACACCCTCAAGTGTGAAAGAGGGAATTTGCACGGAGACAAGGTCAAGTTTGACCAAGTCAACGGCATTGGGATAGGAGGTGGAGAAAAAATTGATAGATAGTGCAGTATGAATGAGAAGAGGGTTATTTTGTGGAGGAAAACCTAATGAGTGGGACCCATGGAGAGATGGATTTCACTTGTTTAAAAGGAGGGAAAGGTAGCCATTGTCATTCATGATATGGATTATTGATTTTATGGTCTGTTTAGAATTTGTGCATTCTCTTTTTGTTCATCAGAGTTGCAGTGCTACTTTGCACAAGGATTTCCTGTTTAGGAATTCCTTCTCCTTTCAAGAGAATCCTCTTGAAGGAGCTTGCACTTAATTTCTCCACAGCCAGGCTTGAGGCCAAGCTTCCTCCTTTAGCTACAGCGCAGTTTCTGTTGAGAGTTGGGTTGTATTGCAGGGTGTTGCATTCGAGGGTTGACAACACCACTTTCGGGGCTTGTTTTCCAAAGGAGAAAGCTTTATTTCCTTTAGAATTCCAGTGAGGAAGATTCTAGAGCTTATTGTAAATTTTGGCGCTTGGCCAATACATTCTCTTTCACCTACAGCGCAGTCCCTTCTCTAGACTGCGCTATTTTCAATGTGCAATTGCAGTGAGGGCTTGCAGGATTATTGGAGGGTGAGATCCTCAGTGATAGGATCAGACTTTCACTTGAGAGATCATTGGATGAGGTTTATTTATCTGATACATAATCTTTAGTCATCTCCATGTAGTCCTAGTTCTTGAGTTGCGGCTGCTACCCTACAACTCTGGCATTTTTGTATTTTTTCATATTTCAGCCAATCCTTCCAGTATTGACTTGAAATAGTATTTGGGAGCTTAGATATTCTCTCCCATAACTGTATTAGCCATATGTATGAAGATATATGTTGTTTTATATTTCCTGTAGTAGTACTCTATCTATGATTGTGCAGTTTTGATCCATAGACATTCTGCTATGTAGCAACATTTCACTTATTGATATATGTGTTCATGGGAGGCTTGTTTGCCTCAATCATTTGATGTATATTGAACTTATTTGTTGCTGATATAATAAAATGGATTTATGGTTTCCATACATTTTGGTATGATTTTGTTCACTGCTATTTCCATTTTATGTTTACATATTGCTGGATCTCCACATTTGGAATATCTTAAGATATTCCCAATACTGTAGAATTTACCTATTTTGGGATATTACACAGAGCTGCTTGGATGGGCGTAGCATTCATATGAACCGAAGAAGAGGCTTACTATCCTCAGGATGCTACTTGAGCTTCCCATATTTGATGCATGTGAGGTAAAATGGGACAATCATTGGTGTAGTGACCATAGACACCCCAACAATAACAAGGCTTACTCATGCGAATAGTCCTGTCCTGCTTGGGCTGAACTCCCTATTGCTGGGTTGTGGTGTTAGATGTATTCCCTTGGGGATTTTTTCTGGGATTACCTTGAGAGGCTTCATTTTGGTTTCCTTTCCTCTTCTATTTGGAAGTGGGAGGATTAGTCTCACTCTTCTTCACATACACTTGCCCCTCATGAGGGTGGTGGCTACTGTTGCAGAGTTTGAGAAGGAAAGGGAGGCTGAGGTGCTTGTGGTGGAGGAAATGGAACACCAAGCTATGGCTACAGATAATTAGGAGGTTGGGAAACATTAGGGTAAATAGGTTGGGAAAAATGAGGAGGCATGCCATATCCTAGATACATGCTGCCGGAAGGGGGAAAAGTGTTGGAGGAGATAGCCCCTCCCTAAGGAAAACCATAACCCATGGGGGAATGAGCGTATGGATGTGAAAGGGATCCAATAATACCTTCTGTGACATGAGATGTCCCTGGTGCATTAGAAACATGGGGTATAGGGAGATTAAGTAAGATGGTATAAACATAACCAGATTATGCGTAGATCAGGTCATATTTCAACGCAAACTGGAGGGGGGATTCCTTGTTTTTAGGAAAGTGAGATGCGACATATTTTCGAATAGCAAGAAAAATGGTTTTGAGAAACCAATCCACATAGAAATGGTCTTCGAAAACAGGGGCTCAAAATAGGCTCTTCCTTCTACGCCATTATTGAATATGATCAGATAGGCGGGTAGCATAAGTTTGATGGAAAGAGGTGAAGAGTTTAGTATCGATGTCCTAACGAAGGGGAAGTTGGAAATAAGATAGAAAAAGCTTGGCCAGGGTCCCAAAAGTAGTATGAGAGGAGGAGGCCTGCCACCTGGTCAACATACCACTTGGAAGCTTCTCTAGCAAACGTACGTTGGAATAACCGAAGATGGAAAAAGTCATTAGTGATGGAGTTAGACAAACACCACTCGTGGAAATAACAAACATGGTTTGTAAGATCCTCTCCAATATTTCCTTCAAACATGGGGATGTGTGAATGAATTTTGGCTGGCATAGTAGGCCAACCTGGATCATGGTCTATGGGATTATTAATCAACTGGCTAAAATCAGGAAGGCTTAGGCATGCCATGTAACGAAGCAAGGGAGCATCCGAAATAGTTCATGTTGCGGCACCACTAGGGATAGGGCCACCACCAGTGTTAGGTCCTGAAGCAGACATGATGAAGGTGAAAGGTGGAGGAGTATTGGGGATAGAGCCAGAAGGGGAACCCGATGAACCAGAATCAGAGTCAGAATGGGGACTTGATGGAGGATGAACTCGAACCCTATGCGGTGGAGTAAGTCTTCCTAGCAGAAACTTAGGATGAAGGCCTTGGAGTCTCTAGGATAAATTCCTTGGGAGTGTAATGACAAGAAAGAGACATGGAAACCAATAATGAAGAGCGGTAAACAAGGGCAAGGGGGTGCAGGATCAATTGGTTACAATGTTTAATTCTTGGCCTTGCAGTGTAAACCAGGTGCTCTTCGCTTAAGGTGTGCGTGTATGTGATAAGTGTGTTAATTTTAATTAAGCCCCGACGTGTGTATAGAAAAAATAAAAATGATGTTGTATAACATAAATAAAACTGAGAATGGAAGTAAAGGAAACTAAATTCGACAGTAAAATAAATAGCTATAGATGCAACAATTTAAACCCAAGGAGGAGGGCTTCCCAACAACTAGTCTATGGGTGGGTGAAATTTAGTCAAAATAAACAAAATTACCAATGGATCTAAGGCTAGGAGGGACAAGGATCTAAAGGCTAGATCTGTTGGAAAGAGGGGGAAGAAACAAAAAAAACTAAAGGGAAAATCGCTGCAAAATAGGTGGCGAAAGGCTACAACCTGAAGGGAAATAGAGAGGACCCTAAAGGAGGACCAAAAAAAAATGAAAAGACGTCTTTTGGATGGATAAATAATTGATATAAAATGGATATGAAAGTGCAGGTTCAGATCTAAAAAATGGTTGAAAAACACTGAAATCTCAAAAAACCTGCTTCAGCTAAACTCCTCTGAAAAAGGTGGAAGCGTACTGAAGCCCTAAGGGGCTTGATTCCTACTTCAAAAAGTAAAACTAAGAGAGTACAGGTCTAATATGGGTGAAGAGGGAGGTCAAACAACCATGAACAATGCCTCATAAAAATTGTGAAAAATCACAAAAAAAAATCCTGCAAAAAGTACAAGTCGCAGTTTCTAACCTGTTTTCCACTAAGGTCATAGTTTTCAGGCTATTATCCACTAACTGAGAGTTGAGCTCACAGTTTTTGGCCCAAAAAGTGTGACCTGCACTTCCAGATGTCTCAGGAGTAGGTTTTAGAAAAATGTGTCCTCTCTCTTGCAGTTGATACCTGTTACCCTAGGGTTTGAAGGAACTGGTCATGCAAGGAGCTAAAAAATGATAGCGGTCATAATTATAAATCCTTTTGAAGTGTCCAGTTGTTAGTGTGAATTATAATCGCAAACGTACAAAAAAATATCACTTTAATTGTGCATAACAAACATCCCTAACATCAAATATGGCTATCAATTTCCTTACATCTAAAATTAGCGATCAGAATAAATTCTATAAAAATCTAGATCTATGAAGTTAAATACATTAAACAACAAAAATAAGAAAGTGTTTCTCCATTCATCCAATGAACAAGAAAAGAACTTTTAAACAATTGTTTGTATTATAACACCTCAGAAGGGAACATAGAAATATGTTACCAGTCCCCCTCAATGGGATGGGCTCTTGTATGTCCTCAATGCTTCAGATCTAAGATCTCTCTCTCTTGATGGTACAGAAAACCCAGACAAAAATGGAACTCAAAGGGAGCTCACAAGAAAAAATTAGAAAAATATGACAATGAGGGAAGGATCAAAGTCATACCAGAATTATAGATCAATAGTGATCTCTACGGAAAAAAATGTAGTGAATGAATGGAAAACCCTTCTATTTATAACAAAATAATGAGTTAGTCTAGATATTGGTGCATAACTAAAATATTATTAACCAAATCTATATCCAAATTTCATGGAATATTTTATTATTTTCGTTGGAGGGAAAAGGAATTTGAATTTGGTCAAATCCCTTTATTTAGAAATAATAAATAACTGATTTATTTATCATTTTAAGAACATGATTGAGTAATAATTAAATAAAAAATGATTTATTCAATTGTTTATAAATGATTTAGTCAAATTTAACAAGGAATATTACTAAATAGTGATTTAAATAATTATTCCTAGAAAATAATAAGATAACTAATTATTTATCTAATTAATTTTCCCGTTTTGGGTTAAATATGACCAGGAATATTAATTAAACAGTGGTTTAATTAATTATCCCTCGAACACAACCAAAAAAATAAGGATTTATTTAATTATTCCTCATGGGGTTTTATGTTTAGACCAGAAACAACCTAATAAATTATGGGTTATTATGTTATTTTTCATAGTGAAAGTAATTTTCTATGGTAAAATTTGTCCTACTTGGTGTACTTTAGTCCATCTAATAGTAACAGGTTAGATGACCAAAAATTAGTATAACACATACACATAACACCACATGTACATAGGACCATATATGCAACATGCACACCACACCATATGTACACAACACCACATAAAATGTAACATGCACACAACAACATATGTCGACAACAACACATATCCAACATGCGTACAACACCATATGTACACAACACTATGTATCCAAAATGCACACGACACCATATGTACACTTCTGCATAAACAACATGTACACACTACCATATGTACATAGCACTACATAAAGAACATGTGCACAACACCATTTATACATAGCATTGCATAAAAAACATGTACACCACACCATAGATGAAAAACATCACATTTACACAAAATCATAGGTAAAACATGTACGACATGTATAATATATTGATAACAATAGTACCACACATCTAGAGACCACACTGTCTCTATCGAGCAACCTCGCTTCTAGTGTCTTTCCACCATCTGTGGTTGTCCCAACGTGTCACAAATCACACTTCTTTCATTGCGCTAATGTATTCCTCAACATTACATTCCATATCATTAATATAGACATAATATAATCACATAATATCAATTCATATCCACATTCTACTGACCTCATAGATTCGCTAGGGCTACTCTTCGGACTTGATTCCTCATAAACCAGGAATCTCTTCATGTCATTCATCTCCATAAGCAATAATTTCTCCAAAAGAATGATCCCTCATGACCCTGTCAGACAACAACATACATACATACATATATACATATATGCATATACACATATGTATAAGACAATCATGATCCCTGACAACCCTGTCACAAAACAACATACGTATATACATATATACATATATAAACATCATAATCATCTTAATCACAACATAATTTATAGATATCATAAAGTTAAGGTTAAGAAAACTCTCTTTATCCATGCAATGCATGCAAACCATCAAGAAAAATAGTTACCAAAATAGCTCAAGCATATGTCGCCTCAAATCTATTCACTTTACCTTCCTCACAACTATCCTGTCGCCATCCATTTATAGCAATGGACCAGACCGATCAAACTGGTTTCCATGGTCTTGCCTTTATTTTCCCTTATAGATTCATCGAGCTTCATTCGAGCCTCACATTACTTATTAGGTTTCATCAAACTCTTCCCGAACTCCAATAAATTTCCTCTTCCCAACCAGTTCCGAAGGCCTTCAAAACATAAAAGGAAAGAACAAGAACCAACCTAGAATAAAACCATGAAAAGAAATAGAAATATGACGCCAAACACAGAGTCCTATGGCCATAAACCAGACACAAACAAAGCCACAATCAAGAGAAACAAATCACAAAATAATGAAAGCACAAGACTAGCAAAAAACACCATGACTCAATGCCCATGGTTCCCAAAGAAAGATCAACTTGATCCTTCTTCAAGATTTCATGGAAGTCTCATTTAGCATGCAATAACCTCCATAATACTTCCATAAACAGATAAATATCAGTGTATAAATAATCATAAAATTATATTTCTTACCTTACCTTACTGTGTCAAGCCCATTTCCTGGTAACTGAACACGTACATATATCATCTCTTAATGGACTCCAATTCCATGACGAATCCATTCATAACTGAAAATGAACTATTATACATGTCAAATATATGTTCATGAATATAACATATATCCACGTAATATTAGAGAAAATAAAGGTTAAGGAGACTTCCTATATTAACAACACTTGTTCATTTGAAATTTCAGTTTCCAAACATAGTCAAAGGAATTCTCACATAATTACTTTCTTCTACCTTTTACCTTGCTGCAATTAAATATTACTATATACTATCACATCACCCAAAAATTAGTTATATAAATAAATAAAATGTCACCTTGTCATCCTAATACCAAGCATGTTTCTCTGCAATTTCTCACACATGTCAGTCACATGTTCAAAATATCAAGACGTTATATCTATTAATTTGAAGTAAACCTTTACCAAGACTAACACCCATTTCATAATCAACTAAGAGTTATAAGAAATAGTGCTACAAACATCACATACTTACACTCCAATACATATCAGTTCTTCTCATCACGTGTTAGTGCAACCACCTCAAATAAAGATCATTCCTTCATGCAATATTATAGATACAAACTCATATTTGAAACTAATCAAACATTCAAAAAATAGATAGAATACATAATAGAAGCCAAACAATCAAACACCAAATATATGACATGGTCAAATATTCGAGCACCAAGTAAACGACATAAGAAAAAACATACTTTAATGTATCTATGGGAGGCTATCTTTTCTACACAATCAATCTATATTAGTGCGATATAACTTCACAACATATCAAATCAAACATAAATAAGGTCATCATGTCCATAGTAGTAACTACCTAACATATTCACATCATAAACTCAAACAAGTGTCATTCATGTATAACAATAACATATACACAATCAGTCAAGATTAGTACACCACAATATGATAAAAAAGTTGACTCATACCTAAATATCATAACCCTAACCATCTAGATAGGCCAATAAAAATTATCATAATGCATATAACATAAAGCTCTTAGTTGAAATGAACATAAACATCATGCATACGATCAAATTTCATATAACAACAAGTTACTATCCTTCATAACTTGCTGACGCATGTACATATGACCATATTGAACAACTAGCATCTATGATACATGTAACCACAAAATAAAGAGAATGAAAAACATGTTAATAACCAAAATGCTTATAAAAAACATTAACTAACATACTTGCATGCCTTAAATTCAAACCTATATAATGATTTTCTCCTACCCCGATGTCTAATTTTGCAACCTCTCTCGAATGTTCTGTTTCTCTTGCTCTATCTTGACTGACACATTAGCATAATAACATACCAAAAACATAATGATGACACAAACTACATAATGACCATTATGATGAATTTATGATCTACCATGCATGAATAACCATAGCCATGAAAATTCATGCATAATAAGATATATACACTGACATGCATAAAAAAATAATATACAACCAACATGCATTCATGACAAACACATCGCAACATCAACATCATCAGCTTCTACATGAAAACAAAATTGTAACAATGGGCATCACCATGCATATATAACAAGAACATATAGAACCTACATGCATGCATGAGAACCCCATTCCACCCATTCAGTCCAAGAGTTGAACCATGCGCTAATACTGCTCTGTGGTATCAGATATCACACAAATATAATGGAAACCAGACACCACCCAAAGTGAAAGAAACTCGCTCGGATACCACCTTAATACCCTCCTCCCACATGTACCTGAGCTAACCGGTCCACTATGGTAAACATGTGACAAGAGGCTACTCTGATGTGATTCAAATCCCCATGCATAGTTAAGGAAGCGGAACCAAAAAATATAACCAATCTAATATTCTTGAGGATCTATAGAACCTTAAGGAGGAAACCAACCTTTCTAGTTCCTAAATCTTGAGAAAAATTGTCATTTTGCTTATTTGGACCCTCAACCACTCCCATGACAAAACATGCATGTGAATGAGGCATTCTAGCTACTCTCACAACAAGGCATGCCAATGAGTGTGGACTTTTTTAGGTAGTTCTGAGCTAGTGACCTCAGATTCTGAGCCACTTTTTTAGGGAAATGTCTCAAGCCTCTATCCAAAACTTCATGAAAATTCCATATATGAATAATAAAAATGGAATAAGGCTACTAATGCAATCATTTGTAAAAGTAATTGATCTGACCCGTACTATCCATGATAGGTATTTTGTCAAACATATCACACATATGTAATCTACAAGCCATAACAACATATATGAGAATAGAAGTCTCATACTTATTTGAGATTCATAAAAAAGCATTGATTCATTATCACGATAGTTGCATTATCATCAATTAGGTCATATATTCATTGTTCTTTCATTTTTTAATCAAAACATAATCAGAGCCATACATGAAGTTTGTCATTAAACATACTCATACCCTTCAGATAACCAACGTAAATAACAAGGATATAACAACCATAAAAAATGCACATGAAAATTTATATTTTCACATGAAATACCAAAGGAGAAGGAGCTCTTATTAATGAATGCATATGCCAACTAATTTAGGGACTTCCATGAACCAGCCAACCATAAATTGGGCTTAACCAAATATTTCTTCCAGCCAATCACCCCCATGTCATATTCCAAGCATGAATGTGGGACTCACAATAAAACCAATCAAGGCTTCCTCAGGCTTTACCACAATCTCACCAAGGGATTAAAAGGCCCAAACAACAACATACAATACAGGATTTACCTCAATCCCTCCATATATTTCTCAAGGGATCACTAGGCCCTAAACAAACATGGATGCCTTTGGATTTCTCCACCTAAATCGTGAGGAATTTTTCCCCAATATTTAGGCTTTACCGTGTATTTTGCGATAACCATCCAAGGGATTCCTAGGTCTAATGAAAGAATAAACTTGTAGGCTATAAAATTTATCCCACCATTATCGATCAATGAATTCCTAGGCCTAACGAGGCTCCATCCTCTAGGATTTTCCATGTATCCCACAATAACCAGTCAAGGGATTCCTAGGCTTAACGAGGAGGTTCGCAATGAGGCTTTAACATGTTTTCCACCATTACAGGTCAAGGGATTCCTAGGTCTTGTGATTTTTCCTAAGACCACCCCACTCAACTTGGATACCATATGAAAATCCAACTAAACTAAATACAAGAGAAGCCCATCACACCATGTTTATCCAAAAATGGCAAGGAAGCACTGAAATCCACTATTACACCTTGAAAGACCCATGCCAATGACAACGGAAGAACCAACTACACACGTGCATGTACAATGCATGCCAAATATAGCAAGGAAATCACACATGGAAATTGATACCTTCAATCAACCCTACTGTATCTGCTTCATTATGATGTTCCTTTCTTGATACTTCATTTGTATATGAAATTGTTGGAGGATTATGTAAATTTTTCAAGTGATTAATTAAGAGTTTTAAGCCTCTTATATCAAAGTATTAAGCACATAAACATGAATTAAAATTTCAGTTTTTGTAGAAAACATGATACAACATCACCATAACAATAAAAACAACATAACAAGTGATGAAGGAGTTCACCCCTACTAGGCTAATTCTCCTGGTCTAACTTCCAATGGCCGGCCTCTTTCATTATGCTGAGAAAAATGGTGTTTACATCGAGTTTCAATGCTCAAATGGATTCACAGATAGATCCAATGTCTTTGAAACTATAAAAAAACCTTCTCTAACTTCTTTCTGGTCCCAAAAAGGAAAAAAAATTACAAAATTTATGAGCTCCCCAAGTTTTTCTCTATTCGTCCTACAATTTCCACCTGCCTACAAGTCATCCTAAAAATTCCTTCCCAAAAATCGATAATGGAGTGACACTTTGGCTAACCATCAGAACGATTTCTGGGACACTTAATTTGTCCATTAACGCCTATGTATTGAATATTTTGACCAAATATGGGGGACTGGGGCTAAGCCCTGGCTCGTAGTCCCGCCCCTTATTTCTCATGGGTGTGGTAACCAGGGCTAGGGCTAGCCCCAACCCACCCCCAAATGTGCATTACATAAAAATTAAATAACATTTTTAAACTATGGTTATCAAGAACCACTCGAATTTGTGTTGGTAAGACATGTTGCTTGTGCTTGATCAGTTCCATGTTAAATTCCTATGGGTTGGCTTGACCTGCTATAACACAATTTTACACCAATGTTGGGAGGCCACGTGGCTACCTCACATTCGTGCACATGGATCCCTAGTATTGGTCGACCATTAACCAATAAAAATAATTAAAATTCAAGCCAAGAAACAACTCACAAGTGGCGAATAGAGGTAGGCCAACCAAACACAGTCAGAATGTACGGTTAGGGTCTCGTGAGTAATACAGACTTCTAACTGTGAAATCTTGTACTGAAAAAACAAAAAGAAATTATTCTTTCCACAAATGAATAGAACAAAATTACAGGAGCATACAACATTGATTTTTCGTGAAACGAGTTTGGTCAGATTCAAAACGACGAGATATACATTGTCATTCAGGTTTCAAACCATTCTAACAACTTTCAATTTTGAGCATAAATTTGATCCACCAGATCAATCCTGCCCACTGGAAGCTTTTGAGCCTACAAAATATATTTATATATTAATATATATATGAGGGCTCATATCCCTCACCCTTCAATTCTCTATCTACTCAAAATATCTTAAATGCGACATTTTGAGATTTTCATGAAAACTGATAATTTTCCTTGACATTGGAGACCCTGCCTTGCTATTGTATACACCATATTTATGCAATTTATTAGAATATAAAAAACAAAAACATTCTCTTAAATGAACAAAGACAATCCCTCCCCGGTCATCAATCAAAGAAATCTTAACCAACTTCAAATTATTCTCACCTTGAACACTGTCGACATGACGATGCTTAACATATCTCGCCTTTTGCTTGGCTCGAGTCTCAACTAAATTTGATTGCCATCGCGATGCAACATCTTATTTAAAACAAATCACTTTCTGAAACCCACAAGAAGAAATTTTTGACCAAATTCCCTCTTTGTAAAATTACTTTTTCACCTTCTCTTTGACCTTTTCACTCTCTTGCACTCGCATCTTGTCCACATCATTGTTCAACAATCATGCATGCTGCTACAAATTTACCTCATCTTGTTTACCACTTTTAGGAGGCAACATATTATACTCCTAAAAAATCTTATTGCAGTGATTCAAATCCTCAATGAAATCATATTTTTCATTTGATGCATCTCCTTGAAAGGCATCATTAAGAACATCTTTATTCTTGAACATTAACAAAGTGAAATTCTGACTAGCATTAACAATTCTCTTCATTTGTCCAGCGTGCATAAGAGACAAATTCATATTCTTACTATGAGATCTAACAATGTACTCAATCCCATTCTTGAAAAAGTGATACTTATTCTCAAGGTGATGGAATATTTCTCTCCTAGCATAAATATATGGGTTTCCCAAAACAATGCCAAAAATATCAAGCAGAACAACAACAAGTTCAAATTCTTAAATAAATTTTGTAGTGATTGTAAATCTAAGTATGCAATTCCTCATCACTTGCAAATTTTCATTCTTACATATCCAATCTAAATGATAAGGTCTTGGATGAGGAATTATCTCTAAATTCAACTTCTTGACTAAGTATTTGGAAATAATATTTGCTTGTGGACCACTATCAAATAGGGTGTCAATCTTTGTATGCTTTGAAATAACTCTAACATGAAAAAGTTCAATTCTTGTTTTGTCATCTTGAGTACTATTGAGACAACTTGAAGAACTAGTACTTGCTATGTGCTTACCTTTGAAACACATCATTGTGATATTTTTCTCATCTCCTGAATCAAAACCTAAATCATGTTGTATTGTTGTAACAATATTCTCCTTCTCATTTTTTTTCAACTTCTTGGGTCTCTTTTTTGGATGAAGATTCCAACAATGATCTTCATCATGTCCATATTTGGAACACTCTTTTCCTGTGATTTCTTCTTTCTCCAACTTTATGGATGAATTCTTCTTACCTTTACCCTTGAAATTATCCTTTCCTTTTGCTCCACGCTCAAAATTATTCTCACTTGTCTTATTTGAAACATGTTTCCCTCTTGCCTATATATGTGTGCCGTGAACACAAATTTCATCTAAAATTGAAGGATTAAACATGAGAATTGTACGTTTTAGGTAACTATGAGAACCTCCGATGTATTTCAACAAATTTTATTGATATGTCAAATCTACATCCAATATTAGTGCTCTTCTCCTAAATTCTTGAGTATAAATCTGCACACTTTGTCCTTTGTCTTCCCTAAAGTTTTTCCAATCCATTATAACCTTCTGGATGTATTCTAATGGATAAAATTGTCTTCTTAAGGTACCAAAAAAATCATTCCAAGTGGTTAATACCTTACCATGTTTGTTCATGTCCTCCTAAGTTTTTGCTTCCTACCAAATAAGAGCTGCACTTTCCAACCTTAGTGAAACAAGCTGAATCTTTGTGTCATCATCCTTGATCCTTTGTATTATACAATGGACTTGAAGCTGAGGTGCCCAAATATCAAATATTTCAACATTTACCTCTCCATGATACATAGGAAAATCAAACTTTCTGTCAAGCTTTAGAAATGTGTTTTTACCATAACCTTTTGGGGAATGTGAGGGTGTTTGTGAAGGGATTTTTGTGGAATAATATGACGGTGAAAATGGTGATGAGGATGGAGGTGAAGAAAATGGTGGTGTCAATGGTGGTTCATCACCATTATAATTAATTTTTGGAGTCTTGTCTCCATCTCCTCCATCTCGTTTTGAAGACTTATGTCCCTTTGGAGGATTGGAACTCTCACCTTGCAACCTTGTGTTTCTATCTTCATAGAGAAATTTAACCATTTATGTCATGTAAAAGAATAATTTTCTGGAGGCCTTTTCTTCCTCTGACATATTATCAACATCTCCTTTATGTTCCATACTTCTTGAAGCTTCAAATACAACTTGAGGTGAAACTTGTGGTGGAGATTGTGGACTTGCAACCACAAACTTTCCTTCTCCTCTCTTGAGATTCAACATTGTAAGAATAAAAAAAAGTTGCAAACAATTAAACCCTCACAAAAAAAAGTAAAACCTAAGCTCTGATACCAAATTGATCTGTATGTGAAATTTCTTGAGGATTATGTAAATTTTGCAAGTGATTAAATAAGGGTTTTAAGCCCCTTATGTCAAATTCTTAAGAACATAAATATGAATTAAAAGTTTATTTTTCTCAAAAAATAAGAAACAACATCATGATAACATCAAACACAACACGAGAAATGAAGAACGAGTTCACCCCTCCTCGGCTACATCTCTTGGCCCAACTTCCAATGATTGGGCCTTTATCATTATGCTCAAAATAATGGTGCTTAAATCAGGTTAAAATGTTCAAATGGCTTCACTGATAGCTCCGATGGCTTCAAAACTGTCAAAAACCCCTATCTAGCATATTTTTGCTCCCAATAATGCCAAAAAATAAAAAATTTATGAGTGCCCCAAGTTTTTCTGCTATTAATACTACAATTTCAACATGTCTGCAAAGCGTCCAAATTTGCCCCAAAAGTCGCTAACAGAGTGAAAATTTGTCTAACCTCTAGCACAATTTTTTGGGAAACTTAATTGCTCCATTAACGCATATGGACTAAATAAATTGATCAAATATGGGGGGCCGAGGCTAAGCCCTAGCCCTTGATCCTGCCGCTTATTTCTCATGGATGCAGTGAACAAGGTTGGGGATAGCCTCTGTTATCACTCTAGTAATTTTTAAGTTTTGTGATTTTTGGTTTTCAGTCAAAGAATTCTAGAGGTAACCACAAACCTACTTCAAACTCTAGGATCTAGGATTCCTAGGGTTTAGAGAGGGCTCTCTCTTTAAAGTTTAACTTTGTTTTAATTTGTGAATATTAGGCTAGTTATGAAAGTGTAGTTTTGGTCTTGTTTTCGTAGATTTGGTGGGAAAAATCACTTGAAAGTAAGGATAGTGGGAAATCTATTTTTCCATTGGGCTATGGAGTCAAAATCAAGCTAATAGGACTTGGATCAAGGGAAAAAAGGTCAAATGTCTTGAGGGAAAGATAGATAACCCTTGGAGATCTTGGAAAATTGGTTTTGTGAGGTGGTATGATCGGGATAAAGGACACTTAAGAATCCTTAAATCCAGAAAAGGGAAGTAGTAGGAGAGGTCAAAAGAGAGAGGGAGAAATTAAGGGTTCCCTACACTAGAAATCAGAGGAAAACATATAAATGATAACTAGTTAAAAACAGGGTGTTATTGACATATCCTGTAGTAATACTCCTAGTTATATATTCAGATTTAGCATAAACATAAATGGATGCATGTAACAAAGAAGGAAAACAATGACAAGTTTAGAGAATACTTCACTCATAATATCTCACCACATGAATCTTGAAGTATGATGCCAATTTAGTTTCATCCAGCCTTGCTACTTGAATTCTGACACACAAAAGCTTTAAAGTCCAAGAAGAAATGACTATAACAATCCCAAAAATTTTATTCCACACAAAATACTTCTAAAGATGAAGTATTTATACATAATGTTTTAAAAAATATCCTAGATGACTTCTAGAAATAGTCTTGGGAAAATAAAATATATTTACAATAAAAATAGAGACAACTACTTAACAAATCAGCACGCTGTCCTATTTTATCCATAAGAAATAGAAACGGTTTTGAGGATAAAGCAGGTGGCTGCCTTGGTGTCCACCTTGCTGGCCTTTAGATATTTTTTAAATCTGACTCAGATACTCTTTAATTAATAATCTGTAACTGATACTCTTTAATCCTTAGCAAAAAAATGTTTACTGATGTAAGTAAAAATCTGTTTTGACTAAAATTTAGAAAACAATTTTTCTTTCTTCTTTTCACGTGCTTGTCTTTATCCTTCACAGTAAATATGTGAGAGATTTCCAATCCTCATTTTTAGGAATCTGAATATTCTTTAATTTCCTAAAATTATCATCAGCTTCTGTATATCTAGCAAAGGTGGGCTTGATAACAAATAAGTGTTTGATCTCATACTGTAAGTAAAATAAATCTTCAAAACTCTTCAGTAACACTTTTCTTGTGGGGATGCTTTGACCTGTTGGCTTATTCACCTGTTCCTTGGCAAATTCTCTTATCTTCTTGTCATAACCTTTTTGAGGCATCAATTTATCATTAATAACCATGATATCAAGAAGTCCTTTTTGCCTCAAATTTGTGAACTTAACCATGAATCTAGTTATGGAAGTATTCATATCTTCACATTTTTCTTCAAGTTGCCTCATCAAATTTCTCTTTGTTGTGATTTTCCTAATTTCTAGGATAGTGGCAGTCTTGTCTATTATTTTGAGCTCTTCCAAATCCTGTCTATTTTTACTGTTAAGGAAATTGATTAGCCTTACTTCTTGCTCTTGTTTGTCAACCAAATCTGTCCAATTCTTTTGAATTTCTGCTTGGGCTGCCAATAATAACTCTCTTTGCTCAAAAATTACCTAAATTGAAGGCCATACATCATGGATGGCTTCAATGATATTATTCCATAGGTAATTTTTTATGTATGATATTTGATCCTTCAGAGTTAATTATTTTTGCAACTTTTTTAACTCTTCACTCAATCTGTTGGCATTTTGTTCATGTATCTTAGCATTTACCTAAGTTGATTTATTTGTCTTTCCAAGATTTTGAATCATCTTTGTCAACCTATTAATCTCATTTGTCTTAAAAGACATCTCTTCCATTTCTTTCAATATCTTCGTGGCCTCATCAGTAGGTTGTGATACTGTTGTAGAAGATTCAGTAGCAGATGTAGTGGAAGAAGTCACTCGCACTGCAGTAGCTAGTGGTTCTTTGGGTGCCAACTTTTCTCCTAAAGTTGAAGGCATTGCTGTAGTGATAACTTGGATGACTGTAGGGATCACTGGTTCTTTTACTGTCTCCTTTCCTTGGACAAGTTTGTCCATCTATATTTCCATATCCTTAATCTGAGCTGTCAGTTGAAGAATTAAACTCATCATTTCATATTTTTATTCAGTTCCTATATGACTTCCTTTGTTTGAGGATGCTCACTTTGAGGAAGCTTGAGTTGTTTCCTCAAGGCTACTATATCCTCATTTTTATTCTTCAACAATTCTTCTGATGCTTTGATATTTGTAGGATCATATCCTACATGTAATACTAGTTCTTGTAAGGATTTAATCCTTAGATTCTTGGCATATAATGAAGCTTTATCCATCTTCATTTGATCTTTCATGTTAGAGATGGTGTTTTCAAGCTTATGAGAACTCATAGCTTTTGTTGTAACTATGGAGTATAACATCTCTTAGGTTTTCATGTGAAATTCTATTTGATCTAATTCATTGATTTTGTTGGTAGCTACTTCTAGATCAACATTCTTACAATGAGAAATTGTCTTTGGAATTGGTACTGTGGGCTGCAATACTGACATAATCAATTTTTTACTCGAGCAATCAAATGATGATAGGAATCTCTTTTGATTACCTGGCTTTTCTTTCAAGAAATGAGAGTAAATTTTAGTTTTGATTTCCTCATTCTTCAATTTAATCTTCTTATATTTATCTTTAATATCCAAATCCTTTTCCTCAGCTGAATGTGAGGAATAAGCTTCCATACTTTTCTGTATTTCCATTATTTGTGTATCTTCATTATTGAGTTGTCCTTCATTCTGATTTGGTTCACTGATAGCTACTGTAGCTACATTTGTCTATGGAAAATCAGTGTTGGTATTCAAAGGATCTGTTTTCTCAACATCTATTGTCACTTTTCCTTTACCTGTTGTATCTAATTTTGGCCTTTTGTTATAAATGATCTTGAACTTTGTTTCTATTGTAGGCTCTGCCACATATTCTCCTTATTCCCTTATTATTTTGGTGGAATTCTTTGGTTGATTTGCAGTCTAGTATTACCTTTGCTTACTGCATCTATTAATGTATTTTTAGTCCATTCAAGCTGATTGGAAAACTTTTCTATTTCTATTTTGGCTTCATGTATAAAGGGTGTTAATTTCCATTTTACCCTTAGCTTGCTCAAGATCCCTTCTGGACCATAGTTCCAAGGGAAAATCTCTTCAAATTTATATTTCAATAGTTGATTTATTGCTCCCTTCTCTGCATCCCTCTGATTGCATATCAATGACCCAATTTGATTTTTAAGTTTGAATTGGGTCTTCCTCTTAGCTACCATGAAATTGATTGAATCTGAGTTTAGGATCTGCCTGATATACTCCAAGGAAAAGATCCCCATTGAAGGATGTTGAGGTAACTTGTAAGGCAACAAGTTTGTCCCAAAAACTCTAATTTTAGTATATTTCTCATACAAATACCAATCACCAAATTTACTCTTCTCTGATAACTGCAATATCTTCTTTATTTCCTCATTTATTCTAGGTTGCTCTGTTTTGGTCAACATAGTGATTACTGGATGTAAAAATAACTCTGAAAACTATGAATAACTAAAATCTGTACCTTCTTTTCTGAGTATGGATGTCCAAAATATGACAGATAGAGCCTTTCCCTCTATGTCCATCTTTTGAAGTGAAACTAGAAAGCTATCTTATTGGAAGTAAAGAAACATGTGGAAAAGATAGGATTTATATATGAATACTCCTTCAAGCTGTAAATTGGTCAATTGATAATGAATACTGTTAGCAATGAAACCAACATAATCAAAGATAACTTAAGGTGGTTGACCTGGAGAAAAGGTGGCCAAGAATCCCAAGATAGAATCATCAGTGTGCTCATCAGTGAAATACCCAAGGATGAAAGAAAGCATAGAAATCACATGCCTTGAACCTTTAGGGAATTTAGGAGTAGAATATGGAGGGTTTAACTTGGGAATTTCTACATGTAGAGGCATAAAATTCTGAAAAATCATGAACCTTTTAGGAAAATCTAAGCCAATGTATAAGTTGGTGAGGGCCTCAATAGACAAAGGGACTTCTTGGGGGTCTGGTTGAAGATGCAACATATGGTTAATTGACTCTGTAATGATAGTAAAAAGCACCTCCTTATTTTCATTTACAATGGCTCTTTGCTCTGGAACATAGTACTGGTGGCACAATATGATAATTTCCTAAAAAGGGTGAGTTAATGGAACAACATACTTGGGTAAATGGGATTCCCAAATATGGACTTCTTCTTGATCATCTAAAGACTTCTCAAAGCACCAATTATGGATATCTAACAGATTGAATTCAACTATGGGATCATCGATTTTGTAATCAATATCAGCTAGAAGAATGTGTTCAATATCAACAACTGGGGATTGTAATGGATTGACAACAATAGAAGTATTTGGAGTCATCGAAGGAGTAGGTTTAGGAGCTTTAGAACCTTCAGGCTTGCTTACACTCTATTTTTTAGACATCTTGATCTGCTTCTATAGGTTTAAATAGTTTGAAGAGGCAATCTACTTTCAACAGAGGCTTAATTGGGAAAGTTTGGCAAAGTATATACTTTTCTTAAGGCTTTTTGTTCAATTAGGCCTATCAAAGAGTTTTAGAGGCTTTAGAATTGGTTTAAAACATAAAACAAGGGGTTTTGTGAGTCTTTTTAATGGATATTTAGGATAAAACTCTTTTGAAAAGGGTTACAGACGGTCTAGGGTACCTACAGAGGTTTTCTAGCCTTTTAGAGTTTGAAATGGATTATTAAACTGTGGAAAATTGATAAATTTCCGTGCAATAGTGCACAACAGACAAACAGGGTTTCTGGGAAAAAATTGCTATAGTTTGGCTTGTTTTTGGGACTTTTTAGGCAACTTAATTAACAAATTTCTTGATTATAAATGTGCTTTCTCCCTTTAAAAGGTTTTTCAACTTGATTGTAGGTTTAAATTCTAGGAAAATACCTGTTGTAGTGCAGGTATCGGCTTTGGAAGGGTTTCTAAGTTTCTTTGATGATTTGAAGGCTTTAGTATCTTGTTTGGAGCAATGTACAGCTCCTCAATAGTATTCAGAGCTTTAAGGGAAAGGTTTTGCAAGTTTCGGGCATAAAAATAGTAGAAAAAGGATTTAACAAGGTTTCTTTACAGTCGGGGAGGCACAACAATAGGTTAAAACACACAATATAGGATAAAATGAATGTATTTGAAAGGTTTATCATACATGTTGGTTACATTAATCAGCAATGATTACAGGTCTCATTAGGCGAGAGAGTGGTTTTGAATTTTCAACAGACGGAAACCAAGCTGGTTATCGCGTAGGTTTTGGATGGTAAGTGGTTTTAAGGTCAACCCACATGACCTAATGGTTGAAAGGAACATGGAAGAGAGAGGAATGGGTGAAACCACCTAGTTCACTTGGCTTTGGCATTTGGGTGGTCGCGCACCTATTATATGCGATATCGGATTCCCACTATTAGATCTGGAGGTTGAACGCGAATGGTCAAGATTGTTTCAGGAGTTGCATTGAAATGGGATGTGGTACCGGGCCTTATATGTATGTGGATGGGTTAAAATACGTTTAAACCTTTTTGATATAGCTGATGGGTAAAGGTATAAAATGTATATACAATGTTTTAATTAATGTATATGGGTGCGGGCTTTTATGCATTGGTGGCCATGGTTTTCAAAAAAACATTTGTTTATTTCAAAAACTTTGGATTATATGAATATAGGTGGGGTAATGTTTCTATTTAAAACTTTTGAAAAAATGTTTCAAATTTCATATGAGAGCGCGATAGCATATTATATAGTTTTTTCAACTTTCACCATTGTCAAACCATAGGGACAGGATATTTAAATAATGATAGTTTTTAGACCAAAGGGCTTTTAGTTGGGGTTTTTATTTATGCATGTGGGGATAATATACTTTGGTCTTAAAAGTTAAAATAGTGGGTTTTTGGAGTGTTTTAAATATAATGGAATTAATATCTAGGGGAAGGTAAAGTTAGGGTTTTAATTAAAATATGTTAAAAGTTAATATGAAGAAGGGAAACAAAACACAATTATCTCTAAGTAAAGTATAAAATAAAGCATTGCTCATTTTTATATGTACTTCACTAATACTTAGGATAAATGTAATTTGAGGGTTTTATGAATGCTTTTGAAAAGAATGAAGTTAATTATTTTAGGGTTACAATTTTACTAAGTAAGAATGTGTCTTTACTTAGGAAAAAGGGCTTTTAATGTATGAATGAAGGGTAAATGCTGATAAATGTGGGTTTAACATAGGAATTCGATATTTTTAACTCACCAGTAATCGAGCCTTGGGTCCAATCCCAATAGAAGTCAAATAAATGCTCTGAGCCTTTTTTCCTGATAGTTTAGAATTCTGAATAATTGTAAGGGAAGGGACATTCGTGATTTTAATTAAAATATGTTAAAAGTTAATATGAAGAAGGGAAACAAAACACAATTATCTCTAAGTAAAGTATAAAATAAAGCATTGCTCATTTTTATATGTACTTCACTAATACTTAGGATAAATGTAATTTGAGGGTTTTATGAATGCTTTTGAAAAGAATGAAGTTAATTATTTTAGGGTTACAATTTTACTAAGTAAGAATGTGTCTTTACTTAGGAAAAAGGGCTTTTAATGTATGAATGAAGGGTAAATGCTGATAAATGTGGGTTTAACATAGGAATTCGATATTTTTAACTCACCAGTAATCGAGCCTTGGGTCCAATCCCAATAGAAGTCAAATAAATGCTCTGAGCCTTTTTTCCTGATAGTTTAGAATTCTGAATAATTGTAAGGGAAGGGACATTCGTGATTTTGCCTGTGAGACTTCTTTATACCTACCCAATCTTTCGTGAATTTCAAGTTTTCTTAATGGTTCGTGATTTTCATGTTGGTTTTGAATAGTTATACAAAATAATCTTTTTTTTGGAACATATTTTTTTGCACTTTTAGTTTCTTTTTTATGTATCAAGTTTTTTTAATTGTAAATGATTTTCATGCTAATTTTGAAAAATGCTAATGTAGCATAAATCAACAATCTTTTTTTCGCGACTCATTTTTGACACTTTGAATTTTCAAATGTGTTTAGTCCAAATAAATTTTTTTATATATTGATTATCTTACCATTTTTGTCTTATTCATCTTCTTGATTTTCATCTTAACATTATTTTTTAATGTTTTTCTAAACATGTGTTTTTTGTTTTTCTTTGCAATGTTTTTTTATAATGAAATTTTTAATTTGTTTTACAAAGTTTGAAAAATAATAGTAATGATAATATTTTGAGCTAATGATTTTCTATTTATTTATATATTACTAAGTAATACTTCAATACACACAAGATATTTGTCACTAAAAGATAAACAAATTTAAACAATAAAAAAATATACATTTTGCATATAAATATAATTAAAAAATATTTATTTTATGACATTTTCGCTAAAAAAACGACATGTTAAATAAATGATTTTTTTGAAAAAATTGAATAAAAAGGTTCGAAAAATAACAATTTTTCTGAATTTTATATTCAAAGATAAAGACATTTTAAGTATTTTTTTCCAAAAAAGTGCTTTAAATAGGTTTTAAACTAAAAATATAAAAAAAAATGTTAACGAAAATAAAATATATAATTTTAAAAAAAGAATAAACTATACCAAGAAAAAAAAAAGCGTTAAAAATAAAACTTAGAAACCCAAAAAATATAAAATATAAAAATATAAAAATTAAATTAAATTAAAAAAAATAACAAAACCAAAAAACGATTTTAAAATTAAAAAATTGAAAAAAAAATTAAAAATAATAGTTAAAAAAGGACATATTTAAAATAAAACAAAACTATTATAAAAAACTTGAATAAATAAATTATTTAAGTAAATAAGAAAACATTTAAAAAAAATGAAAACAAATGAAAGAAAAAATAAAAATATAAAACATTAAAAAATAAATATAAAAATAATATATACAATAAAAAATGGGGCCTCCTCAGCGGCGGTGGGGGCCGACCCTTGGGAGCAGGGAGCTGCACACAACTCCCCGTTCACCAAGGGGGCCGACTTGCTTCTCAACCTAAGCATTTTTATTTTTTTAAAACTATTTTTCTTTATTGATTTTTTTATTTATTTTTAATGTTTTTTATTTTTAATTTTTTTTTGTTTTTTTTTTAATATTTTTATTGAATTATTTCTTTTATTTTCATGTTTTTTTATTTTATATTATTTTCTATTTTCTATTTTTTTTATCTTTTCTGTTTTTTTAAATGTTTTTCTTTTTTTAGATGTATTTGTTATGATTTCTTTCAAATTATTATTATTTTTTTCCATATGTTTCTTATTTTTATTTATTTATTTATTTATTTCAATTGTTCTCATGTTTTTCTAGTATTTTAACTTTTCTAAAATTTGATTGTATTTTTTTATTTTTTTTAACTTTTAATATTTCTTATTTTTTTAAAGATTCCTTATTTAATGTATTTTCTACATTTTTTAACATAATTTTGTTTATTTTTACTTTTTGTCTTATTTGAATAATTTTCTTGGAAAAAAAACACAAAATATCATCATCTTTGAATAAAAAATCATAAATGTTTCATAAACTTTGTTATCTTTTTATCTTCTTATTTGATTTTTTCATATAAATATTGTAATTAACATGTCATTTTCAGCTCCCCAACCAGGGAGACTCACATTTACTTTTTTAATCTTTTATTTTTTTTATGTTTCTCTTTATATATATATATATATATATATTCTTTTTTAATGTATTATTTATAGTTTATAATTTGTTCCTTATTTGTTTGTTTTTATTTTAATTTGTTTTTCTCTATTTAGTTTGAGTTTTTTTTTTTAATTTATCTCATTAATATTATTTATTTACTTTTTAGGTCTTTTTTTTGGGTCAAATTTTTTTTTTTTTCTTAAATTATGTTTTTTAATTAATTCTTTTTTTATTCATTTTTTTACGTTTTTATTTTTTATTTTTATTTCAAAATTTTTATCTTAATTTGTTTTTTTAAGCTTGCTAGTACCTTTCATTTTTTTATTTTTTTTTACTCCATATTCATCAACATGTCTAGATACATCACGTCGATAATTGAACTTGTGATGAGTGCTATAACAACCTGTCTCATCACTGTTTAACCAAGCCTTCACAGAACACTTTTATCTTGATTTTTATTTTTATTTTTTATTTACATTTTTTTATGTTTGATTTTTTTTTTGGCTTTTTTACGTTCTAAATTTTTTGTTCATGTTTTTGAATTTGTTTATGTTTTAGTATAGATTTTAATTTAATCGTTATTATTTAAAAAAAAAAAACTGTGTATTTTTTTTATGTTGTTTTAGTTTTTGCTTTTTCAATATTTTCATATTCTAAATATATTTGATTGGATATATATGTAAAAATAAAAAATATATAGAAGTAATAAGTTTAGGAGAACATTTTTTATTATTATTGATGGTGTACTTCCTTTTCAATCGATAGGATTCTAGAAATGAGAATTTTTTTTTTATCAATAATCTTTAGTATGTTTATTATTTTTTATTTATTAAATTCAAAATAAATATAATTTTAATATTAAGTTATTACTACTATATATAAAAATTAAATTAAAATGTATTTATTTCTTAATAATCAAATATATTTTTAAAAAACAATTTCCAAATTTCAAAATCTTAAAATTATTTAAAAATAAAATATTTACACAAATTTGCAAAAAAAAACAAACGTTTTAATGCAAAAATCAAAATTCGAAAATCGCATATAAATTCACTTGTTCTGTAAAGTTGTTCATTCATCATAGTTGAAGTGTTTCATATCGAGTGACTGCTATAGATTATATATAAAAAACATTGTATTTAATAAATTGTTATTAATATGATTAACTTAAAACAAAAATAAATTAATATAAATTAAATGGTAATATTTTTTGAAAATAACATTAACAACATTGCTGAAAGGTTTTTCATAGACGTGATATTTTATCTTTAATGTCATCCTTGGAATTTTAAGGTTTGTCAATAACATGATATTTTATCTTTAATACCATGCCTAAAAATCGTTGGACTTTTAAGGTTTTTCAAATTTTACCTTTAATGTCATGCTTATGGTAGGAATTTGAAGTTTTTCCAGAGTCATGATATTATATCTTTAACAATGTTATTAAAAATTGTTGACAATGTACCCTGGAAAAAAATATGTTATTCTAACATCAACAATTTCCGTTTTCAGGGTGTTTTTTGCAAAAAAAAAAAAAAAAATTCCATTTTTTTAAAATGTTGAAAATTTACCTCGAAAAAAAATCTTATTCTAGCATCAACACTTTTCCTTTTCAGGCTGTTTTTTGTGCACAAACAAATAGATTTATTTTCATTTTTTTTTAAATGTTGAAAATTACCTTAAAAAAATGTTATTCCAACATCAACACTTTTCGTTTTTAGGGTGTTTTTTTGTGAAAAAAATAAAAAGAATTTTACTTCCATTTTTAAAAAATGTTGAATATTTACCTCGAAAAAAAGAGGTGATTCCAACATAAACACTTTTCATTTTAAGGCGTTTTTTAGTTAGAGTTCTCTTTTTGAGGTAATAGTTCTGGTTTAATCTGTAACTTTATTATTTTTGTTTTACAGTTAAAAGATACTTTAAATTTATCATGTGAGTGATAGAATTTTTCTTTACCAGATTCAACAATTCATCCACTGACCATTGTTATGAGCTTGCGAGAAATTGCAAAGATTGTCCTCATGATTAATTTCATTTATCATGACATCCTTGAAGCTATCCTTTGAATGAAGGAAATAATTTATCTATTGACCATCATTAAGAACATGTAATTAGTAATGTTATCTAAGATAGATTGTCTAAAAAGGAATTCCACTAAAAAGGAGTTTAGCTCAAAACTTTTAGTAGGAGTTTGTCTAGATGATATATTGGCTAATAAATCAACTTTTTGGTTGAGAGATGTTAGAAAATTATATATTACAAAGCAATGAAACAAATAAAATATGCGGAAAACACAAGCACACAAAACCAAAATAGCCAGTCCTTCCTTTCTATTATCCAGCTTGGGCTATGTCCACCCCAAATAGCCAGTCCTTCCTTTCTCTTTTCCAGCAAAATGAAGAGACATAATCTATAACAGATCTGCTGTAATATCCTCTGTTCTCTCTCACAATCTCCCTACTGTTTCTCACTTTCAGAATACACATACAATACATAGCTGCAATACAATGCCCTCATACAAGCGAGGGGCTGCCTTTTAGGTCAAAAAAACACTAAACTAAACATAACTTCTACTATCAGAGCATCTGCCTAATGAATGGTCGAGACTGACTAGAAATTACTATACTAGTACAAGGCAATCTTACATCTTATTTTAACTTCGGGGGCACTGCCCCCGAAACCCCCGTCAGGGGAGGGCTCCATAAAGTCGCAATCGCCCCCCCTGGACCCCCTAGGAAGCATATAATTACGGGCGGCGTTGTCACCCCATTAAGGTACAAGGGTCCAATTCTGTGGTACAGAATAAAAAAGATAATCAGGCTCCACACCCAACAATCTCCCACTTGGAGAATGATTTGTAGCAACTGCACCACTACTTCATTTGTTGGACAATGACTCATCTTTGGACATGGTTGTTTCTCATCTTCATCGTCATTCTTGAAGACCGAATGAAACTGAGCATATTCTTAGTTTCTTCCTAGTTACAACTTTTGTTAGCATATCTGCAGGATTCTGGCTAGTGTGTATCTTTTCCAACTTCAACTGTCCATCTTCCAATACTGACCATATGAAATGGTACTTGAGCTGTATGTGTTTAGTCCTGGAAAGAAATGTTGAGTTCTTTGTAAGATGAATGGCACTTTGGATATCATTGTATAACGTGCCCATATCATGCTTCTTACCTAATTCATCCATAAACCTTTGTAATCAAATCATTTCTTTACTACCCTTTGTAGTAGCAACATACTCTACTTCTGTTGTTGAAAGTGCAACAACACTTTGGATTTTTGAAACCCAAGTAACAGTTGTTCCACCTGCAGTAAATACATATCTTGTAGTGCTCCTCTTGTTATCTCTATCACCTGCCATATCTGCATCAACATATCCCTGTAGATCAATGTTTTTACCACCAAAGAATAATGCTTGATTTGTGGTACCTCTCAAATATCTGAGAATCCATTTCACTGCCATCCAATGTTCTTTTCCTAGATTGTTCATGTACCTTCTTACAACTCCCAGTGCATGTGCAATATCAGTCCTTGTGCAGACCATTGCATACATTAAGCTTTCAACTACTGATGCATATGGAACTTTAGAAATATAGTCCATTTCTTCTTGGGTCTTGGGGCACTTCTCCTTACTAAATTTGAAATGGCTAGCAAAAGGTGTACTAACTAGTTTTTCATTCTGCATATTAAATCTTTTCAATACCTTTTGTATGTACTCATTATGAGACAGTGTTAATTTGTGATTTTTCCTGTCTCTAGTTATTCTCATACTAAGGATTTTTTTTTCAGCTCCCAAATCCTTCATTGCAAACGAATTTTTCAATTTTATTTTGAGCACATTTATTTCCTGCATGTTAGACCCTGAGACAAGCATCTCATCTACATACAATAACAATATAATATAGCTACCATCATTTTTCTTCTTCAGATAAACACAATGATCAGAGTGACATCTAGTATAACCTTGTTCAGACATAAACCTGTCAAATTTTAGATACGACTGCCTTGGAGGCTGTTTTAAACCATACAAGCTCTTCTTTAACCCGCACACTAATTTTTCTTTCCCTTTGACCTCATATCCTTCTGGTTGCTCCATATAGATCTATTCCTCCAAATATCCATGGAGAAATGTTGTCTTTACATATAAATATTCAAGATGTAAATATTCCACTCCTACAAGACTTACAATAGTTCTGATTGAAGTCATCTTAGCAACAGGAGAAAATATTTCATCAAAATCAATACCTTTCTTTTGTGCAAACCCCTTCACCAAAAGTCTAGATTTGTACCTTTTTTTTCCTCCATCTTCTTCCTTCACCCTGTAAACCCATTTATTCTGCAATGTAGTTTTACCTGTAAGCAACCTGACTAAGTCCCAAGTCTGGTTATGCATTAAGGAGTCCATCTCTTCTTCCATGGCTAGCTCCCACTTCTTCTTGCTTCGAACCTGTATTTCTTCTTCATAACATTTGGGTTCACCAGAATCAGTCAAAAATAAATAATATAATGAAGGAGAGTATCGTTCAAGGGGTCTACTTATCCTGGTAGATCTTCTAACACCACTTTCAGGTGTTTGATGTGCCTATTTCTATTGTGGTGGTTGTTGTTTTTTTGGATGTTGATTATTATTATTTTCAGGCACCTTTACTTTTTCAGTGATCTCATCAAGAACTATGTATTTTGTGTTTTCTTTTTCATGTTTCTTTTCCTGCAACTGATTCTTATATAATACCTTTTCGTTGAATATTACATCTCTTATCCTAATTATTTTTTTATTTTGATAATCATATAAGTGATAACAAAAATCATTAACACCATATCCAATAAAGGTACATTTCTTTCTTTTTGCCTCAAGATTTGTTCTATTTTCTTTATTAATATGGACAAAGGCCTCACAGCCAAAAGGATTTAAAAAAGAGTAGTTTACCTTTTTACCTGTCCATGCTTCCTCTGGAATACCACCATCCAAGGAAATTGAAGTCCCTCTGTTTATTAGATAAACAACAATATCTACAACATCTGCCCAAAATTGTAAAGGCAATCCTGCATGCCATCTCATGCAGCTTGCATGCTCCATGATTGTTCTATTCATCCTTTCTGACACACCATTTTCTTGTGGTGTTCTTGGAACTGTCTTCTCTCTGCGAATTCCACGCTCTGAACAATACCTATCAAACTCTTTGTTGCAATATTCACCTCCATTGTCTCATCTGAGACACTTCAACTTCTTTCGTGTCTCTATCTCAGCCAAATATTTCCATTTCTTGAAAGTATCAAATACATCAGATTTATTTTGAATACAATAAGTCCAAGTTTTTCTAGTTGTATCATCAATAAAAGTAACATAATAACGAGAGCCACCGAGAGATGATACCTGAGCAGGTCCCCATACATCTGTATGCACAAGCTCTCTTTTTTCACTCTTCTTTTCTTTCCCAAATCTGAGAAATCTGAGTCTCTTCTTCTTTCCATAAATACAATTCTCACAGAAACCCAAATCAACATTCTTCAAACCCAGCAAAAAATTTCTTGAGTGAATAATCTTTATCCCCTTCTCACTCATGTGTTTGAGCCTATGATGCCATAATGCTGCATCTGCTCCTTTGGAAGTTAAATAATTAATAGAGTTAGAAATACCATTGCATAAATACAATGCAACAACCTTTGCACCTTTTTATAGTATCAGGGCTCCTTTGGTGACCTTCCAAGTCTTATCTGTGAAAGTTGTCACACAACCTTCACCGCCTAATTGCACTGTTGAAATCAGATTTTTCTTCAGATTTGGAACATGTCTTACCTCCTTTAATAGCCATTGGTTTCCATTCTATTTTTTTATAAGAACTTTACCCATTCCAACAATTTTACAGGGTTTATCATCACCCAAACAAACTTTTCCAAAATATCCTTGAACATAGTCATGAAAATATTTCTTATCAAGTGTGGCATGGAATGAAGCCCATGAATCTACCACCCAGGAATCAATAACATTTTTGAAATAAAGAATCAAAGCATCTTGTAACACATCACCTGTCACATTTGCTTCATAATTGTTTTCTTGTTGTGCATATCCTTCTTTTCCCTTTTGAGATCTACAGTATTTCTTCAGGTTTCTTTTCTTTCCGCATTTCTAGCACACTATCTCTAATCTAGACTTGGATCCACCTTTCCTTGATTTGCTGCAATTTCATGAGCTCTTTCCTCTTTCCATTATTCTTCCTTTAGACTTTGCACTTAAAGAATTACCGGATGTCTCACCAGAGCTTTTCTGTCACATTTTCTCGCTAAGGATAGCATCGACAACATCATCAAACTTTAGAGTACTAGATCCAGAGAAAAATTTACTAATGGACATAACTAAATCATTCCAACTTTCTGGAAATGAGCACAGAAATAAAGAGCCCTAATTTCATCATCAAAATTTACCCCTATAGAAATTAACTGACTGGTAATTGTATTAAAATCATTTAAATGGTCTACAAGAGATCCACCTTCTGACATCTTCATATTAAATAATCGTTTCATTAGAAATACCTTGTTTGAGGCCGAGGGTTTTTCATATAGTTTTGCCAACGCCTTAATCAAACCCTTTGTTTTTGTTTCCTTCAAAATATCGAAGGCTATCGATGCCATGAGGCACAACCGTACTGTTCCGAGTGCCTTTCTATCGAGAATATCCCATTCTCCTTTTGTCATAGCCGTCGGCTTCTTTTTTTTTCTGCTCAATGGTAGGTACGGATCTTTTTGATATAGATAATCTTCCATCTACATCTTCCACAGTGGGAAGTTTTGGCCATTAAATTTATCGACCCTAAACTTACCATCTTCAGCAATTTCTCCCACTTGAACCAGGAACCCTTCTTTCTTGTGAGTTTATTAGCCAAATAGACCTTCGGCTCTGTTACCAATTGTTAGAAAATTATATATGACAGAGCAAAGCAACACATAAAATATGTGAAAAACACAAGCACACAAAACACATAAAACTAGAGAGACATAGATATACGTGGTTCACCTATTTTGGGCTATGTCCACCTTGAACAGCCAGTCCTTCCTTTCTATTATCCAGCAAAATGAAGAGACACAACCTACAACAGATCCGTTGTAATATCTTATATTCTCTCTCACAGTCTCCCTATCTATTTCTCACTCTGATAATACACATACTATACATAGTCGCAATAAAATGCCCTCATACAAGCAAGGGGTTGCCTTCTAAGGCAAAAAAAAAACTTTAAACTAAACATAAATTCTACCATCAGATCATCTGCCTAATGAAAGGCCCAGGTTGACTAGAAATTACTATACTGTTACAAGTCAATTTTACATATTTTTTTAGTTTCGGGGGTGTTGCCCCCGAAACCCTCCTGGACCCCCCAAGCAACATTTAACTACGGGCGACGTTTCCACCCTATTAAGGTGTAGGGGTCCAATGCTATGATACAAAATACAAAAGATAATCAGGCTCCACACCCCACAAGAGATATAAAAATAGAAGTAATATTAAAAGCTTAAAGTTTAGAAATCAGATCCCGTAACTAATTTTGATAACTCCTTAACTGAGATGAAACAACATTCCACACCTGATTAATATTAATTTCAAAGTTTCCATATATCTTCAAGAATTAATTCCAAGGTCAATATTTTTTAAGTACCTAGATGAGAGCCTCATATTCTACAATATTATTAGTGCATTCAAATTCAAATCTATAAGCCATGGAAATTTTATTACCTTTTGGGTCAAGGAGTAAACAACCAACACAAAAACCTTCTTTTCACTTAGATCCATCAAAATACAATGACCATATTTATTTTTTTTAGTGAATTTAAACAATATTATCATGAAGTAACTTATTAGCAATTGCCACCAATTTATTACTAGACATAAGTTCAAATTGTCACTGTAAATTTCTGAAAGGCAAAGTTTGGGGAGAAAAAATTCTCAGAATGAGTCAAAAATAAATAATAATTAAACATTATTATTTCATTGAAACTATTAACATAGACAACAACTTGTTTCATATATTTTTATCTATTAAATTTTATCTTATTAGGCTCATATTTTGAAGGTAACCATTGATGAGCGAAGTCTATGTTCAAGAATCCTTTTAAGTGTTGCATCCATTCTCAGCTTAAGAACAATTCATAAGGCTCTGGTATATACACAATATCTATATCAATTATGTAATTAACTCTTTCATAAAAATATAATATAATGAAAACATGAGTTAGTTCTCATACAACCTTAACATTAGTTCTATCAAGCCCCAAATTTTTTTACTTCATATGGTTTCATATCAACATTAATTTTATTGCAGAAAAAAACATGCATCACAATGGAGGAGGCTCCAAATTCAATCATGCAATTATGCACATTCCAATTAAAATTTTCAAAAGTGAGAGAAGTAGGAATTTTCTTCATTTGGACTGAATTTTCAAAGGAAAATTTTTGGGCTGAATTTTCAAAGGTAATCTTTTGGGCTGAATTTTCGAAGGATAATTTTTGGTGTAATTTTTAAAGAGACCTTTTTTTAGAGTAAGTGTTTTGGGTCGAAGTAAATATTTTATAATTATTTTTGAAAGTGATGTTTTGTCTAAATTTCTAAGGTGAGTTTTTTTTGCAGGACTTTTGAAGGAAATATTTTGAGCTTCCTTTTTAAAAGACATTTTTTTTGGTGAAATTTTTAAAGAATTTTTTTTTTAAATTAAGTGTTTTGGGTTGAAGTATATATTTTCTGCAAAAAATTTAAAGTGATTTTTTTTAAATTAAATATTCTGTGATTATATTTTGAAGTGAGTTTTTGTCTAAATTTTGATAGTGAGTTTTTTTTGGAGGGTTATGAAGGAATGTTTTTTAGCTTCATACTAAATTTTCAAGGGAAATAAAAGAAATTGTAATAGAAAATATAATCGAAGAAGAAGCCTTGAGGCTTCTGGAGGATACAGGAGAGAATATCGCAAAAAAAGGAGAAAATAACGCTCAAACATTGAAAGGGAAAATCAACGTCAACTAGAAGTTGAAGCATGTATGTAAATGTAAATATTATAAATGATATTCAAAATTTAACTAGTGTATTATGAAACTTAATTTATATTTGATGAACAAATTTGAAAATATTTTTGCAATATAAAAAGAGAGATATTCCTCATAACATTGATGATGAGATAGAAAATGTTGAAAGAGAAAGTGAAAAAGATAAAGAACCAATGATTGAATATGTTGAAAATATTGAAATAAATTCAAGTGAAGAAATTGAATCACTAGTTATGTATATATATGTCATGTGTATTATTGAAATTATACCTATTTATTATTTTTTCAATTTCATTCAAACACTATTTTTTAATTTAATTATTTATTGAATATTTATCCTCATTTTGTACATTTAATTCTCATATGTATAGATGAAATCAATATATATTATGAGATGTTATAAAATGTTCACAGTGACACATATGGAGATAAATAACCTGACCGTGTTATACGATATCGAGGTAAGTGCATTATTGATATGTTCTTAAAAGATGAAAATGTGGCAGTTCAAGCCTACTTTTTGAGAATTCTATTAACATGAAAGAAATTAAAAGAAGCTACGACTCTATTGGGTATTAAACAATGAACGAAAGACTAAAAAAATGACGGAAAATGTGATACAAAATATAAATAGTGCTCTAAATTCAATTGGAAGATCTAGAAAGAAAAGTGATTTAGGTGCACATAGAGAAATACAATGGCAGTGGTTTCATCAAGTACTAAAGAAAATCATTTGGTAAAATATATGGCACAAGCATTAGAGACCTCACGAAAAACATTGCACAAACATCATGAAATTTCGATTGCAAATAGATGTAAATGATGATCTCGCCTGTTGGACACTTATTTCTAGGGAACCATACAAAGATAGACTTGGAGAAGATGTTAAAAGAATAATATATTAATATTGGATGAAAAATTCACGTGTTTCACCTAAACAAAGGGATGTGATGTGACGAAAAATAATATGAAATCCGTACAAAGAACATGCAAAACATATCTTGGACACCACTCACATAGTGTTTTCCAATAAGTTCATAGAAGAGAATCATGGAATTAATGTCTCAATTAGTGCTTGCAAAAACCATGGTATGGTGAATCCATCACTCTACAAAACACCTATTTTTGTCGTTATCATGTGAATTTCGGTTATATTATGACACATTCCTTAATTTTGGTAACTTTTTTTGGAAAAATTCACCTCATGCTTCCACTATCCATGATTTCATATCCTAAATTCTATGTGCAAGAGAAAGTCATGAATTATTTTACCAAAAGAAATGTGTTGGTGGTAAAAAATGTGATCATTGTGTAAATTTGACTTTATTTGACAAAAAATATCTTATTTATATAAATGATCAATAATTGTCCCACATAAAAGTAAAATGGAAGAGATATGAATATATTCATACATCAATTGGTTCAATTAGTACTACAAGTGCTAAAAATATTGATTTACAAGAAGAAGAAATTTTTGTGATAAGAGTTTTTGAAAAATCTTGATGTATTTTTTGTGTTTTGTGTTTTGTTGGTTTGATTACAAAATATATGTTTATGCTTTATATTAGTTTCAAATTATGAAATAGGTTATTTCTGATATTAGAAAGTTAGTTTTTTACATTGTGAAATAGGTTATTTCTGATATTTCTGAAATAGGTTATTTCTGATATTAGTTTCAAATTATGAAATAGGTTATTTCTGATATTTCTGATATAGGTTATTTCTAAATTTAATTTTGTGAATTGTGAGGAGTTCAATTTTTTATTTTTCATTGTTATCACAGCTCTGTGTCATTTTGCCGCGTTGGCGCTCCTGCTGTTACGTCCGCGCTCCTGTTGTTACGTCCGCGCTCGAGCTGTTACGTCTGCGCCCGGGTAAAATAAGTTTTTGTGTTTTGTTGTTTTAAATATTTTATTTAGGTTTGATTACAAAATATATGTTTATGCTTTATATTAGTTTCAAATTATGAAATAGGTTATTTCTGATATTAGAAAGTTAGTTTTTTAAATTGTGAAATAGGTTATTTCTGATATTTCTAATATACAATTTTTTATTTTTCATTGTTATCGCAGCTCTGTGTCATTTTGCCGCGTCCGCGCTCCTGCTGTTACATCCGCGCTGGAGCTGTTACGTCCGTGCTCCTGCTGTTACGTCCGCGCTCGAGCTGTTACGCCCGCGCTCCTGCTGTTACGTCCGTGCTCGAGCTGTTACGTCCGCACTCGGGTATGTATTTACGTCCAAGATTTACTATGTTTAAGATTCACGTAGTTTAGCAGAAACCTGCAATCTATCAAAACTGTCCATTGTAAAATCGCCCATTGTCAAAACTGCTCCATTGTAAACATTGTCATGGTTTCATTATGGTTTTTAAAAATATAATTCATTATGTTCTAATATTCATTTCAATTTTATATATATCTATTCTCGGTCTTAGTTTAAAACGAAATGTGCATTTACACGTCAGCTCGTCAAAGAAAGATTTTGAAACCGGTCATGAGACTTCGACCCACGACATCATCACAACCATCCAGATGAAAATCATCCATGAAAAGTCAAAGAAAGATTTTGAAACCAGATGAGACTTCGACCCACTGCAATGCTGTCAAAGCATTGTCCATTGTAAAAGCTCATCCATTGTCAAAGCATCCATTGCCCACAAAGTCATCACATAGTTTCAATTATGGTTTTTAAAATATAATTCATTATGTTCTAATATTTCAGTTTAATTTTTCTATTTTTTATTCTCAGTTTGTAAACGAAATGTGCATTTACTGTCAAACTGTCAAAGAAAGATTTTGAAACCAGTCATGAGACTTCGACCCACAGCATTCTGTCAAACTGTCCAATGAAAACTGTCCATGAAAGTCAAAGAAAGATTTTGAAACCAGATGAGACTTCTACCCACTGCAATCTGTCAAAACTGTCCATTGTAAAATTGTCCATTGTCAAAACTGTCCATTGTAAAACTGTCCATAGTTTCATTATGGTTTTTAAAATATAATTCATTATGTTCTAATATTTCAGTTTAATTTTTCTATTTTTTATTCTCAGTTTGTGTGTATTCTTTTCTGCATAAACAATGATTATGGATTAAAGTTTTTCTGCATAAACTTATATGAGTACTTTTATTCTCAGTTTGTGTGTATTCTTTTCTGCATAAACAGTGAACATGGATTAAAGTTTTATATATTATATGAGTACGCCCCAGTTGTTACTTTGTGTGTATTCTTATATTTTTCTATTATATTATTTTCTATTTTTTATTCTCAGTTTGTGTGTATTCTTTTCTTTGCCTTCACTCTTTTTGATCTTGATAAATCACAAATAAAAAAGAAAATTGGTATTTATTTTTTGCGTAGACCAATTTAAATCTAACCCCAAGCTTATAAAGTTTTCAAATTTTTTATTTGAAAAAATTATCTGTTTTTGCATGCAACCATGTTGAAGTTTTTTGCAAGCAAATACATTTAAGCATTAAAGGCAAACACATACTTAGAGAATAAGAAAAAGAAACAACATCCTTTATCCTTCTAATATTTTTTTTATATGTGCATTAATTCAATAGGTTAAAATTTACTTTATTAAATTACAAGTAGTTCCTTTTTCATTAAATTGTTGCGGTTGTTGTTTCACCTTTTTTTTTGAAATTTTTTTATATGTTATATTTTTTTTCTATTTTTTTTCATATGACTTTAATTTATAAAGTGACCTTATTGTAAACATGTTTCTCACTTATTTATAAAAGTGAGTCACTTGCATTAATACAAGTAACTAATTGTATATTTGTAAATGTGAGCTTATAAGGAAATTTAGAGAAATGATTTTTGTTTTGTTTTGTTTTGTTTTGTTTATATATTTTTGGGTTTGTAAATTAACTCAATAGTCTCAATGTACAACAATCATTGCGTTGATCAACCTCCACTTCCCACATAGTACTTTTGTTCATTTTTATATATTTTTTCAAAATGGTATAATTTTGACATCCAAATTACATTTGTAGTGTCATTTTCATAAAACTAACCATTTATTTGAGAACTCCCCAAGTCTAAACAATTAAAATTTTTTCTTTTGAAATAATCTTATTTGCATATTGTAATATGGCTAGTCTAGGTAATCTCCTACTTATGAATTAGAACTACTTTTCATGGAAATTATATATTGAGGATATACAAGAAGTAGGGACTTTACTAGGTTACCATGGAAATAAAATTATTCCTCTTAATTTCCCCCCTTGTCGCTTGTTCATAGTGATTTTTGTGATTCTCTTCCTTCTACTTATTTCTATAGCTTCAATTACTTAAATTTTATTGATAGATTCTCCAGAGACACCGAGATTTATTTTTTAGAACTTAAGAGTGAACTTTTTGGCTTACATGTTCTTGTAGAAAAACAATTAGGACATCAACTTTAGAAGTTAGGAGTATATAATGGAAGTGAATATGTTAACAAAAAAATAGGCACTTTTATTACCAACTCTATTAAAATTGAAATACCCCTATTTTTCCTCAAAAGTGATGTAATCCTATTTGAATTAGGTCTCTAGGTCAGTATCGAAGTTTAGCCTAGGTGGAAGACCGTTGTAACAAAAATCTATTGGTAGCCTTTCATACATCTTCCACCAGCAAAATAACTTAAAACACAAAAAGAGTTATCCATTTGCAATATAAATTTGATCTTGAGTATTCATTTGTTTTCTTTGAGAGAGCCCTCTCTAACTAGAAGGGCTAACTTTCAGTCCAAAGTGATTTGAAATAGTTACATAAGGTTGACCATTGAACAACCCAATTGGTTCCAGCTTAGTGATAACATATTCTTCTCTCTTTTAGATAAGTTTTCAAAGGCTTGTGATCTAAAAATATTTATAGAAACTTCCAAGGATATAACAAGGTTTCCTCCTTCCTTAGTGGTGAATGATACTTGGGATCTAATACCTCTTCTGGGAGGAAACCTTGTTAGATGTAAATTGGTGCATAGAACTAGGTGTTCATTAGATGGAAGTGTTGAAAGACATAACACTTATATAGTTGATAAAAGTTTCTCAACTAAAAGGGGTTGATTAGAATAAAACCTTTTCCCTTGTAGCAAAAATTAATTCCCTTTTTACTGTTCTAGCCCTTATTATTTCATATAAATTGGAGGTCCATTAAATGAACATTAAATCCACCTTCTTGCATGGGGATTGCAAGAACAAATTTACTTGGAATAACCTCCTAACTATATTCAAAATGACTATATTTGTTTACCACCTGAAGAAATATCTCTAGGACTTAAGTAAGATCCTCATGTTTGGAATGCTAAAATGAACAACTTTCTTCTTAATACTTACTTTTATATATGCAATTATAACTACAATGCATATACCAAGAAAGTAGTAACCATGTCATAATAATTGTTCTTTATGTTGATGACTTTATACTCATTGGTTGTGACCCTAAATTTTTAGCCCATGTGAAATCTAGCCTTAAAAAGAAATTTGAAAATGGCAGGCTCAGGTACTGGAACCTCTACAAAGGTTCGACTTGAAAACATAGTTTTTGCTCAGGTTTCTCCACTGGTTCTATGTCCAACTTGGATAACCTACAGTTCAATATCCTTCTTTTCATTTTTTATATCCCCTCTTGGATAACCATAATATCTTGAAATGGAGCTAGCCAACTCAAATATAGTATTGCAAATCTCTGGCTAAGTTAGATGAGGATTACATATGGTCTTGAATGAGCATTTGGACTCTTTAGATATATATCTAAAGAGTCTAAAAGCTCATTCAAGACCATATGTAATACATAGCGTACTCATATAATATATAAAACTTTAATCCATGTGCTTAACCTTAAACATTGACACAAATGGAATACAATTTTACTCACTGCTTTATAATAGAAAAATATGCAGATGAATATTCCCCATAGCTTAGAATCCTACTTGTTTTCAAAATAAGGATGCACTCCCATTTGATTCTCACGGATAGGTTGTAATCATGAGGCTCTCGCTCAAGAGTGGACCTTCGCAAAATCTTGTGACGTCTTGTCACAAGCAAAACCATCAAACTGAAAACACATCATTTTCTCCTTCAAAGAAAAAAAAATTCACATCATGTGAATATGTCCATGTACTCTTACATATTGGTGTACAAAACCATCAACCAAACACAAGTTGACAAAACATGCCTCTTCAAACAACTGACTCTTAAGTCAAATAATAGAGCTCATGTACAAATTTTCATATTTGTTGCATTTAAGTGTGTCTAACATAACTCTACTTTCAACATCTTGCTTCATGCAACATGCACCATACTTTGAATTTGCAAAGAAATTCATGAAACATCAAAATACATGCTAGGCCTTAATTGGATAAGAAATCTTTAACCATTTGTCAGCAAACAATTTCAATGGCGCTTCTTTTTCTTTCAACTATGTTGAATTTAGTTTTTAGTTATATTTTTAATGTTGGAGAAAATAACTATTTATTTCACGTGTAATTAGATTAGTGATTTCATGTGGTAGGGTTGTGGATTCAAGCATTGAAACAACACCATTATATTTCAAATTTAAAAATGATGGTTTGAGTCCTAGGTAGCTTAGAATCCTACTTGTTTTCAAAATAAGGATGCACTCCCATTTGATTCTCACGGATAGGTTGTAATCATGAGGCTCTCGCTAAAGAGTGGACCTACGAAAAATCTTGTGACGTCTTGTCAGAAGCAAAACCATCAAACTGAAAACACATCATTTTTCTCCTTCAAAGAAAAAAAAAATTCACATCATGTGAATATGTCCATGTACTCTTACATATTGGTGTACAAAACCATCAACTAAACACAAGTTGACAAAACATGCCTCTTCAAACAACTGACTCTTAAGTCAAATAATAGAGCTCATGTACTTTCAACATCTTGCTTCATGCAACATGCAACATACTTTGAATTTGCAAAGAAATTCATGAAACATCAAAATACATGCTAGGCCTTAATTAGATAAGAAATCTAACCATTTGTCAGCAAACCATTTCAATGGCGCTTCTTTTAGTTTCAACTATGTTGAATTTAGTTTTTAGTTATATTTTTAATTTTGGAGAAAATAACTATTTATTTCATGTGTAATTAAATTAGTGATTTCATGTGTTAGGGTTGTGGATTCAGGCATTGAAACAACACCATTATATTTCAAATTTAAAAATGATGGTTTGAGTCCTAGGTAGCTTAGAATCCTACTTGTTTTCAATATAAGGATGCACTCCCATTTGATTCTCACGGATAGGTTGTAATCATGAGGCTCTCGCTCAAGAGTGGACCTTCGCAACATCTTGTGACGTCTTGTCACAAACAAAACCATCAAACTGAAAACACATCATTTTTCTCCTTCAAAGAAAAAAAAAATTCACATCATGTGAATATGTCCATGTACTCTTACATATTGGTGTACAAAACCATCAACCAAACACAAGTTGACAAAACATACCTTTTCAAACAACTGACTCTTAAGTCAAATAATAGAGCTCATGTACAAATTTCCATATTTGTTGCATTTATGTGTGTCTAACATAACTCTACTTTCAACATCTTGCTTCATGCAACATGCACCATACTTTGAATTTGCAAAGACCTGAATTCTCCACCCCCCATTAAAATGACCCTACAAGTTGATTCTTTCAGTTTTTTCACTTTATAAGCATCAACGTACGATTATGCATGATGGAGAATCTCTAGCGCTTTCCCTTGTTAATATATTTAACAAGGGAAAGTGCTAGATATTCTCCATCATGCATAATCGTACGTTGGATTTGGTGATAATTGTCTCCATATTTTGGCTTTCTGACCCGCAAAACATAATTATTTTAGAAGGGAGAGAAGGAGGGATGATCACATTGACTTGCTTGATGACATGTCTATGAAGATTAACTACCTCAAGAACTATTTTTTTGCGTAGGGAAAGAGACACATTCCCATGTCTGAGCATGAAAACGTTCTTTGATATTGTTAATGCCTCTAGTGTTTGCTTCTACAAGTTCTATAGGCAGAGTCTGTAAAGGGCCAGGTAGCCTCTGGATCTCATCTTTTATGAAAGGTGACATATCTAGTAAATGCCCCTGCAGTCAATCTCTGGAATGGATCTAAATAGAAGTTCTTCATTTTAATATCCGTAAAACACAACAACTTTAAGGTAAACTATGTACATGTTCCATTCATCATGAGCACAAACCTCACAAGCCTCCTTGGCTTTGGAGCATTTTCCATGTTTTCCATAACCAAGACCCAAATAATTAGGCCCTTCTTGAAGAACATTTGGCTCAACTATGCCTTGTACATGCTTGCCTTTAAAACCCTTTTCTTTCATAGCACATTTTCATCAAAAATTTGGACCTTGTTCCTCTAATGTCTCTAATGTCTCTCAAAAGCACGTACACATTCATTTTCAGAGGAAATTGAAGGTACTCTAATGTCTCTAATGTCTCTCAAAAACACGTACACATTCATTTTCAGAGGAAATTGAAGGTAGAAACCAATAGCTAATTCTTCCAACTAACCTTGACTAAAATGAGCTAAATTGTACTTTGATACGAACTTGATTTAAATTGTCCACCCCACATTAGGCACCAATGATTATAACCTTTAATGGGCTAGCACTGGTTTGTAATCATCATCTCAAAATGACTTAGTAGATGAAAAATTATCATGTTTGTAATCATTGTTTCACACCATCTACATATGACCCTTCTACACATTATATGATTGAATTTATGGTAGGTCATCCCTTCTATCTAGACCATGATTGATTGTGACATTAGGTGAATAAAGGAAATTTGATAAGGAAGGGATCACTATAAGTTTGTCCTCCTCCACGCACTCCATATCCAGTGATTGCCTATTTTTTCTCTTCCAACATTTTATTTTGGAAATTCATTTTGTTAGTTAATTCTACTAATAGTCACAACACACCTGGAAGTCAAAGAAATTGTTATATACACTACTAAACTCAATTAACATTGTTTGTTATTGGACTTTACAATAACAAACAACGTAGAGTTCATTAATGTAGTAGTGTATATATGATAATTTCTTTAGCTTCTAGGTGTGGTGTGGCTATCGATAAAATTAGCTGCTAATGAATTTCGAGAATAGAAAGTTGGAAGTGGAAAATTGAGAAATCACTAGCTACGGGGCGGATGGAGGAGGACAAGCTAGAAACTATCTTCTGCTTATAAATTGTATTTTATTCACCTGTTGTCACAATCATTCATGGGATAGGTAGAGAGGATGACATTTCAAAAATTCATGCATATAATATGTCGAAGGGGTCATGTATGAGATGGTGTGAAGTGATGATGATTGACATGGTAAATTTTCATCTGCCAAGTCATTTTTAGACGATGATGACAAACCAATATTAGCCATTTTAAGGTAATAATCATTAACAAGAAATATGGGGAAGGAAATTCAAAGTGCCAAATTCTAAGGAACAAGCCATATTTGCTTCTCAAAAACTTTATTTGATATATTCTTAAAAAACCAAGTACAAATTTTAGTAATTCTAGAATCATGCTTTACATAAGGTAAAATTGGGGAACTCATGACTTGTACTATAGATAAAAAAAAACATTTACACTTACCAAAAAAATATATGATAAAAATTGACAAACTACATAAGCTTAAGCTCAAGGGGATATAATCATTCTTGCCTTCCATATAGATAATGAAAATGATTGTTCTAAGTCTCATGTTGCTTCTCATATTATTTTATAAACCTTGGTTGGAAAGAAAAATATGAGGGCAGAAATGTAAGAAATATAGAACATACTGGATTTAACAGCCCCAAACTGGATTTTACTTCGAGGTATTGATTTTTTGAAGTCTATTTTGTGAATGTCGACCAATAGATATATATCATGGAGGATGAAAGACGAAGATCATCCGAATCCCATATGGAGGCTCAGGGATTGGAGGATGTTCACGGTATTTAAATATAATCTTAAATCTCCATACATGTGTGTACATATGGAATTGATTTTTTTATTAACTTTGTGAGTGAAATTAGTTGTTAATAAGTTTCATATTTTTAATTTTTAGGAGGCAAGAGGAGAAGGGTTTCTACTCCATCCATGGAGTGTGGCCAAGGTTCAATCAGTCGAGGTATGAGTGGTAGCAAGTTGTGGGAAAGGGGTGATATTTATCCCCCCGAAGGCCAATCAACGGCTGCTGGTTCTCAACAGGGTCACTGTGGGTCTGGTTCTCAGCAGCGTCATTCTAGGGTTGGTTCTCAGCAGGGTCATGTTGGAGATGATGTTAACCAACAACATCAAGGTTGCCATCAATTTCAATATTTTTTCATTAAATTTTTACAACTTTTTTTACACGTGTTTTTTCTAATATATGAAATTTTATATATATTGATGCAGAGGCTGAAAATGTTCGAGCCAATGGTCAAAAAAGACGCAGGGCAGTGCGCTACATTGAAGAAGAAGGCTGTCAACCTAGCACAACTTATCCGGCTGAGATTACTGATATACCATGGGAAACGAACATGGCAGAATGCACCTTACAAAGGTGTCAAAGCCTTTATGCAAATTGCAAAGAGATCTCCAGGATTTGTCTCTACCTGCTGAGAGTAGACAAATCCTAGAAATAGTTACACATTCATTGAGTGAAATGGTAAAAGTGTACAAAGATTTGGGGCCAACCACTGATTCGTTTGTAGAAGTGATGAGAAAGAGAAGAGAAACAGTGATAGGTCCCGATAAATGGCAGGACATAAAAAAAAAGAGTTTCAAGAGAGGAGGCTAAGTCAATGTTTAATTATAAGGAAGGGCCAAAAAGAAAAATGTTGAAGGTGCAGTATTTCAAGCACCCAGACAAAGCACAATATTTGTATAGTCGACATCTTGCGGCCTTTGGAAGGCTTCCATGGAACGATGAGGTTCCCGTTTATTTTGCACAAATGTTTTATGCAGAATTTTTTTTGGGTATGAAACCCGACTACAATGACCTTCCTTCAGAATTTTTTGGCCCTGGGAGAGGTCGATTATGTCAACGTAAGGGCGCTAAGCGAGATGTGGAGTTGCCTCGCCCTGAGCCGCCATTGGTGAGTCGACCGTCTCGAGTCGAAACCCTGCGATCAGAGATGGATGCGACTTCTCAAATAAGTCATGAAGCAAGAGATGTTATGATCGAAAATGTTCATAGCGGATTGAGTGGAGTCGATATTGGCTTAAATCGACAAAGAGCATGTGAAAATGCACGTTCCAATTTTGTTTATCATACAGATGAGGAGATTTACAACATGAATGTTGAAGATCTCCGAACATACGCAATAAATTGTCGCAGTGGTCTGCAAGACCTAATTTTTTGTGAGGAAGAGGGCACCGGAACGGTATGTGTTAGTGACCTTGGGGTTTGAAATTATATTTACATATACATGTGTACAATTTGTAATAAATACATGTGTATGTACACATGTATACATTTATTTGTATGTGTACATTAATCTAACAAAAATGTATGATTATATGTTAAAACACCATTTGCAGTTCTCAGGCATGATGCGTGATGAAAATGTTAATATTACGTTCGGGACCTCTGGCTCAAACGATGCAGATGGGTTTGACCATCATGATATGTTGGCACATGTATGTTAGTGTTTTTAAGTGACTCTAAAATAAATAATTGTTTCCACACATGTACATGTATGTATATATATAATTCGATAAAATGTTTTAACAGGTACCGATTCCGTCTGATGTTTTTGGGATGCCGGTACCTTCTTCTTCTTTAGGAGATATACCTTCTACTTCATTGGGAGATGTACAAGTATGGACAATTTTTCACAAGTTCAAAATTTATGTTACCTCAAAAATTTCCATTAAAAATTGAGATATATAGAGAGAGATCTATATTTTGAGTTATTTAAAAATTTTTGAATTTAGGTTCGTATAGAAGATTTTTTTAATCCGAGGACTTTAGCGACGGAGATAGGAACATCCACAGCATTTGAAGAAGTTGTCTTTAGTTCTTTTTTTAATATTATTGTTCAAATAAGTTTATATATGTACACGTGCATTTTCATTTGAAAGTTTTTAATTTATATAAATTATTTATGTATATATATATATATATTTATATTTAACTGTACATGTATATTGTACAGGTTACCACTGCAGATGTTTCTATGGCAGAACCTCTTCATCAAATGGAGAGGGAACCTTATGAGGTATTGCATGATTTTTTTGTTATATTTTGTTTTTACATGAAGTTCTAGATATATATATTCTCATTCATTTTTAAAACTTCAAATTTTAATGTTCAAGTACATGTGCATTGTGTATGTAGGTTTCCTATTTACAAGATAGGGAGCTAACCGAGACCCAGAGGCTAGATCCTCCATTTGATGGACAAGATTTACAGTAGATTTGATTTGATTTCAAAATTTAGATGGTTTTAAAATTTGTTAAACTTGATACAGTTTGATACTTGAGTGAGATTTACAATTTTTGGACATGTTTTATTACAATATGTTTTTTGGACATATTTTTGGACATATGTTAAATGTTTTTGTTGGATAGTTGAATTATAATTGGCATGGCATGTGATATTTAATGTTAAATGTTTTTGTTAGATAGTTGAATTATAATTGGCATGGCATGTGATATTTAAAGTTAAATGTTTTTGTTAGATAGTTGAATTATAATTGGCATGGCATTTGAAGTTTTTAAAACTACATGAATGATGGAATGTGAACCTACATTTGCACATGTGGTAAATTGAAATGTTACTTGTAACAAGACAATCCCCATTGATTTCATTACAGTATATGTTGATTTCTGATTTGATATAATCGCATACATATGATGGTACATTACTTGTAAAGTCATTGGATTAATAGTGTTCATTGATTTCAGTGTTCTTTGGATGGTTTTAGTACTTTTGGCATGTGAATGTGAAGTAATGTTGTCATCTGAATTACATTTGATGTGTGATATTTAATGTTAAATGTTTTTGTTGTATAGTTGAATTATAATTGGCATGGCATGTGATATTTAATGTTAAATGTTTTTGTTGGATCTAGTTGAATTATAATTGGCATGCCATCTGAAGTTTTTAAAACTACATGAATGATAGAATGTGAACCTACATTTGCACATGTGGTAAAATGAAATGTTACTTGTAACAAGACAATTCCCATTGATTTCATTACAGTATATGTTGATTTCTGATTTGATATAATTGCATGTATGATGGTACATTACTTGTAAAGTCATTGGATTAATAGTGTTCATTGATTTCAGTGTAAGCACAAAAAATTATTGAAAATGTAGAATGATTTTTGTGTTATAATAATTAAACCTAATAATATTGGAGAGCAAGAGAGACTTGAGGTATGGTGTTTACTACAAGAGTTTGAGCTAAATATTTAAATGGTTTATCTATCTTTCATAAAATAGTTTAAGATTGATCACAAGAATTAAGAGAATGTCTCGGTCCATCATTGGTATGGTCCATCATTGGTATGGTCCATCATAGAATGATCATCCATGTCAATGACTCTTAAGTCTATCTTTCCAAACCATGACCCTACTCTCACATGTGTGCCTTTCATGACACCAGTCATGCTGCTTTTATCCTCGAGTTGACTTCCTTGAAAGCACTCAACTCTTTCTCGATGCTAGCCTTCCTCTTTCTAAGAGATGAAGCTGCCTTTCGACTTAGGAAGCTATGGGTAGCCCCCGTGTCTATCAAAGCAGAGAACTTTTTCCCATGTACAGTTGTAGACATGAATCTCAAGTTCAAGGAACTTTCATCATCATTCCTCCTCCTTGTCTTGCGCCTTCCTTTCGCAATCTTCTTCAGCATTTCCTCTTCCAATATGTCTTTCGAACTAGCCCTTGGCTTAACAGTGCTTTTCACATATCTCTTCTCATGAAGCTCCATAGAACAATTCGATCCTGGGTTTGCTTGAATTGGTTCAAGCTCTTTCCTTTTCGAATTCTGTCTAATTGCTCCAATATGACATATATTGACTCCTTCCAAACGAAGTGCACCAATCCTCTTAGTGTGGTCGTCTTCTTTTCCAAGTGTGCCAACACATGCATTTTCTTTCTTCAAACCAATAGGTTTCGGATCAAGAAGGTCCCTCTTGATCTTATCTTCCATGTTCTTGACTTTAGCCTGCAACGTGGTGCTTCTTTCCTTCAAGTGAGCCCTTTCCATAAAGAGTTCCTGAAGTCTATGTTCACCTTGTCGTATCTCCATGTCAAGCTTTTCAATTTCAGTAGTTTGTCTAGAAAGTCCATCCTTGGAATTTCTTGGGTGAAAAACCAAGTAGGTTGAACCAACTTTGGTCTAGTGCATTGGAATTCATTAAAGAATTGGTCATTGGCGCTGCTTCAAGCTAGGAGTGAGCATTGTCACCAACCTACATTGAATATTTTACACTCCCTAGGGTGAATGATACTTTAAATTGATTGACAGTCTAAGACTTTCGAATTTTTCCGAATGCCAAATGATCTTACAAAGTTAGTATTTATAATATCCTAGTAAGTCATTCGGTGACAAATTTTACCGGAAACTTGAAACGACTTTGGCATGTGATATTTAATTTGTTAAATGTTTTTGTTGGATTGTTGAATTATAATTGGCATGGCATGTGAAGTTTTTAAAACTCGAGTTTTGGATGGTTTCAATCTACATTTTGCATGTGATATTTAATAAACTTTAAATGTTAAATGTTTTAATGATGCACAATATATAATCAAAAGGGTTTTAAAACTTAAAGTTTTGGATGGTTTCAATTTACAACTTAAAGTTTTGGATGGTTTCAACCTACATTTGCACATATAGTAAATTGAAATTATGTTACTTGTAACAAGACAATCCCCATTGATTTCATTGTATATGTTGATTTCTAATTTGATATAATTGCATGTATGATGGTACATTACTTGTAAAGACATTGGATTAATAGTGTTCATTGATTTTAGTGTAAACGCAAAAAATTATTGACAATGTAGAACGATTTTTGTGTTATAATAATTAAACCTAATAATATTGGAGAGCAAGAGAGATGAGGTATGGTGTTTACTACAAGAGTTCGAGCAGGTCATTCAGTGACAACTTTTACTGGAAACTTGAAACAAAGAGAATCTATCTTTGGCTAGGACATCATGTAAGATGCTTGACATAAACAGTAAAATTGTACTTAAAAGCTGAGATTCAGGCAAGTGGGGACAACCACTTGTTATCTCGTCCCTTGGAGGCTAGGCCATATGGGGACCGAATCTGACTTTACAAAATAAAGTGAAATAATTTGTACCATATGGTCGGAGAACATATCCAAGAACAATTAATATACAAGAACAATTAATTTCATTCTAGAATATATATATCCAATACATATTTAACATTTTTAATCAATGCACATGTATAGAAAAACTACTTTCAGTTGATACTAGAGCACGTGCTTGTACCCAAACAATTTGTAACATCTGCAAACCACAAATAACATAAGCATCTCAATTTTTAGTTGAGTATTGAAAGGTCTAAAACATATTTAATCCAAAGATAATAAATTGTTGGACACTTCACTCAAAAAAATTCTAATGGAATTCCATCTTCAATAATCCGTTCATGATCGGATTTTGACATTTTCCATTTCTTAATTTTTGATTTTTTCTTTGATTGAACTTCTATCAATTTTATGCGTGCGGCACACACCAAGTGACTATATTGACAACTTATGGAATCAGGTTCATAGTCTTCGAAGTAAACAAAGTCTCCACTTTGACGAGTTTGTTTGAAAAAATAACCTTTCAGTATTATAGACCCTTTGTCATACTGAAATCCGTGATCATTATAGTCTTGTAATAATTTCATTTTTTGTTCAGTGCAACGCATCAAATAATACTTCACATTTTCATCGTTGTCAATAGGTGCAATTACAGCAAAAACATCTCTTGCACAACAAAATAAATTTAACATTTAATTATGCATATTTAAATTTATTTGTAGATCTTTAAGTCATTAAAAAGTAATTCAAATATTACCTTCTCTAACAAGATCAGAAACTCGATCACCATCGGATGATATTGTAGTTTCATCTGATTCCATTTCTTCAAACATTGCAACAGACATTTTTCCCTTTGTAGTTAGCTCTGTATGTTTCCAATCGTTCACATACATTTTGTTTTCACAGACGTCATTGGATTTTGTGTTGTCTATGCAAACATCACAAAAACAAGAATATTTTCTTTTATCTAATGCAAACACATTTGTGGACAATTTTGTTTGAATTGAATGCAATTTTCGAGTCCCTTTTATTGTTCCAACTTCATTTCCAATTGATCTATTTACGTCTCCGATTCCAATATGCCGGAAAAACCTTTATATGGAAAATTAGAAAAAGAATTTGTAAATATGATATCAAAATACAATTAAAAATAATCATTGCATGATAAATGTACAATGTTTAAAATTAGATTACCAATATAAATTAAATTGAATGTACCTTCGCACTTCTCTTGATGGGTTAATCTCATGGCTTAGAGCATTTTTGCACCATTGAAAAACTTCTTCAGCGTTCACAAGTCGGCGTGCAAAGTGGTTCATTTGATATCTTCGAAGTACTCATTTTATGCATGCTCCTGCACCGTCATGTTCTCCTTTTCCATGGCCAGTCTCAAAGAAATTCCAACAATGTTTAATGCAGGTTTTCTTATGAAGACGACACAACCAAAAAAATGATCGTGCAGATTTGAATTGACCTACGCATCCGTCTGACCATATCCAATGTTCATTGAATGTTATTCCACGATTTTTCAATGAATCATAAATTCTTCCAAAACAATGTTGTACAAAACATGTATCATGTGTCCGATCGTCACTGATATAAAAGTGATATTCTTTAATGATATGTCGATTTTCACTCGTGCTTTCTATATGATCGACATTTTGTTCAGCATGTCTATATAGAATATGGACGAGCATGGAGACTTGGTCAGAGTGATAGTATTCACTCTGGATTTCTTTTTGTGGAACAAATGTGTAGTTTTCTGCAAAATCAATCACTGACAAAATGGTTCCTAGTGGAAAAACTTCACGAGATTTTTTGAATTGCAAGTCTTGCCATCGAGCTCTATGGGAATGCATGGTGTATTTGTAAATTTCTGCTTCAAACTTTCTCAAAAAGTCTATTAGAAAAATTTTGTCTTCTCGTAATTCGATTCTTTTAACACTATCTGCACTTTGAATCGATGTACTGGTATATTCGTATCTCTTCCATTTCACTTTCATGTTGGACAATGATTGATCATTTATATCAATACGATATTTGTTTTGAAATTTAGTCAAATTTTCACAATCATCGCATTTTTTACCACCAACACATTTCTTTTTGTAAAATAGTTCATCGCTTTCTCTTTCACATAGAATTTGAGATATGAATTCACGGATAGTGGAAGGAGGAGGTGGATCCTTCCATAATGTTCTACCGAAATCAAGGAATGTGTCATAATATAACTCAAATTCCACATGATAACGGCAACAACAAGTGTCGCGTACGGTGATAGGTTTTACATACCATGGTTTTTGTTGAAAAAAAGCACTGAGTGAAACTTGAATTTGACGATTCTCTTCTTTGAACTTGTTGAATAACTCTATTTGAGTGGTTTCCAAGAGATGTTTTTCATGTTCTTCGTATTGATTTCGTGCTATTCTTCTTCGCATCACATGTCTTGCGGTGGGTGAAACACGCGAATTGTTCTTCCAATATTCATATATTATTTTTTTAACATCTTCTCCAAGTCTATCTTTGTATGGTTGCCTACAAATAGCTCTCCAACAAGCGAGTTCATCATTTACGTCTATTTGCAGTCGAAATTTTCGATGTTTGTGCCGAGTTTTTCGCGAGGTTCCCAGTGCTCGTGCCATAGATGTTAGATTCAAACGATTCTCTTGAGTACTTGGTGAAACCATTGCCATTTGTATTCCTCTACGTATATTTGAAACATCTTTATCTCTAGATCTCTTAATTGACTCTATAGCACTACTCATATTTATTATCACCTCTTCTTTCATTTTTTTTTATCTTTGGTTGATTTTCGACTACCCAATAGTGTCGTCGCTTCTTTTAATTTCCTTGATGATAGGAGACCTTTCAACATTTGAGCTTGAGCTGTCACTTGTTCAGTTTTGAAAAACATTTCCAAAATTTTATCGACACGATATCGTATAACATAGTCAGGTTTTTTATCTCCATATGTGTGAGTGTCGACATTTTCTAACATCTCATTATCGATAGTGATTTCATCTCTACATATTCGAAAAAATAGTACATATTCAATAAATAACTAAATTAATAAATATGTCAATAAATATTAGGAAAATTTTAAATATGTCAATAGATCATAATATTTACATTTACATACCCGATTCAATTTCTGCTTGAGGTTGATTTTCTTCTTCAATATTTTGAGGAGTATCTCTGTCTGTTTACATTAAACAAAATATTTTTCAAACTAGTTCATTAAATAAAAATTAAGCTTCACATTCTACATTGGGAAAACTTTAAAAATATATCAATAGATCATAATATTTACATTTACATACGTGCTTCAATTTCTGCTTGAGGTTGATTTTCTTCTTCAATATTTTGAGGAATATCTCTGTCTGTTTACATCAAACAAAATATTTTTCAAACTAGTTCATCAAATAAAAATTAAGCTTCATATTTTACATTAGGAAAATTTTAAATATATATCAATAGATCATGTAATATTTACATTTACATACCTGCTTCAATTTTTGCTTGAGGTTGATTTTCCTCTTCAATATTTGAGAGAGCTTCTAACTTTCTTTTGCGATATTGTCTCGTCTCTTCTCTACATTCCTCGGGCTTTCTTTTTCGATCATATTTTCTCACACAAGTTCTTCGATTTCCCATGATAATAGGGTATGAGGTTCAAAAAATTTCCTTCAAAAAATTAGACAATAACTCAATTACAAACAATATCACAAAAGATTTAATTTAAAAAAATATTTTCTAAAAAATACGTAATCCAATCCAAAACACGTACATACCTCTAAGAAAAATCACACCGCCTCCAAGAAATGTCTTCCAAAAAAATTCTTTAAATCCAAAATGTGAAGAAAATTTTTTGAACAAAGAAGCTCAAAAGATTTATTTCAACACAAAACACGTACATACCTCCAAGAAAAATCACGTCGCCTCCAAAAAATGTCTTCCAAAAAAGTTCTTTAAACTCAAACTTTGAACCTCCAAGAAAAATCACGCCGCCTCCAGAAAATGTCTTCCAAAAAAAATTTTTAAACCCAAACTTTGAAGAAATTTTTTTGAATTCAAATCAAGTTGTAAAATGAAATGAAGTACGAAATATGCGAAAATTGTGAATCATTTCGCGGCAATTTATATTGACGCGAAATATGTGTTTTGTAGGGGGCTCCACAAAAAATTCCGGCCGACGGAGAATTGCACAATAGTTTGGCCGAACTTCTGATAAAAAGTTCGGCCGAACTATTAAGACGTTAGTTTTAACGACTCGTAAGCGGAAAATGTAGTTCGGCCGAACTTTCACTAATAGTTCGGCCGAACTAACGCGTCACCAATTACGCAGAACCAAGCTCTGAAAATGGTTCTGCAACTTTGGACTGATTAAACTCCATGAAAAGTTGTTAATTAACTTTCGGAACCAAGACAAGCATTTTCAGAATTGAATCTACTTTCGGGAAATATAAATTTTATGGAATTTCGTAAACGTTTATTAATTTTAATTATTTTTCTAATAAAATGAGTGCAAACAAGTTCTGAGGGTCATCGTGATTCAGTGAAATCAAAATTGTGTGTCTCCCAAAATACATTGTAAAAAAAATTGAAAAAATTATGGGGCATTACATTGGTTCGTTGACTCTAATGGGTAGCTTATAGATTTTTAGTTTATAACTTATATGTTAAGAAATTTGTTGCCACGCGAAACATATCAAAAATACGCAGTTTTTCGTATTGGATCAGTTCAAAAAATTCTAGTAATTATGATATGCATCCATTGGCTTTGTAAATATGATGAAACCAAAGTACAATCTGTCTAGATTGTTGTAACACATTTTGTTTTTTCAAAAACAAAAATTTTCAATGAATACACTTATGAATTCTTTGATTGTTAAGAAACACACACTCAAAGAAACGCTAAGTTGACATATCAAATCCGCATAAAAAAATTTCAAAAAATAAGTAATAGAAAGCTAACAAAATTTCTCACAACTTTTATTTTTACCGCAAAATGAAATTCTACACAGAAAAATTGTTATAGTTTGCATAAAGTTGAAGAACCGAAAAAAATGAAAATTTTTTCTCAAAAAAGGGCAAAAAGTGTAACCCACCACATTTTCACCCTATATATATATATATATATATATATATATATATATATATATATATATATATATATATATATATATATATATATAGATATAAACCTGTCTATGGGACACCGTTGCGCAGTTCCTACACTCAACTGCGTAACTCTGCATTCCCCGTGTCCCTGTGTCAGGTGACTTAGGGAACAACAATAGTTTCTGTCCTTGAAAAGTGGTCAATTTAAAATGATGAAAATGATCACTGAAGGCACCTAAAGTTTTATGCAACAATGAGTTGAAAGAGAATCACATAACCAAGTAAATGATGGTATAATTAGAGTTCAATTACGCAAGGTCCAAGAAAAGACACTCACACGCAATGTTATTAGAAACAGACAGACCATTCCAGAACCAGCCCACCCAGATCAGTTCACTCCCCATGGAACAAGACCAATTGGCTGATTATATCCAGAACCAAATTTCAGGCCTGTTCCAACCTAGAGCAGACATTGTCCAATCCTCATCAACTAGTTGTTACCATCTCTTCAACCACGTTTTCCAGCCTGTTCTGGCATAATTCTGGTCCAACCCTCAGCCAGTTCTGGTTCCGATAACATTGCTCACATGGAATGAATGTTGAAATAAGCCAAGGGATGCAGCAAGTTAAAGAAAGTACAAAAAAAACTTATCCACAATATATCAAGGAAAACATCAGAAATATAAAAAAATCTAAATTTGGAAAAATATATATATATATATATATATATATATATATATATATATAATCATTAAAAAACTGAAAATATCAGCAAAATATTGCAAAATAATGTCAGTATTATGAATAATTATACATAAAGGCAATATTATCATTGTGTTGAAAATCTCGTGATGTTGCCAATATTATCACAATAATGCAGCAATTAGATATATGCATGTGTTCTAGAATTATAGTCCCCAAAAAGATACACACAGTAATGAAAAAAAATCCCATAATATGCAAGCCTTCTTTTTTTGAAGCAAAAAAAGATGTACCTGTAGCCAATTTTAAGCTGAGGCGGTACTGTAACCACTTAAGGGGTTACTAACAGATAACTTCTTTACAACTATGTGGCACTAGGGGATAAATTTCTTGATTACTTGATATATATGTTATAGCTAGTGACTAGGTAACTTCTGCAGAATTATGTAAGGCAATAGGATATAAATTCCTTAGCTTCTTGACACATATGTTATAGATTGTCACCAGCACGGATTTCAAAGACACTTATCCCAATAGGATATAAATTTCTTGGTTTCTTGACATATATGTTATAGATTGTGACCAGCAAAGATTTCATAGACACTTATCCCTTCCCCTGAAATTAGCAAATTTCAAAACCCTGATGTAAATTGTCAATAAAAAACAACAATTATAAAATGAATAATCCATGAGTTCACTGTGGATTCAGCCTAGACCACCACAAATTCTAGCACAAACAACAAACGTGTATGTCGAAACATCGACACAGTTTCTTAAATACAAACATATCCAAAGTAAGCTTGGAGAAATCAACTATTGAATATGTCAATTATGCCACAAAAGCACCACTACATACAAGGAGGCAACGCATTTCACCATGTATTGGGAATATATTTGTTTCAAATTTACCATGGTTCTGAAATGTTTGTGTTAATGTTTCTAAAGGCTTTCAAAACATATATGTACTGATTGATTTTTAATACCTTCCTCCTTGGAATTTGACTTGAAATTTTCAATATCAAAAGGTATCCCTAACCACATAATCTAATATTAACCACTCTTCTATGTCTCAAAAGTTTAGTTCATCAACCATGTATGTTTACCTAAGAGAAAGGGGTCTTTTCATGTATATCGATTATGTCATGATATAGTCCACGCTTGCCATGATGTCAAAAGTCTTCACGGACAAACGGAAAAACTAAAACAATTATGTTCATGCAGTTCCAAATATGAAGCTTAACTCTAATCAATATCAAACATTTGACAATGCCCACTTGAAATTAAACGAGCATGCTTAGATTTTTTTTATCAACAGAGGCCAAGCTTTCTTTTTAACATCTAACCGTTCTGCAGCGGTTTACAGTATATCGCATTAAAATGTGTGCAAGCAAAGTTAGAATTATGATACTAGAGAATAGGCCCCGTCCATAACAGTTTTTCCAGCTTAATCAGGTCCACATATTGCACAAAAGACGGCTGGGGAAGAAAGAGCGGCCTACTCGCCATGACTACGCTACACCTTCCTACTCATATTACTGATAATTGCACTGTGCGAGATGAACTCGCAAGTAAATGTTCAAAAACAAAAACCCACATTAGGGTTCTAGAATATCCCAGCGTGTTAACTTCCAAGGACTCAAAATACACCTTAAAACCCATTAAAACCCATTCAGATGCACACGACGGTGACAATGTGTGAGCAAATGGCGATTTACAATGCATTAGATGCACAACTGGAGCCCAAACCAGACATATAATGAAAAAATAGCGAGAAATTAATAACACCGCACATGTATTAAAAGTTTCTTTCACAAGCCCGTGATTAAAACTCACCTTTTCTTTAGATCCCGTGCCGTAGAAAGCCGCAACAGTGGCATCAAGAAGGGGGATGTCAATGGGCTGTGAGAGGTCCAGAAGCTTTTCGGCCATGGTGTTCTTTTAAGAGTATCCAGCTAGCCAAAATCGCAGAGTACCTACTGTTGGAATCCTTTTAATGTTTGCTTCAGAGGTCGAAATCCTTTACCTGACCTCAATCCCTCGAGCACAGCATAAACCATAAACCATGGCCAAAATACGCAATCCGGGCATTAATATGCAGCGAAAAACAGCTCTGACCAGCTAAAGGCTGAATCCAGTCATTTTAGTCCTTCTATCGCTTTATGCTCCCGTGTTTCCCTAGCTCGCCTCCTGGCTCTCTGGGACCTGAGAATAGCTTGGCCCTGTCTGTAATTTTTAATGTTGTGTTTGTTTGTCCTGTCGCTGGCACCCTTTGCACAAAACCAAAATTTTAACTTTAATACGGAGGCCAAGGTAGCGTAGGAGGAATATGTTAGAAAATATATATAAATAAATAAATGTCTTAAAATGCCCTTCATGGAGTTCAATTAGAAGGTGGCTATTGTATTTGTCTTGCTTATCTTGGTGGATCTAAGCTTTTTCCACAATAGCATATTTTTATGGATGTTTTCACTTTGATATAGAGTGACTAGAGCATCAAACATATCTTTACATGTGGTTTTCTCAAGATATGAGGGATCAAGTAGTCCTTTACAGAAGGATGACTTGCTTGGTCATGGCTATTTACTTTTTATCCTATGCCAACAACATGTAATCAGTTGGCTCAATAATCTTGTTGTCAACATAGTCCTCATGCACCTCTAACAATGTTTGTACCTATGTGGTCTTCTAGGAGATATGAAGGATCAAGTGGTCCTTCATAGAGTGAAGGATTATTTGCTTAATCACAGCTATTTTCCTTTTATGCTCTGCCAACAACATGGAATTAGCAGGCTCTACAACCTTGTTATCAACAAAGTCCCACAGATCATGCACCTCTAACAATGTTTTTACCCGACACATCCACTAGAAAAAAAGTTATAGGGACCTTCCAAGGTCTTCGTATCTGAGACTAAATTTACTTATACTTTTGGTCCTAAAACACCCTGCTAAACAAAACAAATTGGCAACCTAAAAACAACCTATGTGTTATTTCTCAAGCATGGATCTTGGGCATGTCATCCCTAAAACTGCCCGACAACATTCTATCACACAGGTTGCATCCCTACTATATCCATACATGGATTCATGGAAAGTTTCCGCAAATATACCTGGATACCATGTCAAAATTAGACTGTGGTGAGTAGATTCTGTACTTTGGAAACTAACATAAAAGTTGTAGATCGTTAAATTTGAAAACAACAATCAAAATTTCTGCTAATGTTACTTACCCACAAACACATACTGCTGATAAACAAACCAGTAAGCATACAAATCAAAATAATCAAAACAACACTAATGATTTTGTATTAATTCTAAAAACAGAAACCTAAAGCTACAACTCAAAACACAAACTTTTGAATCACAGAATGGTGTGCCCTACTTCTCCTTTATAGACTAGGAAGAAGATTGAGACAATGATTCTAGATGCATGCACAATAGCATGTTGATTGGCATTGTGAAATTTAAACATATCCATGCCAAAAATAAGGTGTGCTCTCCCAGAGATCTCCATCCTTCAGTGTGCTCAAAATCCTCATGCAGGAGTGTCCCTACTGACTTTGGGAACTGCACCCTCTAACTTTTTGCAGGTAGAATTATATAAAGAAAAATAGAGATCTAGCATTAAACTGTTGAAGATAAAAAAACCATCTAAAACTGGAAGTGGACTGAATATTGTGTATGCATCATGCATGTGTTCCCTACCTATCACTCCTGTAAACACTAGTGTGTCCTCAACACTGTTGTATGGACTTCTGAACGAGGGTCCTGTACTGGTGTATGCTATTCTGCTAAAGTAAGATCACTGTAGCTGGAAAAATCTCCAAGCCACATTGGTAAAATAGCACCTTCTGCCAGTTGGTTGCTCTGCCCTGAGTGATACACAGCTTTTGTGGTGGGCACAATTACTGATTTGATATCAATATGTGGATTTCTATCTTCTACACCTTCCCCTCAAGCCAAACTTTGGCTCAAGTCTCCTTGCCACTGCCTTTCTACCCAAATTCTTGCTTTTGTTATTGAAGTATGGATTTCTATTTCCAACAGACATAGAGTTTGCTTTTATCCAACTATTATAACCTTAAAAAAAAAAAAAAAAATTAGACCGTGGACATAGAATGTGAAGAATTTCTCCATCTACCCTAAATTATATCTAATATTAATTTTTGTAGGCTTGGTTGTGTCTTATTAAGTTTTGGAGATTTAGTCTTTTATGATACACACCTTTTTCCTACATGGTCATACCAAAATTGATCGGGGATATTCTTCCAACAGATATGATGGTGGCTAAAAGGTGTTGTCCTCTAGTATAGCCAATTTCAGTACAGTTAATTCTGCATTCCCTTTCAATGGAGGTTTAGGTGACTCTTAATATTTTTTCATTTGAAATTTAATTGGGATTAGGAAGGCTGATTTAGTATCTTATTTCCAACAGGGCTTTAGGAAATTTTATCATCAATGGGAATTCACAAATGAATATTTTCTTCGGGGACAAAGGAATTTGTTGAAAAATATTCACAGACGCAAGACTATGCACAGTCATTCTCAGAATCCCCAACAAGGTGCAGGTAATGATGCTATAAAATATGAACTGGAGGAGGAAATTCAGAGGCTCAAGAGGGATAAGGGTCTGCACATGATGGAGCTTGTTAGAATTAGGCAGCAACATCAAGGTACTGAGATGCATATGCAGACCTTGGAGGATTGTTTGCAAACCATGGAACACCGACAACAGAAAATGATGGCATTTCTGGAAAAAGCTGTACAGAAGCCTGGATTTGTGGCACAACTTGTGCAACAGAGTGAAATAAATAAGCTTCTTGAAACAGCTAATAAGAAGAGAAGATTACCCAAGCAAGAGAACTGTTTAGAGGCTGGGGAAATTGAGTTGACAGACAGTAAGATTGTGAAGTATCAACCTACTTAAGGTGATGAATGTAGTGCAGTTTCATTGAGGGTTTTAAACACATACACATTTAATAGAATGGAATCATCTTTAAATAATTTAGAAACCTTTTTCTAGGATGTGGGTCAAGCATGTGGTGTGGATAGTGGAAATTCATCTCAAGCGGGTCTTACCGAGATGCAAGGAACATGCTTTCCAAGTATGTGTATTTCACCAACAATTTCAGATATTCAAGGATCATGTTCATTATCCGAGATGCATTCTTCATCCCAGCCTTCTCCACAGTTGGCAGAATCAATAACTCATGAAATTCCTTGTCAGATAAGTTTGGGAACTTCTCTTTCTCAATGTGAAACTTCTAAGGGTGTGGAGACTCTTAACCAGAGTGGCAAAGATGAGAGAGAGGCTGACATGGGATCGAAGACCAGTGGCATAGATGTCAACTTAGAACCAGTAGCGATGGAGATGGAGGAGAATGAGAGGGATGCATGGAAAGTCATCGTCAGTGGGAAGGTAACTTCTGGAGTTAATGATTTATTTTGGGAAAGTTTCTCACAGAGACTCCGAGCTCAGTAATAGATACACAAGAAGCCGAGTCAAAAAATCAGGAGTGTAGAACTAAGGATCAAGATGAAATGTTGCCTGAGAATGGGAAGTTTTGGAGAAACAAGCAAACATTGGGTCAACTTACAAAACAGATGGGGCAGCTGGCATCAGGGACACAAACTTGAAATAATATTATATAGGCTGCTAGTAGGTGTATATCACTATCAGTTCTGCTGAAATTTCTGGCTAGCAATGGTCACTGTTTATGTGTACTAATTAATTGCTGCAAATATATTTGCTATAAGCTGTTGTCAATATCTCTGCTAAATTGAAAATGTAAAAGGGTTTAACCAATATTTTTGTAATTCATTGTAACATATGCACATTCATTGAGATTAATGTTACAAAAATAAAAGCACCTTAAGTTTTTCTATTTGTATATTACCATTTATTTTACCATATAGTATTCTAAAGAAGATACGCAGTTCAATTGGGCAATATTAAGTATTCATTAACTAGCGCAGTCTAGAAACAGGAAAGCATGAAAACTCCATTGTAAGCCATGTAACAACATTTTTATAACCTATGCCTGTACAAAATAACAAAAGCCAGCTAAGAATCTTACCGGTGAAGAAAACCCGAAGAAGATTTTGCCTTATTGAAGGAAAATGAGGTCCGCCCACAATCACCTACGAGCAAGAATCCATGTTAACAAAGGAATATGTTTTCTCACCATATTGAAGGAAAATGAGGTCCTCCCAATGCTCACAATCACCTACGACTAGGAATCCATGTTCACAGAGGAATATGTTTTTTCTCAGGGGCTGAAACTGTGATGCAAGATAAGGAAGTGGCAGGAAAGTGTTTTGCAAGATGAGAAAATTTTCATTGTAGCGCAAAGTAAGAGGAATGAAACTTTCCTTACCAGTGCAGCACAAAAGCAAAGCTAAATTTGGGAGGGAAAATTAAAAATAATAAATAAATTAAAATAATAAAATTTAATGTGTAAGTTAAACTATGTATGATTTGTAAAGAAAAATTTGGTCAACATAAAACAAAAAATTGAATGACATATAAATAGAATATTTTCACTTTACAACCATTATTTATTAATAAAAATTGGGCACTGTGGCATTGTAACAATCCACAATGCATGAACTAAATTCATGGTGTGATTAGAGCTCCATCACATTTCCTTACTAAAAAAAAACCAAATAACTATAACTTATTAGTTATTATTGATTGGATTTGAGGAGTTGATCTTGCCCAAGTTTATTCCCTAGTAAACCCTTTCAATAGATTATGATGGTTGTGCATATGACATTGTATGGTTTTGTGTATGCAAACCATAAGAGCACATGATTGTTGTATGAAAATTTCTTGCTGAGTGTTTTTTCATCTTTTACCTTGAAAGATTCAAGGTTTCCTCTTTACATGCAAATAACATGGTTTCTTCTGCAACAATGCTAAAAGTCAACTTGATTTGGTTATTGGAAATTAGAGTGATGGAAATTCAGTCATATCTTTCAAAATCGACCTAAATCCTATTGTCTGAGAGATATGGGGGATTGCAAGGATATAATTTTGGGAAGAAAAAGGGGTTAACTTGAATTCATCTCAATGGTGATGAAAAACCACATTGGTTCTTATGTGGATTCATCTGGAGGGTGAAAAGGATTGCAATGCTAGTTTCTGAGATGATAAAGTTCCTAACCACATTGTGGGGGAAGCTTCTCTAATGGTGCATGAAGTTCATATAGATTTATCCCTAGGGTGTAGCTAAGGCCTTGTAGAAGTTAAAGGTGTATTTATAACTAAGTTCTAGAGGTTAAACACTGAACAACAAAAAATCACCAAGTTGAAGGAGATTAAGAAAATGGTTGGCGAAAGTTCTCAGGAGTATGATGAAAAATTACAAAACTTAATCAACAAACTCTCCTATACTACCCATGAAACTCAACACAAAGAATGATCCATAAGTTTGTTGCTCTTTAATAATGTACCATTAGCGAAATAGCCGTGGGTGACATAGAGGGATGCCTTATCTTAGGCCATGAGGATAGAATCTTGTAGGGTGATCATCCATTTTACTAAAAATTGTCATGTTTGGTAGGATCTAAGAGAAAGTTATATAAGGAGTTCCTTCTAGGTAACCTTATTAATGAACCTTATTTTATATATTAATTGCAGAATGAACCTATTTTGTTATTGGAAAGAGAGAAAATTTCATAGATTCTAATGAATCCTTATACATTACCTGCATTCTAATGAGTTTAAAAAAAAAATTAATGGCATTAGCAGAGTGATGATATTGTGTTTTTGGTAGATATATTTTATCTCTTCCTCCCATACCAAGATTATTCTTGTATGTTGCAGCAAAAATGGAAATCCCAAATGGAGATCATTGCCTTCACAACTACACCATTTATATTGGTGTCTTGGGTATAAAATTGGACTATTTTCCGCTAGAGCTACTAGATGTCATTTCATTGAGCTACAATGATAGGTGAGAGCTATGCATATCTCACTAAAGGTGTATCAAGAGGCTATTAGTTGTCAAATATTGGAGATGCTCCACGATGAGAACAAACCAGGTGAAAACTAAGAAAATTCCAATGGATTTAATAAATTACAAGTAAATCTTGTGCTAGGTGGAAGATCCATTTACAATTACAAGCATACATAACTTAACTAGTTGATTGAGAGGCATCGAGTAAACTTCTCAGCCCGATATGTCAAACAGGTATGGATTTATTATGAAGTGATCATCTGCCATGGTTTAGGTTGTGCAAAGTGAACTAGCAAAGTTGAGTTTTATGATTAGGATTACTTGTAGCATCCTATGTATTTTTCAAACTCCAATACACCAAGGAAAATATGTGGAGGACATTTGGGGGAAGTGTGATTGTCCATAAAATGTAGATCGGATTTGGGGAACTTGTAGCTCTTTTCCTTGGACCCTACTAGTTCTTAGAGGTTGTATTTGGAGCGGTTAGCAGGAAAAAGCATAATATTCCCAAGAATATTAGTGTTGGAGCACCTGTGGTTTGGGAGAAAGGATAAGGGGTTTTAAGAGTTAAGGGGTTTAAGGGTTTAGGAGCAAGGGGTTAAGGGTAAAGGGTAAAGGGTTAGGGCTTATGGGATTTAGAGGTTTAGGGGTTGAGGTATAGGGGGTTTAAGGGTTAGAGGTTAATGACTTAGTGGTTAAGGGATTCAAGGGTTAAATATTAACCATCAAGGGCTTGCATGTCAGGGGATTTAGGGGTTAAGTGCCTAAGGGTTATGGTATTTAGGTGTCAGCAAGTTAAGGGGTTAGGGGTTAATGAGTTTAGGGGTTAGGGGTTATGGGTTAAGGGTCAAGGTTTAAGAGGATATGGGATTAGGGTTTATGGGGTTCAAGGATTCTAAGTTAGGGGTTAGGGTTTAAGGGGTTAGTGGCTTTGGGTTTAAGGGATCAAGGGGTTAATTTGTTATGAGTTATGGGTGTAGGGGTTAAGGGATTGTGGATTTGGGGTTAAAGGGATAGATATTTTAGTGGTTATGGGTTAAGTGCGTATGGGTTGTGATAATGTGGCCCCTAATCCCCTTGTCAAAACTATTGGGGTTTCCCCTATAAATTTCTCTCATTGCCTTACCTATAGGTCCCCTACCCCCTATGTCATAAGGCCCTAAGGCTCCTTCTCATTCTCTAATGTTAGGATTACAGATCTTAGTAAACCATGCTCGAACCTCTCACTTCTACCCATCCATGCTACCCTTATGTCCCCTTGCCCCGTTCAATACACCAAAAGATCCCCCTCCCACAAAATTCATGATAATTGAACATTTGGAGGCAATAATTTAACAACAGCTTCACAACTAGTCCATTTATAATGGTGTCTTGGAGCTATTAGATGTCATTTCATTGAGCTACAATGATAGGTGAGAGCTATGCATAGCTCACTAAAGGTGTATCAAGAGGTTATTAGTCTATTTGCTATAGAATTTGACTCTTTTTATTTGTAACTTAGCGAAATGTAAAAGATGTGGAGACAATCTCCATTCTTCTTCTTTCACCGGGCCATGTAAAATAAATGAAGAAAATAGTCTCAACCCCTCGGAGAAGGAAAGTTGAAAGCAATAATTAGCATGAACAAACAAAGAATCCAATGAGTTAATTTTAGAGGTGTCTCCCTTTGTAAAGAAGCATCCATAAGCTTGTTAGTGTTAGTATGAATCTTTACTATAGGTTGAGTAGTCTTCACATCACCAACCACATCCAATTGAAAGGTACCAACCCCTACAATAAAAATGACGTCTCCAAATAAGGTGTAGTTAATACCAATAATATCACCTTATGAATCTATTACAATATGATTTGGAAAGTACATTTCCATACATGTGTGAAAGAAACAATCCATTTGGTTAGGAAAAGGAAGTTTTTTTTAAGATCTCTAGAAACCCCCTTGAAGGAGACAAGAAGGGTTTGAAACCATATAATACAAGTAGATCTATGAACCCTATTTCTGATGTGTTCTATGCATGTGTTTGTTCACTCGGTTTGACATGTGATAGAAAATATATGAAGCCTTTTTTTCCACGTATCATCTTCATTAGATATCATGTTGCTAAGAATGAAGTGTCTGGATTAGAGTTAAAGTTCCTATTTTAGTTTGTTGTCTTTTAGAGTACAAATATTTTTGGTCTACTGTGCTAAGGCAGTTTGGATTTCAACTATTCAAGGAATATGTGAGCTAATATAAGACCATATTGTAATATTTGAAATAACATGATGAACTATTTAGCACAATTTATGGTGTTGGATTGATTGAGATGTTAATTTTTGGATGGATGGATGTACATCTCTTTAGCCAATAGACAAAACTCATTAAGCATTGTTGCAAGTATGTTATTGACATGTTGAAGTGTCATTGAGACTTAGAGTTAGAAGATTTAGACTTGTATGTTTTCACCTATCCGGGTGTGATGATACCTTGTGGAGGTAAGAAAAATTTCCATTTTTTTAACTCTTGGATATATTCTATACGCTCTTGAGAGAATTTCAACCTTTTAAATAAAATTACAAACACATGTACATTCATGCAATAATTACTAATTGATTTGGGGGTGACTCAACAAATTGTAGCATGTTGGCTTGTTGAATTTGTTAGTAAGTTAATTAGGGCTTGATAAATTTGTAAGCTTTAGTAGGATTTATTGCAGTTGTATGTGTTTTAGAGAAGCGAGTTTGGAGTGGTGGTTGTGCTTCCTTTATTGAATTTGATTTATTTGGTTCTTCTTCTTGTGCATGCCCATTGTGGTATATGCTCGTTAGTGGCTAAGGGGTTAGGGATTGGGGGCTTAAGGGTTAGGGGCATAATGAATTAGTATTTAAGGGATTAGGGATTGGGGTTAGGGGAATAATGAGTTAGTGGTTAAGGGGTTATGGATTGGGGGGTTAGGGGTTAGGGGATTTAGGCACATTTAGGGGTTATAGGAATAATGAGTTAGTGATTAAGGGATTAGGGATTGGGGGCTTAGGGGTTAGGGAATTTAGGCGCAGTAAGGGGTTAGGTGAATAATGAGCTAGTGGTTAAGGGATTAGGGATTAGGGGCTTAGTGCTTAGTGGGTTTAGCAATTAAGGATTTAGGGGTTAGGGGTGAGGGGTTAATGGGTTAATGGTTAAGCGTTAACGATTTAGGGGTTTAGGGGTTAAAGGGTTAGGGGTTTAGGTGTTAGTGGTTTATGGGTTTAAGGGTTTAGAGGTTTAGGGTTTAGGGGTTAAATGGGTTAGGGTTTTAAGGGTTAAGGGGGTTAAATGGGTTAGGGGTTGGGAATTAGGGCTTCAGGGGTTAGGGGTTAAGGTTAGACATTTAGGGTTTACGGGGTTAAATGGGTTTAGGGGTTTAGAGGTTTAGGGGGTTAGGGTATTTAGCAGTTAAGGATTTTAGGGGTTAAGGGTTAAGGGGTTAAGGGGTTAGAGGTTAAGGGATTAGATGTTTAGGGGGTTAAATGGGTTGGGGGTTTAGAGGTTTAGGGGGTTAGGGGATTTAGCAGTTAAGTATTTTAGGGTTTAGGGGTTAGGGTTTGGGGGTTAAATGGGTTAGGGTTTTAGGGGTTTAGGGGGTTAAATGGGTTAGGGGTCAGGAATTAGGGTTTAAGGGGTTAGGGGTTAAGGGTTTATGGGGTTAAATGGGTTAGGGGTTTAGGGTTTAGGGGGTTAAATGGGCGAGGGGTTATAGTCATTTCTTAGGTGAACAAGGCACAATCTAGTTGTAGTAACCATAACTTGGTCAAGTTGTTATAGTCAAAGCAAGACATGGTTGGGTTCCCAAGTTCCAAAAAAGTAAGGGTAATTGTGAGGACATGATAACTAAGGAGTGTCAATGCATGCAAAGGAATGAAAAAGGCATGCTAACACATGCCAAAAAGTGTTAATGGATGTTGATGAGTGTTAGGGAGTCCTAGGACATTGCAAGGGAGAACTAGGTCAAAATGCATGGAAATGAATGAATAAGAGTGTGTGCCAAGTAGTGTCAATGAATTCCAAGTGTCTCAAGGATAAAGTGTGTTAGTGGAAGGTCAGAATAAGACTTGTAGGAGGTAAGCCTATGGTTGCATAAAGGGTTGGACAAAGTAGTTTCAGATAAAAGGAAACTTTGGGCTGGGCACAACATCGATTTTCCAATGACTTGGTTGGGTTCCCAAGTCACAAAAAAAGCAAGGTTATCTATGACGACATGAGAGATAAGGAATACCAAGGTGTGTCAGGGAATTCCTAGAAGTACTAAGACATGTTAGGCAGTTCCAAGGCATGATAGGCATGCCAAGGTGGCAAGTGCCAGGGTGTGGCATGAACACATGCTAGGGAGTGTGAGGGCCAAGTGTCAGGGAAACACAAGGGGGCACCAGTTTCAAATGCATGGAAATGAAGTATAAGCCAGTTCCAGGTGTTCTAAGGAGGGAGTGACACAATATTCTAGGAAGTGACAAGGCATGTTAGAGTGTTAGGGAAGCAAAAAAAGTTGTTCCAAGTGCCAAGGTGTGCCAATTTTTGCTAAGGATCATGTTAGGGAGTGCCAGGAAAACATAACAGAGCACTAGGTCAAAATTCATAAATGAATGAATAAGAGTGTGTGACAGGGAGTGTTAGCGAGTTCTAGGTGTCTCAAGGAGGTAGTGACACGGTATGATAGGCAGTGCTAAATCATGTTATAGTGTCAGGGCGACATGCATCCAAGATTTTATATATTCACATACGGGACAGTCACAAGATGTCAACAAAATCACATATTTATCGAAATCCTCAACTAGAAATAGGCTACATTGCTTCTTAATGTGCTTGCAACTAGATAGGCATCAATGACAATCATTGCAATGGGTTAAGGGGATCTAAGAGAGAATTATGTAAGGAGTTCCTTCTAGCTGGTAAAGGACATTGGTATTACTATTGTTAAAGGGGGTGGCCTACAAGGATACATTGGTAGCTATTGATGCAAGGGCATAATTTCAACAATTTATTTCAAAATTTGTATTTGTCCTCCATAAGGTCTTAGAGATTGATAGAAGAGGAAGTTGGTTTCCTTGTTGCCCTATAATTTTGTAGAATTTTTAATTTCATATTTGGGATAGGAAATTTTAGTTATTTTAGGCATAAGTTAAGATGCTTTTTTATTTTTAAGGCCTCCTAGTCATTAGGAAAGTTGAGTCTTATGATTAGGATTACTTGTGGCATCCAACTATGTATTTTTCAAACTCCAATACACCAAGGCAAATATGTGGAGGAAATTTGGGGGAAATGTGATTGTCCATGAAATGTAGATCAGATTTGGGGAACTTGTAGCTCTTTTCCTTGGACCCTACTAGTTCTTAGAGGTTGTATTTGGAGCGGTTAGCAGGAAAAAACATAATATGCCCAAGAATATTAGTGTTGGAGCACCTATGGTTAAAACACGAGATTCAAAGTTCAAATCCCCTTGAGTTGCCAACCAAAAAATAATATTTTTTAATCTATTTATTTATTAAATTTTTAAAATGTGATTTAATGAAAAAAGAAAAATATAATATAAAAGAAATAAATATGACATGATTAAATTTCATGTGGTTTGAATATCTATTTTCAAAAATAAAAAATATAATTTTATCCACTATCCACTCATGGATACTTCAATGCAAACTTCTGAATGCTAATGATTTTGTCTTAATTGCTAACTATCTTAAATGGGTTTCATCTTAATTGTCATTGTCTTAAGTCACCATTGTCTTAAATATAAATTTATGTCTTAAATATCTTTGTCTCAAAGTGCTTTTGTCTTAAATTTAAAATTTTGTCTTAAAATATTTTTGTCTCAAATTGCTTTTGTCTTAAAATATATTTGTCTCGAAGTGCTTTTGTCTTAAAATATTTTTGTCTCAAACTCGTTTTGTCTTAAATATAAAATTTTGTCTTAAAATACTTTTGTCTCAAATTGTTTTTGTCTTAATTTTTCTTGTCTCAAATTGTTTTTGTCTTAAATATAAAGTTTTGTCTCAAATTATTTTTGTCTCACACTATTTTTGTCTTAAATTTTATATTTAAGACAATTCAATTGATATTAAATTTTAATGTAAAATAACTAAAATAAAAAGTGACTTCTTAAGACAAAAGATTTCTTTTGTCTTAAAAAAATGTCTTAAAAACCCCTTAGTGTAGTAGTGACGATATAGTATTAAACTAATTGGACAGTTTCTCTTGGAAATAGGGATTTGTTCTCTTTATTTCCATTTTCCTTTGCGATTCTTGACGCCCAATTTGATTCAATGTGTGGGAGTGTTTTCGAGCCTATCAACAAGAAGCATGGGTGATATTTCAGAAATTAGGAATGAAGATGTTGTTGCTCTCAAGTTGTCAAAACCAGAGAAGAAAAATGGGTTAGTAACAAGTGTGCTTCCTTATGTGAACAATATTCCGCTCAAAACTATGATAGGAAATGCAACTGGCTTTGGCTTCATGTCGACCTGGGTACAATTCCCCCCCTTCACCATTAATTAGTGTAATTACCCAAAAAAAAAAATTACTACAAAACAAGTCCACTCATAATTTTTTTTTTCTCTCAACTCCTAGGGAGTTTCATACTTTTTGTCTCCCAAGTAGTTTTATACTTTCAGTCTCCGGCTCTTCAGAATATATTGCAGTATTTTTAATGGGCCATAAAACTTCTATACTCGATTGAAATCTAATCAGTAGAATAATAAATCCAAGGTTAGGATTGATTAGAAATTATCATTTCCTGTTTCATTTTCACATAGTTATATAGCTCAAACAAATACTAGTTACGGTGAATTAGAAATTACAATTGTAACACCGAACTTCACGCCCTTAAACTATGGGGCAGATTTTATTGATGTCAAATACAAGTGAATGATAATAAGTCAATACATATGTATGTGTCATTTGGTTAATGAGAATGTAGTAAGTGTATGTCTTCCAGTAAATCTAACTCTTAAACCACGGGATATTTTTTTATTGATGTCAAATGTAATAAGTTAATACATATACATGTGTTATTTGGATACTGAAAATACAGTAATTATATACTGAAAATACAGTAATTATATGTCTTCCAGTAAATTTGGATCTCAAACATGAAATGACCACTAAATTCTTTATTTCTTATTCATACAAATACATTATATTGAAATTTAATTAACCTCTGACTTATCTTTGAAAAACGTATATTAATTGTCTAGAAGTTCCAAAATAATTGGCAGCTGCCCTTTAAACAGTTTCAAAAACCACTCATAATTAATAATGTTTTTAACCACTCAAACTACTAAAAAAACATGCATCTATAGTGTTTGTCTTTATGTGTCCAAAGCATATGAAATTGGGAGCACGTCATAAGGCATTAATCGAATCGAAAGAATGATAAATATATTATTAGAAAGAATTAAATATATTATTAGTTATTTTTATAGTGTTTTCAAATTATTAGAAGGAAAAGTGTTTATTAATTATTTTAAATTTTTGTATTCAAAGGACACGAAAGGAAAGGAAATTGAAAATGTAAAATTAAATTTAAATGTATTTAATAATTAAAAATATATATTTTTATTTGAAAGTAATAAATTCAAAATATAAAAATAAAAATAAATTATACATTTTTATTAATTAATATTGAATTGTTGTAAATATTATAAATATAATTTTTTTTGATTATTTATAAATATTATATATTGAACAATTAATATATATTTAATATGATGAGATTGAGCTGTTATTACTTACTAAAGGTGTTGTTTAACTATTTTATGTTTTAGAGTTTTTAATTAGAATTAAGAAAATAATGTTTTTTTGTTAGATTATAATTTTTTGTATTTAAAATATTTTTTTAAATGCATAAATAAATTCACCTCTTGAAAAAATAAATAACATATTAAAATAAAAGAAAGTTTAAAACTCAACATTGTGATTCTAAGAAATTTCTACCAAATTTTATTTTAATTCTACTAATAAAAACTCCAAAACATACATTACTACCGACCATCATTAACTTGGTAACTTCCTCACTGTGAATATTATTCAATTTACCAATTTAAAGTGAAAATATAAAATGGCCTTATGTGCTGTTATTTGATGGACTTGTTTTATCTGCATTTTTGGAAAGTTGTTTTTAGTCTGATTTTTTGAATTTTTTTATGTTGAATTTGGTCAAAAATTTTGTGGTGAAATCTTGATTAGTATGATTTAAACTAGAGTTTTGACTGTATATATGGATTCAACTCCCTGAAAATTCTCTAAAGCACTTCGATTGTGCTGGGATTACTTCAATAAATTTCTGTTATATTTTAGATAAATTAAACCAAAAAAATCCAAAAAAAACTCACAAAAACTTTCTAAACATTTCATTAAAAACAACTGGCTTTTGAAAAGTACCCAATAAGCATCCAATTAAAGGCTATGTAAAAGTTAAACACTATGTAAAAGGATTGTAGGATTTAAAATTACACCCATGCATTCCAATATTGTTCGCTACCTTTTGTCGGACCTGCATCTGGCCAAGGTCAGCAATAAGTATTTTAACTTATTTTATAATGTTTTATTTATAAATTCACTAATTACAAAGTACTTAATACTCTATATTTAATTACAAACTATTTAATATTCTATATCAAAAACACTTTTTAAAATTTGAAATCTATTATAGCATTTCATATTTTGTAATTGAATATTTATTTAAAATTACAACCATGGATACAGTTATTGTTTGCTACCTTTTGTCGGACCTGTATCGGGCCAAGGTGAGCAATAAGTATTTTAAGTTCTTTATCCGGTTTTATTTATAAATTCACTAATTACAAAGTATTTACTAATCTGTATATTTAAACAATCTGAAATTGGTTTAATACTATTTTTATTTTCAAAATATTTTAAAATTTAAAATCAAATAAAATTTAGTTTAACAAAAATGAAATATTTAATTTTTTATAATTACAAGTTTGCATTGCTTCCACTTACAAAAACTGCAGATTGCAGTCAGATTCAGTAATATACGATCTCAAAAAATGAAATGTTTAATTTTTTATATTCACAAGTTTGTATTGATTCAAATTACAATCAGATTCAGTAATATTTTTTATATGAAAAAAATTATTGGTTTATATTTATGTATTAGAATAATAGTTTTTTTTATTCAATTCCAAATACATCTTTGTCAAAACAAGAAAAACTGTTCCACATACATCTTTGTCAAAACAAGAAAACTGTTTCTGCCAGTTACATTCAGCCTTCAAAATATCACATGTAATTCCACTTTATATCCAGAGGTTAATAGACTGCTGTCTCAATCCTGAGAGAGCTTTGAATTTTTAAAATTGGAGATCATCAAAAGCCAAAAACAACAACCAGGATTCCTTGATGCGAAACAATCAGTTGTGTCGAATCTTCTTCGGTTCTTAATTTCCTTTTCATAATTCGATGCTTCATCTTTAAAACCAGGTGTATTTGGAGGGCTGGGAGATCATCACATCTTTGTGGAGACTTCTACATATCCTTAATACCGGTTACTTAATACCGGTCACTTAGACGGATGTCCTTTCTCTAAAAATTACCAAATGCTTTTTTCAAAACCTGCAAAAAAAAATCCCAATTCTTTAGAGAAAACATACAGTGCCTTCCGCACTTTGGCCATTTGCTATAAATAGCTTGTATTTCATCTCTCCAAATCTGTTTGTCAAACCCTGAAATCTTTGATAATCTGTCTGTCTCTGAATTTTTTTCTCTGTAGACATGTGCAAAGGATATTGTGGAGAACTTGTTCTTCAGTCTCTTTACCTCTCCAACCATCTCTCCAGATTGCATGGATTTAGATGAGTTCCTTTGTTAAGATGATTGATAAGTACCTGCAAGTCCCCAAATATATGAATAGATTCAATGCATAGATGATGAACAAACCACATCAGGCCCCAAAGGGCTAGAGTCTCAGCTCTCATATTGGTGCCAACACCAACCGTCCAATGGATTTTGTAATGGCACAAAGGGGAGAACATCAACCAAGCTACACACCCACAAATGTTGTTTTGGGCAGCCCCATCGAAAAACCCCTCAGGGTAGTGGATTTCATGTGGTTGGCATCTTTTGGAGAAATCCCTGGGTTTTTTTTTGTTTACCTACATGATGCATTTACCCAGTATATGGTTTTTAAAGTGAATTGATAAGATTTTTCTATGGAGTCAAAAAAGGCTGCAATAAATAAGTGGCTTGTCAATGAGCATTAAATGAGTGGAGCTGTATTCACTTTTGGATCACTGCCCTGTCCCAAGTATGGACAATTGGATAACTGGCTTGGCAAAATATGTCAAAATATACAACCCAGTCTATCTAATGCTCATTGATAGGCTACTTATTTTCCAAATTGTTTTTAGTAAGACTTTTTAGAAGTTTTCAGGAATTTACTGAAATCACAAGCTTGATAAGTAACAGCTACACAATCAAAATGCCTAAAAGTTTTTCAAGGTAATGAATCCATAAATAAAATAAAATAAAACCAATTTAAATAACACAAATAAAATATTCACCTGAAATCTTTCTCTCGTCTTCCAACACAAAAAGTCCAAAAAAATCCAAATAAAAACAACTCCCTTATTTTCAGCCAAAATAACTGCAAGTTTGATAAAGATTTTTGTTGGATCTATATAGTCCTTGTTGCCAACTAATTCTCTAAAAAACATTCACCAAGCAAGAGGTGGTTGTTTCTTTTCTCAAAATATTAATTATATTTAAGATCAACCATCTCACCAATCAAAATATCCTTTTTTTCCTAAAATTAGATTATATTTAGTATCAACTTTTGCATGTATCAAAAACCGCAATTTTCACTATTTTAATTCAAAGTATAGCGTACCATCCAGGTTGTCACATATTTTACAAATTTGTGCTGGAGTTGTCTACCGAGCATGCGAAATTGTCTGGATGGCAAAAAATTGTCGAGTGAATTAAAATTTGAAAAATCATGTGCTTGGAGTGTTTAAAATCCATTTTTGATACTGGAAATGGATTCAGCACTATGAAAAACCCTAATATCAAAATTCAACAACAGTAAACAAGATTTTGGACAAATCTTTGCTAGATTTTCTAAAAATCATCACCTGATTCTGGATAAAAACGCATGTTTTTAAGACTACGCTATTTATACTAACGCTATTTGCATAACAATGCGTAGCGAGTAGACCTATTACAAGTTTTTATCTATAGATAAACTGCAATGATGACATCTAAAGCTGCTGCTGTTGCTGCAGAAAAGATGCCTCAGAATGGCCATTGACAGCGACCTCTGGATGCACCTGGTTACCAGAATGATCCACGACGGTTTCATGGTGGTCCGGGTCATGGGACTCTTCGATGATCCTGATTCTCTCGGGCTGAACCCACCTGCCCTCGGGGTTCTTGATCATCCCTTTGTTGGCATCTTGCCTCCAGAAGGGAGGAACCAGGTGGTGTTCTTTCAGAAAATCGCACGACTTGTTCACCAGAGCCGGATCGCGCGGCGAGGTCAGACAGAAGCGCCTCCCCCGCCCATGGTATCCGTCCAGCAGGTGGAGATGGGCCTCCAGATTGTGAAAACAAGAGAGATCGTTGGTGGGCTTCAAGAAGGGAGAAATCGCGTGATCAAGAACCAGTTCCACTCCGACGTGGCAGTAACTCCACGGAAGCTTATTGATCCACTGCTTCATCACCTTGAACTTTTCGTTGAACAGAATCCCAGGGACCTTCGGCACGCTGTCGTGGACATTCACTACTCGCAGAAATTTCAGTCCCAGTTCCTCGCACCGATCCTTGAACGCCGCGTTACCAACCCTCGGACCCGCGAACGAGAACACCGTTATCGGAATCGATTCTCCCTGATCGTCGCTCTCGGGTCGATTCAAATCCAGTTCTGCGATATCGTACGCGCTCAGCATCGCCAGCGCGCTCCCTAGGCTGTGGCCCGTGATCGTTATGCTCAATTTCTCGCCTCTGTATTTCTGCAGCAATCGCCGGAGCTCCGTCAGGACTTGATCCCGCGCGCTGCTTTTACAGAACCTGCAGTCGTGTTCCCGGGCAGTGTACAGTTTCAGGAACCCCGATTCGAATTTCACGTCGGGATGGGGATGCACATAGTTCAATTCTGCGGGTCTCAGATAATCCATGAGGTCCGCGATCCACTCAAGATAAGTCACGGTTCCTCTCCAGGCGATCACGATGTCCCGCCGTCCGAGCCTCTTGATCTCCTCCTCGTCCGTGGCCACGGCTATGAAGCCCATCCAGTTGGCATGAGTGCTCCACATTTTCTGCACGCGGGGCTTCTGAAAAAGACCAGTCAGATTGATATTCGAAGTGGCGTAAAGATATTTCGTCACTTCATAGCCGTAATCGGACATTCCAACGCCTTGGAACAGCTCCCTGCGATGATACTTGCAGCTCCCGCAGTACTTTGAGAAGGGATCGAAGTCAAAACCGTCATAACAGGCCTGGGCGAACTCACCATACCTGATGATCTCCTTTCGCAAATTTTCGTCCATGGGATCAAGCAGCCCTTCCCAGTTATTGGCGCCCTGGATTTCCCTCCATATGTCCGCCAGATTCCTCTGGGGCTTCGACCCCTCGGAGATCTTCGGCTCAGTTGATTCTTCAACGTCTAGGGCGTCCAGCGTGTTCGGCTCGATGACAGCTGCGTTTGTGACAGGCAGCTCCCTTTTTTTCATGGCCTTCTTCAGACTCGGGCCACTATGCGGTTTTCTGTTCCATTGCCGATCTTGCGAAATTATTCGCCTTACCGCCGGCGCAGAGCGAATATGGGCGAAATTGGAAAGCCGAGAAGCCGTGGCAGCAGAAGGGGAAGGTAAAGAGGGCCTGAGCATTATCGGGGAATTCATGGTCACTGATAATATCATACCAGAAAGCCAGGGAATAGGTTATGGTCTGAAACTTTGAAGGAAAGAATAATTTATAATTATAGACGCTGTAGCGGTGTGGGCCAGCCATGGTCACTCACGTGAATGACATGGTTGAATGCGGGGCTGTCAATGGAAAAAACGGTGAAAATGCGGCACGCCCAAAAAAATTAGAAGCAACGGCATAAATACGCGACGACTAACACAGTGACCAGGCCACTCACTTTTTCATTTAAGGAATGCCGTATCATCACATGACTGCTCGCTCTTCTTTCAGCTGACATTCAACATCATTTATAATTAAATTGGGACCATCATAAAAATATATTTTTATTAATAAATCAAAAAGAAATTTTATCATAATTAAATTGTTAAATCAGTTTTCAAGACAATTATCATCATTTTTATTTAAGGAAAATCACAAGACAGTTATTATTATTTTTATTAAAAGAAAAACACACTATTATCATTACTTTAACCGCATTATTATTATCCTTTTTATTCAAAGAAAATCACAAAGACATTTATCATCACTTTTATTAAAGTGAAAACCACACCATATCATCACTTTTATTAATCACAAAACAGTTATCATCACTTTTATTAAATGAAAACCACACTATTATCGTTACTTTTATTCAATGAAAATCACAAAACAATCATCAACACTTCTATTAAAAAAAACTACACTACTTGAAATGATCATCTCGTAGTCTCTATAGAGCAAGTTTTCACTCATGCTAATTACTTAAGAGTTTTGTGCCTTTACCATATTTTCTTAGTCCTAAAAATAGTTTTAAAGCATTATCTAAATAGGATAAATATAGGATAAATATAAAAAATATAAAACATAATGTTGATTAATAATATTAATAATATCTTTACAAAATTATTTTATGATTTTATATGATGGATCACAGAAGCATTATATATTCTAAAAATTAATAATATTTATCAATTCATCTAAATTATAATACTTATCTTTTTTCGCAACAATAATTATCATCATTATTAATTATAAATAATTATAGTTATTAATAATTAAATAATTATTATTAATATGACCATGGTTTATAGTATCAGTCCATTTGTTTTATAATATTTATGGAAATTATTATAATAATTATTAAATATTAATATTTATAATTATCAATTTAGAATAATTAATAATAATTGAATATTAATGATTAAAAACATTATTAAATATTAATAATTATATAGATAAAAATACTTTTGGATTAATCACATCATTAGGATTAGATTGAAGTTTCGAACCAACTAATGTGGTTCATCCTCAGGACAAGGTGGAGAAACTAATCATCTTGATGAATAAATAGTGGAGAACTAGTCCTTAAGACTAGATGTTAAGAACTAATTGTTAGAAAGTAAGTTAGTTAGTTAAAAATAAGTTAATAAATTAAATAAAAAATTATTACAAATGGATTAATAAATTATTAATAGGTAAATATAATAGATAATAGAGAGGGGAAAAGTTTTTAAAAATAAATAAATAAATAAATAGTTGTTTAGATAAAGATAAATAATAAATTAACTAAAATAATAAAAACAAAGCTACCTAAAAAGGATTAGAGAGGGCAAATTTTTTAACATATAAATAAATAAAATAACTAAATAAATAAGTAAATTAATTAATTAATAAATAAAATTTAAAAATGAGTTTATAAATTATTAAAATAAATATAATAGGTAATAAAGAAAGGTAAAAAATTTTGCACTCTAAAAAATTTTGATTTAATAAATAAAATAAAATAAAAGAAATTAATGAATTAATTAAATATTTCAATAAAATAAATTAATTAAATAATAAAAAATTAATAAAAATATAAAAATAATAAATAAACTAATAAATAAACATAGATACCTAAGAGATACATAAGGAAGTACTAGAGAGGGGAAAAAATATTAAAAGTAAATAAAATAAATAAATAAAAATAAAATAATTAATTAATTAAACAAAATAAAAATAAAATAAATAAAATACAGTAAAATAAAATTAATTAATTAATTAATTAAAAATAAAATAAAATAAAATAAAATAAAACATAAAAACTTTTAAATAAAATTATTCCAACCCTTACTTAATTTCCAACCATCATCATGGTTGAGGTTCTCAGCATGTCCTTCAATTTCGATAGCTTCCCTTAATTTCCTATGATGGAAGTGATCTACCTTAGCAATGACTTTTGAGACTTCAATACAACCACGTTGCAGGATTTTTCCACATGTTCAACAAGAGCTAAGGTATGAGATCGATTATGTCTAATATCTGCAACATTCTCCTGGATTCTTTGCCTGATGGATCGACTTGTTTCTCATATATAGGGATTTCCACAAGAACATTAAGGAATCATGTAAACCTCTTTCATGTCATTGTCCTTAGGGTCATAGCGTCTTTAACAGACCCAAGAGAATTTCTAATAATGCAGAGAGGTTTGAAAGAAGTAGAGATATTATTTCCCCTAAGGACATGGGCAACTATTTCTCCTAATGACATGGACAATTTTGTCCGTTATCCCCTGGATAAATGGGAGATGGACCTTGGAAATATGATCCACCTAAGTAGTATTTCCACATTAATTTTAATTATTTTATTTATTTTAATTAATTTATTGGTTTATTTTTATTTTATTTTTAATTAATTAATTAATTTATTTTAATTAATTAATTTTATTTTTATTTATTTATTTATTATTTTATTTAATTTTAATAAATTTTGCCCCTCCCAAGTGCTTTCTTAGGTATCTCTGTTTATTTATTATTTTTATATTTTTATTTAATTATTTATTATTTAATTAATTTATTTTATCAGAATATTTAATTAATTAATTTTATTTTATTTTATTTATTAAATCAAAAAATTTTACCCCTCCGTATTACTTATTATATTTATTTTCATAATTTACAAACCTCTTCTTAAGGATGAACCACATTAACTGGTTCGAAAAGTCGATCTAATCCTAATGATGTGATTAATCCAAAAGTACTTTTATCTATATTATGGATCACAAAAGTCTTAGCTATAACATTAATAATTATAATTATGAATTTATAATAATTATTAATTATTTATAAATAATAATAATAAATAACTATTATTAATAATAATTGTGGATGATACACATCTATCCACCACATTTATTATATTAATTAATAAAATAAAGAAAATCAATAAATCGTAATTAACTATACTCACATTTACTATATTAATTAATCAAATAAATAAAATAAATAAATAATAATTAACTATAATTTTATTATATTTGTAGATCCTTAGTACTTGTCTCTTATGCAAAAAAAAAGAAAAAGAAAAGAAAAAGTAAAAAGTCATTATAACTATGAACCAATAATATTTGAAAAAATATTTAGGCTATAAATAGAAGAAAATAATAACAATAATATTATTATTTTTTATTGGTCTCATAAAAATATTGGATGCCTCAAGGAAACATTAAAGTTGTATGTATTTTGTTGATTACTTGGTTTCCAATTTTGCTAGTTCACACATACAACAATGTTTAATAAGATTGCATTTAGTTGATGGAATTTTAAAAAAGGTAAAGAATTCTTTGCTTTGCTTTAAAATTTTAATTTTTTAAATAAATCTAATGATAAATCATTTTAATTTTTTATGAGCTTAAATATTTAGAAGTTGGTATTGTAACAAATATTTTTAAATTATGATTTAATATGGGTGTATGATAACTATAATAATAAATAAATACACAAAGTTTAGTTGAATTAATGGATGTTTTGGCTCTTTTAGAGGTACATTTCTCCATCAGTTTTGTGGACCAATTTTGTCTTAAAGTTGTATGTATTTTATATTACTTGGTTGCCAATTTTGCTAGTTCAGACATACAATAACGTTTAATAAGATTAAATTTAGTTGATGGAGTTTTTAAAAAGGTGATTTTTTTTATTTGTTAAAATTTTATTTGTACATTTTATTTTTTTTAAATAAATCCAATCATAAATCATTCAAAATTTTTATGAGCTTAAAGATTTAGAAGTTGGTATTGTAACAAAAAATTTTAAAATATGATTTAATATGAGTGTATATTAGATATCTATAATAATAAATAGATAGACAAAGTTTAGATGAATTATTCGATGTTTTGACTCTTTTAGAGGTACATTTCTCCATCAATTTTCTGAATTTGATCAAAATAACATAAAATATATTTTCTTATTCCATTGGAAATATCAACAAATGAATTTGATCAACCAACTTAATATGTGATTGAGTACTTCATAATGCAATTGATCTTTATTATATTAAAAATACTTTTTGAAAAATATCATAAAAGAAATCGAGTTCATTTGTAATAACAACTTTCTATATGATTAATAATTATATAATTCCATTTATTTTGATCATAATTTTTTTTAGAAATAATACTTTTTTTAAGTTCTATTTTGATATATAATAATAATTAATTATGAAAATTTTAATTTTTAATATTATTTTAAATAATTAATTTTTACGAATTTTTTTTTTTATATTAATATAAAAATAATTAATTACAAAATTAAAACATAAATGTGTATAAAATTTAAAATGAAAAAATATTAAAAAATGTATTTACATATATATATTTTTAAGTAAATACATATAAGTTTAACCAAATGCATAAGTTTAAGGAAAAGGTTAAATGAAAAAGTTGATATTAAGTATTTTACAAATTAAAATAAAATAAATTTGATAATTGAAATGGTAACTTTTATATACTTAACCATCAAAGTGTACCTTTTGAAATTAATTTTTTTTGACAATTTTATAAAGATATTTAACCTTGTCAAATCTTTTGACAACCTTGTAAAGATATTTAACTTCAAAAATGTGTTAGTGTATTGTAAAAATAAAATAAAATAAATTTAACCACAAACACAATATTAATAAAATATATATATTAAAGAAACCTATGTGGTCATGATATGATCTTTTATGTTGAATAATAAAACGTTCCTTTTGTGAAAATTGAGTGATAAGACATTTATTTATCTTGCTTCCAACAATATTTCTCTTGTAGAAATACATAATATTAATAAAATATATATAGTACAGAATATGATATTATCTTTTATGTTGAATAATAAAACGTTCCTGATGAACCACACTAGTTGGTTGGAAACGCGTCTACCATGTTTCATTGCATGTGATTATTACCGAAAGAATTTTACTAATAGAATCCTCTATTAGTAATCGAAATTAAATCCACTAAAATCCCATCTTTCGTTTGATAAAAAATATTATATAAATCTCTACGCACATATAATTTTTTTTTAAATTAGCTGTTTATTGATTTGTTGAAGGAAAGAATCTCCTCAAACCGAACCAAAATCCATCTTGGCGGGTCCAACGAAAGATTCCCTTCGCATTTATATTTTCTTTGTTTAGAAAAGCGATATTCTAAAAACAAGAGGAAAAAAAATGATATTTTAAAAACAATAATAAAATTAAATTAATATCTTAAAAAGATATTTGTAATAATCATGAATGAGTAAGAATAAAGTATATTTTGGATAAAACTCCAATAGATCTAATAATAGAAACAATTGTGGCACGAAGTTTCTAGTTCACTTAGATCTAATAATAAAATCAATTGTGGAATTCGGAACTTTCGAGTTCACTTATTTTTTAGAGAGTGGAATTAGGGAAGTTTCGAGTTCACTTGTCTTTCATTGACTTAAAAGATAGCTGGGCATTCAACTACCAATGTTCATGTGGGCCCCAATCTTAAAATCATGATGGTATGTGTTTTTTCGGTTTTGGTTCCATTAGGAAAAGTAATTATGATAACAATGTGGGTTTTGTTGTTTTGGTTTGAGTGGGAAGAGTCATTGTGAGAGGATAGAGTGTATATATTTTTGTAAATTGAGTAATTAAAAGTTTTTAATTGTGAAAACAAAGTTTTAATATTAATTTGATGTAGTATTATTAATTGGTTTAAAGAGTATATCGGTATTATTATGTGTTTATTAAATATAGGTGGTATTTTATATAAAAATGGTCTTGTTTAAATATATTATATTTTGGATTTTTTGATTTAAAGTTGGTTATGTTTTGGTTGTTTAAAATTATTTTTTCACTGAATATATGGACTGATTGTTGAAAATTGGCTTTTGAGTGTATGTATGGATTGATCACTATGAAAAATCCGGAGACACTCTAATTGTAGAGGGTTTTTAATTCAAACTTGTGATTCCAAGAAATTATTGCTGGATTTTGAACAAATTAAAACCTTTCAAAATGTAGCACATATAATAAAAAGTTAATGCATTAATAAGAATGTTTATAATTTCTATTAATTACTATAAAGGTCAAATATGAAAATTATACACTGAGAATGTGAAGTTGGATTATAATTGTAGAGAGTTTTCAATTCAAACTTGTGATTCCAAGAAATTATTGTTGGATTTTAAGCAAATTAAAACCTTCCAAAATGTAGCACATATAATAATAAGTTAATGCATTAATAAGAATGTTTATAATTTCTATTAGTTACTATAAAGGTCAAACACAAAAATTATATACTGAGAATGTGAAGTTGGGTTATATTTTTTGTATTTTTTTAGGAAAAAAATATCATTTTTAGAAGTTCTTTAATTTTCGGTAAGCCAGAGCAATTTTTCTGCTTAGAATTTCATTTTGCAATAAATTTAAACTTTGTCAGAAATTTTATTAGCTTTCTATCACTTCTGTTTTGGGAAATTTTTATTCACATTTGATATGTCAACTTAGCAATTATTTGAGTGTGTTATATTTAAAAATCAAGCAATTCATAAAAAATCATGCTTTTTAGCACTAGTGTATTCTTTGTGAACTTGGAGTTTTTGAAAAGACAATTGTGTTGCAACAATATAGACAAACTCTACTTCCATATCGATATATTTACGAAACCAAATGATACATATCATAATTGCTAGAATATTTTTGAACTAAACTAATACGAAAAAAACTACAGATTTTGAATATGTTTAGTTTAGCGTTAAGTTGCTCAACATATTAGTTAAAAACTAAAAATTTAAAAGCTATCAACATATTAGTTAAAAACTAAAAATCTAAAAGCTACCCATTTCAAAAGACGAACCAATGTAATGAACCATAATTTTTTCATTTTTTTTTACAGTGTATTTTAGAAGATACATAATTTTGATTTCATTGAATCATAATGAACTTTAGAAATTTTTGCACACATTTTATTATAAAATTAATTAAAATTAATAAATATCTATGATATTTCATAAAATTTATATCCGCTAAAAGTATATTCAATTCTGCAAATGCTAGTATTGGTTTCGAAATTAAGTTCATCAAATTTGGAGTTCAACCATTCCAAAGTTGGATAAAGGTGATTAGAGCCGAGTTGTTGTAGATGTATTAGTTCGATCAAACTTTTCTAATAATTTAGCCGAACTTTTTTTTTTTTGACTCTGTGGGCCGTTAATATAAATGGGACAAGAGTTCGACCGAACTATTTTAAAATTTTGGTCGAAAATTGATCACTAATTTTCGTTGGTTGCAAAAATAAAACAATGCGACCCTCTCAAAATTTTTTTTCGCCAAACAATATAAATAAACAGAGCCGAAACATTTTTTTTGCACACTTTCTTCATTTGGACTAAATTTTCAAACTAAATCTTTTGGGCTAATTTTTAAAGGAAAATTTTTTAGTGTAATTTTTAAAGGAAATTTTTTTTACTCACATTTTAAAGTAAGTGTTTTGGGTTGAATTTTTAAAGTGAGTTTTTTTTAAAGTAGGCCTTTTGTGTTGAATTTTTAAAGTTAGTTTTTTGTCTAAATTTTGAAAGCGAGTTTTTTTTGTACAAATTTTGAAAGCGAGTTTTTTATCTAAATTTTGAAAGTGAGTTTTTTTGAAGGATTTTGAAATTGAGTTTTTTGGGTTGGATTTTAAGAATCTACATAGACTAAATCATCATGGGAAATCAAAGAAATTGCAAGATAAAATATGATCGAACAAGCGACACCTTGAGGCTCGTAGATAATACGGGAGAAACTATTACAAAAAAAGGAAAGAAGAACGCTCAAATATTGAAAGGGAAAATCGACCTCAACTAGAAGTTGAAGCGGTTATGTAAATGTAAATACTATAAATGATATTTAAAATTTAACCAAGTGTATTGTGAAATTTATTTTTTATTTAAAGAGCTAGTTTTAAATATATTTTGCAAATGTTGCCGAGATTGAAAATGTTGAAAGACAAAGTGAAAAAGATAATAAACCAATGATTGATGATTTTATTGAAGATATTGAAAGAAATTAAGTGAAGAAATTGAATTACCATGTATGTATATATATGTCATGTGTATTATTGAAATTATACATATTTATTAATTTCGATTTCATTCAAACTCTATTTTTTAATTTAATTATATATTTAATATTTACACCCATTTACATTTAATTATCATATGTATAGATGAAATCAATATCGATGAAGAGATGTTAAAAATGTTGACACTAACACATATGAAGATAAAAAAGTTGACCATGTTATACGATATTGTGTTAAGCTCATTATTGATAAGTTCTTCAAAGATGAAAATGTAGCAGTTCAAGCCCAAATTTTGAGAGGTCTCTTAACATCAAAGTAATTAAAAGAAGCTACAAATCTATTGGGTATTCGAAAATGAATGAAATAAAATGTGATTCAAAATATAAACAGTTCTCTAAAATCAATTGGAAGATGTATAAAGAAAAGTGATATAGATACATGTAGAGAAATACAAATAGCAGTGGTTTCATCAAGTACTAAAGAAAATCGTTTGGTAAAATGTATAGAAAAAACATTAGGGACCTCACGAAAAACATTACAAAAACATAGGAAATTTTGATTGCAAATATATGTAAATGATGAACTCGCTTGTTGGACAATTATTTGTAGGCAACCATACAAAGAGAGACTTGGAGGAGATGTTAAAAAAATAATATATAAATATTGGATGAAATGGAGAGTGTCTAAAGATGACCATGAATGGATCATTGAGGATGGCATTCCATTATAATTTTTTTAATTGAACTACCCAACAATTTCTTCTCCTTGGATTCATCTTTGAGAACTTAGATTTCAAGTACATTGTTAGACTTTATTTTTGTGCACTCTTAAGTTGTACATACTTAATAATGTATTGAGTTACAAAGTTATATGTATATTTCTTGTTATGTGCAAGTGTATTGAGGATTTGATTCTATTGATAGTATGTTTGCATGCACAAGTAATTTATATGTACATACATTCTCTGGTCTTAAATTATTTCATACATGAATGTCGTTTAATACATTAGTATTTCTATAAATGAATGAAAAACGTATATATCTAGCATATTTTATAATGAAATTTTAATTTATGATTGTTTTAGACAGATCTACAAAAAATTATAAGATTCATTGAAATGCAAAATGCGTACCATGTTTTGTAATTTCAAATTTTACTAGATTCATTGTAAATAAATTGACAAAACTTTAAACAAAACCTAAGAATAATCTACTAACAAATTATAAGAATGATTGAATGTGAAAAGTACCAACTACATGAAAATTTACTTTAATGGTGACATATTCATGAACTTAAATATGTAAAAATTTTAAAAGTATCAAACCATACATCATGCAAATTGTGGGCCGTGTTTTATAATGCAATTTTATGTAGAATGTTTGTGTATTTAAACAAATTTATATTAAAATTTAACTATCAACTAACATCCGTAGTATCCTTTCTATACATTAATGCAAAATGTTGTATACCATATTTTTTAATGAAAATTTAAAATTTTATGATGTTTTAGACATCTATCTACCTAATTATAAGATTCATCTTCAAATGAAAAGTGTACCATATTTTTTTATTTTCAATTTTAGTATATTCATTTTAAATAACTTTTGAAATGTTGAAATAACTTTAAACAAAACTTAAGAATCATCTACTAAAATTAAATAAGAATGATTGAATGAAAAATGTACCAATTAAATGCAATTTTACTTTCATAGAAACATGTTCATGAACTTAAATATGTAAAACCTTTAAAAGAATCAAACCATGCATCATGCAAATTTTATGGTCATGTTTTATAATATGTTTGTGCATGAACAACTTTATATTAAAATTTAACTATCAACCGATATCCATAATAGCCTTTATAAATACATGAATGAAAAATGTATATGTATTATATATTTTATAATGCAATTTTTATGATTGTTAATAGACATATTTACACCTAGATATAAGATTCATTTTCAAATGAAAAATGCACCGTGTGTAAATTTTATAGTTTGCAATTTTAATAGACTCATTTTAAATAAATTTTAACATTGAAATAACTTTAAAAAAAACCTAAGAATCATAGATACTAACATTATAAGAATGATTAAATAAAAAATGGACCAATTAAATGCAAATTTACTTTCATTGCTACATATTCATGAACTTAAATATGTATTTAACCTTTAACAGCATCAAACCACATGAACACCATGTAAATTGTATGGTCATGTTTTATAATGCAACTCTATAGTATATTTGTGCATTCCTTCAGTAACAACTTTATATTAAAAGTTAACCATCACCTCACATCCATAATAGTCTTTCTAGATACATTAATGCAAAATGTACATACCATATTTTATAATTTTCAATTATTATTATTGTTAATAGACATCTACACCGAATTATAAGATTCATGTTCAAATGTAAAATGTACCATGTCTTTTATAATTTGCAATTTTAATAGATTCATTTTAAATAACAAGTGAAAAAACAACTTTAAACAAAACATAAGAATGATCTACTAACATTATAACAATGATCATGCAAAATGTACCAACTAAATGAAAATTCACTTTCATTGGTACATATTCACGAACATAAATATGTAAAATCAAGTTTTAAGCATCAAACCATGTATCATGCAAATTGTACCATGCAAAATGTACATAAAATCAAAATTTAGCATGTATTAAATCATAATTTAAAGGGTTATAGATTTAAGATATGTTCGAAATTTATATCATTATAAAAGTAAATATATAATAAAAAGTTGTCAAATAAAAATATGCATGTCAATTCATAATAAATAGTTTTACTCTAAATATGTCCAACATTTATATCATTCAATAAAATTAAATATAATGCATACTATAAAGAAAACCTGTCAAATAAAAAGTTTCATCGATTTAAAGATTATGGTTGAAATATACGTTCCATCAACCTCCTCGTGCTCTCATCTGAAATATGGGAGGCCTGCACAACAAGTGTATATATATATATATATATATATTAAAATTAAAATTTCATGTTTTAAAATTAAATGAGAATGTAATTTCATAAAAAAAAAATTAAAACAAAAAGATTCAAATTCCATGAAATACCTCATGTTGTCCCCCCTCCATTGTGCCCATTTGGTATTCACTTTGCATCATGCCCTCATTGATAAAATGTGCAATATATATGTGAAAGTATATATATATATATATATTAAAGTTTTAAAATTCTACAAATGAAAATGCATAAACTCATGCAATTTATTAAAAAAAATGTTAGACAACTTCAAATTGTTTGGATGTTCCTATCCCCATTGCCGACTCCATCGCTAAAGTCCTTGGAGAATGGAAATCATCTCCACAAACCTAAATTCAAAAATTTTAAAATTGTAAAATAAAGATATGAGGTTGCATCCTAGAGAAAGTGATTTATTTAATGCAGCAGTTCACATGTTTCCAACAAATAATTTGGTGTCATTCCATAATAGGCATATGTTGAAATCATTAAATTCTCCAATTGCATGATGTATTGTTGAAAATTCAAGACGTTCATAAATTAGTGGTGTCGATGATGATTAATTGGACCGTGAAGTTTTGTTGTGTCATGGTCAACCTGTTATGTTGACATGTAATTTGTGGGTTGAAGTTGGTTTGGTGAATGGTGCACTTAGTTATGTGAAGGAAATATTTTATATGCCTACCTCTAAGCTACCTTAGGTTCCAATGTTCACAACTATTGTTTTTGATAAGTATATTGGTGTTCCATTTGATGCAAGCAATCCAAACATTCTACCTATCACACCAGTGATAAGAGGAAATCGAAAACAAATTCCTTTAAAGATGACATGGGATCTTACAATCCACAAGTCATGGGGTTTGACTTTAGAACGAGCATCAATTGATATCAGGAATAAAGAGCAGCAAGGTCTGACCTTCATAGCCATATCAAGAGTGAAATCAATTGATAGTTTACACATTGCATCACATTTCCCTTTTCAACGTTATGCCAAGATGAAAGATAGTGCATATGTTACAATTAAGAAGAAATAAGAGGAGCAATTGAAGTCCATATCGCTATGAAATGAAACCATTAATACTTTTAGCTCTTTATAGAGTGTTTTTTGAAATATTTTATTGTCCTCTTTATTAAATTTTAATATAATAATGATTTTGATATATTAATGAGATGAATACATTCGTCACATTCATAGTAATATTTTGGAAAGTTGTTTACATTGTTTTTCATGTTGTTCAATTAGCTTCATTTTTTAAAAGTGGTTATTGTTATTTTGTTTACAATGAACCATTCAAATATAAACAACTAGTTATATGAGCCAATCATTAAAAATCAAGATTGAATTCCATATCACTATGACATGAAACTAATAATATTGTGACATATTTATAGAATGTGTTTTTAATTGCTTTTATTGTCCTCTTTATTTACATTTAGTATAATAATGATTTGCATATATTAATGAAATGAATACATTCATCATATTTATAGTACTATCTGAGAAAGTTGTTACATTATTTTTCATGTTGTTCAATTTACCTCCTTTTTTAAAGTTGATAATGTTCTTTTGTTTACAATGAACCATTCAAACATATACAACCAGTTATATGAGCCAATAATTAAAAATCAATATTGAAGTCCATATCCCTATAACATGCAACCAATAATATTTATCAATGTGGTTTGCTAAATATGTTGTGGTTTGGTTCAATGACAACATATTTATATTTCATATTAATATTAAACTGAAATTAATATATACATTAACATTAATTTAAATACAAATATAGAATTACTAACATTATTAATAATTGATTTTAAACATTAAGTTTAAAAAATTGTGATTTCTTATTGATTATTGTAATAAGGGTCACATCACTCATTTTATGTAATATTTATTTCTAATGAGGTTTATATTTGTAGAAATTTTATACCATTTGGTTCATGTAATGTTAGGTTATTTTATAGCATGACATTTTTAAGATTAAGTTTTTCAACAATAATAAAAATGGGGTGTTATGTTATATATATATATATATATATATATATGTTTTTGTGTCTGTGTGTATTAATTTTGATTTTGTATTTTTTACTTTCAAATGGAGATATTGATAATAATGATGGCATCTATTGTAATCAAGCGGGGGAAAATATTTCTAGAGTGATCAGTTTTGTTTTGTATCTTCGGAACAAGTTCGATAGAAAACACAACTTCCATCATGCTTTTAATCATGAGCATCTTCGTGTGCTAGATGAAATGAAAATGAATGTAAAATACTTGTTGCATGTGCACATGAGGGAGGTTGGGAGGAAAACAAAAATGGATTGGTTGGAAAGAATTAAGTATCATGATCATTATGCTATTGATTTGAATTGGTGTTCCTTTTTTCGTCAGTTTGGTTGTGTTATGGAAGAGGCTATTTGATAAATGACGTTTGATGGAGAGTTTCAAGTCCATTTTTGTAGTGGGATTTTTTGATGTAAAAAAAAATATATATATATATATATGTTAATTTCAATGTTCTTTCTTTGGTTTCACAAATGGTGGAATTCAATATAACTTTAGTTTATTAATTCATTCAGTTTAAAAGATTAACAATTAGTAAGGTTGATTTATCAGTTGGGGTTTATAATATTAATAATCATGTGACTTTATCAATCCTTTGTGTTTAAAATATTAAGTCACAGGATTTATTGAGCTCTTGTGTCTTTAATATTGATCCCTTGGCCTTTTTTATCCCTTAGGTTATTGATATTTATCCCTTGGGTTCACCAATTCCTTTGGTTTATAATATTAAACCCTTAGGTTTATTCGTTATTTAGGTTTATAATATTAATAATCCCTTGGGTTTATTAATATCTTCAGTTTAAAATATTAATTCTTAGTGTTTATTAATTTCTTTGGTTTTTATATTTTTTATTAATTTTATTGATCCTTCGACTTCAGTAATCACTTGACTTTATTAATAATTTTTATTTATAATATTAACTTTTTGGGTTTATAATATTAATAATCCCTTCGGTTTATTGATGTTTTTTGTTTATGATATTAATAATCCCTTTTCTTTATTGATGCTTTATGTTTATAATATTATTATTTACCTGTATTTTTTTATCCATTGGGTTTATAACATTGATCCCTTAAGTTTTCTAATTTTTTGGGTTCATAATATTAGTACTTTCAATTTATTAAATCCAAATATTAGGGGTTAAATATTAGTCCTACAGTTTAATATTAATGCATGGTCCAATATCACATTATGAAAAACATTGCCTCAATATGAAAATAAACCATGGGAAACCATTGTTAATCAACGTTAGCCATAATCGATCAATGTCTTCCATGGTAGAGTGTCACATTGTGACAAATATTATCTCAATATGAAAATCAACCATGGCCATACTTGGTCCAATTGTGAAAAAAAGAGAGATCGTTGGTGGGATTCAAGAAGGGAGAAATCGTGTGATCAAGAACTAGCTCCACTCTGACGTGGCAGTAACTCCACTAAAGCTTATTGATCCACTGGTTCATCATCTTGAACTTCTCATTAAACAGAATCCCAGGGACCTTCAGCACGTTGTCGTGGACATTCACTACTCGCAGAAATTTCAGACCCGGTTCCTCGCACTGATCCTTGAACAACGCGTTACCAAACTTCGGACCCGCGAACGATAACACTGTTATTGGAATAGATTCCCCCTGATCGTCGCTCTCAGGTCGATTCAAATCCAGTTATGCGATATCGTATGTGCTAAGCATCGCCAGCCCACTCCCTAGGCTATGGCCCATGATCGTTATGGTAAATTTCTCACCTTTGTATTTCTGCAGTAATTGATGGAGCTCCGTTAGGACTTGATCCCATGCGCTGCTTTTACAGAACCCGCAGTCGTGTTCCCGGGCAGTGTACAGATTCAGGAATCCCGATTCGAATTTCACGTCGGGATGGGAATGCACATAGTTCAATTCCACGGGTCTCAGATAATCCGTGAGGTCTGTGATCCACTCAAGATAAGTCACGGTTCCTCTCTAGGTGATCACGATGTCCTGTTGTCCAAGCCTCTTGATCTCCTCCTCGTCGGTGGCCACGGCTATGAAGCCCATCCAGTTGGCATGAGTACTCCACATTTTCTGCATGCGAGGCTTCTGAAAAAGACCAGTCAGATTGATATTAGAAGTGGCGTAGAGATATTTGATCACTTTGTAACCGCAATCCGACATTCCAATGCCTTGGAATAGCTACATGCGATGATACTTGCAGCTCCCGCAGTACTTTGAGAAAGGATCGAAGTCAAAACCATCATAGTAGGCCTGGGAAAACTCACCATACCTGATGATCTCATTGCGCAAAATTTTGTCCATGGGATCAAGCAACCCTTCTCAGTTATTGGCGCCCTAGATTTCCCTCCATATGTCTGCCAGATTCCTCTCGTTCTTCGACCCCTTGGAGATCTTTGCTTCAGTTGATTCTTCAACTTCTAGGGCGTCCATCATGTTTGGCTTGATGACAGTTGCGTATGTGACAGGCATCTCCCTTTTTTCATGGCCTTCTTCAGACTCGGGCCACTATGCGGTTTTCTGGTCCATCGCCGATCTTGAAAAATTATTCTCCTTACCGCCGGCGTAGAGCGGATATGGTCGAAATTGGAACGCTGAGAAGCTGAGGCAGCAAAAGGGGAAGGTAAAGAGGGCCTGAGCATTATTAGTGAATTCATGGTCACTGATAATATCATACCAGAAATCCAGGGAATAGGTTATGCTCTGAGACTTTGAAGGAAAGAATAATTTATAATTATAGACACTGTAGCGGTATGGGCCAGCCATGGTCACACACGTGAATGACATGGTTGAATGCGGGGCTATCAATGGAAATAATGGTGAAAATGCAGCACGCCCAAAAAAGTAAAAGGAGCAGCATAAATATGTGACAACTCACACAGTGACAAGGCGACTCACTTTTTCATTTTAGGTATGCCGTATCATCACATGACTGCTCTTCTTCCAGTGGACATTCAACATTCTCTTTGTCTAAAAAAGCAGCATTTTGGCCCAGAATTTGGCAAAGATTTTATTAGTATCTTGTTTATAATTGTTAAACTTTAGTATTTTGAGTGCCTTAAGGGTTTTTGATAGTGCTGAATCCATTTCCACTATCAAAAATGGATTCAAACACTCCAAATACCTAATTTTTTGAATTTTAATTGACCGTATTCTGGCAAAAAACTATCATATGGGCTATTCCACTGCCCGGGTAGACAACTTCTTCAACATTCTGGTTAATGATAATTAAATTGGGACCATCATAAATCATATTTTTATTTTAAATCGAAGAGAAATTTTATCATAATTAAATTGTTAAATCAACTTTCAAGACAATTATTATCATTTTTATGGAAGGAAACCAGATAATTATCATAACTTTTATTAAAGGAAAATTACACTATTATCATCATTTTTATTCAAGGAAAATCACAAGACATTTATCATCACTTTTATTAAAGGAAAACCACACCATTATTATCACGTTTATTAATCACAAGACAATTATCATCACTTTTATTAAATGAAAACTACACCATTATTATCACTTTTATTCAAAGAAAATCACAAAAAAGTTTTCATCTTTTTTTATTAAAGGAAAACCACACCACTTGAATGATTTGTTGGTGGTCTTCATAAGAAAGGTTTTCACTCATGCTACTTTATAAGAAAAGTTTTCACTCATGCTAAGTGCCTATGAGTTTTGTGCTTTTACAATGTTTAATCTTAAAAATAGTTTTAAAGCATTATCTAAATCAATATTCAATATGGTTGATATAGGATAAATATAAAAAATATAAACTACAATGCTGATTAATAATATTTATCAATCCATCTAGATTATAATAAGTATCGTTTTTTCTTTTTTCCAAACAATAACTATAATCATTAATAATTATTAATAATTATAGTTATTAATAGTTAATAATTAATTAATTATCATTAATATGATCATGGTTTATAGTATCACTTTATTTGTTTAATAATATTTATGTATTTAGGAACATTATTATAATAATTATTAAATATTAATATTTATAATTATTGTTGGTGGGGTTTTGGTTAAGTGGTAATGAGGCGGGCACAAGTTCAATTCCCTTGAGGCTGGTTGTTATACCACTCATCACATGTTTAATTCCCTTCCCCAATCAGAGTGATGTATCTGAACATATTGATGAAAATAGAGTTAAAAAAGAAGAAAGAAAAATAAAAATTTTTTACCAAACTTAAAAAAAATATATTAAAATAATTAATAATAATTGAATATTAATAATTATAATAATTATTAATTTATAATTATTATTAGTTATTATTAACATTAATTATCTATAATTAATAATAATAATAAATGTAGTTGATACACATATATTCATCATATTTACACTATTAATTAATAAGATAAATAAAATCCATAATTTATAATTAACTATAACCATATTTTATGTATTAATTAATAAAATGAGAAAATCAATTAATCATAATTAACTATACTCATATTTACTATATTAATTAGTCAAATAAAGAAAATCAATAAATAATAATTAACTATATTTTATTATATTTTTCTTTTTAGGTCAAAAAAAAAAAAAAAAAAAAAGAAGAAGAAGAAGAAAAGAAAAAGAAAAAGAAAAAGAAAAGAAAAGTAAGAAGTCATTATAACTAATGAATAATATTTGAAAAAAAATTTAGGCTATAAATAAAAGAAAATAACAATAATTTATTTATTTATTTATTGATCTCATAAAGATATTCGATGTCTCTAGGAAACATTAAAGTTGTATGTCTATTGTTGACTACTTGGTTTCCAATTTTGCGAGTTCACACATACAATAATGTTTAATAAGATTATAGTTGATCGAATTTTTAAAAAGTAAAAAAAATCTTTGATTTGCATTAAAATTTTATTTATATATTTAATTTTTTTTTTAATAAATTCAATCACAAATCATTATATTTTTTAATGAGCTTAATGGTTTAGAAGTTGGTATTGTAAGGAATTTTTTTAAATTATGATTCAATATGGCTTTATGATATCTATAATAATAAATAAATACACAAAGTTTAGTTGAATTATTGGATGTTTTGGCTCTTTTAGAGATACATTTCTCTATCCATTTTGTTTAAAGTTGTATGTATTTTATTGATTACTTGGTTGCCAATTTTGCTAGTTCACATATACAATAATGTTTAATAAGATTAAATTTAGTTGATGGAATTTTGAAAAAGTAAAACAATTCTTTGATTTACTTTAAAATTTTATTTATATATTTGATTTTTTAAAAATAAATCCAATCATAAATCATTCTAATTTTTTATGCGCTGAAGTTGTTTTTTTTTTCCACAGAAAAAAATCGGTAACCTTTTATTTATAAAAATGAAAAGTTACACATAGCATATGCATTGAAGCATTTCCAGAGAATGCCCTTTGGGCACATGTGCTTTGGCACACAATGCAAAGTAGGGAGACTACCTTGCATTCAGAAAAAAGAAAGAAAAAAGAAAAAGAAAAAGGAAGAGAGAAAGAGGAGAAAAACAGAAAAATCTAGATAGTAGGAAAAAACGTCCCACAATCACGTTTTTCTCCCTTTCTTCTTCTCAACCTTGCGCCATTCTCCCTGGGATGGCTCACAAGTGGCAAGGACAATCTGTTTTTCGACATGTTGAGTTCCTGTGTCCTTGTCCGAATCTGATGTTTCTGATGTATGGTGTCTTTTAACTCCTCCACTGCCTGGGTCCACAACATTCATGTCTGATTGTTTCGTCGGAAAGTATGGATCCATGGGAACAGTCATGTCCGCTGTTTGCACCTCAGGTTCCTGTGTAGGTTGTTTGCTTTCTGGTGGAGCTGGTTCCTCTTCTTCTTCTGACTCATCATCCTCTGAGTCAGGAGGGGGAAACTGCCAACCTTTCCTCTGCTTCCTGTTTGGTTTCTTTTTGTTGTTTGTTTTCTTAATCTCTGGACATGTATTTTGAAGATGTCCTGTCATCCTGCAATTCCTGCATCTGAACGCAGTATTCTCATAATCAAGTGATTGCAACCAGTTTTGTTGCTTATAAATCAGCATGATGTTCTCCGGTAAGCCTTTGCTTAAATCCACTTCTACACAGATCCGAGCAAAGGTGAAGATTCTATTTTCTAGCCTTTCCGTGTCTGTTTTAATATACCGTCCGAGGCTGTTTCCGATGCTCTCTAAAACCTGTTCGTTCCAGAAGTGAAGAGGCAGGTTGTGAAGTCTCACCCATACTGGTAATCTGGAAACTGTCATGGTGTTGGGGTCAAAATCTGGAAACCATGGGGTGATAAACAACCCCGTAGACCCCCAGAACCAAGGCCCCGCTCTGATTATTATATCTCTTTCCTCCGAGGTTTGAAATTTAACAATGAAAAACCCCTTGGAACAGAGGTGTATTTCACATTCTAGAGACCATTGAGTAAAAATCCAGTGAAAAAGGTCCATGGGTTTGGGCTAGAAGCAATTAAAGCGGCATATTAGTGCCTGGGCTTCATATGTCTTTGTGTGCTCCTCTGTTGCTGTACTGTTGATTTTTAGTGCTGGGGTTTGTTCCTAAAGTTCTACTATGTAGGGTCTCGGTGTATTTCCAGCCTGTTCTGGAGGTGAGCCCGCCGCTTTTTTCCCTTGAAGGATGTTTTTGTAGGAGGGGCCTCCATTTGATTGCTGATGACTGATGGGCGTATTCCTTTTGTCTCCCCCTACAGATCTTGGGATGCTCTGAACCGCACCCCCTCGAAGACGCAAGTTTAGGGTAATGGTCATCTCCGGTTTAATGGAGTAGTCCTTTAAGAGCCTGCAGTCCTGGAGGGAGCAGTGCCCATTGACTAGGCATTGGATCGATACAGGATACCCCATCAATCCCCATATTTTATGCTTGAGTTGTAGGATAGAGGAGTCATCGTTTACCCAAACTATATGAGAGTTACCCACAGGAGGTCTAATAAAAATTTGAAAAGGAGAAGAGTACGACAGGATCTGGTTCTTACCTATTGCTGGAGTAGGGAGCACTTCATGTTTATGTTGATCCCTCCTTTCTGCCTCTTCATTATTCTGATTCAGCATTTGGGTCTCCATAATAGGCTCGGGTACCTCTGCTCTTGCCGCATGCAAAGGAAAGGGCGGACGAACCAAAAAAAAAACCCTGTCAATATCGGGTGGGGAGGCATGGGCGGAAGTGGGATCCGAACTTATTAAGAGCAACGCTCACGATCCACGGGGCCCTTGCGCTCCAAGGCCATGTGCGTTGGCGGTCTCTCGTCCTTGTGGACGAGATCTCTCTTTGTCATGGAAAAATCATGAAACAAAACTGTGGCGGAACAATGTAGAAGGGCTTTGTCAATAGTTACTGCAAAGTTAAACAGATCCAGTCGCAAACCATTATTTGGTCTCAAATCGCCTAGATCTAACCAATCGATCAGATCAAAAACGGGCCAAGACCCTGTGGCTCGTGATTGGTGTAGATCGCCCACAAAAGGCCTGTGGCCGGAATTCAAAACTAACACGAAGGAAAAAGAATTCAGGGTGATGATTTCTTCAGGATCCGATCCAGGCTGGGGCAGAAACTCAGTCCTCCTGGCGGTCAGTATCGGGTTGTGGCTGTCCGCAAAGATACCAAGAGCGGCCGTATTGCCCTGCGCCACAGGCTTGGCGGCGGCTGTGTATTGCAAAAATCCTACGGAAACCCTCACTGCGTCCATCGTGAGTTTCGTCCGCCCCTATGCGCTGAAGTTGTTATTGTAACAACTATTTTTAAATCATGATTTAATATGGGCGTATATGGGATATCTATAATAATAAATAAATGCACAAAGTTTAATTGAAATATTGGATGTTTTGGCTCTTTTAGAGGTACATTTCTCCATCGATTGTGTTAATCAATTTTTTCTCAAAGTTGTATGTATTTTATTGATTACTTGGTTGCCAATTTTGCTAGTTCACACATACAATAATGTTTAATAAGATTAAATTGAATTGATGGAATTTTTAAAAAGGCAAAAGAATTCTTTGATTTGCTTTAAAATTTTATTTATATATTTGTTTTTTTTAAATAAATCTAATCATAAATCATTCTAATTTTTTATTAAATTATGATTTAATATGGGTGTATATGGGACATCTATAATAATAAATAAATGCACAAAGTTTAATTAGTAAGAAATTGAAATCCAAATAACATAAAAGATATTTTCTTATTCCATTGAAAATATTTTAATCAACCAAGTTAATATGTGATTGAGTACTTCATAATGCAATCGATCTTTGTTATATTAAATATACTTTTTGAAAAATATCAGAAAAGAAAGCAAGTTCATTTGTAATAACAACTTTCTGTATGATTACTAATTATATAATTAATATAATTCCATTTATTTTGATCATTATTTTTTTAAGAAATATTACTTATTTTTTGTTATATTTTGATATACAATAATAATTAATTATAAATTTTTTAACTTTTAATATTATTTTTTACCAAATTATTTTTTAATATTAATATAAAATTAATATATATATATATATATATATATATATATCAGTTTAACCAAATGTATAAATTTAAGCAAAAAATTTAAATGAAAAAATTAATATTAAGTATTTAAATTAAAATAAAATAAAATTAATAATTGAAAAGGTAACTAAGGGTAACTTTTATATATATTTAATAATCAAAATTTAACTTCGAAATTAAAATCTTTTGACAAATTTATAAAAGTATTTAGCCTTGTCAAATCTTTTGACAACTTTGTAAAGATATTTAACTTCAAAGATGTGTTAATGTATTATATAAATAAAATAAAATAAATTAAAACATAATATTAATAAAATATATATAATAAAGAAACATATGTAGTCATGATATGATGTTTTCTGTTAAAAAAAGAAATTGAGTAATAAGACATTTATCTTGCTTCCTAGAGTATTCCTTCCTCTTGTAAAAATTGAATAATAAAGCCTAACAATAATTATGATCAACAAGTAATTAAAGTTATAAAGAGATGGACTCTCCTTTGTTAAATAGCACCGATCTCTTTTTTTTTTTAGAAGAAAAAAAACGCTGCATATATTAAATATATCAGTTCATGAGCTAATTACATACTCAATTGAAAACAGGTTCAATGAGAAAACATCATTGCAAAGTCAGCCTTGTATCTGCTAATTCAGGAAGAGAATAAGCAGAAAAATTCTGACCGCCACATCATATCAGGGGGATATAATCAACCCCTTGCAATAGGAAACTTACAAATCTGTAAAGAACAACGACAAAAAACGGAAAAGGCTTTTGATCTTAATGCACCTCTAATGGCCAACTCATGCCTAAACCGCAACCTGTGTATATAACCAAAACTATTGGACAGAGAGAACAGATAACAAGGGAACCTAAAGATGAAAAAAGGCGTTGATCTAATACTAGGCAGACATATGTAAACTCCATAACAGACTCGTATATTTCCGACTCGCTTGTGTATAAACAGGCTCGCTTGAAAATCACGTCGGGCTCGCTTGATTCTTTGGTCAGTAAGTGATCATACGTGCCCGTTCCCATGTGTATAGGGACTTAGTACAAAAATATGAGGCATCAAGGATATAATTTTAGCAAAATTTAATAAATCGAATCCCCTTGTGCATTATGGATTCATCATTAAAATTATAAGAAGAAGAATACACTTCACTTCACTTGTGAATTGTGTAGGGATCTATGCTCAAAGATTGAGGCTACCGAGGATAATATATAAAGAAACCGTAGAAACCCGCCTCCCTAGTTGTAAGAATATGTGATCCGGCTCGCTTGTTGGGTAAATTTGTATACTAGAACTCTTAGTTAGTTGTGGCTTGTCTACCCAGAAGACTAACCCATATCTCTTCTTCTTCAAAAACTGTATATGATACCAGAAAACTCTATGTCTATATATATTATATCCAAAAAAGGGGTCTAAAAAGCATAAAACACAAACAGATGCAGAATGGACAGATCCATCAGATTCAAGGTAAGGGAATTTTGAGATCCTGAATCAGCCTTCCATTCCTGAACCTAGAAACCTGAAAAACCCCAAAATCTGCCTGTAGCCGTCTCTTAGACAAACCATCCGCACGTGTGTTGTTCTCCCTGTAAATATGGTTTATCCTAGGGCAATGCATCCTTTTCCATAAACTCTGAGTACGATCCAGCCAACCACGAAGATGTGGGGAAAGGAGTTGAAAACTGTAGGTGACCCAGCCTATAACAAGCTTCGACTCCCCGTATATGTTGATATCCTTTAGGGAAAGATCTGAGGCGACCCATAGACCTCCCCAAAGCACCATTATCTCTGCTTTGTTATTAGAACCAGGGCCTCCATTCTAGAAGAGGTGAATGCGCTCATTTGCATACAACTTAATCCAAACACCGCACCCCGTGGTGTTATCCACTGATGCTCCGTCGAAAAAGATGGCCGGCAAAGAAATGTCATGTGGTCTGAGATGGTGGGAACAGTCTGTCTATTTTGCCAACAACATAGGGCATTCTTCGATCCATCTGTTAATGACTGTAAAGATCTTGTCCAGTCGGAAAGGAACCCCTTCAAAAATCAACCGGTTCCGGGCCATCCACACCTCCCATATAAGAAAGAAAGGGAGAACATAAAACTTAGATTGCAACTTACCCCAATCATTTGCCGCCGAAAGGAAATCATGAGGCATCCATTGGGAATCCATATGATAATCAATGAAGAGACGCCACAGTTTTCTAGTGACAGGGAAAATGAAGAATAAATGTGTAATGTTTTCCTCCTCGTTACAGCATAATGCGCATCTGCCCGGGCCCTGGTGGCCCCTCTTCAATAGGTTCTCCCAGGTGAGAACTTTGCCCATCCACACGAGCCGTCCAAAAACAGTAATTTTAGTGGGTATTTTCCACCTCCAAAAAGAAAGGAACTCCGAGGAACATGCGCCTGCGTTACTGTAGATGATGTCTCTATAAAAATCTTTGACTATAATCGTTTGTTCTATAGGACCGTTCAAAGATACAGTCACCAAAGATTCGCATAACTCGTCCCTCTTCCGAGCACGTCCCGGAGAGCATCCCACTTTTTCCGCCGCACCCAACCCATCCTAATTGACCGCTTTTAAAGATTGGAGCATCAAACACTATTCGCTTTATGCACTCTGCAAGATAGTGGATTCCTATGAGCTGGCGAACAATAACTGTAACGAAGGGCCCTGTCCGGATTGAATATTTGTCATACCCCGCCAACCTATAGGGATACGACTTCCGTTCCTGAAAAACCATACAAGACGCTGTTGAATGTCCGGCACAATTCTCTTGAAGCTAGACCATATAACTGATAATTTCCTGGGGATGAGAAAGGCGTCACAACAGATTTTGTATAGAATGTCGCCGTCTATGTACTTCACTCTTATGATCGCAGACCAAATGTTATCGCCCGAGACCGCCCTCCAGAACGTTTTCATGAGCAGAGCTTTATTAAACTCCCGAGCATTCAGAATGCCCCACCCGTTCAAGTGTTTTGGACGACAGAGGGTCTGGAGGCTGCAAAGATGGAATTTCTTCTCCAATTTAACACCAGCCCACAGAAAATTTGAAATGATACGATTGATCATCTTGATTATGGCCTCTGGAAAATATAGAAGGTGGCCCCAATAAACAACCATCTGTGACAGAACTGCTTGGATCATAACTAGTCTCCCCCCATCGTGAGCCATCTGTGCGTCCATCTTTCTATGCGGGCTCTAATTTTATCCACTAGCCAAAACCAATCTCTATTCCTGTATCCACATGGCTTGAGTGAATATCCCAAGTATTTGAAACCCGCAGCAGCCTACCTATATTCCACCCCTAGGAACTCAGCTATGAACTGAATCTCCATTTGGTCACCAAAATCATATATGAGGAAAGACTTGCCCTTATTCATGCGCAACCCAGTTGCAGATTCAAAGCGTGAGAAGATGATGTGAATATGGAACCAATAATTCCTATTAAGGAATCCAAATATAAGTAAATTAGCTACAAAAAGGGAGTGAGAAGTTGATACCGACCTTGAGAAAACAAACCCCTTTAGAGTACACCGCTATTCAGCCCTGTGGATAATCTTGCTGAAGCCGTCCATAACCAGGATGAAGATCAACGGCGATAAGGCGCATCCCTGTCGAAGACCCCGGCCTGCTTCAAAAAAATCAGTGGGAATGCCATTCACAATAATTGCAAAACGGACTGATGTTATACAGGACATGACCCATCGAATAGTCCTAATAGGAAGCCCGATTTTGAGCAGAATAATACGAATAAACGACCAATCCACCGAGTCGTAAGCCTTGTGAAGATCCACTTTCATCATAAGTGCCTCCTGCTTCCCTGAATGCATAGAATGGAGCACCTCCTGTGCAATTGCTATGGCGTCATGTATAGAACGACCTTCTAGAAATCCATATTGCTCTGGAGAGATATGCTTCGACAAACAGCCCTTCATCCGATTTGAAATAATCTTAGATGTCACCTTATAGATCAGGTTGCACAATGAAATGGGCCTGAAATCTGAGAACTTTATGGGTTCTGAGATTTTAGGAATGAGGGTAATGAACGTGGAGTTGAGACTTGGAGGAATGTGGCCTTTAACTCTGAATCCCTCCGCAAGATCAGTGAATTCCTTACCCAATAGATCAAAAAAGTGGACGAAGAATTCTGCCGGCCACCCGTCCGGACCCGGGCACTTGTCATGTGGAATGGATTTTAACACTCCGAGGACCTCTTCTCTGTCAATAACCTTTTCCATCCCAGCCACGTTCTCAGCATCAAAAAATCGGTCCACATGTTCCAATACCCACATTTGGTTTGCAACATCAATTGATGGATCCTTTTTATAAAAATCGGAAAAATAGGAGAAAGCCTCCTGCTGAATCTCCTCTGTTGAGAGGGCAACACTATTATCCTGTCTATAAATCCTCCAAATGGCGTTACTACTTCGCCTTTCGTTTGCAGACTTATGAAAAAACTGTGTATTGAGATCCCCCTCTTTGAGCCAGGCAATACGGCTTTTCAGTTTCCATGTGACCTCCTCTATTTTCAAAATTTCTCTTTTGCGTCTGCTGAGGTAGGCCATGAGTTCCATAGACTGAGTCGCCGGGCTTGACAGAGAGAAATATATGTATAAATGCTCCATCTGTCTGTTTATCTCTGCAAGTTCTTTTTTAAGTGACTCCTTTTTGTCAATCTCCCAGGCTTTGGTCTTCTTCTTGATGGCCTGCATCTTATAATGAAAACGATCCCATTGACAAGAAAATTCCTCAGTCTCAGCCATTACCCACGTGGATCTTACCAAGTTTGTGTAATCCGGATCTTCAAGCCATGCACGATTGAACTTGAAGGGTCTGCCCTTCTCTTTCTGCATTACATTCCACATCAACTTGATAGGCATGTGGTCTGAAATATCGGATACAATAACACCCGACTGAGGCAATCCCCACACATCCACGAGATTTTCATTTACTAATGCTCTGTCCAAACGTTTGCCGATGAAGGCCCCTTCCACCCTTTTATTTGTCCAAGTGGGCAACATCGGCATCGGACGTATATCCATCAGCTTCGAATCATTGAACATGTTAGACAAACTCTGAGAGAGTGGATCCAACCGAGCCATACGACCCCAGATTTCCTCAACCTTAAGAGTGATGTTAAGGTCTCCCATCAGAATGAGATTAGGCAGAGTTAAAATATTAGAGGCCAGCATTCTGTTCCAGAAGATCTGTCGATTTACATATGGCGCATACATATTAATTATATATAGATGCTCCGCCTTTCCCCTGATATAACCTTCTAGCAGAATACCCCCAAAAAAGCTATAGGCATTAAAGGACGCCCGACCGGGGTCCCATATGGCTATCACCCCCCCAGATAGACCATCCGAATCCTTTGCTACCGCCTTCCAACCTTTCTTAATGTTCAAAAGTACCTTAATTGCATTTCCTCTACAGCACATAGTCTCTTGACCCAGAAAAATTGCTGGGTTTTCAGATAAAATTAAGTCCCTAAGGCAAAGAATTTTAGAGGCTTTGCCCATACCTCTGATGTTCAATGAGAGGATGTAAGTCATGGCGAATCCTCTGCAGGGGAGCATGCTCTAAGCGCCCTGGATGATGCCCAATATCCATCACTTACAAAAATAGGGATGTCTGCTAAATTGTCCTCATGTCCATCAAGCAAAGAAATAGCCCGAAACTTACCCTTAGAAAATTTACTTCTCCCTTTGTGGCTGCCATCATTTGTGGGAACCTTTTCAGATGTTTCAGGCGGTTTTTCAAAGACTGTGAGAGCGGATAAGTCTATATTTGGATTGGCTAGGATAGACTCAAGGTCACTACCCACAGTATTTCTTGGAGTGGACCCCTGTTCCACAGTGGCCTCATGAGCATATTGGATATCCAAAGAGAAATGTCCATCATTCGATTCATTACTGTGAGACCCAGTATACAGCCCATCATCGACGACACCCTTGCCCTTTTCTCTATGTGTGTGGTGAGTATGGATGGGAGTTCCATCAGGACTGAGGCCACAGGGGATGTTATCCACGGGGATTTCATTTGACAGGTTAGGTGATATCTGGCGTATTCTGACGTTCTCAAGCCCTTGAGATACCACTGTATTGAGACCATCGGATGGGAGCATATTTGACTCAGGTTCCAGGACCCTACGGTTAAGAGGGGAGCTCCTATTGAAAAAAGGATCCAAAGGCTCAGATAAATTTGCTTCTTCGTTTGATGATGGGGATAATGGAGAACCTGGAAGAGGTTCCGAAAGATGAGAGGCAACAATGTGGTTGAATCGACCCACTGCCAGGCCCGCATGCCCACCACCAGCACGTTCCATACGGGATTGAAAAGGACAGCTCTCCCTCAGATGTCCAGTTCTATGGCAGATGAGGCAACGAAATGGGATGCCTCAGAAGTCTACACGCTGTCGGTGTCTTCTGATACCCCAAACCAAGTCAATGTCCCCAGGCAGCCCTCCAGAATAGTCGACTTCCACGAGAATCCATTCGATTCTCTTATCTCCCGCGCCCAGAATACTGGGGTCAATATACTTTGTGCTGCCAATAGTGTCTCCAATTTCCCTAAGTGCCTTCAACCTCCAGAATTCAAGGGGCAGACCCGGCAATTTAACCCACACCACCTTATTAGGAGGAGCCTCTACAACTGGGTTGAACCCGAGGAACCAAGGGACCAGCTGCATGAAGCTTCTGCCCCGAACCCAGGCTCTGCTGGTGATCTTGAATACATCGTTTTCGTCCATAAAATGGAGGAATAACAACCATCCATTGGATAAGGTAAAAGGTAATCAACTTTGGACTTCGTCCATCATGTTTGGCTTGATGACAACTTGCGTATGTGATGTGCATCTCCCTTTTTCATGCATTCTTCTGCATCGGCCACTATGCTATTTTCTCGGTCCATCGCCGATCTTGAAAATTATTCGCCTTACGCCGGCGCAGTAGAGCTTTATATGGTCGAAATTGAACGTCAGAGAAGTCGAGGCAAACAAAAAGGAAGGTAAAGAGGGCCTGAGCATTATTAGTGAATTCATGGTCACTGATAATATCATACCAGAAATCCAGGGAATAGGTTATGCTCTGAGACTTTGAAGGAAAGAATAATTTATAATTATAGACACTGTAGCGGTATGGGCCAGCCATGGTCACACACGTGAATGACATGGTTGAATGCGGGGCTATCAATGGAAATAATGGTGAAAATGCAGCACGCCCAAAAAAGTAAAAGGAGCAGCATAAATATGTGACAACTCACACAGTGACAAGGCGACTCACTTTTTCATTTTAGGTATGCCGTATCATCACATGACTGCTCTTCTTCCAGTGGACATTCAACATTCTCTTTGTCTAAAAAAGCAGCATTTTGGCCCAGAATTTGGCAAAGATTTTATTAGTATCTTGTTTATAATTGTTAAACTTTAGTATTTTGAGTGCCTTAAGGGTTTTTGATAGTGCTGAATCCATTTCCACTATCAAAAATGGATTCAAACACTCCAAATACCTAATTTTTTGAATTTTAATTGACCGTATTCTGGCAAAAAACTATCATATGGGCTATTCCACTGCCCGGGTAGACAACTTCTTCAACATTCTGGTTAATGATAATTAAATTGGGACCATCATAAATCATATTTTTATTTTAAATCGAAGAGAAATTTTATCATAATTAAATTGTTAAATCAACTTTCAAGACAATTATTATCATTTTTATGGAAGGAAACCAGATAATTATCATAACTTTTATTAAAGGAAAATTACACTATTATCATCATTTTTATTCAAGGAAAATCACAAGACATTTATCATCACTTTTATTAAAGGAAAACCACACCATTATTATCACGTTTATTAATCACAAGACAATTATCATCACTTTTATTAAATGAAAACTACACCATTATTATCACTTTTATTCAAAGAAAATCACAAAAAAGTTTTCATCTTTTTTTATTAAAGGAAAACCACACCACTTGAATGATTTGTTGGTGGTCTTCATAAGAAAGGTTTTCACTCATGCTACTTTATAAGAAAAGTTTTCACTCATGCTAAGTGCCTATGAGTTTTGTGCTTTTACAATGTTTAATCTTAAAAATAGTTTTAAAGCATTATCTAAATCAATATTCAATATGGTTGATATAGGATAAATATAAAAAATATAAACTACAATGCTGATTAATAATATTTATCAATCCATCTAGATTATAATAAGTATCGTTTTTTCTTTTTTCCAAACAATAACTATAATCATTAATAATTATTAATAATTATAGTTATTAATAGTTAATAATTAATTAATTATCATTAATATGATCATGGTTTATAGTATCACTTTATTTGTTTAATAATATTTATGTATTTAGGAACATTATTATAATAATTATTAAATATTAATATTTATAATTATTGTTGGTGGGGTTTTGGTTAAGTGGTAATGAGGCGGGCACAAGTTCAATTCCCTTGAGGCTGGTTGTTATACCACTCATCACATGTTTAATTCCCTTCCCCAATCAGAGTGATGTATCTGAACATATTGATGAAAATAGAGTTAAAAAAGAAGAAAGAAAAATAAAAATTTTTTACCAAACTTAAAAAAAATATATTAAAATAATTAATAATAATTGAATATTAATAATTATAATAATTATTAATTTATAATTATTATTAGTTATTATTAACATTAATTATCTATAATTAATAATAATAATAAATGTAGTTGATACACATATATTCATCATATTTACACTATTAATTAATAAGATAAATAAAATCCATAATTTATAATTAACTATAACCATATTTTATGTATTAATTAATAAAATGAGAAAATCAATTAATCATAATTAACTATACTCATATTTACTATATTAATTGATCAAATAAAGAAAATCAATAAATAATAATTAACTATATTTTATTATATTTTTCTTTTTAGGTCAAAAAAAAAAAAAAAAAAAAAGAAGAAGAAGAAGAAAAGAAAAAGAAAAAGAAAAAGAAAAGAAAAGTAAGAAGTCATTATAACTAATGAATAATATTTGAAAAAAAATTTAGGCTATAAATAAAAGAAAATAACAATAATTTATTTATTTATTTATTGATCTCATAAAGATATTCGATGTCTCTAGGAAACATTAAAGTTGTATGTCTATTGTTGACTACTTGGTTTCCAATTTTGCGAGTTCACACATACAATAATGTTTAATAAGATTATAGTTGATCGAATTTTTAAAAAGTAAAAAAAATCTTTGATTTTCATTAAAATTTTATTTATATATTTAATTTTTTTTTTAATAAATTCAATCACAAATCATTATATTTTTTAATGAGCTTAAAGGTTTAGAAGTTGGTATTGTAAGGAATTTTTTTAAATTATGATTCAATATGGCTTTATGATATCTATAATAATAAATAAATACACAAAGTTTAGTTGAATTATTGGATGTTTTGGCTCTTTTAGAGATACATTTCTCTATCCATTTTGTTTAAAGTTGTATGTATTTTATTGATTACTTGGTTGCCAATTTTGCTAGTTCACATATACAATAATGTTTAATAAGATTAAATTTAGTTGATGGAATTTTGAAAAAGTAAAACAATTCTTTGATTTACTTTAAAATTTTATTTATATATTTGATTTTTTAAAAATAAATCCAATCATAAATCATTCTAATTTTTTATGCGCTGAAGTTGTTTTTTTTTTCCACAGAAAAAAATCGGTAACCTTTTATTTATAAAAATGAAAAGTTACACATAGCATATGCATTGAAGCATTTCCAGAGAATGCCCTTTGGGCACATGTGCTTTGGCACACAATGCAAAGTAGGGAGACTACCTTGCATTCAGAAAAAAGAAAGAAAAAAGAAAAAGAAAAAGGAAGAGAGAAAGAGGAGAAAAACAGAAAAATCTAGATAGTAGGAAAAAACGTCCCACAATCACGTTTTTCTCCCTTTCTTCTTCTCAACCTTGCGCCATTCTCCCTGGGATGGCTCACAAGTGGCAAGGACAATCTGTTTTTCGACATGTTGAGTTCCTGTGTCCTTGTCCGAATCTGATGTTTCTGATGTATGGTGTCTTTTAACTCCTCCACTGCCTGGGTCCACAACACTCATGTCTGATTGTTTCGTCGGAAGGTATGGATCCATGGGAACAGTCATGTCTGCTGTTTGCACCTCAGGTTCCTGTGTAGGTTGTTTTCTTTCTGGTGGAGCTGGTTCCTCTTCTTCTTCTGACTCATCATCCTCTGAGTCAGGAGGGGGAAACTGCCAACCTTTCCTCTGCTTCCTGTTTGGTTTCTTTTTGTTGTTTGTTTTCTTAATCTCTGGACATGTATTTTGAAGATGTCCTGTCATCCTGCAATTCCTGCATCTGAACGCAGTATTTTCATAATCAAGTGATTGCAACCAGTTTTGTTGCTTATAAATCAGCATGATGTTCTCCGGTAAGCCTTTGCTTAAATCCACTTCTACACAGATCCGAGCAAAGGTGAAGATTCTATTTTCTAGCCTTTCCGTGTCTGTTTTAATATACCGTCCGAGGCTGTTTCCGATGCTCTCTAAAACCTGTTCGTTCCAGAAGTGAAGAGGCAGGTTGTGAAGTCTCACCCATACTGGTAATCTGGAAACTGTCATGGTGTTGGGGTCAAAATCTGGAAACCATGGGGTGATAAACAGCCCCGTAGACCCCCAGAACCAAGGCCCCGCTCTGATTATTATATCTCTTTCCTCCGAGGTTTGAAATTTAACAATGAAAAACCCCTTTGAACAGAGGTGTATTTCACATTGCAGAGACCATTGAGTGAAAATCCAGTGAAAAAGGTCCATAGGTTTAGGCCAGAAACAATTGAAGCGACATATTAGTGCCTGGGCTTCATATGTCTTTATGTGGTCCTCTGTTGCTGTACTATTGATTTTTATTGCTGGAGTTTGTTCCTGCAGTTCTACTATGTAGGGGCTCGGTGTATTTCCAGCCTGTTCTGGGGGTGAGCCCGCCACTTTTTTCCCTTGAAGGATGTTTTTGTAGGAGGGACCTCCGTTTGACTGCTGATGACTGATAGGCGTATTCCTTTTGTCTCCCCCTGCAGATCTTGGGGTGTTCTGAATCGCACCCCCTCGCAGACACAGATTTAGGTTAATGGTCATCTCTGGTTTAATGGAGTAGTCCTTTAAGAGCCTGCAGTCCTGGAGGGAGCAGTGCCCATTGACCAGATATTGGATCTGTACAGGATACCCCATCAATCGCCGTATTTTATGCTTGAGTTGTAGGATTGAAAGGTCCTCGTTTACCCAGACTATATGAGATTTACCCAGAGGAGATCTAATAAAAATTTGGAAGGGAGAAAGGTACTGCAGGATCTGAATCTTACCTATCGCTGGAGTGAGGGGCACTTCCTGCTGTTGCTGATCCCTCCTCTCCGCCACTTCTTTCTTCTGATTCAGCCTTAAGATCTGCATAGCAGGCTTGGGTGCCTCTGCTCTTGCCGCATGCAAAAGAAAACAGGGCGGACGAACCAAACAAAGATCCCTGTCGATATCGGTCAGGAGGCTTTTAAGGGGCGGAGATTCCGGATCCGAGAACACCCTGCCTCCAAGCGCTCTGATCCACAGGGGCCCTTGCGCTCCAAGGCCATGTGCGTTGGCCGGTCTCGTCCTTGGCGGCCAGATCTCTCTGCCTGTCATGGAAAAATCATGAAACAAAACTGTGGCGGAACAATGTAGAAGGGCTTTGTCAATAGTTACTGCAAAGTTAAATAGATCCAGTCGCAAACCATTATTTGGTCTCAAATCGCCTAGATCTAACCAATCGATCAGATAAAAAACGGGCCAAGACCCTGTGGCTCGTGATTGGTGTAGATCGCCCACAAAAGACCTGTGGCCGGAATTCAAAACTAACACGAAGGAAAAAGAATTCAGGGTGATGATTTCTTCAGGATCCGATCCAGGCTGGGGCAGAAACTCAGTCCCCCTGGCGGTCAGTATCGGGTTGTGGCTGTCCGCAAAGATACCAAGAGCGGCCGTATTGCCCTGCGCCACAGGCTTGGCGGCCGCTGTGTATTGCAAAAATCCTACGGAAACCCTCACTGCGTCCATCGTGAGTTTCGTCCGCCCCTATGCGCTGAAGTTGTTATTGTAACAACTATTTTTAAATCATGATTTAATATGGGCGTATATGGGATATCTATAATAATAAATAAATGCACAAAGTTTAATTGAAATATTGGATGTTTTGGCTCTTTTAGAGGTACATTTCTCCATCGATTGTGTTAATCAATTTTTTCTCAAAGTTGTATGTATTTTATTGATTACTTGGTTGCCAATTTTGCTAGTTCACACATACAATAATGTTTAATAAGATTAAATTGAATTGATGGAATTTTTAAAAAGGCAAAAGAATTCTTTGATTTGCTTTAAAATTTTATTTATATATTTGTTTTTTTTAAATAAATCTAATCATAAATCATTCTAATTTTTTATTAAATTATGATTTAATATGGGTGTATATGGGACATCTATAATAATAAATAAATGCACAAAGTTTAATTAGTAAGAAATTGAAATCCAAATAACATAAAAGATATTTTCTTATTCCATTGAAAATATTTTAATCAACCAAGTTAATATGTGATTGAGTACTTCATAATGCAATCGATCTTTGTTATATTAAATATACTTTTTGAAAAATATCAGAAAAGAAAGCAAGTTCATTTGTATATGATTACTAATTATATAATTAATATAATTCCATTTATTTTGATCGTTATTTTTTTAAGAAATATTACTTATTTTTTGTTATATTTTGATATACAATAATAATTAATTATAAATTTTTTAACTTTTAATATTATTTTTTACCAAATTATTTTTTAATATTAATATAAAATTAAAATATATATATATATATATATCAGTTTAACCAAATGTATAAATTTAAGCAAAAAATTTAAATGAAAAAAATAATATTAAGTATTTAAATTAAAATAAAAGAAAATTAATAATTGAAAAGGTAACTAAGGGTAACTTTTATATATATTTAATAATCAAAATTTAACTTCGAAATTAAAATCTTTTGACAAATTTATAAAAGTATTTAGCCTTGTCAAATCTTTTGACAACTTTGTAAAGATATTTAACTTCAAAGATGTGTTAATGTATTATATAAATAAAATAAAATAAATTAAAACATAATATTAATAAAATATATATAATAAAGAAACATATGTAGTCATGATATGATGTTTTCTGTTAAAAAAAGAAATTGAGTAATAAGACATTTATCTTGCTTCCTAGAGTATTCCTTCCTCTTGTAAAAATTGAATAATAAAGCCTAACAATAATTATGATCAACAAGTAATTAAAGTTATAAAGAGATGGACTCTCCTTTGTTAAATAGCACCGATCTATTTTTTTTTTCAGAAGAAAAAAAACGCTGCATATATTAAATATATCAGTTCATGAGCTAATTACATACTCAATTGAAAACAGGTTCAATGAGAAAACATCATTGCAAAGTCAGCCTTGTATCTGCTAATTCAGGAAGAGAATAAGCAGAAAAATTCTGACCGCCACATCATATCAGGGGGATATAATCAACCCCTTGCAATAGGAAACTTACAAATCTGTAAAGAACAACGACAAAAAACGGAAAAGGCTTTTGATCTTAATGCACCTCTAATGGCCAACTCATGCCTAAACCGCAACCTGTGTATATAACCAAAACTATTGGACAGAGAGAACAGATAACAAGGGAACCTAAAGATGAAAAAAGGCGTTGATCTAATACTAGGCAGACATATGTAAACTCCATAACAGACTCGTATATTTCCGACTCGCTTGTGTATAAACAGGCTCGCTTGAAAATCACGTCGGGCTCGCTTGATTCCTTGGCTCGCAAGTGATCATACAGGCCTGTTCCCATGTGTATAGGGACTTAGTACAAAAATATGAGGCATCGAAGGATATAATTCTAGCAGACTGAATAACCGAATCCCCTTGTGCATTATGGATTCATTGTCATGTTCGCTTGCAAGAAGAAGACGATACTCTGCCTCACTTGTGAATTGTGTATAGGGATCTATGCTCGGAAGATTGAGGCGGCTGAGGATAATATATAAAGAACCTGTAGAAACCCAGTCCCCTAGTTGTAATAGAATATGTGATCCGGCTCGCTTGTTGCAGTGTATACTAGAACTCTTAGTTAGTTGTGGCATATCTACCAAGAAGACTAACCCATACCTCTTCTTCTTCAAAAACTATATATGAAACTAGATAACGCTATGTCTATATATATAAGATCCAAAAAAGGATCTAAAAAGCATAAAACACAAACATAAGAAAAATGAACAGACCCATCAGATTCAAGGTAAGGGAATTTTGAGATCCTGAATCATCCTTCCATTCCTGAACCTAGAAACCTGAAAGACCCCAAAATTTGCCTAGAGCCCTCTCTTAGACAACCCATCTGCACGTGTGTTGTTCTCCCTGTAAATATGGTTGATCCTAGGGCATTGCATCCTTTTCCATAAACTCTGAGTACGATCCAGCCATCCTCGAAGATGTGGGGAGAGAAGTAGAAAACTGTTGGTGACCCAGCCTATAACAAGCTTCGAATCCCCATATATGTTAATATCCTGCAGGGATAGATCCGAGGCGACCCATAGACCCCCCCAAAGCGCCATTATCTCTGCTTTGTTATTAGAACCGGGGCCTCCATTCCAGTAGAGGTGAATGCGCTCATTTGCAGACAGCTTAATCCATACACCGCACCCCGTGGTGTTATCCACTGATGCCCCGTCGAAAAAGATGGCCGGCAAGGAAATGTCATGTGGTCTAAGACGATGAGAACAATTTGTCTCTTTTTCCAACAGCAGAGGGCGCTCATCGATCCATCTGTTAATGACTGTGAAGATCTTGTCCAGTCTGAATGGAACCCCTTCAAAAATCAAACGGTTCCGGGCCATCCACACCTCCCATATAAGAAAGAAAGGGAGAACATAATACTTAGATTTCAACTTACCCCAATCATTTGTCGCCGAAAGGAAATCATGAGGCATCCATTGGGGATCCATATTATAATCACTGAATATACGCCACAGTTTTCTAGTGACAGGGCAAATGAAGAATAAATATGTAATGTTTTCCTCCTTGTTGCAGCAAAATGCGCATCTGCCCGGGCCCTGGTGGCCCCTCTTCATCAAGTTCTCCCAGGTGAGAACTTTACCCATCCAAACGAGCCATCCAAAAATAGTAATTTTAGTGGGTATTTTCCACCTCCAAAAAGAATGGAACTCCGAGGAAAATGCGCCTGCGTTTCTGTAGATGATGTCTCTATAAACATCTTTGACTATAATCGCTTTGTTCTTCATAGGACCGTTCCAGCATATGAAGTCACCTCCTGGGGCATAGCATAATCCTGCTCCTCTGAGCACGTCCCGGATAGCATCCCATTCTTCCGCCGCCGCACCCAGCCATCCTAATTGACCAGCGCTTTTAAAGATTGGAGCATCGAAATACCATTCGCGGATGCACTGTGCAAGATAGTGGATTCCTTTATGAGCCAAGGAATGTATCAACTGTAACGAAGGGCCCTTTCCGGATTGAATATTTGTCATAACCCGTGAGCCAATAGGGATACGACTTCCGTTCCTGAAAAACCATACAAGACGTTGTTGAATGTGCGGCACTATTCTCTTGAAACTAGCCCATATAACTGATAATTTCCTGGGGAGCAGAAAGGCGTCACAACAGATTTTGTATAGGATGTCGCCGTCTATGTACTTCACTCTTATGATCGCAGACCATATGTTATCACCCGAGACAGCTCTCCAGAACGTTTTCATGAGAAGTGCTTTATTAAACTCCCGAGCGTTCAGAATGCCCCACCCGTTCAAGTCTTTTGGACGACAGAGGGTCTGGAGACTGCAAAGATGGAATTTCTTCTCCAATTTAACACCACCCCACAGAAAATTTGAAATGATACGATTGATCATCTTGATTATGGCCTCTGGTAAATATAGAAGATGGCCCCAATAAACAACCATCTGTGACAGAACTGCTTGGATCATAACTAGTCTCCCCCCCATCGTGAGCCATCTGTGCATCCATCTTTCTATGCGGGCTCTAATTTTATCCACTAGCCAAAACCAATCTCTGTTCCTGTATCCACATGGCTTGAGTGAATATCCCAAGTATTTGAACCCCGCAGCAGCCTGTCTATATTCCACCCCTAGGAACTCAGCTATGAACTGAATCTCCATTTGGTCACCAAAATCATATATGAGGAAAGACTTGCCCTTATTCATGCGCAGCCCAGTTGCAGATTCAAAGCGTGAGAAGATGATGTGAATATGGAACCAATAATTCCTATTGAGGAATCCAAAAATAAGTAAATCATCAACAAAAAGGGAGTGAGAAGTTGATACCGACCTTGAGAAAACAAACCCCTTTAGAGTACCCCGTTGTTCTGCCCTCTGGATAATCTTGCTGAATCCGTCCATTACCAAGATGAAGATCAACAGCGATAAGGCGCATCCCTGTCGAAGACCCCGGCCTGCTTAAAAAAAATCAGTGGGAATGCCGTTCACAATAATTGCAAAACGGACTGATGTTATAGAGGACATGACCCATCGAATAGTCCTGATATGAAGCCCGATTTTGAGCAGAATTATACGAATAAACGACCAGTCCACCGAGTCGTAAGCCTTGTGAAGATCCACTTTCATCATTAACGTCTCCTGCTTCCCGGAATGCATAGAATGGAGCACCTCCTGTGCAATTGCTATGGCGTCATGTATAGAACGACCTTCAAGAAATCCATATTTCTCTAGAGAGATATGCCTCGACAAACAGCCCTTCATCCGATTTGCAATTATCTTAGATGTCACCTTATAGATCAGGTTGCACAATGATATGGGCCTGAAATCTGAGAAATTTTTGGGTTCTGAGATTTTAGGAATGAGGGTAATGAACGTGGAGTTGAGATTTGGAGGAATGTGGCCTTTAACTCTGAATCCCTCCGCAAGATCAGTAAATTCCTTACCCAATAGATCAAAAAAGTGGACGAAGAATTCTGCCGGCCACCCGTCCGGACCAGGGCACTTGTCATGTGGTATGGATTTTAGCACGCCGAGGACCTCTTCTCTGTCAATAACCTTTTCCATCCCAGCCACGTTCTCAGCATCAAAAAACCGGTCCACATGTTCCAATACCCACATTTGGTTTGCAGCATCAATGGATGGATCTTTTTTATAAAAATCAGAAAAATAGGAGAAAGCCTCCTGCTGTATCTCCTCTGTTAAGAGGGCTACACTATTATCCTGTCTATTAATCCTCCAAATGGCATTACTGCATCGCCTTTCGTTTGCAGACTTATGAAAAAACTGTGTATTGAGATCCCCCTCTTTGAGCCAGGCAATACGGCTTTTCAGATTCCATGTGACCTCCTCTATTTTCAAAATTTCTCTTTTGCGTCTGCTGAGGTAGGCCATGAGTTCCATAGACTGAGTCGCCGGGCTTGACAGAGAGAAAGATATGTATAAATGCTCCATCTGTCTATTTATCTCTGCAAGTTCTTTTTTAAGTGACTCCTTTTTGTCAATCTCCCAGGCTTTGGTCTTCTTCTTGATGGCCTGCATCTTATAATGAAAACGATCCCATTGACAAGAAAATTCCTCAGTCTCAGCCATTACCCACGTGGATCTTACCAAGTTTGTGTAATCCGGATCTTCAAGCCATGCACGATTGAACTTGAAGGGTCTGCCCTTCTCTTTCTGCATTACATTCCACATCAACTTGATAGGCATGTGGTCTGAAATATCGGATACAATAACACCCGACCGAGGCAATCCCCACACATCCACGAGATTTTCATTTACTAATGCTCTGTCCAAACGTTTGCCGATGAAGGCCCCTTCCACCCTTTTATTTGTCCAAGTGGGCAACATCGGCATCGGACGTATATCCATCAGCTTCGAATCATTGAACATGTTAGACAAACTCTGAGAGAGTGGATCCAACCGAGCCATACGACCCTAGATTTCCTCAACCTTAAGAGTGATGTTAAGGTCTCCCATCAGAATGAGATTAGGCAGAGTTAAAATATTAGAGGCCAGCATTCTGTTCCAGAAGATCTGTCGATTTACATATGGCGCATACATATTAATTATATATAGATGCTCCGCCTTTCCCCTGATATAACCTTCTAGCAGAATACCCCCAAAAAAGCTATAGGCATTAAAGGACGCCCGACCGGGGTCCCATATGGCTATCACCCCCCCAGATAGACCATCCGAATCCTTTGCTACCGCCTTCCAACCTTTCTTAATGTTCAAAAGTACCTTAATTGCATTTCCTCTACAGCACATAGTCTCTTGACCCAGAAAAATTGCTGGGTTTTCAGATAAAATTAAGTCCCTAAGGCAAAGAATTTTAGAGGCTTTGCCCATACCTCTGATGTTCAATGAGAGGATGTAAGTCATGGCGAATCCTCTGCAGGGGAGCGTGCTCTAAGCGCCCTGGATGATGCCCAATATCCATCACTTACAAAAATAGGGATGTCTGCTAAATTGTCCTCATGTCCATCAAGCAAAGAAATAGCCCGAAACTTACCCTTAGAAAATTTACTTCTCCCTTTGTGGCTGCCATCATTTGTGGGAACCTTTTCAGATGTTTCAGGCGGTTTGTCAAAGACTGTGAGAGCGGATAAGTCTATATTTGGATTGGCTAGGATAGACTCAAGGTCACTACCCACAGTATTTCTTGGAGTGGACCCCTGTTCCACAGTGGCCTCATGAGCATATTGGATATCCAAAGAGAAATGTCCATCATTCGATTCATTACTGTGAGACCCAGTATACAGCCCATCATCGACGACACCCTTGCCCTTTTCTCTATGTGTGTGGTGAGTATGGATGGGAGTTCCATCAGGACTGAGGCCACAGGGGATGTTATCCACGGGGATTTCATTTGACAGGTTAGGTGATATCTGGCGTATTCTGACGTTGTCAAGCCCTTGAGATACCACTGTATTGAGACCATCGGATGGGAGCATATTTGACTCAGGTTCCAGGACCCTACGGTTAAGAGGGGAGCTCCTATTGAAAAAAGGATCCAAAGGCTCAGATAAATTTGCTTCTTCGTTTGATGATGGGGATAATGGAGAACCTGGAAGAGGTTCCGAAAGATGAGAGGCAACAATGTGGTTGAATCGACCCACTGCCAGGCCCGCATGCCCACCACCAGCACGTTCCATACGGGATTGAAAAGGACAGCTCTCCCTCAGATGTCCAGTTCTATGGCAGATGAGGCAACGAAATGGGATGCCCCAGAAGTCTACACGCTGTCGGTGTCTTCTGATACCCCAAACCAAGTCAATGTCCCCAGGCAGCCCTCCAGAATAGTCGACTTCCACGAGAATCCATGCGATTCTCTTATCTCCCGCGCCCAGAATACTGGGGTCAATATACTTTGTGCTGCCAATAGTGTCTCCAATTGCCCTAAGTGCCTTCAACCTCCAGAATTCAAGGGGCAGACCCGGCAATTTAACCCAAACCACCTTATTAGGAGGAGCCTCTACAACTGGGTTGAACCCGAGGAACCAAGGGACCAGCTGCATGAAGCTTCTGCCCCGAACCCAGGCTTTGCTGGTGATCTTGAATACATCGTTTTCGTCCATAAAATGGACACAGAACCATCCATTGATAAGGTAACTGAACTTTGGACTATATCCAATGATCGGCTTCCACATTTTGCCAATCCATGATGCAGAATCAAAGTCATTACTATCCGGAAAAATCCATCGTCCAATGACCGCTCTCCTCTGCAAACTCACCACCCGGGAGCTGAGATCCTCTTCATCCAGTAAGACTTCCTTGATATTCATATCGTGTTTAAAAACCGCGTTCAATCTTTTACGTCGACCACCCCTGTTTCTCCTGCGTTGTCCAGCGAATCCTTTTGTTTCAGCTTCGGGCAAGGTTGAGAAGGCCTGTCGAATAATGAATTCATCAATCTCCTGGTCCTGGCTTATGTTCAGAACTTCCTGTCTTGTATCAACGCGATTCCCTGAATCCATCGTAGATATTTGGACCCCCTAACCCTATAATCTGACACTGGTAGGTGGCGGAAAGCAGAAGGATATGGGCTTCTGACTACACGGAGTACAGCAATAAAAATGGCGTTTATGAGAGAATAGATGTGACCTTACAAGTATTCTCAGCTTACTAAAAAAGGAGCCTCCTATGCTTCGTAAAAAAACTGTTATTTTTGTGAATTATCACCCTACACCCGACACCTGCCTCTAAGAAACGCGAGAGAATTTAGAGGGAGGATCTGGAAGATCTCCGGATGGATGACTACAACCGGCTAGTAGCAGAAGATCATCAATGGGACCATCCAATCCACTTCATAAAAGCTTCGAAGGCACTCTTTCAGGAACCCGATGCTAGTACCAAAACATAAATAGGATATTGCCCTGCAATCTTTATCTACCAACTCATCTGTTGAGTCTTTTATGAGGCCTCAGCATTCGAATTCTGATAAAATAAAAAACTCTCAATCTTCTGCAAGCGTACATAGGGACACCTTGAGAGTTGTCGACCATAAATGCGATCACCTTGTCAAGACTGGACCGAATGTCATTACCCTGGAATATGACAGGGAACGTTGATTGATCATCCCCTGAGTAAACTTTCCGATGACAACTTTTGAAAATGAGCCGGATTTTATGGAAACGGCTAATCGGAAAGATCATACCACTTTCAGGTTTGGCAACAGAAGCAACAGTGATAACCAGGGATAGCCCACCACCCCTTGCATAGACGGATCCCACAACTCTTACACGGTTGTGTAATATAGAATGGTTCAACCCAGCATTGCCTTATGTAATGCCACCAATTCTGTAGGGATCCAGACTCCTGTAGGCGTTCCAAAGACTGTTTTGGTCCCGATGTTTCCCCCCTATGGAAAATGCTTTGAAAAAATTTAATTATTTTCTCCATTTCATGTTCCAAAACACCACAGTGAGAGCATTATAATGAGGAAATTCTGCGAGTTGTTCACCTTTCACAGCAACGTGCTCAGACTTATATGAATTGGGAAGAGTCCTAACTACTCCTAGCATCCGTATAAACATCAGCCCATAAGATTCAACAGCAGCCACCAAAGGCAGCAACACATTGTCCAACTTGGGTTCCAGTTATTGGCTTTCATCATAGCCACCAAAGACCACATAGAACTGTCGACAATGGGTTCCAGCTTAAACAAACTCAACAATAACCACCAACAGCAACAAACAGTTGTTCACTTTGGGTACCAGCTCTGTAAATCATAGACCAACTTCTACAGATACTCATTAATCCCTACCTCGTAAACCTTTTCTGAATCGACAGTAGCCACCAGAAGCAACCTCTCATTGTCCAAACATGGGTACCAGTTAGAAGCACACATCAATAGCCATCAAGAGCGACGACAAATTGTCGACATTGAGTTCCAGCTAAATGTACAGCAATAACCACCATAAGCAACAACATAAAGTTCACTATGGGTTCCAGCTCTGTTCATCAGTCCAAGTTATGACATAGAGATAAAGGAGAGATCCATACATTTCCATGCAAGTCGCTCTCTGCAAGCAATCAACCATGAATACATCCTGCACACTCAACGGAGTTTGATGTCTCCGGAGAAGCATTAAGGTCGAGGCAGCCTGCGTTTTTGTCTTCCCATAACACTGTTTCTCTCCATGAAGGCCATCCTACCAATGTATCCCTGCGGCTAAGCTTCCACCTTGTTAAGGAAAGTATATGTCTGTCGACATCAACGCTCAACGAATATCTCTCCTCGCTCCGACCCTGGTCTCCGCTCTGCTCTCATATTTGAATGCATTAGAATTCGCTGAAGCCAGATTATTGTGTATCTGCGTCTACAAAGGCATGAAAGACTGTATATCCGAAAGGATATCCATTTGCGGGATGTATTGCGTAACAAAGAATGAAGATGGTCTACAAAATATCATTGTCCTATCTTAGAACCCCCTCGTCTGCATCTCCCAGTGAAGGTATTCCATTGTCGATACACACTTCATCTTCTTGGCTTCGCGTGGTTAAACTTATGTGCCCTATTGGTTTGCATTATCAGCTAGTTCCCTAGATTTGAGTCAAAATTATAACCATTATGTGTGAAAATGACCTTTTGATATGTCAATATGAATCATGTAAACTGTAGAAAGTGGGCTCCAAAAAACATATCAATATTCCGGAGAAGAGTAGTGATGCTCCAACACCTAATAGCACCGATCTCTACTCCCACGGTTGCTTCTGAGGGACACAAAATCCTCTATTAGTAATCGAAATTCAGTCCACTAAAATCCCATCTTCCGTTTAATAAAAATTATTATATAAATCTCTACGCACATATTAATATTTTATTTTATTTTATTTTTTATTTTTTAAATTAGCTGTTTATTGATTGATTGATGGAAAGAATCTCCTCAAACCGAACCAAAATTGAACCAAAATCCATTTTGGTGGTCTAATTTAATGATTTTCTTGATTCAGGATAAATTTTGATAAATTTTGGCAAAGATTTATCAGAAAAGTTGTTAAATTTCAGTATTTTGGGTACTGTAAGGGTTTTTGATAATGCTGAATCCATTTGCATTATCAAAAATGCAATTCAAACACTCCAACTATTGAATTTTTTGCTTTTTTTTTTACCAAATTCCAACAAAAAAAACTGCCATCCAATCTATTATGTGATTTAGGTAAACGAATTCCTTTATATTTTTTCTTTATAAAAAAAAAATTAAAAAAAAACAATAAAATAAAAATATATTTTAAAAACAATAATAAAATAAATTTAATATCTTAAAAAGCTATTTGTAATGCTCATGAACGAGTAAGGATAAATTATATTTTGAATAAAACTCCAATAGATCTAAAAATAGAAACAATTGTGGCACGGGAGTTTCTAGTTCACTTAGATCTAATAATAGAGACAATTGTCGAATTAAGGAAGTTCCGAGTTCACTTGCCTTCTGTTGACTTAAAGGGATAGCAGGGCATTCAACTACCAATGTTCATGGGGGCCATTCTTAAAACCATGATGGTATGTGTGTTTTTCGGTTTTGGTTCCATTAGGAAGAGTAATTATGATAACGATGTGGCTTCTGTTGTTTTGGTTTGAGTGTGAAGAGTAATTGTGAAAGATAGAGTCTATATGTTTTTGTAAATTGAGTAATTAAAAGTTTTTAATCATGAAAATAAGTAAGTTTTTAAAATTAAATTGATGTAGTGTTATTAATGAGTCTGTTTATTAATTATAAGTGGTATTTTATATAAAAAATGAGTCTCATTTAAACATGTTATATTTTGGAATTTTTTACTTAGATTTGATTAATTATTTTGGGCCAAATATTATATTTGGTTGTTAAAATTTGGCTTTTGACTGCATATATGGATTGAGCACTCTAAAAATCCTAAAGCACTCTAATTATGGAGAGTTTTCAACTCAAACTTTTGATTCCAAGAAATTATTGTTAGATTTTGAACAAATTAAAACCTTCTAAAATGTAGCACATATAAACCATGGCTAAAAATATGGATTTGAGATGTATTGAAATTTAAATAATAACTTAATGCATTAATAAGAATGTTTATAATTTCTATTAATCACTAAAAATATATATGTTTTTAGAAGTTCTTCAACTTTCGACAAGCCAATTTTTTTTTTTTTTTTTTTTTAATTTTCATTTACAATAAAAAGTATTCTTCGTCTAAAATACCTTCTTTTGATTATTTTTCATTTTTTGGAATCTTTTTATTTACATTTGATATATCAACTTAGCAATTCTTTGAGTGTGTGTTCTTTAAAAATCAAGGAATTCATAAAAAATCATGGTTTTTAGCACTAGTGTATTCTTTGTTAACTAGGTGTTTTTGAAAAACAAATGTGTTGCAACAATCTAGACAGACTCTACTTTGATATCATTATATTGACACAACCAACTGACGCATATCATAATTACTAGAATTTTTTGAACTAATTGGTTCTGAAATCAAATTCATCAAATTTGATGGACTTTAACCATTTCAAAGTTGGAGAAATGTGATCAGAGCCGAATTTTTGCAGAGTTGCAGATGTATGAGTTCGGCCAATTTTTTTTGTGTGGGCTATTAGTATAAACAGGACAAGAGTTCGGTTGAACTATTTTAAAATTTCGACCGAAAATTGGTCACTAATTTTCGTTGGCTGCAAAAATAAAAGTATGCGACCCTCCATTTTTTTTTCTTTTCGCCAAACGATATAAATAAACGAAGCTGAAACATTATTTCACACACTTTCTTCATTTGGACTGAATTTTCAAACTAAATCTTTTGGGTTGGAAATTTTTTTAGCTTAAGGGAAATTTTTTTGAGTCACTTTTTAAAGTGAGTTTTTTTTAAAGTAAGTGTTTTGGGCTAAATTTTTAAAGTGCGTTTTTTTGAAAGTAGGTCTTTTGTGCTGAATCTTTAAAGTGAGTTTTTTTGTGTAAATTTTTAAAGTGAGTTATTTTGTCCAAATTTTGAAAGTGAGTTTTTTTATCTAAATTTTGAAAGTGAGTTTCTTTTGCAGGATTTTGAAATTGAAATTTGAGTTGGATTTAAAAAATCTACATAGAATACATTATCATTGGAAATGAAAGAAATTGCAAGTGAAAATATGATCGAACAAGAGACCTAAATGCTTGTAAATAATACGGGAGAAAGCATTACAAAAAAAGGAAAGAAGAATGCTCAAATATTGAAAGGGAAAATTGACCTCAACTAGAAGTTGAAGCAGGTATGTAAATGTAAATATTATAAATGATATCTAAAATGTAACCTAGTGTATTGTGAAATTTAATTTTTATTTGATAAACTAATTTGAAAAATATTTTGCAATGTAAACAGAGAGATATTCCTCATAACATTGATGATGAGATTGAAAATGTGAAAATACAAAGTGAAAAATATAATGAACCATTGATTGATGATGTTATTGAAGATGTTGAAAGAAATTTAAGTGAAGAAATTGAATCACCATATATGTATATATATGTCATGTGTATTATTGAAATTATACATATTTATTAATTTCAATTTCGTTCAAACTCTATATTTTAATTTAATTTTTTATTGAATATTTATATCCATTTACATTTAATTCTCATATGTATAGATGAAATCAATATAGATGACGAGATGTTAGAAAATGTTGACACTAACACATATGGAGATAAAAATGTTGACCATGTTATACGATATCATGTTAAGCTCATTATTGATAAGTTCTTCAAAGATGAAAATGTAGCAGTTCAAGCCCAAATTTTGAGAGGTCTCTTAACATTAAAAAAATTAAAAGAAGCTACAACTCTATTGTGTATTTGAAAATGAACGAAAGATAAAAAAAAATGAAGGAAAATGTGATTTGTAATAGAAATAGTGCTCTAAAATCAATTGGAAGATGTAGAAAGAAAAATGATATAGATGCACGTAGAGAAATACAAACAACAGTGGTTTCATCAAGTACTAAAGAAATTTTTTTGGTAAAATCTATGGAAAAAACATTAGGTACCTCATGAAAAACATTGCACAAACATAGGAAATTTTGATTACAAATAGATGTAAATGCTGAGTTCGCTTGTTGGACAATTATTTGTAGGAAACCATACAAAGATAGACTTGGAGGATATGTTAAAAAAATAATATATGAATATTGAATGAAAAATTCACATGTTTCATCAAAAGCAAGGGATGTGATGCGACGAAGAATAACATGAAATTAGTATGAAAAACATATCTTGGACACCACTCAGATAGATTTGTTCAATAAGTTCATATAAGAGAATTGTGGAATTAATGCCTCATTCAGTACTTTTTTTCAACAAAAACTATGGATTTTTAAACCTATCATTGTATGCGACACTTTTTGTTGTTGTTATCATGTGGAATTTCAGTTATATTATTAAACATTCCTTAATTTTGGCAAAACATTTTGGAAAAATCCACCTCCTCCTTCCACTATCCATGATTTCATATTCCAAATTCTATGTGCAAGAGAAAGTCATGAATTATTTTACCAAAAGAAATGTGTTGGTGGTAAAAATCATGATCATTGTGGAAATTTGACTTTATTTCACAACAAATATCATATTGATATAAATGATCAATCATTTTCCAACATAAAATTGAAATGGAAGAGATATGAATATATTTATACATTGATTGGTTCAAGTAGTAGTACAAGTACTAAAAGGATTGATTTACAAGAAGAAGAAATTTTTTGTGATAGATTTTTTGAAGAAGTTTTAGGCAGAAATTTGTAAAAATACCAAGCATTCACATAGAGCTCAATTTTAGGACCCACGATTCAAAAAATCCCGTGAAAATTTTCCACCATGGACCATTTTATCGATTGTTGATTTTGCATAGAATTATGTTGCACAAAATGGAATACAAAGTGAATATTATCATTTTGACCAAGTATATATGCTTATCCATATTCTATATAGACATGCTAAACAAAATGTTGATCATGTAGAAAGCACCAGTGAAACTCGACATGTTATTAAAGAATATCACTTTTATATTAGTGATGATCGTACACATGAGACACATTTTTTACGTCATTGTTTTGATAATATTTATGATTCATTGAAAGGTCATGGAATAAAATTCAATGAACATTGGATATGGTCAGATGGATGCGTAGATCAATTCAAATTATCACGATCGTTCTTTTGGTTGTGTCATCTTCATATAAAAACACACATTAAACATTGTTGGAATTTATTTGAGACTGGTCATGGAAAAGAAGAACATGATGGTGCATGGGCATGTATAAAACGAGAACTTCAAAGATATCAAATGGACCACTCTACAAACCGACTTGTCTGAGTTGAACAAGTTGTTCAATGGTACATTACTGCACTAAGCCATGAGACTAACCCATCAAGGGAAGTACAGAGGTACATGTACATATATATAAATTAAATTGCATATATATAGAAATTTAATAAATGATATAATTTTTATTAAATTCCTAATTTTAAACATTTATAAATTCTAAACATTATTTATTACAATGATTATCTTTGATATATAAATTTTATTTTAAATAAGTTCATATTTATATTCCTGTTTGAATTTTCCATATAGGTTTTTTTAGCATATTGGAGTCCAAGATGTAGACAGATCGATTGCATATAAAGCTAAAACAATAAAAGGGAATCGAAAATTGAATTCAATTAAAACAAAGGAGTATGGAAATGTGTTTGCATTTGATAAAATAAAAGATTCTTGTTTTTGTTCTGTTTGCATAGAGGACACACAATCCATTGATGTTTGTGATAAAAATATGTATGTAAAATATTGGCAACATACATAACTCAATACAAAGGGGAAAATGTCAGTTGCAAGCTTAGACGAGATGGAATCAGAGGAGACTATAATATCATCTGAAGGTGATCGATTTTTTGATCTTGTTAGAGAAGGTAGCATTTCAATTTCTTTCAAATGATAAAGATTTAGAAATAGATAATAATATCAAGTCCATGTTGATAAAGTTAATTTCATGTTAATTATGATATGAATTTACACTTGTTTTATTTTGCAGGAGATGTTTTTGTTGTAGTTTCACCTATTAATAACCTAGAAAATGTCAAGTATTATTTGATGCGATGCACTAAACGAAAGATGAAATTATTGGAAGACTATGATGATAGCGGTTTTATATATGAAAAATGGTCTATTATAATGAAAGGTTAATTTTTCCAACAAACTCATGAAATTGAGAATAATGTTTACTTTCAAGACTATCAAGATGATGTCATAAGTTGTCAATGTAGTCACTTGGTGTGTGCAACGCGCATAAAGTTGATAGATGTTAAATAAAAGAAAAAAATTGAAAGTTAAGAAGTGGAGAATGTAAAAAGTTGACTATGAACAGAGCATTGAGGATGGCATTCCATTAGAATTTTTTTAATTGAACTATCCAACCATTTCTTCTCCTTGGATTCATCTTTGAGAACTTAGAGTTCAAGTACATTGTTAGTCTTTCTTTTTGTGCACTCTTAAGTTGTAAATTATTAATAATGTATTAAGTTACAAAGTTATATGTATATTTCCTGTTATGTTCAAGTTTATTGAGGATTTTATTCTATTGATATTATGTTTTCATGCACGACAAGTAATTTATATGTACTTACATTCTCTGGTCTTAAACAATTTCATACATGAATGCAATTTAATACATTAGTATTTCTGTACATGAATGAAAAATGTATGTATCTAGCATATTTTATAATGAAATTTTAATTTATGATTGTTTTAGATAGATCTACAGCAAATTATAAGATTCATTCAAATGAAAAATGTGTACCATGTTTTGTAATTTCCAATTTTACTAAATTAATTTTAAATAAATTGAAAAAGCTTTAAAAAATACCTAAGAATAATTTACTAATAGATTATAATAATGATTGAATGCAAATACCAAGTAAATGAAAATTTACTTTAATTGTTACATATTCATGGAGTTAAATATGTAAAACCTTTAAAAACATCAAACCATACATCATGCAAATTGTGGGCCATGTTTTATAATGCAATTTTATGTAGTATGTTTGTGCATTCAAACAACTTTATATTAAAAGTTAACTATCAAGTGAAATTAGTAGTAGCATTTATATACATTAATGCAAAATGTTGTATACCATATTTTTTAATCCAATTTTATAATTTTATAATTGTTTTAGACATCTATGTACCTAATTATAAGATTCATTTTCAAATGAAAAATGTACCATGTTTTTTAATATATTAATTTTAAATAACTTCTGAAATGTTGAAATAACTTTAAACAAAACCTAAGATTCATCAAATAACATAAAAAAAGAATGATTGAATAACAAAATGTATTAATTAAATGCAATTTTAATTTCATATAAACATATTGACGAACTTAAATATGTAAAACCTTTAAAAGAATCAAACCATGCATCATGCAAATTGTATGATCATGTTTTATAATATGTTTGTGCACGAAAATTTTTATATTAAAAGTTAATTATTAACCAATATTCATAATAGCCTTTATAGATAAATGAATGCGAAATGTACATGTAATCGATATTTTATAATGCAAATTTTTATGATGGTTAATAGACATATGTAAACATAATTATAAGATTCATTTTCAAATACAAAATGTACCATTTGTAAATTTTGTTGTTTGAAATTTTAATAGATTCATTTTAAATAACTTTCAACATTGAAATAACTTTAAATATGCATTTAACCTTTAAAAGCATCAAACCACAAGCACATCATGCAAATTGTATGATCATGTTTTATAATGCAATTTTATAGTATATTTGTGCATCCATTTAGTAAAAAAATTATATTAAACGTTAACTATCAACTGACATCGATAATATCCTTTTAGATACATGAATGAAAACTTTACGTACCATATTTTATAATTTTCAATTTTTATGATTGTTAATAGACATCTACACCTAGTTATAAGTTTCATGTTAAAAAACAAAATGTACCATGTGTTTTGAAATTTGCAATTTTAATTGATTCAATCTAAATAAAAAGTGAGAAAACAAATTTAAACAAAACATAAGAATTATCTACTAACATTGTAACAATGATCATGCAAAATGTACCAACTAAATGCAAATTTATTTTCATTGCTACATATTCATAAACTTAAATATGTAAAACCAAGTTTTAAGCATCAAACCATGCATCATGCAAATTGTACCATGCAAAATGTACATAAAATCTACCATTATCATGTATTACATCATAATTTAAAGGGTTCTAGATTTGAAATATGTCCAAACTTTATATCATTATAAAAGTAAATATATAATAAAAAGTTGTCAAATAAAAATATGCATGTCAATTCATAATAAATTTTTACTTTAAATATGTCCAAAATTTATATCATTCATTAAAAGTAAATATAATGTATACTATAAAAAGACTATCAAATAAAAAGTTGCATCAATTTATAGAATTTGGCTGAAATAAATGTTCCACAACTTCCTCACGCTCTCATCTGAATTATGGGGGGCCTGCACAACATGTGTAATTTCACACACACACACACACACACACACACACACACACACACACACACATATATATACATATAATATTATGTACGTTAAAATTAATATTTAATGTTTTCAAATTAAATCAGAATGTAATTTCATAAAAAAACAAAATAAAAAAAAAGATTCAAATTCCATGCAATACCTCATGTTGTCCCCCCTCCATTGTGCCTGTTTGGTGTTTGATCTACATCACGCCCTCATGGATAAAATGTACAATATATATGTGAAAGTATATATATATATATATATATATATATATATTAAAATTTTAAAATTTTACAAATGAAAATTCTTAAACTCAGGCAATTTATTAAAAAAAATGTTATCAAATCATTTGGATGTTCCTATCCCCATTGTCGAATCCATCGCTAAAGTACTTAAGGAATGGAAATCATCTCCACAAACCTAAATTCAAAAATTTTAAAATTGTAAAAGAAAGATCTATCTCATTTTTAATGAAACTTGCACTTCAATTTATAAAAAAACATAAGTGAAATATTGAATAGTTGTGACAATGAAATATTTGACACATCTCTTACCAGGGAAGAAGAGGGTGGTGCCATTTCTATAACATCAGACGGAATCAAAATCTGTTAACATTTAATTATACACATGTACATAATTATTTCTTTTAAAAATATGTCCTCATGATATCGATATAATAATAGAGTAATAATTGTACATCAACATCACAAACTCTTAAAAAAAACTAACATTTCTCAAAATATCATCTTGATTATAGATTTCAGGCTTCTGCGATTAATATTTTGTGTAGAGATGTTTTCTGGATCAATCACATCCATTGTTGATAAATTTCGATGTTTCGAACCAAGCCACTGTGGTTCATCTTCATAAAAAGATGATGGATATTTTCTTGAAGATGAACCATGGTGGCTTGGTTCAAAACATCGGAATTTATCAAAAATGGATGTGATTGATCCAGAAAACATCTCTACACATCATCTTCATTGCCAGAACCTAAACCTTGGATCGTGGTATTATAATTTTTTTTTTTCAACAAGTGTGTTAACTGCAAATGGTGAAAATATGATACATTTTTGTTAGATTAACGCATACAAATAAACATGTATATGTAAATTACAAATTACATTAAAATATCCACCCTAGCCATTAACACATATCGATCCCATGCCCTTTTTCTCATGAAGAATTAAGTCTTGCCAACCATTATGACAACCATTTGCATATGATTTAAGTTCCTCAATATTCATGTTATATATCTCCTCATCTGTTTTATATAAAAAATTAACATGTTCATTATCTCATGCTATTTGTCGATTCAGATAGATATCAATTCCACTAAATCTAGTCTGGACGTTGTTTATGATGGCATCCCTTCCTTCTCGACTAATTTGATAAGTGGCATCCATCT